>OW204032.1:1535000-2774214 GCA_934048045.1 Polygonum aviculare | reverse complement strand
AAATAGGGGTGTTACACTAGAATTATGTGAAATTTCATCAGCTTTAGCACGCAAGGCTTCTCTTCCATGCAACCTAGGTGAAGATGACTGCAAAGACAATGAACTCCCAAAAGCCTTGTGTACACTTTCCCTTGCAGGATTGTAGGAGGACACAGATGACATTTCATCCCTTGAACTTTCATAGTCTTCCTCAATTCCATCATATGTTTCATTGGCTCTAATCTAAACAAAGCAAATGGATTCACCCCACAAGAAAGCTTGAATTAAAGGAATGTAAAATCCAATTAGGTATCTCTTTTCAACAGGATGAATGAGATTTCAAACACATGAAGGAGAATAGTTACCCAGTCAGAGTCGCCTTCCATCTCTTCTTTCCAGTATGTATGCCTGGGAAGGGAAATTCCCTATAAACAGTAAGATGATTATGTTTGTCAAGCTGCTTATTAGACAACATGTGAGCATGACTATCAAAAATGTCAAAATTTTATGCTCAAATTGCAAGGTATACTTTGTAAAATTTCAAACTGACTCTGACTCACTTTTCTATTCCCCTCAATAAAAGCAGGATGCATCAGTGCAACCAGCGCAGCACTATAACCATACTATCAATCATAGGATCTAGAGTGGGAGAAACTAAATCTACAGATATAAGAAGGGCAAGGCAAGGATACTCATTAAAGTAGAATCAGCAAACTCACCTTCACTCTCACCATCTTTAGCAAGATAGTCATTTCCGTTTTGGCTACCCCATATTTGCAAAGGTAGGGGAGCTTCCTGGAATTTTAACATTCATTAGTTGCAAAAAATGTAGGCAGCAAAACGAGTTTAATGATTCTCACAAGTAATCACAGCCAGCTCAAAATGATACCTGTTGAACAGAAGGTAAACTAGATATATATGATAATCAGTACCCATTAAGAAAATTCAGTAGTTTGAAGGTGCCAAAGAAAGATATTCACCATTACAGCAGGATCTCTAATTGAATCTCTGTTAGAGTGGACGTTATCAGGAACCAACCACCTTCCGTGCAGAGCAACTCTACAAATAACGTACAGTCGCACCCTTGTATGATGGTGGAATAGTTGTCGGCAAACTAGTCTGCACGGTATCTGAAAAACAAATTAAAAAAAAAGAATTGCATGAACCAAAAAGGACTTATTGCTTTTGAGCGGTGAATTGACAGCCCACAGAATTGCTGAATTGCAAAATGAAGAAAATAACTTATTTTCCTTCCTGTTTCCGAGGAACAGACGTACACGGTGGAATATACCACAAGAGCAACCTTGATGAAGTAATTGAAGCATACTCTTAAAGGGTGGTTCACATTGATGTCACTGGCATACTCTAAAATATAAGATCATTGGTACCAAGAGCAATGTAGTATTCTAACATTGTCCCTACTGTATTTTCTGTTTAGAAAAAACATCACTTTGAAACAAAACCAGATATTTACGGAGGACCATGCAAAAGGAAGCAACTTACACTTTTTACTGCATCCTGATAAAACATGTTGATTTGAAACCATTGATGATACTGAGCAGTCCAAAAAGATATGCTCACCTGAGAGGTGCAAACCAGAAGTAGTTAGAACCAATGCCAAATCAAACAATTTTACATTTTGAAGTAAAGACCGAAACTCAGTCGGGCCAATGTCTTTAAAAGTGATAGGCTCTAAGGCACAAGGATTTTTAACTAATACGCCTTGTTTGGCCTAAACAAGACATTATCAATTAGGCAATGCAAGGCAAAAAAAAAACGCTAAGGCTCCAAGGCACGCCACAATGCAATTCAGTCTCCTAGTCTAGTATCTCTTTTTGCTTCCTTTTTCATGTGTTGCCTCCTCATTCACTTTTCTAGTTATTGCTGCATATAGCCTTAACATATCATTGAGTTTTTTGCTTCTTTGTTGTTAGCTCAAATTAATATCCTAGCATAGAATTGATAGCTTTTCATACTCATAATGGCTACTAAACAGATCATAGTTTAGCTAGTTCTTTTATTGTACAGAAATGTGTGTTGATTCAATGAGGCGCACACTATTGCTTTGTGCATAGGCTTTAGAGCTTCCTATAGTCTCAACTTGCCTTAAGCCATTTAACACACTTGGAAATATATCAAACACCTCAAATTGGTGGAAGTACTTTGATACGATTCTTAAAAATACTGCTATAATACTAAGGAGTAGCACAGTCCTACACTGTCCTAGCACATTGTCATTTTGTATCCAAACTCAAACTCAAATTGTCAAGCTATTTATAAACATAAATTTGTATACAAATATATGTTCTGGCACAATTCATCTTGCTAAGCTGCTATTCAGCCAAAGTAGTTCAATCTAAGCTGTGGTACTAAAATTTTACTACTCTTCACTGATCTGCTCAAGCAAGATTTCTATGCACCACAATCTAAGCCGCTACAGATGCCACTCACAAAAGGCTCTCCATGCAAAAACACAAATTCTATATTCTTCAATATTGATACTAGTTATGAACTTTATGATTAATTTTACCAGGCTTCAAACTTCTGAATTCCATATCCACCAAAAATTATATCATGTATCTCTTTAAGCATTCCAAAACCACTAATAGCACAAAATCCATATGAGAAAAAACTTAATCCTTCATGAAATCCACAAGTCATTGTATATCAATCAACAAAAACACAAGCTCGGAGAATGATAACAATTAATTGCAGAGAAATCAGAAGCAAAACCTCTCCGGTGCTGAGCCGTTCAACCATTAGGTATCAAGCTTCTCAATTCCTTTAAATTCGAAGCTGAGCCGTTCAACCAACAATCCGAATCCATTCACATTCACATTCCCTTTATCAGCATCATTACCACTGCTACCGGGACTAGGAGCACGGTTTTCGAGTTCAATGGTGATCGAAACAGAATCCCCGGGCCTATAAACCTCTTTATCAGACACTAGCTTCAAGTTGGAGACCGCATTTGCCCCTCTTTTTGACCTCTTCGCTAAATTGGGCTCGCGTTTACTCCACAAATCCCCCAATCCGAAGAGGGAAAACCTTCGAGAATCTCCCGGTGGTGCCATAGCTGATTTTGCTGTTGGTTAAGTGAGGTTAGGGAAGATGAAACAACAGATCAGATGGAAGAAACTATGTATTCGAAAAATTGCGATCAACAGACCAACTTTTCAACCAATCAACACAGAAGTTGCAACAAGGTTTGAATTCCAAACAACCTAACCAAACTCAAACAGCATAAATCCCAATAACTCACCATCATTCAAAAACAAACTACAACATCCAATGAGATGAGTTTTGCAGAGCATATTCAGCCATATACAAAATCAGTCAAAGCAAGCGCAAATGCAATCAAGAACGAATTCAGCAAATTAACAACTTCTCAATCAAGAATGAGTTTTGTAGAGTACTAGCAGATGACCCGTACCCTGTACGGGGGTGTTATTTATTTATTTATTGCTTTGTGTATGGATTTACTATACCAATTGCAAATATTATCATATGTATACTTTATTTTAAAATAACGCTTATTTTTTGGATTATAAAATGACATAAACATATATTTAAGAATTTGAATCAAATGAAAACTTTTCTTAAGCTATAAACTAAAAACCGTCAATGTATCGGGGACTATGGAATAATACTCACACGATCACAACTCAAAAAACATAAGATAACCAACATTATCATGAGCTAAAAGGACCCAATACGAACAAAAAATAATAGTTCATAAAGAGTATTTTGGATAACAATTTTATTAATTATGAGTTCACCTTATCATAATGAACAAAACATCTTATTCATATCAATGGTATTCACATAATTAATTAGACTAGTAGGCAAATCCCATCCGCTGGACGGGTGAAAGCACATCAGTAAAATATTAATAATTCTTAATAATGTCTGATATATTATAAGTCATTGAAAAACTACTCTACCATGATATATTAATATTTAATATTACATTTATATAGATGAATAATTTTTAAAACTTATACACTATCCCCTCGTATGGTTCCTTTCTCAAGATTTTCCCTTGATCCTCCATCTGTAGTGTACCTGAAAACCACCAGTTACTGTATGAAAATATCCATATGGATGTGACGAATGTTCACTTATTGACAAAAGACAGAGTATGCTAAACAACATTAAGTCATCAATTAATCTATATCTATAGAAAAAAGCAGTTCCTCATCGTAGTTTAATGTTGCTATTAAAATTTCTTTTCCCTTTTTCGTTAGGTTTTCTGCTCCTTCTCCAACTCTTTGCCTGCGAGCGTATCTGTTTGAAATCGGAAACAGCTAAACAGACCCCCGACCCCCTTTTCTCTCTGTTCATGGCGTTTGAACAAGAAAAACTTTGACCCCTCAAAATTACAGATCTCTATCTCATCCTCCCTCTTGTTTGCCTCCCCTTGTATCAATTCTCAACCGAACAAACTACAAAAATCTATGCTGAATCAGTTTGGCTTGTCCCTCCCAAAAAGTGGACGACGCCCAAAAGCAGCCCAAACCCTAGAAATGGCTATGATGCCCATAAATCAAAGTGGAGGCAAATCCTTCGACGAATGGTGCAATTCGAGGCTAGTCGGCTGGAAAGGAAGGGAAATCGATGGAAAATGATGGAGAAAGGAAGAGCTTTATTGTTCTCTGTAAAGTTATACGTGACCCGGATCTATGCAAACAGTCACCAAAGGGGTCTGTTGGGGGTGAGAGATGGGGAAGGCAGCAGTTGGTACTCGGCCCTCCCGGTGAAAGATGAAGGTGGTGCGAGGCTTATAGGGAGAGCATC
The DNA here is from genome assembly GCA_934048045.1 of Polygonum aviculare. Classification (NCBI taxonomy): domain Eukaryota; kingdom Viridiplantae; phylum Streptophyta; class Magnoliopsida; order Caryophyllales; family Polygonaceae; genus Polygonum; species Polygonum aviculare. Next base: position 2,769,438 of record OW204032.1, on the reverse strand, counting down.
CTCAAACGACGACGCCAAAGCGGCTAATGGGTACACTATTGTTGACTCATTGTATTCAATGAATATGTTTGAAGGTATCCTGGAGTTGAGAATGGACTCCTTTGAACAACTTTCGAACGAACAATTGTCTATTGAACACAATCCTTTTGAGGATGATCCTGAAAAACGAGGCCAAAACCCCACTCCGGTTGAGAAAACTATCAAGAGTGGGGCTGAACCAAACATGAACAATAAGCTTAGAATCCCTGTGATATGCCTGCCAATCCTTGAATCCATTGTCAAGTCAAAGACATGGCTGAGTCTAGGTGTGGGAAATTACGTACTCCTGGTTTTACTGACTTCTCTATTTCACCTTGGAAGTAGCCTAAGATTGGTATTTAACTGCTGGGAAGATAACGATGCTAGACCTTTGATCATGAACTGCTTTGAATCTATAGTTTGTGAACGGAAACTGATGATCAACTTTGATATGTTTCCGAACGACTACCTATTTCGATCTCTTCAGAACTGTAAGAATCTGATTGAGCAATCAAAGAAGAGGAAAACAAATACCCTCTCTATATTGAATCCCAAGAAATCCATGAATCAATACAATATTCGGTTTAGACAAACTACTCTTGGCAAAGTCGAACTCATAGCAAAGTTTAGCCTAAGATTCATTAACCCCTCCCACCTTTTATGCACTTGCAGGAAAAATCCGCTCTTGGAACCTCCCTCAGGACAAACATAACCTTGGAAGGCTACATGAAAACAATCATGAAAACTATATGATTTGTAGGATGGCTTGTACTCCTCTCTGTATAAATTTTTGAAAAGTCGGAGTTTTGTTTGGACTTTTTCGGACCGAGTTTGTCTAGGCCAAGTCGCTTGGTGTTTAGAGACTTCTGAAGATCCTTCATCTCGGTGGAGGGAACGTCAGCTGTCTATTCGCACACCCCAGGATGGGTCGACTTGATGCCGGCGGCACTTTTTTAGTGTTTTACTCACCCCGATTCCGAACTCCCTCTGCTCCTTCTTTTTGAAAATTTGTAATTCATTTCGTCCATCTTGCTTGCCATTTGTAGCTCTTTTTGAATCTCCTCGCCGTTCACGGCTGCCGTCTTACGGCCTCTCGGGCTACCAAATTTATTTGGTACTCCGAATTTTTACCTTTTCAAAAAAAAAAAAAAAAAAAAAAAAAAAAAAAAACTCTTTGCCTGCGAGCTCCGACTCTTCCGATTGACTGCTGCCGTTTTTTGGCGTACTCCGACTCTTAGAGTCGCCTTCTCCTACAGGCCGGTGGTGGCTTCTCGTCTTTCCCCATTATTGCAGCCTCTTAGGGCGCCCACTCATGTACAAGCATTCTTCGATCTCTGGTTGTATATATAGTGGATTGATGGCGGTTTTCCCCCTCATTGGACGGCACTATGCCGGCGATTTCTCTCGCCCTCGTGCCTCTCCGCATCCCGTTCGTACGCCGGCGATCTCTCTCGCTCTCGTAGCCTCTCCGCATCCCGCTCGTCCGGCACTCTCGTCCTCGCTCAGATCTCCGCCGCTTTGGCGTTTTCTCTTGCCATTCGCCCTCGTCGTTCTCTCAAATCTCGCTCAAACTTCCGCCGCTCTCAACATTCATCGTTCGCCAGCGTTTCCGTTCGCTCAGATCCCACTCGTCCTCGCTCAGATCTCCGACGGAACACTGCTCTTCTTGCTCGTCCTCCTTCCTCTCCTCCTTTTCCGGTCTGCTCGGTCCTCCTTCTCTGCCGGTTTGCTTCTCTATCTATTACTCAATTGGATTGTTTTGAAATTATGAATCAGAACAGAAGTGAGTTTGAGGATTGTTTTGTTTATTGCACTTTTGTTTTGCAGTCAGTGTTAGTGAACCTGAAATTGCGATGTAGATTGTGGCTATTTCAGTCGGAGTTGTGAGCGTAGCTGTCGGAATTGGAATCCCTATCTTTACGAAACACAAATTGATAGCGCGGTGAGTTATTCAATCACCTCCTTGTGATTTCTCTCTTGTTTCCAATCAGGACTTGAATTTTACTTTTGTGGAATGATTTGTTCAGGCAAAGCGGGAGAATTCTCAGCCGTGTTTTCCTTGCAATGGCAGCGGTGCCTGTGAGTTCCGACCCCTCTTTGAGTTGCATATATGCTAGGGCATTGTGTTTGTAAAGCTTTGTGGCTGAATTGGTTTCTTGTCTTTGTGAAATGTGAATTTAAGGCTAAATTTGGTTTCTTGGCCTGATTGATGACGCAGTTGTTAACACCATTTAGCTCTAAATGGTGTTATTACCTTTATGAACATGGATTCGCGTCGTTAACATCTCTTTTACCCTGTTCCGTGAGGCGAATTTCGACACTAACAGTAATGGTAAGTCACTTTCTATGTGGCTTGATCAATTCTTGCAATCTTGATTTCACTGAAATTTGCCTAATCTCTGTTTGTTTACTTGTGAATAGGTCATGTTGTGCCCAAGGGGTGGAGAATTCTGACCTGGCTGAGAAGTGCTCATTTGGATCAGGACAAGTTCCTCAATGCCAAAGACTTCAACCCTTCTAGATGGGATGTAAGTATCTACCTAATCACAAAACCTATACAAAAACCATAAATGTGTTTTTGATATGGATTAGCCATCATTTGTATATATGCATGTTCATGAAGTTCTGTATTACTGCATTTTAGACACATACTTCATGATCTTGTATGAATGTATGTAGTATAGGCTCGTTTGACAATATCCATCACATGTTTGGATCTTACGTAGAAGCAACTTGAAGATTAGGGAAAAAATCAATACTACATGTCAATACTAATTTGATTGAAAAGCATATTTGGGCCGGTAGAAAATTGGAGACTTGTAGTCCTGGTGAATGAAGTCAACGTTGAGATAAGGTCTTTCCCAGGTAGAGGAAGAAGATCTTGTTGTCTTCTTAGAAAAAAAAATCATATATATTTCCTAAGTCTCTTAAAATTTTCATGGGGCCATGAAGACATATTATTACTTTTCTTAATTACATGTTTCCATTCATTCTATGCTATATGATAATGATAGTCCTACATTCCTAAGATCAAGGCTTGTATTGTATATTTGATCTTAATTTTTGTTTTACATTGGAGATCTTACATTTCTGATCCTGCAGGACTCTAGCTGAATTATAAATACCTCCTCTTCCCAAATAGCTGAAGCGTTTCAGTTCCTTGAATTATTACATTTTTTCTAATGAAGGGCTATTTGAATCTGCAGATTCTTGATGCAACCAGCAATGAGCCTTGGGGTCCCCATGGTTCACTTCTTCTCGATATTGCACAGGCTACAAGAAATTAGTAAGAGTAAATAACTAATCTTATTTGCTACTGAGATATATCATAGTGAAGCTAAATGTTCCCATCCGTTCATGCAGCCATGAATACCAGATGATCATGATAGTAATCTGGAAGAGAATAAGTAGCACTGGCAAGAATTGACGGCATGTGTATAAGGTGTGTAGTATCTGAATACTTAACCTTTTCTGTCAACATGCTATTTAAACATATACTGACTAACATTTTCCAGAAATAGCTGCAGTTTGATTTATAGCTGAAAAAAGGGATAAGAGCAAGTAAATTTCTTTGTTCAATTACTGAATTTTTCCGACTTCTTAAAGAGACAATATAGTCTCAATGAACTTTGCAGATGGAAGATATTGTGTTGTGTGAGAATGTACAGAGGGGTCTTGAGTCCCCAACATATTGTTCTGGCAGGTAAGTTGCAAATGTTGAAGAAGCCATGCACCATTTCCATTGTTTGCTCTATGACAGCTTGATGGAATAGCATTTATTTTTCCTGTGTTTGTGATCGGAAATTTGGAATGTAATATAAATTGGTTTGTACATGTTCACTTGAAGAAAATTTACATTATGAGGATGCAAATTCTGTACCCAATATGGGATTTTATTGTTGAATTGTTTTAATCGAGTGCAGGACCTGTGAAATTTGTCTGACTTCAGAGTTTTGTAACATATGAAATTGTGGCCTTTGTGCAACCAGTTTGATGCTTGGAGATTGAGTGTTTTTTGTGCTTTTGTTTCTTTTTTGTTACTTAATTTTTTGCATATCAGAATGTTGCTTTGCTACGGTCTATTGGAATTTTGTTTTTGCATATTAGATTGTTACTTTGCTACATATAAGATTGTTCTAAATGTTGACTTTGTTGCTTGGGAGAATAATCCAAGTTGGCAATTTGTATGCAGTTTTTAAGAGGATAGTAAGCGAAAATGAAGGGAGGTAGTAGCTCTTCCCGAAAAGGCACCTTAACTAAGCTACTACGAGAGGGGCGGACACCAACAAGGCAACATTGGACTTAATTTGTTAGTTGAACATTAAATCTGTTACTGTTAGCTTAACTTTTGTATGTTATGTAAACTTCAATTTTAATGTTTGTAGTTGAACACTTGAACTTAAGTTGTAATATTATTTTCAATTTTAAACCTAATTATTATCATTTATAAATAGTTATTATTCACATGTATTTTTAATGTATAATAGGTAAAATAATATAAATTAATTATCCTGAAAACTCGGTTTAGATTTAGCGGGTAATTACCGAGAACAACGTGTTCTCGGCAAAGTTAGACCTTAGTCATTTACCGAGGACTCTTGTTCTCAGTAAATTTAGCTACAAGCCAATTGACAGAACACTTTGTCCTCGGTAAGTTCTCGGTAAAATACAATTACTGAGAATATATTGAGGTTTACCGACAACGTAAACTTATGTTCAAAGCCCGTCCAACGGACGGGCATTACTGGCTAGTATAAAGAAAATAGCAGTGCTGCAACATCTTGACCTTAAGTAAATTATTATATTGCACGTCAACACAGGACCAACTTTCTATCCTACAGGTTTAAGTCAAATATGCCCATGAGTCCATGACAAATCCACAAAACAAAGCACGCCCATTTACAACATCCTGTATGATGCAAACATAAGGCAAGAGTAATGTTATTTCTTAATTATAATTGGGAAAAGAAAATAGAGATCACAGAATAAAATTTTAGGAAAAGGAACATACATGATTTATCAGGTAAGATTACATATAAGTTTAACCTGCTACAATTAAAATTAATTTTCAGGTGAAAGAGAAAGTTATTTAGATCATGGATTATTACCAATCAACTTGCTAAAATGCGTACCCTTATGCATTCTGGAATGAAGGGTTGCTTTTCCAAGTTTCATTTTCCACCACAGTAGCATACTCGTTCAAACATAACACTCCACTCATCACCAGCTTACCTAATCCAAGAAACATATTTCTTTGAACTCTTGAGGCCCTATATACTCAGGTTAAGAATACTACTACACCCTTACGTATTCTGTTTCCATCGTTCCTAATAAGTGCAAATACAAACAGAAGCTTCTGGAGCTTATCTAAAGCATATGAAACCTGACCTCTAACCGATGTCGGAGCTCCGGAAGCCAAAAAGTACCCAAACGATCAATGGTCTTAGGCTGATCACAGGCATAGGTAAGTAATACAACATCAGCACATCGTAGCTCTTCTTTAAGCCTTCTCCTATCCCCAACACTAAACACGAGTACATAACTCAAATATATAAGCAAGAAGAAAAGCAAACTATCTGTGCATTCCAAGTGTTAGAACCAACTCAAATATAAAAAAAACAATGTCAATAAGCAAGCACAAGATTACAAACTTGGTATCGATGATGGTGACGGGTATACGATCTGGAAAGATGTCAATTGGCAACCGAGAAGGCGGTAGCAAAGGCTGAACTTTGGCGGGGAAACTCTCCGATACTATCAAGCTTGACTTTCTGGTCCTAGCATCGCCGGCGACCACAATCCTAACACTACTCTTTCCACCAACTTGACGAATCGCAATTAGAGAACTAAACAACAAACACAATGCGTAAATTGTAAGCAAATCTGAAACCTAAAACGAATAAGATATCCTGCACAAGAATTTCAGATAACTCTAGACATAGATGATGAAATTAGAGTTCAAAAACTGGAAATTAATTAGGGAATTGAAATTCCAACTCAAAGAATATACCAAAAAGGGTGGATCAGTTGCGAGGCAGACTCAGAGACATGGACAACCAGTTTTGCAGTCTGATTTAGGCGTGGGCGGTGGAGTAGGAGACGTAGACGGGTGTTCTGATCAGGCAACTCTGGAGCGCCGAATGCAGCCCGGTCGGGGTCCCCGGCGCCGGAATTATCGGAAGGACGAGGCGAGGAAGCACGGGCGCCGATCCTTGAATCGATATTATTTATGATTTTGGAATTTTTCCTACCCGCGATCTTGGCGGAAGTCGAAGCTCTGCTTCCTGCTCCTCCTCCTTAAACTTCCTCTTGCTCTCGAGCTCCTTCAATCGCAACTTCTCCTCAATGCGCGAACCAGAGAGACCACATCCTTCTCGGTGGAGTCTTTGCTGAAGAATTCGGTCTCCTTGAGAAGATTGGAAGGATCTAGCGACGCCGTGAATTTCCTCGGCTGGGGTTGTTGTGCTTCGTTGTCGGAGAGAATCGCCATTGTTGTGCCTGGCTTGGAGCTCAAGGAATTTGAGAGAGGAGTCGGAAAATCGGAAGGATTTGAGAGGGAGGGTTTCTGTGTCATGACTTGATATCGAGGATCAGAATACAATTCGTGAACTGAAGGGTTACCAAGGGCTTTTAGTGCTGAGAGTCGGAAAGCCTCGTCGATTTGGGAACTCTTCATGTCCATGGACTTCATGAGGCCTCTCAGCTGACTCTGAATAATTGTATAGCGGAGAGTAATGATGTTAATGTGAAAACACAAATATAGGGGAGGGAGGAGAGAGCAGATGCATTTATTTGACCATTCTTTGGGGAGGATTGAGGCATTGGGGTTAAATTAACAACATTTAAGTTTTCATAAAAAAAAAACAACATTATTTGGGGTTAATTAACAACATTTAAGTTTTATGGATATGTTGCATTTTTAAAGTTGTAAAGATAACAAAAGAATACGTCAAATACCTTATCAAAATTCACATAATTAATTTTTTCAATTTAATTAGATAACAAAAGATAAAATTTTCAAGTAAGGAGTAGAAAGATAAATTTTCAAATTTAATAGATGACAAAATAATTTAAATAACATATACTATTTTAATAAAAGAGATGATGTGACGCAATATGGTGGCGGAATTCGCTTCCGCTTTAGTATATAGTAACTAGTATCAGTCCCGTGCCTTGAAAGACACGATTTTGATATTATTAAAAACTTAATTTAAATTTTATAAAATGTTGCTTAAAAAATTATTTTGTTTTTAGAAAAATAACTAACGTGCAAATATTATGTTGAATTTTGGACATAAAACGTTCACATTTTCTAGAAAAATTTATTTTTAGAAAACATGCAAATATTTTATTTTAAAAAAAATAATTAAAAAAAATAGTAGATAAAAAGATTTTTAGAAAACTTATGTGGAAAAGTTAATGTGTAATTGTTTTAGAAAAATAAGTAAAAGGAAATTAATAAATAATAATATCTTTGATTAAATTTTCATGTATTTCATTCATAAGAGGCCGGGAATGCTTCATCACTAAGAAGATTTCGAGAAAAAATTAATTTTTTTAGAAGTTATTATGTATTGATTTTATTGTTTTTAGTAGATAAGAAAAATTATGTATAAAATTTAAAGTATTTTATAGAAGATAATTAAAAGGAAAATTAGTAAATGAAGATAATTTAGTAATTAACATAAGAAAGTAGGTAGAAAATAAAGAATTGTGTAAAAATAAAATAAATTACAACTATGCATCGGCATTGATATGATATTTTAGTTTTGCATAAATATATAATCTTGGTTGGATAATTGCTTTATTTCAAGCAATATATTAGATAGAGTTTTTTGAATATTTGGCTATGATACTTTATTTCAAGCAAACGTGTCTTGCACCATAAGCATATAATAAATATATATAATCTTGCACCAGTTTGGTATGTAAGATGTCAAGATCTCTTTACATATATTTATCCAGATTTATTTTGCTTAATTTACTATCATGAATTACTATCATGGTAAAAAAATCTCTTGATATATAATCTCTTGATAATTGCTTCATCCAGATTTTTTTTTAATTAATTAAAATGGGAATCGATAAAAAGAAATCTAATGTGGGGTCTATAATGGAACTTCAACCAATCAAACAAATTGAATTGTTTTAATAAAAATGGGTGATGGGTCCAATGAAGAGGTGACACGTGTCGGACTAAATATTATTTCTAACCTCCGCTTTAGTATATAGTTATGATAGATAGATAGATAGATAGATGGGTAATCGGGGGTATTCTAAACATTAAAAAATAGGGGTACCCTCAAATTTTCGGTTTTTATTTTTTATTTTTTTAAAAACCGAAAACCGAACCAGAAATTTGTGCATAATATCCCACGAACCGCTTTTTGTTTCCAACGTACAATCCCTCGTAGCTTCCTTGCCAAGCCAAAAATCTTCTTTCTGCGAGCTTAGGGTTTTCGAAGAGGCGAATCTGAGATTTCTTCTGAGGTTATCTCTCTCCCAATTTCTGATTTGTTGTTCATAGAAACGGTTTAGAATTCGCATTTCAGATCTGATTATAATTTCACCTGTGATTGCGTATTTGTATGCTTCGCTGTAATTCGTTGTTAAAATTAGTGGTTTTGTATAGGTCTGATCTCTTCAAGTGTAAATTGTTATGAGGATTTGATTTTTTTTATGTTTTGCTTATCTGAATGTGATGTGGAAATTGATGGATTTGCTTGCCGTCGATATGCTGATCGGTCTGGACGATTATTCTCTTCTTCAATTTATGAAAATCTGGATCTTTCCCAATTGTGTTATATCCTTTTTACAGTTTCGCCAATATTGCATCACGTATATGTTCAAGGTGACCATGTTATCTGTATTTGATTCAATTGTGTTATAAGCTTACTGTGCAGCTCATATTAAAGCCATGAAACAGGTGGCCATAACTAGTGCACTTGATATGATAGTTGTATTAAACATCAAACAATGACACATGAACTTGCTTTTTTGCTTGTTTGATCCAAAATGTTCTTTTCCATGGAGATGGAAAATCCGCCGGCCCGGTTTTATCAATTTGCAAATCCTTCCTCAGTTAGTTAAAAGAATGAAATTGGGATTGCCGTTTCGGCGTTTCGTGTTTCACATTTTAGTGCAACCTAGCTCTAAAGTCTCTCGTTTCGCCTTTCCTCTTTCCACTTTCTCTACTTCAGGGGATGGAGAACGATATGGATCTCAACGCTCCCCACTCCATGGGAACCACCATCATCGGCGTAACCTATAACGGCGGTGTGGTACTCGGCGCCGATTCCCGTACCAGCACTGGTAAATCTTCAACATGTTTCTCCGATTCAATCAAATTAGGGTTTTTTTGTGAATTGATAAATTGAGGCAGAACAGGCTGTTTTTTCGTAGTTTTTGCAGCAATCTAGTTGTTGAACAGTCGTCTGATGCTGTTTGAGTTTTCCTTGTCTGGATTTCACAGGGATGTACGTCGCAAATCGTGCATCGGACAAGATCACGCAGCTTACTGATAATGTCTACGTTTGTCGCTCAGGATCGGTACGTGTGATTTTTCGGCCTTTGCTTTGTATACGATGTGGTTGTAGATTGGAGTTTATGGCGTTTTCACATCGAATTGATTGCAAATTTTGTAAATTTGGTCATGTGGAGGCTAGTGAGATATTTGGTCATGTGGATATTGAAGGATGATAGGAAAGTTACTAACTCGTTAGGGACTGGGTTTTAGTATCAAAGAGAAGCTCACTTGCCACATTTATTTCATTATATAGGCTGTTTCATGAGTTAGTACCAGATGGAGTTGTAAGAATAGTACGAATTTGATTTTTAAAAGCCATTCATTGCCCATGATAGAGGAATTGTTTTCTTCATTAGTTAGTGATCTTGAATCTTTGAAGTCTCCATAGTGTGTGACCTCACTTGCTAGGTAGTGCTTGTAACATTTCTTATATGGCCACTTACTTGGACCTTGGAGATGACTTCTGAAACTGATTCTTGTTATCCTGGAGTTATTTTGTTTGCCTCTTGTAATGAGAAATAGAATTCAATTTATATATTTTAAGGAATAATACATATTTGCATGCATGTACATCTGTGAGACTAACATCTTACACCTGGCTTTTGATATGTAAAGGGAAAGCTAGGATAATCATCAATAAAATATCTTTCCTGGAAAATATGAACTAAACATTTAGAAAAAGTTTAATAATTTGCGATCTCTCTTAAAACACTTAATCTGTCGCTCACATTCTTTGTAATTCAGTGGCCTGCCTAAAGTTTGAAAACAGTCTCACATTTTGGGAACATATACTTTTTTTTTGTGTTTCTTGTATCACTCATCATATGCTGTTATTCTGTTTAGGCTGCGGACTCTCAATTAGTCTCTGACTATGTGCGCTATTTTCTTCATCAACATACGTAAGCATTCTCACTTTGATGCACTTCTTTGAAATTATGTACTTGATGATTTCTGGTTCTTGCTTGACTGTAAATACTGTAAAGAGTAAAGATTGTATTACACTTCAGTTAAGAAGGAAGCCAAATATGTTTTTTGATTACTGCATGTTCTAAGGCGTATTAGCTCATACACTGACATGTTTTCTTATATTCTTTCAATTTTTCTTAACAGGATTCAGTTGGGACAGCCAGCTACGGTCAAAGTTGCTTCAAATCTGATCAGACTATTGTCGTACAACAACAAGGTTGCTTGCTGGGCTTACTTTTATCTGATAAATGAGTGTTTGGTTGCATTCCTTGATTTTTTATTTTTTTTAGCAAACGTTTCATAGTGATTGGTTCAGCAAGTTGGTTTTCTTTTGGAATTTCAATCAGAATCAATACCTTTCTTGCTTTTTGGCACTTTATTTCAAAGTGCTCTACATGTCTCTATTCCTTATTGCTCTGAATGGAATAAGATATTTAATGTGGCATGGCAATACTCCTGCTCATGATCCTTGTATTGCTCTAACCTTTCAAAATTTTCTGTATCATTGCTGTGATTTCTGCTTTTGCTTTACTTATGGTGCCCTTCATCCTATTACGTGTCAGAACATGCTACAAACTGGGCTTATAGTTGGAGGTTGGGACAAGTACGAAGGAGGGAAAATATATGGAGTTCCACTTGGTGGGACCATTGTAGAGCAGCCATTTGCTATTGGAGGTATGTTCTGTTTGACCTTATCCTCATGGATGCGTACCTATTATAACTTTTTTGCTAATTCTTTCATTTCTGTGACTCCCATTCTTGATAATTCTATCAGATTAAGACCATCTTTGTTTAAGTTAAAGAGATGTTTAAGCTCCAATGAATTTAAAATCCTTTTTTTATGGTGCAGTGATTTGTAACTGGCATCTTAAGTAATCCTGAATAATCTGCAGTAACAAAGTGTCACGTTGATCCTTTTCCCCCAAACTAGACCATCAGAATTTTATTAAATGTCTCCACAATTTTTCTCCATTAGTTCTCTATTTCAAGGAGTCTGTTTTATGCCTGGAACATTACATCATCTGAGATGTAAAGTCCAACTTCATGATTACTTAAGGAATTTCTCTGAATACGAAGCAAGCCCTTGTTTGGCTTATTTGTCTACTATCCCTACAAAAAATTAGAACTCTATGATAAGAGAAATCCTAATGAACGTGAGGCAAGTCCCCTTGTTCAGCTTTTAATCAATTACCTTATGATAATTTGCAAATCCATTCTGATTTTAGTAAGTGTCATCTTGATTCATGTTGACTGTCCATCTTCTAATTGGGCATAGATGATCTTCTATCTGCAAATTCTGAATTCTTAGGCACGCTACTTTTCTCACTTCTGGCATTAGTACCATTTTCTATAATTGTATCATGATCACACATTCATTGGTCTTTTGGTAGCTTACATTCTCCATGGTTATGGAACATGTCAGTACTGACCACCTTTTTCTAGACCACCAGAATTCAATATCTGGAACCTATAATTTGGTTTATGCCAATGAGATTCTTAACTTACTATGTCCTTGTAGGATCTGGCTCAAGTTACTTGTATGGGTTCTTTGATCAAGCATGGAAAGAAGGGATGACCAAGGAGGAAGCTGAGGTATGTCTTGAGAGTCTTCATTGCATATTACTATTCAGGCATTGTTTTAAAATTATGGCTTTACCCTATATAATAGATAATTACACATGATCTATAAAGACTGATATATGTCACCTAGACCATCGAGGTTAGACAGGTTGCATACAAGCTCAGTCTGGGTTGCCTAATTTGATAAAGAGTGCAGTTTTGGTTTTACATTTGTGTGAGTAGTATAGTTCAGTAACGTTAAGAGGAGACCGGATATGTGAAAATTCGACCATATTCTTAGGTGGATCCTTAAATTGGTAAACTTCCACAATTCCAATATTTTGTCAACTTTTGAACCTACATGTCAGAACCCGGACATGATTCTCTTACTTTTGTAAAAATTCAATCTAGCTTTGTTTTTGGTTTTCATATGGGGTTGCTACAACATTGTTTTTTCTGTGGCACGTCGTTTTGTATGACAGACGAAACTAAAACTTGTATCCAACCTCTTTTTGTCTGCAGCAATTAGTGGTAAAAGCTGTTTCCCTTGCCATTGCCCGAGATGGTGCTAGTGGTGGAGTTGTTCGAACTGTCATTGTAAGTCAACCCTAATGCATACATTTGATTGGTTTGCTCAATTCTATATACACCAGCCTCACATGTTCAAACATAATGTGAGAATATTTGGGTGTGCAGATCAACTCGGAGGGGGCTACCAGGAATTTCTATGCAGGTGACAAGCTTCCGTTGTGGCACGAAGAGATAGAATCTCACAATTCTTTGCTTGACTTTTGGGGTTCAAGCGAACCAATGAACATCTAAATGAAGCAACCACTTGGACTTGGGTTATGATAATCCCACCTAGATCATTTAAGGATCTTAGGTGCTCAGGCACTTAGGAATTGTGTTTGCCTTTCAATTGTATGTTTTTTGTTTTCTGTTTTTGTCATCCTAGCGACAGGTTTTAATTTACTTGATAAACTCATGTTGATCTGTGGGGATGTATGAATGCGCGTTTGTTTGCACTTTCAAGTAATTTGGCCTGCTTTGAAAAACTATTTGAGGCTTTCTCCTGGTTTTTTTTTTTTTTTTTTTTTTTTTTTTTTTTTTTGATGAGGTAATAATTAGGTGACCCGTTTATGGGGGACGACCTAGAGCATCCTTTCGGATGAGAACATTAAGTTCTTGATGATTCTCAATGTGATCGATAGGGAGGTCGTGGCCCAGTTTCGCGATTTTATCAGCCACGGCATTAAGAACCCTATTCACATGCTTGATTCTAACTGACTCGAAACCTTGGAGGAAAGCCCTGATGTCCGAGATCGGTAAGTCAATTTGCCAAGGGCACTTTCTCGTACCCTTAGTAGCTTCAATGACCATCAAGTTGTCACCTTCAATTTCTATTTTTTTGTACCCGAGTTGTTTGGCTTTCTTGACTCCATCTCGTAGACCGAGGGCTTCAGTGGCTAGAATTGAGTTATGACCATACTTCATAGCCCCCATGCTAATTACTTCTGCTTTATGGTTTCTTAGAACAAATCCCGCAGAGGATGACTCATCATTTAGTTTCGAACCGTCAAAGTTAAGTTTAATGAATCCGTTTTCTGGTTTTTCCCATGTTCTGTTTTGATTTTTCCGTTTTGACTTGCTCCAATTTCTTACCCCAGCTTCCTCGTCTTCTGTATATTTCTTTGACCTTTTCCAGTTAATAATTTGATTTCGGATATATTGGGTCATGTCTGTGATTGCATTATCATGATCTTGTTGGAACACTTTCAAGTTCCTTTGATGCCACAAGCACCACCATATACTGGCGAGCTCCGTGAACATTTTTGTACCAATCAATTGGTGTATGTCTGTTATTATGTTTCTGGGCGTTTTGTCTGTGGTATCATAATTTTGTATTGTTTCTGCTATTATTGGGTTAATTTGCTGGGTAATGCACTGCGTGTGTGGACAATCCACGAACAGATGCCCGATGTCTTCATTTGCTCTGTTGCACAAAATGCAAGCTTGGGGAACTGCCACACATTTTGCTCGTAGCCTATCCTTCGTCGGTAGACCATTCATGTCTATTTTCCAGAGAAAGTTCTTAACTTTTGGGGATGTGTCTAATTTCCAAATCCAACTATTTTGGCTCGGGTTATGTGTGTTTGTTTTTGCTACCAAATTAACGGCTGAGGTTGTCGAAAACCAGCCGTTTTTACTCGGAGCCCAATATAGGCGGTCACGTAGGGGATTTTCTGGTATTTGGATTGCAGTGATTTTGTCTACAACATTCTGTGGTAGCAATCGGGTGAGCTCTTCACTATTCCAATTCTTATCATTGGTTATGACACTATTCACCTTCATTTCCCCGATTATACCGTCCGGATTAAGCGCATGATTTTTCAATGGTTCATTGATTGCCCAATTATCAGTCCAGAAGTTAATGGTTTCTCCGTCACCCACTTGCCAAATCAGTCCTTCAAAGAACTCAGATCGCAGTTTCATCAGTTGTGACCATTGCCAGGACGTGTTCGCTTGCTTTTTATATGTAAAGATGGCATCGTCTTTAAGGTATTTTTCTGTGACCATTCGCACCCATATGTTGTTTGGCTCTGCGATTATCTTCCAGAGCAACCTCATTTGAAACGCTTTGTTCATGTGTTCTGATTTTCTTATTCCCAAGCCGCCAAGTTCTTTTTGCTTGCATATCCTGTCCCATCCGATTAGGGGTTTGTAGTTTTGATCCTTGTTCCATAAGAAGCAACGATTTATTTGGTCTAACTCATTGTGGATACTGGTGGGCAGCATAAAGCTTTGCATCACATAACTCGGTTTCGCTGTCAAGTTCGATCGGATCAGGGTAGAGCGCCCCTCTTGAGAGAGGTTGTTTGCTTTCCATTTGGTTAGTTGCGCTTTTGTATTACCTACAACATCCTTGAAAGTTTCTTTACTAACTTTGCCATTGATCATAGGACAACCCAGGTATTTGTCGAGGTCAGACATTTGTGTTATGCCCAATGTTTGCTGGACTCTAATTCTTCCTTGGTTGTCCACTGATTTAGAAGGGTGGAAAGTAGATTTGTGGAAATTAACTTTTTGCCCTGAGATTGCACAATATTCCTCAATTGTTTGCTTTACTTGGTCACATGCTTTTTGGTTTGCCTTGCTAAAAATGATAATGTCATCAGCGAACGCGAGGAATGGAATTGGGGTGCCACCTCGCGTAAGGGTGAATCCAATCGGGGCTCGTGGTTCATTGCTAATGTGTTGGAGTTTTCTTGCTAAGATTTCCATTCCGAGGATAAAGAGGTAGGGTGATAGGGGGTCCCCTTGCCTGAGTCCTCGAGCAGGTATGAATGGTTCGGTAGGTCCGTTGTTGACAAGGACCGAGAAGGACACTGTTTGTGTACATTCTTTTATCCAATTGAGAAAGGTGCTACAAAATCCAAATTTCTCCAATACCTTGTTAAGAAACATCCAGTCAACGCGGTCATATGCTTTCTCCATATCTAGTTTGATGGCTAGCCATCCATCTTTCCCTTTTCTTCCTCTAAAGGAGTGGAGGATTTCATGCGCAATGAGGACGTTATCTTGGATTGCTCGATTAGGAACAAATGCACTTTGTAAGGGATGTATAAGTTTATCCATGACTCGTTTAAGTCTTTCCGTGATGATTTTCGCAATAGTTTTATAAATGGTAGAGCATAGGCTTATGGGTCGGAAGTGGTTTGTTGACTCTGGATTCTCTCTTTTTTGAAGTAGCGTGATGAAGGTATGATTAATTTGTTTCAATATTTTCCCCGAATGGAAGAAACTTTTGACCGCTTTAATTACAGTAGGCCCTACAATGTCCCAATACTTTTTGTAAAATCCGGATGACATCCCGTCCGGACCAGGGGACTTATCCGATCCAATTTGCATTATGGCACGATGAATCTCTTCATTAGTTACAGGTTTGATGAGTTCCTCATTGTCTTCTTGAGATACCTCACAACTTACGAGGCTTAGATAATTATGTAGTAGTGTTTCGTTAATTTGTTCGGATCTGTATCTTCGCATGAAGTCCTTTCGAATCTCGTTCCTAATATTCTCTTCCCCTGTCACTTGGGTACCTGTATTTGTTCTAATTTCTTTTATAAGTTTTCGGTTCCTCCTTCCATTAGCTATTTTATGAAAATATCCTGTGTTTGCATCATTCAATTTAGTATGCTTATCTTTAGCTCTTTGCTTCCAATATGTCTTATGGAATCTAAGAATTTTGTCTTTTTTCTCAATCAAGCGGATTTGTTTCTGGATGAGACTTGGGATTGGAGTTGTCTGAATACGTTGTTGGATGTTAGTTAATTCATGCTCAACAACTTTTAATTGCTCAAATGTGTTGCCGAAGGTGTGCTTGTTCCACTTCTTCGCATGCATTTTTAGTAACTGGGTTTTTTTAACGAGCTTAAACATATTGGACCCTTGGAAGTCGACTCGCCATGCTTGCTTTACTACGTTGCGAAAGTCCTTTCGTTGCATCCACATTCTTTCAAATTTGAACGGGAGCGCTTTTTGAGTTTGCTCATTTGTTATTTCTGTCATAATTTGGCAATGGTCCGACGACGAGAATGCATAGTTTCGAGTGTATATGTTTGGGAAATATTGTAGTATACTGTTAGTAACAAGAGTCCTATCAAGTTTTTCATATATGTTGTCTATTTCAGTCTTATTTTTTCTCCACGTGAAGATGTTTCCTAGGATTGGGATGTCAAATAGTTCACATTCATTTTTGAACTTATGGAGTCGTTCAAACCTACTAGGTTCCGGGTGGTTACCGCCCATTTTTTCACTCGGATCTTGTATTTCATTAAAATCGCCCATTACAATCGTAGGGAGGTTTATTTGTTTTATTGTATCGGACACTTGTTTCCAGAAGTTATCCTTATCTGTTTCTTGGGGCGGAGCATAGATTAGACAAATTATCATGACGTATTTAGTGGCTAGGTTTTTACATTTTAAAATGACAAATCTCGGTTCGTGTACTAACAAGTCTATTTGTTCATTTATGAGTTGATGTGCTTTCCACATGACGCATAGTCCGCCCGCTCTGCCAGAAGCAGGAGACCATACGAGATTGTCAAACCCTGCTTTTTTCCATGTACATTCATCCGGTTCTTTATCAGTTTTAGTTTCCATTATTGCCATTATATTAATCCGTTCTATTTTACAAAATGTGTCTACCTCCGGCCAGAAGGATTTACGACCCATTCCACGACTATTCCAGGTGCTTATCCTCATGAGACCTTATATAACTGAAGATGTCTAGGGATACTTACAATCCCACGGGTCTTAGGTAACCGCATTTTCATCTGCAATTCGATGTTGAATAAAACTTGGCTAATGGGACAATCCGTTTCTACATATACGCGAGTTCTAGGCTCTTTGATCATATATCTACTACAGTTTTCCGGCCTCTTAACAAAGATACGGAGCTCGAAATAGCTTTGGAACACAAGTATTATAACCGCCTGTATATACAAGCAAGGTTGCATGCATAGCCGATGTCTTAATTCACTGGAGTTGCATTGTGTGAGCTTCCATTTATGCATTAAGAAGATGCAGAGGCTGGCTTCCTCAAGTCTAGGTAGTCGACACCAGTAAGTCAACAACAAGGTGTACTCATGGTGCCATGATGAGATTTGCGGTTCAAGCTCCTTAGTCATGTAAGGGTACCTCATGCATTTGCAAGGGGGAACATTAATAAAATAAATTCTCATGAGAAAGCTACTTGTATGAGGGCAACCAGCACATATGGAACTCATTGGTTTATCATTAGTCCAATTAGCGGGAAAGCATAGGTACGGGAAACATAGATAACTAGTGTATGCATAAATGTCTATACACCAAGGATCACACTTTCTCATATTCATGTACCAATTAATCGTCACTTTTGCAAATTTACCTACACTACTCATCCATATCCATGTCCAATGGAGGGGGAAACACTTATAGTTATGATCACAAGTGTTCCTCAATCTGCGGGCTGAGTTGTTCGTGAGCTTAATCTCTAATTTCTCCCTCTTTTTGAACCCCAAAGTTTTATATTCCCAACTACTCAAATATAGTGTACTCTTCATGCTAACCAGACTATGGTCGGGCACCACACTAACTATGCTATAGTGATATTCATATTGCAACCAAGGGTAAATTGCATCTAGATACTTAAAACAACAAACATCAAGTAGGCAATTTCTTATGATTTCAATAATATATAATCTTTGAAAAAAGTCCATTTTTACTCTACTTTGATCCAACCAAATCTTGGTACAAGTTTGTAGAAGCCGTCCAATGACAAACTGAGAAATCAGCCAGATTGTACACAATATCTTGATTTCAAAAAACCTTACAAGTATCCAAGTATACCAATTTCGATTTCCAATACACCAATGATCGAAGGGATTGATCCAGTAAGCTGCCTTATACAGCTTCAATTTTCTGTCTTTCGTTACACCAGACGCACTGGATTTTTTGTTCTTCTCAAGAACACCACTACTTATGGTCTCCTCAACCATAGTGGGTTCGGTTTCATGTTGTTCATGGGTTCTCCCCTTTGCTTGTTGTTCAGAGTCGGATAATTTCTCAATATATGGACCAAAGTTGATGGATTTCTTAACACCGTGTTCTTGATTCATACTCAATACCCCTAAACACAGCCTAGAATCAAACATTACCATCCCCAAGTAATAAGAACTTCTAATGTCAGAATTAAGAGCATAATTTTGAGTGAGAGAATCAGGCAACATTCGCATTCTCTTCCCATAAAAGATCCCTTCCAAGCCATAATACCAAGCAGTATTACAGTAATCCCAAGGAGCAGTAAACTTCAAATACTGATATTTGGGGTTAAAAGGTTTAGAGATATCGCACCTCAATGCTTGAATACCAACGTAAACCGTATCACCGAGGAAGGATCCCTCCTCTCTGCTTGCATCTTCCACCGAGCGGGTGTTGTTGAAGACCCGCTCTCCCATTCCCCCCTGTTCGTTCCCCCCAGAGAACTCCCAGCAAGAGAAAGCTTCTCCTCTGCGCACAACCAGGCGCTTCTTACAGAGTGTTGAGTTTGATTTCCACACCATAATCCCCCATCTCCTTATACGAATCCAAGAAAGGATATTTAGTGGTGTCTTCCTTCTTCGATTTGGACTTTTTCTCCTTCGATTTTGAGGATCCCACATTCTAGGGTTCGAGTTGTGCCCTTTAAGCTTTTGTTGAGGACAGATTGAGAGACCAAAGGGCTCCACCTTGGGACCACGAGAGAATTGATGAGAGGTTAGCAGGATTACAAAGCTGAAAGTAATTAGATTGATTGTGGGGGGTTTTGTTCTAGGGCTTGCAATTTGGAGGCTTTCTCCTGGTTTGTTCTCTTAATCACCTTAAACCAAATTATTTTTTTAATTTCCTTTTTAGATATACGAGCTCCATTGGAACTATTGTTCCTGAATAAGGTACTAAACCTTCAGAGGTATCTGCTTTTAGGAGTAGATGCACCTGTTTCACGGGCAAAATCGAGCTTGACTTAACGACCTGACAAATCTGCCCCATTCAATTCAAGAGCCTAAAACAAACATTGAAAGTTGGTGCGTATGATCTGATCAAAAATAAATAAAAAAAATTGGTGCGTATGAGGCGTTTTTGACTTTGAGGTTGCAGCATCAGCCATTTCTATAGAAGCGCTACAGAAGCGCCTTGTTCAGCAAACAATAAGAAATTGCCAAAATATTCCTTTTATTATACGCGCGGAATTGGACACATACCAATATGGAGCAGACGATAAGTGAAGATTGCACAGATACAAATATACAAAAAAAGGCGAAAGATGACTGTGAATTTGGCACAATATGGTGGTGAAGTGAAAGAAAAAGACGTAAGTAGAGAAAGACTGACGTGCGAGACGAGTGATTGACGTCGGGAAGAAATTAGCAGTTATGATGGTGAAGTAGGATAATGAACTGCATAAATTAATTAATAAAAGAAGAAATCGGGGTAAAATTAAACTCTAAAATTAAAATAGAAAATAATTAAAGCATTTAACTCTAAACTTATTGGGTCATATGTCATGTAGATAGGATGCCACGTGGTACAATCTTTTCTACAGACATTGCTACCAAATTAATATATAGGGAGATAAGTAACTCAATGGAGTAACTTTTCATCACTAAAAAACTGACAAACTAAAAATATGCTTGCCATAAGTTGACTAGTGTAGTAATTCACCTTCTTCTTTGAGGTCTTAACTCGCTCGTACTCTTCACTTTCACCCTTAGATTCACCATCTGATGAATCTTCTAAGCCATCAGACTGCAAAACAGGCTGTTTTAGAAAGACAGTATATAACAGAGCCCACGACAATTATTGCAGCTCATATATGATGGGTGTTGCGAAGTAGCGCAGGGCAAAATCTCGAAATAACGCATGTATAAAAAGGGGGTATTTACGAAATTACCCTTATCATTTTGGGTGTTGAGAAATCGCCTACGGGGTCTCTGTGCTCTCGACCCTCTTCCTCTTCCGCTCTCTCGACTCTCTCGAATTCCAGATCTGCGCTCTCGACCCTCTTCCTCTTCCGCCACCGCCTGACGACCGGGACTCTTCTCCGACATCGGCAAGAAAGCCAAAGTTATAACAATCTCAATCGATTCATTTTCCCCGTTCTTTGTTCCCTCTGACAATGGCTTCCTCTTTGCTTTCGACTGACTGGATCTGACTCCATACCTTCAATGGGGGCGTTGTGTTGTTTCCAGGTCTTCTTTCGAGCGATTACATCACCGATCAGAAATTCACAGTCTCCTCCCTGAGTAACACAAGAGTGGTATGATTCTCTTGGTCGTCAATTGTTCTTTCGGATTTTTAGGTATTCATATTTTTGAATGTTAATGCTCATATCCACTTATCCGGCCAATTTATGTTGAATATGACTGCATTCCATTGGTATAGATTTTGTTATGTTTGTAGAAGTGGGCGGAGAAAGTAGTGTTTGTGAAAAAGAGAAACATACTGGAGGTAAGGAATGAACTCAAATTCATACGGATGCCACACTTAAGCCTAATTAATTAATGAATTGCTGAAGCATAGAAATAATGCATGTGAAAACCATGACGAGATCAGAGAGTGTTGGTATTTGCATGTAAAGATTTGTAGCAATTAGAATTTCTGCATCCTATGAATTAGGAGGCTTCAATTTTTCCATTTTTGATTTGGATACTCTGGAAAAATTCTTGCTGAATAGCTTCATAATCTATACTTGGGTTAATCAGTAACTTAACTTGGGCTGTCCTCATTGGCTTATGCTTAGGTTAAGCTTTATAATATTTATCATTTCGTCTATTTAATAGATGTTCAACCTTGACAAAATCGAGTGGAATGATGCGAAAACCGGAAGGGAGAAGAGGCGCCTCATCAGCAAAGGAGGCGTCTATTGGGGCGAAGATTAGTTCAGCGCAGGTGCCGACGGCGTTTTCATCCAGCCCACAGCATAGCTGCAATACACAGAGCAGAGCAAACATGTTTAAGAAGACTTGAACTATATAAAGGTCAACTTTTTTAAGAAACTAAGTACTTACTTGCAAGAGAAATATATCTTTGGACATCATTGCGTCTTCCGGGTACTAAGCAATTCCTTCCAGCTTGATGACCTCCAAGAGCTAAAGACCGGTAGAAGTCACAAGTTAGAGTGTATCATGAAAAACAGACTCAAAGATAGTAAGAAGAAAAGTACAGTGTTTTAGAAAAGGATTTGACTAATTACCTCTTCATGTTCAATGGTGTGAGCCAATGGAAGTATGACTTGGTTGTCAAAACCGCCCACACGAGATCCAGGCAAGCTGCATGGACCGACTTTTGCAGCTGCTACAGAGTACGCGTCGATGTTGTTATCCGCCCATCTTGACCTGTGCTCCCTCAAGAATCTAAGAAGCACTGCCGAAGGAACATTCTGATCATAGAGAAGGTGAAGTTAGGATGGATGTGACGACAAACGAAGAAGAGAAAAATGTAAACATTAAAGACTGTTAGATCGACACATAGTGTTTAGACATGAGCAAGTTACACCGTCTGTACATACTGATTCAAATATATCCTTACATAGTTACATTTAACAATGTTTAAGGACTACAAAGTGAAGTGCAGGATTTGAGCAAAATTTGTAGAATGACTTCAAATAAGCAATATAAGAAATCTTAACGAGTGTGGATGTTATGTTGTTGTATGATTTCTATGTGCTTTATGTTTCTTATGTTGTTCCATTTATAATGAGTGTTGTTATTATGTTGAATAATGTGTTTGAAAATGTCTTGAAGAAAAACACACAAGTACCATCAATTTTCATAACACCAAACACATGACTCGATTAAAATGTGTTAGTGGTGGGTTAAATAATGCTATATAGATGCGAGTTTTAACTTTTCACGTACTTATAAATCGTCCATTATAAATACATGGAAAAACGCGATATGTCCATACAAATATCATGGACAACGTTTAAGGGTCCATATGTTTTTAATGGACGAAAATTTAATGACCATTAAAAAATGTTGGACAAGGTTGGTCAACTAAAACTGATGAAACACCCTGTCAGTGAAAATGTATGGACAATATTAACTTGTCCACAAGTTTTCTGTGGTCATGTATGAACCGTCCGTCCCTTTTTAATGGACAAAGGGGTGCGCTATAACGAGATTTGGGGGTGCGCTAAAATGAACAGCCGTATATGATGTATCATCAATAGCCACTACACATATTTTGACAATGACTAAACAAAATTAATCTACCTTTTCGGCTTCATTTTGTGGCTCATCATCACTTTCATCACTACCAGATTCACTCCCACTTTCTTCCACCTTCTGTGGTGCAGATTTTGGGGCTTTTGCAACAACTAGTTCCTGCAATCATAAACAAACAATAACAATGAGACTTCAACACACATGACACAACTTACAAGCTTCAAAAGTGTGACTGAACAAATATTAATTCAAATTACAAGCTTCAAAGGTATGACTGAACAAATATCAGTTCAATTATAGCACACACAAATTGAGCACCAGTGTTTCTGCTCATGCCCGCATGACAAAAACAAAAAACCAAACCACGGCTAGTAAAGCAATGAATAAAATTAAACCCATATCATGAAATCTATACAAAATTATCCTAAAACTGAGAATTTTGAGAGAGTGGAAAATGTGAGTTTTTTAGGGTGCGAAAGGGGGCTTTCGTAATTAAGGAGTCTCCTATCTGCGTGGGTGAATCTGAGCCGTTTAGAGGAATTGAAATTGATGATCGGATTCAAGTGGCCGTTGCTGGTTAACGTACACTCTCAACAAGTTCTCATATTGACCCCTCTTGACTAATTTTTGCCATTTCTTCAAGGAAAAAAAAAAATCACTTGGTAAGAATCAACGGTACTTAGGAGAATCATCTTAATCATCGTAATAAAAACTAAGTGTAGTTATCTACATCTCTTGCTGATTTTATTAAAATTTTATTTAATATAATTTTATATGATTTTTAAGAATTTCATTATATATTCGAAGTTTAGATATTTTTTAGTATTCTATTTTTTTAATATAGTATTCCAATTAATCAAAATTAAATGGTAAAAAATATAAATTTTAATAAATCTTGTATACATTTGAAGAAACATACAATCAACTATAAATCTTTAATTAAGAAAATAAATAAATTAATATAGTAATTAAGAAATGAAAGATTTTGACTATTTGATAAGAATATCTTTTAAGATATATACTTATTAAAATCCTTCTTTTCTTAAGTAGTATCTTAATTAATATGCTATAGATAATACTTGTATAACTACAAAAAATAAAATATTTTATAAACACTCTCTATATTTACCTATTTGGTAGAAAAATGTCTCTACATTTACTTATGGGCCTTACTATTCACAACACGTCAAATCTGATAAAATAACACAAAATTTAAGGAATTTGCATAGAATTCCTTTCCCCAAAAAATCCAATCCCTTCCCCTCTCTCTTTCTCTGTAATGTTTTATCGTAAAAAAACGCAGTATCATATAAGACCATTATTTTTGCTATTTTCAATGTGATTTGTAGTCAATTTTCTGTAATGAATACATTTATTAAGATGTAAGGATGATCTTAAACCTAAATTAGAAATATAGGTCATAGTTTTGGAATCTAGGGTTATGAATCATGTTTATGACGATTTCTTTTGCCATGCTTCTATATCATGTACATGGATGCAGTTCAAAAATTGAGCTGGATTGCTTTTTTTTTGCTTTTATTTTTTTTGCTTTTATTTTTTTTGCTTTTGTACTTCCACATTTTCTTCCTCCACTCTCTGCCATTTGTCTTACATCAATAAACCACTTTTTGTACTCCTTAAAATTTGTGTAAACAGTGATATCATACAAACAATAAGGGAAAGAGGGAGTATAATCTAGCTCGCTTGACTAGTGTGTTTAGAGTGGTGTGTGCTTGTGTTTTCTGCCATTTACAGGGAACTAAGGAAAGCAACAAGATGGAATATCAAATCAGGTCGCGAAATCAGTACGTAAAAAGGTAGCTCGCTTGATCAGTGTCTGATTTGGAGGTTTTCTGTTTTAAGATAAAACTTCACTCTTCAGATTAGTGCTCATCCTCTATGGCAACCGTAGCATATGTAATTTCTTCTCTTATCTCGTTCCCTTTGACTTTCGCATCCCATGAAACCCTCCAAATTTGAAGTAAACTTATCCTGCATTTCACAGCAAACCACGAATTAACAAAAGAAATAAAATAGGGTTCAGTCTTTATCAAAAAGATTGAGATCTCTAGGCCCACAAAGCATTGCCTTAGTATATAATCACTAACTGTGAAAGGAAACACCAGGTCTATATTTGTCCTGGTAGAACACTCTAGTCAAATCTACATATTACTTCCAAGTTCATAGGGTCACACCAGGAGGGCTTGTAGTAATAATTCCACCACATCATATCAAATTTCACATAAATTGCTAACTCAGTCACTAGCCTGAAAACATGTAAGAAAATAATTTAAACTGATTTATAATGAAAATTGTCTAGGTTATGTGGTTGCTCTTGCTGGGTCTTTCGGTTGCACCCTTCTTGTGAGGGGATTGGAGTGCCCACATCTTGATCCCCCAAATTCTGCTGGAGAGGAACCTTACTGGATCAATGTTGTTGTTGTTGTTGATTATTATTATAATGAAAACTAATACTTAGTATTATCGGATGCATTAATAGTCATAAATAAAAACTAAATCTCCAGATCATTATATTAAAACAATAAACATACAATTGCAATTTAATACTAGCTCAGAGATGTCCATACCTCTGAGGTTCAACTTCTCTTTTTGCAAGCATGAGCGCCAAGAATATAGGGACCATGGCAGCAAATAAGTGCTTAAGAGTATGTCCGCTCACAATATGATGAGTCAAATCATAAATTTGTTGATCTGTTGCCTCTTCAATCTTTGCCAGGAGATAAAATGCTGAAAAGAAACATGACTACACTATGTCAACAGTCAATACGAGAAAAGCAGACGAAAACAGCACATATTTAGTTCTGACAGACCTGCAGCCCAGAGCCAATAGGTAGAATGTGTGTACATTGGAGGCATCAAAATAGCCATTAGTGGAATTATAATGCACGGAAGAAATTGCACTAGTGCATAAGGACGAAGATCATCAAAAAATCTGCAATAGATCCGGTTCTCATGAGGTATAATCATCAGATAAGAACCCTAAATAGTTCTAGACTGCTAGTTTACAAGGTTCTAAACTAGTAAAACAGAGAGAACAATATATACCATTTTGTTAATCACAAGAGAAAGCAATCCAACATTCCCCAAAATTTAGTTATCCCCTACCATCAGAAAAAACGAATTAAACTACATTTTGATATGCTATACTCCACACCCATAACCCTTCACTTTCAGTTCAGTACAAGCCCCTTGAATAAGCAAAGACACAGAACAGTGAGCAGGTTAAAAATTAAGCTCTATACAGTGTACCGGACCGAGAAAAACATACACATATTGAGTGAAGTTCCAAGAAATAAAGAACAGTAGTAGAATACTCACCTCCAATACAATATGCTGACAACCCCTGCCAGAATAAGAGGAATGATGGATATTGTTCCCTTTCTCTCATCAATCCTTTCTATGATAAATATCGCAATTATTGATGTGAAAGCAATTGTCATCTGGATATACATCAAGATAAAAAGACGTCAACTTTTCTAGTTATCGCAATAATAGTTCAGAAGCAACATGCAATGGAAAAAATAATCAAACTAACCGGCAAGCGATCCCACACAAGGGTAGCATCATTTGGATCAAGATGGTAGTAAGAGGATCCGACTGCAACAGCAGCCACACCAAGAAAGAAACATGTCCATCCCCAAAGCTCACCTTGTAAGCTTCAAAAGTAGAAAAAGAAAAGCAGAATCAAACAGGAATAAAGGTAGACAAACTGCATGGTTCTATAGTATCATATAGCTAACAAAGAAAGCTTATAGATTGAGATACCTTAGCTTAAAGGTATTGCCATGATAGCATAATATGAGCCCTATGAGACCAATCACAAGGAACGGAAAGTTCGATATCACATTTAACGTGTTAGGTATACCTGGAAATCGATAAGTACACACATCAACTGATCAGTACATATTAAGATAGCTGACTCTTCCCAAACTTCCTAAAACAATTCACAAGCATATTACATGAGTTCATATTATAACTTTGGCATGTAGAATGTATGCTAAGCAGTTATTTATTTTCATGACTCCTTTGAATACAAACATGTATAAAAAATTTAAAGGACAAAGAGACCAAGACTCACATAATCCCAAAACAAAAAACACAGTTAGACATGAGCACCTCCGAACCTAAATCACAAGCCTAGTCCGCCGAGACCTCCAGCAAAAACAATTTATTATCTGTACTGAAAACGTAATCCAACCTGAAGAACACTAAACTGAAACCTAAAACCGTTATCACACTGAAATACTAGATATCTAAAATTGAATTATGGTTGTCATAGAATTGGTTTAAGGTCCCTAATGAACGAAGAGATGGTAATAAGAAGGGAATTCATACCGAAAAACTCGCGCTGATCAGCAAAATCATGGTAAGACTCGGATTGGGGAATGACAGGGGTGACAATCATTAGCACAACGAAACAGAGAATCGCCACCGCCCATACATACACTGTTCGCCTTCTCATTTCTTCTTCCAGATGCAATTCCACTGGAAATCTGCAAACGAGATGAAGAGACTTTCAAAAGGTAGGCAAATAACTTGTCCTCCGAAATCTGCTTTCACACTTTGTATATTTGTTCCTCACTACAATATCAGCAAACCGTCTAACCAAACACCTATTGTTTATCTAAAAAAATAAGTTTTCAATTTCAGTAAGCGACCGATCAACATCAGCAAGCACCTATTGTTTATCTAAAAAATAAGTTCAGCATCAGTAATGAATTGCCGAACGGAGCCTAATTCATAAATAAACTTTCCCAATTCATTGAAATCATAGCAAAAGGTTAACAGCTCAATCGTTGTGAATGATTAAGATTTAGAAGGAAAGGATGCATACAACAGTACGCTACTTTAGAGTATAGGACTTTGCAGAAGAACGCAAACCCTAAGGAGCGGCGACGGCGTAGGTAAGGGTCGGCGACGGCGGCGTTGTAAGACTCTTCTGCAGGAATAAGGAGGGCGACAGTGACGCCGGAAATTAGGGATTAGAGCCGGATAAGGCTAATTGAAGAGATTTATTCGAGAATTAGGACGAGACTCGCCGAGGATAGAATTGACTGTGAGAAATTCCACCGAGAATTGAGGATCAAAGAAAGCTTGGGGAGGAAGAAGAAGGTATAGAGAGGGAGAGACAAAAGGGGAAATTTTATTGATGCCTAAAATGGAAGACGGCTATAGTATTTAACAAATCTCCAAAAGCCATAAACCGGAGCTAAAGCCTGATCGGATAAACAATTTTTCCATTCAAAAAATTTATTTTACTTTTTTTACTATTCATATTACGTCTCCACTTTACAAAATTTACATACAAAAACATCACTTTTCAACCAAAAAATACTTTCCCTCTACAAAGTGAAACAAGGCTTAAGAATTTTGGGTTTCAACTTATGAGGATCATTTCCTTTCAAAGAATGTTGTCGATAATGTTATAGCTTCAAATAAACTCAATCCTCAATATTGAATGATCGATCAGAACGGTGGTGGTTATAGCAATTTGAGACATTTGGTTTTGCGCTCTTTGCAGGTGGTACTTGAGTTGACAAATCATGGTTTCCCGCTTTGGGAGGCTTATGTCTACAATCTACACAAAGCTTTCTCTAGGCAAGTATGGCATGTGTATTGGAGGATCAGATATGAATAAGTTTTAAACGGATTACTTTGGATACGGATAAAAACGGATCGGATCGACGAATATCTCGGATTGGATCGCCGGATCGGATAACGAAATCACAACCCTATTTTCAACAACACTATTTTTCCCTTATTCTTGGTTTTGTGATATTGAGTTTGTCAAGTTGGAGAGAGGATTACAACAACACTCTTTTTCCCTTATTCTTTATTTTGTGATATTGAGTTTTTCATATTATTATATTGGGATGTACATGTAAACCTCTGGATTTGTTCTTATACTATATCTATATAGGTCCCCAGAGACCTAATAAATTGAATTTATCATATATCCATGATAATTATCCTAGATTAATATACCACACTTTACAAATATCTAAGCACAAAGTCGACATTAATTGCAAGACAAGTTATAATATTGAACACACATCCTCACATTTTGGATCATTTATGACCCCATCCTCACATTTAATAATTTTAAAAAAAAATATATAAATCTATTTATTTATTACGAATAACGTCTATCTTTCCATGTATCTATCTATAAGATTTGAGAAATTTTATTTCAATACAAAGATCAATTCAAAAGTTTAAACTTTAACATTAGGTGTTTGGATAATGAATAACCATGAAATTACTAAATATTTTAACATATATATACATATATATCATTCTATATATAACTATGAAATTAATAAATGTTTTAACATTTATCTATCTATCTATATATATATATAAGGTTTGAGAACTTTTATTTCAAACCAAAGATATTTTAAACCTTTATACTAGGTTTTCAAGTAATAAATAACCATGCATGAAATCAATACCTTTTAGTATTATAATGGCAAAATATAATACCATAAATTAATGTGTTTACGACCATACTCTTGTTGTATGATTGGGTTAAAATTAAAAAATTAAAAAATATGAAAATATTAATTAGGAAATTAATTTACATTATTTGCAAGTTGTATAGTTGAAATACAAAGATAGTATTATTTGTAAAAATATTAATGGTAAAATAAAGCGTTTAAACCAAAAATATTAATGATAAATTAAAACGTTTAAACCAAAAAATATTAATGATAAAATAAAACGTTTAAACCAAATAAAACATTTAAACCCGGTTGTTGGATACCTATTGTTCTCATAAGTAGCAGTGATTGTTACCCTCGTGGGAACGGTGCCACCCTCAGGGGGAACAGTGTCATTGTTACCATTCTAACAATATCACTATCCACATATTAATGTTGGAAACAAGGGAACAACTTCATTGTTATTCCCAAGGGAACAATTACTGTAAACATGTGTTCAACGTCATTATTCTTTTGTTTTGACAATGAGAAACTCTATATCATTTAACCTTGTGTTATGTATTGATTGAAGGAAAAATAACCAAGGAAGAATAAAGCTGATGTGAGGGAACAGAGTTAGGGAACACCAACATCTGTAGAGCCATGCCTTACTATACTTGGTAAGCGCATACATAGGCGGACTCAGAAAAATAAATTTCGGTGGGCTAAATGACTATATTTTTGTCAAAAAAATTTGGGTGGGCTAAAGTTACTACTGGTTTCACTATATAGATTAAATTAAATTTACCTTACTTCTTACTATTCTTATATTAAATTTACACTAATTTTATATTGTTATTTCTTTTAGGGTGAGTTGGAGCGGACCCTAGCACACCGCTAGGTCCTGGGCACATAGAAGAAACGGTGGAAACCCTAGAGCGTCGTGCTAATGGGCCTTAATGGGCTTGGAAACACGTGGGATTTACCTGAAGATTTTGTACAACCATATTATCATGAAGATAAGATCCAAGGAGATAAGATAGAGTTGTTAGGATTATTTGTGGGATTAATCACGTGTGAATTATGGTTAAGATGTGAATCATATTCCACGTGAGAAATTTTATCATCATAACTATATACTAAAACGGAGGTTAGAAATAATATTTAACCCGACACGTGTCACCTCCTCATTGGACCGCATCACCCATCTTTATTAAAACAATTCAATTTGTTTAATTGGTTGAAATTTCATTGTAGACCCCACATTAGATTTTCTTCTTATCTACTGATTCCATTTTAGTTATTTTCTTAAAAAAAATAAACTACGTATGCTAAAACAATTATCAAGAGATTTTTTTCCTTTATGGTGCATAGCAATTCATGAATTGTTTGACATAAAGTAATTAAGATTGTAAATAATGTATGCTATAGAACAATTTATTTATCCAAACCTACTACGTATGCTATAGAATAGTTTATTTAAGCAATTAAGATTGTAAATAACGTATGCTATACAATCATTTATTTATCCAAATCTAGTACGTATGCTATAGAATAATTTATTTATCCTCTATTTACGTATGCCTTATGTTGAAGATGATAATATTTGTCCAAATCTCTGCATAGAATAATCATCATCATAACTATATACTAAAGCGGAGGTTAAAAATAATAATTATCACTACACATGTGTCAACTTTATATTGGACCACATCAATCATCTTCATTAAAATAATTTAATTGGTTAATTTTGATTGTAGACTCCACATGGATGTGAAATATGAAAGAATATATATTATTAAAATTGAATCTATAAGTTTTTTACAAATATATAATTAATTAATCTTACTATATACTAAATTGGAGATTAAAATAATAATATAGAAAAACATATGTCAACTCCAATTAAATATTTATAATTAAAATTATAATCCATAATCATTAAAATAAAATCTACAAATCTTAGAAGTACGTATTCAATCCTTATACAAAAATTATAATTGTACAAATCTTTATTCAACTAAAAGAATATATTATTGTAGAAATATTGCATCATTAAAGTAAATCACTTAAGAAACAAATAAAATAAAATAATACAAGATTTATATAAACTATATCTTTGAATAACCTTATATAAAATTTAAACTAAGTTTTTAGCTAAATCAAATTCTTGCCTTCAAGGCACGGGACTAGTACTAGTAAATACCTAAAGTTGAGTCAGAAGCAAAATTACCTATTAGTACAAAATACCAAGAGTGCTCGTGTGAAGAAGAAGAAGAAGTCTCGTTGAAAGTGTTGGTAATCACTTGTGTTATTGTTATACAAGTTTCTTAGACTGAAAAACTAAGGTTTGTAGGTGCATCATCTAATGATTATGTTAAACTACTTGAAGTCTCTGTTTCTCTTGAAGTAACTTGTAAGTGACATCAATAAAGTGATTGTTCAAACTCCTTTAACGAGGGAAAAACAGGGAGTGTTTTTTCCCTTGAACAACTAGTTGGTTGTTTAAAGGTTTCCACAATCGCATCGCATCAAGATATTGTTACATGCTTGTGTTAGTATTGTTTTATTACTTTTTGTTGCCTTGTTTTATTACTTTTCGCTGCCCAGTTTACTGTTACCACCAAGCAACAGTGTCCATATACTAACAACAACAATGTCTAACACTACAACAGTGTCTATATACTAACACCGATCCCAACACCCTAACACTATAACAGATTAACAGTGTCTATATACCAACGCCGATCCCAACACACTATATACCAACGCCGATCCCAACACCGGTGTAGTGTGCTATATACTAATGCCGATCCCGACACCGGTGTAGTGTCTGTATACTAATGCTTTTTGTAGTGTCCCGACACCGGTGTAGTGTCTGTATACTAATGCTTTGTGTAGTGTCCGTATACTAATGCCGCGGCCAACACCGGTATGTACACCGGGCCCATTCTCTAGTTTAATACCAAAATTTATACACGTAATCTAATTGATAAGAAAAACGAAATACATACAAAAGGGCAAAAGGCGACCCTTACACGTACAAGGACATCAGTGTTTTGAGTAAGAAGTTATATACCAAGTTTCCAACCTTATATGTTAAATTTTCGTAAATGTCCCAAGATAACTTGCAACTACAAAGCTCAACATCAAACACACCTACAACTTATTTGAAAAATGTGAAAAGCATACTCATTTGCGATTGACCATAACATTATTAAACATAATTCCTTCATAGGGCTCGCTCATATCATTCGAACTTAAGCTGCTGCAGAGTCGTCGAATGAGTAAAGCTATAGGGCGGTCCTAATCCAACCCCTGCTCCTACCTTCCTTTGAGGGTAAGACGAGGAGCCCTCCAAAGCCGGTCTTCCAGTCCCGAGAAGTGACATTCTCGTTGTACCGCCATTTGCATTTGCAGTTGCAGAGAGGAGTAACCGAAGCACCCAGTTCAGGACGTTCGGTGCAAAGGCCCGGTAGAGAAGGAAGCAGTCGTACCATCTCGGGTATTTCACATACGCATCCCCTCTGCACGCACCGTCCACGATAAGCCTAGCAAAATCTTCCACAGCCTTTATCTGCAACCAATTCGTCGACAGAGTTAAACACTCGTAAAGAATCAAAGGGACACATGAAATGAAATGAACCATAGACTACTAACTTACTTCCTTTTCTTCTTTCCATTGCATCTCTGAACCTTCTTCCAGCATGAATTTGCCTCTGGAAACTTCAGCACCAATCCAGCCATGGGTTGCGATTGTTATCCCAACCTCCTCTCTAACTTCGACCCTTAACGTCTCGTAAAAGTTCACCAAAGCAGACTTTGCAGCCTTCACCACTCAAGGACATAAGAGTGTTATAAAAAAACAGAGAAAAGCTTTACTTTCTTACAAACACAGCAAGAGTTATGAAAGAACAAGCACTACTTAGATAACATAATGCGCAAACCAACTTTTTTGACTTACCGAGTACAAACTCATTCTTGGTAACGGCAGCCAAGTCTCAACTGATGCATTCACAACGATCCTGCCTCCGCTTCGCCTCAGATAAGGAAGGGCGATGTATGTTGGGTAGACATTACCCCAGAAATTTATGTCCTGAAAACCAAGAAATAGAAACCATATATAATCACCTTTTTTCCTAAGATACACCATAGTTAATTACTTAGACAAATACAGCTCTACAATTGGCAAGCATGTCTCTCAATTTACCATCAAATGGGGAAATGTAGCAGTGTCTGTGGCTTCCTCAAAGTAAAATGTATGTCCCAAACTTGTTGCATTGACCAAATGATCCACTGCAGAGGCAATAAAGTCATCATTTGTAAAGTTGAAGCCTTGACAAAAACATAAAAAAATAAAATAAAAGAAGGCATACCACGTCCATAGAAGTTGACAGCTTCAGTGATGAATCTCCGACAATCGTCTTCTTTGACAACATCTGCAGCTACAATCATCACATGCTTTGCACCCATTCGTCTCGCGTTGTCACTGATACCTCTGAGCCTATTTTCCCTCTTTGCTACCAATACTAGAACCGCTTTTCTTCGTGCATACTCATATGCAATATGCTAAAAACAATTCATGTATCAAAACATTGAGAGATACACGTACTCTTGTATGCAAGGAATTAACTAAGCCCAATCTAAGCCGTACCTAGCTCTCCTCTGTTGGGATTAAACTTAGTTTATAAGTTAAGTTTGATTCATTAACAATATACTTGGTAGTTATATAACTGCTCTAGTAGGTAGTTAGTAGCAGTTAGTTAATATTTGTATATAAATGTACTGTCCCGATCTAGACAAAGTTACCGTTCTAGACACAAAGGAGGGACGAAGATATGATATTGTGTGAAATTCCGGTGGGCCGAAGGTTGGGATCCACCTTTCTACCCAAAAGCTTAAGCCAATAGGTAGGGGTTTCACCTTATCTATATGCTAGTGGATTTCTAATCTTTTTTTTGTCGATGTGGAAAGGCCACAATCTCATCCCAACATATTGTCACGAGTAATCAGAACGAAGGTATTGTTCCGGAATTGTAACGGGGGAGAAGTTACCATCTCCGGCCGGAAGTATGTTGTGAGTTGTTAGGTAAAATAGAGGCCAATTCCGTCGAGAAATTAACCAAATCCTCAAACTAGCTAGAACAATTGAAAAATGAAATAGATAAAAACCTCGCCGATGGGAGAGGAAGCACCGGTGATGATGACGACGCGGTCCTCCATGTCTTGGTGGTTGAGGAAGCCGTAAAGCCACTCGCAAGCGGCGATGAAGGTGAGGGTCGGCCACGACAAGGCCAGAGCCAGCATGCTCGCCGGCGGAACCACCAGATTCAGCACGCTGTTCAGCAGATCCATCTTCTATGTATATGTACGGCTAACGAAGATTTGGTATTCAAGTGAAGGGTCGTGAACCAGAACAGGGCAAGGAGAAGAAGGAGGAGATAGTAGCAGTATTGGACAGCATTGCTGCATGCAGAGATCGAGTGGATTGCAACACGTGGAGGGAACAAGCATTGCCTTTGTGACGGATGGTTGATGCGTGGATTCCGTACTTGGCGTTTTCCTCCCCTGTCTGCTGGCCAATGCTGTGTCAATGGCGGCACAGTCGATCTCCTAATAGATGAGGTTCTGCGAATTCTGTGTGGTGTCCAAAGTCTTTTTAAATTCCGTGTAGTGACCTTAATGTTTTGCAAATTCCGTATTATAACCTCGATATATTCTAAAAAGTTAAAAATATATAAAACTCACCCGTAATATTTACTTAATTACATAAAATCACCTTACATTTTATTTTTTCGACAAAATTAGCAAATCTATGTTCTTAAAACACTTAATGATAACTATCACTAGATACACATAATATTTTTTTAAAAATGTTATAAAAATATTTGCCTAAATTTATACAAGTCATTAAAAACTCTATCATTTTTTTGCACATTTTTTCATGTCACTATACATGTACATTATATTTAGAAAACCAATTTTATATTATTTTAAAAATAAATCACTTGAACTAGTGGACCTAGTTTTTAAAAAATACTCCCTTAAACTATCAACTATTATAAAAATTGAAAAATACGGTTCTTTTTGTATTAACAAAAATTGATTGATTTTTTAAAATAATAACATATAGTGACAAGTGACATGGAAAAAGATTATATAAAATATATATGATTGTATCATTATAAACTTAAGTGTTTTAAGAAAATAGATTTGCTAGTTTTGTTGAAAAAATAAACAATAGGGTGATTTTATGTAATTAAGTAAATATTAGGAGAGAGTTTTATATATTTTTAACTTTTTAGAATATGGTGGGGTTATAATACGGAATTTGCAAAACCTCAAGATCATCACGCAGAATCTCAAAAAACTTTGGGCACCACACAAAATTCGCAATACCTTGTTGTCACAATGTAAAATATCCCAATAATAAAATTAATTAGAGCACATTATGTTATTGAATTTATGTCTATTTAATTCTACATACTAATAAAATACATCATGATTTTATTATCATGATAGTGCTAATATGTTTGATTCAAATTAATTTGTTTTTATCATATAAATTTTGATCGTACTATGTTTCTTTATTTATAAATCTCTCCTAATATCATTGATTTGTATTACTAACCAATCTAAAATCTAAAATATAATAATATTAAACATATGTCCCGGTAGATCATATTTTCTTATCAAACTTTACACAACTAATAGATCATATTTTTGAAAATATATCACTTTATTACATAACCTAATTCACATCTTTTATAGATAAATATATAAAGTTATATATTGCATGTAGATAAATTCATTCATATGCTAATATTTATAGTTTATTTTAGGGTAAGTCTATATATTTTCTTGATATTGATAGATTATATTGACAGTTATACATTATTTGAATAGTTTACAAATATAAGATATTATTTTGATAGATAAAGGATATATATATTATGTTGATATATTAATATATGGTAATTAGATAAAGACATATAAAAAAAATTAATTATAAAATGAATAAGGTTATACAGTTATTAAAATACAATTACGTTATAATTAATTAATTTTTAGGTGGGGCTAGAATTAACGCAGAGGCTCGAAAAGTCTCGACTTTAGTATGTAGTATAGATTAGTAG
The DNA here is from genome assembly GCA_934048045.1 of Polygonum aviculare. Taxonomy (NCBI): domain Eukaryota; kingdom Viridiplantae; phylum Streptophyta; class Magnoliopsida; order Caryophyllales; family Polygonaceae; genus Polygonum; species Polygonum aviculare. The sequence continues at coordinate 2,733,047 of OW204032.1, read as the reverse complement.
GGATAAATACGGAAAATATACCTTAATCATTTATTTCAACAATATATTCCTCTACCGTAATTGGGACAATAATAACCAAAGGTGTCAAATGGGTCGGTTCAGACGGGTTCGGGTTCGGGTTTGGATCAATCGGGTTAAATGTTAAGTCAGGTCGAGTCTGACAAGTAATTATACAGGTTCGGGCCGACCCAGCAGATCAAAATTTTGAATTTTTGGTGATTATTCAAATAATACTATGAATAAATAATAATATATAGCAATAAAATATTATTTTAAATGTACTTATAATATTTAAAAGAAAAAATATTATTATATATATAATCAAGTTAGTCCAACGGGTTCGGGTTGCAACTTGGTTTTATTTTTTTCTTTATTCGTTACTTTTTGGGTCATTTTTTTTGAACCCTGAAAATCCCGTTTGGTTAAGGTCGGTTTCTCGAATAGGATCAAGTTTTGATAACTCTTTTTATTTTGAAAATTTTTGACAACTATAATAATAAATCATTTTATGAATTTAGATAAAATTATCCTTACATTCTACATAAAATATATGAAAATTCCCCCGGGTACCCTAAAGTTAAGATAATTTCGTATGATACTCACAACTTTACACAATTTTGCAATATAACAAAATAGAGTAACACATTACCTCTAAAAAGAAGTTCCAAAAGAAGAAGCCGAAGAAGAACCACAGGGTGGAGGACACCATAAGAGAAAGTGACAGCCAAAACGGCACGGACTCCACACTCTTGGTCCGTATGAGCCTCCCTTGTAAACAAAATATTTTTCATCAATGGTGATATAAATATAACAAAAAAATGGTTTTTATAGATCAAATGTAATTTATACTTACCATAACATAAAGGGGGGATGCAAAGAACCATACTGTGTAAATCACACAAATCCAGCCCATGGTGTTCTCTCTTGCATCGTCGTGGATTAAGAGAGACATACACCAACAAAATAATAAGACCCAAAACTCCCAGGTCTAGGCATAGATCAACAAAAGGATCTTCTCATGCACTTCGTTAAAACAATATCTATATATAACCATTATCATATCTTTTTACAAATGTATTGCTCTCAACCATCTAGATTTATACCTAACCCTAATTCTAGTAGTTATTCTTTTTACAAATGGATCACTATTAATTTGTTAATCGGGTTAGTCCAATGGGTTCCGTTTTCAACGTGGTTCTATTTTTTTTCTTTATCCGCTACTTTTTGGGTCATGTTTTAACCCTGAAAATTCCGGTTGGTTGGGATCGGTTTCTCGAATCGGGTCAGGTTTAGACATTTTTTTGTCAAAATTTTTTGACAACTCTAATAATAACTCATTATACGAATTTAGATAAAACTATCCCTGAATTCTACATAAAATATATGAAAATTCCACCGGGTACCCTAAAGTTAAGAGAATTTCGTGTGATACTCATAACTTTACACAATTGTGCAACATAACAAAATAGGGTAACGCATTACCGCTATAAAGAAGTTCTAGGAGAAGAATCCAAAGAAGAACCACAGGGTGGCGGACACCGTAAGAGAAAGTGACAGCCAAAACGACATGGACTCCACACTCTTGGTCCGGACGACCATCCCCTTTAAATAAAATATTTTTCATCAATGGTGACATAAATATAGCAAAAAAATTGTTTTTATAGATCAAATGTATTTTATACTTATCATAACATAAATGGGAGATGCAAAGTAGCATATTGTGCAACTCGCACAAATCCAACCCATGGTGCTCTCTCTAGCATCGTCATGAGTCAAGAGAGACACCAATTGAATAATAAGACCCGGAACTCCCAGGTCAAGGCCTACAATCTACCAAAAGGTCTTATCATGCACTTCATTAAAACAATATCTATATATAAGCATTATCATATCTACATGATGTTTTTATAGGTGCTTGTAAAAATGTATTGCTCTCAGCCATCCAGATGTATACCTAACCCTAATTCTAATAGTTATTCTTTTTACCAATGGATCATAATTAACTTATCAGTGGGTAACTGAAAACGGATGAACGAAACTAAGAAATTTTTTGGACCGGGAGGGAACAGTGGGTAGATGAACGTACAGAACTTGATTCTTAGTCTTGAAATTCATTAAAACAATATCTATATATAAGCATTATCATATCTACATGATGTTTTTCACTACAAGAAAACTCATTTATTGCAACGAGCTTTTGCAACGACAAAATTTTGTCGTTGCAAAAGCTATTTTACGCAACGACTTATGTGAGGTGTTGCAAAAAATAAAATTTTCAATTCCCTCCATTTCATCCTTTGGGTGCGGATATAAAATATTCATATTTATTTTTCGTAACAGAGAAAGTCGTTGCAAAAAATAAAAACTATTTATGGCAACGACACGTATTGTTACGACAAATATTATATATATATAGCTATGCAGGAAGTTGTTGCAAAAGAAGATCAAGAAAAAAAAAAAAGTAAAATAAAATCCCGGAAACAAACCCTAAATCTTTTACCCATCCCTCATTCCCTCTTTCTCCGTCAAAATACTCGATCGACTTCTGTTCTACTCCGGCCTCTCTCCACCTCTTTCCTCGACTCAGCCACCATGACAAAATCGCCTCTCCGGAAGCTTCCCCTCCCTCGCCTCCCTCAAGGGCATCTCACGCTTCCTCCCGAACTCTCTGGTATCTCTCTCGATCCGGAACAACAGCTTGACCGGCCGGATCCCGATCGACAACCTGGACCAATCACGCTACTTGGAGGTCCTAGATCTGAGCTACAACTGGCTAGTCGGACCTGTTTACAAGCAGATCTTCGCTCATCCGTCTCTCCAGCAGATCTCGCTCTCGCACAACAAGCTCTCCTCGATCGAGTCCCCCTCTGCCGGAGAAGGAAGCAAGCTGGTGGCGGTCGACCTCAGCTACAACAACATTGGCGGATTCCTGGCGGAGAGACCGAACCTGTCGGCGTTAAGTCTCTAGCACAACAGGTTCACCGGGATGATCCCGTCGGAGTACGCGGGGAAGGCGATAATGGCATCTCAAGCTTCCTCCCAAACTCCTGGAGGTCCTAGATCTCAGCTAAAACAGGCTAGTCGGACCCTCGCCCTACCACTTTTATGCGTCGCCTGCTCTAGTGTCTTCTGGTGGTGATGGTGAGTATCTCTCACACCCATGCCAAACCATTCTCAAGTACGAGCTCAATTGCATCGTTCCCGAGCTCCGTAAGCTTTGCCGCTACAAGCCCGCTCTCGAGGTACTCTAATGCTATACTCCCCAATTTCATTCGTTGCAAGTTAATTTTATTCATTTTAGGGTTTAGGCTACTGAATGTAATTGAGGCTTGGAAGACCGTATATTGGTTGTGAGGAAAATGAATTCGATTTGATTAGACCTGAAATCGGTTGCTCATTGTTTTGCATTTGTCATCACTTAATCACTTGGGTGTTGTTGCAAAGGAGGATAGTTCCGCGTTTTCAGTTTTGGTGCCCGGTGTCTAGTATACAAAATCAAGAAGGGTTGCTACAAATTGTGTCCTGAAACCCTGACTCGGGCAAAGTCGTTGTTCCCTTATCAAAAATAAATCCCAAACATGCAAACAAAAGTATAGTAGGCAAGCAAGGGGTCGAACCCAAAGGAATCAGTTCTTATTCAGATTTTAGTGGTTTTCATGCAAGTAATCAAAAGGGGGTTTTGAAGGTTGGTTTCAATCAAAGTTATCAAGCAGAGTTTATCCAATCAATTCCACTTTATTAATCCGTTGATCATGAATTCATCCACCTCTTTATATGCCTAGGTCAATTCCAATCCCAATCATTAGAAATCGCAAGTCCACGGTCCAAGCAATTCTATAACCCTAGGCAAGGACGCTTAACCTAGAATTAGCATAGAGTACAGGGATAATAGGAAATCAAATCATGCAATCAAGCTACGAGTCTCATGCACAACTTAACCATTGAATACTCTTCCTTAAACTAGTCCACGGTCCTAGAATAGAGTTGTTTCGAGAATAGGAAAGATGCATAGACAACAACCAATCCTAATTCAAACAATAGATCTAAGTCAATCAAACAAGTTGATCAGGCTCATAAAATCAAACATAGATCATGGGATGAAGCACAAGAGTATCAATAAAGACCTAGGGATAAAGAGGTTACCAGAATTTCACAACTTCATAATAAAGCTTCCTTGATTGAATAAACTCCAAAGGAGAGTTAGTTCTCCATTACAAAGAAAACTCTAACCTTTATTGAATGACAATTGATTGACAAGTATTGAAATTATCCTAAAACCCTAGAAAGGTTCCCCTTATATAGCCCCAAGGATCAACCTTTTCGGACTAAATAAGATAGGAAACCGAAAAAAAAGAAAGGAAACAAGATAGAAACGCCAAGATTTCGTCCGCTCCAAGGTCGGCTACCACCGCGACCGCGGCACCAGAACCGCGCCCGCGGCGGCCTTCAAATGGTCAAATCCGGGTCAGCTTCTACCGCGACCGCGCCACAGATAGCGCGACCGCGGCCTTCATGGCCTTGGTTGGCTCGCTCCTTCACGCCACCGCGCTCGCGTCCTAGACAACGCGACCGCGATATCCATGCAGTGGCGAATCTTCGTCTTTAAGCTCTTTAACTCTTGATTCTTCATACTCTGTGTCTTCGGTCTTGATATTACAATAACGCTCAAAACTAACCTAAACACTCTCAATATAGCTCTAAAATACAAGAGTTATCCTATACAAAATAGGCCGAATCAAATTCCCCCATACTTAGATCTTACTCGTCCTCAAGTAAGCTCAAACAAGTATATCATGGTAACATATCTAAGATCTCAGGAAATACAAGGGAAGATAAAAATACTCAACTCACAACCCGAACCCAAAAATATAGAGAAATCATGAGCATAAAACAATGAAGCTCAAACACGCACCTCACAACAAGATATAACACTCAAGCTCTAAAAACATGAAAGAGAGCAACCTAGGATCTACCCAAATCTAATATGTAAGCCCCAAAGTCCCCAAGCAATAATGATCCTAAAACACTCAAATTTTACCGCTCAATTCTGCTTAGGCGCCCTTTCGGGTTTTCACCTAACCGCTCTTTTCATTTTTCAATAGGTGTGCTCACAAATACTCACATCACTCATGAACCTCATATTACCCCAGCCTAATGCTGGTCCGGGTTACCTGCTTATTACCTGAGCCGCCCTTTCGGGTTTTCGACTCATCCCAGGATTTATATGCCTTTTTTCAATTTTTTATGGCTTTTTCTATCTTTTTCTTTCTTTCTTTATTATGCAAAAAGTATGGTGCAAGTGCTCCATCAAAAGAAGAAAATCAAAAATCTGAAGCAAATCACTAACTAAGCTAACTAAGATAAGCAAATGCGAGTACTCCTTCCCCCATACTTAAATCCTTCATTGTCCTCAATGAAGCAAAGAGAAAGGATAGAAGCGAGGAAGAAGGTAATCAGAAGACTCACAATCGATGAAGAGAGGTGGAATGGAAGAACTCTTCATAAGTGGTAAAATAGACAGCTTCGTACTTCCAATCTGGTGGCATACCGCGGGCGCGGTGGTAGGGGCGCGGGCGCGGAATCAATGCAGAGAGCGAAGTCGACCTCGGATGTGCACCGCGGGCGCGGCTGATGAAGCGCGGGCGCGGCACATGTGCAGGCGTAATGTCTTGACTTCGTCTCAAAAAGCGTGATGTGTAAACAACCATCGTGTCTTGGCTCGTCTCTAGAAAGATGGATCAATACTTGGACTCGAGCCGTGGAGAAGAGAACTCTCGGGGGAACAAAGCTCCCCCATACTTAGGCTTTACACATAGCCAAAGAATGGAAAGTACAAAGATGGATGGAAAGAAGAAATAGAAGATGGAAAGATAGAAGATGGATAGAATGGTATAGATAGGCAATAGAAATATAGAGGTAGAATGGGACCAAAAAGTCCTCTTTTTGTCTTTTTCTTTTTTTTTTCATTTTTTTTAAATAAAGACGAGCTAAAACCGAGACGCAGTATGGTTGCCGCGAACACGGGCTAGTACCTGTTCGTCGGGGCGCGCTGACGATCCACCGCGGGTGCGGCCAGGGCGGCGCGGGCGCGGTATCACGCCAGGCGTGTCCTTTCGGACCTAGTACTTGCATGCTAGCTAAAAACACAAGCAAATCCTAAGCTAGGGATGGAAAAACAATCTATCTAATCCTTGGGTTGCCTCCCAAGCAGCGCTTTTGTTTAACGTCGTTGGCTCGACGTGGATACGATCAATACGGGTCCTCATCAACATCAATGCGGACCGTGTTGCCACCATGAGATATGGAAAGAGATCCATTGGCAACGTCGATGACCGTGTTGGCGGTTTTCATAAATGGACGACCGAGTAAGAGAACCGGGTCGTACCGCCCTTCACCTATCTCCATCACATAAAAATCTGCAGGAAAGATCAAACCCCGCACCTGCACTAGAACATCCTCAACTAACCCTTTCGGGCGCACATTAGAATGGTCAGCCAATTCAATAACAATATCTGATTCCTTCAAAGGACCAAGGCCTAACCTATCATACATGCAAGCTGGAAGAACATTAATGGAGGCACCTAAATCTAGCATAGCACGCTCAATTTTTGTTTCTCCAATAGTGACAGGGACGGTGAATCTTCCTGGGTCTGAGCATTTTTTAGGCAATTGCTTTTGGAGTAGGGAGTTACAAGTCTCAATTTTGCTATCCTGCGTTTTTTCAACTAGAGCTACCTTTTCAATCTTAGGACTAGTCCTATTCTTTCGTTTTATGGTGCATAGCTCTTTCATAAACTTAGCAAAACGAGGGACACTTTGGATGAGATTAAGGAGAGGAACATTTACCCGAAAATTGACGAAGGTCTCGAAGAGTTCCTTGTCATGTGCCGGCTTCCTTGTGTCCTTGAGAGCATCGGGGAATGGAGGAGAGGGCTTGAAAGAATCCAATGGTGGAAGAGGTTGAGCCACATAACCATTGTCCTCGTCTGCTGCTGGAGCTCGGTTCCGTCTAGGAGAGCTCGGACGAGGAGGCGAGTAATTCTTGAAAGCATAATCGAGTAAAGCCTCGAAATTTCTCTCGGCCACCTTACCGCGGGCGCGGTCCGGACTCCGCGGGCGCGGGTCGCTACGCCTTTCGTGGTCCATGTGCTCTGCTAGAATTTTGCGGGCGCGGAGGGGAGAGCGCAGGCGCGGAATTCCCACAGAAGCTTGACCATTATGTGATGTCGCCCCGGCGCGGTCGCGGCCAGGGGAGCGCGGGCGCGGTTCGTCACCAGTGGGTGATTCGCGACTCGCCAATGTTCTACCGCTCCTCAAATTTAAGGCGCTCACATTCTCCTTGTGATTGAGCGGTTGAGAGGGAAGTTTCCCGGAATCCTTAGACTCAAGCCGATTGATCATGGTGGCAAGTTGGCTTAGTTGAGTCTCAAGATTCTTTACAGCAGCTCTTGTCTCTTGGTTCTCCTTCAAGAGGGCGGTAATAGCATCATTCTGAGACGGAGCAGGCGCTCTCGGGGCATAGTTGTTGGACCGGAATTGTTGTTGCTGGCCCTGAGGAGCATACTGTTGCTGCTGTTGTTGGAGATCAGGCGCCATGAGTTGGCGAATAGTTTGTTCTGCCATGGCGTCTTCTGGTTCAGAATTAGAGAGAGAGAGAGATTCAAGAAGGTTGTAAGATGTAGAGGGTCTGGGGGCACTTCTTATCCTCCGAAGAGTCCTGTCAATTTCTGGATCAAAACGAACAGGAGAAGTATTAGTAGACCGGGTACGGACCATGTGTTAGGCCCGCACCCAAAGGATGGTTCTGCGCACGAACCGCGGGCGCGCCGAGGGGGCCGCGGGCGCGGTTCGAGCGCAGAACGCGAAAACGCACACAATCAGAACAAGAAAAAGGATTCCCCGGCAACGGCGCCAAAATTTGACTCGGGCAAAGTCGTTGTTCCCTTATCAAAAATAAATCCCAAACATGCAAACAAAAGTATAGTAGGCAAGCAAGGGGTCAAACCCAAAGGAATCAGTTCTTATTCAGATTTTAGTGGTTTTCATGCAAGTAATCAAAAGGGGGTTTTGAAGGTTGGTTTCAATCAAAGTTATCAAGCAGAGTTTATCCAATCAATTCCACTTTATTAATCCGTTGATCATGAATTCATCCACCTCTTTATATGCCTAGGTCAATTCCAATCCCAATCATTAGAAATCGCAAGTCCACGGTCCAAGCAATTCTATAACCCTAGGCAAGGACGCTTAACCTAGAATTAGCATAGAGTACAGGGATAATAGGAAATCAAATCATGCAATCAAGCTACGAGTCTCATGCACAACTTAACCATTGAATACTCTTCCTTAAACTAGTCCACGGTACTAAAATAGAGTTGTTTCGAGAATAGGAAAGATGCATAGACAACAACCAATCCTAATTCAAACAATAGATCTAAGTCAATCAAACAAGTTGATCAGGCTCATAAAATCAAACATAGATCATGGGATGAAGCACAAGAGTATCAATAAAGACCTAGGGATAAAGAGGTTACCAGAATTTCACAACTTCATAATAAAGCTTCCTTGATTGAATAAACTCCAAAGGAGAGTTAGTTCTCCATTACAAAGAAAACTCTAACCTTTATTGAAAGACAATTGATTGACAAGTATTGAAATTATCCTAAAACCCTAGAAAGGTTCCCCTTATATAGCCCCAAGGATCAACCTTTTCGGACTAAATAAGATAGGAAACCGAAAGATAAGAAAGATAACAAGATAGAAACGCCAAGATTTCGTCCGCTCCAAGGTCGGCTACCACCGCGACCGCGGCACCAGAACCGCGCCCGCGGCGGCCTTCAAATGGTCAAATCCGGGTCAGCTTCTACCGCGACCGCGCCACAGACAGCGCGACCGCGGCCTTCATGGCCTTGGTTGGCTCGCTCCTTCACGCCACCGCGCCCGCGTCCTAGACAACGCGACCGCGATATCCATGCAGTGGCGAATCTTCGTCTTTAAGCTCTTTAACTCTTGATTCTTCATACTCTGTGTCTTCGGTCTTCATATTACAATAACGCTCAAAACTAACCTAAACACTCTCAATATAGCTCTAAAATACAAGAGTTATCCTATACAAAATAGGCCGAATCAAATTCCCCCATACTTAGGCCTTTTCTTATCTTTCGGTTTCCTATAAATTAAAATTACCTCCAATTTTTTTAGGCCTTTTCTTATTGTTTGAACAAATTAAAACTTTATACTTTTGACCTAGCTTTACCTCGCTCGACCGATTCATCCCTCTGGTGCATGCCCTCACTCTCTCAATCTCTTCATCTCTTCGCTCTCGCTCTAATCTCTTCATCTCTGGTGCCCTCTCGTCACGCAGGTAGCGAAGAGAATCGCAGGATCTGTGCTCGTCCTTGACTGGTATCACGCAGGTAACTAATCTCGTCCTTGACTGGTGCCCTCGTTGCCCCGCCATTTCTTCCCTCGTCCTTATTTGTGCTCGTCCTTGAATGTAGCAATCGTTCTCTTGATTTCCAATAGAAAGAGGGATTAGTGTTTCTCTTCTAGGGTTTCTTTGATTAGCGGCTGAGATTATCAAAAACTTTGTTGTTTTGGAGCCGATTTTGAAGCTTACATTTTAGGTTTTTTTGTCAGGAAGTCTGTATTAGGTTGCTCGTGGTATCTGATGCTCTCTGTGGTTGCCTATTGCTTGTTTTGTGTGGAAGCTCCGTTCTGATTTTTGGATTTGGTTGAAAGGGGATTTTTGCTTCGTTTCCATCACTGGAGCAGTTTGTGACCATGTTTTTTCATATCCAACATATATAGATTTCGCCTGATATCTTTGGGGGTTTGAATCGTCTTGCTTGTTTCGATAGCCTGTTAATTACTTTACTGCTCTTCTTGATTTTGGGGTTTCTGCTTGTTTCCGTTGTGGCATGTTTTAAAGTTGGAATTTGGTATTGCTACTGTTTTTAGGGTTCTTGAGCTGAGTACCTTTCTTATTGTTGTTCTAATTTTTGGGGGAGCTTTGACCCTGTTTGTGTTGTTTGGTCAAAAATGTCTGTGTGTTAGGGTGTTTTGAAGGTTGTGATTGTGTTTGTGGTTTGATTTTTGAGTTTGTATTGTGGTAGCTTCATAGGGATGCGGAGACTGGTGAGGTGCTGAATTTGGTGCTGGTTTGGGCTGAGGAAGGTTCGAATTTGACTGTCAAAGTGCCTGTTGTGATCACGGGGGAGGAGGATTGCTCCGGGCTAAAGAAAGGTGTGATATGATCTTCATTTTATTGCACATTTGAGTTTCTGATGCATTGATTAGATAGGAACTGGTGTTTGATTGGTTGTGCTAGGATTTGTCACTAATACTGATGTTAATATGCTGTTACTGTGAATGACTTGAGGAGAAATTTGATATGGCTTTGGGACAGTCACTGTGATATGTCTTATCTGGGATTGCTATTTAGGTTGACATTGAAATTTTCATACAAGAAACTGGAATAAAAATGGGAAAAAAATGGGGAAAAAAAAACAGCTGGGATTGTTACTGTGAATGACTTGAAATGACATTGAAATTTTCATACAAGAAACTGGAATAAAAATGGGAAAAAAAAACAGCTTCATGAATCATGATGATAAATTAGTTTACATGCTCTGACTGTATAAATGATCATGAAGATAAAAAAAAATTGAATTTTCTAATTGTACAAAGAAAAATATAATGGCGTATATAGATTGGTATAGGTCCAATCACTTCTAATCAGGAATTACTGTGGTAACCATGACCACTTAAATTTATTTATTCATGAAATTGAAGTTTACAGCTTTGAGCATGATCTGTAGAATACCACTAACTGTAGTTTTCTATTTGTGAAAATTCAGCCACATGTAGACCTGATAAAGTTATACTATGATTCAACTCACTTGCATCTCGCTTTGAGATGAACCTTTCATGTAGTGATGCTTCTCCTTTTAAATTAAGATGGTGACCAGCACACTAACAACATATAAAAATCAGTGGTTTCTTTACAAATTGATTTGTTTTCAAATACCCATATGATAGAAATCATTGTATTCATGTGCAGAAAGTAATATAGCCAAACCTATGTTTTGAAGAAGAAAAATTGATGTAGGTACTGGGTACACCTATTTATTCAATTAATTTGTGCTATACACTAGGATGTTTGATTAGAAATTCCATAATTTTTTTTAATCAAGACTCTAAAAATAAATATATATGAAAAAATTTTATTTGTGCTATACACTAGGTTTTAATTTTATTTTTTTGCTTGACCTAACTTGTAGGGAAACTGAGTGAACTGTCAACTGAAAACAGTTAATTGTTATTGCTGTATGTGTAGGCCTTTTTGTTCAACCTTGTGGCAATACCTACCAGTTAAAGTAAGTTTTGTTGTTCTTCTTCTCTGCTATGTGAGTTCCTTGGCTCATGCTCTAGGAAATATGATTTTTGACTGCATTATTAGTATTTTAAGCTTCTGGAAATGCTAGAATATGTACTCCAAGTTCTATACTCCTTGCTCATGCTAAATAATTCTTTATAAAATTTGAACTACATTTGAATGATGAATTATGCAGATTTTTCTTATCACTTCATGTATAGAAAATTCAGATTTTACTATTATTATTATTAATTACATGATGGAATGATGAATAACGTATAGCACAAACAACTTGGTATCCCTGGTTATGATTCTGTATGTTGTGGGCTTAATTAGTTTCTCATGGTGAGTCATGTTGCTTACATCAATATTTATTCTTCAAAGTTGATGTTATTCTTCAAAGTTGATCTTTCAGATTAGTCTTGAGCCAAGTTTCTAGTTCCTGTTTCATAGTCCATTTACCCTAATCTAGTACTAGTATTGACTGAGATGAACCTTATGATCTTGAACTTATTGTGCATGCCCTTAATGAGAATCTGCCTTTGGGGATTGCTTAATTATTATCTTTCTTAGTTAAATCGTCCGAGCTTGCTGAAGTCCTTACTCACTGGAAGTGAACTTACTGGGGTCCTTGTCAAAAGTTGGTAAACGGAAAAATTTGTGAATTCAGGAAATTTGCATCTCTAATGGTAGTTGTGTACTGCATTTGGTAGAGTAATTGTTTGACATATTGAAAATGTAAGGCGCTGAATTTTCTACTTCAGCTCATTTTATTTGCGGTTGATTGATTTTGCAATATATGAATCAATGTGATATTCTTTGCTAAAGTTTCTTACAATATTAGGTTGGTCATAGATCCTTGATAGGACGGGAAGGATCTTATGATGTCTTACCCACTATAGGATCTTACAGTATTAGGTTATGCATAGATCCACGGTAGAACGGGAAGCATCTTATGATGTCTTACCCACTGTCGGATCTTATACTAGAACATGCATTATAGTATTAGGTTCATTCATTACATTAGGTTCATGAAATGTTTAAGATGTTACTGCAGTACACTTGTAACTATTTTGTTGCTTCTCATCAGGCTGTAATGTACTGACTTCTTTCTCTGTTGCTTCTCTTATGTCTACAATGTGGGGTTTGACACCAATGCTTTCGGTCTTGCTGCCTCTCTTCTTATGTGTTTAGGTCAGTCATCACTCCTCTATCTTGAACTGTTGTGATTTAATGTGATTTAAGCTACTTTATCTTGCACTGTTGTTTGCAATTTGGAATATTCTCCATGATTATTTGCTAGAAAACAATGCTTCTTGATTAAGATATACTAGGCTATCAATGAACTGAATTCTACATGCTGTATTTTTTTTACTAGAGTACAAAACTGCTTTACTTAAATATATTAGGCTATATATATATATATACCAAGTAACTAATTAAGTAGGAGTTTGTAGTATTGTTGTTGCCAGCTACTTCATCATGGAAAGTTTTTGATTTTTCATTAATTGTTTGACCTACCTACATGTTTTATTGCTAACTGAAATAGAGAACTAGGCTTTCAGCTAATTAACTAAGCCAGTTCTGTATTTTTTTTTGAAAATACAGAAATGGCTTCTAACTGGTATGAGTGTCCTAGATGGAGTAGTGAATTTGAAAAAGGATTGGATGAATACATAGACGCTGCATTTGCAACTAGGGCCCAAGGAGATCAAATAGCCTGCCCATGTGGGAAGTGCTTCTATCGCTATTGGTTTAGGGAAAAGAATATAGTAAAAGACCATGTCTACTCCAATCATTTTGTTCCTAGAATAGAGAAACATCATCAAATTCTGAATGTTGAGGAGACTGTTGAATTCACCGACGGAGGGTTCAGAAATGATGATGACATGGATGGATTGTTGCACGACACTTTCAGAAATCATCGGGATGAGGAGTCATCGAAATTTTACAAGTTAATGGTGGAGGGCCAACAAGAGTTGTATCCGGGCTGCAATAACTTCTCAAAGCTTTCATTTACACTCAGATTATTCCTATTTAAGTGTGAGAATAAACTAAGTAATAGTGCCTTTAGTGATCTGTTAAAGCTTTTAAAAGCTATGCAACCTGATGCAAAGTTGCCATCTTCTTTTAGCGAAGAAAAGAGTGTCTTAAAGGGATTAGGACTGAGTTATACAAAGATAGATGCATGTCGTAATGATTGTATGCTCTACTGGGGAGATGAAGAAGAGGCTACACATTGTCGTGTTTGCAAATCCCCTCGATGGAAACCAGATGAGAGAACTAAGAGAAGGGGTAAACCTCGACAAATCCCGTATAAGATTCTGAGATATTTTCCCATAAAGAAAAGGCTGCAAAGATTGTTCATGTGCTCAAGGACAGCAACAGATATGACATGGCATGTCAATGGTCGAGCTAAAGACAATCTGTTAAGGCATCCTGCTGATGGTCAATCATGGAAGGATTTTGACTTGGCATTTCCTCAGTTTGCTGTAGAAGCTCGCAATGTGAGGTTGGGATTGGCAACTGATGGTTTTAATCCTTTTAATACCATTAGTATTTCCCATAGCACATGGCCAGTTATATTAGTGAATTATAACTTGCCTCCATGGCTATGCATGAAAGCTGATTTCTTTATGCTAGCATTGCTGATTCCAGGCCCACAATCTCCAGGAAATGACATTGACGTCTACTTACAACCTTTAATTAAGGAGCTCAATGAGCTATGGGAATTTGGGATAGAAACATATAATGCTGCAAGTAAACAGATGTTCCAAATGCATGCAGCATTAATGTTTACTGTTAGTGACTTTCCTGCCTATGCTATGTTGTCGGGCTGGAGCACAAAAGGGAAGAAAGCATGCCCAGATTGCCATTATGAAACCATCTCGGAGTATTTACGTAATAGCAAAAAGAATTGCTACATGGATCACCAAAGGTTTTTGGGCATTGATGATCCTCAAAGGTCTGATTTGAGAGTTGCACCAGAGCGTTTGAAACATCATGAAACAAAGAAGAAGAACAAGAAGAGTTTAGATGCTGAAACTCCATGGAAAAAATTGTCAATATTATTTCATCTGCCTTATTGGAAGAGTATTGCATGTGGCCATTATCTTGATGTGATGCACATTGAGAAAAATGTGTGTGACAATGTACTCGGAACTTTACTAGACATGGCTGGTAAGACAAAAGATCACTTGAAAGCTCGTAGAGATTTGGAAGAATTGAATGTCATGCCTGAGCTTCATCTCAAGGAAAATGCAGATGGAAAAATTGAAATGCCTAAGTCCAGATTTTGGATGGCAGTGAAGGAAAAACGCACATTCTGTGAAATATTAAAAAGGGCAAAATTACCAAAAGATTGTGGGTCAAATATTGCACGGTGTGTCCAGGTTGCTGAAAGAAAGGTCATGGGATACAAAAGTCATGATGCTCATCTTCTAATGCAACATTTGCTTCCTGTTGCAGCCAGAACAACGTTGCGCAGAGATGTTGCCCTCCCTTTAATTCAGCTGAGCTCTTTTTTTAGAGGAGTTTGTAGTAAGGTCATTAACCCACAAGATCTTGATCAGTTACAAGTTGATATTGCTCAAACTCTTTGTGACTTTGAGAAGATTTCCCCCCCTGCATTCTTTGATATAATGATCCACCTGCCTGTTCACATTGTTGAGGAAATTAAGCTTGGTGGCCCTGTTTGCTCAAGATGGATGTATCCTGTTGAGAGGTATCTTCGCCAACTTAAGTCTTACGTTAGAAATAAGAGTCAGCCTGAGGGATCGATTGCCGAAGGTTACATAGCAGAGGAATGTGTGACCTTTTGTGCAAGGTATTTAGGGGACTCGACACTTGCCCCTAGTGCTGTAGTGAGAGAAAGTGTTGATGACAGTGGTGAAGAAAGTGTCTTGCCAAGACTAGGTACACCTATACTGGGTAAAGGACAATTAAGGAAGGATCGTGGTACTTGTAAGATTGATGTGGCAGGTTTGGAATCAGGCACACAAGTATGTGTTATTCAATTGTGGTGTAGAAGAAGTTGAGGGATACATCAAATAAGGACTACATTTATGTTCTATACTCCTCTTTAGTTTGTTTTATAATCAGCAAGACTGACTTTAGTATATATCAAATTTCAGGGAGCATCTGGCTGTTGTGAGTCATCCAAAGAAAAGAAAATGGGATAGTGCCACTATCCACAACATAGATTTTGTTGTTTGGTTTAGGGAAAAGGTTTAGTATGAGGTTAGCTAGGCAAGGTCAAGAAGTACCTGAGCATATTAAATGGCTATCAAATGGGCCATCTTATATTGCAACAAAATATACTGGATATGGCATCAATGGGTATAGGTTTCATACATTGAATCGCGATGCTAATTCTGTAACCCAAAACTATGGAGTGACTCTGACAGCATTAACTCCTAGTTT
Organism: Polygonum aviculare; assembly: GCA_934048045.1. NCBI lineage: Eukaryota > Viridiplantae > Streptophyta > Magnoliopsida > Caryophyllales > Polygonaceae > Polygonum > Polygonum aviculare. Next base: position 2,717,251 of record OW204032.1, on the reverse strand, counting down.
TGCCACCAGTAATGACCAAAATCCTATAATGGGAGATGTTACCTATTATGGGGCCATTGATGAAATCATTGAGATTTATTACCAAGGCAGAAATAGTGTTGTGCTATTTAAGTGTAGATGGTTTTATTCTGAAAAGGATGATTGTGGCCTTACTCAAATCAATAATAACAGGTTGATTTGTGGAGATGAGCCATTCATCTTTGCATCTCAAGCACATCAAGTTTACTTTGTAGAAGATCCTAAGAAAAAAGGGTGGTCTTTTGTTGTTTTTAACCCTCCTAGTGCACTTTGTTGATAAAATAGGTAAAATTTGTTTATCTTATTGATCTGTCATACTAATGTTTTGGTTTTTTCATGTCTATTATCACGATTCTGGTATATGTACTAATAAGCATCAACAAATTTTCAACTGATCTATGCTTGTTAATTCTCTATGCTTGTTAAGCCTGATCTATGCTTGCTAATTTTGATCCTACTTGCTAATTCAGATTGTTGTTTTTTTTGTTTTGATTTAGGTTGCAAAGATGGAAAGGAGGTCGCAGTCTAAGGCTGAGCAGATAAGCTTGTCAACGTATGAGAAACAAAGGCTAAATAACCTAGAGTTGAATGCATCAAGGATGGAAGCAACAGGCTTAGGGACTTTGGCCAAAAAAAATTTGGTTTCCAAAACCCAGGCAGCTACAAAACCAATTGTCCCAGAAGAAGAAGTCTCCACAGATGACATGAATTCAGATGACTTGGTAAATGAAGATAGAGATTATCAGCCTAGTGAACATGAGGAAGGTGAAGAGGAAGAAGTAGTACCTGTTGTGCCTAACCTAGTACCTGCTGTGCCTAACCCTGCACCAGAGAAAGCAAAAAAGGTATATCTATGTATTGTTCTCTTAGAAACATAATTTTTTCAATTTTAAAGAGTTCTGATTATTTACATAATCCCAGTAACTTTGCTCATATATATTTTGGTTTATGGATTTGTAGGTTTTAAGACAGGAAACAACAATGGTTGAATTGGCACTTGCAAGATCCAGGAAAAGAACTTCATCAAGTCAAAAACAGCCAAGCCCAACAGAAAAAACTATCAGTGTTGATCAAGATAAAAGGAACCAACCAGAACAAAATTTTGCAACAACCAACAAGGTACATATATATATAGTTCATATCCTGTTGGAATTGACACTCTCAATGTTTCTGATTTCACTTAACCTGTTGGAATTCTAGAATGTGAGACAACAAACCCAACAACAACCATGCCAGCAGCAGCCTGAATTTGCAATGACTAGAGCTAGGAAGAAACTGCAACAACCAAGCCAGCAGCAACCAAGGCCACCATTACCTCACACAGCCCAATAGAAAAGGCAAGTGGTTTTGGATTCAGCTCAAAACCAGAAAAATGTTCAACCTCAAGCCAAAGGCAATACACAATATTGTGCTCCCGGGTCACTGGCTCGATACAAGAACATGAATAAACGGAAACGTAAAGGAGATGATGATGACCTTCTAGCTTACCAGTTGCCTCCAAGCGCCAGATTGCCTCCCACTGCTCAGTTGACTACATCCGCTTTAGAAGGCGACGAAGTAGATGAAGAGTTAGAAGCTGAATTAGATTCAGATAACGGTGTTGAGCAAATGTTGTTGGAGATAGCCCAGGAGAGGGAAGCTGAACTCTCTCATGATGAATTAGTAGAGAACCAGAATCAAGCCGATTTGGATGGTCAGGAAAGGAGCAAGGACAGAACATCAACACGTAAGTATATTTTACCATTCGCTAAAATGTTGAATTTTCTACTGATTTTTTACTTTGAAGTCAGGAATTTATTCTACACCTTTTGGACTGATGTTATTTGTAGCAGAGGCTGGGAAAAAGGATCATCGAGGCCAAACACTTATGAAACATGTGCATCGTCGTTCAGTTGAAGAGCGACCACACATCATCTTAGATGCAAATGCTCAGCCAGTTGCACCTAAGGATGCCCTTGTTGAACTCAGCAACTTCTTAAGGACTTTAGCAAAGAATCCTGAATTTGCACCCTTGAATATCCTTGATTGGAAATACATGCCCACCAAAGAGCACATTTGGAGTTATGTCCAGGTATAAGTAAATTTCTTATGTATATTTTTTTATTCTTTAGTGACCATAGTAATAAAACTTTTACATGATTTGTGAAGGAGAAATTTCTTAGTCCAGACGAAGGGAAAAGTTATGTGTTGGAAGTGTTGAAGGGTTTCTTGAACAAATAAATTTGTAGTCAAGACCCCGCTGAGTATAGCGAAGTCAGGATCGTCCACGGGAGTGAGAATAGTGCTAAGAATAGTCGAAAACTATGAAAGAGCAAAAGAAACGCAAACAAACCGACTCAGGATCGACCTGAGGAGGGTCGATCTCGACCCTAAGGGGGTCGATCCTGAGAGCAAAACACACGAACGCACACTAAACGCACACAATCACAAACAAGAGCTCGAGTACGACTTAGGAAGTCGGGATCAAGGCAAAAGACACGAATTTCAATCAATATAAAAGGCAAATCCTAGGGCTAGGGCTACCACAACGACAACCATACATGCTTTTGACAAGAATTCGCAACTATCATGCAATCTAGATCATGGAAAAGTTAACTTTCGCAAACAATTCAATTTATTCAATCAACTTTCGCAAATCAAACAACTTTCTACCTATCCTTCAACCTAGGAATATCAACTTTCGCAAATACACCTATTAGATGTAATCAAGCAACTAACTTTTCACTTTCGCTAGGGTTAATTACAAGACATGCCTCAACTTTCACCCAGGATTAAGCACAAGATAGGTTAGATATGATCATCAAGCATTCAAGTCATGAATTCAAGTTTTAAACATGCATGATTGTGTTGGGTTTTTGCCCAACCCTAGAACTTAAGTAGACTACTCACACATGGCAAAGAGAGAAGAGGAAGAAGAAGAGGAAGACATGATCAAAACCAAACTAGAATTCAAATTAAACAAAAGATCAATCTTACAAATTCTCAAACTTGCTCTCCAAGTCTTCTTCCTAGCTCTCCTAATGTTGAATGATTAATTGATTCCCCCCCAAGGGATGAATTATTAAAACTAAAGGGTTCAACCTCCTTTTATAGAAGAAAAGGAGTCCTAATCTAACTAGGAAACACAAATAAACAACTTTCCTTAAATACAAACTAGGAAACTCTACAATAAATCCGGAATAGGGAAAGTCGGTGCCTAGGATCGACCCAAATAGGGTCGATCTCGACCCCCCTCAGGGTCGATCCTGAGAGCTCTTTTTCAGATTCTCCTATCTTCTTCACTTAGCTCGTGCTCGACCTGCATTGGCTCGATTCTGGGGTCGATTCCTTCACTTTTCCTCTTGATTTAGCTCCTCTTAGCTCTTCTCCTTAGCTTGTCCTCTCGAGATCTTCCCCCTAGATTGTCCATCCTCTCTTAGCATTGCTCCAAACTCTTCTTCAAACTTCAAAACACCTACAAAACGACACAAATATGCGTAGTTTCCGAATCTCAAGGAAATACGAAAACTCATGCAAAAAGACTCAAAAACACATGACTCAAGCAAAAAACACAACTCAAACTAACCTATCTAAACCCTAAAAATCTACCTAAAATGCGGACATCAGGAAGCTGTCAATACAGATTGGCGCAAATATAAATGTCTGGTAAAGAAGGAGCATTACAAGAAATACGAAACCGATGCTCAGCGGTGGGAAAATCGTCCAAGCACGATTCCAGAAGTTCACTTTAGAGACCTCTTGGATTATTGGGATAGTGCTGTAGGATAGGTAAATTCTGTATTACCTTAATTTCTGATATATATATATATATATATATGTGTTGAGTTGATGGTGAATTGATGATGATGTTGGATATCTTAATTTCGTGCTGTTAAGAATTCAGTCAATCGTCAAAAGCATGAAGATGTTCACACTTTGGGTCCTTGTTCACTTGCAAGACTTCGATATGAGTTGGTAATGTAGTTTTGTTATATATTGACTGAACAATTTTTTTTCCTGAAATCTGCATATTTAATTCAATCTGCATGTTTTGTTAATGGCTATATTATGATCACTTTGGCTGAAATTCATCCTTTTGTAACTAGAAACACAACAATCCAAACAACGAGCCTCCACCCGAGTACACAGTCTACCAAGAATCTAGGAAAAGAGATCCAAAACGTTCATATAAAACGAGTGGTATCAAGACTAAGACGAACATTGTAAGTTGAGTTGCATGCTTGTTATGTTTTGTTAATTAGTGTCAAAATCTGTGTGCTTCTACCAAGAATCTGTGTGCTTCTACTGCATATATGCTTGTTATGTTTTGTTAGTGTCAAAATCTACGTTCTTCTATTTATTATATATATTACATGTAGTTCTGACTATGGAGAAAGGGATATCAATATGCTCTTTCTAATGATTAGACTGGTTTTTTTTTGTAGGATAAAATGAACAAAATTCAACTAGATATTGAAAAAGGAGACAAAAGCAAAGAAGTAGATCCTTACTGTGAAGTGATGAAGCAACACAACAAGCCAACATTTCTTCAAGGGCGAGGATCGAAGATGTCTAAATCCAAAGGAAAGGAGAAAAAAGGCAGTTGCATAGTTGATCAAGCCTTCTTTGAACATATGAAATCTGAGTGGACTGAAGAAATAGCTTCAAGTTTGGCATCAAAAATTCTGTCTCAGTTGCAAGCTGCTAATCCTCACATGAATTTGGTTATCCCAAATTTCACAACTACAACAGAAAGCACCAGTCAGGGAAATTTGCAGCCAACAACACAGGTATGTTTCTTTAGCTTTTATGAACTAATTTTCTTTGATTTGTCTTATTCTGGCTGAATTGATTATGTTTGGTTCTCAAGATGACTTGATGTTGTTGAATTGATAGTGGTGATAATGTTGTTTTCAGGCTGGCTGAATTGATGTTGTTGAATTCATAAAGCTAAATTGATGATGTTAGGTTCTCAGGCTGGCTGAGTTTCTACTTTATCATTTTATGATGTTGAATTGATAATGTTGTTTTCGGATCCATTTCTTTCAAGGAAATTGTATTGATGTGTTTTATAAAAGTGGTTTGTTTATGGAATTGTGAGAATTCTTGTTAGAGAAAAGACTAATTGGATTGTAGATGGTTGATATGATAGATATCTGTTAGAGCAAATATTCTAAACTGTCTGAGAGGCAAATTCTTTCAGAGTAGTGTTTGAAGACTCCTAAATTCTGTTGTGTTCTTCTAAGTGAATTAGAGTCAGTTCAGCTAGTGTTGAGACTCGTAACTTCTGAGTACAGTGATAGTGATTCTACCATGCAGCATTGCAATTGTAGTTAGCAGAATATTTCAGTTCCTATTCAAACAAGACCTTAACAAGCTAGAAAAAAATGTGAAACAGATTTACTCATTGTTTACTTACACAGATCCATCAGTTGTAGGAGCTTTTATTACTTCTTTCCATGACAGGTTAATTCCCTTGTTCTTGATTGTTTTGATTTATCATGTGAATTGTATAATATTGTGCATGTTGTTGTGTGCTTGATTTTGTTGATTTTTTGTGTGCTTGAATTGGTATAATGTGCATGTTGTACTTGTGCTTGATATTGTTCAATTTTGGTCATATGCTAGCTGTTGCATGTGTGTTTCAGATTGCTGATTTTGGTCCCTAACTTCTTTGCTTGCATTGACAGGAAGATGATGGACAAGAAGGTGATGGACAAGGAGGAGATGAACAAGGAGGAGGTGATGAACAAGGAGCAGATTAATTGCATTTACTAGGTATATATAGGATGCATGAATTATGTTAACTTTTGTGATTATGGAATACATTAATTAGCAGCTTGAGGAATGCTAACCTTTTGGTCATGTATGACTTGCAATTAAACAATGGTACCTTATGCATGTATTGTACTAGCTAGCTAGATGCATGAATTATGTATGACTTTCTAACAATATTAATGCAAGTTTCCTTTCTTTAATTCCTCTTAATTATACTTCTACTTATCCATTAACAATGTAATTTATTTCCCAACCGAAAAAACAATGTAATTTATTAGTTGTATAATAATAAATAAATAATATTTTAATTTCATCATATATGTGATACTAAGGTAACACTTGTATAATATATGGTTACGCTTGTGCGTCTGGTGAACAAGGTAATGGATGTATGTCAAATGTAATGGTTCTATCATCGGTAACAGATTTTTATCAAATGTAATGGTTTCATCTTTTGTAATGGATGTTTAACCAACGGTAACGGTTGAGTTACAGGAATATGGAACCATTACCATAGATAAAACATCTGTTACCCTAGATCAATGGTAACGGCAGCGGATGTAACGGCATAAAATTTCCAAAAAAGTGTTACCATAGACCTGTTGTAACACATTTTTGGCTTATTGTAGTAGTTATACGGCGTTACAATAGGCCCGATTATTGGTAGTGTCAATATCATTCCCCAACCTTTGTTTGATCCCTGTGTGAACATTATTTAATTTGTTAGATAGTAGATAGAAACTTTGTTTGCTTTCTGTGCCTAAGTAATAGCTAGAGTGATGAACCTTTGTTCTTGTGCATGTTATAGGTGCTAACGGAGCCAAGGAATGCACTAGGAAAGTAGTACAAGAAAATGTTTCAAATGAATCGAGTAAGGTATTCTTTCTCTGGACTATAAGATGTAGTTAGTGCGTTCATCCATAAGCTATTTTCTATCATCTAGTATTTTACTTCATTGAAAACGCGTATATCTTTTAGTTTGACTTTTTCAAGGTCTTCCCAAACATTATAATTCCACTCGTATACTATGTACCAAAGCATAAGATTCATTTCATTGTGGCCTTGTGTATTCTCTCATCTGCTCTTGGTAATGGCTTTACTTTGGGGATGAATTTTTTTTTCTTCTTTTAGCACTTGCCCTAAAATGTGATTAAAACCTTTTGAACAATAGTTCACTGCTTGTAATTATTGGCAGCAGGTTTATTGCTTATTTCCAATTATTGATTGGCAGGTGCTCCTTGTTCTATGGTGCATCTATTATGCAGGGTAGGGATCTTAACAGGGATGGAGGCCAGAATTAAATTTAGGGTGGGCTAATTTTGTGATAAAAAATTAAATTAGAAATAAAATGGGGTTAATGTAAGGCAAATACATTAAAATCTGGAATAATCTTTGAAGACATATTACATCTTTCATCAAGCAATCATAGTGCATCTAACAAGTCATTGTAAGCTTCCATTATTTTAGGGTATGTTTTTAAAGATCCTTCTAGATATCTATTGTAGAAATTCAGTTATTGTAGTAATACACGTCATCAAAATATTAGTTAGTGCTAATTAGTAAGATAATAGAATACATTGATATTATTGTAACAATCATAATAGGGTTTCTACTTGTGTACAGATGTGGTAGGATGCAAAGCAGTGGCTACTTTGATGGAGTCGTTCTTGACGGTCTTCTAGGTCTTAGGGGGGGAAATCTGTTCCTAGTTTCTTGGCAAAATCAGGATTAGTTCGGGACTCTTTTTCACTATATGTATGATATAATTGTCCAGGATGTAGGCTCATCACCACGAAAATAGTCTTCGTTAGGAATAATTTCTCGCTTTACTATCCAGGTATTCACTTTAACTTGATATTCATTTGCTGTCTTTGATAATAGTTTGACAGGCAAGTTAATGCAACAAGGAAAGCCTATGATGGATATGGATGGGAATATAGCCACGAAAGGTCAGTTGCCATGCTCTTCATTAGGGTTGGGCACCGGTCCAGGACCGGACCGGACCGGACCGGGACCGGGAACTTGAAAAGTTGTGGACCGGGGACCGGACCGGGAAAATCAGGTCCGGTCCGGTCCCGGTCCCGGTCCGGTCCTGGACCGGATAGGACCGGATTGGACCGGGAACTCCCATTTTAAAAAACAATATTTTTTTAAAATAAAATATACTTTTTATATATAAAAAATTATAATATAATTAAAGAAATCACATATAATTAATGAAAAACAAAATATTATTAAGTATATAATATAAATATAAAGCTTAAATATTAAAAATAAACTATATAGTATTAAAATTAACACAATTCATATTAATTTTTTTAACAAAAAAATTCCCGGTCCGGACCGGGACCGGGAACTCCCATTTTCGTGGACCGGGGGGTCCCGGTCCATGCCGGTCCGGTCCGGTCCGGTCCCATTTTAATGTTTTTGCCTTATACATATTTAAACTTTTTACAGGAAGAAAGATGTGGTTGGTAGTTTGATGTTGAAGGAGTTCACTCATTTTGCATATGGAAGCAAGTTGGAGGAAAGACATTTATTTTGAATGTTACTAATCATGTAGTTTTGGATGTTGGTGTAGTTGAAAACCTTGTAGTTTTGGATTTGACATGATATCTTTTGAATAAAATATGTTATGAATTTGAAATTCAATTGTAGCAATTATTTCTTTCCCCTTGTTAAATAGTGGTTCTTTCGAAAATTTGCTAAAAAAAATTACAAAGTGCTATTTTTCGTAACGACATATCTTGTTGTCATATATACAGTATATCGCAACGACATATCATGTTGCCATATATATAGTTTTTTGCAACGACATAAGTAGTTGCAAAACAAAAAAAAAACTAAAATTTAAAAGATCAATCTTTCGCAATGACAAAAATTTTGCAACAACATATGTCGTTGCAAAAAATACTTATTTCCGCAACAACATAAGTCGTTGCAAAAAACTTTTGCAACGGCCGTTCCCGCAACGACCTTGCAACGACAAAAGTCGATGCGAAAAATAGGTTTTGCAACGACATAAGGTTTTTTGCAACGACTTTTATCGTTGCGAAAAAGGGTTTTTCTTGTAGTGTTTATAGGTGCTTGTAAAAGTTTATTTCTCTCAGTCATTCAGATTTATACCTAACCCTAATTCCAGTAGTTTTTCTTTTTACCAATGGATCATAATTAATTTAACAATAGATAGATGAAAATGGATGAACGGAAGTAAGAAAATTTGTGGACCGGGAGGGAACAATGGGTCAATGGATGAAATAAATGAAAATTAAACAAAGAGGATGCATGGTGATGTAAGAGAGAATAGGTAATCTAATATAAAGAAATGATACCAAAGAGTGTCATCGCGTATAACAGTGGTTAAACTCTAGTGTCGACTTATATTTATAGATATCATAGAAGCTAGGCCTTCCAACGTAAATACACAATGCATACCATTAACTAATTAACATATACAACTTAATATGATGCTTTATCTTTTTTGTTTATAATATATTGTTTTGCTATATACATTATGTAATCACTAAACAATGAATACGAGAGAGTCTAATCACATCTTACATTCATATTCTAGTAATTTCTTCTTGGCCAAAATTTCATATTGGTATTTAAAAAAAATCAATTTTTGACATTTGAGTATTAAAAAAAAATGGATACTTGGGTACTAAAAAAGAAAAAATTGGGCATAACTCCATTGGCCCTACTTTCTTCTATCCAATTCATTCCTTTTTCTACTTTAATCATTATCAAATTTTAAGAAAATCAAAAAACAAATGAACACGAGCATATATATATATATATATAATGCATGAAATTAAAAAGAGAATGAAACATGCACACATAAAATAGAGATAAGAACACTAGAAACGAGACCACAGTGCCTATAGAAATTAAACACGAAAAAATACAATTTAAAAGGTATCAACTAGATTATACAATTAATTTCAAGAAATCGAACGTGGATTAAAGCTTACCAAGAACGCCGAATCCGAAAGCGAGTTGCATGCCGGACACCATGGCACCCTTCTCATACAAGATATCAGCCACCCGCTACTCATACAACAATGTTGATAATGGCACCCTTCTCCCTATAGATGTAGTGGAGAGTCAGCTGTGTAACCCCGAACACCACTCCGGGCACGTTCGACACCTAGTAATTACGATGAAAAATAAAGACAATTAAGAAAATTATTTTAGCGATTAATAAACATATTAGTTTAAATGTTCAAAAATTAAAGCAAAAATCGAGTAACGCATTACCATTATAAAGAAGTTTTAGGAGAAGAATCAGAAGAAGAACCACAGGATGACGGACACCTTAAGAGAAAGTGACAGCCAGAACGGTATGGACTCCACACTCTTTCTCCAGATAACGATGCCCTTTCAACAAAACCTTTTTCATCAATGGTGACATAAATATAATAAAAACTTGGTTTTAATAGATTTAATTTATTTTATACTTACCATAACATAAAGGGGGGATGCAAAGTAGTATACTATGCAACTCGTACAAATTAATCCAGCCCATGGTGTTCTCTCTTGCATTGCCATGAGTCAAGAGAGACACCATCAATATATTAAGACCCAGAACTCCTAGGTCTAGGCCTAAAATCAACCAAAAAGTCTTCTCATGCACTTCATTAAATCAATATATATATATATATATACATGATGTTTCTATAGGTGCTTGTAGAAATGTATTGCTCTCAGCCATCCAGAATTATACCTAACCCTAATTCCTGTAGTTATTCTTCTTATAAATGGATCATGATTAATTTCACAATGGGTAGCTGAAAACGGATGAACGAAACTAAAAACAATTGTTGACCGGGAGGGAACAATGGGTAGATGAATGAAATAAATGAAAATAAAAGAAAGAGGATGCATGGTGATGTAAGAGAAAATAGGTAATCTGATATAAAGAAATGATACATTAGTTTAAACAAGCCACTAGAGTTGAGTTTACAATTTTGCATCTTGGTACGAATATGACGAAGATGGTGTGCTAGAATGCCTTAAGAAGTATCCCGAAGTTGTGGATAGCGATGAGAAGGGTGCGACTGTCTGCCTTAGCGAGCCATCGCGTACAATAGTAGCTGGATTGATGCGTTGACTTGTTTTTGTAGATATCGTAGAAGGTAGGCCTACAAACATAAGTACACAATGCGTATCATTAACTAATTCACATATACAAATCAATATGTTGCTTTATTTTTTTGTTTTTAATATATTTCTTTGTTATATATATGATGTAATGACTGAACAATGAATACGAGAGAGTCTAATCACATCTTACATTCACATTATAATACTTTCTTCTTGGCTAAAATGCCATATTGGTATTAAAACAAATCAATTCTTTACATTTGAGTATTAAAAAAAATTAGACACTTTGGTGCTAAAAAAGGAAAATTTCGACATATCTCCATTGACCCTACTTCATTCCTTTTTCTACTTTAACCACTATCAAATTTTAAGGAGGTCGAAAAATGAATGAACACAAGCCTATATATATACATATAAATAGAGTTAGGTTCCGGTGAGGACTACTCTTATGGTAAGGACAACCCCTTACGGTAAGGAGTAACCTCATCCATTGGATTTACCTCCTTACTTTATAATAGATGGTCCATATTATTTTAATTTTTGTATTTTTCAAAAAATCAAAAAAAAATTAATTTTTTAATTAATTTTGATTAATTTTCATTTTCAAAAAAATCGAATAATATAAAAATTGAACTTACTTTAATAAAAATTGAACAAACACTAAGAAAAAATTGAACTTATTGTACAAAAAATTGAACCCGTACAAAACTACAAATTACAAAATTGAACTTATAGTACACGTAATTGAACTTTTAACATAATAAATTGAACACTTTTGTTGTAAAAATTGAATTACCACATTTCAGGGTTATAATCATTGTATTTGTGAAGAAAGGTATTTTTTTATTTTTTTTATTTTTTTAGTTTTTATTTATGTATTACCAAAAAAATATTTTTGAATTAATAAATTATTAAACTAAAACAAATTTATTTTTGTGAAAATCGAATTATACAAAAAATGAACTCAAAAGATATAAAAGTTGAGCTCATAGAACAAAAAATTGAACTAATAGTTAAAAAAATATCGTTTTCGTAAAAAAAAAAACTCTATCCTGAAAATATTTTTAAAAAAAAAATTGGACCGTTCATTATATAATAAGGAGGTAAATCTAATGAATGAGATCACTCCTTACCATAAGAGTAGTCCTCACTTGAACCAAAACCTATATAAATATATGTATATAATGCATGAAATTAAAAAGAGAATGAAGCATGCACACGTACAATGGAGATAGCAACACGTACTAGAAACGTGCCTGTAACAATTAAACACGAAAAGAATACAATTTAAAAGGTATCAACTAGATTGCACACTTAATTTCAAGAAATCGAACGTGAACTAAAGCTTACCGAGAACACCGAATCCGAAAGCGAGCTGCATGTCGGACACCATGGCATCCTTCTCATGCAGCATATGAGCCACCAACTACTCATACAACAACGTCAACAATGGCACTATTTTCCCTATAGATGTAGGGGAGAGTTAGTTGTGTAACCCCGAACACCACGTCAAGGACATTGACACCTAATAATTATGATGAAAAATAAAGACAATTAACAAATTTGATTTAGCAATTAATAAACATATTAGTTTAATTATTCAAAAATTACAACAAAATAGAGTAACGCATTACCACTATAACGAAGTTCCAAGTGAAGCCGAAGAAGAACCACAGTGTGGCGGACAACGTAAGAGAAGGTGACAGGCAAAACGACACAGACTCCACACTCTTGGTCCGGATGACGTCGTGTAAACAAAATATTTTTCATCAATGGTGACATAAATATAACAAAAACTCGTTTTTTATAGATCAAATATATTTATACATACCATAACATAAAGCGGGATGCAAAGAAGCATACTGTGCAAATCCATCCCATGCAGTGGCGGAGCGAGAGCTTTTCATTAGAGGGGTCACATATAAAACTATATTATATTAATATTTTTATTTAAAATGGTCACAATAATGCACTCTTAAGAGACTCCATTCATCATATTAATCAATATATCAAATTAAATTTACAATCAGATTTAATGTACATGATATAATTTTGTAGAAGAGTTAATCTATATGATATAAACAAATGCCTATATCCCATCAGGTTTTAAATAAATTAAATTAAAGTCCAATCCAAAAATTCAAATTTAGCTTCAAAGTTAAGACCATATAGAAATATCCATTCAATTAATTAATTAAAAAACGCAACTCAATGAATGAATTGATAGTCTATAACTAGTTGAATTGGATCATTAAACTATTAAATATACGAATTACAAATTAAAAAGACACTAACACTTTATGTAAAGGGGAAGTGGAGTAGTGCTCTTTAAATTAATAAATTGTGTGACTTGCAAATTTACAAGTGTGATTTACTGTATACACTACAAAAAGTACAGATTGACAAGACACATGTGCAGGAAAAAGAAAATTTTTAAATGTTTTAATCATTAAACAAAACGATGCCGTATTTGTATGTTTTCATAAATAGCGTTGATACGATGCCGTTTTGGGGTTTATTAAACAACAGAACAATTGATATTGTCTTCAACCTACGGCTGAAACTCTTTACGCCGGCCCTGTTTGAGAAAGTAGAGGGGTCACCGGCGATTAAGTTCCCCATCTCTCCGGTAAAATTAACGACGCTCCAGCAGGTTGAGGGGTCCGTTGACCCCCCAGGACCCTCCCCCGCTCCGCCCCTGATCCCATGGTTTTCTCTCTTGCATCGCCATGGGTTACGAGAGACACCAACAAAATATTAAGACCCAAAACTCCGAAGTCTAGACCTAAAATCAACATAGAAGGTCTTCTCATGCACTTCATTAAAATAATATCGATATATAAGCATTATCATATCATTGTGATGTTTTTATGGGTGCTTGTAGAAATGTATTGCTCACAGACATCCTGATTTATACCTAACCCTAGCTAATTCCAGTAGTTATTCTTTTCATATGGGTCATAATTAATTTAACAATGGGTAGTTGGAAACGGATGAGTGAAACTAAGAAAATGTGTGGATCGGGAGGGAACAGTGGGTAGACGAATGAAATAAATTAAAATTAAATAAAGAGGATGCGTGGTGACGTAAGAGAAAATAGGTAATCTAATATAAAGAGATGATATATTAGCTTAAACAAGACACTAGAGTTGAGTTTACATTTTTGCATCTAGGTACGAATATGATGAAGATGGTGAGGTAGAATGCCTTAAGAAGTATCTCGACGATGTGGATAGCGATGAGAAAGGTGCAACTGTCCGCCTTAGCGAGCCCATAGTATAAGGTCAACATGCAACTAAAGAGTGTCATCGCGTACGACAACGGCTGAACTCCTGCGTCGACTTGTATTTGTAGATATCGTAGAAGGTAGGCCTACAAACGTAAGTACACAATGCATACCATTAACTAAATAACATATAGAAATCAATATGTTGCTTTAATTTTTTTGTTTTTAATATGTTGCTTTTCTATATATATATATAGAGAGAGAGAGAGAGAGAGAGAGGTGGGCTTAAATAAAACAAGTCTTATAGTGCTACACAGTGGATAAATCTGGACCGTTGATCTATATGCATGATCTAGCACGTCATATGCATGATTTTAGTAAAACAAGTTGGTTACCTATATGCATTATACAAAACGTCATATGCATGATTTTAAGACGCTCTATGCATGATTATAAGGGTTATATGCATGATGTTTTGTTGGTCATATACATCAAATCCCCAAATCCCGGAATTATAGGAACTGAAGTTAGTTACCTATATGCATGATATAACACGTCATATTCATGAGTTTAATACGATATATGCATGATTATAAATGTTATATGCATAACATTTTATTAGTTGTATACATGAATGCACAAATCTCGGAGTTAACTATATGCATAATATAACACTTCATATGCATGATTTTAATACGCTATATGCATGATTATAACCTTATGCATGATGTTTTATTAGTTATATAATGAATACTCAAATCTTATATTAATACGCTATATGCATGATCTAAAGTATTTGTATGCATAAAATATTACTATTCATATTAAAAATTCTTGTATACATAACGCAACTCTTGTATTCATAAAACTAAGCAACTGTATGCATATATGTCAACTATATATGCATTTAAACTATCATTGCATATATATACAACTTTGGTTTTAAAGATTACAATAACTCCGGGCAATCTCCACGGGCGCGGGATCCGGCTGAACAAGCAGCGCCTGCCTCTCAATCCCGTCGATTTTTAGCCCATATGTCCACAAAATCTTCTTCCATTTGTCGGTCTTTCCAGTACTCAATTTATGTTGTCCACTTGCCATGAGATACTCTCAAGTAAAGGCTTATCTTGACAGCTCTTTTTACCAACATCATTAGTAACCTCCTTAAGTAAGGCAGTCAAGGAGGATAAACTAGTTCTTCCTTCTAAATGTCTTGCTAAGCTTTGTCGTACACAAAGCTTTTGCAAAGGAGGCCCTTAACCATAGACTTCAGCTCGTTTCTTTCTTTGGGGTTTGAACATGTAGTGGTGGACCACATCATTGGCTGTCATCAAATTTGAACCTTGTATATATAATTGACGATGAACAAAGCCTCTAATCGCACATCAACTCAAAACCTTTCAATTATGGATGCCCCCGTAATCATCATCCTCTAAGCACAATCCAAAATCAACATATATATTTAGTAAACAACAACACAAGCAAAAGATCTAACCTCACCAAACCACCTCCCCGCCGTTGTTAGTCCGTACAACAAACCACCTTGCCCTCGAGATACGCGTTTCCAGAATCCGGCGGAAAGAAGAAGCTCTTTGCTGGTGCGATGGTCGACGAATGAGGCGTTGCTGGCGGTGTCCCAAGCGACGATCCAGATGGAGAAGAGAAAGAGGAGAAGGACGAAGGCGACTCCGACGCCTACGCCGGCGACGATGCAAGGGTTGAGGGCGAAGAGAAGCATCTGCTTGGGGACGGAGGAGTTGGAGGCCATGGGATGGGGTAGGGGAGGAAGAACCGATGCAGAGATCGGGAATAAAATTGGGGGAGGGTGAGGTGCATTGAATTTAGGGGTTTTTGTTTTAATCCTAGCCATTGATCTTGTTTTAATCCAATGACTCAAATTTATCCACTCTATATCACCCTAATATAGTGTAACACTTGAAGTCAATTCTATATATATATATATATATATATATGATGTAATCACTGAACAATGAATACGATCTTAAATTTTGATATAAGCACCAACATCACTTTCATCAAAATTTTGATGCATTCCTGTTCTTAGATAGATCCAATCTTAATTACTCAAAAAGTGTGTGTATATCAAATTTGACAATTCTTGAAACCAGGTATGAATCTTTCTAAATTTGATGAAATCATGACGAGGGCGTGTTGAAAATTATCAAATTTGATAGACCTTGCAAAGGAATTTTGGTCATGAGGGATGTCAATTTTATGCTTAAATTAGGATAAAATAAGAGAAAGAAGGCTTAGCATTAACAAAATCTCATTTTAGTGACAATATGTTGAAGAAGTTAACGTGATGAGTTCATTCTTGTTAGCACTCCATTTTATCCAACTCCACGTTTGGAACGTTATATTATAAGGGAGCAATAACACTAAAACTCAATACCCATATTAGAGAGAAGTTGGACTTTATAACCATAAAGTAGTTCAAGTGTGGTTTGTGTTCAATATCAAAAATAAGTTGATTGGTAAATACTTCAGACACGTCATTCTTAGACCATCCACAATGGTTACTATGAATGGTGCAAAATGTACAAAATCTATATATATATAAAAGTTAAGCGGTGTCCTCATTTATTACTCCATTAACTTTTATTGCAATCTTCCCTATATAATTTAACAATATGAAATCATAATCAAATCGATCACAATGACATAGCAGTAAACCCTTCCTTTAATAACCCAAAGGTTTGGGGTTCAAACCTCTCTAACAACATTTTTGTGTACTTTTATAAAATCATTAAAATATAACCTCTTCATCTCTGTTCATTTTTATATTTACTTTTTTTTGGCGATTATCGGTCTTTGTATTTTTATAACCTTTTTTATTTGTGTATTTTTTAATTCGATCTTTATTTTGGATTGACACAGGTATATCAAACCTGAACTATTGTTCAGGGCATATGATCTCAATTTTGTTTTAAGATTTAGTGATTGCTAATTATACTTCATCAAATTCTACCAAAAAAAATATACTTCATCAAAGATACAGGTATATCGTGTACGTATTTTCACAAAATAACTATTGTACAACATTTAAGAATAATAACTTTTAAATGTCTATTATTAAATAATAATATTTCTAATACATATATATATGTAATAAACATATGAAGTAGACCTTTAGAAATCATTGTCCGGATAAAGTTGAGAAATAAATTTATTCTTACTTAATAAAGAATGAAAATTCCCAATGTTAGTGAACAAAAGGTATTTAAGATTTATTTCACGGATCATTCCAAATTGTTAATATAGATTCCAAAAGGTTCATCAATATGTCATGAAATTGAGTAACCTAAGATTGATTGTTTTTATCTCATTGATAGTTGATAAATAAAAGGAATTAAAATATGTTTTTTAGAGTTATGACCGGTGAGTTATGATTTAAACTTTGATCATTTTTTAATTTAAAGTTATGCTTCGAGAAAATGACCCGAATTATCATTTAAAGTTATATTTAACAGACTTTTCAATTAAAATTGATTAATAAAACTTAAAAGTAATTTTTAAACCCGTGCGTAGCACGGGTAATGACTTCTACTAATAATAATAAATCAAAACAGCGCATGTCCCCGTAAATGTGGGTGCAAAAAATGCTTCCCAAGACTGTCAGAATGCTCCCCGAATGGAATGTGTGCAAGCATGTGTAAAATCACAAAACGCAGAGTTTCACTTGAGAAGGCACATTTCCTCCGTGTTTAAGCTGCTTTTGGGGGGAAATTTCAAATGGTGAGCGCCACATGTCGCCATTTGAGAGGACAGAGATCAGCCAATGAGATGGCGACATGTGGTGAATGGGAATTAAATTTCCCTAGTTTTGTATTTTGTGCATTTGGGAAATACATAGATACTAGCCGACAGGCCCGTGCGGGTTCATATTATAAACAAATTTTATATATAGAATTTTTGAATTATTTGTTTTATTAAACATAATTTAAGCATATTAAATTATTTTACATATAATTTAGTTTAGTGTATTATTGAATTATTTTCTAAAACATATTTTTATTAAATTATTTTGTTTTAACAACCTCTCTTGTATTTAACTGCACTTTATGTTTAATATAATTGAAAAAGATAGTAGGTTGAAGGACAATTTCAAGAGGTTACTGAAATTTTAATAATCTCTTTCTTTTATCGTATACTTTGTATAAAAAGATATGAACATTAATTGTTTTTTTCCTAATCTATATGCGTATTTATTGATTTATAGATAGATATATGTATATATATTTAATGTTTAAAATAATAATTTAGTAGATTTGTGTTCTAATTTGTCAGTTGGAGTAAAAAGTAATACATGAAAAGTAAATTCTAATGATCTATAACATTGAAAGTGAACAACAAATATTGGTACCTTCCTACAATTTTGTAATATCATAATATAAAAACAATGTTTGAATATCTTTATACAAATAAAATGATGTACCAACTATAATTTAGATGAATGATATATTCAAGGTAAAATGAAAATGATCTATAATATTCAACGTGAAAATAATATTTGAATACCTTTACATTACAACTTAACATACCAATAATTCAGGTTTGATATGTACATAAAAATTTGTGACTAAAGGCATAATATTGATTACTTTTTTATTCTCATTATTTTTTTATGACTTATGTTCTTATATAAAAATCATTTTCTTTATTATGTAATACTACTACTAAGATAAATGTGTCATAATAGCATTTAAAATAAAAATGATCTATCATATTCAACTTGAAAAATAACATTTGACTACATTTGCATTACAACCTAGCTTACCAACTAAATTTTTTAAATTATCTATAAAATAATTAAAAGATGGAAAAATAATTCTCATGTGTGATAGGTTCATAAACTATAAGCTTTTTAACCATTAAGTTATACATAAATATATAAATAATTTCTAATTATAAGTGTATGTAACAATTTGTGACCAAATGCATCATATTTATTACTTTTTTCATTTTCAATATTCTTTCCATGTTTTATGTTTTCATGTAAAAATAGTTTTCTTTATTAAGTAATATTAGCATTAACATTAATGTATCATGAAGACATTTAATATCCCCTCATGTATACAACTTTATATATGTAGTATACATAAATATAGTTTCAAATGATCACTTTTTGTATTCATTTTTTAGTTTTTTATAGGAAACAAAATACTAATTTATACATTTCTAATAGAATAGTTTGTTTTTTAAAGCAATTACTTTTTTTATTCACTTCTTTATGTTCATTAATGTGTTATGATGACATTAAATACCTCCTATTAACACAAAAGTATAAATGTAGTTTTATATTTTATATGAGATATAAAAACTAATTGTTATACATTTCTAATACAATAGTTTTTTCTAAGACAAAATTTATAGTTTTTAAAATCAATATAGTTTTCAAATGATCACTTTTTGTATTCACTTTTTAGTTTTCTACGTGAAACAACATACTAATTGTTATACATTTCTAATATAGTAATGTGTTCTTTCAAATGATGACTTTTTGACATAAAATATAGTTTTCAATATAAATATAGTTTTCTTTTTGGATTTTCTATTTACTTTTCTATATTAAACAAAATACTAATTGTTATACAATTCTAATACAATACTTTATTCTTTAATCATCTTTTCATTTATTTTGTATCCTCATTAATGTGGCATGAGGGCATTAAATATCCCCATGTACACAAAATTATATAGATAGTATAGATTTATAAAAGAAACGAGTTATACCACAATTCATAATTTTTTTTTTATCTATTTATAGACACCAATATTGTATATATTTAATTAAATTCAAAATTAATTGTACATAATCAGGTTGATTGATGATTATGCGAAAAATGAGCGTTTTAAGTTGGAATGACTAATGTTATACCTTTTATGGTAGGGAATTCGCTTATGAATAATTAGGCTTTCATAAATTAACAAAATTAATTTAATATTAAGTAATAATAGTTATTAAATTAGTTTATATAATTTTTATTAGAAAAGATGATATATGTGTAATTATGTGGAGAGATAAAAAAAATATTAGAAATGAATCTAATTTCTCATGCCAAAGTATGCGTTCATGAGCTGTCTGTCTCCCACAACTCTTCTTGCTCGAACGCCATTGATCTATATTGACCAGACTCTGCTAATCAACCACACAGTTAAAAAGCAGACTGTTATGATTCAAAAGAAGGAACTTGCATTCATTGCTCTTTTGATTGAAATATTAAAACCTTTTAAATGTTCAAGACTCAACATAAGTGAAACCAGAAAATGACATAATCAAAGACTTACTAATGTTTCTTTGTTGCCTAAGCCTGGCAAGGCTTTGGATTTAATCTTAGCTACTACTGAACGGTCAATTTCAGGGACAGAAATTGATGCAGGTGCTTTTTGAGGAGACTTGTTGAGAGCCTTGTTCACCAAATGATTAACAGCACAAGGCAGATTTAGCCAGAATATTGCTTCTGAAGGTTCACCAAACACTATAGCAGCATAGACAAGTCTCAATGCCAAACTTTGATGACCTACTTTAGCATATAATCTTGCTCTCTCATCATCAAGAATGCACCCTAGAGAAATGAAATACAAAAATAACCAACAGGGAAGGAATGATATAATTAATATGCTGAAAACACATTAGCAAGAATGCAGCAGAGATGAGAGAAAGGCACCATCTTTTCGATATGGCTCCAAGACTTTGAGCAGCAATTCTGGCACTGCTGGATCACCAACAGGTGGCGTGTCAATCATGTAATTACGGAGGTTTTCGGCAAACGAAGCACCTCCAGAGATTTGCTGAGACCTACTATCAATAGATGTACCACTTGTGTTGAACCAGGAGGGTTTTACACCTAATTGCAAAATCATCCGCAGTGCCTACACAAAAAGGACAAGAGATCTGGTAAAAGTGGGGACTGGAATGCCAAAACAATGTCTGCATCAATCATATGGCATGGTATCGTCAACACCTAGACTGTGCAAGGAAGTGAAACTTTCCAAAATGTTATAATGAACTGTTTTTGAACAAAAACAATATATATATATATATATATATATATATATATTTGATTAGGTGTATTGAAGACCAAGAATCTTATAAGAAAAGAAAAGTTTTGTAGGAATAAATTACCAAAGCATGTGGTGTAGGAAGTAGCATTGGAGCACATAAAGGCATTGGCCTGAATCTCTCTTTGATTGGCCCAATTGGTCCGTATGAAACTCTTCTGTCAATGCTGGAAAATAATAAAGAAGTTGAAAGCTACAAATAAAAACATGCAGAAGTTGTGGGGGTAGCAAACTATAACACTGAATCTTCTTCAACACGGAAGTGAGAAAATAACATCAAGGTGGATGAATAATGAAAACAAAACCCAGTTATTACTATTAAATTCTATTTTATACATTGCTAACTTATAATTGAAAGTAAAAACAATATGAATACTCACATACATTTATCTTTAGTTTTTTTTTTATTTATGTTGTGAAAGAAAAATCGAATTTGAGCATATAAGGTCATGCATGAGTTGCTTCCATCATATCTTGCAATCCATTAAGGGCCCGTTTGGTACGATGCCAGGAATCGGGTTGGAATGAGGTATCGGATTGGAATAGGAATGACTCATACCTTGCATTTTAGGTGGGTATGAGTTTATGTGTATTTGGTGGGAATGGGAATGACTCATACCCAACCCTATTCTCAAACCAAACACTGGTATGGGTTTAGCTCATTCCAGAACCCGATTCCTGATACCTTTGGTATAGAAACAAACATGCCCTAAGTAAGTTCAGAAAGGTCATAACTTCAGATGGTGGAAGTTTAACAATGTGACCGTGTACATCATAACGAACCATAATAGGATGATCAAAATTCATGTGAAAACTTTTTCCACAGTGGCAATCAAATTTCAGAAGCTTAAAATTATTGATGATATTCAAACAATTCCATAGAGGGACATCAAGTTTTGTTGAGAGGAAAAAGAAAGAATACATACATATTAACCTCCACAAGACGGAAACTACTGTCAGCTCCAGCAAGGCACAATACTAGAGGGTCATTTTTCTCTTTTTTTTGATCAAAGGGAATTAGCCAATGGATCTGGTGAATCCTGAAAATTCAGAATATGCAATAGTTAGCAGCACATTAGATTACTTTTTGACGTACTGTTTGCCTTTCTTTTTTCTTTTTGATTTTTTTTTGTTATTGTCAGATGTAAGATAAGCAACTACAGTTTTACAATAATAAAAAGGCAACTAAGAATTCTTATAGGGAAACCATGACAATGACATGAAAAAGTCTCTTCTACAACTTAAGTTTACATTTCGATTGAAGCTCTCCCAAATGAGAATAACAGATCAAGACATTAAATTAGACCAATAGGAGGGTATAAAAGCATTTAAAGAAAAGAGGATGGTAGGTCAGTGGTCATGCAACGGACAAGAATACTGTAACCAAACATTCTAATAATAGCTGAAAGAGCCAAACTCACAAGATCATACATATATGGCAAATGTATTATCATAAAACAATACAGTAATGCGTCCTCGACTACGGTCCCCGCCAACAACTGGTGAGAACTTGATTCTCCTGATTCCATCTCTGTGAGTATTAAATGAGGATGAGTGACCAGCAGTGACATCCCACCAGCGCAAGTTCCCTGATCTGTCGCCCATAACCTGAGAAAGAATGCTTAGCTCCACTAGGACAAACACTTATTCTCAAGGAAGAAAACTCACTGACATTACACATACCACATGAGGAAGACGGTAGGCCATGGCTGTTAACAACCCATCAGATGAAGCAAAGGAAGTAGAAATGAAAAAAAGGTATGGATTAAGGGTGCATTGATGTAGGGTGCATAGATGATGTGGCAGATAGAAAAATTGAAAAAATCTTTATTTTTTTACCATAGCAAACCAGTTGAACCTTCTTCTAGGCATGTCATAACCGTCAGTCATCGCAGTTACAGTCAAAACTGCTCGTGTAACTAAGAATTTGTGAGAAACAATTTTCAAGCGTTTAGTATGGTCAGCCAAAATTGCTCGTATAAAATCCACTAAACGCTTGAAATCAAATTGTCTTTGCATTTTATATACAATCTCTGACTTACAAATTTCAATGTTCAGAAGATCGAGTAAACAAAAGAGCAGATCCATTTACACTTCGAAGAACAAGGAGCCTAGAATCTACATACGTCCCACAAACAATCTTGGACGCATCAAAGATTTCCGGCGGCACCTGCAGCCTAACTTCTTGGAGCACTCTTCTAGCAGCATCAACGTCGCCACTCAGAGAGCCCGCCAGACTCATCGACACTTGGGCATCTCCCAAGACCAGATTAGCCACAGGAAGGCTGGACGGGATTTCATCGAAAGGAACGGCTTTTCTCCATCTCTTCCCCGACAGCTTCTGAACCAAAGAGGCCGAGGTGTTTGCCTGGGAGACATAAAGCCTTTTCCCGGCTCTTAATTGCACAGGAGAGGATGTTTCCAAACTCCCGGCAATACCAGTCTTGTCGTGTGGCCAAGCCTGGCTTGCCATCACCTTGAAACAAACCTCGGAAGTGAGAGTGAAGGAAAACGAATTCTTGGCCTTGGATGAAGTTGGCGGGTTTGTGGCGACACTCATGTGCACATCCCTTATGAGGACCCGGTTAGGTGGCTGGCGAAGAGTCAATCCTATATGCCTCCCTGTGCAGTACAGCAAGCGCCATCTTCCTGGCAGCAACTCCCTCCAATTCTGATTATCAAGTCATACATACATGTTATGAGGATAAAAAAGACGTTTTCTATACAAGGCCCAGTGAATTAATTGTAGAGCTTTTTTGAAAAGACCAGATAAGAAGCAGTCTACTGACTCGCGCCTACTATGATAAGGTAGCATAAACTTATTAAGCAAGCTACAAGGAAGTCACCTTTGGCCGTGAATTAGGATTCAGCATCTCCATCAACTCAATAAAATGTGAGAGCCTACTTCGCTGAAAATACAGGACACAAAAGGTCAGTAGTGGCTTTTTGCTGAGAAAAAAAAAGAAGGGAAGCAACAAAAAAAAGAAGCAATTGTGCAGATAGTTTATAGGCACTCAAAATATCAAATTAAGAAGTTCGTCCCAACAGACCTAACTACTACCATAAGCAACTGAAAGCTAAGACACACAAATCTTTCATAGCTTAGATAGCAACTTAGCATTGTTTGAAAGCAGTATAGTTAATAGACGAAGGGTCCTACCACACATTTCTTTCAAAGCTTCAATAGAAGAAGGATAACTAAATACAGACTACTGTACTTGTGATCATTATCTCGAGGCCACCTGATATAACACTTAAGATAACAGCTTAAGCATAAAATGCATACTTGCACCGAACATTTTGTCAGTTATTAACAAGAATAATAGTAGCGTCTATAATCTCAACAAAAATTCAAACAAATCAAACAATGCTAGTAGTTATAGCAATTTTAATAGTTCGTCCTTGGAACTTAAGAACACAGCAAATTGAAATTTTTATGGAAAACTTGAGATATGCTCCCATCATGTTTAGCTCGTAATTGCAGAATAAATTATTCTGAAGTTCTACAATAATTCTATTATTTATAGCGAGCAAAGTGTATACAAGCATAATTTCATTAGAAGAATGCATCTTACATTCTTACTATTGTTATAGTAATTCAATATAGTGAGCGTATAAGTAATTAGTTAGTCAAACTAAACACAGGACAAACGGCTATCCGAAGAATTTTGAAAACCAAGGGAGCCTTTTATAATTGAAACGTAGATGCAGAAAAAGGCAACATATAGACTTTTAAATATATATATATATATATAATTCAACAAAAATTCACTGACATTCACAATGTATATGAACATCTTGCAATGGGCACAAGGAACGGGCATTCAGTCTATCGAATGAGGGCTTAAAACTTAAAAGGGAGAAAAAGGAGCAGTTGGGCTGAGTTCAGCTGATACCTGGCGATCCCCATAGATGTATTCCTCTGTAATTCGAACTGCAGTAGAACCAAGACCCCATCTGATGATATTCATTGATGGTTCTATCCTCCATCTTGGACCACACAGAAATGGGTGTCTCAGAGCCTCTAGACAACTGCAAAATGCATGATGATAAGTACTAAGTGCAGTAAAGTTTGGATCCTACCGATCATATACATATATGCATGATTGAGTGAAAGGCCACCGTGCATATGTGGCAATATTCATTCAGAATGCAACCCAACTAAGATTTTTATTTAATGGGTATAATCTTAGTCTGATTAGAACGTTATCAATATATATTTTACAATTTCAATGATTATAGTGCATTAGTGTTGAATATTGTTTTATCGTGTCACTGGACTCTAGTGTACCTAATGCCATTTTTTTAGGAGACGTACAAATTTAATGGAGGGAACCAAACATAGATAGATAAGTATATTTGACAAGAAAAAGCGTGAAATAAAAAATTGAAGATGCTTATCCATATGAAACAATAAAAAAGTGATGCCTGGCAATAGAGCATAAGATGATAGCTCATTCTGTTTGGTGCAGCTGTACTGCATTATGATACTAGAGCACCATGAAGTTCCCTTTTCTACGTAATCGACATTTCAGAGCATAGAATGATGATTCAAAACAAAAGCCATCTCCAGTTTCAGAAGTACTCATTTCTTTGGGTGAGACAATAGAATGATAACATGAACAGCCTTTGCATATATGCTACAGCAATTTACCTTATTCTCTTTGAAGGTTTGGTAGCCAGCAATAGTGAGAAAAGATTCCAGCCAGCACCCCAATTCCGATCAAGTATCTGTAGATGAGAAAAGTTACTCAATAAACATGAAGCGATGGGGTACAGAATTAACTACATGAGCCCTAGGTTCATGCAAAGAAAAACACACTAGCCTGGAGCCCTGCATTTCCATTAGGTGAATTATACATCAGGATTGGCAACAGGAATTCACGCAAACAAGAAGCATCATTGCCCTGCAGAATAAAAAATGAAGATGGGATTAGAAACACTGAATTATCATATGACAGATTCATTTATCCTACTGAATAACAGCTACAATCTTTTGAAGATAGAACATAAAATCTATCATATAATCGTCCACTTATGTTTGTTTACACATATTCACCATAATTTTTTTTTCCTTTACATGTATAGTTATGGCAATTCAGCAAGAGATAAATGAATAACGTGAACAAGCATCAACTTAAGGATTTGATGGGGAGAGATTATCAACGGTACATTTGACATTGATGGGTTTTTATTATTCTCCCCATGGGGACGGAGACAGGGATATGCTTTCAACCACAAACGCTGCCTAGTCCTAGTCCCCATTGGGGAAATCTGTGGCCTAAGCCATGGGGATATCTGTTGGGGATCCTTTTGTCCTAGCCCCTGGTGATCCCATGTAGAACACGTGAAAGGATATTTTGATGTTACTAAATAATTTTTCTAATTTAGCTAAAAGTAATAGAATAGAGGGCATAGCAAATCAACTGTGAAGATTTTATCATATCAAGTCATGTTTTAAATAGTTTAATAATGCATAGTCCATTTATAGTTAGCCTTGTATTGACAACTTATCATATGGACATAGGGAAATCCATGGGGAATATAAAAATGTAAAAGCATTGAAATCTAATCATTTTTGTAGCATGACGACATCATTTGTCGACATTTGGTGCACCATTTTGGACACCTTCTCAATATTACAAGTCTGGTATATATTAACTCTAGCTCTAATCAATAAAATACCACAACCAAGTAGCTGGTGCGTTGAAAAGAAACATTAATATCTGCATAATCATATCTACATTAACTATTCAAATATAAAAGAAACATTAATCTGCATAATCATGTTCCACAAGTAGCTGCATACTAATTGAACATGTCAGCAATGTCAGACCTCTTAAATAATTACCTTTGTTATGGCGGTGAGATTTTAACATCTCATATTCTATTTTCCGTACTTAGCTGGATTCTTTTGTAATTATGAAGAAAAAACGTCTATATCAATAATGTAAAATGGAAATTTTATCAAAAACATACTGTGGCCCTGATACTTACTAGAAATTTATAACATCTAAAGCCTAAATTTCCACTCATAAGCAATGCATCTACACTGCACCATAAGGTAGATGTTCAAAGACACCTGATGCCATTCAATCATAACTAGTATTCATCGCTAATCAAAACTTGACCAATTCAATGCTTTTATAGAAGATGCACTATGTTAAAGACAAGAAAGTATTGATTTACCTTCATGAGAAATGACTTGAACCTTGCAAAGATTAAAGGGTCCATGAGTTCTCGCAGGACCATTTTTGCCATTATAAATCCTAGACACCTGAACATAATTACAATTACACTTCTCAGAACTGTTTATTGTTGGATAAACTAATGTGCGTTACATTTCTATTTCTTACCTAACATCAAATGCAATCATCATCTGTCGCCTGTCCATGTTACTATCCAACGTATTTCCAGTACCATCCTCATAAAAATCAGCAGCATTTCCAAGTATACCTACCTGATAGAGAGACGTTCAGACGAACATATCAAAGAAGTAAAAAAATACCGTTAAGTACATATAGATTTAAACAAGCAGTAGTCAAGCATAACTTACTTTAATATGCCTATCTAATGGACTTATGTGCACATTTTCTACCCTCAACTCTGTGTGAGCAAGTCCATGACTATGCAGGTAGTTGACCTGAAGGTCAAAAGAAAAGCCCTTAATACTTTTTCATTGTTGGAATTGGATATACCTACAGGGAAATGTAACATACTCCAATCAAGAGATCTCTCATTACTATCCGAATAATTCTCAGCTGTCTTGAGATTGCCGGTCCGCCGATTGAGTCATCTCCTACCCTCCTAACAGAGTCCTCATCAAGCGCAAGTGTAGCTTCTAGTGTAGGTAGCCAGTCAGACTGTCGAAGCCAATGCCTCAAGGAAAAGCTACCATGATACTGTAAATGAAGCAACAAGAATAAATGAAATTTCCAAAGCTATTGAGGAAAATAAGTATAAATTAAATCACATGAAGATCTATGATATGAGTTTAGCAACAGAGAAGAAGTACTTGTGAGGTTATATTGTGAAACAGACATAATTCGAATCAAATTGAAGATACTAGTTCATATGTTCTTTCCTGCCTAAACATCTATCAAGTTGAATGAACTCTGGACTCAGCTGAAACTAACGGGGATTTACATTTGATTCAAACTCAACAATTAAGCAAATGAAGAGGTATCATGTCGCCCAATAGCAAACACCATGATGAAAAGCAAAGGACCTACACCATGAACCAGGGTAAATGAGCCGCTATTACCGCTTGTCGATGGAGAGACAAAACCATGAACTTGCATAGAGTAAGACAGGTACAAAGGCTTACGGCGAGCTAACTTTCGTAGGACCTACAACAAAGGGAAAGAAAACACTTTCATTATAATTGCAGCACGACAGAAGAGAAAGCGTGTTTTTCAGCATCTACAATGTACAAACCTCGATGGCACGTCTCCCTCTTCGTTGAGCTTGAGCACTAGTGAACTCCCGCAGCACAACTCTTGTGTTATACAGAGGGCTGCACTTGGACAAATTTGTTTCACAAAAACATAAAAAAGAGCTAAGTGATCCCAACACATGCATCCATTATCACAAACAACCAGTGTTCTGAAAAACGCGAGACGGCCTCTAGGCGGATAGGGACCGCCTCGTGCCTAGGTGGCCAATATGGTTGTCTAGGCGGCCTAGACGGACACCTAGACACCACCTAGACAGGTTAAAAGGCTAGGCGGACAAGGACTGAGTAGCGTCTAGACGTGGCCTAGAAGAGATTTTTAGAATAATGCAAACAACCGATTCAAAATTTGGGATCAACCTATCCACGTTCTTCACAAGGGCCTCAAAAACCAGCTCATCCGCCTGTACAAATCAAACCCCAAAAGGTCATGATTGGCTAAACAACAAGCGAGAATGATCCTAAACCAAACAGCCTATTGTTTATCTAAAAAATAAGTTTTCAAGTTCAGTAACGATATCAGCAATTTATATCAACATGAGCAATCTATCAGCATCAGCAATGAATTGCTCAACGGAGCTTAAATTGATATGTAAACAGCAAAAGATAGTGTCCAATTCAGCCTAAAAAACAAAGCAGAAACGATATACCTTCCCACCGAGACCAACACTAACACGATCGGAAACAGCGAAATCCTCACTCGGGAACCTGATAACCGGACCGAGCTCCATGTCATCGAGCACCGACTGCGCCACGTCATCGGACTCCAAATGCGAATCGGTGCTAGTATAAGCCTTACACCTTAGCCTGAAGCGGTTCTTGAGCCAAGGTCTGGCAAAAGGGGCCAGAATCGGGGCCTTGATGAGGCCGATCGACGGGATGGTGGTGGAACCCCGCAATTCGACGCCGTCAAGGCTCAAATTCACGCCGATCCCACACAGAGACATCGGAGACCGAATTCAGGAGTCAAGGTGGCCAGAGACGGAGCAATAAATAGGAGACCACGAGAGTAGCGGAATGGAGATCGGAGGATTGAGGAGTCTCGAGAGAGAGGCATGTCTTGCTCGTCTTTATCCCAAAAGATCTGGTCTCGCCCTGTGTATAGCGTGCGGAAGTTGGAGACTCGCATGTGTCTTGGAAGCCGTCCACGTGCATTCCGCGCGCACCTGGCCTCTCTAGTTAGTGTACTCCCTCCGTCTTGTCCCCCAATGTTGTCCGCCTTTTTTTGCTTTGGATGTTTCGATAAGATTGTCCACTTTCACATTTATTCCATTTTTATAACATAAAATTTATAAGAGAAATTTGCACTAAATCACCCGTTAAATAGGCGAATTTACAAATAACTACCCCTTATACAAAAATTTGATTTAAACCACCCAAAACTTCAATTTCGTTAACAATTAGCCACCCATGAGCGATTTCCGTCAAAAAACCCGTTAAGTCTAGTCTTTTGACCCTTTTGCCCTCGATTATAAAAGAATTAAACATCAATAAATATTTACCTATCCAAATCTGAAATTCATCATCATCAATAAATATTTACATATCCAAATCTAAAATTGTTCAATTTATATAGCTCCTCCTCGGCAATTATAATCCAAATCAATCAACTAATCAAATAAATCCCCACTTAATTAATTAACCAAGTAGATGCATTAGTAACTTCCTAAAGAGGATAGCAATGGGAGCTTGTGAATCTTCAATGGACTGGCTTCCAGATTCTATACACCGGACATTTTGTACACGCACAAAAGTTCAGTGGGGCATTTCAGCGAACACTTAGCACGCGAGAACGAAAACCCCATAATATCACCCATTAGCATCTTGAATCACCCATCAAACATATCAAAACGACCAGGGATGTCGAAAACCTAAGCAATTCCATGAAATCCCCATAATTAAAGCTGGACTCTTTGGGCGGATGCAAATCTATTTGGCGATGTCTGGCAGTCGGATGCAAAGGTATACCTCAGGCTATAACGATCCATAGCGGTGGCTGGCCTTGTGGCCGCCGAGGGCCTGGTAGGGCCTTATCAACGCTTCCGCCCACCTCGCTTTGAGATCGTGTCGCCCTACTTCGACACTTTCGCTCCCCCTCCGCCCTCCACAGTCTCCGCTCCCTCCACCTCTACAGATCCGAAATCCCGTTGCCCTCCTCCGACGGATGTGTGTGGTCGCTAGATCTGAGATCCCGCCATTCATCGCCAAATCTGGTAGAAGAGGTCACATCAGAGTCCGAGTAAGGGCTGGAGGCAGGCGTAGTGATCGGGCGAGTCGGAAATGGGCGGCGGAGGTGTGTGGTCGGCGAGCAGGGTACATGCCGAAATTCATGGAAGAAGGAGGCCGGGTTAAGAACAGGGAGATGGAATGAAAAGGAAGAAGATAGAAGTGGGACCTATTTTGATTTTGGTCAAAAGTTGACCGAAGTCTAAAAGAAGAGCTTGGTTACCATGTAATTATAATGAACAATTGATGGTAAAAGTGTAAAAGATCAGAATTTAACGGATTTTTTTGATGGAAATCGCTCATGGGTGGCTATTTGTTAACGGAATTGAAGTTGTGGGTGGTTTAAATCAAATTTTTGTATAAGGGGTGGTTATTTGTAAATTCGCCTATTTAACGGGTAGTTTAGTGTAAATTTCTCAATTTATAATATTATCCCAAAATATCATAAGCTTAATACCTATTTTTATGCACATTTTTATTCTTCTTTCCCCTCAATCACTTTATCATCTTTACGTTTCTTACACTTTAATAACCCCTCAAATAAATACCATCATTAAAATCGAAATCTACGCTAAATTTTTTCCGTATGCATATGTTCCAAATGCAATTTTTTTGTCTTCATTTCGATATGCTAAACACTGTTTTTAGACCTGGTTTGTTTGGGCTATGGGGGATCGGACCTCCATTCTTATGGCTTGTTGATGCATCCTGCTTTCTCTCGGTCCACGTGTATATACATTGGTGAAAGTGAAACCCAACCACTCACAGTCACTCTCTACTGCCTCATCTTGCTTCCTTTGTCTAGCTCTATCCAAAAAAAACTAGCCTGAGATTTTCATTTGTGTCGCCTCTCTACTCTCGCTTTCTCTCTTGCATCCTTCCTCCCATCATTGTGTTTACTCTCGAGCTCTCCATCTCTCATTATCTGGCTCCGAGCTCTCGATCTTTGGGTTCTTCACCTGCCTCAGTCTCGCGATCTCTGGTTTGAATCCTTGTCCCCTGGTTGGTTCTCTTGTCTCCTTTGTGCTACTCCAACTTTTTTTTTAATAGATGAAAAGGTAAGTGATCTTGAACGAGTCGGAGGTTTTATCTTCTAATATTTCAAATAGAAGTGTCAGTAGATGAAAAATAATCTTCATGAGCTACGAAGTTAACGAAATCGAACAATGATGGATCGTTACTTGTTAGAATGTCATAGACAAATATGATTTCGAAGTCGAAAGATAATACATAAATCCTTTTAACATGTTGGTAAAAGAACATACAATTTTTTTCCCTTGGAAGTGCACTAGTGTAAACGTGACACAATTTTATTAGAATGCATAGCAAGATAATCAAAGCCTATAATATTGATATGCTTTTCAACTCCAAAATTCCAATTTAGATAAAAAGATATATGGAACTATATTTAATAATACCATCATTAGACCAAGAGAGAAAAAAGAAAATGAAATTATGTGTAAAGCAAAATTTCCATGTATAAGGTTTGTCATAACCCGACTGAGTTTTTTTTTTTTTTTCAAAACACACATTCCAAACCATACTAGCAAAGTTGTTGTTAGAAAACTTTGATGGAATCTCGTATATTTTCTTTTAACATCAACCTAAGAAACCGAAAATAATTTAAGGAATGTTGATTCCTAGTTGTTGCAATTTAACATTTAAAACTATTTTCAAATCATCAAGAAACCTCACTAACGATATATGTATATATATATAAATTAAAATAAGATTTACTACAAAATCTTTAATCTTTAAACATGAGGCCTCAAGCCACTGAACACCCGTTAAGAGGTGGTTGACTATCAACCGATTCTAGGAAAAGAGGGCAAACCCGTCACCCTAAAGACTCGGACATACGCCCCGAGGTTATACCATGAGGCCTCAAGCCACTAAGCCTAGAAGCCATGTGCTATAAACTCGCATATGATTTGTCGGTTGCTTTAAACCCCTGACCTATCCTAGTTAATTCATCCTAACCTACTCTAATATTACATAACCTAATCTAATTCAGCCAAACTCCACTTTATACAAAAAAAAGTTGCCATGCCTATAGATATATAAACTTACAAAGCAAAAGCACAACAACACTAAATCGGCAGAGAAACGAGCAACTTAATCGATCTATTTCAATTCGTATATACCTAAAAATATTTATATATCAACGTATCAACTTCTCGCTAGGTTCTAGACAAAAGCTTAAAATTTTCATGTTAGCTACTTATCAACCAGAATAAACGATTGCATTAGGGTAGGCTCCTAAGAAAATAAATCTATCATATGGCATCCTTTCAAATGAGATCCAAAAGGATTGTCCCCCAGGCAGGCAGGGGGTGGAGACATAGTGCAACGATCAATGTGATCCGCTAGGACCGCTACTGAGTTAGCTTCATAGAGGACGTGTGTAATACTCTAACTGTGAAAGTGGCCTAACAAGGACTCGCTGAAAGAGGTCCCAAAGGATATTCTTTTTTTTTTAATAATTCAAGCCTTACGTGTAGAGTAATTCTTAAAAATTTTGTTTGTTTTGTTGTTTATGTTTGCTTTTCATGCATCAACGGAATAAACCCGAACCCACCTTCTAGGAAGGGTTGCTCGGACTCAAACAACCATCATCTGCACGATGTAAATAGGATTAAATCCACTTTCTAGGAAGAGTTGTCTAATCTCTCCACTATCAAACATAAGGGTTAAGGATCTAATTTAGTTTGATTTGATGTAATTTGTGACTGAATACAACACATTTATATTTCATGTCAGATTTTCTACGTATCCGTTTATATGACATGGAATTAAATCAAACTTATTTTTCAAAGACATATTAAGTTTTAATTTAAGGTTGTGATTGAACTTAACGAGTACATGTTTTACGTTAAGCTTCCTACGTACCCTTATTTAACGGGATCAAATCATATGTAGTTCTTATATGAATAATTTTGACTTTTAATTTCGGGTTATGATTGAACTCAATGGACACATTGTCTTATATCGAGTTTCTTACGTAGCCTTTATTAGCCATCAAATTAACACGTAGTTCTTTTGGACATTATATTATTTTGCCTTAAATTTAAGTCAATATATATATTTATCTATATCTACTAGCCAGCTATGCCCGTCCGATGGACGGGCTTTGAGCGTAGGTTTACGTTGCGTTGGTTTGTAATGTGCGGTTGTTATTCGTCAAAGTTTGTTGTTGTAATGGAAATATGTATTAGTAGAACATTCCCTCTAGCCAGTAGTGCCCGTCCATTGGACGGGACAAAGGCGCGAGCTTATATTGTGTTTCTTGGTAATGGACTGATGTTATTCGTGAGAATTTTATCAATCATAAGTGTGAAGAATGAAATAGTAAATAAGCTAACATCAATACTTAGTAAGCGGATTCGGTAGGATAGTGGTTTAAAACGTTGACTTTGGTCGTCCGACGGCCATCAAATATGTTCTTAACAGAAAGTTGGCTTTGGTCTTGTCATAATGTTCTGGACGGTAAATATAATAATGTAACATTGAGGCAATTTTCTTGTGATGATGAAATTGTATCCAGTAGTTTGGTTATCTGCCTTCTCGAGAAGCTAAAGATTGGTTTTGCAGACCCATGAGCAATTGAGCATACAAAGGAAAACCTTGAACCCTATGATTGGACCCCAGGAAACACCTCGACTAATATAAATACTCAAAACAAAACTATTCATTAATAGATAAATAACATCAAACCAGTTCATGAGGTATTTTCCAAAGGTTATAGCATGTCACATTTCCTGTTTGATGCCTCAACATGGTAAGCCATTAGAAGACCCTAGCAATGTTAAATAAGATCATAAGAATGTAAGATTAATACACAACACTACCAACTCTATAAGAGATAAGTTTGACAGGCCAAAAAAATCTCAAATGCCTAAAACTATTATTTTGCCAATCCCATGCTATCAAGCACCAACACCCATTATAGACTGATCACATGAAGTACTAAATAGCCAACATAAATAAAAATATCAGAGCCTGACACCCCATGAAGAGTAAAATTAAAATAGAAGACGAAATATTAGAGCCTGACAGCCCATGAAGACTAAAATTAAAATAGAAGGATCTGTCAAAGCAAAATTATCTCTGCTGATAAGAAGATTCCACATAGCCTAGAATGTAATGCTTGCAATCATGTTATGCACATAAGCAGCCAGTCAAGCCTAGCAAAAAAGGAAAAATCAAGTTATGATATTAGGGCCTGGTTTTGATTCTGTTTTACTAATCAGCAAACTACCATTTTATAGATGACAATACTTTCAACGGCAAACCACCACCTTTACCAAGCATTCTGTATTTTCAGCTGTGCACTGAGTCTCATACGAAGCTGAACATATCCCAAAGTTACGTATCAACACAGACATAGGTTATGAAATGGTTTATAGTCACCGTACGACCATAATATCATTGCGGCCAAAAACTGGCATAGTAGTTCAGTTGTAATGTTCTATGGAAATAAGGAGCTAAAACACGATAGGGAAAACGGAAATCAACCCATGGAATTGCCTAGCCTTAAGAAACTAAAAAACACAGACATTGACCATGCCTCAAACATATAAAGCTAATACCTAAATAAGAGTTAAGGAGACAGAAGTTACACACCCACTATATCAAACTATAGACGCATAATTGCTGAAACCAAAGTGCTAAAAGTGTGCTAGACACAGTAACTAACTCACCCCAACCAATATAGAAAACTGAATAACGAGAAAGCCCGTACCCTAGTATCAAGGTTCCAAGCAACTGCAGCTGCAGCAACTTCCATGCCAATGTAACTGCCACCAACAACTACGACCTTATCTTCTTTGCTTTCTCCTGTAAATGAAATTTAGCATGTTTAAATTCATTTAAGTGAATTTTTTTTACTGGCAGCAGTGCAGCTTGCAAGTAGTGATCAACATTCACAATCTCTGTAGAGATTGCCAATGATGATATAAGCATGTCAGCGGCTGCCACGTCTCGTATGTAATGAACACCAGGTAAGCTTCCCCCAATTTTCTCAGGAAACCTGAAATAAAAAAGCATCAACTTCACCATTTAAAATTGCACACCAACAAATGTTGAATACGTCTTGCAAGAGTATTTAATATGTGACAGTTTACTACAATAAGTGAGGCTTATTTGTTGATCCCTTGCAAGAAAATTTAAACTAAGTAGAATACACTCACCATGTGCCCAACAAAGACTACCAGTAATCAAGAATATAACTTGATTGCAATGTATTTAAGATGATAACTCTGCAAACCAACCCCGAGATTACTACCTTAAGTTCCTATGCAGTTGTGTAGCTGAAGGTGAATCCTAGCAGATCATGGGCAGGTTCGGTTTGAATTATTCCATGTGGTAATTTAGCAAGGCAAAGTGTAAGAAAGAGATCAAAGATTTAATGATGGGCAAGCGCTAGATTTCAAGTACCCTTTTTCATCTACATGATGAAAACACTACATCTGTCTGATGGAACTCATCTCATCCTGAAACTCCTTTGCAACACTCTCAGGGAAATACAAGGATCATGAGCAGGAGTATTGCCATGCCACATTAAATATCTCAGTCCATTCAGAGCAATAAGGAATAGAGACATGTAGAGCACTTCGAAAGAAAGTGACAAAAAGAAAGATAGTTATTGATGCATTTTCTGATTGAAATTCCAAAAGAAAAACAATTTGATGAACCAATACACTATGAGACGTTTTCAGTCAAGAAGTAAAAGCAAAGGTTTACAGGAAGCCCGCGCAAGAAAGCAATACCTATCAGCGAGAAAGGCAAGGGTGAGAACAGAAGGAACAAGCATAAGCCCCAATGGCCTTCTCGAGGAACTTCCAGGCGGGGGGGGAAATTGTTCTCCCAGCAAAGATGAGAGACGAGGAGTTGAGCGAGCTCGACGGAAGGCACAGCCTACCCCGCCTTTTCGAGGAAGGTACCGAGTTGCATCGCCATTCCTCGCATGCGCCACCTTGGCGTACCACCTTGGCAAGTTGTCTGCCTCCCCATTCACTCAGAATTTCACCCCTATGCACACCGCCACTATAACCTGCGCTCAATTTAGGCCAAAATTGATTCAATTAGGGACTAATTATGGCAAAATTGAATCAATTGGAGACAAATTAGAGCAACATTGTTTCAATTGGACACATTTTCGGGAGAAATTGATCCAATTAGGGCAAAATTGATTCAATTGCGGACAAATTAGGTCAAGATTGATTCAATTCCGGACAATTAAGGCAAAAATGATTCAATTGGGGACAAATTAGGGCAAAATTGAGTAAGAATGTGGAATGAGTGTACCTGGCACATGAGCATCTGAACGCCGCCTCGAGGAAGAGGAAGCGACGGCCCCAGCGATCGATGCCGTAGATGGAGACGAGGGTGGCACCGACGTTGACGACGCCGGTGATGACAGCGGACATGAGGGAGGCGTTGTCGCCGAAGCCGATGGTCTTGAAGAGGACGGGGGCGTAGAACATGATGACGTTGATGCCGATGAGCTGTTGGAAGAAGGGAATGGCGATGGCCATGGTGAGGTGGGGCCGGTATTTGCGGCGGCGGCGACGGATTTGGACGGAGCGGTCTGATTATTTGGGTCAAAATTGATTTGGACGGACGGCAGCGATGGAGGCCTCCTCCCGGCTGAAACGCATCCGCGGCGTGGACGACGTCTCAGAGGAGTTCTCGGACCTGGTGGCGGCGAGCGACGCCTCCAAGATGGTGGAGAACCCCTGGCGGAACCTAATAAGAGGTCCCAATAATGGGGGAAAGACGAGAAGCCAACAACGGACTGTAGAAGAAGGCAAAACGAAGAGTCGGAGTTCGCCAAAAAACGGCAACAATCAATCGGAAGAGTCGGAGCTCGCAGGCAAAGAGTAAAAGGCGAAACAAAAATACTAACGAAAAAGGGAAAAAAAATTTAATAGCAACATTAAACTACAATGAGGAACCGTACTTTTCTATAGATATAGATACAACACTTAAAATTCTCCCCCTCTTGTCACATTAATGACTTCTCTCTAATTATTTTTATTTTTTTTGTTTTGGGTGAATTATACAACTCTTATTTTTCTTTTCCTTGTCAAATAAATGCATGTTTTTATATTTTTTCTTTTTTTCTTTTGTTTTTATATTTGTTTTTATTTGTAATTGGTTATGAATGCATGCTACCATGTCTTATTTTTTACATACATATATCATGTTATAATATTGTAACTTGAATGCAAAGCCTTATCATATTTTCTTTTTTTGAGCGAGAATGTAAAGCATAAAGAGCTAACCGTATGCTTTCGATTTAAATTTCCTCCAAAATGTCTATAAAGTTATAAAGAGTAATTCTTACACATGTTCATTCGGCTAAAAAACTTAATTGTAATAGAAAAGTCATATTATCAAAATAATTCTCATAAGAAATAATAAAATCAAATCAAATAATTTCATATTTCATATTTATTTTATCTACTATTTTTTGGACAATTCAATACAAAATACTTACATAATTTATTAATTAGAACAAAATTGTGTTATGACGAAGATTATAACTTTCACCTTCCAGAAAAATACGGTAAAAGAAATTGTCCGTACATCGGACGGGCAAGCTTTCTAGTATAAGCTATAGTTGGCTAATATATCATAAATATATTCCCTTATTACATCATATTTGTAATGTTCTTAATTTGAGGAGTAGCCATGTTGAAGATTAGTTCCCATCAACATGCACTTGCATGCAGTTTCATCCGGTAACGCTCGCTCGACACACGTACATATAACTTGATTTATAATGGCAAAATTGCAACATTATATTATTTTTTTGCATTAAACTCATATATATGACTTTACACGGATTGTAATTTAAAATTTATTTTATAGAGAAAACCCAATTTTAGAGAAACATCCCACATCATTTATGTGTTCGTGAGATTTCATGCCATCATGTAGGGGCTCGGGGGCTTTCATGCCATAAGTGCTCGTGCGCTATGTTTTAATCCCTCTCAACCACCGAACACGACTTTTTATATATGCTTGGATGATTAATTTGAAAGTATGCTTTGTGTTTAAAACCCTCGAATTCATATGTAATATACCAACTTTTATTCATACAGGACTTAAATACGGCCCTTTGAAGATCATAATATGATGACTTCTCGTTTAATGATCAAACACTATTCATATACCATCTCATTACAGACCTGTGGATGCTTCCACTCATCCTATGGTAACTAGATCCAAGACAAATAATTTGAAACCAAAATCCTTCACTTCCATCAAACATCCTTTTCACCTCACCACCACTCTTCCCTTTGAACCAAAAACTTTCTCACAAGCCTCTAAATTTCCTGAATGGAAGCAGGCAATGTAGGTCGAGTATGATGCTCTTATGAGAAATGGCACATGGGAACTTATCCCGCCTCCTCGTAACTCTATCATTGTTGGATGTAAGTGGGTTTACAGGGTCAAAAAGAATGCAGATGGCTCGATTGAGCGCCACAAAGCACGATTGGTCGCTAAGGGCTTCAATTAGGAGGAAGGAATTGACTACTCTGACACTTTCAGTCCTGTGGTCAAACCTGCTACTATTCGTATTGTTCTTTCTCTTGCTCTCACTTGCAATTGGAGATTGAGACAGGTTGACATTGCTAATGCTTTTCTGAATGGTGACCTTTCTGAGACGGTATACATGGCTCAACCACCGGGCTTCATTGACCGTGCACGACCTGGGCACGTCTGTCTTCTTCGAAAAGCGCTCTATGGTCTCAAGCTGGCTCCACATGCTTGGTTCCATAAGCTTCGACAGTTTCTGCTCCATCATCGGTTTATGCCCTGTTAGTCCGACACCACTCTCTTCATTCATCGTCATGATGGCACCGTTCTCTATGTTCTTATCTATGTTGATGACTTGGTGATCACTAGCTCTGTTCCTGTTGAGATTGACTCGTTTGTCTCTACTCTCAATCGCACCTTTGATCTGCGTGACTTGGCTGATCTCCACTATTTTCTTGGCATTGAGTTACAGCGTTCTCAATCCTCTATTTTTCTCGGTCAGCAGAAGTACATATCTGAGCTTCTTCACAGGTGCAAGATGCACGATGTTCGTCCCATTGTTTCTCCTACAGAACCAGGCTCTCGACTCTCCTCTTCTGGTGATCTGTTTCATGATCCTAATTTGTACAGAAGCATTGTCGGTGATCTGCAGTATGTTACCATTACAAGACCCGAGATATCTTATGTTGTCAATCGGGTTTGTCAGTTCATGCATGCTCCTACAGAGCAACATTGGCAGGCGGTCAAAAGGTTGCTACGATACCTCAAAGGTACGATCACGGTCGGCCTTCATCTGCAACCTTGCACTGATGATCGTCTTGTTGCCTTCTCAGCATGGTTTTGTTATCTATTATGGAGGTAATCTGATCAGCTGGGCTTCCAAGAAGCAACACGTCATTGCAAAGTCCAGTTCTGAAGCAGAATATCGTGTCATTGCTTTTGCCTCTATAGAGTTGATTTGGCTTCAGCAGCTCTTACAAGAACTTCATGCACCTTTACATGTGCCTCCGATTCTTCTTTGTGACAATTTGAGCGCCACGTATATGACCGCCAATCTCGTCTTTCATCAACGGTTTAAACACATCAAGATCGACTATCATTTTGTTCGGGAACAGGTTGTTGACGGCTCTCTCATTGTTCGCCATGTTGGTGCTCTGGATCAGGTTGCTGACATCTTCACCAAGGCGGTCGGAAACGCCCGTTTTCAATCTCTAAGATCCAAGCTGCACGTCGACTTACCGCCATGAGCTTGCCGGGGGTATTAAGGAAATATTATCTTGTAATCTTTTAATATCTTTTGTAACCATATAGGAAGATACTCTAGGTATCTTGGACTCTAAGGAGTTCCATAAAACCTTGTATAAATACATTATTAATGAAAGCATTAAGGGTTAAGCAGAAAACCCTTTCTATGCACAAATCATATTCTTAACACATACTCCCTCCGTTTCAATAAAGATGTCGCGTACACATTTTTTAAGGAGCTTTATTTTTTGCCTAATTTACTCCTATTTAACCATAATAAAGTAACAACACTTCAGCTTCTCTCAAAAAGGGGAAAAGGAAAGGGTAGTATAGGAAAAAAGTGTGACAAAATGTTAAAAAGACATGTTTTATGAAAAATCTCAAGTGGGCTAAAACGACATCTTTATTGAAACGGAGGGAGTATAATTTTAAGTGCTTGATATAATCTTTACTTAAATATTAATCTGGCTAAGTGAGAATCACTAAGAATCCAGATCAAACTTCCATCAATTTTTATATATTGACTCAAACTGTGTATATTCCTCAATCCATTAGACATGCATGAATATACGCGATTATTACCTATTAAGTCTCTTGACATGTATCATGTATGCTTCATTGGATATAATAAAACACAACCTTTATTTTGCTTTGGTAACTTGATTCTTTTCTTGTAGACCAAAATTTTGCAACCAGGGAAAGTTTTTTGGAAGCACCAACGATCACAACCCCATACATGTATACACTTGTAGGCCTCCTAGGTAGTCAATTAATCACCCTCTTAAAGGCTTAAAACAAATTTAAACACCTGAATTTGTCCATTTTAATCACATACCTAAACACCTGAGGATGTGTGCAATACTCTGGCCAATTGTGAAAATGGCCTAACAAGGGCTCGATATCGGTTCGAACAAGTTCAATCCGCCAAGAAGGAGAAGGATTAATCAAATATTATGGTGAGGAAGGAGAAGGAGACACGAACTGAATTGAATCAGACATGCAACCCCTGGTTATACCATGAGGCCCCAAGCCCCTGAGCCGATGCACCATGCGCTATAAACTCGCGTATGATTTGTCGGTTGCTTTGAACCCCTGTACTATCTTAGTTAATTCATCCTAACCTACTCTAATAGTACATAACCTAATCTAATTCAGCCGAACTTCACTTTACACAAAAGAAAAAGTTGCCTTGTCTTTATATATAGATAAACTTACAAAGCAAAAGCACAACAACACTACATCGAGAGAGAAACAAGTAACTTGATCGGTCTAACTCAATGTTGTCTATACTTGCAGCATTTGTTATTGTAAGTATATGTATTTCCCTTATTTTACTTTCAAATTTAGTTCTTGTTTGAAACAAAAAAAAATTAATTGGTTATATATAATATTTAGGGTTTTGATCACTGAATTTAAAGTTTTTGTTGTGCAAATTTAAATTTGTAACGATTTGGAGTCGAGTTTCTCATCTTATAATTTTGATAAAGTTCATGAGTTATAAAGGCTAGTTAACTTTTCTACCAAAATAAAATAAAATAAAGGTTGTTTAACGATGATATATTTTGGGATTGTGGTAGAATTTAGAATAAGTTAGATCCCTCGATTTTTGCGAAATTAAAGTATGCGTTGTTTACTAGGTAATCGTTGAAAATTTATACCTAATAGTGTAGATCGAAATAGAATTTAACTTAAAGTAGCATACTAAAATTGGTTTTGATCTTTTTACAGAAGCTCGTGAAGAATGGGGTATTCCTTATTCCTAGCTATCATCCTTGTCGCCCTCACAACCCACCTCTTCTCGGGTCTGTCGGACCAGCAGTTTAGTGTGATGAAGTACGGGGCGAAAGAGGGACAGCAAGACGGACTCGACGGTATGCATTTAAAAAAGAATGGACGTTCTCATGCGAACGCCCCACCGCAGCAGTTATGTACGTACCAAGCGGAGGGTACGTGGTCAACCCGATGAATTTGACATGAAATTGTCGCTGCCCACAGGTGACAGTTAGGATTGATGGGTTGTTGTTGAGCCCCAAGGACAAACTGGTAATCTCAAAGGCAAAAAATGGATCTAGTTTGTCGGTGTGAAAAATGTGGTTATACAAGGAGGACCAGAGTTGGCCGTGGAGGATATTTTGAAAAGTGCAAGGTTGCTGGAGTTTATGATTCTAACTGTCCCTATAGAGGAAGGGTTAGTTTCTCGTCTTATAACTTTGATAAAGTTCATGAGTTATAAAGGCTAGTTAACATTTTGTACCAAAATAAAACAAAATAAAGGTTGTTTAACGATTATATATTTTGGGATTGTGGTAGAATTTAGAATAAGTTAGATCCCTTGATTTTTGCGAAATTAAAGTATGCGTTTTTTACTAGGTAATCGTTGAAAATTTATAACTAATAGTGTAGATCGAAATAGAATTTAACTTAAAGTAGCATACTAAAATTGGTTTTGATCTTTTTATAGAAGCTCGTGAAGAATGGGGTATTCCTTATTCCTAACCATCATCCTTGTCGCCCTCACAACCCACCTCTTCTCGGATCTGTCAGACCAGCAGTTTAGTGTGATGAAGTACGGGGCGAAAGGGGGACAGCAAGACGGACTCGACGGTATGCATTTAAAAAAGAATGGACGTTCTCATGCGAAAGCCCCACCGCAGCAGTTATGTACGTACCAAGCGGAGGGTACGTGGTCAACCCGA
The DNA here is from genome assembly GCA_934048045.1 of Polygonum aviculare. NCBI lineage: Eukaryota > Viridiplantae > Streptophyta > Magnoliopsida > Caryophyllales > Polygonaceae > Polygonum > Polygonum aviculare. Next base: position 2,673,891 of record OW204032.1, on the reverse strand, counting down.
TGAATTTGACATGAAATTGTCGCTGCCCACAGGTGACAGTTAGGATTGATGGGTTGTTGGTGAGCCCCAAGGACAAACTGGTAATCTCAAAGGCAAAAAATGGATCTAGTTTGTCAGTGTGAAAAATGTGGTTATACAAGGAGGGACCAGAGTTGGCCGTGGAGGATATTTTGAAAAGTGCAAGGTTGCTGGAGTTCATGATTCTAACTGTCCCTATAGAGGAAGGGTTAGTATTTTATATATATATATATATATAGTTAGGTTCTATAGTGAACAAGATCCTATAGAGAACAAGTCTCATCCATTGGATGAGATTGGGATGGATGGCGAAATTAGTATCTACAAAATAAAAAAAAAATAGGATAATAGAAAGAAAAAAATCAAAAATAGGAGAGATCTTCTCTCCATGATTTACTCCTTCTAACTACCATAATTAAAATCTGTCATTGTGAAACCACTCCATTGCAGCCACTTTCGACCGTCCAAAAAACTCTCAACCACTTCCGATCATCCAAAAAACTCCCGCAACCACTTTCGATCGGCAGCCACCACCGAACCCGCCATGTTGAAACCGCTCCATTGCATCGGCCACGTTGAAACCGGCCATCACCGAACCCGCCGTCGTTGGAGCCCCGGCCACCACCTGATACGTGACAACCTTCGCGGTGAAGGCCACCACGAGTTGAAGATGTCCAAGGATATGGATCTCAGGTTGATGTGCGCAAGAAGTTGTTGATGAAGTTGATGATCGATGGAATTGAAGTTGTTAAAGAACAAGAGTGCAGCGGAATTTGATTGCTCGAATTGTTTGAATTAAGATGATGATTTAAAAACCTAAGGAATTAAACTTTTTACAAGTTAATTCCCAGGTTCCAATCTATTTTTCATTGAATGAATAAAGGGGTTTAAATAGACAAAAAGAAGCCAAGATTCTATCTTTCTAACAATTGCCTAGGATAGAATCTTGCTTAAAGATATGGAAATAATCTACCTAAGATAAGGAAATAACAAGATAGCTAACAAACTATATCTTCCCTAAATTAAGGTCATGCCTTGTGCTCCAAGTCAAGGGAAAACGCGTCCCATAGGGCCGGCCCACACATCCCACGCAGAAAGGAGGCAAAGACCCGCCAGGATCGACCCAAATGGGTCGTGCACGACCCGGTCTTGAGAAGGGAGGTGTGAAGCCATCCTAGCACGACCCTGGGAGGGTCGTGCACGACCCCTAGGGGGTCGGTCCTGAGATGTATCATCTTCATTTGGCTTGTGCTCGATCCTTTGGAGGGTCAGTCTTGAAGGGGGCGTTCCATGCTTGTCCTATACTTAGGAAAATATAGAAAAATAAAAGCAAGTGCCCAAAATTCAAAACCATTCTAAGTCTTAAACATCTAATAATAGTAATCTAGGGATAAGCATGCAAACAACTCTTGCATGTGAGTATTATTAACGCACATAGGCGCCCTTCATCTTCCAATGTCGACTTGATAAGGGATGATGAACAACATGAATATTCTTCACGGCCACTTTATACTTGAATGCTCGATCTCTATGGAATGGCCTTGGTCTTCCTTGGTGAGAAATCCTCCTTAATGACTTCTTAACCTTAGCCATATTTCACTCCTTATCATTCTCCTCCACTTGTCCTCGAATCGCCCTCGATTCGACGTGAGGTATAGGAGCAGCAGGAGAAGATAAGGTAGATGACAGAACTTGAGTAGAATGAAGATAACCTACCACAATTGGTGAAGCTTGGCAAATAGTTATTGTGGCAACACCAATCGTCATGGTAAGGGATGATTCGCCTGACTCGGTGGAGGTAGAGATGGCCAATGCATGGGCTGTAGTATCCTCCATGGAATCATCCTCACGGCACTCGATAACATAGACTGCGGTGGCAGCCTCCTCCATGGTTCTCTCGGCTGGCAACTCCTCCTCCACTTGAGGTGGAGGTATGATTCCAAGGGTTTCATCATTCTGGGTGGGGCAGTCATCTAGGGATCCTCTCTCGTTGGATGCGGATGCCTTTTGTGTGGGTGGAAGAACGGGCGTCTTCTCCTTGTGATCGTTGGGCGGGACAGATGGATGAGGAGAACCTCTCGGTGGTATGAGAGTGTTGAGGCGCTCCTCAAGAAGCTTCAAGCGGGACTCGAACATAGGCTCCATACTTTTCATCGCGTCGGCCACCGCCTCGCTCACTATGGATTCCGTAGCCTCCTTAGTTTGAGCCAGACATGCCCGCCTGTAGGAAGCGGTGAAGGCATAGGTCTCCTTGGATAAGACAACCCGACATCGCTGGCTCATGATACTAGTTGATATGGCCAGATAAAGCAACTTGATTTCCAACCCGAAACCGCTGGGCTCTGATACCAATTGATATGTGAGAACCTTCGGAGCGAAGGCCGCCACGCATTGAGATGCTCAAGGATATAGATCTCGGGTTGATGTGAGTAGGATTGAATGTTGATGAAGTTGATGATCGATCGAAGAGAAGTTGTTGAAGAACAAGAGTGCAGCGGATTATGATTGCTCGAATTGCTTGAGTCAATAAGAAAGTTTTGGGGATTAAAAACCTAAGGAATTAAACTTATCACAAGTTAATTCCCAGATTCCAATCTATTTTTCATTGAATGAATAAAGGGGTTTAAATAGACAAAAAGAAGCCAAGATTCTATCTTTCTAACAAATTGCCTAGGATATATAGAATCTTGCTTAAAGATATAGAAATAATCTACCTAAGATAAGGAAATAACAAGATAACTAACAAACTATATCTTCCCTAAATTAAGGCCATGCCTTGTGCTCCAAGTCAAGGGAAAACGCGTCCCATAGGGCCGGCCCACACATCCCACGCAGAAAGGAGGCAAAGACCCGTCAGGATCAACCCAAATGGGTCGTGCACGACCCCTACACGACCCCTAGGGGGTCGGTCTTGAGAAGGGAGGTGTGAAGCCATCCTGGCACGACCTTGGGAGGGTCGTGCACGACCCCTAGGGGGTCGGTCCTGAGATGTATCATCTTCATTTGGCTTGTGCTCGATCCTTTGGAGGGTCGGTCTTCAAGGGGGCGTTCCATGCTTGTCCTATACTTACGAAAATATAGAAAAATAAAGGCAAGTGCCCAAAATCCAAAACTATTCTAAGTCTTAAACATCAAATAATAGTAATCTAGGGATAAGCATGCAAACAACTCTTGCATGTGAGTATTATTAACGCACATAGGCGCCCTTCATCTTCCAATGTCGACTTAATAAGGGATGATAAACAACATGAATATTCTCCACGGCCACTTTATACTTGAATGCTCGATCTCTATGGAATGGCCTTGGTCTTCCTTGGTGAGAAATCCTCCTTAATGACTCCTTAACCTTAGCCACATTTCGCTCCCTATCACCACCGAGACCCGCCATCGTTGGAGACCCGCAACCTCCATTGCACTGGAAGCGCTGCCGGAATTGCTCAAACCACCACGTCGCCAAAACCACCACGTCGAACTGCTCGGAACTGCATGCTGAACGTCGGAACTGCTCGCTGGAAAATTCAGGCCACCACGAACCACCACGCCGAGCAAGCGCTGATTCTCTGTATATATATTGTAATATTGTATGTAACAACTTAATAAATGTATATACAAAATTGATGTGTCTGGATACTATTTGCATTATTGTATGTTATGTGTACAATTTGAATTATGTATACATTCGTTAGTAGCGTATATACATGTAATTCACAGTTAATATACATGACTTATTTGTAAACTATTCTTAATTCTACGTCGAATAAAAAAAATGTACAAATGTTGAGCATATACACCGTTTTAATATATGTGTACAATTATTAGAAATTAATATACCAATTACACACGAATTAGTATGATGTGTTTATATTAATCTCAGTATACAATAGTTATACTGTTATATACAATTATTGAAATTTATATACATTTCTATACTCATGACCTCTATGTTACATACACTGTGATCTATATACACTATGTGTATACATATGTCCTAACTTTGTATAAAACATCTTTATTAATGTATATTCTATTTGTATTTCGTAAACATGTATAAATGTTCATTATGTACACCGTATTTATGTGTATATAAATGTAATGTTATCTTATATACAATGGTATTTCTGAATATAAGGCGACGAGCAAGTTAGGGTTTAATGTCGGACTCGGGCCAATTGGGGGCAAGCGCGACTGGGGGAGAACGTGAATGGGAGGGGCGATTCGGGTGGTGGCCGGAATGTGGAGGCGAGTGCGACTGTGATGGGCGAGCGCGACTAAGGGTGAATAGTGGTGGCCGGACTTTGGGGGCGAGCGCGACAGTGAGGGCCGAGCGGTGTGAAATTGGGGTCAAGCGAACGGTGGTGTGAATGGAGGTTTGAGGACGAACGGTGGTGGCCGAAAATTGGGGCGGTGGGCGAGCCGGCGAGCGGCGATGACTGAAGGCGAGGGCGATTTCCTTTTGTGATTTTTCTATAAATCCCAAAATTAATAAACACTTGCTATAATTAAAGGATTGGGTTTAAATTTGAAATTTGGTTGCTATAATTAAGGGGTTGGGTCTAAATCTGAAATTGGATCAAGTTTGGATATGCAATCTCAGTAATGTAATATCATCCAAAATCCTACAATTGTTCTGTTGTTCTCTTATATTTATTTCTTCTTTATTGAACCCCAATCTAGATTATACAAAAATGACCCGACCACCACTAAACCCGTTGAATAATATATATTATATATTATTCGTGTTATATGAGCTTCAAAAGAAATATCACTCATTTTTAGAAGAAAAGACATGTTCATACAATAAGACTTATATTATATTTTTCATATAAATATTTATTTATAAAATATATAACTATAATTTTAATATTATTAAGTGTAATAGTCGTACATAGCCCGACAGGTTAAGCTCGTTTAAGTATAAAATTTTAATGATTTTGGTCTTTGATTCTTTATTTTGGATAAATTTTAGAGATTATGTCAGAGATGTTCTAAGAAAAGCCCAATCAATGGTCACCCATGTTAGGTTAAAAGGGACCAAAAATAAAATTTTAAGCATTAAACTGAAGAGCAATGAAGGCGTAGCTGTATATCAACAATTTACAACAATGCTTCCTAAACTCCTACAACCCAACCCTATAATTCAGTCTCCCCCTTTCCTTTCTTTTCTTTTCTTTTTCCATTCCCTCTTGCCGATTATTAACTCAACAAAACATAAATATAATAACAAACCAGAAAGCCTAAACCCGAGACTCGGACGTAAACGTTGAGCATCTTCGGAAAGCAAAACCTTCAATTGAACAAATGGGAAAACAAGCGTCCTTTGGTAATAAAAACACTGCAAAGAGACGAGGGTAGTAGTCGCCCGTAGTTAGTGGTTCCTTGGCCTTGCGGAGAATACGTCCTAGTTCATGAACTTGCGACAACTAGGTGCTTTACACAAGCACGGGACTTTACACTCCTCCGACTCGTCAGGATCGAATAAATAATCATACCTGCCAACGAAGGGTGACATGTGCATACATTTATATCAACGAATCGAACATATACGAGTAAAGTAGAGAGTGGAGAGTAGAGAGAGGAGGGAGAGGGATACGTTAGCTCATCACCGGCAGGCACTTTGGTCTTGGCAATGAGTACAATGCGACTTTCGTCATCCCCCACGCTCATAATCCTCGCATAGCAGTTAGGCATGCACTGTGGCAACAAACATCACATTACATTTGAGTTTGCCAAGTCTACTAGTACTAATACTGCAATTACTAAATAAGTATTTATATAAAAAAAAAAAACAGCAACATGCGACAAGCTTTGGCATGGGGATGCACTTACCGAGTGATTAATTAAGCGAGCTATGTTTCCTTTATCTGTAGCGTCAACAACTACTTCCTCGCTGATCTTAAACAGCTGCAACACAGGAGGAAGCAACTCACTACGGTATGGCATCTCCAAAGTGCATTTGTCGGATAGAAATTGGAAAACGAAACAGAATTGACTTACATAGCAGTCCTTGCCTTCTATCTTGTAACGGGCTTCTCTCAAATCTGCCACACTGCGCCTCACTTGCTCCCCCCGATACTCAAGAACCTGAATGTATATAATTATATATAACACATTCATTGCCCGACTTCACCCACGTACACAAAGGGATGGACCATGGGGCAAATTATACTTGCGTTCTATCCAATACAAAGTAAAACACACATCATATCATAGATCATACCATCTCTCCTTCTTGGATGTCCCTACGAGCAAAGAGGCCCCATCCGTGTATCCCAGATCTACCGAAGCAAACTCGATCATTTTCAGTTTTCTGCAAACACCAAAAAAAATGTAAAAACAAAAGTTGACCAAGTAAATGACATACGCCTAATATATATGCGTGATCTAATTAGTAACATATAACAAAGGCCTATTTTTACTTGTAGATGATACAACCGTTCTCGGAATGTTGAAAACACTTTAGGCTCCTCTAGCACCTGACAATAAGAGAAAGGTTACCAGCCAAAATTCAGCAGAATTTTACTCGATTTGAGACAAAAGCAATATTTTGCAAGTAAATGGTAGATACTTACCCTGTATGAATTTAACCTTTCTATTTCTCTAAGAGAATGATGGCAAGCCCCCTTAACTTTATGAGAAACGGTTTCTTCTCCTGTCCTCTAGCAATCAGATTTGAAAAATATGTCAGAAGATTTGAAGTAATTAGTCACAAAAAACTAATTCTAAAAGATTCCACATGTATATCATCATATACACGTGTTAGCAATAGGTCATAACTACTTTAACTTCGCGAATTCGATAAACAAGTACTAAAATGTACATATGCTTTGTTGTTTTGAGAAGGGTAATAAGCAATAGAGATAAGCGGCAGTTGTCTAACATATACTATTCATTTTCAACAGTATAATGATTTGTTCAAACTTCACACTAATCTCAAAAGAAATTTCAAATTGCCATTGCAAATCATGCTAAAAGAGAACATAACAAAATTACAAATCCAACTCAATCTATATTCCAGGAATATAATGCACAAGTACATCTGAAAAGTGAGTTTCTGGGGAAAAAAAAAAAAGTTGAATATTGTTAGAGCACTTTTCACCACCAGCTTTAAGTAAGAGAGGATAAATGATATGTGACAGCCGTAATATTATCAGATCAAATAAGCCTACCTTGCAGTATTTGTTCTTGAATGGTTTGTAAATCCGACATCTTGCAGCAGAAAATGGATCAATCTCTCCATTTTCCTCGGTCACAACCTCTTCGACTTTAGCTCTATCAGATGAGATTAATCTTGAACCTGTCCGCTTTTGATTCTGAAGTAAGCTTTTAGCAGAGAAAACCCCAGAAGGAGTTTGAATAATTAAAACTGTGTCCGGATTTGGCGCCCTGTATTATTTTTAAAAAGTGAAACAAGAAATAGAGGTTTAGTGTTAATAGAAAGATGTGTTTACTTGGTCACCCTTCTGTTAAAAAAATGACCCGAGCATGAAAGTAGAGAAGAATCTGCACAAGAATGCTTAACCTGTGATAGGCACAATAGGAAACCATTTTTGTAATTTGTTTTCCATTCTTCTCCAAGCAGTGCAGCTGCAAAAAATGCAAAGTCACCAGAAATAATATTTTAGGCTTGATGAGCAAAATAAACCCGGAAATAGAATTTGGCAATGTTCGATCTTGCTTCCAGAGGTACAATAACAGCACCCTTGTATCCAGAGGTAGAGGTCACAAAACTTAAAGTTAAGAATTGCTGAGGAAAGTTTAAACTTCATCATTCCCTTTTTTTTTTGGACTAAGCATTGTGTATAAACAAGAAAGCAAGATCACAAGTTGAAGCCTAAGGAAATCAGAATCATCATAGGTCTAGATCTAATAGCAATGTAATTCATGTCAAAAAGGCACAATCATGAGCAACTAAGAACTACTCACTGACCTCCATTCTATAACCAGCTCTTGATGCACACATAGCATGGTAATATGTTGAACACTTGCTACATTGTGTGCAAGAGCCATGTATTTGATTACAGACAATACACACCTGAAAAGAAATAACTCAGCTTATTCATCTATTAACACAAATAGTATTTACGAATATTATCATACATCAATAATAAAGATCAAAGAACAGGAAGCATAATGATGATTCTCTATATCATGACTAATTAGCAATCTAGCTTATAACAAAACAAAAACCTATACCTAATTGCTTAATGAATTGTACATATCCTCATCAATAGATAAACTGTATGAATTTGAATTATATTATTAGTACGGGGTCTTTACAAAAATTCTTTTGCTCTACTAAGGGCATTTAACTCCTTAACTAGTGGGGACCAAGAAAAGCCCCTTTTTACTTGTTGTGAAGCAACAACAAACAGATTCATCTTACATTAATTCACCTCATCTTACATTAATTCACCTAATATCAGGATCAGTGTCTCTACCTTTACAAAGGAGCTTGATGGAATGCACAATATTCCAAGAGCAGGCTCCATTTTTTCATCACTTGCAAATGAAACTTCGGGGCGAAACCAAGCACAAGTCACATGAACCCATAACGTCTCAACATCAGTTGGCTTGAGAGCACCACCTGGGGATAAAGCAATCAGCCAGAACATGTATGTTATTCAATATGAATCATAAGTGATGCCTTGAAGAAATGAAAAAACAATCATTAATCCTCGTTAGAAAATAACTTAAGCCTATCTCATGTTTGTCATTGATAACTTTCATTCTTTCAATTATGAGTGATGCCCATAAAAAACACAAACTTTACACCAATAATAGAGTATACTTAAGAGGAATATTATGAGTGATTCCCATAACAAACATATATTTTTGCAGGACTAATAGAATATACTCAGGAGCAAAAGTTGGTCCGAACCGAACCGATTCATGTTCAGTTCGGCTCTTGTCCAATTTATTCGAATCATTGGTTTCAGTTTGGTTTGGTTCGATCCAAATCACACATACTGAAAAAAGTACTTGATGTATATCAGTCCTGTATTAGTTTTAAGCTATTGCCAAAATATTCCTCTTTCCTTAATCCCTAATTAAAAAAAACTCCCTTTTCCCTGTTTTTTTCTCAGCGAGCCCTAATCACCAATTCCTTGAAACATGAACATCAACATATTATTTGCATCTGCATGAGTAGCCGCAAATGCAAAAGAAAATATCTTCTCTAGTTTCTGCATCTACAGATTTAGATTATTCTCTGATGTGCAAGGTACCTTTCACAGGACAAAGGCAGCATTGGCGCTCAATATCCGGTGTTTCACACACTCTGCAAACCCATGAAGTGAAATCTCGAATATTTCTAGCTCCATAACATTCCTGATGCACAGCAATTTGGCATCTACACATGAACAAGCAATGAGATAAGATGTTATAAGCAGCAAAGTTTAATAATAGACTTAAACTATTATCATTTCAAAAGCCTAATTGACTACAAAATATGGGGCAGATGCATATTAAAAGAGGCCATATATCTCACAATTTAAGATGATAGGACCTAGCGAACATAAAATTGGAGAGTTAATTATGCAAAAAGATAAAGGGAAACTTTTGTACTTTAGCAATACCTGTTGCAGATGATAATTTTGTTGTAGTCCCAGTCTTCAACCCATCTACAGACAGCACATCGTTCTGTCGTCCACTTAGCATATACAGGTTCATACTTTTCTGTCAAACAAAATTTGCAAAGTCAATACATTATCTACCGCGATTCATATAAAATAAACATCTGTTTAGCCTAGCAGAAGCAATAAACCAAACAAATTAATTTGCCTAGAATACAAATATCCTCATGGATAGCTCATATTTTATAAGTTATGATTGAGCCCCCATCTTATTACGCAGCAGATAGATTGTTCAGAATTCTCTTCTACATAGAAGTGAATTTTCCATGGACTAGAACTCCATAAGTATAGCCATTTGAAGTATTTTTGGGATACTCAAGAGGCAAGGCAGCAAGAATGTGACAAAAAGGATTATCATGTTAATCAAACAACATAACAGTACCTTGTAAAAAGGAAAGCAATTTCTGCTTCCGTACTTTAATTGAGGGCTTTTTTGGAGGTTTGGCAGAAACAGCATGATTATGATATTCTGCCATCTGCAGCATCTGAAAAATCGCAACAAATTTTACTGGAAAAGAAACCATACATAAACAGGCCTATTATTTGGCAAAAAAACATCAGCATTAAACGCATGAGAATAGATATCAAATTCCAGTTTATGGGAATGAAACAATTTACCCAAGCCAACACAAGTTCCTATTTGAAAAAAGCAAGTATAATCTGAAGCTTTTCTTATCCAGAATTAACTGACTGCAGGCTGCTACATTTACTCAACTATCAAATAGCAAATTGTTAATCCAAATATTCCAAAATATAACAAAAAAATATGGCAGCACATCAAATTTAGCATATAGTGCTCTTGTTCCAGCAAACAAATGGAAAAAACTAGTAATTAATTACCCCCTGCGAAACTCTAAAAAGCTTGCAGAGAAATTTACATGATTAATACTGGAGCTTATAAATGTAAATACTGGAGGTTCCAGTAAATAACACTGGGCAACATACTACATGTATATATGTTTAAGGAACAAAAAGATCCATGAAGTGCATGCTTCTTAGTTTCTTCTCAATTTGGTTTATTAAACTAATCCCCGGCTTATACACAATTAAAAAAGCGGTCACTGCAGCTACACCTAATAACATAATCAACTAAGTACTTGGAAAATTCAGAGTCGCAGCATGAAAAACAAAATACTTATATTTGAAAAGGACTGAGTGAGTACAAACCCATTGCTCCAGTGTAAGCAGAGAATCTTTGACTCTGACACTTCTTTTCCAGTTTTTCACTTTTGAACCTGTGTGGCGCTCCCAATCACTTAATAGCTGCTTTTGTGTCCCGCAAAATCCACACTTGCACAGCACTCTTGAATGAGGTGACAAAAAAATCAAAATTTATGCAGAAAATTACATTCTTCTTGAATTAAGCGATGGTGTTAGAAATACATATCATTCAATGTTCAAAATTAATTGACAGCAAGATTAAGTTAAGCATGTTTCTGTATCTTACACTATGATGCTAGCATAAAAAAGAAAGATGAAACAAATTACATCTAACTTATACAGCTTCATGGTCATAGATTTAAAAAAAATCATCAAAAACTATTAAAAAGCACATAATTAGTCAAATCATCAACTAAAATCTGATCTTGGAATAACAACCAAAAGTTATGGTCTATCCATTCACTTATACACACAATCCAACTATACCATTAGAAACACAGGTTTCTAGGGTCTGAATAAGCAGAGAAACATTTGAAAGGATATTATGAAGTGATGTATCTTGTATAGTTAGCACAAATAATGTTATTCAGAGTGCAGGCCGAATTGGATCCACATGCAGGCATATATGTAAAGCCTAATGTGACCACAAAGTAGCTTGCTCCACATATTGTGGCAGCATGTATTGAGGCAAGGAATTGAAGTATACCACTGCACCCAGAATCACTAATGTACAAAACTAACAGAACAAAAAGTTTCAGCAAGCAGGAAACATGAAGTAACAATAAAACTACATATCTAAAATATAAACAGCTACAGAACTCACAAATGAAGTCTAGGGAAATATATGCCCTCCATGCCAGCACAAACAACAGTCACCTTGTCAGCAAGTTGTACCTGACCATTGCTTGTATTAGACCTGTAAATAAATAATATTAAACATTACTATAATAGAAAATTGAAGATATAGAAGTAGCGGCAATGTAGCATCATTCTGAATACTACAGAACACCAAAACCAAATCACTTGCATCTGTTGATATAAATGACAATGGTTATAAAATGACTTGGCAATCTAAATACATACTTCATTTTAGGCTTCCCTTCCTCTGAATCAGACAATTCAAAATTGAACTTGACTTTGCAATCAGGACAATAATAATCTGTGCGCCCAAGATCCTGAACATAAAGGGAGCATGAGGATAGACCATGTATTTTATGTTGACACCCTTTATAAACAAGAGGAGACCAACAAACCTTGAAAACATTGCTAGAAATTTTGTCGCATTCAGCATGTACCCACACTTTACATCCATCGCATTTTACCTGATAGGGAACAAGGGGGTCAACTTCAATTTACTCATGCAAAGAAATACTTCAAATTAGTACAGAATATTGTGCAAGTAACCTCACCCATTTCCCTACATCTGATGGGGTTCCGATCATTTTGCATATGCCACAGTATTGTTTTAGCTTAAGGGACTGCAGTTAGGGTCATTTAAATAAATAAATATTACAATGAATTAAAATACACCCAAACTGTGGAAACAAACTGCCAAAACCAAAGATGGTTCCCTCGTGTTTGTATCTTTAAAGATATAATGAATGAGTGATTAGAAGATGGTGCACAAGAAAGTATTATTCCAAGTTCCAGCATGTGGCACTAACCTTGGCACAAGATGTACAGTAGAAATGGCCTACAGAGGTTGGAGCTTTCGTTGGTTTTCTAGTTTTAAGAGGGAGGCTCAAACCACAGCCTTCACATGATGGCGTGCCATTTCTCATATATAGAAACTGCACCAAACGATAGTAGATTGAAAACTAGGATTCACACCTTCATCACATACTCCAATTAAGATCTTCATTACAATGTGAAGAATAGCAACTCATTCCCTAGGTTTCATGTCAAACTCTAACAAAAGTATAAAGCATTTTTCAGTGACATGCCTGTTGACGAGCGTATGGTTCAAGATTGTGGTTGAATCCAGTACTCTCCCTAGATCCTTTGGAGATGCAACCAAAGGTGCCATTCCGAGCTGCCATGTTTATCTCCTGTATTAGAGTTTCTGTAAACCCATTATCAGCCAAATAGGCCTCCTCAATTGCCACATCAAAATTTCTTCGGTCATTACCATTCATACAGGTTTGATCCTGGAACCTGAATCATAGACACAAATAAAAGGCTTACAAAAAAACAAAAGTGCCAGAGCTTTTCTTTTTCAAGGTAAAAAGTGCCTTAGTTTTAAGTGAAATATGGAGAGAGATAAGTAAAAGAGAAAGAGAACAGGACATATACCGAGGAACACACTCCATAAATGGGTATATCATTCCACGCTTCACCCAGGCATAGTCCTACATAGCAAATAAAGCCGATCAGAGTAGAGATAAAAGACAAATGTCAACAGCAGTAGTAATAAATGAAGACGCTAGCACTCACCCTTTGCTTGCCGTTTCCAGAGCATCCAAAGAACATGACACAAGCAGCTCTTGGAACACGATACTTCAAGACTATTTGGGGAGCTTGTGATGATGGATCAATAACAATGGCTGGCCATGCAGGTTCATTTTTTCCTGATTTGGCCCAGACAACATCACCCACCTGAAAGTCCTCCAACCCTGAAGACGCATTCTTTTTCTCAATATGTTCTTCTCTCAAATCAGCCCTTTCCTCACCCGCACCCAACCGGGCCTTCCCATTTGAAGTAAAATGCCGGACATGTCCTGCGGTTGAGGTATTATGGGAACTCAAGCGCTTCCTGAAATCACCATAACTAAAACCTCTATTATGCTCAAACTCGCCATCATCACAGTCATCATGCTCTTCCTCTTGCTCTATTTTCTCTCCTAAATACCTCTGAAAACCATAATACCCGTCGCTGAATTGATGGACGTTCCGCCTAGTGTGATTGCTCCCACCAGCAGCCGCGCTCAATTTCCAATCCTTAAACCCGAGCCTCTCTTCTTTCCTCACACTAACATCATAGTCACTGTCAAACTCATTATCACAATCTCCGAAGCCAGATTTAGGATTGGTATCCTTCTTCCAATCATCAAGGATGGAATCTTTAAACTTGGAAGGCAGAACCTGAACTCGGCCCCGTGAAGTTCTCACCAGCGGCGGCCTGGCCCCACTCTCCCTACCCGGGGACGACGGCACCACCACCGGCTGTGGGTCCCTCTCCGGCGTATGCAATCTCATTTTAGGCAAGTCCTGTGATGAAGTCCTGTAAGAAGGGAACCCCTTGAAATCCTCAGCATCGCTATTGGCGAAAATCCGGTGGAGGCTGTAGCTGCTGAGCTGAATGAGGCCGCCGGTCAGGCCGAGCGGGTAGCAGCCGTTCAGCTTGCGCTTCTTGCGGGTGGCCCCGGCGGCCCCGGAGCCGTCGTCGTCGCCCCCGCCCGTCGAATGACCGATCCGGCACCGTTTCAGAGCCGGCATTCTCGTTTTCAAGCTTCGTTTGATTATCATCTTGGCACAAATCGATCAACTTGCGCTCCCTCTCTATACAGAGCTTCAAAATTGAATCAGAAGGGAGCTCTAAAATACCAAATCGACCCAAGAAACTCCAAATACCAAATCTGAAACCCTAAATTCATGGGCAAAACCCTAATAGCGAAAACCCAAAAAACAGGGAGACCCTAGACAAGGGAGAGTGTGGATTACGTAGACGACGAGAGGCAAGGAAGAATCGGAGAAGTTCGAATCTGAGCGCAATAGCAAATCGACAGGACAAGTTCGAATTTTTGTCGAAGAAAAACAGAGACGGAGAAAGCGAGAGACGAAAGAGAGATCTGTTGAGATGAAACGAAGAAACAACCGAGTGCGAAACAATCGCGACAATGATATTGGATGAATTCACACTATTTCATTACCCAGAGCAATTGAATTGCAGCTGCAGGTGATCTTGTTTGTTTGGGCGTACTGAAAGTCAGGGCGGAAAAGAAGAAGTAGAAAGAGGGCTAATTAGAGAGAGGGGCGACCGAATGTGGATGTTTCTTCTTCTTCTGCTTTGTAGTTTATATACGATTACAATAATAATAATAATAAAAATTGAATAATAAACCACGACGATGGATCAGAGTTCCGAGAGACTTGCGTGAAGAGAAAGAGTGTGAGCGTTGCAACAACAGTGGTTGGCTGGGTTGCATTGGATTTCCTTGGTCGTTCCGTGCTCCGCATCTTCTTCCTCAACTCATCTCAACGATTTATTTCAGTTTCTTTTTCTTTGTGGAGTTGTACCACAGATCATGAAGCTCCTGCTTTGTAAGAAAACATCGGTTATGTATTTGGTGACTTTACTTTAATCTGCAGTCTCCAACGATTTCTTTTCCTTCTCTAAACTCGACTTTACACAGGGCTTTGGCCAAATGAAAATTTTAAGAAACTTTGTTTTTTAGCTTTTAAGTTTTAATCTTAGGCGTCACTTTCAAAAGTATATTAATAATAATCAATATACATAACAAATTAACAAGTGACGACCTCGGACGCCGTCCAAAGGCGGCCCACGACGCCACCGAAAGGCGGCCCACGACGCTACCGAAAGGCGGCCCACAACGCCGTTAAAAGATGTCATCGATGACAGGTTATAAAACCATAATAAACATCGCCCACCGTCATTGTATTTCCGTCTTCGAAAAAAAATTCACTCTCAACTGACGAAGATGTGACGGGAGTGGTCAATCGATGTGACAGGAGCGGGCAGTCAACCGATGCTACAGGAGCGGGCGTGCAGCCGTCGGGTAGGGGCTAGCGGTGGCGGTGGCGGTGCTGGCAGTGGCGTACGCGGGGTTGGCGATGCCGGTAGTGGGGTTATTTCGACGTCTAGGACGCCATTGGTTGTTCCTCCCGTGACAAGTTCTGGTTATTCAATGAATATATTTCGTAAATTTGATATTATTATTTGTTTTATTTCTTAAAATTTGTTATTTGTATTATGTTAAATTTATATAAATTTCTTATTACAATTTTTATATTTTGTTATTTAGGTCATTGACGGTTTATAATTATGATTTATGCAAATTTTTCAAATGAGCGGATTCATACTTATATTCATGCTTATATACTCTACTAGTACGAATATCAAGATGTTCTAAAAATTTGATATTTGTATCGTTTTAACGTAAGAAAAAATCATATTTACAATATTATATTCATACTATTTATTCCATGATTATGGTTATGATATTCATATTTATATTCCATGCTTATTCCATTAATAATTATCGCTTTAGAGATTTATTTGTTTGGTTTGTAATAATAAGTCATAATTTCTGGCTCACTAATTCAATTTAGGCTTTTTTACCGGAAATCACCCGTCCAATAGGCCATATTCCCCTAAACCACCCCTGGTATGCCTATTTACCGAAAACCACCCGTCCAATGCCCTCCGTTAGGTTTTTCCCACTCAATTATGAATTTCCGTTAAATGGTGGTTTAGGGGAATATGACTTCCCCCATGTCACTCCCACCTTTAGAGGTTTCCCGAGCTTAGGCACTAGCACTACAAGCTTCAAGATGTGTCTCGAACCTACCCTTAGCTATCCTTCTTCATGGTTTCTCTTCTTCTTTACCTAGCACACCAAAGACAAGTCACCATATATCCGAGCTTTCAAAGTTGCTCAATGTGATCCTTATTCTCAACCATCAAGATGTATCAACAGCTACGGGGACCGGCGACTACGCAAATCACCAACACACCACCTCCACCTTCACCGCCACCACCACTACCACCTTCACAACCTCTAATTCACCGTCGTCACTACCTCCACCACCATCATCAATTCCTCATCCACCATCACCACCACCGTTTTCACCTATGTTACCATCATAACCACCATTGCTGACACCACTAACGCATCCCACCATCATTGCCGCCAACACCCCCACCCCCACCATTGATTCCCCCATAAGCATTTCCCCTCCACCACCACTATTGTTGTTGATAGGGATCGAAATGTGGCTAAGGTTAATGAGTCATTAAGATCGAGCATTCAAATTCAAGAAGATCATAAATTGTATCATAACATCCTTTGAAGGTTATCAAGAAGGGTGTGCTAGACCTCCAAGAAAAAGAATTAAATTCAAGAAATTTTGGAGTTTAAGTTCTCGTCATATGTTGAGTATTGTTCAGTAAAACAGACATAACTTTGGATAGGAAAATTATCTCGAGACGAATCAAGATGTGTTGGAAAGCTTATTCAAAGATTTACAACTTCATAGTTGACGTCAAGATGAGAATCCAACAAGAAGATCGTCCAAAATGTGTTTTACTGAGAGTAGTACAAGATCTTACAGGAATCTTTAAGTTTCCTTATTTCTATCTTTAAGATATTATCATATTTTAGGAAATTCCAGTTTGTTAGTTTGTTAGACATTGTTTTTTTTTAATCTTTTTTTTATTTCCTTTTATCTAGTTAATTAGATAGCTTCTTTTCCAAACAAAATTCTATCTTAGGAACATTGTTAGAGATAGAATTTTGGTTCCTAGTTTGTCTATTTAAACACAATTTTCCATTCAATAAAATCAGATTTCATTTCTTGGAAATTAGCTTGATAAAGTTGATTTTCCGGGAGACCTATCCAACGTGTGTTATCTTGTTCTTGGCTGGGATTTTCGACCATCAACTACAAACATCATCCGATTCTTCATCATCACCATTCGTGCAGCATCACTAACTTCATACGAGTAGAGTTGTTCATCGAACACACTCTTCTCCCTCTCGTCCAACACTCTCGTGGCTGAGAGGACCGAAATCCTCTAGGCTCTCGTTCGTGCACACAATCGAGGTTTCAACCCTTGTTGGATCTTCCAATCCAAGGGCGAGCCTTTCTCGTCTAAGAAGCAAGCAAAATTGACGCAAGGGCAGTAGGCCGGTGATTCGAGCTATTTTGTATGAATTAACTCTTGTATGTTAGGGCTACATTGAGTGTGTTTAGGTTAGAGTTTGAGCATTATTGTAATATCCAGGCCGAAGACACAAGAATGCAAGAATCAAGAGTTTTAAGGCGTTTTGAGCTGTCTGCGCGACACCACTTGCTTGCGAAGGCTATATCTTGAGCTACAGAGCTCGGATTGAGCTGATTCTGGTGCCATTGGAAAGCTAACTCGAAGGGCTTCAATTCATCGTTGAAGTCCGACTCCAAGTCGAAGAGGGCCAAAACAGCCTCCGAAGTGACGCTAGTGATTCTGTCCCGATACCGCGACCGCGGTGGCTGCCGAGACGACCTATTCTTTTCTGTTGCGAAAGCGCGGGCGCGGTGGAGATAACGCGACCGCGGTAATGCCAGATCCGAGACGGGCCGAAGATCTATCTTCTTTTTTCTTCTTCTTATCTTTCCTCTTTCCTTTTCTATCTTTTCCTTTTTCCTCATTAGATTAGGGGAGCATGTTCCCTGGGTCTATATAAGGAGGAGCCTCCTTAGGTTTTAGGTATCCATCCAATCCAATTTCATATCTTAGTTTAGATTCAATAAAATCTTTATTTCTTTTGTATTTTGGAGAGCTAATCTCTTTGGGTTTGTTCAAGGGAGAAGCTCTCATGTATGAACTCGTGAGGTTTTGTTAATTGATTTCTATCCTTTGGTTAATATCTCTTCTCTTTGTGCTTAATTCCATGAGATTTGCATGATTCTTTGAGCTTGGCCAACTTGTTGAATTATCATTGTTCTATAGTCTGAACTGATTTGTTTCAATGTCTGTGTGAGCATCTCTTTTCTAGAAGACAACTTGTTCTAGCTAGGACCGTGGACTAGGATTAAGAGAGAGAATTGATTGTTTTATCTTGCAATTGACTCGTAGCTTGATTATTTGATATTATATCCTGTATATCCTTGTTCTCTATGATAATTCTAGGTTAAGCGTCCTTGCCTAGGGTTATTGAATTGCTTGGACCGTGGACTTGCGATTGTTAATGATCAGGATAGGAATTAACCATAGGTGTGAATGAAATCAATGGATGAATCTATGATCGAGTGATTATTTCATGAGTGGATCTTTTGAATGAACCTACTTATTATCTAATTATTTATTTGTTTGTTTTGTTTTCTAGTTTAGATTCTTCTCTTTGATTTCCCCTCATATCTTTAGTTGATATTATATTAATACTAGAAGCCATAGTTCTCTTGGGTTCAACCCCTTACTTGCTTACTATACTAATTTGTTTGTTTGGGTTATTTATCTTTGATCTTGGCACGACGAATTTAGCCGATTCAGCCGGTGAAGCATCCCGATCATGCGCACTCGTTCATCCTTTGGCTTCCGCACACGAGATTGTGGCACTCGACGCTGGCAATCACATATCAATTGTAACAACTACTACCACCACTATCGTCACCTCTATAACCAAAACCTACGCAATCATCACACCACCTACATCACCACCGCTATTGCAAGAATCGTCTCCACCATCTATGCTACTGCCACCAGCACAACCACCTCCATTATCATCATATCACCACGCTACCTCCTCCCATACCACCACCACAATCATACAAATAAGGAAAAATGATGTTAAATAATACAAAGTATCAACCTTAGACCGAAAATAATACGAACTTTAGAAATTGTAAAACGATAGCCAAAGTATTACGATATATACCAAAAATGATACAAGGTCAATTGTAGGTAATACAGTGGTGACGTGTCACCCGAGAAAATGACGTGTCTAACTTTTATGTACCACGTCATGTTTATCCTCTCAAAATTATATCTAAAAAAAACAATGTCTATTGTTCATCTTCTTTCTTGGACACAACTATATACCAAAGGAAGCTACAACAGGAACTCGATCCGCCTTCCCCACCGCACTCATCACCCCCATTTCTATGCCTACAACTTGCTTACCGAAGACCCTTGAGTTGCTGCCTACCACCCCTATTGCTTCTACTTGACACAACAATTGACGAAAAATGAATGCCATTCTTGATTTGGAGTTTCCACATAATCACAAGGATCCGGCATAAGCAACTAATTCACACATTAATTAAGAAGATCTTTGTCCAAATTTGATACAAACACCTGCATTTTGACTTGTACAGAAAGTTAGTGTTTTCAACATTCGTTAGTAATTAAGGACACTCTTCATTGAAACAGATACTACGTAATTGGGGGAAACTGTCCAATCTACTCAAATCGAAACCTTTTGTAGCTAATTGAACTCAATCGAGGCACATTGAAATTTGATAATGTCGTCCAGAGGGAGCTAGGAGCACTTTAAGTAGCAAGCTATGCCCAATAAGAATCAGAATAGACACAACTAAAGTTTAGAAAAAAAAAATCTAATTCATGCTCGAGCGGCAGCAATGGCAAAAGGAGACTTGCTATTGTACATGCCATTTACTACCTTTCACCCGATCTCCATATTCAATATCAGACTAGGGATTAGTGGTACTACAATTAGTAAAGTGTGTTTCATGATTTAGCTTTTTACTCCAGTATTTCTTTATGTCTTCTGTAATATTAGGCCATCCGCAATGCTGAGCCTAAAAACGGGTTCTTAACCCCCTCAATTCAATTTTCTCACTCTTCCACCTCATTTAAAATCTCATTTCTACTTTATTCCCACAACCCACATCCCCATTTCATTCTTTAAAACCCACAATCTTTATATTATTCTATCTGTATTTATTTCATTTCATTATTTGATTCTTGCCATTAATTAATAATACGGTATAATATTCAATTTAAATATTCAATTATATTGATTTGAAATATAATGAGTAATTTACTTATTAAAGTATGACGTTTAACATTTGTGTTTGTTTTAATTTTTTTAAGTCCTTAAAATATTCTTATTTATTTTCATAATGCTTTATAAATGTTTAATCTATTACTAAAATGTTTATTCTTTTGTGTTTGTTTATATTTTTTCACCTCTGAAATCCATTTTCTTACTCATTCATTCCACTAAAAATCCATTTCTATTTTTTTGTCACAACCCACATCTTCATCTAATTCTTTAAAATTCACCATATTTTTATGTTTTCCTTTATCTTCATTTATCCTATGATACTATTTGGTTTTGAGTATTATATAATATGATTATATTACTCAGTTCAAATGTTTAATTATATTGTTTATACAATATGTTATGTACATAGAATTAATTAAGCAAAAAAAAACACAAAGATTATATTTTAAAAAGTTATTTTACATTTAACTTTTTATATTTAAATATTTATTTGTAATCACAACTCATGCAACATGGGTGTTCATGGGTAGAGAAAAGTAAAATAAAAATATTAAAAATATTTTTTTTGATTGATTTCACTTTTTATGCAAGAAAAAAGTGTCTAAATTATCTTCAATAAAATGCAAAAGTGGGTTTTTTGTAGCCATTGGATGTGAAATGCATCTAATGGATTTGGGTTGTCCACGTAGCCACATTTTTTTTAAAACCTGCTGTAGAATGAGCTCTTGTTTGAAGGCCAAAACTCAAGCTCTTAATTTTTTCCAACTTTTTTCAACTGTGTAGAAGAGCTTAATTGATTTTATATTCTAAAAACTCACCATTGTGGGTGGCCTTAGTGGGGTGAGGTGTAGTGCTATTAAGAGGGGATAAAATGACATGGCATTAAAAAAAACTTGACATGTCAACTTTACTTGACACAGCATTATGTTTTTTTTAGGAGATTGACCTGGTATCGTTTTTAGTATATATGGTGATAGTTGGCTATTGTTTAATGATTTTTAAAGTTCGTATTATTTTTGGTCTAAAGTTGATACTTGGTATGTTTTAAAGTCATTTTTCCTACAAATAATCATTATTACATTATCTAAGTGTATATTATATCAATTTTGAGGATATAATATATTATGATTTTATATACATGATAATTTTCTAAAACACAATTAAAATATTTTTTTAAAATCCAAAGTCTAAAACTGAAAACTCATATGGTTACCAAACGTGGTTTGGGTTCCAATGAGGAAAATCCTTTTGGTAAGGATAACCCTTTGTGGTGAGGAGTAAGCTCATCTCTTAGATTGACCTCCTTACCATATAATAGATGGTCTAGATTTCTTTTGAAAAAAAAATATTTTACGTTTTCAAAATTATTTTTCTTTTATGAAAAATCCCGTTTGAACTTTAAGTACGACATGTTATTTTTTATACACCAAAAGTTAAGTTTTATACACTAAAAGTTCCTTGTATAAATGTTATGACTTCAATTGTCAATATTGTATGAGTTAATTTTTTGTGTTCTATAAATTCAATTTTTTAAATTTGAGTTCATTTTTTATATAATTTGATTTTCATAAAAATAAATTACTTTATTTTTTATTTTATTATTTCACAAATATTGGTTTCTACAATATACCTATTATAATACTCCCTCTATCCCAGTTTGTTTGTCCAGTATTCCTTTTCGGGCGTCCCCTGTTGTTTGTCCACTTTCTATTTATATCCTCTCTTTTACCCCCATTATTCCACTCTCTCACATACTTTATCTTTTTTCACTCCAATCAATCACATCTTTTACTCATACTATTCAACTCTCTCAGCTACTTTATACTACTTTATACCAACTTTCCCAATTACCCATACTTTTATACCGTTCTTAAAACCCGCGCAAATTGTCCTTTTGGACAAACATATGAGGACGGAGGGAGTACATATTATGACAATTCTTTTTTTTTTTGTATAACAAGAGTTCAATTTGTAATGATAAAAGTCCATTTTCTATGTGCTATTAGTTCAATTTTTCATTTTGCACAATTCAATTTTTCCCAAAAAGTTTAATATATCACCAAACAAAAAAGCTTCTTATGGAAAGTATGCCGAAACGGACTCCGCAAAAAAACACGGCTTACTGCTAACCATATTGTAGTTCCACAAGGTTGTGTGTTCTGCAATAACACTCATGAGGATTCGTATCCTCTATTCCTTGAATGCCCGATGGCAACCTAGGTTGTTAATGCCTCCAGCAAAAGCAAGACATCCCAACCAATAGGTCAACTTGACCCAAACATCTGAAACCCAAAACAATTCATAGAAGAAATAAGAACAAAAATCACAAAAGAGGAACTTGAAAATCTCATCCCTATTTGGTGGAGCCTATGCTTCTTTCACAACAAATTAATTTTCGACAATGACAACCCTAATAACATAACGCCTATGACCGTGTTTGAATTCACTAAAAAACAATGGCTTGAATGGAAACAAACAAATACACAAAACCTTGATGATGAGACCAAACAAGTCCAGAAAAACACAAAAGAAAGGGAGATACAAAATGGACCGAACCTCCAAAAAACTGCATCAAACATAACTTTGATGGTATAGTTAATTCTTATGGTGCTGCTTCTTTTGGTTTCATTCTCAGGGATGGCAAAGGAACGCCTATTTGCCAAGACGACGATTTCATTGGATGCCATTCTGTGGTGTTTGTAGAGGCCTATGCGCTCCGCCAGGGGATTCTTGAAGCCATCGCCATAGGCATATCCCACTTGATTATTGAAGGTGACAATCTGCAGGTGGTGAAGGACGTACATGCAAGGAGATTGGAGTTGCCCTTGGAAGATAGAGTTATTACGGACGGATAGTCTTAGGTTGCTTGGGAGGTTTCAGAGTTGGTGGATCAATCACACGCCTCGTGTTGCCAATTCTGCTGCAGACTTCATAGCAACTTCTTTTTGTTTTGTGTCTTCTCTTACTTGTAGCTTCGATCCGGTTCTTCGGGAACACATCCGTAAGGATGCCCTAGCATAGTGTACCGTTGTGTCGGTCTAGCCTAATTTCTTTCCTTATAAAAAATATATATATTATTATTCAATTTTTATGAAAGAAAAAATAGTTAAAATTAAAAAATAAAAATATCATTGTTACAAAAAAACGATTATAATGAGCCTAAATGAGGTAGTTCAATTTTAATAAACCAAAAGTTCATTTTTAATAAAAGTTCAATTTATTTATACTATGAGGAGTATGAGCTAAATTTTGTAATTTGTACAAGTTCAATCTTTTGCACAGATGAGTTCACTTTTTTTTTGCTATTAGTTTTTCGTTTTTTTGTGTACTATAATTTCAAATTTTATATCATTCAATTTTTTAAAAAATGAAAAATAAATCAAAAAGTTTTTAAAAAAGGAAAAATAAAAATAAAATATATATAAAAAAAAAGTAGTCCATACATAGTACAAAAGAGAATCCAATGGATGATATTAGTTTTCACCACAAGTGATTGTCCTTTTCATAAATCTCTACAAACCTACTTATACCAAGCATGCCCTTATATGCTTGCTAAACTTAACGTACGTTCCCTATGTAGTTAGGGCTGAGCATTGGTTTAAAACCGAACCGAACCGATAATAACCGAACCGAACCGAAAACCGAATTTTGAGATTTTTGGAACCGAAAACCGAACCGAAATATTTCGGTTCGGTTCGGTTCGGTTTCGGTTAAAGTCGGTTCGGTTAGGGAAAAAACGAAAAATCCGAAACCCAAAAAAACAATAGAAAAAACGGAAAAAAAAATCAGCCGACGGAAGCTCGACGAAGTGGCCGGAGACGACGCGCCTGTCGACGAGGTGGCCGGAGACAACGCGCCTGTCGACGAGATGGCCGGAGAAGACGCGCGATTCGACGAGGAGGAATCGCTCCGGCCTGGGCCATGGCCAGGTGGCCGATCTGTTTCACGAGGCATCCTTCCGATCTGTCGGCCTCCACGGCCTCCGCGCATGCCATGAGCGTGTGGACGAGGCGGACGCCGGCCTGCTGAGAGTCGACGACGACCACTGGGCAAGAGATCTCCGGCGACGGGGTCGACGGATTGGTGGAAGACGACGACGCAGCGGAAGCCGGACGAGACGCAACGGTCGACGACGCAGTGAGTAGCGACGAGGAGGCTGAGAGAAGCGTGAAGGCCGACGCTGAGAGTCTGGAGAAGCGCAGCCGGCAAGCCCAGGGAATCGATCGAGGAGAAGTCAGAGGAGAGATCTGAAATGCGGCGCTGAACAATGAAGTCTTTGAAACGTAAAGCACTAAGCGGCAACCCTAATTAGAGAAAAGGGACGGGTTTATTTTATTTTTTTTATATTCGGTTTAACCGAACCGAACCGAAAAAAAAACGAACCGAACCGAAACCGAAATTTCCGAATTATTTGAATCGAAAACCGAACCGACTAGCCTCGGTTTCGGTTCGGTTCGGTTCGGTTAAAATTTTCGGTTTTTTCGGTTCGATGCTCAGCCCTATATGTAGTATTGACAATGTACTATAATACAATATACATTAGAACCAACAACAACAACAACCACATCTACCCAGGGAAATCCTACATCCGTAGGATCTAAGGGGGTCGGGATGGGAACATTCTAGACCTAGATAGAATGTGTCCAATACAACCCAAAAAATAACGAACCAACGCCTCAAAACAAAACAGACCAGCCTCAAAACACGATATGGAAAACTAAAAAAACTAAAACCAACAAGAAAGAGAAAACCAAGAAAAGAAAAGGGAGTTTCAAACCAAGAAACACTAGCCGATCAAGCCAGAGAATCGAGGAAAAAGCTCTACCAACAAGCTGGCTAACTGTCTAATACCTTGATCCTCTCCCTCCAATCTTCTCTACACTGCGCCAAATCCATAGAAATCCCTAACAAACCGATGTCATGTTTTATACTGTCCATCCAACGTTTCTTCGGGCGACCTCTATATCTCTTGAGCTCAAACTATTTTCTATATGTACATTATCAACTATATTTGTTTTACCTATTATATTTGATTTTTTCCCTATCTTGATAACAAACTCAATTTGTTATCCAAAAGCAATCTCACAATTTTAAATAAACGAATGTTTGGTTTCGATCAATCATAATCTTATGCTTTGTGTTGAGGGTTACACAATTTTAAATAAACGAATGGATGTTTGAATCCAATAAACTCGGATGCTTTCAATGAACGAATGGTGTAAAGAAAAACACAGTTATGGAAAATAGGGAAATTTGGCTACCCAGAGTTTGCTCAGTACCTTAACTGAGTTTCATGCTGAACAGATGATAAAGTCTTTCCTTATAGTTGTACATTAAAATTTAAGTTATAGCCTAATCTATTTGTTTGTTTAAATAGATGATTTGTTTTATCAACCTCAACGTATAACACAAAGTAAATGGAGGACAAGAGGAAAAGAGCCTTAGCAGTTTTACTAGTCTAAAACTTGTTGGGAATCTATATACAATGACTATATATTTCTCAGAATGAATTGTACATCAATTAGCATGCATGTTCAAACATAGTTTAATTGATGTGAGTGACATTGAGTCAAATTTCGATCGATGGTTCCCTAGAGGTAGTCAATTCAACTTTATTATTTGATTTTGTCCTAATTTTTGTAGCTTGACTAATAATTTAATAGCACAGGATATTATGGTCAACCTATAAAGCCCAAAAATTATAGTATTAGAAGACAACAATGGAAGTGTTGACCAATTAATATTCTATAAAGATACTCTTCACAGATTGATCTGTAAAGATAGGTATCTCTTCAAAGTTGTGCTACATTCTTCACCTCTACCTTCTTTCTTTTGCCCTCTACTGTCTTGTGTTTATTTATGTTTTCTATCACCTTATTTTTCTAAGGGTTTTGGGGTTGGATAAGCTGATTTTTGATATGCTTCCTGATGGAACCGAAGTTGGATATTACGTGCAAGGAAAGGTTTGTGTGATATGATAGATAGACAAATGAATCTGTATTTTATTTGGACTTTCTGCTTAGATAAGATGTATGTTGTGGAGCAGATTATTTTGTTTGGGAACAAGATTGGAATTTTGTGCTAGTATTGCCAAAGGGAGGTATTAACTCTATTGCGGAGTTGTAGCATAAGTTTCTTTCGTTCCTCATGTGTCTTGCAATATTGAAAGGAAAATTGATTATGAGATCATTTAATTGACAGGTCGGTCCTTCAGAGTTTGAGGTGCACGTTCATTGGGCTTCTCATAGGAAATCGTAAGCTAATATAGTAGCTTGTTTAATCTCCCTATATATTATTTGAGTAGCAATGTCTGTAGAAACTATTGTGCCACGTGGTGCGCTTTGGAATCGTCATGTCTACCAATAAGATCTCAAAAACATGCTTTTAAAATTACAATTTTCATCAAATAAAAAAAAACAGGCATACAATTTTCAGGTTAAAAAAAAAAGCGCACCACGTGTCACTCTCTGAGAGGGACATGGCCGACCAATTTGAGAGCGACACGTGACACTGGCTTTTAAGATGTAAAAAAATTCGTTTTTTTACATTTTGGGAACTTTTACATGCTAAAAAAAATAAAAATTATACCATAATTAATAATTTGTTTTTCTCTAGACATAGACACCCATATTGAATATATTTGGTTAAATATAAAATTAATCATACTTAATTGAATTGTATGTTATGGAAAAACGGACTCTTCAATTAATAAATGGATCTACACGAAAAATATTTAACCCAATTTCGATTTTATTATATTAAATCCCGTATCATAGTTATCTAAGTTATACCCGTACAGGGTACGGGGTCTACACTAGTTTTAATATATTAAGACCATATAATTTTCATTATAAATGTTTTT
This sequence comes from Polygonum aviculare, assembly GCA_934048045.1. Lineage (NCBI taxonomy): Eukaryota > Viridiplantae > Streptophyta > Magnoliopsida > Caryophyllales > Polygonaceae > Polygonum > Polygonum aviculare. Next base: position 2,646,532 of record OW204032.1, on the reverse strand, counting down.
CATTTTAGATAAAAGAGTTTTTCTTATCATTTGGAATGAAATCACTAATTTGATTAGATTAATCTACTACTCCCTCTGTTTCAATAAACATGTCGTTTTAGCTCTAAAATTTTGTTTCAAAATTGATGTCCGCGTTTTTAGGTAGATTTCTAGGGTCTAGTTAGGTTAGTTTAAGTTGATTTCGTAGTTGAGTCTTGTGTTTTTGAGTCTTTTTGCATGAGTTTTCGTATTTCCTTGAGATTCGGAAACTACGCGCTTTTGTGTCGTTTTGTAGGTGTTTTGGAGCTTGAAGAAGCGTTTGGAGCAAGACTTGGAGAGGATGGACGAGCTAGGAGGAAGATTCAAGTGGAAGAACCAAGGAGAAGAGCTTAAGAGAAGCAAAATCAAGAAAAGAAGCGAAGAAATCGACCCCAAGATCGAGCCCAAGGAGGTCGATCTCGAGCCATTTGACCAAACTTGGAACGCAAGGAAAAGAGCTTCAGGATCGACCCTGAAGGGGTCGATATCGACCCTATGGGGGGTCGATCCTAGTCACCGACTTCCCTTATTCCGGATTACTTGTGCAAGTTTCCTAGTTTGTATTTTAGGAAGGTGTTTTGTTTGTGTTTCCTAGTTAGATTAGGACTCCTTTTTGTCTATAAAAGGAGGTTGAACCTATAGTTTTGGGAGATGCTATGCTTGGATTCAAGGAATTAATCATCAAGACTTGGAGAGTTAGGAAGAAGACTTGGAGAACAAGTTTGAGGTTTGTAAGATTGACCCTTTGGTTTTTATTTGAATTTGAGTTTGGTTTGATCATGTCTTCCTCTTCTTCTTCCTTGTTTCTCTTTGCTATGTGTGAGTAGTCTTCTTAAGTTCTAAGGTTGGGCAAAAGCCCAACACAATCATGCATGTTTAAAACTTGAATTCATGACTTGAATGCTTGATGATCATATCTACCTTATCTTATGCTTAATCCTTTGCGAAAGTTGAGGCATGTCTTGTGATTAACCATAGCGAAAGTGAAAGTTAGTTGCTTGATTAGATCTAATAGGATTATTTGCGAAAGTTGATATTCCTAGGTTGAAGGATAGGTAGAAAGTTGTTTGATTTGCGAAAGTTGATTGAATGGCTTGAATTGTTTGCGAAAGTTAACTTTTCTATGATCTAGATTGCATGATAGTTGTGAATTCTTGTTGAAAGCATGTATGGTTGTTGTTGTGGTAGCCCTTGCCCTAGGATTTGCCCTTTTTATTGATTGAAATTCGTGATTTTGCCTTGATCTCGACCTCCCCTAGGTCGTGTTCGAGCTCTTGCTTGTGGTTCGTGTGCGTTTTCGTGTGTTTGCCCTCAGGATCGACCCCCCTAGGGTCGAGATCGACCCTCTTTGGGTCGAGCCTGAGTTGTTCCGTTCTTGTTTCTTTTGCTCTTTCGTAGTTCATCGACTAAACTTAGCACTACTCTCGCTCCCGTGGACGATCCTGACTTCGCTATACTCAGCGGGGTCTTGAATATAAATTTATTTGTTCAAGAAACCCTTCAACAAAAATACATGTCGTTTTACATTTTGGGGCATTTACTTTACAGATTTACCCTTATAATCATTATCAGTTTATTAGTAGTGGTTTTCAATAAAGTAAAAAAGTGAGGTAATAATTAGGGGTATAATAGTCCATTTAATAGCTTCCTTAATATATGTGCAAATGGCTAAAACGACATGTTTATTGAAACGGAGGGAGTATAATACAGTATAAAGCGGAACTCAAGTCTTTGTTAAAATTTGTGCCACGTCATCAACCTTGAATAAAATAATGATTTTATTTTTTGCATTGATTTTCAAAAAATAACTTATATATCTTCTTTTTTTTTTTTGCAAAATGGTAAACAAATTTTATTAACTGGAAACGTGATCACACCGATCACAATTACACCAACCAAAAAAAAAAAACACTCCTAAAGGCCACCGAACTTCCTGCAAGGAGGATACAAGGAGATCCAAATGCACAAGCACTCCCTCCAAGTATCCTCACGATGCATAGATGTGGAACAAACCACCACTTTGCATCCTCATACAGACACATCAGTAACCTGCATTCAACAAAATGGCAAGAGAGGGGGCCATGAACACGCAAACTACCCGATCTTACCAGCACTCAAAAAACAAACCCAACAAAGCAGGCCAAACAAACAACCAAAAAACAGACTAAGTCCCGATCGCCCAGCAAGGACAAAACTCGCATTCATCCTCATGTAAAACACTAGAAATTGAGTAATGTCACGATGCACTGTGAAGGCCAAACCTACTCTTGCGTCCTCAAGATGGCAAAGCCAGAGCTCTCAACAATGAGCAAAGAGAGGGGACTAAAGTCTAAAGGAGCAAAGAACCCACCCAAAACACTCAGAACCCCACCCAATCACAACTTCAATCTTCTTCTCATAGCCTCTCCTCGTCTACCTTCAATCCTGAGCTTGGAAATGATCCTAAGCTTGCACTTATGGATGATTTCCTGAGCACATCCACTGGCATTAGGCTGCACTCCTCTGAAGATGAACTCATTCCTAGCTTTCCATGTAAAGTACAGGATACCAAGCAAGGCCAGCAGCTTTGTAGCAAAAATATTGCTCTTCTTACTTTTGCAATCAAGGAACCACTGCCACCAGTCTAAGACAGAATGCCATCTAATAGCAATGCCAATCCAGTCAAGCACAATCTCTGCCACCTGCTTAACAAAGTCACAACAGAACCACAGATGGGTTTCATCCTCCACCTCCAAACCACATAGTCTACACATAATGTCAATGGAGCTACCATAAAGGCTTAGCTTCTTTGTTGTAGGCAGTCTCTTCAGAGTCACCAACCAAGCATGGAAGCTCCACTTCTTGGATTGTATGCCTTCCCAAATTAAGCAGTTCCAATCCTTCCTAGCAGCATGGAACCTGAACAGATCATAAATCATAGTGCTAGCCATCTTATTCCTCTTATCAACCAAGCAAAGAGGTCTGAAAGAAGCCTCTCTGTCTATATCATCTTGAATATGAAGCTTAGCCACTATTTGATCCCTAATCTGCAAGAGAGTTCTCCAAACCCAGGAGTCTTGTACAGAACTCTTAGCCTGCTAGAAACTGCATCTCTTAAGGAGGTTGTGCCTGGCCCATTCTGTCCACAAGTTAACCTTTCCCATGACAATATCAAAACCAAGTTTGAACAAGAGAGTTTTGTTCCAGGACAACAGCTCTTTGAAATTGAGCCCACCCTCTCCCAAAGGTCTACAAACATTAATACAGGCCACCAAACTTCTCCTCCCTCCAACCACTCCAGACCAAAGATAAGACCTGCACATGGCTATGATCTTATAAACCACTTTCTTAGGCAATAACACAGATTGCATCCAAAAGGACAAGACACCCTCTACCATAGACTTTATGACCTGAATTCTCCCAGCATAAGAGAGCTTAGAGACATTTTGTCTCTGGAGGATGGAATTAATCCTGTTCAGCAGAGGAAAGAACTCACCAATTTTCAGTCTTCTTGAGTGCAAGGGCATACCAAGGTACCTGATCGGAAACTGCCCAGGAGCAATTCCAAGCAAATTCTCATAAGAACTTCTCATCTCACTATTAACTCCACCAAAGAAGACTTTACTTTTAGCTGCATTAGCCACAAGACCAGACTCCTTGCCAAAATCCAGCAAACCTTCTCTGATAATCTTTAAAGTGCTCACATTAGGCTTGCAAAAAATTAAGAGATCATCAGCAAACGCTATACTCACCAGCTGCATTTGCTTACACCTAGGATGATAGCTAAAGCTTTTTTTCCTACTCAACAGATTCAACTTGCGGTTCAACACTTCCATCACCAGAACAAAAAGAAAAGGTGACAAAGGATCACCTTGTCTTAAGCCTTTCTTCCCCTTGAAGAAACCCTTAGGCTCACCATTAATGATCACAGAATAGCAAGGAGAACTGACACACTGCATGATCCACTTGATGAGCACAGAGGGAAAACCAAAATAAACCATAGCTTCTTCCAAAAATTCCCACCTCACACTGTCATAAGCTTTCTGCAAATCCACTTGGATCATACATCTTGGAGAAACACCCTTCCTCTCATAGCCCTTAACCAGTTCATGAGCAACTGCAGCATTATGTGCAATGCTTCTTCCAGGAACAAAGGCACCCTGACTAACAGCAACTATATTGTCAAGAAGAGGCCTAATTCTTCCAACCAGAATTTTGGAAATAATCTTTAACACTGTATTACAGCAGGAGATGGGCCTGAACTCCTTGACTAAGAATGGCTTATCCACCTTAGGGATCAGACTTATAAAAGTAGCATTAAACTGTTTTAACAGCTTACCACTAGTAAAGAATTCCCTAACAGCAGCTACCACATCAACCTTCAAGATCTCCCAGCTAGTCTTGAAGAAGTGGCTTCCAAAGCCATCAGGACCAGGGCTCTTAGCACTTCCTATATCAAACACAGCATCCCTAATTTCCCTCTCAGTAGGAATAGCAATTAGATTTGAGAAAGCCTCAGGCCTGACAGTTCTACCAACAAGTCTGTCAAAACAGATGGAGCCATTAGTGACTTCCTTTCCAAGAAGATCCTTATAAAAATTCAGGACCTCATTCTCAATCCCACCACTATCTTCAATAAGATTTCCATTGCTATCTTTGAGCACAAAGATATTATTCAAAGCACGCCTAGCTTTGATCCCTCTATAAAAGATGGAAGAAGTTTCCTCACCCAATTTCAACCAATCAATCTTACTTCTCTGGACAATGAAACTGTTAAGTTGCTCCAACCTAAGATTCAAGGTCAATTTAGCTTCTTTGACAGCAGCCTGCTTTTCAGAGTTGAAAAAATCAAGCTGCAACTCATCATGCTTCTCAGTAAGCAAAGCCAAGCAATTTTCCACTTCTTTTTCCAGATCAATCTTCTTCCCTTTCTGCCATTGTTTAAGACAATTCTTGGTATGCTGTAACTTAGAAGCAAGTTGGAATTGAGCAGTTCCTGTCCTACAACACCCCCAAGCATTAGAAATCACCTGCTTATAATCAGGTTCCTTAGTCCAATAATTCCTATATTTGAAAGGAATTTTCTTAGTCACAGAGGAAGGGTTGACATTAATAATCCCTGGAGAGTGGTCTGAGAGCTCAGGGTCAGCAAAAAACACTGAACACATAGGAAAACTAGCATTCCACTCCTTATTACTGACAGCTCTATCAAGTTTGCAAGCAATTCTACTGAAGCCTTCTTGCATATTACACCAAATATACTTGGCACCAGAAAAAGGGATATCATTGACCTCCAAAGCATTGAACAAATTAAACAGCTCATCAGAGACAGAAAAATCCTCTCTCCTAAAGGCCAGTTTCTCATTAGCATCAAGAATACAGTTATAATCACCAGCCAACAGCCAAGCTCCAGAAATCTGAGCTTTTAACACTTTTAATCTATTCCAAGCAGTCAATCTACCCACGACTGAATTAGAAGCATAGATCATAGTCAACATAAAATCAACCAGACCATCTTTACTCTGAACTCTACAATGGATAAACGGCCCAGTGATCTCAATGATAGACAAATCTAAGCAGTCATCTTTCCAGGCCAGCCAAATTCTCCCCTTAAACTCAATAGAACTATTAGTAACAAATTTCCAATTCCTCAATAATCTTCTAGACACCTCCTCTTCTTTATCTATAGCAATTTTGGTCTCAAGAATAGCCATTATAGAGAGACTATTCTTAAGAGTGAACCTATTTACTAGGTTCATCTTAGGGGCCCTATTACAGCCCCTAAGATTCCAAAATCCTATTTTAACTTCAGCCATTAAGGCGCTTAGAAGGGCTGCTAGGACCCTTTTTAGAGTTACCTTTCCCATTCCCTTTCAGAGGGACAATTTGAAGAGAGCCCAAGTCTTTCTTATTCCTAACTCTCAGGCCATACACAGGAGGAGAATGAGACCTGTGCTTCCTCCTGGTTGAACTAATCCACTCACCTTCAGAAGATTCCTCATCAAACTCTTGTGCAACTTGCTTACCTTTATCCTGAGCAATCACAGATTGATGAGTATCAGCCAACTGCAAGTTAGCCTGATCCACAGCCTCACCAATCCTATTGTCATTCAACGAGATCCCATTCAAAATAACAGAAGGAGCCTCATTCACAGGAGGTACCTCATGACTACTTGAAGCCACAGCCTTAGTAGTATTCTTTTTAGCCCACACCTTAGTTTGACCCTTCTGAGTATCCCTACCATCCTCTGCAATCTTGGTTTTCTGACAGAATTGAACCTGATGACCAAACTGCTTACACTGAGCACAGGCCCACGGAAGCCATTCAAATTCAACCTTCTGAACAAACCTTTTACCATCAGGACTCTCCAACACAACTTCTTTCCTACTAGCACCCTCAGCAGAGACATTAATCAACAATCTAGCAAAAGATAATCTTCTCCTAGAAGCAGTGAACTCATCCATACAAATCGGCTCACCAATCATACTACCTATCACACTCAGCATATGATTTGACATAAAAATTGGATCTATGTCATGGATAAGCACCCAAGCAGGAATTACATCAAAAAATGACCAATTCATAGGCATACCAGAGTACCAGGTCTTTAAGGCCAAAGGCCTAGATCCTCCAACAAACCATGGCCCTTCCCTAAGCACCCAATCCCTATCAGCTTCCGAAGCAAATTTAAGAATCCATATGCCATTACGCTTCAGAAACACATCAGGATTTTAGCATACATTTATGTTGTATATTTAGATGGGGTTTTAGCATACTTTTAGTCATGTTTTAGGTGCTAAAGATGGAGTTTGGAGTGTTGAAGAAGGAAGAGTCGAAGTGCACCAAAGACCACTTGAAGCTGAAGTGAAGAAAGTCGAAAATATGTGTTCTGTGGGAGGCGGCGACCGCTGCCCCATAGGCGGCGCCCGCTGCCAGCTCCGCGGTGAATTCATCCTTTAAACATTGCGTTTTATTTATTAGTTTTTTGGATATAGTTTTTGGTCCGGTTTTTATGTGTCTTTAGATAGATTGTTTTCTCCTATTTAAGGGGATTTAGACACTTTGTTTAGACCTAGTTTTTGAGTTTGGAATTATTTTGTATTTTGAAGACCTATGGAGAACTAAGCCTCTTTGCTTAGACAGACAATTGAAGTATTCGTTCTAATTCAGTTGTGAGATTTCTAATTCCTTATCGATTAAATGGATTTAATCTTTTCTCTTGCTTGAATTGCTATTGACTTGTTCCAATGATTTCTAGCCTGATCATCTAGGATTTATTGTTATTAGGTTATTGCTAGATTTAGAGTGTTACTGGTTGAGCATCTCTAATTCATAAGTAGCAACTGCATCGTGCTAATATCTGGTTGTGATAGTCTTATGCATAAGAGAATTGATTTGCATTCTAGGGTAAAAGCTGGTTGTTTTATCTTAGTTTGTATCCAATTATATTCCTGTTGTTGAATGCTGCTAGTTAAATTGAATCTTGATAGTTTCATGATTATTTATCTAGTTAGGGTTAATAGTATCTGGTTGTGCTATTAATTACTTTTGAAAAGGAATTGGAATTTCCATTGCATAGATATTGAATGAAATCAATGATCAACTTGTCAAGCGAATGTGGATATTTGTTTGCCTAAGTGTTTCCAAATACTGATTAGTAAACTCTTGAATTCGAATGATTTGCATGTTTTGTGTGAATTAAACCTAAAACCCCCCCTTGTTACTTCTGTTTGACACATAATTCTCTGCTAAAGATAACTTGTCTCCCTGTGGAATCGACCCTTACTTGCTTTATACTTAGGTTTAAGTTAGTGTGGTATTCTTTGCATATTTGTGGTTTAAAACGACTAAATCATCATTATCACTTATCTAATTTCCTTATGTATACTTAATATCTTTCTCAATTATATATCCTTATACGAATAAGGAAATTGAAGTGATTTTCTTTTATATCCTTTATAATTTTTTCTTATTAATTAATACACATTTTTGTCATTATTGAATCTTGGAAAATAGTGAAAAAATTTCACATGTGTCAATAATATATTCATTAATAATATAAATTTGAATAGAACTATTTTAGAATTAAAATTGTATGAACAAAAGTACATATATAAGTCAATAGGTTCGGACTTTGGTCTGTCGGGTTTGGATTATAAGTTATCGAGTTGAAAGCGTATTCATATCAAAATTCAATCTCAAATCGATTAATTCGGTTTTAGAAGGTCGTGGAGAAATAATTCAAGTTGCAAAGAAATAATTCGGGGATTGCAAAGAAATAATTCAAGTTGCAAAGAAATTAGAAGCCATGAAGTTGCACTTCAATGACTATAAACGACGTTGACACTTCTGACAACTTTGAACGATGGTAAATCGGGGATTGCAAATACTATACATAATCTTTTCCTAAATATTGCTATTTGAAAGATCTTACGCAGTAACCTTTAGAAACAAAGTTATACTATATTCATATGTAAATGGGTAGAAAATCCTTATACAAGATCGTAATATATTATCTCTTATATTTATTTATATTAGGAAAAATGACTTGGAATAATCCCAAGTATCAACCTTCTACCAAAAATAATCCCATGTTTAGTATTACCTGTAGCAATCCCAACTATGCTAATATTAACCAAAATCGATATCGGAAGATTTTCCGGTATATTTTCCGACGGGATTAATGACGTGGTGGTCGGAAATCTGACGTGGCGATGAATTCTTTATATTTTAAATTTTTATTGTCCATGTCACACCTACCACATCATGCGGCTTGCCATGCCAACATATTAAATTATAAAAAAAAAACTAAAACACAACTTAACAATGAAAAAAACTCAAATCTGGAGATGAATTCCCGTGGCCCACCTACCTTCTTCCTCCTCCTACCCATCACCAAACTCAGATCTGGAGAGCTTGGAGAGGCCCCTCGCCGGACTCCCCTGCCTCCCTCTCACGCCTCGCCGGCCGCCACTCGACGGCAGCCCCCTCACAACGCCTAGTCACCCCTCCTCTCCTGCTCGCTCACTCCCTCTCTGCCCCTCACCTTCCCTTTCTCGCCCTAAGCTTCAGATCCGGGACCTTGAGCCCGCCGGAACCCGCACCACCGCCCACTTCCTTGACCAAAAGTTGGCACCGCCGGAGGACTTGTCCTTGGCGATAGCGCGTCGACGGTGGCCGCCGAAGTAGAGGAAGAGGGACAAGTCCTCCGCCGCCTCCAGATCTGACCGCCCTCGCCCCGACGACACGCCCCCTGCTCCCCCCAAGCGACCCCGTCGACGAAGAGCGTGTTCCGCTTGAGGCGCTGGAGCGGGAGAGATCGGAGGACGGACTCGGTGAGGAGGAGGTTGACCTCGGTATGCTCCTCGCAGAGGTCGTGGGGGTCGCGGAAGAAGGAGACACTGAGATCGGCCGCTAATTGGGAGTAGTTGGAGCGGGAATAGGCGAGGACGGCGTGGTCCTCGCCTATTCCCGAATCCAACTATGCCGATCCAACTATGCCGATCTTGAGCTTGGCGGAGAAATCGTCCGGAACGGGAACGACGCCGGTAGCTTTGTGGTTGACGGCGAGCTCCGATTCGAGGTCGTAGGTCCGGGCGGCGCCGCTTTGAGAGTTGATTTTAATTATTTTTTTCCTTTGTTAATCTATGTTCTAGTTTTTTTTATAATATGTTGACATGGCAAGCCACATGATGTGGCGGGTGTGACATGGACAATAAAAATTTAAAATATAAAGAATTCATTGCCACGTCAGTTTTCCGACCGCCACATCATTAATCCCGTCGGAAAATATGCCGGAAAATCTTCCGATATCGACTTTGGTTAATATTGACATAGTTGGGATTGCTAAAGGTAATATTGAAACATGAGATTATTTTTGGTAGAAGGTTGATACTTGAGATTATTCCAAGTCATTTTTCCTTTATATTATTTTACTTTGAAAAAGGCTATTATAGTAATTTACTTTGAAAAAGGCTATTATAGTAATTTACTTAAAAGGCTAGCCGGATCTGAGGTCAAATAGAAACATTTTCATTTGGCGGGCGATTACTCATCTTAAGCCCGCTCTCTCAACTTCTGCTTCTAGGTCAAGTCGAAACTTTTTCTTCGCTCTGGAATCCCATTCAAATTTTGGCTCTAGATTGTGGAATTTCGACCATGGAAGATCCTGCTGCTGCTTCTTCAGAGGCCTCGGTTCGTCGATCGGTCAGTTTCATCTTCTCTATTTACCTTACTTTATCTCTTTAGCCTTCCGTCCTATTGCGAATCTGAATCTCTCGAATCGGTGTTTGCGCAGAAAAGAGCTAGGGTTACTAGGTTCAATCTCGGTACTACTGTCATTAGTGCTGGTTCAAAGGAGCCAGGCGAGCAGAGCCCTAATCAGCCGGACCACAACGATTCTCTGGACGAATTTGAGGAGGTGCGCCCTAAAGCGAAGCGTAATCGGGCTGCTGAGCCGTCAAGTGCTCAGATTGGCGACCAGAGCCTAATCGGTGAGTTTTAGTTGAATTTATGGGCCGTTTGATAGTTGCTTGAATTTGTTTTACAATTGATAGGTGTTTGATAGTTCGGTTTCATGAACATTTTAGTTTTCATTCACCATTATTCCAAACTCAACAGTTGCTATTGTATGAAATTAGGCAAATATAAACGGGAACTAGATGTTTGATGCTTTCTAACAATCCTGCATACTTAATCAAAGATCTTGTTCTCTGAGTAGTTTCCTTATAGTGATATGCTAAACTTTGCTTCATCTAAGATCATAGCCCTTGTAGTGGCTGTCATTTCATCAATATGTCTGTTAGCATATTCCATATTTGATTCAAGACGAAATAAAAAGGATTTTTGTTTGGAGACATGAACTGTATCAGGATTGGATTGCTAAGGGATGTCTAGATCATGTGGTTGGATTAAAGTATAATAAGATCCTTTTTGATCAAGTTTGGATCACTATGGTCATTCAGATTGGATCATAGGGTTGATTGGAGTATTGCAAGAGCCCATCTAACCAATAAGAACTGTTTAAATTCTATGCATTACATTTGACACTAGAATTGCAAACACTAAATAAACCTATATTGAGAATGAAACTAACATTAAGTCTTAATCTAGGTAAGTACTTGGTAATGAGTAATCTATCATAAAAGCATAACACGCTCTAAAAAATAGTACGAAAGATTGTCCTAGCACCAAAGCGCAATAGGTCCTCAATTCCTCAAAGGCCTGATTAGAATAATTGTACTAACCAGTAAGCTGTCAAAAAAACTTGACTAGCTCTAATTATTCAGCCTGAATTCTTAAGTAATATTAATACTAACTAGTAGCTCTACAAATAACTAACCTAGTACTCATAGTTTGAAATTAACTTATAAGCAGAGATTGGAGTCCAGGAAGGTTTCAAGGAGGAATAGTAATGGTTCTGGTGTACTTCGCAAAATGTTAACGCAGAGTCCCGTAACGGGTTGTGTATACAAAAGGCTTGTAAAGGCTTCTGTTTCAAGCATTAGTTAGTTTGAATAGAAAAAATTTCAGAGTGGGTATAAAGGCTGATGCACAAGGTCATTGAAGGGACATTTCTTTTGGATTTGTGAATGGGATAACCTCCCAGTGAACTCTCTTATTTCCCTTGGATTAATTTTCCTTATGCTGTGTCGAATTTCCATGTGTCCTTTGACAAAAGTCCAAACCCTGGAGGCTATGACTTGACATGTTTCCAAGAATCGGATGTTCTACATGGGGTCCACCACTGCCTTCACCTGTAACGGTTGCCAGCACACAGTGAGCCTTCTAGAGGGTTTATGCATGTTTGGCCTATTATTGGCAATAATTTTGATATTAGGTTAGGTCCAATTGACATTATATTAAATCACATGTTTTTGATTGTAACATCACACATGGTCTCAATGTCAAGGATTTTCTATCCTGCAATATTGATAATGATATAATTAACCATGGGAGACATATTTTTGATTTATTTATTGTTGGTTAAAGAGAGGCAGTACTCTCACATGTTTTGTTGAATAGAATGATGTGCATTATGTTTTCTAAAAATACTAGTGCTGTACTCTATAAGAAAAACATGCATTATGTTTTTGTATAAAATTATAAGCCAAATTACCTGGTTTGCTGCTCATAAGTACTGGTACTTTGCGTTATGAGTTGGGATAGAGGATTTGGACTGCTATGAAATGGGGAAAACTCCACTCCTTTCGTCTTGGCTTATTTCTGTATACTGATGAAATAATTAATGAGTTGATATAAGATACTCAATACTGCATTGTTTGAGCTAAAAAGTTTGAAATTTGAACTCTAAATTGTTAGTTTAATCCTGAATTGTTTCAGTTATATTATGTGTCTTTCTTCACTATAATTAGCTTAGTGTGTGAATTTTTTAAAGCATTTGTTTTTCTCTTTTGTGCTTTTTGTCGCTAACATTTTCTTATGAAATTTGGATTCTCTATGTGCAGAGGTCATTAAAAGTACCAAAAAACTTATCCCCCTAGCTGTCAAGCTCTGGGTTGAGCGTTATGAGAAGGATCCTAAACCAGCAATTGCCGATCTTTTGACTACGACCTTTGAGGTAAATTGATAAAGTTGTGCAGGATTGAGTCCTTACCTGATTGTTATGGGATTATATAGACACGATGAATAAGCTTCCACTTACAGGATCAGTAACCGATGTAGGTTTCTTGATTTGTCAATTAATGATGGCTTTGTGCCCCCTAAGTTCCCTTGATAATGATCAGACGTATTCCTACAAAAGGAAATATATATTATGCTCAAATGTTTTGCATTCTCAAACCAATCTGACTATTTTTGTTTATTGTATTTACATGATCGGTAAGGTCATTTTAAAACAGAATGTGTAGGGAAATTAACTCCTTTTGTTCATCAACTAACATATGCTATTTCTCCAATTGCCACTCAGTGTATATTGCTGTTTTATTTATTTCCGTATTGCTTTGATAGGGAGTAAATTCATTATGGCATCTTAGACAAGTAGTAAACTTTTTTTATGAACGATTAAATAAGTACACGCCGCACATGAAACAAAGAAAACAGAAGTAGGCGATTATCTCTTTGCTAGCACTTCATGTAATGTGTTTATAAAAAAAAATCCACAAAACTTCTACTCATTAGTATTCTTCCTCTCCCCTTTAATTATATGTTGTATTTGGGTAAGAGTAATGAATTCATGCTTCACTTCCTCTTATATATAATAACTGATGAAGGTGGTAATTGAATAGGCATGTGGAGCCAAGTATCAAATAGCTGGTGATTTTGAAGAGGCTGATGTTGATGAAATTGTGGTTCATCTGGTTAATCTAGCAAGAAATGTATCCTTATTGCTGTTGCTTAATACCTGTGTAATTAATGTTTTTATTCCGTTTATCCCCCCATTCATTAAGACTTTTAGTTAGTCTGGTCTTGTCCATTTATCACCTTTTGTTGGTGTCTGGGCTTTGTTGTTACCTTAACTCTATGCATGTTAGGGCGAAGTTGATGATTATCAAAGTTCAAAGAGGAAAGACTTCAACCATTTCAAAGAAAACCTTGTTTATTTTTGGAATACTTTGGCGATTGAATGTCAGAATGGACCATTATTTGATGGAGTGGTGTTTGAGAAGTGCATGGACTATGTGATTGCTATATCATGGTAAACTCTTAATAAAGTGTAGAAACTTTCTGTACTTAATAGTTAGTGTGCTCTCAAACTGCTATTAAGTTTGGTTCATCTTTTTTGTCAGCACTCCTCCAAGATTTTATCGTCAAGTTGCTTCAATGATTGGGCTTCAGCTTCTTACATCTTTCACTACCATAGCTAAAATGCTTGGCTCACAACGAGAGACCACTCAGAGACAGTTGAATGCTGAAAAGAAGAAACATACTGATGGCCCTCGTGTGGAATCACTCAATAAAAGATTGTCTGAGACACATGAAAAGATAACTATAATAGAAAAAATGATGCGCAAGATTTTTCATGGGTTCGACTTCATGTCTTATGATTATTCTATGTTATTTCAAATTTAATTTACAATATGGCTGTTTCTTGCATATTAGTCATCAACATAGGGCTTGCTATACTTTGTACTAGAAAGTACTTTTAGCTTAAAAGTATACTTTCTTTGCCTTGAAATTGATGAAAATCAACTACATTTCATCAATTCCAAGAAACGAAAGTATACTTTTGAGAGAAAAGTACTTTTTAGTACTAAAGTGTAGCAAACCCATAGTTAAAGGATTAGGATAATAAATGTTATACAGTATTTATCCTGTTAATGGAAAGATTACTATTTAAACAAGCTTTACTTTCGTTCTCGGATTTGAAGCTTTTCATGATTGTTAATATTTGTTGTCTAAACATCATATCAAAGATGGCTTTTCTAGGGGTTTCATTCTTTGGTGATTATGCAAATGCGAGTACATGCTAAACTCAATCATTTACGTTACATAGCTGAGTTTTTCTTATGCTTATACGTGTAGCATACTATGGGTTTTCTAAGCTTCGCATCTAACGTGCTCTGGTTTTATGCTTATACATGTAACATACTCTGGGTTTCCGAAGCTTAACATCTAGCATGCTCTGTTTTCTTAAGCTTCACATGAAGCATGCTCTGGTTTTCATAAGTTTAACAGTTAAAATGTTCTGGTGTCCTACGTTCAACTTGTAACATGTTCTTTGTAGGTTGTTTGTGCACCGATATCGTGACGTTGATCCAAATATTCGAATGTCCTGTATACAGTCATTGGGTGGGTGGATTTTGGCATACCCATCCTTGTTCCTGCAGGATTTGTACTTGAAGTATCTTGGTTGGACCCTCAATGATAAAGTACTCTCCTATCTTACTCGCATCTTTATGTAAAATTCTTTGGCACGCCCGTATCCGTTTTGTGACTGAAAGCTTATGTGATGTCCTCTTTTGTGGATGTATTTGCATGTAGACTGCTGGTGTGAGGAAAGCTTCTGTTATTGCACTACAAAGTTTATATGAAATAGATGACAATGTGCCATCACTTGGCTTGTTCACTGAACGGTTTGCGAACCGTATGATTGAGCTTGCTGATGATGTTGACATCTCTGTAGCTGTATCTGCGATAGGGCTTGTGAGGCAGTTATTGAGGTATCTTAATTGGCTTTTTACTTTTGATCGTTTCAATTTTGTTGTGTTACAAGCTTACAATGGACACTTTTGGATTACTACTAAACTGGCTGTGAACCTTGCAGGCATCAGCTCCTAAGTGATGATGACTTAGGCCCTTTGTATGATCTGCTAATTGATGAGCCTCCTGAAATTAGGCATGCAATAGGAGAGCTAGTGTATGATCACTTGATTGCTCAAAAATCTGCTTCAAATATCAGCTCTGAAGGTTTGCCCTCGTTACTTTTATTTGATGATTTTGCACATTTTGAGGGATAACACTAATTTTTCCACATAGTACTTCTCCAGGCACCGACGAAGACTCATCTTTGGTTACTCTCAGCAGAATGTTGCAAATACTAAGAGAATTCTCAACAGATCCGATTCTAATTAGCTATGTTATTGATGATGTATGGGAGTTTATGAAGGCGATGAAAGTATGCTCCCTTCATTTTAAGAAACATTTTCTATGCTTCTAGCATGACTGGCCATAATAACATAGTTTACATTTTGAATCTTTCTTGTAAAACTTACATTAGTGTAAGACTGGGGAACAATTTATAAGCATGGTTTTTCTAATCTCTTCTTCTAACAGAAATGATTACTTTTTCCAAATGAAAGACAAGGTTGTCTAGTATATATGATGTCCTTTATTTGCTTTCTGTTGATGGGATGTTCATTCTCCTGATGCAGGACTGGAAGTGTATTATCTCCGTCCTCCTCGATGAAACTCCATCCATCGAGCTTACAGAAAATGATGCTACAAACTTGATTCGGCTTCTTTTTGCATCTGCTAGAAAGGCTGTTGGAGAGAGGATAGCTCCTGCGGTTGATAACCGTAAACAACATTTCACTAAGGCTCAAAAGGTTGGCATCTATATGGCATATTGAAATCTCACTGCAATTTCTGTATTACTTTCATGACTCTGGGTCTGTATGTAATGTGTACATTGTGTCATTTGATGTATATTTGATCTCTATTTGGGTAACTTTTTTGGTACTATATAAAAGGAGAGACATGATACCTGAAGTTACATAACAAGATAGACATGATCTAGATACTGTTTTAAAGAGGCATTTGAATCAAATGCTTAGTTGGTTATAACTGAAAGGGAATCTGATTTGCAATTATAGTGATCCTCTTGAATATTTAATTGGAATTCGATTCAGTAGTCTTCTATTGATTGAGTTCTGAAACCGAAAGGAAAGTCTGTAGGATATCTTACTCCAATGTTATATATCTATATTTTGATGTAAGCACACCAATATTTTACACATGAGTAACTGATAGTAGTCTAACTGAGAAATTACAAATTTACATGGTATTACTTTGAGAAAAATCTCAGAAAGCAACACCATAAAGTCAGAGCTGGTAATGCCGGATATGTAGCATAAGAGTGTGCTTCTGTTTCAGTGTTCACCGAGTTTTACAGTGATTTTGCAAGATCATATGGTGTTAGTTTGAATGTGGTTGTAATAATATAGAAATGATTGTATAGTCCTCTAGTTTAGTTACATTGGACTGTTTTTGATAATTTGACCTATAATGTCATGGTTATGTAGATTCCAATGGATCTGGAAACTCAAAAGTCAGGTGCTTAATAACTTTTAGTACTTTAGTGTTGTTCCCAGCTTATCTACATGTTTCTGCTCTATAAGTTGTCATGGATTCAGCACTCTTGTAAAATGAACATAAAAGCTGCACTCCAATGATAAATTGAAGATAAGGAGTCATGTTAAGCAAGTTTTTTTTTTTTTTACACTTCCAATAGCAGGAGTAATCATCTGCTGGAACCAATGTGGATGTTATGCTGGAAAAGTTCACTGATTTGGCTTAAAAAATTACTTAGTTGTGGGTATATATAATTTATATAAATGATTTTTTAATGTCATCAGGAAGTATTTGAAAACAGCAGGCGAAATGTAACTCTAGCCATGATGAAGCATTATCCCTCGCTTCTACGGAAATACATGGCTGATCAAGAAAAGGTTCCATCACTTGTGGAGATTATTCAACATATGAACCTTGAGCTTTATTCTTTAAAGAGGCAAGAGCAGGTGGGTGGATGTTTTACCTGTTTTATGTCTGGTTGATGATGCTTTTCAATTTAAAGACCCTCAATCTGTGTAATTTCTCTTCTCTTTTTGCCTCAGAATTTCAAAGCAGTTTTTGAACTCCTTAAGGCAGCATATTTTCGGCATGGCGATAAGGATTCACTGAGATCTTGTGTCCAGTCTATAAACTTCTGTACCACTGAGAGCAAAGGAGAGCTAAAAGATTTTGTCCTTCAGAAATTAAGGGAACTGGAGGATGAACTTCTTTTGAAGCTTAAATCCGCTATGAAAGAAGCTGAGGTATTTCTCTTTGGTGTACAGCTTTTTCTGTTATCGACAAAATATTGAAAATAGGCTAACTAGTTCTAAATTCCAGGAAGGTGTTGATGAGTACCCCCTTCTTGTCAACTTGAAGAGGTTGTACGAGCTTCAGTTGTCGAAGTCTGTATCTATTGATAACTTGTTTCCGGAGTTTTCTAATATGGTTGTGAATTTCAGAAGCACAAATGAGGAGGTGTGTAGTAGTGGAAATGAAGTATTCTATTGTCATCCTTTTCTGCTCTTGACTTTAACTTATATTATTTTTATTCCTTCTCTTACCTAGGTGGTTAGTTATCTGATTCTCAACATGTATCTGCATTTATCTTGGTCACTGAAGTCTATTGTTGACAGTGATGCTGTTTCCATGGCATCATTGTCATCACTATGCTCAAAGCGTGATATATTATTGACACATCTGGACAGTTTTCTTAATTCTTCTCATGATGAAGCTGAGGTGAAAATCGGAAATCAACTTGCATGCAGAGTAAGTTTGTTCTTGCAGGTTTTATTTGTTTTATATTTTGCATTTTCCTCAGGTGTTTGATACCACCGGTGAAGTACCAAACTCCAGCCCATCTGCATGATTGTTTCGTGACTTACTTATTTTAATCTGCTCTAGGTTTGCCTCATACTGGCTGATCTGTGGTATTTGTTTCGAAAAGCAAACTTCTCTTCTACAAAGTTGGAGAGTTTGGGATTCGCTCCAGATGAATCTGCTATTAAGCAATTTTGGCAACTCTGTGAACAACAACTCAATATTTCAAGTATGTTATCTCCATAAATGATTTTAGATTATGATATCATTTATGATTGGTTTTGGAGGTTTTTGTCCACATAACTTTTAGGATTCCTGTACAGTAAAATTAAAATAGTACTAGTAACATGTCCAGTAGTCTCGGAACCTGAAGGGGTTAGGGGTAAAGCATCCTGGGGTTGGCGCATCAAGTTGGGCGTGTCCTCCACCAAACAAAAAAATGTTGGAGAACATTGAAGTACCTTGGGGAATCTTCTTAAAAAAACCAGATCTGACATCTGATGCAGAATTTGGCAATTTCTGACTGCCTTTTTTGCTCAGAGAAATATGATTACTAACTTTTAACAAACAACTAAACAAGTGCAGTTATATTGGATTAGTTACCACCAGAAGTTATTATTTGCATGCAGCAGCAGTGTTTTCAAAGTCCTACCTGGGGGAGGTCAGCGCCCCCCTTGACCTTGCAAAGGCTTATGTAGACTGTTGCTTCTCACATGCTGGCGCCCTGAGGCCTGCCTCCATTTGTCTTTTCACATGCCAGTTAAAATCCGTTTTAATTCCATGTGTGTTTCAATTCCATTTTTAAAATTCCAAAGTTCCAAAGTCCAGTCATATCTCTTATCATTCTCTTTTTAATTTTTCCCTTTTTTCTTATTGTTACCTATTTGATTCTCTATTAAAATAATACCTCTACTTCTTTATTTTCTCATACATAAATCATCAGAATTCTCTTCATCTTCCTTCCTATGTGAAAGGCATGCATGGTTGTGGTAGCAATTGCTCTAATTTTGTTTGTTTTTAAGGAATGTACAAGCTGTAAGGGATCTCTTGACACTCACAGAGGACATGACCCGTAATATGAATTTATGGAGGGAACAAGATGGGGTGGATGGCAATTAGATAGGAGGGTGGATTTGTTGTGTCTATTAAGGGATCTCTTGACACTCACAGAAGACATTGTCTGTAATATGAATTTATGGAGGGAACAAGATAGGGTGGATGGCCATTAGATAGGAGGGTGGATTTGTTGTGTCTATGGCTTATCTTTTAGCTTTACTAAGTGATTCTTGTGCTTTGTTTGGGTGTTTGCATGCTAGTCCTACTTTGTAATTTGGCTACGTATGCTTTTGTTACTCTCGGTCTATCAAAAATATCCTCCCAAAATGTTCAAGGTATGGGTGCATACAAACCGACTCCCAGATCTCCCTTGAGCAGATTTACACTTGGGCTGATGCACGGGATGTACAAGTTCTTCTCCCCTATGTCCTTGATTATGACATAATGTTTCGATTTTGAGAGGGATAACATGTAAACAAAACACTGGCATACTTGAAGGGGTTGCTTATTTAAAGAAGATGTAAATTTGGTATAATGGAATGTTTTCTTTTGTCAATTCATAATATGACATACTCCCTTTTCTCTCTCACACACACATACATGTATGTGCACATGCACGTATATTGTTCTTTCATAGAGAAAATAATGTTCTATGATAGTATTAAAGTTCCCTAAAAATTTAAAATTTCTTTATTTTACGCTCTTTCTCGCTTTTGGAGAGGTTCTGTTTGTATTAAGTATCTTGAACAATTCTTTAATTATTCCTGTTTTTGTTTTTGCTCTGTTATTTGGTACAGATGAAAATGAAGAAGAAGATATAAACAAAGAGTATGTTGAGCTGACAAATCCAGATTCTGTTCTGATCGCTGCTGGAAAGTTAATTTCTACTGATACAGTTCCTATGGTACATATGCCCGATTCAGCACCCAGTCCAACATAAATATAAGCTAAGGATTCTCTGATCTGCACAACTGACTGCTTACTCTGTTTGACGTGCATGTTCCAGGAATATCTTGGGCCTGAGGTGATTTCTCATTTCATGATGCAAGGAACCTGTGCACCTGAGATTGTTAAGCAATTAATATCTGTTCTAAGAAACAAAGTTGACATCTCTGACATGTTTCTTGAAGCACTAAAAAGGGTAAGTTCCCTTTGATGCATGCAGAAGAGATGGATATTTCTGTTATGTTTTTTTATCTTAATCACTTGCCGTATTGGTGTTTTTGGCGAACTTTAATCCTATAAGTCATTGGTGTCATACTTTTTCAGGAAAATTAAATGTTGTTTCATGAAAATTGAAATTTTCTTCTAGTCTAGTAAAACTACATTTCCTGTTAAAATTGGCTGATCTGAGGCAAATTTAGCAAAAAGGTATCTGACTATCAGGTTTTCGACTGTACTGACTTAATCAGGCTTACCGCCGTCATCAAAAGGAAATTACTTCTGGTGATGATGAATCTGCAAAGAGAACTTTACTTGATTGCAAAGATCTTTCTGTGCGGCTCTGTGGGACATTCATGGGTTATGGACGAAGCAAACACACCCCTGATATTCTGAAAATTGTCAAGAATGGTATAGACTATGCTTTCACAAATATACCTAACCATCTATCCTTCTTGGAGTGTGGTGTGCTTCATTTTGTCTCCAAACTTCCTGCAACAGATGTTCTTGACATGTAAGAATAAGATTTAGATAGATGTCTCTAGTTTGAGTTTCAAATTGTCCAAGCAATCAAAAAATTCTTTTTTTGTATCTTGATTTGTAGTCTCAAGGATGTGCAAGGACGAACACAGAACATAAACACTGATGAGGATCCTAGTGGTTGGCATCCCTTTTTTTCATTTGTGGAGATCCTACAAGAGAAGTATGCAAAAAATGAAGGTTTTGCAGGTATGGTTTTCTTCTTGATTTATAGTGAGCGTTATAATTGAAAATGAGATTATGGAGGGATCTAGATTATTTCATAGAAATATGAAATGGGAAAATATTCAACAATAGTTTGGATTGGTTAATTTGTCTCATGATCTGGTGGAATGCTGGTTTTCATGCGCAGACGAGAAAGAGGGGACTTCAGCAAGGCGTCGAGGCCGCCCTCGTAAGCCACGAAATGTCAGAGAAGGGAAAAAACTGTTTGATGAGCAGAGCTCAAGCGAAGACGAGGATGCAATTAGCTCCTCTGATCAAGAAGCCCCAGATGATCAATCCAAGCAGGATGATGAGGATGACGATGAGGATGCTCCATTAATACGTAGCATCAAGTCATCAGCAAAGCTGAGAGCTCTAAAATCTCTGAAAAAAAGCCAGGCCAGACCAGAAGAACAGGCCGCTGCTTCTAGAACAGGTAAGGAGTAGCTTGACCCATGGACAGACAATCCGTTGCAAAGCGAGTTTGTATGATTATAACTCTTGCCACTCTACTTCCCCAATCTTTAATAACCTCTTAAGTAGTAGGTGCAGGCTGTATAGCTGGTTTTGAGTAGGCTCTTCCTCGTATACAGTACTCGTTTGATGTCTCCTAGATGTCTTTCTCTGTTTCAATTATTGTATGATGATTTTTTCGTTTTTACTTAATTGGTATGTTTTAAGTTTGTAAATTCTTAGTGTTTCATTTTATACTATCAACTTTGGGATGAATGCTAGTAAGTTAGGTTACAGGATTGAGTGACGAGAATATATATATCCTGGGAAAAGAGTGAGACACAGCTCACTGTTTTGAGTTACAACCTAAAACGTTGAGTTTTATTCAACATTACAACAAGAGAATTTATGTGTTAAGTTTTGGAGAAACTTGGACCTCTGTTTTGGTTTTGCATAGCCAATAGCCCCCCTTAAGCTGGAGTAGGAGAGGAATGAGAGACCATGCCCAACTTGGAGAGGAGATGGTGATGCTAAGCCGAAGGCAATATCTTAATGAGGACATCACGGCTTAGTCCATCAAGAACTCTCATGTGTGGAGTGGTAGTTAATTTCTAGGTGTTTGGTGCCCTTGTGGAACATAGGATTGGTAGCAATGTAGAGAGCTGATTTGTAGCTGTGTCTCACCCATCACCTAAAGAAGGATGACAATCCAAAAAACCTCTATTGGAGCTTGGAACATTTGCTCCGTATTTGGCTTCAGATGAACTCCTTGAAATGGTCGCTTGCTTCTTGGAGCGTCAAGAGATTGGGTTTGTGCCATACAAACTCGGCAGCCTAGCCAAAGTCAAAGAAGTCTTGTAGCTTGATTTCATTGTCTGGGAGGAAGTTGAGTTGAAAGTGAGTCGTTCCGATTACGTAGTAGAGCAAGTGTAGGAGGGCATCCATATGAGGTGTTAAAGGTTTTTGGAGGAAATGGCTTAGGGCTTGAACTGCAAAGGATAGGTCTGGGTGGGTGTTTACCGGGCTTTAGTATAAAGAGGGGTCAGGTAAGGCTTTTGAGGAGAAGAGGTGTGGCTTGTGAATTCAGGTTGTCACACACTGACATCTTTGATGAGATTTGCAACAAACTTTTATTTATGTCAAAATTTCTAGCCCAAGGAAGTTAATCTGCCCAAGATCCTTGATGATAAACATGGAATCTAGGGTACTCTTGAGTTTGTCAATAGCATGCAAATTCCGCCCCTTATTTCAGCAATTTGCATCTATATGTGATCGTGGATCATGAAGCCGTAATCTTTTTTATGAAATTTTTATCCGTAACCGTCGAGAGTAGGTTGGGCCGTAATCTTGCAAAATTTGCATCTATATGTGATCGTGTGATCCTTGATGAGATTTCACGCTTCATGAAGCGTTATCTTAAGGCTTTGTTAACAGTAAGGCTTCATGAAGCGCCAAGAATCGGCCAAGGGCTGTTTTTGTTGTGCATAAAATTTAGGGCCAATTTTACGCTTGCGCTTCAAATGCAAGGTTCAACCCGCTAGCTCTTTATTCTAGCAAGGTTGAGCCCGTTAGCTCTTTATTCTAGCAAGGTTGAGCCGTGCACGAGGGCTTAGATAAGTGCACGAGGGCATTTTGTTTTTGGTTGTGCATAAAGAATCGGCCAATAATGGTTTGATTGAGCACTCAAAACTCTCAAAGTTCAGGCGTAGCTGAATCAAATTAAAATGACAAGCAGACATCGTAAACCTGATTTCTTGTAATAGAATGTGTAAATGTCCATGCACAAGAAAATGGCCGAAAACCAGGACCCAACTGATATTAAGAAGCGCCATTTTGCAAGCAAAGACAATTATGTTATCAATCCAATAAAAGCATGTATGAAGAGACTTAAAACATCATTGAAGTTTAAGATGAGAAGATCCACCGAGCATTATACATTTTATTTTAAATCATTGCGTCTTCTTGAATGGATTCGAGTACACGGAACAAGTTATTTATCCCAACGACAGTTTCAATCCGAGGGCATATGGCAAGTGAAGCCCAACAGAAACAAAGCTCACGGTCATAAAAATGAATTACAAATGTTTGAACATCATCACCTTTGTATATTGCATCGTCGAGGGCAAAGTTGAAGCCACAGAACCGACTTACTTGCGGCTTCACTTGCTCACCTCTCTTTATAAGCATCCATTTGAGAGGGGATCAGGAATGGCATGCTTCATCGGGTGCTGTAACATTGCTCTACTCCTTCCACAAAACCATGCCAAGCTGCCAAATGCAAAATCTGAAACAGACCGAACAGGTATGGAACTATAGCAGATGCTGCATGAATCATTTCCTTGACCTTAGCATACAAGGCTTACATCTTAGAGAATCATGCAGTTCACCATGAATTTAAGGGGCACAAAAGTTATGAAAGAGGCTGAATCATCATAATATTCAAGGCATTCTGAAGTCTAAATTAAGATTAAATTAATAACACATATCTAAAAAGACGGATGAAAGTATATGTTCATCTATCAAACAAGAACCATGTAAGGATATGGACTATATTCTAGTAAACATTGGCAAAGCAATCCATCCAGCATACCTATCTAAAGCCAGGTAAACATAGATAACACATGTGGAAGTCAAATGATCACATTGGAAATACTGTGGATGGCTGATTTGGAGAACACATGTACGCAGACATAACCAAGCATATAAAAGCAACGAGGTAAAGCACACTAGAACAAATTTTGATTTGAATGCAGACAAGTAACTCGCTTTAAACCTCTAGAGGAATAAGAGAAAGTGTACCTCAATTTCAAAATTCGACTATACTCTCCGGCATGCCACAAAGCATATATGCTGTTTAATTAAGAATTGCTAGTCAAACAAGTACAGTTTGTCATGAAAGGCCCTCATCCAAAGGAATCTCATATCCTTGCTTACACATCAATCCTCTTATTTGGTTAGCTTGATGTGTTTGACCCCACTGCTTGTAGACTTTGTACAAAATTGCAAATGTTTTCTTAGTACGGTCTAGTCCAACTTGATCCATCTCAAAGGGAACACTTGCCATTTCCATCAGACGATTTTGTGACCCATACATGGTCATCTTGCAATGATACAGGGACCGGCAAAGTCTCCAACCGTTGTACTCAACACGTCTTATGAAGTCTGCAACCTTATCCACAGCATCGCAGTGGAAAAATGCCGTGATGATCGCACGCATCACGCCTACTGCATGTACAGATGTGCGGCGTTCAAAGGCTTCATTGATTAGTTCCTCCATCTTCTCCATTAGACCCTCCTGGGCATAGACTTTAATGAGCAAAACATTCAGCCATGGTCTGTAATGGTCTTCTGGAATTAGCTTCATCAGTTCCTCAATTTTACTGATTCTATCTGCGCTGGGTCTCTTACAATATGCACATATCATGGTTCTGACCATTATAATATCCTCTGCAAAATCGGTCCCAACAATACAATAATGCATTTCCTCCATCTTCTCCAAATTACCAGAATGACTATATCCTCGAAGCATAAGCAAGTACGTGTTAGCATCTGGCTCCACAGAGCTTGCCTTCATTGCCAAATATGTATCCTCCATGCGATCCCACATCCAAGCAAATAAGTAGCCAGCGATCAAATTGTTGTAGGTTTTTAAAATTGGGGTGAGATTTGACTTTTTAATTTCCGCCAATGCTGCTTCCATATGATCTACCAACATCAGACGACCAAAGATGGAAAGAAGCATGTTGTACGTTACAATTGTTGGACTACAAGACGCTTCTCTCTTAAATCTCTGGAACAGTAACTGACACTTCCTACTCAAACCATTAACCATATAAACACCCATGAGTGCGTTATATGTTGATGCTGTCTTGACTCGCACCTTAGCAGCCTCTTGAAACAACTCAACAGCAAGCTCGACATCCTTAACTTTACCAGCAAGAGTGATGCCTTTAGAATATTCTTCAGATGTCATAGGGAGGCTCGGGTCATCCAACTTTCGTCTCCAGTTGAGTACCTGAGTCAAGAATGTAGAAAATGAAGCAAATCATCATACATATTACCAAGAGAATGCTGCCCACAAATCAGCAAAGCACACCACAAGAACTCTGTATAAGGAATCGGGTTCCGAAATGAGCTAAACTCAAGGTATAGGAATCGGGTTCCGGAATGAGCTAAACCCAAAATTAGGGCCTGTTTGTTTCTATACCCAAGATATTAGGAATCGAGTTCCAGAATGAGCTAAACCCATACCAGTGTTTGGCTTGAGAATAGGATGAGTCATTCCCATTCTCACAAAATACACATAAGCTCATACCCAACTAAAATGCAGGGTATGAATCATTCTCATTCCAACCCGATTCTGGCATTATACCAAACGGGCCCTAATTAAACTTGAAAGAGCAAGATAATCTCACAATGGGAGACAACAAAGGCTGATCATTCCTAATAGAAAAACAAATACAAAGAAGAGGTTAGGAGAAGGCACCTCAAGACCCAAGGTTGGCCATGGGCGCAACTGCTCCAAGAGCTGGACGAAGGCAGATCCATCCGGATAGGACTTGAAGTGGCGGAAGCCCTCGTCATCCAAGAGCGTGAAAAGGGGGTGAGAATCGGAGGCAGCATCTCAGGCCAAAATCTGGTGCTTCAAAGCGGAGGTCTTGAGAGTGAGATCCCGAAGGCGTATGGGGGAATCGGGGTCCAACTCCGTGGGGTCCTTGAAGAGAGGGATGATGGACTGCCATGCGCTGTTCTGGGAGGAGTAGGGTCTTGCAGGGGAAAGGCAACCATGGAAGGCCGCCTCGGATCTTCGAGATGCTTCTGACAATGTCCACACGCTCTTCACGCTCTTCATCTATACATTACATGGGACTCCTAGACCATCTTTCATGTTGTTATGAGTCCAATACATAGATGCAAAGTTCAGAAATTCGGATTAAACCTTAGAAATGGATGTCCTGGGTTGATTTTTACAAAAATTGAATAAGAATACTAAAAGCAAGAACCTTCCTAAAACCATTTGGAACAGACAATGTATATATGAATGATCAGCATCAATTGATCAATTCCAAGCAACGAAGAAGATCCAAACACTAGTACATATCAATCGCTCACCTCAAGTGATCCAATTGCACCCAGAAATTCTTCACATCACGGGATGGTTCCAATTGCGATCGGAAACCGAAACCCTAGAATCCAAGTGGATGAAGAAAAAAGCATGTAAGAGTAGAGCTTATAGAGCTGGAAAAATAAACACTCGACAATTGATGTATCAAAAATAAGAATATATAATTGGAGGAGATTTCAGGGCGCATCTGATGTGTACAATTAATAGAAAGAAGAGCCAGGAACGAAGTATGGCATCAAGCTTGGAGCAGATCGGGGTCGAGAGATGCTCATTCAACGGGAAAGAGAGAGCGGATCCGGATCTAGAGAGCGAGATAAGTGAGCTACAAAATCCAGAGAGCGAGATAATATTAAAAGCATCACCTTTTTATTGATGTTAATATGGAAGGCCCATCAATCATAACAAGTCCACATCATTGAAGTCCACATCCTAATTTTGCTTTGATTAAGCAATGTCTGTAGACGAACCAGGATCCAATTCGGTGTCAAGTTCGGAGCCATCAAATAAACGGCGTGGGACGTTGGCGCCTTAGAAAGATCCCGGTTCTTTTACTTTAGTTTGTTACTAGTATAGGACCAGTTAGACCTGGGTCCGGTTAACCGAACCGCCGGTTTAGGTTTGGGTTTAGGGCAAACCTAAACCCAAACCTTGGGGGACACGGTTAGCCGGTTCCGGTCCGGTTCCGGTTCTGACCGGTTTCCTCCCGGTTTTGACCAGTTTTGGCACCGGTTAAGGTTCCGGTTCGATTCCGGTTTTTTTGTTTTTATGAGACTCCGCGGGCGCGGTCTACATTCCGCGACCGCGATTCTCATCTAGAAGGAACCCGCGGGCGCGGTCCACATTCCGCGACCGCGATTCTCATCTAGAAGGAACCCGTGGTCGCGGTTTAGGCAACCGCGGCCGCGGTTTAGGCAACCGCGGCCGCGGTTTGCCTGGTTCACAACCACTAAAACTAAAAAATGTAATTTATTATTTTAAAAAAATTGGTAAACCGCCGGTTTTTATCCGGTTCCGGTTCTGGTTTGAACCGCCGGTTCACCGGTTTGGCCTAGCACCGAACCTTAACCTAAACCTAGCCCGGCCGGTTTGGCGGTTTAGGTTAAGGTTCTGGTTCGGTTCCGGTTTTGACCGGTCCGGTTCGCCGGCTCAAACTGAACCGGACCCAGCTCTAGGACCAGTGCCTTGTACGGAGGTGATGCTTTTAATATTATTTTTATTGTATTAGATTTTAATTATTATTTAATAACATATACGAATAAGGAGACGAATAGATTTCATTTGCCGTTTCGATTGTAAATTAATAAATTATCACTTAAAATTAGCTTTCTGATTTATTCTACCCATCCTAACCTAAGAGGGTTGTTTCCATTGAACGGGTGTTTTTTTGTAATTTGCTCAACCAAATAAGCTCATCTCTTATTCGTAATAAACTAATTATGCATAGTTTTATAGTTCATAATAATATAGACGTGTAGTATTAACGAAATTTACATAAATAGTAGAAAAATTTACACTAAACCACCCGTTAAATAGGCGAATTTACACTTAACCACCCGCTATACAAAAATTTGTTTTAAACCACCCAAAATTTCAATTCCGTTAACAAATAGCCACACAAGGCATTATTCCGTCAAAAAATCTGTTAAATCATGTACAAATAAAATAAACTAAAATAAGGGGGGGGGGGATAAAAGAAAAAATATATAACTAAAATAAACTAAAAAAACTTATTGATTTAGTAACTATCAAATCTTTCATTGAGTTTTTTTTGTTTAAATTTGATTGCTAAGTATTTTAAAATATTCCAAAAAAAGGATTTTAGTATTTTAAAAAACTTACTAAAATTATTTATCTATGCAAATATTATATATTTTAAACTATGATATAATACATCTGATTGAAATATTACACTATAATATATCCAATTAAAATATTAAATTTATAAGATATAAAACAATAAATTTTAGATAAATAACCAAAGGTTCTTAATTCTTTTAAAATGCAGATTATTATCAAATATGAAGAAAGATAAATTTTCCAACTTAATAGATGACAAATGATTATTTTTTGGAAAAAATAAAAATTGTACATGCTAATTGTAAATTTCCCAATTTAATAGATGACAAAAGAATTTAAATAAAATATATTTATTTAATAAGAGGGGTGATGTGGCGCAATATGGTGGCGGAATTTGCTTCCGCTATAGTATGTAGTAATAGATTTTGGGGTAAACCAGGTTTTGTAAATAAAGGGATTTTATGTTGTTCGGTTCATTCGTAAGTAGGTCCGTCCATGAGCATGCCGATGGATTAGGACCCCCAAGTCCTAGGGGCCATAAAAATTTATAAAGAGTATATATTAAAAAGTGAAGTACATTAATCATATTGTTCAAATAGCTTAAATGATCTAGCGTGTCCCATGCTTTGAGTTGAGTGGGGTTCGAATCTCGATGGTTGTGATCTTTTTGGCTTTTCATTCTTTGTACTCCCTCCGTCCCTGTTTGTTTGTCCAAAAGGACAATTTGCGCGGGTTTTAAGAACGGTATAAAATAGTATGGGTAATTGGGGAAGTTGGTATAAAGTAGTATAAAGTAGGTGAGAGAGTTGAATAGTATGAGTAAAAGATGTATTTGATTGAGGTGAAAAGAAATAAAGTAGGTGAGAGAGTGAAATAATGAGGGTAAAAGTGTGGATATAAATGGAAAGTGGACAAACAAAAGGGGACGCCCGAAATGGAATACTGGACAAACAAATAGGGACGGAGGGAGTAGTTTTTAAAGTTTGTGGGCTCTCGGTTCTTCTCTTTTTTATTGGTTGAGCGTTTGCAATTCTCATTTGTGAGCTTCATATTATAGTAGTATATTTTTGTTTTCAATTCATTTGTTGCCATTTCCCCTTTCATTGCATTTTTAATAATTTATCTATTTTTCTTTTGTATTTTTTACATGTCCCACGTTAATATTTTGTTTTTTATTCCACTAAGTAGTCGTGAGGGTTTATTTTATTTAAATCTAACTAGCTTATCCACACTAATAAGAAGGGACGAAAAGGGTATGTAGCCCTTGTGGGCTACATTATATAGTGGGAGACCTCCCATAAAAATAAATGTGATAACTAGGTTTTTTTCCGAAAATGCCCCTGAGCAAAAAAAAAGTTACAACCATGCCACCGCATCCCACTCACACCCCTGTCACACAAAAACGACCTGTCATACAAAAAAAAATTTACACCCATTCCACCGCATCCACCCCACACCCCCTGTCACACAAAACCTGTCATACGAACAAAAAATGACCTGTCATACAAAACCCCCAATTTTCGTCCATTATCCACATACAAAAGGCTTGTCACCACATACGAAAATTGTTATACAAAATCATTATTAAGCCTATGCGGGATTTGAACCCACATTACCGTGCGTTAAGCACGTTGCTCTATCATTTAAGCTAATAGGCTATAATTAAAATTAATATATGAACAAAACCAAATATGTCACACACAAAATCCATAATAAAAAACCTGTCACACACAAAAACCATAACAAAAAACCTGTCATACATAAAACCTATAACAAAAAATTTGTCACACGCACACAACCCATAACAAAACCTCCTGTCATATACAAAAAACAGACCAAAAACTCTGTCATACACAAAAAAACAGACCAAAAACCCTGTCACACGAGCCTGTCACACAAAACCCATAAAATAAAACTTGTCACACACAAAAAACATACCAAAAACCCTGTCATACATAACACCTATAACAAAAAAACTTGTCACACACACAACCCATAACAAAACCCCCTGTCATACACAAAAAAAGACCAAAAACCCTGTCATACACAAAAAAAACAGACTAAAAATCTTGTCACATAAGCCTGCCGCACAAAACCCATAACATAAAACTTGTCACACACAAAAAACATACCAAAAACCTTGTCATACATAAAACCTATAACAAAAAAATTGTCACACACACACAACTCATAATAAAACCCCCTGTCATACACAAAAATCAGACCAAAAACCCTGTCATACACAAAAAAAACAGACCAAAAACCCTGTCACACAAGCCTGTCACACAAGCCTGTCACACAAAATCCATAACATAAAACTTGTCACACACAAAAAAACATACCAAAAACCCTGTCATACATAAAACCTATAACAAAAAACGTGTCACACACACGCAACCTATAACAAAACCCCCTGCCATACACAAAAAACAGACAAAAACCCTGTCACACAAAAAAATTATCACACACACACATCCCATAGTAAAACCCCCCTGTCATACACAAAAATCAGACCAAAAACCCTGTCATACACAAAAAAACTGACCAAAAACCCTGTCACACAAACCTGCCACACAAAACCCATAACATAAAACTTGTTACACACAAAAAAACATACCAAAAACCCTGTCATACATAAAACCTATAACAAAAAACGTGTCACACACACGTAACCCATAACAAAACCCCCTGTCATACACAAAAAACAGACAAAAACCCTGTCACACAAAAACATTGTCACACACACAACCCATAACGAAGTGATTTGCTTGCTTACCGCGGTGGTGGACGATGGAACGACGGTGTCGACGGTAGAAAGGCGGTGTCGACGCACACTTTTCTAGATCTAGGCTTTCTAGATCTAGATCTAGAAATTGTAGATCTAGATCTAGAACCCTAGATCTATCCCACCAACGCCGGCCACCTTGGTTGATTCCCACCTACACCGCAGCCCCGTCGTCGTCTCTAGGCGTCGTCGACCGACACCGCTATCCGTCGTCGTCTCTGGGCGTCGTCGTCTTTGGCCGTCACCGACACCGCAGCCTCGTCGTCGTCTCTAGGCATCGTCGACCGACACCGCTGTCCGTCGTCGTCTTTGGTCGTCGTCTTCTCTGGCCGTCGCCGTCGCCGCCGACCGGATCTGGATGAAAAAACAAGAGGGGGAGAGGGGGGAGCCGCCACCGCTCGCCGCTACTCTTTGGTGGCCGTCACCGCTGCCTAATGGATCTGGGGGAAGAAAAAAAGATGGAGAGAAGGGAGAGAAGAGAGAAAGAGGGAGAGAGTGAAATGGAGGAAGAGAGAGAAGAGAAATGAAGAAAGAGAGTAGGGGTTTTTTTTGGGGGCTTTTATAGTGCCAAAAGAGGCTAGTTAGTGAATATAATTTAAATGGGGGTTAGGGAGTGTTCTAATGTGGGTAAAATATCCTCACCACCCACTTCCCAGTAAAGGAACTGATAAGCGTGTTTGCTATCACTGCAAGGAAGAAGGCCATATTCGAGACAATTGTTTCGAGCTAATTGGTTATCCAGGCTGGTACAAGTGATAGTAGGTGAGGAAAGAATACCGTGTTGCTACAAGTGTGAAGAATGATGGTAATTCGAGTCGTGATACGCCTTTGTAAGGAAATCAGAAGGAAGAGAAGAGTATGGATCAAGTTCAGTTGGCACAGGCAGTGACAAGCCTCTCCAATGCTTGTCAGGAAGTCATGAAAGCGTTTATGGATAAAAAGGCTATGAGTGTGGTGGCTAGAATGGGAAGGAACAATCTACACTTCTCAGGTATTTCTTCTCCTGTCCTAAATGCTTCTAAACGTGGTCCTAGTGATTGGATTGTGGATAGTGGAGCGTCTGATCATATGACCTCTCATAAGGACATTTTGTTGAATGCACGAGATGTGGATTATCCTATACACATTGTCTTGCCCGACGGTTCGTCCAAAACAGTTAGCATAATAAGATATGTGTAGTTGAATGATGATATTGTGCTCAAAGATGTTTTGCACGTTCCAGAATTTAAGTACAATTTGCTCTCTATCAGTAAGCTCATTGCTATAGGAGTCTTGAGTGCTCATTTCTATAGGGAATTTTGTATTTTGCAGGACCGTTTGAGTAAGAAGTATTTGGCTATTGGCAAGAGTTCAGGGGGTTTATATAAGATTGGTGGAGCTACAGATGTTGGGATTCAGAGTTTTACTATTTCAAATAGTAGAGTTTCTAATGCTTCTTAAGAGTAAAGTGTTAGAAAACTGTGATATTACTCTTCTTCATAGAAGAATGAGACACATTTCAGTTTTCAAATTGATCCATTTACCTGGTTGTAGTAAACAATTGAATGTTGATTTTATATGGGATGCATGTTCTCTTGCTAAATTGCACAAGGTTCTTTCTCCACCTAGTAGTAGTATTGCAACAAGTATTTTTTATTTGATCCATGTGGATTTATGAAGACCATTTAAAGTGGTTGCCTAAATAAAGCTAATTATTTCATGACCCTAGTAGATGACTGTAGTAGGACCACTTGGACGTTTTTGTTGCACAATAAGCAACAAGTATCTGTTACTTTAGAAGCTTTCTTCATGTAGATTAAGAATCCATTTGGAATTGTTCCAAGGAATTTGAGATTAGATAATGGTAGTGAGTTTGTGAATCATGAGTGTGGCAAGTTGTTGATGCATCTAGGAATTACACATCAAAGGACGATGGTGTATAGACCTTAGCAAAACGGGATTTTTGAGTGTAAGCACATACATTTGCTTGATACAGCTAGGGCATTGGGGGCGATCGTGTGTTAACAACCACGTACATCATTAACAAGATGTCAAGTTTAGTGTTGAAATGGAAAACACCTTTTGAGGTGTTATTTTCTAAGCCTCCTTCATACAATAATCGGAAGGTGTTTGGTTGTTTGTGTTATGATATGATAGCTCCTAAACCATATGACAAGATGGAGTCAAGAGGTTGGAGTTTGTGTCTTTATTGGATACCCACCAAATCATAAAGGCTACAAGCTATATGATTTGATCTCATGTCAAATATTTGTTAGTAAGGATGTTGTGTTTCAGGAACTTGTTTTCCCATATCTTGATCAACAGGAGAAGCAAGTGTCCACAACAGGTCAGGGTGATTTGATTTTAGCAAAATAGATGGTTGATTTCATTGTAGATGATGATTTTGATGATCAATTTGCTCAGGTTTTGGGAAATAATCTGACAGATGTTGATCAGCCTGTTACATATGGTTCCTTGAGTCGAATTCACTGCAATGTAGATCAGGAAACGACATCAGAAGTATTCGAGCAAGAGTTTGAAAACGTGGTTTCACCTCATATGTAAAATCTTCCTTTATCAACTAAAGTCACTCTTGGAAGAATGTCTAAGAGAAGTCGACAGGCGCCTGTGTGGCACCAAGATTATGTAATCAATAGTGCTCACAAGGAGAACTTTGCCTCGTTAGCAAATGTTCTCGCAATTAGAGAACCTTACAGGTTTGAGGAGGCTTTTAAAGGATCAACGATGGACTCAGGCTATGGACCATGAGTTGAGTGCTTTGGAGAGAAATGGTACTTGGCGTCTCACTAAATTACCAAAGGGTAAGAAAGCCATGAAGTCGAGATGGGTGTATTAAATTAAGTTCAAACCCAATGGAGATATTGAGAGGTGTAAAGCGAGGCTCGTGGTGAAGGGTTTTAGTCAAAAACTTGGAAAGGACTGTAAGCATACTTTCTTACCTATGGCCAAGCTACGTACAGTCTGGATTATCATTGTGTTAACTTCTACAAAACAGTGGTATTTACATCAATTAGATGTAAATAATGCGTTTCTTCATGGTCATCTTGAAGATGAAATATTCATAGAAGTTCCTTAAGGATATCATAAGGCTTTGCAGGGGCAAGTCTGTAAACTTGAACGATCCTTGTATGGTTTGAAACAAGCTTCAAAGTCGAGGAATATGGAGTTAACTCAGTTTTTTATAGGTTTGGATTATGTGTAATCCAAATCAGATTATTCTTTATTTGTCAAGAGATAGGGTGCCAACTTTATAGCTTTGTTGGTATATGTTGATGATGTGCTAGTGATTGGAAATGATGTTGTTGAAATTCAGTATGTTAAGAATGCTCTTCATGCCAAGTTTACAATTAAAGACTTGGGATTGACTCGTTATTTCTTGGGAATGGAGTTATATTGAGATGATATAGGTATTACTTTTCTTGAGTCAAAGAAAATACATTGGTGATATTCTCAAAGATTGTAACATGATATGTGCTAAGCCAGCTAAGTTTCCTCTTCCAACCGGGTTGAAGTTAAGACAAAAGGAAGGGGTTATCTTGCCAGATGCAGAGCATTATAGGCGGCTTGTAGACAGAATGCTTTATCTTTCATTTACTAGGCTTGATATATCTTCTTCCATACAACATTTGAGTTAACTTGTTTTTGATAAAAAATTCCACATTGGCAAGCTGCTATGCACGTCTTGAGGTACCTCCTAGCTACACCTACTCATGGTATTCCTTATCATGTCCAGTCTTCTTTGAAGATCACAACCTTTTCAGATGCTGATTGGGGAGCTTGTCTGACTACTCGACGCTTTCTTTTTGGTTACTACGTGCTTCTCAGTCATGCTCTCATTTCCTGGAAAACCAAGAAACAATCTACTGTTTCTAGGTCCTCTACCGAGGCTGAGTCGCAAAGTATGACAGTTACAACAATCGAGATTGTTTGGACTAATTCACTCTTACGGGATCTTTGTTTGAGTGTTTCTTTGCCTATTACCTTGTTTGTGATAATCGCTTGGCTCAACAATTGGTTGTCAATCCTTGTTATCACAAGCGCACTAAGCATGTGGGCATCGACTGTCACACTTGTGAGTGTGTTCTATCAGGTTTTCTTTGCACTCGTTATACTCCCATTAATTTCGAGTTGGAAGATTTGATGACAAAGGCCTTAAGTGAAGCTCAAACCAATTTCCTTTCCTACAAGTTAGGGCATCAATTGGCTCCAGCTTGAGGGGGGAATGTAGACGAATTAGGATCCAATTCGGTGTCAAGTCGGAGCCAACAAACAAACGACGTGGGATGTTGACGGCTTAGAAAGATCCCTGTTCTTCTACTTTAGTTTTTTTTTTATTTTGGGGTGAACCCGAGTTTTTAAATAAAGGGGTTTTATGTGTTCGGTTCATTCGTAAGCCGGTCATATAAAATATCCTATTTGCTTATTTTCTAAGTTAGCTTTTGTGGAAGGAAAACTCTCGTTCTTGTTGTCGTAATGGACTTTGAAAACCTTTGAGTGTTTTTTATCCATCTATACTATATTGGTTCAGTTCCTATTGTATTTGTTTGTTTCCTTCCAATTGTCGTTATCCTCTTCGTTTCTATAATGTCAAACACTCTATTCATAATTACCCAACTCCTTAGGGGTCGCCTAACATCTAGGGCGGCCCATGAGCATGTGCAAACAACTTGGTGGAACAGGGCCCCTAAATCCTCGGGGCCCCAAAAATTTATAGAGTTTATATTAAAAAGTGTAGTACATTAATCATATTGCTCAAATAGCTTAAATGGTCAAGCGTGTTCTATACTTTGATTTGAGTGGGGTTCGAATCTCGGTGAGTATGATCTTTTTGATTTTTCATTCTTTATAGTATTTAAAGTTTGTGGGCCCTCCAATTCTCATTTTTTTGGTTGAGCATTTTGTGTTCTCATTTATGAGCTTCATATTTTAATAGTATAATTTCGTTTTCAATGTTGTCATTTCCCCTTTCATTACATGTTTAATAATTTATCGATCTATATTGCTCTTGTATTTTTTACATGTCCCACTTTAATATTTTGGTTTTTATTCCAGTAAGTAGTAGTGTGGGTTTATTTAATTTAAATCTAACTAGCTTATCAACACTAATAAAATTATATAAATTTTCTATGTTTGATCATTAAATAAGATTAAACATATAGTTACTATGAAAGATTATTTATTATTTGATTACTAAGATTATAGTCTAAGTAATTACTTAATTGTTTAATTTTGATCAGCCGGTTATCAAACCAGCCATCCACTATGGGACTGAGTGTTGAGCCACCACGAAGGCACAAGGATAGAGGCTATTAGTAGCCGAGATGAGGATGTTGAGGTGGATGAGCGAGCACACTCTATTGGACAAAATCAGAAATGAAGTGATCAGAAGTAGGGTGGGGGTGACCAACTTAGAGGATAAGTTACGGGAATCGAGATTACGTTGGTTTGGGCATATCTAGAGGCAGGGCCCCGAGGAGCTAGTTCGTAGGTGTGAGAGCCTGGATTTGGGAGCTATTCATAGAGGAGGGGTCGACCGAGAAAACTCTAGAGAGACAGTATAAGGCAGGATGTCACAAATTAAATCTGGCAATTTGCAAGGATAGTTGGAGGGAGAAGATTCTATTAATATAGTTTAATTTTGATTTCTCAATCCCTATTAATGTGACTATTTTTATTTGTAAGGATAAATTATAAAGATGAATATAATTTTCATTAAACTAGTTATACTCTATACTTTTCTTACAATTATATCCATTATCAACAAACACTAAATTATTTTACCTAAACGATGACAATTATCAATATATCCCTATTTTTACGTCTATAATTATAAACCTTAACTTATCATCCAAAAGTTGTGAAATTTAACCAATTTTAAACAATAATTACTTTTTCGCATGAGGACTCCAAAGTCCATTGGACGGGCCTACTAACATCACTGCCGGTTTCCTTGCTAGCAATACTCTCACTCTAATTTTGTTCTTTTTTTCGGTTGCCCGCTGGTTCACCAGAATTTCGTCTTGGCTACATCCAGCTCGATCCGGGTCGCGCACTTGGCTTTGGTGGGCGAGTCTCCCAAAGGGAAGTTTTTTTGACATCCACTGGAGTTGAACCTTAAACCTTGTGGATGTGAAGAAGACCGCTTACTACCTGAGCCAACTCTCTTTGGTCTAATTTTGTCCTTTTGCTGAGCCTGCCTGTTACATTAGTGTCTCACTTTCAGCTCATTTTTAGCCTCTAGTATGCATTTTTAATCCATTTCAATAAACACACAAGAATAACTGAATACAGTGAGTGCATCTACTATAATATAATAATATAATATAAAGCAGAATCCAAGTCTGTGTAAAAGATTGCGCCACATCATCAAGCTTGAATAAAATAATATTTTTATTTTCTTACATCAGATTTTTTTAAAATAATTTTTAAATCTACTTGATATCTTATCAAATTTTCTTATATACCTACTTTATATTTTATTCAATTTCCTTATATCTACTTCATATCTTATAAAAAATAAATTATATATATATAGCTCATTAGGTTCATATTTACGCCCTTTGGGTTGTCCATACATACATTATCGAGAAAAGAACAGGCTCGAGTTAAAAATTGATTCGAATCAATTAAATCGGATTTATATATACATTAGCCGTGTATATGATATAAAATTTATACTAGTTATTCAGAATTGTCAAATCATTAATTAAGTAGGCGAAAAAGTTGACATTGAAAAATCAACTCAAGTTGGAATGTATACATAAATCTGTGAATCACCGGCTTTCCTCTGCGTATATATTATATATACGCACTAGAGGAACTATTTAGATATGCAAAATGAAGCTGATCAAGATTTGATTTCAATGACGCTTATAAAAGAAAAGACAGAAGCCGATCTGGGAGCAATGCACGTTGGATCCAGACTGTCCAAAACCCCAACTAGTGTAAAATCCAAATCACATGCCATATTTAATTATTGGACGTCTGTTGTACTTGAATGGGTATGGCATACATATTTAGATGTCACTGTCATCTTTCCTTTGGAATTCATTTAATTAAGGAACGTGCAAGCTTGCATTAGACTCTGGTCCACTATTCATTCATTCATTCATTAGTTATAGTAATAGCAATCAGGTAGTGAAGAACTAAAGAGGCATACATGGCGGAAACAAGCAACGGCGGCCCTGCTGATTGCGATTGTGAAGCTCCTCTGATCCTGCAGAGCAACAAGGCGGGGCATCCATGGATGCTGTATCTCAGCACCTTGATCGCCGTGTGTGGTTCCTATGAGTTCGGAGCTTGGGTAAGCTTTGAAGCTTAATTTTTTTTTAAATAAAATATTTTTGGTGTTCGGAGGGTCATTGTAGCTAGAACTTATCTAGCTGAATTTAGCTAAATTAAGCTGGAAATAAAAAGCTGCCTCCCCAAGCTTAACAAAGCTGAACCCAGCTCTTAATTCAGCTTCAACTAGTTTTCTCGAGCAGACCCTTATTCTTCATTTACCTTTATCAAGCTAGTTTGGGAGCATACTATATAAGTACGTACACAATTAAGTGGAATTTATATATGAACGCGGAATGTTTCAGATTGGATACTCGTCTCCCACTCAATCTGCTATCACTCAAGACCTTAATCTCACTACAGCACAGGTGCGTTTTTATATAAGAGGATTGAATCAATGTGATCATTTGGTTATTCATCGTGAGGCGTTGTTTAAATACACACATAGACCATCCTAGCGGGGACATGAGTGGGCTCAGTGTCCCCCTCCCATCGGGTTTATTATTGGTGCGTATATTGAGTGTTAGGTTAAATATAAATATATTTTAGATTAATTTGTATTAATATGACATGAAAATCAATTAGCCTAGATGGTCTATTGTTCAATTTTGTTTTCATCCTATTAAGATTCAATTCTTCCGAGTATCATTTTGTTTTTTTATTCACGTTTAATATATTTCTCTCCAATTGTTTCTATAGACTAGACTATGACACCCGACGTTGTTTGGACTGATAGGGTAACAATAATTTGGTCGTTTTATGTTTAAAGTTGTGTCTTTTTATATTCAATTAATACACATGTATAAATATAATTGTTGTTTCTATTTTTTTTAATTTATATGTCGTTGTTGGGTGCATTACGTTTGTATTGAAGCATAATATAACATGATATATAGTATATAATATGTTAGTATTCACACAGAGAAACTGTAATATAATATTTATATTATACTAATGATGTCAATAATAATGGAAAAAAATATGTTAATAATGGCCAAAAATATTAAAGTGAATATATAATAGGTAGAACCGTAGAATTGAATAACATAGCAATACTAACATAATTTAATGTATTATGAGCACATTAGGAAGAATTGAATGATTTGCTTTTAATCACAAAAAATACAACTTTCTATAAGTAGGTTAGATTAGGTAGATGAAAAATATTCGACAAAAAAAAAAGTAGATGAAAAAATAAATTTAATAAGATGATTAATATTCTTAGATAATATTTAATCCTTTATAAACTAATAATTACAATTTATATTACGTTGATCATAATACAACTTAATTAAAAGGAAATCAATTCAAGACAATTAATGGGAAAAAAAATCCAAATTCACATGTATGTACTTAGATAGATGAGAAATAAATTTAATTAGATAATATATAGTCCAAAATTTACATGTATGTTAGATAGATGAACATAATAGCATTTAATTGAAAGTAAATCAATTCAAGGCATTTAATGTCAAAAAATTCCAACTTCACATGTAGATAGATAGAGTGTTTGTACTCGGCTATGGACAAGGTGCCTTTATTGAGCGAAGTAAACTTGGCCTTACTCGCTTTTTGTGACCCCGGGTGGCAATGACGTAAGTATGTTTGAGCATGTCTCAAATAGACTTGTACGTGGTTGTTTAAGTAACGAGACTTTCCACCGTTGTTGTGAGAGTGTCGCGGAGTG
Organism: Polygonum aviculare; assembly: GCA_934048045.1. Classification (NCBI taxonomy): domain Eukaryota; kingdom Viridiplantae; phylum Streptophyta; class Magnoliopsida; order Caryophyllales; family Polygonaceae; genus Polygonum; species Polygonum aviculare. Next base: position 2,606,394 of record OW204032.1, on the reverse strand, counting down.
CACCATAAAGTATCTAGTCCTGTCTTTCCCAACACGTAAAAAACGCAGGGTTCGGTGCTTGAAGAAATTGGCTCCAATATGAGTCTTTGGTGGAGCAACGTGCGAGCCATCGAGGAAAGAATAGAGGCTAAAGCCTCTCAATGTGGCTTCAACTTTAGCTTTCTATGCAATGTAGTTCATGAGAGTGAGTTTGATGATGTACGTTCCCAAACTAAACCACAATGAAGGGATGGTCGGATTGGAAAAGGTTTGGTATTGTGAGAGAGCATTCAACCATTAAAACTCAAGAAGGAACCGCCGGTGAGAACTAGGAATTTGTGGTGGTAATGGCGCTTAGGGAGAAGGTCGATACCATATAAGGATTGATTGAATGTGATCATCGTTTATTCGTCATAAGCATTGCTTAAATCACATGAATGATCAACTAGGCCAAGTATCTTAAGAGATAAGATATATTGCCATACAAGATAGAACTTTACTAACACACCTAACACAAGATGGGAAAGACTAAAGATAAAAATATAGTATTGCTAACCATCATATATGCCTAAGCATAATACATGTGTGATAATACGTTCTACATTACTTAATCTAACTAGGTTGAAAATGTAGTGCTTTTGTGGTAGTTGTGTATTGGTATTGTATACTGGAGGAGTTTGGATCTTTGATTATAAACACCTTTCTAGAAAATGGAGCTAGCCTAGCCTAGCCTGCACGAGCATACGTTAAAGTGCGCTGAAATGAAGAGATTGATTTTGATTCTATAAAAAACTACTACAAAATTGCAGTATGCGCTCTTTGGGTCTATTCTATCCTTTGGAGCAATGATTGGAGCTATTACAAGTGGGACCATTGCTGATGGAATTGGGCGGAAATGGGTATGTACCAATTAAATGAATCCAATTAAGATATTGTACACAACCAGTTATAATTAGGCTAGCCATAATCCAACAATGACTAATAAAATTAAGCATATGCACATGTAGGCAATGAGAGTATTCAGTGTTGTCTGTGCTGCTGGGTGGCTTGCTATATACTTTGCTCAGGTATTATAAGTACTATAATATGGTGTAATCTCTTTTCTTTGAATTTCAATCCTAGCTTATGTAGCTTACGCAAGCTATACGCGTACATGTGACCTTTCTACCGGTTTCACATGTGAGTGTATGATAGGGAGCATTGCCCTTGGATATAGGAAGGCTAGCGGGTGGATATGGAATGGGAGCCTTCTCCTATGTGGTAAGTAGACACCAATTCAACAATCTCCTACATACCAATTAATTCAATATTGTTATCCTAATTATAATTTGACTTAATACAAACCACCTTACCTTACATCCTATGGTCTAATAAATTGATTGGGTAGATACCCGTCTACATTTCTGAAATAGCGCCTGTCAACCTTCGAGGGACTCTAACGACTTTAAATCAGGTGAATACAAACGCCAACTTCTAAATTGTTATTGCGAATCTTCAAAGTAGGTTTTGTACGTATGTGGATGTGCGTGCCCTTCTATATTAATTTTATTATTTTTATGCAGCTCTTGATTGTTATTGGAGTGTCTGTATCATTTGTAGTGGGGTTAGTGTTGACATGGAGGGTTTTAGCTTTAACAGGTACCAAACCCTCTCTGATCTATAACATATGTTCATATGGCGGGAACATAAATGATCAAATGAAGTTATGACATATAAACATTATACATTTATATTTATATAGGGTTGATTCCGTGTGCTATACTCTTTTTCGGTCTTTACCTTGTTCCAGAATCTCCAAGATGGTTGGTAAGAGCTTGTGCATACATATTTACAAGATAATCTTCCATTTATAGTCCCCTGAACCTGGAATGCAACATAACAAAGGAATTGGTCATTTTAAATATCATTAAAAAACACAGGCAAAAAGAGGGTGTAAAAAGGAATTCCATACTGCATTGCAAAACCTCAGGGGCAAGTATGTTGATATAACCGCAGAAGCAGATGAAATTCAGGTACATGGTGTATATATATTTCAAGCTATGTACAACATGAAGCGTTCAAAGCTTATGCAAGTACTTAAGTTTATGAACCAATTATTCACAAAACTATTCAACTGACAGGATTACATACAACAACTGGAACAACTTCCCAAAGCGAAGTTTCTTGATTTGTTTCAAAGAAGATACATACGCTCACTCATTGTAATATACATGTGCTTAATATCATTTCCTTGCATAGTCATGTATTTGTGTTTGTATTCTCTAACATGTTCTTGAATGACTGCGTGATGAGATAGATAGGTATTGGGCTTATGATCTGCCAACAGTTAGGGGGGATCAACGGTGTTTCTTTTTACATCAGTGAGACTTTTGAATCTGCAGGTAACACAATAAAATAGTACATATGTGATGTGTGCATAAAATACTTGAATAATCTAGTGGATCCTCCTCTAACAAACAGAAATTCAATGAACCAGGAGTTTCTTCCACAGTAGGGACCATAGCATATGCTATTATTCAGGTTTGGGCTCTACCTTTGCGCCTCGTATGTTGATGGTCTTAGGTTTCACATTAATTGTAAATTGGGTTTTTGCAGGTTGTGGTCACTGCAATCGGGGCAACATTGATGGATAAAGCAGGACGTAAACCTCTCATACTGGTAAATTCATGTTCTAACATGCATCAACATGGTTGAGTTTCTGTTTCTTAACAGCTAGCTAGCAAGCTAGCATGCCCTAACTTACACTGATGAATGTGTGTGTGCGCGTGTGTGTGTGTTGGTTAGGTCTCTGCCACGGGACTCATGATAGGCTCACTACTAGCGGCCATTGGTTTTTATCTTAAGGTACCCTACTACCAAGCTAGTTAATTAAGCACATTGATCCAATCATGCATGCTTAACAAATATGGGATTCCAACGTTGTTGTTGATTTTTTGTCAACTAGGGTCATGATCTATTGGTGAAAGCAGCGCCCATACTTGCTCTAACTGGTTTATTGGTATGAATGCATTCAATATAAGGCAACCCTTGTTTGTTACGTGCATTATTAATTGTTTTGTACGTGATGAGCAATTACCTACTTTAGGAATGTATTATTTTGGTTTTTCAGGTATACATAGCAGCGTTTTCCACTGGCATGGGAGCAGTCCCATGGACTATCATGTCTGAGGTTAGATTTTACGAAGAAATGTATATATTTATTCAGTTATATCCCACCCAACATCTTCATATATAATCAGCATCGACATTGTCATCATTGTCGTCATTACCGTTTGTGGTTGATATATTCTTTATGTTGTGTAGATCTTTCCCATAAATGTCAAAGGTCAAGCTGGAAGTCTAGCAACACTGGTTAATTGGTTTTGTTCTTGGACAGTGTCTTACACATTCAGCTTCTTTATGAGTTGGAGTTCATATGGTATGACATATATTAATGTTATGTTATTAAGCTATACATATATACATACACGCCTAACATACATAATTAAGATTGACCAAAATCTAAAGTGCTACTAACCTGGAGTATAAAGGGTTGTTTGATATTGCTGCTTCTTGCTAGGTACCTTTCTCCTCTTTGCTGCAGTCAATGCTTTGGCGGCTCTTTTCATTATCAAGATGGTGCCTGAAACAAAGGGTCGAAGTCTTGAGGACATTCAGTCTGCCATTACTTAATTATCACTAGTACTACAATGATTGAATAGAGACGCCTGCCGCCATTTCCATTCAGATTTTTCCTCTCCAATTTTGAATTCCTAGCCTGTGTAGTATTTAATTCCTTTGCGGGATAAAAGTTATTATTTCTCAACCAACACAACAGTGAGCTCTACTTGATATTTACAAAAAAAATATGGACCGACCGAGCATGTAACAAGGATAGATAATGTGTCTCAGCTGAAATAAACTACTCCAAATTTACTGTATGACCATGTACTTACATGCTCCATCTTTAAGAATAGCAAACTTACATTTCGTAGTAGAGCTTAAGGAGAAGATTGGGATGAAGATAATCAACCAAGCTTAAGGGGGCAAATGTTGCATATAAGCATGCTTGATATCCATTATTTGTCATATAGCATTAGTAAATTAGTCAGTTAATTAACTGTCGCAAGGAGTAGGCACTTGATAGTTATATACAGTTAGTAGTTTTATAAATTTAAGTGAAAGAATTCACTCTTTGTAATCCATCCAAACGGTTATAAACCATGAAGTCAATTTTGAGTGCAACAAAGGAAGAAGTTTCACAAAACTCTCTTACTTTTTCATTCTTCTTGTTCTACACGTTTACTGACTTAAGAATAGTAAATTTACGATCTATCAACATTCATCTCACTTGGGCACTCACACAAAATACCGCTGAAATTGTTAGCGTTTGGCACCACTAAATGATTTTTTTAACTGTAATAACAAATTGGCTTAATCTAATCAATTTAAGTTATAAATACTCTAATGAAATAAAAAACGAGATAGAACAGGTCAACTCAGCCTGTGGCAAAAGCTCGTTAGTCTCAGGCAGAGGCAGAGGAGATCGCAAATCAAGACTTGGAGGCGAATGAAACAACTGATGATGGAGAGGTTCTTACCTGATGATTACGAACAAATTCTTTATAAGATGTATATAGAGTGCGTTCAGGGCAAGAGGAGCGTCTCAGAGTACACAACCGAATTCCTAAGGCTGAGTGAGCGGAACGAATTGGGAGAAACCGAGGGCCAGAAAGTTGCTCGCTTTATTAGCGGCTTGAAGGGCTCGCTACAAGAGAAGATGGGATTACAGACTGTTTGGACCATAACCGAAGCCTCAAGTTTGGCATTGAAGGCGGAATTGATGGAGAAATCTCCCAGAAATTTCTCATCTTTTCGCAGATATCCACAACAGAATAGTTTTGATGCGGCTGGTGATGAGGATAAAATCACACCTTCAGAAGATAAAAATTCAACAGCAGATAAGGAGAAGGGTGCGAGTACTTCAGCATCAGGCAAAGCCCCCAACAAAAGACAACCTAATCCTTACGCTAAGCCATCAGGTGATAAGTGTTTTAGGTGTGGAGGTCACGGACACAGATCAAACGTTTGCCCATCTAGGCGAACAACTGCTGTCGTGAATAATTATGATGATGAGGACCAGGACAAGGAAGAAGACGGCTATTCGGATGTTGAATTTGCTGAAGAAGAATCCGACGATAGGGTGAACATCGTGCTTCATCGAATTCTATTGTCTTCCACAGAAGAGGGACAAAGGAAGAACTTGTTCAAAACCTATTGTTCTGTCGCAGGCAAAGTGTGCAATTTGATAGTAGACAATGGTAGCACAGAGAACCTAGTGTCGCAGAAATTAGTAAACCATCTGAATTTATCAACGCAGCCCCGGGAGAAGTCCTACGAGTTAGGCTGGGTGAACAAAGGTCTGCAGGTACGGGTTTCCTTGACTTGCAAGTTATTATTGTCTATTGGGAAACACTATAAAGAGGAGGTGATGTGTGATGTTATAGACATGAATGTCTGCCATGTCTTGCTTGGCCGCCCTTGGTTATTTGATAATGATGTGACCTACAAGGGACGAGATAATGTGATGATGTTTAAGTGGGGTGGACACAAAATTGCTATGGCGCCTATTATGCACTTTGATCAGCCTACAAGGAAAAGGAAGTCTAACTTTTTGGTTATGGCACGGAGTGAAAAGGAGCTAGATGAAGATATTCATGCTAATGAGGCTTTATATCCAGAAGAGAACTCGAGGTCGAGTTCTTCAGAGGTGGAGGAGACTGATGTAGGGAGATTGGCAGCCCGATTCGAAGAGGATCTCATTCGTCGAAAAGGCCGTAACCGGTAGAAGAGGATCTAAGGGTTTTCCGGGTTTTTCTATCGTTTCAGGGCTTTTAGTTAGGTTTTAGTTATTTTTGGAATTTTCGTAATTTTTATTTTATATCTTTTATCTTTTCTATCTTCTATCTTTTCTATCTTTTTAGGTTTTTAGTTCCTTTATATATAGATCGATTGTAGCCCTGAATAGACAATTTTCATTATTTTTATCAATTACAGAGTTTCTCTGAATTTTCTGGTGGATTTCCAGTTTTCTTGCGTTTTAGGTTTCGCGCTTGCGATTTCTTGATCATCAAGGCTTGCGCTTGCTTGCCTTTCAAGCTTCCTGCTGCGTCAAAAGTGAAAAAGGACAGGTGACACCTACTATTGGATAAAATCGGGATTCCCATTTGGCATAATTGTCAAGGAAATTTAAGGACGGAAGAATGAGGAAATATCAATGCTCTATAAATAGATGAATAGTGATTTGCTATTCTCAAGTCTTTTGAGCATCATGTCGTTACCCTACTAAAATTAAGAGTGAAGGTGGTCAAAGTTGAGTGTGCGATCTCAACAACAACGATTGGAGTTGAGTGTTCGATCTCAATGACAAGGACGATTTCGTAAGCTAAAGTAACTACAAGTGGTAATTTCGAGAAAAGGTTCAATCTACTTGTGCTGCTTAAGTAGATTTGGTTGCAAGATCTTGGTTGAGAAAATACAATAGTATGACTATGAGTTCGGTGATTCTAAGAACATAAAAAGTTTCTTTTTTTGCATGTGATATGTAAGATACTATTAATAATACAAGTAAGATCATTTGAAAAATCCTTTAAGCATGTAGAGGTTTACCTAAACAAGCTAGTTGGTTTGTGAGCAGTGTTCTAAAAATCCCTTCTAGGCCCCGCCTAGGCCCCGTCTAGGCGCTAGGCGGTCCCCCTCCGCCCAGCCTTTTAACCCGCCTAGGCGTTGCCTAGGTGACCGTCTAGGCTGTTTAGGCAACCGTTTAGGCCGCCTAGGCGCTAGGCAGTCCCTCTCCGCCTAGAAACCGCCTAGCGTTTTTTAGAACATTGTTTGTGAGAGGTTCGTTTAAGGAATCGTACGCATTATTATTTCCCCGTTTTATTATTTGCGTACTTATTTTATTTTTTGCCTATATAAAGAGTTGTTCCATAAGCAATTTCTTACCATATTCAGGCGTATGATTCCAAGAATTGGTATCAATGAATTAGTGAGGTAGACACTAAATACATCCTTAGTTCTCTTGGTGATTGTGAAAAGTATGATTTGATTAAGATTATGACTAAGCTTGTTAAGGATAATGTTAAGTTGTAAAGTGAACTTAGTGATTATGAAAAGACCATTAATGAGCTTAAACTTTATTGCACGTAAGCAATTTCATCTACATGAGAAAAAAAAGGTTGAATATCGAGCTCATTACTCTCACATACGTGACTAAACCACATGCAAGTGTGAAAATCATTGACCAAGGACCTAATAGGTCTCGAATGTTAAGTTGAGGTGTCTAATTGCCAAGTTTGAAAAAATTTAGAGTCCTAAACAACTAATAGTCGCAAGTTCATTACCATGCATACCTATACTACTTGTAAAAGTTTGGGTGGGCACATGAGCAATGATATATGATTTTGCCTTAATAAAGCATCCATTTATCTATAAAAGCACTCATGAAAGAGCTATGCTAATTAATAATGTCCTATTGTTGATCATGTGTTTTGCTGATGTCATTTTATGTAGCCGCAATTTGCTCCTATATTTTTCTTTTGTGTGCTTTGTTTTGTATGGTAGATCTTGATTGTGATGTGCTTAATTTGTATTCGTTTGAACATCTTTGTATGATGTTCTTATTCCAATATTACGACGTATGCGTATGTAATCCCAAGTTTTGTGATATAGCCGCATATTTTTGTGTTCATCATGGATAAAACTTTGTTTTGATCGGATTTTGGCTCTAATTTGGTGTGTTCGTCCAATGGATTTTCATATTTTTTGTGATTTGTTCGCAAATTATTGCGTTGATTCTGCATAAAACTTTGTTTTGATCGGATTTTTTTGGCTTTGATTTGGTTTGTTCGTCCAATGGATTTTCATTTAATTTTTATATGTACGTGTTTTTTTGCTTTACGCTGTTACTTGTTCTTTTTTTTTCATCGATCTTCATTGTGAAATATTGTGTGTTGGGCCGTTGGAAACCCAAGCCCACGAAGTGTAGAGTTGGACAAGCCCATTGCGGATTTATCACCAACGCCAGGAGAGAGCCCCGCCAATTTCTCCCTCCATTAATAAGCGCCAACGGAACTATAGCAAGGTGGAAATCTCCGAATCTTAACGCCAGAGCGAGATCTTCGGGATCTCGTGTAACGCCTGTCAAACGGCACAATTTGGGAAGGAAGATCTGTTATAAAAGGAAGGAAGAACGCCAATGGGAGGACACAATATACTCTGCGCTCTCAATCACTCCAAGCTTACCAAAAATCTCTGTTTTGGGCGAATTAACTGTGTAAACACGTTACTTCGCTATGAAGAGGGACTCCTAGTCACAAAGTCGTCACGACGTGTTAGAAACTATGAGAAAAAGATTATTAATAGAAATAACGAATAAAACAATAAAGAAAATGATGAGAATGGAGCGAATCGTGGTGCAAATTGTATTGATCGAACGTTGCTTCTGGGTACAAATGGCTAAATTCGAATACACTTGAATCTTTGGAGCAAGAGAGATTGCGATTGATGAGAATAAGGCAAGAACAATGAGATTTTTTGGTAAGCTTTGGGCGATAGTGAGTACTGAATATTGTGTGTCCCTTTTGGTGTTCTTCCTTCCTTTTATCTTGAGGCCTTCCTTCCCAATTGAGCCGTTGATCAACGTCTGGAAAATCCCGGAGATATCGCACCTGCATTTACTACTTGGCGTTGGAATATCTCCCTCTTGCTACAGTCAAAGCTCGCCTTCAATTGTGGAGCGGAAATCACGGGCTCAATATCACCGGCCGTTAGCAATGGTTCCTATGGGCCTATCCGCTTAATGTTTGTGGGCTTGAGATTTGAACGGCCCAACAATACCCCCTCAAAAAAGCCCGGGGAAACAATCCCGCTGGCGGTTTCTCTAGGGTTTTTTGAATTTCAAATGGTGTTTTTGGGAAGTTGTTGCAGTTGATGGCGTTGTGTCCCATCAGTCTCTATTTAAGAGGTGTGATGATGGTTTTTGCAGTTCCCAACTATTCCGCTTCTCTTCAAGGTAAAATCTTAACCCTCTGTTTTCTTTCCTCTTCAATGGCGTCTCCCTGCAAAAATACCGCTTCGCCTCCTTGCCTTTCTCCTTTAAATATCCTAACCAGCGCTTTCCAGAGGGATTCTTCCTCTGAAACCCCATGGGAGTTTGCTGCTTCCGTGGGTTTCCCTCCAAGCGCTGAAATTTTCTTGCCCCCTGCCGGCGTTTTTGCTGATTTTTTCGCCAACGGCTGGGTATGTTTTCACGAATATCCTTTTCGTATTGGTCACCGCTTCCCACTTTCTCCTCTCGTGACTGACTTCTTAACCAAACTCGACGTCTCGCCGGGGCAACTGCTTCCTCAAGTCTGGAGACTTTCACTCTCCGTTGAGCGACTATGCTCTGCGCGAGGCATCGCTTTTCAAAGTGATGATTTTTTCGTGAATTACCGTATTTCCAAAGGCGGTCCAGGACGGATTACGCTAAAAACTCTTCGCTCTAAATCGGATTTTGTTTTTAACATCCCCAAATCCGACCGTGGTTGGGCGGATAAATTCTTTTTTGTGAAGATCTCGTCGCTTGATGGTGGTTCATCCTTCTTGCGGAGTCGTTGGAGGCCTATAGGTAGTGTTTTACCCTTTCTTTGTTTCTGACTAGCCAAGTGTTAACGCGTTGATTGATTCTTTTTTGCAGAAGAAATTGCTTCGCTCTTACCCCGCAAGGGTTCCGTGGTGATCGTTACTCAGATTGAAGCCCTCTATGCCGAGGATAGATCGTACCCTGCTCTTGGACCCTCATCATCAACAGAATCCGACGAGATCGAAATGTCAAGTAAGTGTTTTCGCACTTGCATGTTTCTTTCTTTTCGCGTTTTCTTTATATTTGCGTGTTTGTTTGACGCATTTACACTTTTATGTCGTAGGTTCCAGAGCTACGCGTTCCACGGCTTCGCTGACCACTGCTGAGCACCTGGAGGTGCGAAAGAAGAGAAAGGCCGAGACCGCTTCCAGTGCGGACACCGAAACCGCAATCTTGCTCCCCCCTAAGGCTCCAGAAATCAAGAAGTCTGCTGTGTTGAAGAAGGATTCAGGCGTCAAGATGACCGATCTTCCCAGAACCATGATGTCGCCGGATATGGATCCCGTAAAATGTCTTCACTCCTTGGCTCCTCTAAAAGTTGATTGCTTTTTTGGGCGTCCGCACCCCCAACCTTCTTACTCCGAGTTGTTTGGCGAAATCGTCGCCGCTCAGTGGCAGGTATAAGTTGAATACAAACTTTAGCGCGTTACCTGACTCTTTCTTATTCTAAATTGTAACACGTTGATGTTCCTTCGCAGGGCCTTCAAGTTTCTTTTGCCGCCTTTGACAAGTTCAAAGACTTACCTGACCAACTGTCCACCTGCAACATGAATCTCCAAAACGAGAAGAACAAGTCTACGTTGCTGGCCAGGGAGAAGGCGTCGCTGGAATCAAGGGTTGCCGAGTTGCAAGAGGAATTGAAGATGGCCCGGCAAGAGTCTCAAGTTTACCAAGAAGAGCTTGAGAACGAGCAGAAGAAATCCACCGCCTTGGCAAACGAGATTGAAGAGTCTGCCGACTTCTACTCCATTAAGGCTCGAGTGGAGACGATGGAGGAGCACTTTGCGGGGAAATCTGCTGGCTAGGACGTCGCAAAGGAAAGGGCGGAATTTATGTCTATGTTTCCAGATGCGGCTAAAGCGATGAAGAACCCTTCTCCCATGGACGACATTGTAAAAGTGGCGCAAGAAGTTGCCCTGGTGGAAGCGTCGGAGAAGGACTCCCTGAAGGCTCCTGAAGCCTAAACTTGTTTGTGTTTAAAAACTTTTTATTCTATCCCCAAGATGTTGGGGCGTTTGAACTTGTTCTACCCCCTATGTATTTTGGGGTTGTTTTGTAAAAACTCTAAGTGTTTTGGCCGCTAGTTTAGGGCCTTCTGACTGCTTGCCCTCTGCTTTTTGGGGCCTATTTTTATTTATCACTTTTATGCATACTTGTCTTTGTTTTGTCTGCGTTTGATTTGCTGGTTCAGAGGAAGGCGTAAGAGCCCATCAGAAGACTTCAGTTTAGTGTAGAGATCTCAGTATAATTTATATAGCGCTTAATGTATAGGATGCAACTTATGAGGGCGAAGATGTAAGGAAAAGTCGTAACTTGTATTAATAATGACTGATTGTACAAGTAAATGAATAAAGAGCTCCTTTGTATGAAAAACTCTTGTTTGTCTCGTTCGCCTCGTGCATCTGGTTTTCTTGACTAGTCAATTTGCGTGCACTTGTTGCCTGTTTGTAAGGCTTGGGCCCTTTGTCTTTGGCCTTTAACGTCACAAGGCGTCCCTTGTTAGTTTTTTGTAGAACTGTGTGTGTCAAGGCTTGTGTAAAGCCGCAATGTAATAGAGTCGAATATCGTATAAGAATGTAAAAGCAATGTTATAAATATGTACCTTGCTCAGAAATGATAGAGCTTCAAGTTCATCGCGTTCCAGCTTCTGGGTACTGTCTTGCCATCATATGACTCTAACTCGTATGCGCCTTGCCCTACGATTTTGGTGATCTGGTAGGGGCCTTCCCAATTTGCTCCAAGTTTGCCTGCATTTAGTTCCCGAGTGTTTTGAAAGACTTTTCTCAACACCCAATCTCCGACTTGGAATGCTTTAGAATTAACTCGTTTATTGTAACTCCGTGCTACCCCCTGCTTGTATGCTGCTAATCGAATTGAGGCTTCGTCTCGTAACTCGTCCACCGTGTCAAGATGGTGTAACAAGTTAGAGATGTTGGATTCTTCTGTAGTAAGACCATATTGAGCAGTGGGCAAGGATACCTCAACTTGTAACACAGCCTCGCACCCGTAGACTAGGGAGAAAGGCGTGTGTCCAGTCGCGGTCTTAGGTGTAGTGCGATCAGACCATAATATAAGTGGTAACTCGTCTGCCCACTTTCCCTTTGCATCTTTAAGTCGCTTCTTGAGATTGTTAAGAATAACCTTGTTACTTGCTTCCGCCTGACCATTAGCTTGTGGGTAGCGAGGCGTAGACATAACAAGTTGAATGTTGTATTGCTGGCAAAAGGCTTTGGTCTTGTCGCTGATGAATTGGGAGCCGTTGTCGCATACTATAGTGGATGGTATCCCGAACCTGCTTAAGATGTTTCTGCGGATAAACGAGATAACTTGAGTGTCCTTGACCTCCTTGAAGGCTTCGGCCTCGATCCACTTAGAGAAATAATCTGTCATGGCAAGTAGATAAACGCGCTGCCCTAAAGCTGGTAGGAGTTTCCCAACGATGTCCATCCCCCACTTCATTAATGGCCATGGTGAAGTAAGGGGATGAAGTAACTCTGAAGGTAAATGTGGAATTGGTCCGTGACGCTGGCACGCGTCACACTTGCGAGCAAACTCCGTTGCATCTCTGTTCATGGTGGGCCAATAGTATCCCATCCTGCTTGCTTTCTTCGCCAAGTTCCGACCCCCTGTATGATTGCCACATTCGCCGTCGTGTATGTCTCGTAACACCACCTGTACTTCGTTTTCTTGTACGCATCGTGCGTATATTCCTGATGACATCCATTTGAACAAAATGTTATCTTTAACCGTAAATGTGAAAGCTTTTACCTTAAGTCGTTTGGCCTCCTCCTTGTCTTCTGGCAGGACACCCTACTGCAACCATTCCAGGTAAGGCGTTACCCAAGATGGGTTACTATCTAAGCTGCTTACTGCTAGCACGTCGGCTTCCTTGACTATTGATGGTGCGTCGAGGTACACGAAGGGAATTTTAGTGTATTCTCGTGGGTCTATGGCGGATCCAAGATTAGCTAAGGCGTCAGCCTGTGTGTTAGCGTCTCGAGGAACTTGCTTGATCTCGAAATGCTTGAAATCTTTCACAATCTCGCGCACCTTCTCTAGGTATGCTTTCATATTTGAATCCCTGGCAACATATGAATCTGTTACTTGGTTCACGATAAGTAACGAATCACAGATTACCTCGATTTCCTGCACGTTAAGATCTCGGGCAACGAGTAAGCCCGCGATGAGCGCCTCGTATTCTGCTTCATTATTGGTAGCTTTGAACGTACATCGCACAACCTGGGCTATCCTATCCCCCTGTGGTGACTTCAGGACTACCCCCAGACCAACACCAACTTGATTTGACGCGCCGTCGGTGTGCATCAGCCACTTGTCATTACTTGTTACGTTTAGCATTTCCTGTTCTTCTTCTTGTGAAGGGGTAGGGGTGAAGTCGACCACAAAATCTGCCAAGGCTTGCGACTTTATTGCTGTTCGAGGCTCATATGAGATGTCGTAGCCATCCAAATGAATCAACCAACGCGTTAAGCGACCTGATAATTCTGGTTTGGACATGATACTCTTCATAGGATAGTTAGTTCTCACGATAATAGAGTGACTCTCAAAGTATGGACGTAACTTAATAGAAGCCATTACCAAAGAAAGAACTAATTTTTCCGTAGGAGAATACCTGGTTTCCGCGTCAAGCAATGTCTTACTTACATAGTAAACTGGTAACTGGTTACCATCTTCCTCGCGAATCAGAACGGCGCTGACTGCAGCTTCCGTAACGGCGAGGTAGACATACAATTTCTCTCCTCGCTGTGGTTTCGATAGTACATGCGGACTTGAAAAATACTGTTTTAACTCTTCAAACGCCTTCTCATGCTCCGCCTTCCACTCGAACGACTTATTCTTTTTCAAGATGTCGTAGAATAGCCTGTTCCGATCCGATGAGCGGGATATGAATCTATTCAATGCCGCTATTCTTCCTGTCAGCTTCTGAACGTCTTTCACGCACTTTGGTGACTCAAGCTCCATTATAGCTTTGACTTGTTCCGGGCTTGCCTCTATCCCCCTTTGGGTGACTATATAACCGAGGAACTTCCCTGAGGTGACGCCGAACGAACACTTGGTTGGATTCAGCTTCATCTTGTACTCTCTCAAGATTTGAAAGGCGTCTCGTAGATGAGTGATGTGGTCTTCCGCCTTTAATGACTTGACAAGCATGTCGTCGATGTAGACCTCCATGGTATCCCCCAGCTTTTCCTGAAACATCTTATTAACCAATCTTTGGTAAGTAGCACCTGCGTTTTTCAATCCGAATGGCATAACTTTATAACAATAGGTTCCTTGACTAGTTACGAATGCCGTTTTTTCTTGATCCTCAGGATTCATCATTATTTGGTGATAGCCACTAAACGCGTCCATAAAAGTTAACAACTCGTGTCCTGCCGTCGCGTCCACCATTGCGTCAATATGAGGCAATGGGAACGAGTCTTTAGGACACACTTTGTTTAAATCAGTAAAATCGACACAGACACGCCACTTACCATTTTTCTTTTTGACCACTACCACGTTTGCTAGCCATTCAGGATATTTGACTTCCCTTATTTTTCCAGACTCAAGTAAAGATTTTACCTCCTCGTTTATTACCTGATTTCGCTCAGGAGCGAACTTACGCCTTTTTTGTTTCACGGGTGGCATCTTTGGATTGACGTTCAAAGCATGAACTATCACACTTGGATCTATTCCGATCATATCTTCATTCCCCCAGGCGAAGCAATCTTTGTAAGACCGTAAGAACTCCACCAGCCCCTCTCGCAAAGTTGGCTCCAGATCCGCCCCGACCCGTATCTTTTTCAAAGGTTCGGACGGGTCAAGAGCTACTTCTTCTAGTTCTGGGGCCTCCGGCTTTACGTAGAAGGATGGAGTCTTACAGTCTTTTAATTGCTAATCTGCGATTTGCTTACCGGTTCCTGCCTGCGAAGATGTGGAGGCTGTGGAGAAAAGAGAAATTGTGGAAGTCGTCGCCCTCATGGTGACTGAATAACACTCTCTTGCAAGTCTTCGTTCTCCTTGAATTTCTTGTATCCCCCAAGGAGAAGGAAACTTCACGCATTGGTGATATGTCAACGGGATCGCTTTCATTCCGTGAATCCATGGCCTGCCCAGAATAACATTAAAGGGTGAGGGACAATCTAGCACTTGAAATTTTACTTGATAGTTTACTCCCCGAGCATTGGTTGGCAGGGAAATTTCCCCGAGCGTGTTGCGTGATTCACCGCTGAATCCTACTAAAGTCGTAGACTTTTTGACTATGTCGTTAAGTCCGAGACCCAAGCTGTACAATGCATCCAACATAAGCAGGTTAGTGGAGCTTCCATTATCAATCAAAATACGTTTAACAAGGAAATTTGCAATTGTCAAAGATATTACTAAGCAATCATGATGAACTTCCTCCTCTTCGACGTCGTCGAAGGTGATTGGCATGACGGCATGGCTGGAACGTATAGGAGCTTTGGGGTTTTCTCGTCTGGCTTCTCTTGCGATTCTTTTAGCCGCGGAATAGGTTACGCCACAAACGTCTGACCCCCCGGTGATAACGTTGATAACTCCTGCATGCTTGGGGGAGTCAGGTTTCCGGGTTCTTTCCTCATTCCGGGCCAGGTGCTCCCTGCCGCGCTCAGAGATCAGCTCCCTGAGGTATCCCTTCCTCAGCAGGTCGATGACTTCTTTCCTTAGCGCGATGCACTCCTCTGTCGTGTGACCGTGATCGAAATGAAAGTCGCACCACCTTGATTCATCTTTACGATGGTGTGGTATGTCTTTCTTTCGTGGCCATTTGACAGCGTTTCCCATCGTGCTAAGGGTTCTGACTATCTCCGTTGCGCTAACTCGGAAGTTGTGGTGAGACAATTCCGGAGGCAGCTGGGTGTTCTCACTTCTCTTAACGTAGGACGTGTTAACGGTTGGCTTGCTGTGCGAGGAATGTTGAGCGGCCGAGGGGTAGGGGGTGTACCGAGCCTCCCGTTTTCCCGGACGTCGATCATTCCGTTGAGGGCTTGCTCCCTTTTCAGCATAGAGGTCGTCTTCCTCAAGGCGTACATGAGCCAACGCTTTAACCTGCACTTCATCAAAGTTAGAACAAGGATATTTTGTTAATTCTCGGTACAACTCAGGATTTCGGGATGATATCCCTCGCCGAAAAGCTTCCACCGCCGTGGTTGCGTCGCATCCCTCAATAGTTACTAGTTCCTCGTTGTAACGATTGAGGAACGCCTTTAATGATTCGCGTGGCTTCTGGACTAAACGATATAGATCGCTAGACCGTTTCCTTGCATGGCGGCTGCTAGCGAACCTGATTCTGAACCTGTCAACTAAGTCGGCAAAGGATGAGATACTTCCAAGTGGTAAATGAGAGTGCCAGTTTAGCGCGGGACCAGACAACGTGTTCCCGAACCATCGACACATGACAATTTCTTTCATTTCAAATGGGACAGTACTAATATTCATAGCCTGCTTAAAAGCGGCTATATGCTGGTCGGGATCGGTAGTCCCTTCATATCTTTGAATTTCAGGGACGTGATATTTTCTAGATATGTTAACTCTTGCGATAGCGGGTACAAAGGGTGAGTCGGTGTAACCATCTCTCCTTTCTACCGCTATCGGTTGAGGAGCACCCGGGACCTGAGTGATTCGGTCCTCCAAGGCTTTGAGGCGTTCCTTGAGTTGGATAACCTCGCTACTCTCCCGAGTTGTCCTCAACGTGTTAACAGTTACCTGTTTACCCGTTGATGGTCCGGCGCCGTTTGGAGTGACGAGATTGGGATCCTCCATATCCAGGCGCCGAGCTACGTCATTGATCACGTCGCTCCTCTGATGATGAGCCAGAGCCGATTGGACCTGAGATCGAAGCAAATTACGCTCATTAGTTAAAGCCTCAATTTGTTTCCCATAAACTTCAGTAATTTTGGAGTTAGCCTCTCTTTGGCTATCCAAATCTTTCTGGAGCGCGAGCATGGTTGCGCAGATCTCTGCAATGGCGCTGGATTCAGCTGTCTGCCTCTCGGAGTTGTTGTCGTTTGGTGGCTCTTCTCGAAGAGGCAGCTCTCGGTGTTGATTATCATTGTCACCGTTGTTGACGGCGTTGCTAGGGTTGCTGTTGTCGTTAAGATTTTGGTTGTCGTCGGAGTCGATGATTTGGTGGTTGTTCAGCTCGAGATCCCCGACGTGGCTATGAGTTGCCTCCATGATTGGTGTGGATTCGATAGCTTGCTAGATCGTGACTTCTTTTTTGGCTAGGGCCCCACGGTGGGCGCCAATTGTTTTGGGCGAATTAACTGTGTAAACACGTTACTTCGCTATGAAGAGGGACTCCTAGTCACAAAGTCGTCACGACGTGTTAGAAACTATGAGCAAAAGATTATTAATAGAAATAACGAATAAAACAATAAAGAAAATGATGAGAATGGAGAGAATCGTGGTGCAAATTGTATTGATCGAACGTTGCTTCTGGGTACAAATGGCTAAATTCGAATACACTTGAATCTTTGGAGCAAGAGAGATTGCGATTGATGAGAATAAGGCAAGAACAATGAGATTTTTTGGTAAGCTTTGGGCGATCGTGAGTACTGAATATTGTGTGTCCCTTTTGGTGTTCTTCCTTCCTTTTATCTTGAGGCCTTCCTTCCCAATTGAGCCGTTGATCAACGTCTGGAAAATCCCGGAGATATCGCACCTGCATTTACTACTTGGCGTTGGAATATCTCCCTCTTGCTACAGTCAAAGCTCGCCTTCAATTGTGGAGCGGAAATCACGGGCTCAATATCACCGGCCGTTAGCAATGGTTCCTATGGGCCTATCCGCTTAATGTTTATGGGCTTGAGATTTGAACGGCCCAACAATCTCTATTCTTGCCTTATTTCTTTGATCGCAATCCCTTTGTTTCTAGAAATCGAGTGTACTCCAATCCGATCGTTCGTATATAGAAGCGACGGCCAATTGATCAATACAATTCACACTACAATTCTCACCATTTTCTTTGTTTTTACACTTGTCATTTTTATTGTTTACTCTCTGTTCATTGTTTCTAACGCGTCGTGACGACTTTGTGATTAAGATTCCCTCATTGTAGCGAAGTAACGCGTTTACGCGGTTAATTCGCCCAAAACAATTGGCGCCCACCGTGGGGCCCTAGCCAAAAAAGAAGTCACGCCTTAGCAAGCTACCGAATCTTCATCAGCATGGACACGACTCACAACCATGTAGGAGATCTTGAGCCGATCAACAATCAAGTCATTGATTCTGGCGACAACCAGATTCTTAACGACGACAACAACTACAATCCTAACCACACCATCAATGGCGGTGATGGTGGCAACGACCTCGAAGTGCCTCTTCAGGAGGAGGCAGTCGCCAACGGCAATTCCGAGAGGCAGGCGGCTGAGTCAAGTGCTTTTGCGGAGATCCGCGCATCCATGCTTGCACTCCAAAAGGAGTTGGATAGCCAAAAGGAGGCTAATGATAAATTTACCGAAATTTATGGAAAGCAAATTGAATCTTTAACTAATGAACGTGATTTGCTCCGATCTCAGGTATAGTCGGCTCCGGCCCACCATCGCAGGAGCAACGTGATAAATGTAGCTTGGCGTCTGGATATAGAGGGCCCTAGCCTTGTTACTCCTAATGCCGCCGGCCCGTCAACAGGTAACCAGGTAATTGCTAACGCATCGGGGGCAACTCGGGAAAGTATTGAGGTTGTTCAACTGAAAGAACGCCTCAGAGCCATGGAAGACCGAATCACCCAGGTCTTAGGGGCTCCTCAGCCGATAGCAGTAGAAAGGCGAGATGGTTACACCAACTCACCCTTTGTACCCGCTATCGCGAGAGTGAACAGATCCTGAAAATATCATGTCCCCGAAATTCCTAAATATGACGGGATCACCGATCCCGACCAGCATATCACGGCTTTCAAACAAGCCATGAACATTAGCACTGTGCCCTTCGACATGAAGGAAACGGTCATGTGTCGATGGTTCGGGAACACGTTATCTGGTCCCACGCTAAACTGGCATTCACATTTACCACTTGGAAGTATTTCATCTTTTTTGCTGAGTTGGTTGATAGGTTTAGGGTCAGGTTCGCAACAAGCCTCCATGCGAAGAAGCGGTCTAGCGACTTATATCGCCTAGTCCAAAAGCCGCGCGAATCTCTAAAGGCGTTCCGCAGTCGTTACAACGAGGAGCTTGTAACTATTGAGGGATGCGATTCAGCAACAGCAGTAGAGGCGTTCCGGCGAGGAATATCATCCCGAAACCCCGAACTATATCGTGAGTTAACAAAATATCCTTGCTCTAACTTTGATGAAGTGCAGGTCAAGGCGCTAGCTCACGGTCGTCTTGAGGAGGATGATCTTTACGCTGAGAAAGAAGCAAGTCCTCAGCGGAATGACCGACGACAAGGAAAGCGAGAAGCTCGATACGCTCTGTACCCTCCTACCGCTGATCATTCCCCGCACGCCAAGCCGACCGTTAACACGTCATATGCCAAAAAGAGCGAGAATGTCCCGCTACCTCCTGAGTTGTCTCGTCCAAACTTCCGAGTTAGCGCAACAGAGATTGTCAGAATCCTTAGCACGATGGGAAACGCTATCAAGTGGCCACGGAAGAAAGACATACCACATCACCGTAAAGATGAGTGCATCGCGCTAAGGAAAGAAGTAGTCGACTTGCTGAGGAAGGGTTACCTCAAAGAATTGATTTCCGAGCGCGGTAGAGAGCATCTAGACAGGAATGTCGAAAGAGCCCAGAATCCCGTATCCCCCAAGCATGCAGGAGTAATCAACGTCATTACTGGGGGGTCGGATGTATGCGGCGTGACCTATTCCGCGGCTAAGAGGATCGCGAGAGAAGCCATACGAGAAAGCCCCAAAGCCCATGTGCCTGCCAGCCACATCATCATGCCCATTACCTTCGACGATGTCGAAGAAGAGGAAGTTCATCGATTAATAATATCTTTAACAATTGCAAATTTCCTTGTTAAGCGCATTCTGGTTGATAATGGAAGCTCTACTAACCTGTTTATGTTGGATGCGTTGTACAGCTTAGGTCTTGGACTTGACGACATTGTCAAGAAGTCTACGAATTTAGTGGAATTCAACGGAGAATCGCGCAACACGCTTGAGGAAATCTCCCTACCAACTATTGCAAAGGGAGTAAATTATCAAGTAAAATTTCAAGTGCTAGATTATCCCTCACCCTTTAACGTTATTTTGGGCAGGCCCTGGATCCACGGGATGAAGACAATCCCGTCCACCTACCACCAATGCGTAAAATTTCCCTCTCCCTGGGGGATACAAGAAATTCAAGGAGAACAGAAACTCGCAAGAGAATGTAACTCAATAACCATGAAGACGACGGCTTCCAAGACTTCGAAGCCGGAGACTAGCAAGCAAATGTCTGATTAGCAATTAAAGGACTGTAAGACTCCATCCTTCTACGTAAAGCTGGAAGCGCCCGAGCTTGAAGAAGTAGCCCTCGATCCTTCCGAACCTTCAAAGAAGATTCGGATTGGAGCAGATCTAGAGCCGACTTTGCGAGAAGGGATGGTGGAGTTTTACGGTCCTACAAAGATTGTTTTGCTTGGGGGAATGAAGACATGATCGGAATAGACCCAAGCGTGATCAATCATGCCTTGAACGTCAATCCGAAGATGCCGCCGGTAAAGCAGAAAAGACGTAAGTTCGCCCCTGAGTGAAATCAGGTAATCAATGATGAGGTAAAATCCTTACTTGAGTCCGGGAAAATCCGAGAAGTCAAATACCCTGAATGACTAGCAAACGTGGTAGTCGTAAAAAAGAAAAATGGAAAGTGGCGCGTTTGTGTTGATTTTACTGATTTAAACAAAGCGTGTCCTAAAGACTCGTTCCCATTGCCTCATATCGACGCGATGGTGGACGCGACGGCAGGACACGAGTTGTTAACTTTCATGGACGCGTTTAGTGGATATCACCAAATAATGATGCAACCTGAGGTTCAAGAAAAAACGGCATTTGTAACTAATCAAGGAACTTATTGTTATAAAGTTATGCCCTTCGGATTAAAAACGCAGGTGCTACTTACCAGAGATTGGTTAATAAGATGTTTCAGGAAAAGCTGGGGGACACCATGGAGGTCTATATCGACGACATGCTTGTCAAGTCGTTAAAGGTGGAAGATCACATCACACACCTACGAGACGCCTTCCAGATCCTACGAGAATATAAGATGAAGTTGAATCCAACAAAGTGCTCTTTCGGTGTTACCTCAGGAAAATTCCTCGGATATATAGTTACTCAAGGGGGATAGAGGCAAGCCCGGAGCAAGTCAAAGCCATAATGGAGCTACAATCACCAAGATGTGTGAAGGACGTTCAGAAATTGACAGGAAGAATAGCAGCCTTGAACAGGTTCATATCTCGTTCGTCGGATAGAAACAAGCTGTTATACGACATACTGAAAAAGAACAAGTCGTTCGAGTGGAGCGAGGAGCATGAAAAAGCGTTTGAAGAATTAAAGCAGTACTTGTCTAATCCACAAGTGTTGTCGAAACCGCAGCAAGGAGAAAAATTGTACGTCTACTTAGCAGTTACAGAAGTCGCCGTCAGCGCTGTTCTAATCCGCGAAGATGATGGTAGTCAGTTACCAATTTATTATGTAAGTAAAACCCTACTTGACGCGGAAACTAGGTACTCTCCTACGGAAAAACTAGTTCTTTCTCTAGTAATGGCTTCAATTAAATTACGACCATATTTTGAAAGTCATTCTATTATCGTGAGAATTAACTATCATGTGAAAGCCAGAATTGTCAGGTCACTTGACGCGTTGGTTGATACACTTAAACGGCTATGACATCTCGTACGAGCCACGCACAACAATAAAGTCGCAAGCCTTGGCTGATTTTGTGGTCGACTTCACCCCTACCCCTTCAGAGCAAGAAGAGCAGGAAATGTTAAATGTAACCAGTAACTGCAGGTGGCTGATGCACACCGACGGGGCATCAAACCAAGTAGGCGTTGGACTGGGGGTAGTCCTGAAGTCACCACAGGGGGATAGGATAGCCCAGGTTGTGCGCTGCACGTTCAAAGCTACCAATAACGAAGCAAAGTACGAAGCGCTCATAGCAGGCTTACTCGTTGCCAAAGATCTTAACGTGCAAGAAATTGAGGTAATCTGTGATTCATTACTTATCGTGAACCAAGTAACAGATTCATATGTTGTCAGGGATTCAAAGATGAAAGCCTACCTTGAGAAGGTACGGGAGATTGTCAAAAGTTTCAAACATTTCGAGATAAAGCAGGTTCCTTGAGACGTTAATACACAGGCTGACGCCTTAGCTAATCTTGGGTCTGCCATAGACCTGCGAGAATACACCAAGATCCCTTTCGTGTACCTCGATGCACCATCTATAGTCAAAGAAGCTGACGTGTTGGCAATTAACAGTTCTGACAGTAACTCATCTTGGGTAACACCTTACCTGGAATGGTTACAACAAGGCGTTCTTCCAAAAGACAAGGAGGAGGCTCGACGGCTTAAGGTAAAAGCTTCCACATTCACAATTAAAGATAACGTGTTGTTTAAGTGGATGTCATCACGAATATACGCACGGTGCGTAAAAGAAGATGAAGTACAGATGGTGTTACAGGACATACATGACGGAGAGTGTGGCAACCACACCGGGGGTAGGAACCTGGCAAAGAAAGCAAGCAGGATGGGATACTACTGGCCCACCATGAACAAAGATGCAGCAGAATTCTCCCGCAAGTGCGACGCGTGCCAGCGTTACGGACCAATTCCACATCTACCTTCAGAGTTACTCCATCCCCTGACTTTGCCATGGCCATTTATGAAGTGGGGGATGGACATCGTTGGGAAACTCCCTTCAGCTTCAGGGCAACGTGTTTATCTCTTAGCCATGACAGATTATTTTTCTAAGTGGATCGAGGCCGAAACCTTCAAGGAGGTCAAGGATACACAGGTTATCCCGTTCATCCGAAGAAATATCTTAAGCAGGTTCGGGATACCTAGGGCTGTTCAACCGGTCTGGACCGGACCGTAATGTACGGTCCCGGTCCAGACCGGTGGACCGTAAATTTTGTAATACTTGGACTGTGGACCGGACCGGACCGAATTAATTCGGTCCGGTCTTATTACGGTCCGGTCCGGTTTTGGACCGTAAAGACCGACTTACATGTTTTATTATAAATTTTTAATATTTTAATGTTTAAAATTGGTTATGGTAAGACCGATTTAAATGCTTCGTTGTAGATTTTTACTATCTTAATGTTAAGAAATGATTAAATTACAATCTTGTTCCCTTTTGCATTGTAAATATATAATAAGTAAGTGATACAATTTGATTTTATATATCAAATCTAAGTATTAAAATACATTTTTATGCATAATATATTTATTCCGGTCTAATCGGTCCGGACCGTAAAACTCCGGTCCGGTCCAGTCTTGGACCGTAAACCGATTAATAGAAAAATCATGGACCGTGGACCGGACCGAATCGGTCCCGGTCTTGGACCGGACCGTAATATTCCGGTCCGGTCCGGTCCGGTCTCCCGGTCCGGTCTACATTTGTACAGCCCTAGGGATACCATCCACTATAATGTGCGACAACGGCTCCCAATTCATCAGCGGGAAGACAAAAGCATTTTGCCAATAGTGCAACATCCAACTAGTCATGTCGACACCTTGATACCCGCAGGCGAATGGCCAGGCAGAGGCAAGCAACAAAGTGATCCTTAATAATCTTAAGAAACGGCTTAAAGACGCCAAGGGAAAGTGGGCGGACGACTTGCCACTTATCCTATGGTCAGATAGAACAACACCCAAGACGGCTACTAGACATACGCCTTTCTCCCTGGTTTATGGGTGCGAAGCTGTATTACCAGAGGAAGTATCTCTGCCTACTGCTCGTTACAGTCTCACTACAAAAGAGTCCAACCTCTCCAACTTGTTACACCACCTCGACACGGTGGACGAGTTGCGAGATGAGGCCTCAATACGACTCACGGTGTACAAACAGGGGGTAGCACGTAGTTACAACAAACGTGTTAACTCTAGAGCATTTCAAGTTGGAGATTGGGTATTGAGAAAGGTGTTTCAGAACACTCAGGAGCTGAACGCTGGCAAACTCGGAGCAAATTGGGAAGGTCCATATCAGATTGTGAAAGTCGTAGGACAAGGCGCCTATGATATAGTATCACATGATGGCAAAATAGTGCCCCGAAGCTGGAACGCGATGAACTTAAAGCTCTACCATTTCTGAATAAGGTACACATTACAAAGATTGTCTTTACATTTGTACAACTTACATGATTCAATTACGGCTTTACATAAGCCTTGACATACATGGTTCTACAAAAACTAACAAGAGACGCATTGTGACGTTACAGGCTAAGACAAGAGGCCCGAGCCTTACAAACAGGCAACAAGTGCACGCAATTGACTAGTGAAGAAACTAGATGCAAGAGGCGAACGAGACAAACACGAGTTTATATACAAAAGGCTCTTTATTTATGTACTTGTACAATTGATCATCATTAATACAAGTTGCAGTTACTCCTTACATCTTCGCCCTCTCATAAGCATCTTACATATTTAGCGCTATACAAATTACATATACATAAATGTCTAGACACAATTAAGTCTTCGAAGGGCTCCTACGCTCCAAGCTTGGTTCCAAACCAGCAAAACAAATAAAACAAGGCAAGCATACATGAAAGTAGTTAATAGCCCCAAAAATCAAGTGGCAAGCAGTCATAGAGTTTGGCCCTACCACTAGCGGCCAACACATTCAAAGTCTTACAAAAACCCTAGAAACCCTGGGGGTGGAACAAGTTCAAAAGCCTCAACAGACTGAAGGTGGGATAAGAGTTGTTCAAGGGTCAAAGAAAAGAAAATTAATCTTCCGCAGCCTTTGCGGTAAAATCCATCTCGGTTGCCTCCACTTGCGCTACCTCCTGCGCCACCTTTACAATGTCGTCCATTGGAGATGGATTCTTCATTGCCTTGCTGCATCAGGGAACATGGCTATGAAATCCGCCCTCTCCTTCGCAACGTCCCAGCCAGAGGACTTCCCAGCAACATGTTCCTCCATCGTCTCGACCCGAGCCTTAATGGAGTAGAAGCCGGAGGACTCCTCTATCTCATTAGCCAGGGCAGTTAATTTCTTCTGTTCTGCCTCGAGTTCGTCTTGCCAAACTTGAGACTCCTGGTTAGCCTTCCTCAACGCCTCCTGCAACTCGTCGACCTTTGACTCCAGAGATGCTTTGTCGCGGGCCAAGAGGGTAGACCTATTCTTCTCATTCTAGAGGTCCATGCCACATTGAGCTAGCTGTTCCGGAAGATCCTTGAACTTGTCAAATGCGGCAAGAGAGACTTGAAGACCCTACGCAAAAAAGAGTTAATGCGTTACAACTCGAAAAAGAAAGAAAACAAGTAACACGTAGAAACATGTAACTAAAGCATTACGTACCTGCCATTGCGTAGCAAGAATCTCGCCAAACAACTCAGGGTAAGAAGGTTGACGGTGAGGACGACCCGAAAAGCAATCGACCCTTAAAGTTGTAAGGGAGTTGAGACACTTCATAGGATCCATATCCAAGGACAACATAGTCTTTGGGAGGTCAGTTACCTTGACACTTGAATCTTTCTTTGGCAAGACGGTCTTCTTACTAATCTCCGGAGCCTTGGGAGGAAGTGAGATCGCTGTTTCGGTGTCCGCATTGGAAGCGGTTTCAGCCTTACTTTTCTTCCGCGCTTCCAGGCGCTCAGCTGCCATAAGAGAAGCGGTAGAACGGGTAGCCCTTGAACCCGTCAAGCAAAACCTTAACGCGTTACACAAACACGCAAGGATATAGAAAAATAACATACAACTGCTAGAAGATGCTTACTCGACATTTCGACTTCGTCAAATTCCGTCGACGAGGAGGGTCCAAGATCTGGGTAAGATCTCTCGGCGGCGGGATGCGCTTCGATCTGGGAGATGATCACGGCGGAGCCTCTACACGGTAAGAGAGAAGAAACTTCCTCTGTAAAAAGAAACCAGTAAGCATGTTAGGGTTTGAACGAGTGTAAACAGGAGAAGGGGAAAACACTACCTATGGGCCTCTAACGGCTTCGTAAGAAGGATGTGTCGCCTTCCAGAGAAGAGATTCTCACAAGAGAGAATTTATCTGCCCAACCTCGGTCGGATTTTGAGATATTAAACACAAAATCAGACTTGATTCGAAGGGTTTTTAGCATGATCCGCCCTGGACCACCCTTGGGAACGTGATAGTTCAAGAGAAAGTCTTCACTTTGAAAAGCAATGCCTTGCGCGGAACACAACCGCTCAACGGAGAGTAAGAGTCTCCAGACTTGAGGGAGAAGTTGTCCCGGCGAAACACCCATCTTTGCCAAAAAATCAACAACAAGGGGGGAAAAGGGGTAACGGTGACCAATACGAAAGGAATACTCATATAAGCAAACCCAATCATTGGCGTAAAAATCAGCATAAATCCCTGCGGGGGGAAAAAATATTTCGGTGCTCGAAGGAAAGCCCATGGAAGCAGCGAATTCCCATGGGGTTTCAGAGGACGAGTTCCTCTGGTGAGCACCGGTTAGAGCTTTTAAAGACAAGAAAGAAGGATGCAAAGCGGTTTCTTTGCAAGAAGAAGCCATGAAAGGAGGTTGAAAACAGGAGAGAAAGGAAGAATAAAGGCCGTACCTTGGGAGAAAATAGAACGAATGGAGTTGCAGGCCATCATCACGTCTCTTAAATAGAGATTGATGGGACGTGACACAAACCGGCTACAACTTCCCAAGAGGAATTTGAAATTCAAAAACCCTAGGAAAACCCCCAGCGGGAGTTTCCTAGGCTTTTTGAGGGGGTATTGTTGGGCCGTTGGAAACCCAATCCCACGAAGTGTAGAGTTGGACAAGCCCATTGCGGATTTATCACCAACGCCAGGAGAGAGCCCCGCCAATTTTGCCCACCATTAATAAGCGCCAACGGAACTGTAGCAAGGTGGTAATCTCCGAATCTTAACGCCAGAGCGAGATCTTCGGGATCTCGTGTAACGCTTGTCAAACGGCACAATTTGGGAAGGAAGATCTGTTATAAAAGGAAGGAAGAACGCCAAAGGGAGGACACAATATACTCTGCGCTCTCAATCACTCCAAGCTTACCAAAAATCTCTATTCTTGCCTTATATCTTTGATCGCAATCCCTTTGTTTCTAGAAATCGAGTGTACTCCAATCCGATCGTTTGTATACAGAAGCGACGGTCAATTGATCAATACAATTCGCACTACAATTCTCACCATTTTCTTTGTTTTTATACTTGTCATTTTTACTGTTTACTCTCTATTCATTGCTTCTGATGCGATCGCCTTCTCGGGACTCCCGATAAGGACTCGCTTTGGCCAAGGATCTAGGTTACGAAGTGTGCTTTTATCCTACTATTGAGGGGACTATGGTGTAAACGGGGCGGAAGCTGAGTAAGGGACGGGTGTATAGTTCCAACGGACGGAAGAACTCGCCGGAGGTCGAGGAAGGTCGGCATTGGAGAAAGGAGGGCGTCGGAGAAGAGGGTTAGAAAGGTTGACGTCAGCTGTTTTGGGAAGAGACAATCTCGATTCAGCCAAAACTCATTAATTGCAAATGTGAAAATTACAAGAAAGGAGATCTCCTTATATAATGGAGGCTCATAGGCAAGAAAAGGAAACCCTAGCATTTATGGGCTGGTCCTAAAACATGCAAGTCTTGGCCCAATACCCTATGCATATTATAAATGACCAGACAACTAATCTGACCTAATATTCTTGTCTCTACTACAAAAGGTAAGCTAGGAAAAGGAAAGACAAGAAGAATAAAGCAAACGAGTCTTAGGGACTCTGCTAAGGACTCTGCTCAAGAGCTGAGGGACTCTACTGAAGGACTCTGCTGAGGACTCTGCTCATTAGTTGAGGGACTCTGTTGAAGGGCTGAGGACTCTACTGAAGTGTTGAGGACTCTAGAAGGGAAGCTGCTGGAGTTGTTGGGACGCCCTGGTGCAATCCCAAGGATTGTCCTTGGCAGCAGGCATCCTCCAGGGATAGGGACTATGATAGGGACGCCTGTACTCTTAGGGACGCTACTAAGGACGCCCATGTGTTGTTCTGCTAGAGTCCTCTTCTTCCTAGGGAAAGGAGTCCTGTTCTTGGGAAGTCCTCTTCTTCTTGGGGAGCTAGGGGAGAGATCATATCATCCCCTCCTCCTTGAGTGGGAAGCATCCTTGCTTCCTTTAATAGCTACTCCCTACTTAAGTTCTTGGTCCAAGGAGGACGCCACGGTCTTGGTTGACTAGGAGTCCCTTGAGCCGATCTTTTGGGACTGGATCGCATTCGCTTCTAACGCGTCGTGACGACTTTGTGACTAGGATTCCCTCATTGTAGCGAAGTAACGCGTTTACGCGATTAATTCGCCCAAAACATTATGTTGGGTTGAATGTATTTGCATGTTATTCTTATTCCATGTATATGATGTATGTGTAGGAATTATAAAAAAGAATTTCATGTTTTTGGTTTTTCTTTGTTCGTTCTAATTAACATGTTTTGTTTATTATGCTGTTCCAGTATTTATACGTTGAATTGGTTGTTGGATCTATAATTATATTTATTGTACAATAACAAATATGCAGACTAATGTGGTCTATCGTTTTATCGCTTAATAACTATAATAACCCGTCTTTCTAACAAGACATTACTCGATAGTAGACCTCACGTGACACTACCAAACTATTTCGACAATAGGACATTTGAACCTTGCAACACAGGTACGGACGTACGGGGAGAAAAAAATGAAAACATCCAACTCGTATAATAAAAGAAATAAAATTTATAGTTTAAAACAAATTGTCATATATGAATTAAACCCCAAGAACAAATACTAGGAACGATTTCTAACAATGCACGAATATATAAACTCATATTCTAGAAGTCAATCAAACGCATACTCACTTAACGATATCCAAAATATAATAATAATAATAATAACTACCAAAAGAAATAACTCCCAACCACAACTATTGTGACACACGTGCTACTGTACTACGTTGTACCACCATTTCGCTCACGACGTCATGATTACTTGGAGTTAAAAATAATTTTCCTAAGGGCCGGATCCTACTCTATCAAGTTAGAATCAACATAGCAACTACAAGACATTTGAAAATGGTTTTTCCTAAGGTCAACAAACAAGTCAGCAAGCACACACATATCTTTAGTCCTATCATAAGTCTAGTTAGTCACTCAGTCAAATTTACATAAGACCGCAATCAGAAACTCTATCGTTGCATAATCTTACACTACCTAGGCTATGCAACACTTCGACCTATCGTTGCATGTCATCACAACGGTGTATCCATCTCACGCCGGACTTAGAGACGGGTAATCTCGTAAATCATATATCTATCTTGAGTAGGGTTGAGCATATATGGTTAGACCGAAACTAAAAAAATTGACCGAACCGAACCGAAACCAACGGAGTTCGGTTCGGTTTTCGGTTCAAGAAATTTCAGGATTTCGGTTTCGTTTATTTTTCGGTTCGGTTCAATTTTTTTAAAGAAAGACCTTATACTTATAAAAAAACCGAAAAAACCCAACCGTACCGAATTTTTTCGGTTCACCAAATTCCGGTTTCGGTTTCGGTTCGGTGTCTTTGGTTCGGTTAGGTTCAGTTTTGAACCGATGATCAACCCTAATCTTCAATCCAACCATCCATCACAACTCAACATCTACATTTAAGCTTCCACATGAGCACTGCCCAACATAAAAAACAAATTGACGACAAAAATATATATATATTGAATTTAAAAATTGTTCTCAAAGCGATTTAACATAGCATACATATATAAGGATTTCAAAGATCGACCGAGACTAGTTCCCAAATCCAATCTCATAAATACTATGCAACCCTAACAAGCTGGAATACGATTGAGCAAGTCGAAAATCGACTTATCTCAAGAATAAAGAATCCCTGAGTTACGAGAAGTTATTGATCACGAGAACGTGAAAATCCTAGATGAGATTAGTACGAGGAATCAAGACTTGACAATTATATAAGTCTGACTTGAATTAATTCAGAGGGCCCGAAACGAACCCGAATTAAGCTCGATTACCCAATCCCCCACATTTAATTCCTCATTTTGACTTATCTACATTATATTTACTTCCTCCCACAATACCCTATTTGATTTGGCTTCATTCATCCGATCCCACTTGATTTTTTCCACGTCTCACCTTCTGCAATTCCAATTCCTCCTTGCAACTTCCGCTTTCTTTGCCACAAATCACGCCTGTAGATCTCTCACACTCGAATTCCTCTCTTACTGACTCGGCTAAAGTCGTCGTGCCAAGATCAAAGATAAATAACCCAAACTAACAAACAAGTATAGCATGCAAGTAAGGGGTCGAACCCAAGAGAACTGTGGGTTCTAGTATCAATATATCTATCAACTAAAGATAAGGGGGGTTGAAGAGAGAAATCTATACTAAACTAATCTAAGAAACAAAGAACAAACAAATAAACAAATAGATGGGAAGCAGGTTCATTCAAAAGATCCACTCATGAAATAATCACTCGATCATAGATTCATCCATTGATTTCATTCACACCTATGGTTAATTCCTATCTTGATCATTAACAGTAGCAAGTCCACGGTCCAAGCAATTCTATAACCCTAGGCAAGGACGCTTAACCTAGAATTAGCATAGAGAACAAGGATATGCAGGATATATTATCAAACAATCAAGCTACGAGTCAATTGCAAGATAAAACAATCAATTCTCTTCTTAATCCTAGTTGCATAGACAATAGGTCTAGGTTAAGTTGTTTTCACAGATTAGGTCCAAACCTAATCAAACAGTAGAACATCAATCAATTCAATAGGTTCATGACTCCTAGAGAAACAATCAACATTCATAAGATGAAGCACAAGAGAATCAATATTAACCAAAGGATAGAAATCAATTACCAAAACCTCACGAGTTCATACATCAAAGCTTCTCCCTTGAACAAACCCAAGGAGACTAGCTCTCCATAACTTAACTAAAAAGAATTAATTTGAGAGAATTGGTGATGAGAAAGAAGATACCTAAAACTAAGAAGCTTCTCCTTATATAGACCCAGACAACATGCTCCCCTAATTAGAAAGGAGAAAAGATAGAAAAGGAAAGAGGAAAGATAAGAAGAAGAAAAGAAGATAGATCTTCGGCCCGTATCGGATCCGGCATCGCCGCGGTCGCGTTGTCTCCACCGCGCTCGCGCTTTCGCGACAGAATAGAACTTCGTCTCTGGGCAGCCACCGCAGTCGCGTCGGACAATCTGTGGTCACGGACTTCGGAGGCTGTTTTGACCCTCTTCGGCTTAGAATCTATCTTCGGTGTAAAAAGATGAATTGAATCCATCCGAGTTAGATTTCCAATGGCACCGGAATTAGATCAATCCGACCACTGTAGCTCTAGATATAGCCTTCGCAAGCAAGTGGTGTCGCGCAGACAGCTCAAAACGCCTTAAAACTCTTGATTCTTGCATTCTTGTGTCTTCGGCCTAAATATTACAATTAGCACAAACTCTAACCTATACACACTCAATATAGCTTTAAAATCTAAAATTTAACCCATACAAAATAGGGAGAATCACTTACCGACCCCTCCAAGCTCATGCACCTCTTCGATTGCACCCCATCCTACCGCCTACTAACTAGCGGCCAACCTGATCCTCCTATTATCTTTCCCGATACTCAACCTACATCGACTCCTCTGCGCACTCGATCGACCGGACTCTAGCCCCACTCCCCAGTTCCCACGACAACTACTTAGGCGCCGTCCCTTGATGATGACCCGAATCCCGCACCAGCTCTTCTCTCACAACCACACCACCCTGGAATGACATAACCACTTGGCTTGGACAAGTGACGGAACCAGAAATGTCGGTCGGAGGGGGCTTGTGAACAAGACGATGAAAGTTGTTAACATATATTTTTAATAATAAAATATTAATATATAACGGGAAAATATTTTAAGTAATAAATAAGTAATTAAATTTGACCAATCTTCTTCCAAAATAAATAATTAATAGTCTTTTATGTACAAATATGAACAAGAATAGTAATTGTATTATATGTTGGTAAGGAGAATGAATGAAAAAAATAAAGTTAGTAGGATTTGAACCCTGGAGGCCTAGACAAAAACACTCTTTATAACCAATTGCACTAGCTTTATTTTATGTCCTACTTAATACTAAAAAATATGTAAAATGTCAGATGGGGCAGCAGCCCCCACTCGCTCCTATGTAGTTCTTCCACTGGCTTGGACGACGACTTGCCAACCCGACCGACGAGGTCTCGCAACCACCAAACCCGGTGTTGGCCGACGCGCACCCTCCCTAGTCGAGATTTACACAGAAGCGAGATTTACCAGCTATTGACGATGGAAACGACAAGAACTTGGCCGGTGGGACACCGACAACGGTTGAGGAACGCATGACCACCAAAGACGACAGACGATTCTTGACAATGAGGTTAGTCGGAATTTCCGGGCAATGAGAAGGAAGAAGAAAATAAAAAAGGAGACTCACCGGAAAAAAATTCAAGGGAGGCAGAGGACTCACGCTGGCGGCACAAGTATGGAGGATGGAAGTGTTCGAAAGTTTACAACCGAGAGCCCTAACGATCGGCCAAGATATATATTCTTTTAGATTTTTATTGTGTTTTTTTTTCTTTTACTTTATCTTTTAAACTAGCTAATTGGAGGACTAGTTAATGACTTTGGATCATATGAAACACACTCCTAAGGTGTTAAACGAGGGAAGATCTTGACCATCATATCCTATGTGAAGAAATTGAATGCCAAGATCACAAGGGGAGAAAAATCCTTGCGGCGATATAATCGTAAGTGGAAGTTTGTAGCGGCGCACTGTTAGGGAAAAAGTGCATTCGTAACCCGGAAAAGTGCACTGGTAAAGAGTGTTGTAATAGCGCATCCCTAACGCTCAAAAGTGAATTGGTAACTCGATTTTTTCTCGTAATCTTCTGCTTACAAGTGCACTTTTTCTGACGTAGGAGTGCACTTTTTTCGACTTAGCAGTGCACTTTTTCACAAACAAAACTTCTGCTTATATACGATTATGCCACCGCATGCCTTTTCTCTCATTTGATCTTGACCGCCCATTCCTCCCATCAGATGATCATGATTTTTCCTCATTTAACACTTTAGGAGTGTGTTTGATGTGATCATAAGTCCTAATTAATATCCTCGATGTAAAGTTAATTATTTGACTTGACTAATAGGGTAATTGACTTTAATTACTTTAATTATTAATAAATAAGGTGTTAACTTGCCGATCAAGAAACAAAATAGGGATTGGAATGAGACCGGATATTACAATTAATATTTTTATTACTTAATTTAGTGTGGTGTATTATGGAGACATGATAAAAAAAATTGATAACACAACATATTATTGATAACATAAAACATATTATTTAGTTTGAATGATTTTTAATGTTATATTCAGAAAACATATGCAGATTCACGTGGCATGTTGTTTTTTTGGCGTAACTAATATATGTATTATCTATATCTATTGTAAAGGACGAATCCTCCAATTGGTTTAATGTCGTTATTAAATTTAGAATTCTCAAATTAGGGTATTATTATTGTTCTTCAATTATTTGCTCTTCGCATAGCGTTTCGGGCCTTTCGGCTGCTTTGGTCGTCTTCCTCTCTTCCTGCGTCTGAGTCTCTCATTCTGCTTTAATGTCGTCCCCCTCTTTTCCGGCTCTTGGTGTTGCGCTCTCCTTCCGTTAGGATTCGCCCCTTGGTGTTTCTCCTTTATTGCCCAATTTTGGTACCCCGCCTCCTCAGGGTGATGCGATGCCTCCGCTGAGATCCGCTCCATGAGTCCCTCCGGAATTGACATCTTGCACCAGATCGATGGTTGGAGCCCCGATCGCCAGCACAAGGCGTACGAGATTATTGCTCAGTTTGAAAAGGACGGCACCGATCGCCTCCAGATCATGCCTGGTACCTGATTTGGATCTATCGATTGATGATTGTTTGTAATTGACAATTGATCATTTGTAATTGATTTGGAACAATCAATTGATTGTTTGTAATTGATTTGGATCAATCAATTGATTGTTTGCAATTGATTGTTATGTAGGTGCATCTGAGCTCTGTCACTTTCTAGACTCAAAGAAATTGAGGTGATTTTTAAGCTTTGGTTTAGATTCTCCTGGTGCGTAATTTCTGCATATTTCTTGATGAATTGCTCGCTTGGTTGGTATATAATGTACCTGGTTATGAGTATATCATGTTGCCGAGTTGAATTTTCATGTGTAAACTTTCATCCATAGCAATGTCGTTAAGCAAAATGCAGATATGGTTTCATGGTTTTGCACGGCAATTGTTTTTCTTGCTGGTTTCATAATGAGGTGGTGAATAGAAGGGGCTAATTTGGAACAGATATTGTTCATCCTGAATGTTGATTCCTTTTGCAAGATTGTGATTCATTTGCTTCTATTGGTGTGTAATTTGTGCAGTATGACGTTGTCCTCCTTGTAATTCCATTTATCTGGGTTCTTGATTACGTTTGCACTGCCGATTCAATGGAGGTTACAGGTCAGCGCCTGATGTATCTGGCCATCCTCTGATCAAGGTGTGTTTTTCATCTAAATGAGTTATTTTTCCATCAGAGCAAGAACAAAGTAAAATGATCCATCTAACACATTTAAGCACTTATTTTTCTACTGTATACAGCTGGTTAGCTATATGGTCAATTAGATAAACTTCTTTTTACAATAAAGGAGGATCTGGATGATCATATCCTATATTTTGCTTTTGACGATTCTAACCTTCCTTCAATTATAGGAACCGTACAATGCTCAACAAGAGGTTGAGCGCAAATGTGCATTGTCTATGTTTCTTTCTCTGAACAAACAGCAAGACCACAAGGATGATGAGGTATGAGTATCTCGCGATTAGGGTTTATT
Source organism: Polygonum aviculare (assembly GCA_934048045.1). Taxonomy (NCBI): domain Eukaryota; kingdom Viridiplantae; phylum Streptophyta; class Magnoliopsida; order Caryophyllales; family Polygonaceae; genus Polygonum; species Polygonum aviculare. The sequence goes on along the minus strand of OW204032.1, from coordinate 2,571,527 downwards.
ATTCCACGTGTTCAGTTGGATGTGTATATTAGTCTTAACGTTATTCTATTCTTATCTATGCATCTCCTTTGCATGTATTGTGTGCTTTTCAGGTTCTTGTTGAGGCAAAAAGGATTAATGAGTCCCGCCTGTTGGAAAAGGTAATGGCAACCATATTGTGTTTTCTGCAATGTTTTGTTTAAGGGATAGTGTAATGATGGACTTTGTTATATAAAGACATATTTTAATATATAGATATATTTGTGATTCATGTTTAAGGTTAAAATTCTGCATGTTTTTATAGTGTAGTTTTAGTTGTTGCTTTAAGTAAATTATGTAACGTTGTCATAATGCTTGAGAATACGAAGGCAAGAGTAAAACTGCAAAGTGACAAATTCCTAGGGTTGTGTGAAAACCCAACGCCTAAGGGACGATAAATAAGTCTTTGACTGCAATGAACAAACAATATAGATAAGGAAACAACAACAATAACAACAACAACAACATTTACCCAGGGAAGTCCTGCTTTCGCAGGATCTGGGGGGTCAGGATGGGGGCATTCCAGACCTAGATGGAATGCGCCCAATACAACCCAAGACAAAAGAAACCAAACGACTCAAAGACAAAACAGAAAATCTCAACTACGACAAGACAAGAGAAGAACACTAGAACTAAAACTATACGGAAAACAAAAGCAAGAAAAGACAAGAAAGCTATATCTACAAGAGAGCATCCGACTAAGCGAGAACACTGGCTCCACTAACGGCTGGTCAGCAATCTAATACCCCGGTCTTCTCTTTCCAACTCTTTCTGCACTGCGCCAAATCTACAGAAATCCCTAACGAGCCGAATTCATCATCATCATCAATCTCAAATCAAAGCCAAATTCATTCACAAATCAAAAGCAATCCACAATCTCCAATCCAAGGGTTCCAAATCCAAAAGATCAAAGCAAAACAAAGCTAAACTATCAACCAAACCTAGCAAATCTTCTCCTCCTTGGCCGATTCTCTCTCTTCTCCTTCTCCTCTCCCTTCTCCTTGCTCTCCAAGTATTTCCTTAAGAGTTTTGTGTGTTGGTTAGTGGCTAAGTGTGGGAACCTCCTCCAATTAGAAGAATAAGAGAGCCTTAATATATGAGGGCAAATATGGAAGTCTACATCTTAATGCCTTGCTGCCCAATCCACACGAGACCGACTTGGACCGACACGGAGGGACCTCGGGCCCGACTTACTGGGCAAGTCGGTCCGAGGTTGAAATTCCATCTCGGGTCCGGCATTGCTTCTACCACGATCCCGACCTCGTTCCGCCTCTTCTTCTTGGCTTTTTCTCTTGTTCTCTTCATGGCTTGCTCCTCTCTTTCCTCCTTAAGCTCGGGCCTTGCTCCATGCCTCGATTCACCTTCAAAACGATCCTTGATCCATGCCAAAACGCCTACAAAACACATAAAACACGCATAGTCTCCGAATCTCGTAGAAATACGGGAACTAAGCTATAAAGGAACAAAACACTCAAGAAAACAGGAAGAAAGAAACATATTTACAAAGGAAAACACATATAAAATACCACCAAACAAGTAGATATCAAAACCTTTATATTTGGCATGAATTTGTTGCTTTGTTTGTATACATTTAAACAGAATAAAAATATGAAAAACCAAAAAACATTATGGAACATGTGTTGTCAACCAATAACGATAACTGATGAGGGACCATCCGTCAAGCCACCACCGAGCACGCCCATCCTCTTTGATGGTCCAATAACAAGGGCACGAGCTAAGAAGCTTCAAAGGGACTTGTTTGCATTTGTGGCGTACCATGGAGTCAAGGAAGCCAAAAATGCCCCTGAGAACAAGTCATCACTCATGTGCCTCGTCGCCAGCGCACAAGTTCGCCTCAGCTGGCAAAGCGTGAGCAAACCACCTAAAGCGTGATCGCGCTTTGCCTTGCCATGTCGCGCTTTGCCTCCTGCGTACTTGCGCACATAAGTTCGCCTCAGCCGGCAAAGCGTGAGCAAATCCCCTAAAGCGTGATCGCGCTTTGCCTTGATATGTCGCGCTTTGCCTCCTGCGTACTTAATTGTGCGTGTCTTGCATGGGCTTGTTAGGCCTTTATGGGCCGCCCCTTTATTGCTTTACTTAGTCGTTTTTATTGCTTTTAGGAGGACATATAAATAGCCTTTAGCTGCTCTTTATTTCAGTTAGACAACCTTTATCATAAAACCTGAGTGTTTTCTCTCCATAGTGAGAATCGAAGACTTGTTCTTCAAAGTATTGCAATTTCAGCTTGGTTTGTCTTGATTGCATCAATTATCGATCATAGTTGGTGTGCTAGTCGAATACGAGCATCTTCTTCGTGCTTTCAAGGCTGGATCCTTGATTGTGTGAAGTCGTACAAGGTTGGTCTCTTGATCATTCAGTTTGGTTCTCGTTTTCAAAGCAACGAGGGTCTTATTGTTGTTTCATTGGTTAATCTTCATTTCCCTATCGTTTTCCATTGAGTCGAGTCTGTTCTTATTTTCCTTCCATTTCAGTCGTTGCTTTCCATTTTGTTTACATTTCTAACCATTTGCTTGTTTCCTTGTTTCGAGTCGTTGATTGTCGAAGATCGGGCCAATTCACGGCTAACCCCGTATCAAATTGGTATCAGAGCTGTGTTTCCGACATTCAACTCGTCCACCATTGGAGTCCTCCATCAAAAAATCCAAAAACACCAAAAAAAGAGTCCTTTGAAGTCAGGTTTGGTTAATCCTATCTCGTTTATCATTCTCGAGAAGTTACTAACCGGTTTGTTGCCTGTCGTGTAGTGGTTTGTTGCCTGAGCCACCTATTCAGCCACCCTACGCCCACCACCACCACAAAAAACGTCCATCACCTTCATCCTAACCATAGCCACGAATTTATTTAATTAAAGGTCATTTCTTTTAATTAGATTCAAATTCAAACCCCATCCTACCCAGACTCCTACATTCAAGGGATACTTATCCAAAGTTGAAACAAACTCACCCCATCTCCTATAAACAAGGGAGACCCATTCAGCTCATTTCAAATTCAAATCCCACGCCCAAACCAACCCATTTCCAGCCTAATCATCCTCCACAATTCAAGGGATCTCGCCAGCTCCATTTCAAAGTTCAAACTACATTTTCGCACCTTAGTTTAATTTTCTTATTTGAATTTCGAAATCATTTGCATTTATCTGATTATTTCTGATTAAAAAAAAAGAAATTCGAAAAAAAAAAGTCAAAAAAAAAAATTCGAAAATCAGAATCAGATTATTCTCATTTCATTTCATTCATAGTATAGATTGCATTTTATTTCATAGTGTAAGGTGTGACATCATCTCTTCCTCTCTTCTCATCTTTGGGGCGACATTGAAGAAAACCTTTACCTCCACAAAAGAGCCACCTTTTGTCCTACAAACCACACATTAAGGTGACTCACTTGGAGTAGGTACTCGAGGCGAGAGAAAGCTTAACCAAGGTCTGATTTCTTTCTTTGTTTGAGTCCTTTCACCTCGTTGCTATTTCTTCACATTTCTGTCCATCTTCTCAAAACGTCCAACTTCTTCTTTTCGATCTTGTGTCTAAACTTGATTTTGTGAGTTGAAGCTACCATTGACTTTTGAACTTGAGTTTTTTTTTTATTCTTTCAAGGCAGATTGAAACAACGAGCATTGTTGCAATACAAGAGGGAGAGTGTGAGCGAAACACTTTGCGAGGCTGTTTTGGATTACACTAACCTAACAAATTTGCTTGTCAAGTGTTTTTGTTGATTGTGCAGGATGTCAAACGAAAGTAGTGATAACACCAACACACCCAAGAGCCCGGAGCCAATCCATCCCGAGGTGTTCAAGTTGTTGACATCGCTCAACAGCAACATCACACGCCTCAACTCTAGGATGTCGGCCTTGGAGACGCGAGCACTTGCGTTGCCAACCACCGGTGTAACGCTTGGTGTTGATGCACACGCCCAAGCTGAGGGCGATGGCCAGAACCAAGACGCCACCAACGCCACCAATCAGACCCACACGGACCCTAACTTGGCGTCCTCATCACAACAACATGGTTTCCAAAACCAAACCAGGGAAGTGCCTCATAACTTTAATCCATTGCGTAATTCCTCGGGCAATCTTCCTAGAAGAGTGCCTATTGGTCCCCAGTTCACTCCCCTTCGGGATGAGCATAATCGTGCTAATAGTTTTCAAGGATTTCAGGACCAAAGAGGATCGCCGAGCGACATGGACCTATATGATGATGAGTATGAAGGCGAGGAGGAGGATAACTAGGAGCGGTTCTCAAGAAGGGGAGGAAGGGAGCGCCGAGATGATAGGCGTCCAAGGAGACCCCGAGAACAAGAGTAGGATGGTGTCGGGAAGGTCAAGGTGAAAATACCCTCGTTTGAGGGCCGGTGTGACCCTGACGTGTACATGGAGTGGGAGACGAAAATTGAGCACATATGGAGCTGCCACAATTTTCCCGAGACCAAGAAGGTGCAACTCGCTGTCCTTGAGTTCTCCGGTTATGCCCTCATATGGTGGGATAACTTGGTGAAAGAGAGGAGGCGCAACCTGGACGCACCAATAGCCAGCTGGGAGCAAATGAAGGCGTTGATGAGGGGTCGTTTCATACCTCAACACTACGCCCGGGAGCTAAGACAGCGGCTGGAGAGTCTCAAGCAAGGATCGATGAGTGTCGAGGAAACTTACAACGCCATGCAAGTGGCGATGGTGAGAGCTAACGTGGTTGAGGACAACGAAGCCACGATGGCCAGGTTCCTTCGTATTCTCCATCCTTCTTTATCTAATGAGGTTGATCTTTATCCTTATTCTACTATGACTGACCTTTTGCATCTAGCTACCAAAGTAGAAAGGAAATTCAGGTTTAGGAACCAAGGAGGTCGAGGTGCGCCCAGCCAGCCGAGCAATTGGAGGAGCCAAAACCGGAGTGCACAAGCTGGCCAAGGAAGAGAAGCCACGCCTCACAAAGAAAAGGGGAGCGCAGCTGGCGCCCAAGGAGAACAAGGGGGACGAAGCAAAACCCCATGGAGCAATTCATCATCCAACAACAAGGGCAACTTCAAGGGAGCTTCCACAGCCCCTAAGGGGAGTAATTCTAACACCTCTTCTAGAGCTAGGGACATAGTGTGCTTTAAATGTCAAGGGAGAGGTCATTACATGAAAGATTGTCCTAATTCTAAAACTCTTTTGATTAACCATCTAGGAGAGTATGAATCTGAAGTTGAGGATGAAAATGATAATGCTTGTGTTGATGAATCTGATTTGCATGATAATAATGTTAATGACGATGAGAATGAAGTAGAATATGAATCTGGGGAGTCATTGATTGCTAGGAGAACTTTGCATGCTAAACCTGCCCCATGTGAAGATAATCAAAGGGAAAATCTATTTCATAGTCGTTGTTTAATACAAGGCAAGGTGTGCAACTTAATAATTGATAGCGGTAGTTGTTGTAACATAGCTAGCATGGAAATGGTACAAAAACTGCAGCTTCCTATTTTTCATCACCCTAGGCCTTATAAATTGCATTGGATGAATGATAGTGGTGAATTGAGAGTGAATAAGCAAACGCATGTCACTATTAAGCTTGGTCATTATGAAGATCATATTTTATGCGATGTAGTTCCTATGCAGGCTTGTCACATCTTACTAGGACGTCCATGGCAATTCGATCGGAAGGTGACGCATGATGGGTTCACCAACCGCCACTCCTTTGTGCATAAGGGCCAGAATGTTGTGCTCAAGCCCATGACGCCCACCCAGGTGGCTGAGGCGTTCGACAAGGGCAAGGTAAGTAAGGTAAGTGGTGATGGTGAGGGGGAGAATGGGAAGAAGGGGAAAGCTCGGGGTAAGACGAGCCAAACCGACAGCCCTACACCCTCCTCCGTCCTATTAGCTTCCAAGCGGGAGTTAGTGGACGATTACTTGGACGGGGAAACAACGCTTATGCTCTTGTGCAAGGAGCTGAGCTTGTTAAGTGACGAGCTTCACGCTTCACTGCCCCCGCCCATTTTGGGGCTCATCGAGGAGTACAAGGACGTATTCCCCGAAGAGATACCGGCTGGCCTACCCCCAATTAGAGGAATCGAGCATCAAATTGATCTCATTCCCGGGGCGTCTTTGCCAAATCGGTCAGCCTACCGTATGAACCCCATGAAGACCAAAGAGGTCCAATCCCAAGTCCAAGAGCTCTTGGATAAGGGATACATAAGGGAGAGTTTAAGCCCCTGTGCTGTACCGGTATTGTTAGTGCCTAAGAAAGACAACACATGGCGCATGTGTGTCGATTGCCGGGCAATTAACAATATAACGGTGAAGTATAGGCACCCCATTCCTCGTCTCGACGACATGTTGGATGAGCTGCATGGTTCCACTATCTTTTCAAAAATCGATCTTAAAAGTGGTTACCATCAGATTCGGATGAAGGAAGGGGACGAGTGGAAAACAGCCTTCAAGACCAAGTTCGGTCTATATGAATGGCTCGTTATGCCATTCGGGCTTACTAACGCCCCTAGCACTTTCATGAGATTAATGAACCATGTTTTGAGGCATTACATAGGAAAGTTTGTAGTTGTGTATTTTGATGATATCCTAGTGTATAGTAAGTCCTTAGCTGAGCATGATGAACATTTGAGAAATGTGCTTAACACATTGCGTCTAGAGCGCTTGTATGCTAACTTGAAAAAATGTGAATTGTGCACTACTTCTGTTACTTTCCTTGGTTTTGTAGTGAATGAAAATGGGCTGCAAGTTGATGAGGCTAAGGTGAAGGCGATCCAGGATTGGCCTACGCCTACGTCCATTGGGCAAGTGCGGAGTTTTCATGGACTAGCCAGCTTCTACCGGCGGTTCGTGAGGGACTTTAGTACAATTGCTGCTCCATTAACCGAGATTACCAAGAAGAGGAGCGAGTTCAAGTGGGGAAAGGCGCAAGAGAGGGCATTCCAGGCCCTAAAGGACAGATTGACGCATGCTCCATTGTTGGTGCTGCCGGACTTCACAAGACCTTTCGAGGTGGAGTGCGATGCTAGCGGCATTGGTATTGGAGGTGTACTCATGCAGGAAGGTAAACCTGTAGCCTTCTTTTCTGAAAAGCTTAAAGGTGCATGTTTAAACTACTCGACTTATGATAAAGAATTGTATGCATTGTTTCGAGTGTTGAAAACATGGCAACATTACCTATGGCCTAAAGAATTTGTACTTAAAACTGACCATGAATCTCTAAAACACTTTAAGAGCCAAGATAAACTTGATAGGAGACATGGTAGATAGATGGAATTCATTGAAACATTCCCCTATTTTATTAAGTACAAAAAGGGCAAAGATAATGTAGTGCTGATGCTTTGTCTAGGCGTCACACTTTATTGACCACATTAGATTCTAGGGTGCTTGGATTTGCTTATATTAAGGATCTATATGTGGATGATGCTGATTTTGGGGTTGCATATAAAGCATGTCATGAAAAGGGGTCGTTTGAGTCTTACTATGTGCATGATGGATTTCTGTTTCGTATGGATAAAGTTTGCATTCCTAGGTGTTCATTGAGATTGTTACTTGTTGATGAAGCCCATAAGGGTGGATTAATGGGTCATTTTAGTAGGGATAAAACTTATCATATGTTGCGTGCACATTTTTATTGGCCTCATATGCTTAGAGATGTAGAACATGCTATTAAGAGATGCATAGGTTGTTTGAAAGCTAAGTCTAAATTGAAACCCCATGGCTTGTATACACCCCTGCCCATACCTTCACCCCCTTGGGAAGACATATCCATGGACTTTATAGTGGGCTTACCTAGGACTAAGAGGGGGAGAGACTCTATTTTTGTGGTTGTAGACAGATTCTCTAAGATGGCTCATTTCATTGCTTGTCACAAAACCGATGACGCCACTAATGTAGCTTCTTTGTTCTTTAAGGAAATTGTTAGGCTGCATGGTGTGCCGAAAACCATAGTTAGTGATAGGGATGTGAAGTTTCTTAGTCACTTTTGGAGAACTCTTTGGGGTAAGTTGGGTACTAGGCTGTTATTCTCTACGTCTAGCCACCCACAAACCGACGGCCAAACCGAGGTCACCAATAGGACTTTAACCACCATCCTTAGAGCCATTATTAGGAAGAACCTGAAATCTTGGGAAGAAATGCTGCCTCATGTGGAATTTGCATATAATAGGACATTGCATTCATCTACTATGCTTACTCCATTTGAGTGCGTTTATGGTACTAACCCCCTAACTCCTTTAGATCTTACCCCATTTCCGATGAGGGAAAAAGAAAGCTTTGATGCAGGAAAACAGGTTGAGTTCATTAAGGAGTTACATGAGAGGACAAGGATCAAGCTGGAACAAAGGGCCGAGTATAATGCCAATCGAGCTAACAAGGGCCGGCGCAAGGTTGTTTTCCAGCCCGGAGATCTAGTATGGGTGCATTTGAGGAAGGAGAGGTTCCCCGAGCAACGGAAGTCCAAACTGTCACCACGTGGAGATGGGCCTTTCAAGGTGCTTCAACGCATTGGTGATAATGCCTACAAGCTGGAGTTGCCCGGAGATTACGGTGTGAGTGCCACATTCAATGTCGCTGATCTTACTCCTTATCTTGCTGTGGATGAAGACCTTGATTCGAGGTCGAATCCTTTTCAAGAAGGGGAGGATGATGAGGGACCATCTGTCAAGCCACCACCGAGCACGCCCATCCTCTTTGATGGTCCAATAACAAGGGCACGAGCTAAGAAGCTTCAAAGGGACTTGTTTGCATTTGTGGCATACCATGGAGTCAAGGAAGCCAAAAATGCCCCTGAGAACAAGTCATCACTCATGTGCCTCGTCGCCAGCGCACAAGTTCGCCTCAGCTGGCAAAGCGTGAGCAAACCACCTAAAGCGTGATCGCGCTTTGCCTTGCCATGTCGCGCTTTGCCTCCTGCGTACTTGCGCACATAAGTTCGCCTCAGCCGGCAAAGCGTGAGCAAATCCCCTAAAGCGTGATCGCGCTTTGCCTTGATATGTCGCGCTTTGCCTCCTGCGTACTTAATTGTGCGTGTCTTGCATGGGCTTGTTAGGCCTTTATGGGCCGCCCCTTTATTGCTTTACTTAGTCGTTTTTATTGCTTTTAGGAGGACATATAAATAGCCTTTAGCTGCTCTTTATTTCAGTTAGACAACCTTTATCATAAAACCTGAGTGTTTTCTCTCCATAGTGAGAATCGAAGACTTGTTCTTCAAAGTATTGCAATTTCAGCTTGGTTTGTCTTGATTGCATCAATTATCGATCATAGTTGGTGTGCTAGTCGAATACGAGCATCTTCTTCGTGCTTTCAAGGCTGGATCCTTGATTGTGTGAAGTCGTACAAGGTTGGTCTCTTGATCATTCAGTTTGGTTCTCGTTTTCAAAGCAACGAGGGTCTTATTGTTGTTTCATTGGGTTAATCTTCATTTCCCTATCGTTTTCCATTGAGTCGAGTCTGTTCTTATTTTCCTTCCATTTCAGTCGTTGCTTTCCATTTTGTTTACATTTCTAACCATTTGCTTGTTTCCTTGTTTCGAGTCGTTGATTGTCGAAGATCGGTCCAATTCACGGCTAACCCCGTATCAATAACAAGACAGGTCGTCGTTAATGATTAACGATAAACATCCATATTGTTGTTAATGTTAACAACGAACAATCATCCTATCGTTAATGTTAACGATGAACAGTCATCCCGTCCTTAATAATTAACGACGAACATGGTCGTTAAAACCAACAACGTCAAGACCTATTGCAAGGAACAAACAACGAAATTCTGGAACAAACGACGAAATTCGTTAATACCATTAACAACGAGTTTTCTCACATATAACGACAACTTTGTTGGTCGTTAAAGACCCCTTTCCCATTAGTGGTGGTTTTCGCTTTTATTTATTTATTCATTTATTTACCCTGGATTAGTATGTAACACCCCGATTTCACAAGCATAAGGGTATTACTGCCAACAACCTCGGATTCCACGGTCCGAAGCCGTTTAAGGCTTGGGTATTGTAACACGAGAATAACAAAACCAAATCATATTTTTATAACAAAAGATGGATTCGGTTACAAAGGCTCATACGCCTTAAGTTGTTTAGTAATACAAGAGTAAGGAGTTTGCAGCGGAATATACAAGTATCGGATAGAGACGAAAGCGAGTGGAAACCATAAAGTAGACAAAATATTTGAAGACGTCTTGCTTCCTTCTTTTCTTCCTTCCTTCCTTCCTTCCATCGTAGGTCTTCGGTTACTCCTGGATAGCCTTCCCTTTCCTATCTGATATCCCAATAAAAGCAAGGAATACCAGCCAACAAAGTTGAGAAAGAAAGAAGGGATGTTAGTCTAACGCGAGACTAAACAAGTGGGAGAGTAATGTTTTGGTTCTGAGAAAGATCAGACATAACGGCAATCCTTAGCCATATGATGACTCGTAGGTGCACGTTAGTGGAGGTTCATCATGACGATAGCAAAACAGCAGTCTAAATGAGAGGTTTAAGTGTTTGGCACGGTGTACGAAGAGAAGATAGAACTTCCTCGGGAATAGCACGTTATCAGGAAATAACGCCTAAGAAAGAAATGTGTTTATTGATTCGTTGGGAACTTAAACATTTGAGATTTTGAAAAGCATCCAACATATATGGAATCGTATCAACCTCATCATAACTCGAAGATGCCGACAGGGAGGTGGCCACAAGGACGCTTATACACCTGAACCCATCTTGCCATTTTATAGGCATTTTAACAACTCGAGTTATGCATTCAGATTGGATAGACAATTGTCAATAATGTGGACCCGGAGTGATTTTCCAAGTTGTACTAATCACCCCGCGTTCATTGATTACTATGCACGAGGCACTAATCTTTCATTAGTTATAAATCAGAGCACTTCACTTAGTACTTTTAGAGATAGGCAAGCCCTAATGAGGGACGAGCCAAAGTAAGGAACATAGTCCTCAACACTCACTACTAGGAAAGGGGTCTTTAACGACCAACAAACTTGTCGTTATATGTCAAAAAACTCGTCGTTAAAGGTATTAACGACGACAAAAATTTCGTCGTTTGTTCGTTGCAATTGGTCTTGACGTTATTGGTTTTAACGACCATGTTCGTTGTTAATTATTAACGACGAGATGATTGTTGTCGTTAACATTAACGACAATATGGATGTTTATCGTTAAGCATTAACGACGACATGTCTTGTCATCGTTATTGGTTAACGAGGACATGCTTGTTCTTCGTTATTGGTTAACGACGATATTTGTGTTCGTCGTTGTTAGTTAATCAATAACGACAAAAGCCTGACCTATAACGACAAAATAATTCCACGTGGAAATCATTCTAATGGGCCAAATATTGTACAATAACGACCATTTTTCATCGTTATATGTCTGCTCAACAATGTTTATTCAAATTGGGATATAAAGCATTATTCTCACAATTAATCTAGGTGGTCAACAAAACAAACAATTCATATATAAATTCTGAAAACTATATATTTAATCATAAAATTTAATTCAAATTAAAAGTTCACAATTTTTGTATAAATCCAAAGCAAAATAAAATAAAGGAGTCCATATGATCTAATATTCTGCTTCTAAAAGCATATATATATGTTCGAATAAGCTACGAAATAGATTTGGACAATGGATGCAGGACAATGCACTTCTCATCTTCAAGTACCTATAAAATCGAAACAGAAAACATAAGTTAGTAACATTGATCATGAATATAAACAAGGCAAGGCAAATCAAGACACAAAAGTAATCATGAATATGGACAGCTCAAAGTATATCGATACTTAAAGCAAATATATACCTTGTGAGTTGAACTCATTTTGTGGAGCCAAGGAAACATTAAATTGTTGCGCCAACATATCTTGAAGCTTTTTCATTGAAATTTCCACCGAACTCATGCGATCCTTGAGTTCTTTGTTCTCTCCTTGAATTTCTTCCACATGGCTAGTCAAAACTTGATTTTGTTTTTTAGTAGCATTCAATTCAGATTCAAGCTCCTCCCTACTCGGTTGTGGTCCTTTTATATCTTTGAGTCTTACTCCTCCTCCAATACAAACGACTCGATCTCGAGACTTTGAATTGAATACCTTTTGTGCAACCTATTTATAAAATCCATGTTTTTATGTCAATTCATCAGCAATATTCAGCTCAAGAAACCACTTTTGATTTCCATGTCAGTTCATCAGCAATATTCAACTCAAGAAAGCACATATGAACATAATTAAACTATAGAGTGGCAAAATTCATTTCAGAAAAGCACTTCTAAGAACACAAATAATATTCATTTCATAAATATTCAGCTGCCAGCCTTTATTAATGGTGTCAGTGGCATAAAAAGCTTGTCTGGCTTGACTAGCTAATATAAAAGGTTCGTCTCCTTTTAATTGTTTACTGCAGTTCACACTGACAAGTCCATATTCATCAGTTTTCAATCCTCTCACCTTATCGTACACATCCCACCATTTACAACGGAATATCACAATTCGCCTTCCTCCAAGATATTGTAATTCTAATATTTCTGTGACTACTCCATAATAATCTATGTTCTCATCATCTCCTGTATTTCCAATCACAACTACACCACTGTTTTGTGTTCTCAGAGTCTTATCACGACTTTCTACTCGAAACCTATATCCATTAACAATATAACCACTAAAAGATGTCACATATTGTGTTGGACCTCGTGATAATGAGAGCAAATCTTCCATTTCCATGCTCTTATCAATCTCATGTAACTGCGCAGCCTAAGAAAGAACAATAACCAAATAAAAGAATATCTGTGTAAGTCTAAACTACTTGTTTCAAAAATTCAGTAATCTGTAATTAAGCTACTCACTTTGTTTTTAAACCAAATTCTGAAATTGTTACACCACTCCTCCTCAGAAACCTCAGACTCAGTTGATCCATGAATTACTGAATATTCTCTATAAACCAGAAAAAAAATAAAAAAAAGATTAAACTTAAAATGCTTGCAAAAAAACTATTTAGGCTTTGATCCTTACTCAAGAAAAGGTTGAGCCTCATCACAATTCTTCAAAATATAGATGTAAGCTTGATCTAACTCATGCTTCTGAATATCTCGAATAGTTGGAGCTCCTAAACCTCGACCAGGATGATTGAATATTGGCAAGGCATTGTGACAGCCACTTGAATTTTCATAATTTCGGTCAAGACGATTAAATCTTGTCTCCACATTATGCAAATATCTTGAGCAAAGAGTCATACATTCATCTGCTAAATAACCCTCAGCAATCGAAGCCTCTGGATGAGCCCTATTCCTTATATAAGATTTCAGCTTATACATATATTGCTCAATGGGATACATCCATCTGAACTGCACAAGTCCTCCAATTTTAGCTTCATTAGCTAAATGAATCGGTAAATGCATCATAACATCAAAGAAGGAAGGGGGGGAAAATCTTTTCTAATTTGCACAGAGTGATGGGAATCTGAGATTCAAGCTGCTCCAGATCAGCCACATTCAGAGCTTTAGCACATAACAGACTAAAGAACATTGATAGTTCAATTAATGCTTCACGTACGAGAGGAGTAAGAAGACCCCATATTGTTAAAGGAAGAAGATGCTCAAGTATAACATGACAATCATGACTCTTAAGACCAGAAATTTTAGCTTCCTTGGAATTGACAGAATAAGATATGTTCGATGAGAACCCATCAGGAACTTTTAAATCTTTCAAAAAGTTACAAAATGTTTTCTTCTCAGAAGGAGACAAAGTATATGAAGCAGGGGGTATTTGATATTTGTCCCCTTCTTTTATAGGATGCAAGGAAGATCTCAGTCCCATCTCTTCCAAATCATGACGTGATTTTAGATTATCTTTAGTCTTCCCTTTAATATTCATAATTGTTCCAAGAACACTATCGCATATATTTTTTTTCAATATGCATCACGTCTAAATTGTGTCGTAATTCTAGGGACCTCCAATATGGTAGCTTAAAAAAAATACTTTTCTTATTCCAATTGTCCCCTCTAACCTGATGAGAAACTTTAGTCTTTACTTGTGGATCTCTAGACAATACGATTTCCTCAAGATCCTTAAGCTGATCAAGAATATCATCAATTGAATAAGATTTTGGTGGACCACTCAACTCAACAGTTCCATCAAATGAATTAGCATCCTTTCGCCACCTATGATTTTCAATCAAGTAGCGGCGATGGGACATGTAGCATATCTTGCCACTATAGGTTAGCCTTTTCGAGCATGTATCCTTTAGACAACGCGGGCAAGCCATATATCCCTTAGTACTCCATCCAGACAGCATTCCATAAGCTGGAGAAATCGTTAATCGTCCACATCAAAGACGCACGCAGTTTAAAATGAGACTTTGTTGCTGAATCATATGTCTCTACACCAGTTTCCCATAGCTCCTTCAATTCCTCAATTAGAGGTTGTAAGTAAATGTCGATTGCATCACCAGGACCTTTAGGACCCGGAATAAGCATTGACAAAATCAGATTTTGCTGCTTCATACAAAGCTCTGGGGGCAAGTTATATGGTATAAGTACAACAGGCCATATATTATATGAGATCTTTGAATTAGCAAAGGGTTGGAAACCATCACTAGCAAGCCCAAGCCTAACATTGCGAGGATCTATTGCAAAATCAGGATGCTCTTCATCAAATGTCTTCCATGCAGATCCATCAACAGGATGTCCCATCATACCATTTTCCTTTCTTTTATTATGGTGCCAAGTCATCAAGGAAGCTGTCTTTGAGCACATAAATAATCTCTGCAGCCTCTGTTTCAAAGGGAAGTATCGTAATGTCTTTTGAGGTATTTTCCTACCATTCTTCCTACACCTATCTTCTCCATTATGTTTATTAACTTTCCATCTGGATGCACCACATATCCTACATGCATCTAAATCCTCATTCTCCCTCCAAAAGAGCATGCAGTCATTTATACAAGCATCAATTTTATCATAAGACAGCCCAAGATCTTTCATCATCTTTTTTGATTCATAATACGAATCCGGTAGTTTTGATCCTTGAGGTAGAAGCTCCCCCTTTAAGAATTGCAAGAGCATGGTAAATGACTCATTACTCCACCGACCAAGAGTCTTAATATGAAGAAGTTTTAATAATGCGGACAACTTTGTACTCTTGCAACCTTCATATACAGGATCCTGTGAATCCTTCAGCAGATCATAAAACATTTTGGCATCAGCATTTGGCTCCTCAACTTGATTCTCTCTAGAAGGCCCATCATCATTGTACATCGGGAATAAATCTCTCAAAAGACCATGTACTTCATCATCATTGTCACCCCCCTCTAAATCATCATTGTCACTCCCCTCTAAATCATCATGATCTCCCGACTCTATTTGAGGTTCGTTCAACTTCTCACCATGATGATACCAGAAGGTATATCTCTTCACTATACCAAAAACTAATAAATGTTCGCGTACTTTCTCACGGTCACCAGACTCTATATTTACGCATTTGCAGCATGGACAACGAATTGTTTCGGTTCCCAAGTTTGTGAAAGCAAAATCTAAAAAACTATCAACCCCGGCCTCATATGATTCGCTAGTAACGTACGTAATCTGTTATACTCATCCAATCCTTACTAGGGGTCATTTTAATTACTTGAAGTAATACAAAATAGAATAACTAAATCTGCAAAGAAAGACATGAATTATCTATTAGGTAATGTAAATCGAATTCTGTTTTTAATTTACAATTAATACAGTAAGTCTAGCTCTAATTTACAGCAACTTTTAGGCTTAATTAATATTTACTCTTTGTTTAAAA
Source organism: Polygonum aviculare (assembly GCA_934048045.1). NCBI lineage: Eukaryota > Viridiplantae > Streptophyta > Magnoliopsida > Caryophyllales > Polygonaceae > Polygonum > Polygonum aviculare. The sequence goes on along the minus strand of OW204032.1, from coordinate 2,555,746 downwards.
TTTTCAAACTCTTAAGTAAAGATTCATGCAAACATTATAATTTCTAATGAACTAGTTACACTACAACAACAAATATCAGATTCCAAGAAGTACAAAACCTAATGCATCATCTAATTGCACTAAATCTCAAACGTCAAACAAATATGGAAACCAGATATTGGATTGATAGAAAGTCAACACAAACATCAATTTGCAATTACCAGGATGAGCATTCAAAGCTTACAAAATCAGATTCAAACACATATAAACTAAAAAATTAACGAAAAGATCAAGCTTACACACTAGACTAAAGCTCAGCTGAATCCAATATATTATAGAATGAGAAAATATGTGTAAGGTTAACAGCTCATTACCTCTTTGTGCAGGGGTGTCACGAGTCTGCGGACCAATACTTCAGTGTGTGCAACAAGAATAATGTTTAGAGTGACTGCAGGATCTGAAATAATACACGAGTTAGCCCACAATCAAGAATTTCGTTTGTGTTAATGGAAATTTTCATATTACTTATGTTGGTAGCACACGGAGCTAGAATAATATAAAAAAAATACTGTAAGCAGTGTATTAGAGAAGTATATGTGAAGCATAGGATTATAAAAACATTTTAAACAATTCCACTGCATCCATGTACTCAAATGAACAAACAATATATAAATCCCTTCTTTGGAAAAAGAAGAATGCCGGTGTTATTGAATGAAATTCTAAAAGAAGGGATGAAGTCTGCCACTTAAGAATGATCTAACTTTGTTCAGCTTAGAGCTCATAGAAAAAGGTATCTAAAATTGTTGGGACACTCAAAAATAACTGTAGGCTGAATTCTAAAAATGCCTTTCTCCACTACCCAGGGCTTCACAAATTATGGCTCTGTAGCACACCCAACAGAGCATGCCAAGAGTAATATTCCAACACTTATCATTAAAAAGGAAAAAGAGCATGGTGATATCTACCGGGCAAAATCCAGGATTCATCAAATTTAGGGAAGAATCAGCTTGTATAACAGGGCTGGTGTAATGTCATAGATGATAATTAAACCAAAGGTCAATCAAGAGAGACAATTTATTGCTCAAAAAAAAAAAGAGAGACAATTTAGAGGAAACTGAGAATGGGAAGGGAGATGCAACATATATACACTAAAACATCATGTATATTAACTCCATCTCCATGTTTCCTGAAAACTAGCTTTCACAGACCACAATCATATATATTAACTCATGAAAATCAAATTAATTACCTCTGGAAGAGTTAACCATTAAGAATATATTTCAGGTTTCTTCAAAGAAAATTTTGGAAACCCTTTGCATATTTACCAGAACTAAAATCATGGAGTTCTTGGAAGTGGAAGACAGAATTCTTCTTGGGTGAAGCCCAAAATGAAAAGGGAAGTAAGTTATGCAGGATTCAATGAATTAAATAATCTCAAAACTAGGCAGTTTGTTTACCAACTAGTTAACTATATAGGTTAGATGTACAATAGATTTAGGAATATAATAGGATGGTCTGACACTATTCAGATTTCAAATATACAGCTGAACTAATTTAGGTCCAAAATTTTCAAAGGTTGTGTTCAACAGTCCAAAATGTCAGTAATTCAAGTGGCACTACAACAGAACAATAATTGACCGCTACATTTTGGGCACCACTTTTGTTTTGAATGATAGGACAATTGGATGCATGAAAACAGAACTGGACACAGCAAACACCATCACTGAGGTGTTCAATAATTAAGTTTTAACAATAAGAAACCTTCCATGTCATGTCCCAAACCTTCCATGTCATGTCCCCAATTCTCCATAACCTAGTTTCACATTGAACAGGTCGTAGTGACAAAATTATCGCCTATCACAGTCTTCTAATGCTCAAAGTAAGATCTTTTGGTGTGCAAGGATTAAGAACAGTAGAGAAGATGAGGATTAAGAACAATAGAGAAGATGAGAGTATATACGTACCAATTTCTGGGAGTTTGGGAACCTTCCTCAAGCAATTGACGACAAACTAGGTTTGAGAAACACAAACTGCAAACCGAAATCAGCATCAAAATCAAATCCATAGAAATAATACAAACCAACAAAATTGGATAGAGCAAGGATTAAGATCGAGATGAACTAGGGCTCAATTACAAGTAGGGCATAAATTCTATTGGCACAAACGAACTGGAAAGATAGTCCATCAGCACAAATTCTAGCAAAGCTATAGAAAACAGGTAACTTACTTGAATCAAACGAACTAATTAGCAGGACACAAATTCAATGGGTTTTGCTTTGAGTTGGTTTTCATTAGAGATCGAAGTATCGTATTTTTTGAGCGAGATCGAAGTATTCATCTGAATGGGAATATCGCTTTTGATTTTGGCGTATGATTTGGATTTTGGTGAAAATTTTGGCGTAAATTTTGCCCGCTTCCATCTATCTTTACTAAATTAACGACGAGTCTAATTTTTTTGTCTTTTTAAAATATTTTATTTAATATCAATAATGACGGTACCGAAAGTATGCGCAGTTTACTTTCAGACTTATTACGACCAACATTTATACTTCTCGTTAGTAAAGGGTGTACATATACCTTTAACGACAAAATTTTCACTTCGTCGTTATAGGTTGGTCGTTAAAGACCTCTTTTCTAGTAGTGACTTTGCAAGAGTGTTAGCCTCTCTATTCGGAGAAATGCAGAGTCATGACCCAGTATCAGGAGCCGATAGCTAAATATACCTCCTAATACGTTATAAAGAGACAACGAATCACTAAACCGACAATCCCTATCTTAAGCTAATCCAGAGCAAAGTCTCGAAAAGAGAATTGAAACAATCAAAGGCCACACATCATCGGAGACTGATAACGATGATTTAGTCGTCTTAAACCACAATTATTCAAAGAAAACCACACTAACTTAAACCTAAGTATAAAGCAAGTAAGGGTCGATTCCACAAGGAGACAAGTTATCTTTAGCAGAGAATTATGTGTCAAACAGAAGTAACAAGGGGGGTTTTTAGGTTTTGTTCACAAACTAACATGCAAAGCATACGAATTCGAGAGTTTATCAATCAGTATTTGGAAACACTTAGGCAAACAAATATCCGCATTCGCTTGATAAGTTGATCATTGATTTCATTCAATATCTATGCAATGGAAATTCCAATTCCTTTTCAAAAGTAATTAATAGCACAACCAGATACTATTAACCCTAACTAGATAAATAATCATGAAACTATCAGGATTCAATTTAACTAGCAGCATTCAACAACAGGAATATAATTGGATACAAACTAAGATAAAACAACCAGCTTTTACCCTAGAATGCAAATCAATTCTCTTATGCATAAGACTAACACAACCAGATATTAGCACGATGCAGTTGCTACTTATGAATTAGAGATGCTCAACCAGAAACACTCTAAATCTAGCAATAACCTAATAACAATAAATCCTAGATGATCAGGCTAGAAATCATTGAGACAAGTCAATAGCAATTCAAGCAAGAGAAAAGATTAAATCCATGCAATCGATAAGGAATTAGAAATCTCACAACTGAATCAGAACGAACACTTCAATTGTCTGTCTAAGCAAAGAGGCTTAGTTCTCCATAAATCTCCAAAACACAAAATAATTCCAAACTCAAAAACTAGGTCTAAACAAAGGGTTCAAAAGCCCTTAAATATGAGAAAACATCTATCTAAAAATACATAAAAACCGGACCTAAAACAATATCCAAAAGGTCACTAAACAAAACGCAGCGTTTAAAGTAGAAATTCGCCTCGGTAAAAGGCAGCGGTCGCCGCCTATGGGGCAGCGGTCGCCGCCAGACATAGACCGACTTTCTCTTCGTTTCTTCATTCCAGCTTCAAGCGGTCTTCAGGGTACCTCGGCTCTTCCTTCTTTAACGCTTCAAACTCCAACTTTAGCACCTAAAACAAGACTAAAAGTATGCTAAAACCCCATCTAAATACACAACATAAATGTGTATATCAAACTCCCCCACACTTGAATCTCACTCGTCTCGAGTGAATCAGAAAACTAACACTCGTAATCAATAACAACCTAGATCATCAAGTATAGAGAGAGTCTACAGCTAAGGGTAATAACACATATCGTCAAAGCTCCTATCCAACCAACCCATAACACAATATAACAAAATCAGCGCCAGCATCCATCAATCCTAACAATACAACTCAAATCAACACAACTCAACACTACAACTCAACCATCAAACTATCTAACACCTACTCCACACATCCAACATCTATCAACAATATGCATCAATAAAGAAAATGTCAATCAAGAAACTACACCTTATCCCTCCAAGTGAAAACCTACCCGATAACACTCCTATACTCCACTTCTTATGTCGCCAGCTCCAGTCAAAAGAACATCCTAAAACACTCTTTTTTCTTTCACTCTTTTTGCTTAGGCGCCTTTTCAGGTTTTCACCTAACATCTCTCTTTTCATTTTTCAATGTTGGACTCACCATCTCACATCACTCAAAAATCTATTTTTGCCCAAGCCTAATGCTTGTCAGATTACCTTCTTTTTACTTGAACCGCCCTTTCGGGTTTTCAGTCCACCCTAGGATTTTTCTGCCTTTTTCTTTATTTTTATGGCTCTTTTTTTTTTTAAGTAATAGCAATAGTAATATAAATCCAACTCCCCCACACTTATAATAAACATTGTCCTCAATGTAGAAAGACAAAAATAATATAAGGGGAAGTAAGGAAAAATACCACTACTGTGAAGGTGGTGGTGGTGGCGGGTAGTCAGGGAAGGATGGATATCCAGGCCACTGCTGCTGAAAGAATGCCGCCTACTGCTGAAAGTAGTGAGCCTGCTGCTCATGGTACTGATGCATCCTGTCCATGGAACTCGCCAACTCATCCTGACGGACTGAAAGACGACCCATGTGAGCAGACATCTGATCCTGCCAATCGGAGTACTGACCCCAACCAGTGGGTCGAGCGGTAGCCTGCTCCTCCTGGAGAAATGCAGCAGCCTGAGATGCCCAAGTAGGAGGCTGAGGGGCTGGATCCTCCTGCATCCTATTTGGCTCCTCATCCTCATCCTCATCATCCTCATCATCCTCAGAAGTCTCCTCATCAACAACAACAGCAGCAGAAGAAGAGGAGCTAGGGGCGCGATAGCCAACAGTGTATCGACGAATATCAAAATCACGACCAGATGGCCCAAAGGGCATAGCTATAGGTAGAGGAAGAGGAATCCGATGACAGCCTCGAGAACCATACAAATAATAATGCTGCGCTCCAACATCAGAAAGGACGCCCACATGGCGTAACTGCCTCAGATCATAGGTGTAGTGACGAGAGAGCTGCTCAGCTGGAGAGGGCGTAGCAACTGCCATCCAAGCACCTAATAAAGAAATCATGCCACCAATAGTAATCTTTCCGGGCTTGTCAGACTGACACTTCAGACAACTAGCAATGAAGTAAGCCCGCCACTCGCGCACCACAGTGCTCTGCGGGGTCATAGTCCAAACTGCACTCAAGTCAAGGTGCGACACCTTGTTCAACTCATATTGGCCCAACCAAGCCATACGAATAACCTTGTGAGCTAGACGAAGACATGGATGAGACCACTTGTAATTATACTCCCCAGCCTTTGGGTCATACCCCCTTGACCCTTTAGAATCAGCCCAAAATTGAATCTGCGGATTTCTGGGATCCCACTCTGTAGGTTGCTTGGATATACCAAGTGCCTCATCAATTTGCCCATAGTCCAAAGTATGATCCCTGCCCCCAAGTCGAAACTCAATGGTACCCGCATCAGGATAATGCTCAAAAGTGGTCAAAAATTCCCGAGTCCACTCAGGGTAAGTAGGAGCACGCATATCATAGAACGGACCAAGCCCACAATGCTGAAACATCTGCCTAGTACAAGCTTCTAGCCCAAGCACCCTCATAGCATCATGATCAAAGAACAAGGTACTAACAATTTTTTTCTTTGCAACCAATTTCAATCTAGCCTCCTCTTTTGCGGAGTACTTATGGCGGGATCTAGATGAAGAAGCTCTACGGGTACTCATACTCAACAATGGAAGCAAAAATTACAAGAGCACAAGAGAAGAGTACCGGAAAAAACAGTCGGAATTTCGCGACTGTCGCTGGCGGCGGTCGCTGCCAAGGGGGCGGCGGTCGCTGCCCTGCACAGATCCGAAAATTCGCGCGGAGATGGCGGCGACCGAAGCAGCGGCTAGGGGCGGCGAGCGATTGCGACAGCGAGCGAGTTAGGGGCGGCGAGCGATGCAGGGGCGGCGGGCTAGCCTGGTTCCTTCTCTTTCTTCTCTTCCTCACCCTTCTCCTTTGGCTGTCGTGTTTTGTGTTGTGTTGTGGCTGCTATCTCTCCCCCTCTTTCTATCTTATCCTCTTATCTTTTTCTTTTGTTTTTCCTTTTCTTTTTTTTCTTTTTTTTTTGATATATCTTTTTTTTACTTTTAATATTCTGATTTTTTTTTCAAGTGAAAGACGTTGAACCTGATAAATGGCAGCGATCGCTGCCATTTAGGCGGCGGTCGCCGCCATTTATTTTCCGAAAGCCGTAGCTAACCAATTATTGGCGGCGATCTCTGCCATTTTGGCGGCGGTCGCTGCCATTAATTGGTTCAATGCCGTAGCCGAGCTCGTGTTGGCGGCGGTCGCTGCCAAGGAGGCGGCGGTCGCTGCCAATGCGTCGTGGTCCTTCGACTTTCTGCAGGTTAGTTCGACACAAAATAAAAACAAAACAAAGGGAAACTAATCCTAATCTAATCTAATCAAAGGATATCAACTCCATCGGGTTGCCTCCCGATAAGCGCCTTGTTTAACGTCGTGGCTCGACGTTATGCTAGCTCATCAGTTTTCAGTTGGAGCCTCTGTCAGTACGGCTTCCTCTATCGCTGTCTTTGTGAATCCTTCATGACACTTCTTCACTCTCTGGCCATTCACCTTAAACAATGTGTGTGTTTCTGCATCATACAACTCAATGGCACCATGGGGAAAGACTCTAGCAACCACATAAGGTCCTGCCCAACGTGATCTCAACTTCCCAGGAAAGAGTCTAAGGCGAGACTGAAATAATAGGACTTTTTCACCAATGTTGAAGTCCTTTCTCAGAATATTTTGGTCATGCCATGCCTTAGTTCTCTCTTTGTAATGTAAGGCGTTGTCATAGGCTTCAATTCTGGCTTCTTCCAGTTCCTGCAGTTGGAGTTTCCTAGCTTCTCCTGCCTCCTCCAGTTCCATGTTGCATTTCTTAATAGCCCAATAAGCTTTGTGTTCAAGGTCAACCGGGAGATGACATGCCTTTCCAAAAACCAACCTAAAGGGCGACATGCCAATAGGTGTTTTGTAGGCAGTGCGGTACGCCCAGAGTGCATCGTCAAGCCTTTGACTCCAATCTTTTCTGCTCGGGGATACCGTCTTCTCCAAGATGGATTTTATCTCTCTGTTTGACACTTCAGCTTGGCCATTGGTTTGTGGATGGTATGCTGTGGAAACTCTCTGTGTAACATGGTACTTCTTTAATAGAGCGGTGATCGTTCTATTACAGAAGTGAGTTCCTCTATCGCTTATGAGCGCCTTTGGGATCCCAAACCTAGCAAATATGTGGGATTTCAAGAATTCTGCAACAATCTTAGAGTCATCAGTCCTGGTGGCCTTCGCTTCCACCCATTTGGAAACGTAGTCCACCGCAAGCAAAATATATATGTTACCCCCAGAGTTAGGAAATGGTCCCATAAAATCAATACCCCAAACATCAAATATTTCACAGAAAATAAGACTTGTTTGTGGCATCTCATCCTTACTAGATATGTTTCCTACCCTTTGACATTTATCACATGATTTGCAAAAGTTATGAGCATCTCTAAAAATAGAAGGCCACCAAAATCCTGCATCTAACACTTTCCTAGCAGTCCTTTGCACCCCAAAATGTCCACCACATGCTCCTGAATGACAAAGTGTAAGGAGAGAATGTACCTCAGTTTCAGGAATGCAACGGCGGATCACCTGGTCAGCGCAGTGTTTCCATAGATATGGGTCATCCCAAACAAAGTGTCTTGCTGAACTGCGTAGCCTGTCTCGTTGAGCTTTATTGAATGGTGAAGGAAATTCCCCTGTGCTGAGGAAATTCACCAGATCTGCATACCATGGCTCTATAGTGCTCAACTTAAGGAGCGACTCACCAGGAAAGTTTGTTTGAATATGATTTTCAGGGAGATTCTCTGCCTGGACAATTCTGCTAAGATGATCAGCAACAAGATTCTCAGCGCCCTTTTTGTCTTTTATCTCAATGTCAAACTCGCTGAGCAATAGGACCCACCGAATCAATCTTGGTTTCGCCTCCTTCTTTGTCAGTAAATAGCGCAGAGCAGCATGGTCAGTGTAGATGATGACCTTTGTACCAAGGAGGTACTGTCGGAACTTCTCAAGAGCAAATACTACAGCAAGCATTTCCTTCTCTGTGGTGGAGTAGTTCCGTTGTGCATCATTCAGTGTCATAGAGGCATACTGAATCACATGTGAAGCTCTCGCTTCTTTCTGGCCTAGCACTGCCCCCACAGCATAATCACTAGCATCACACATGATCTCAAAAGGCTTTGACCAATCAGGAGCCTGGATAATAGGGGCGCTTGTCAAGCGAGCCTTTAGGTCATCAAAGGCTGCTCGACACTCAGTTGTGAATTCAAATGCCATCTCTTTCTTCAGAAGTTCGCATAGAGGTGCTGAGATCTTTGAGAAGTCTTTAATAAACCTGCGATAGAAACCTGCATGGCCCAGAAAAGAACGAACTTCGCGCACATTAGTAGGATAGGGCAAAGATTGAATTACTTCAACCTTTGCCTTATCGACCTCAATACCCCTAGACGAGACAATGTGACCTAGGACAATACCCTGTTCTACCATAAAGTGACACTTCTCAGAATTAAGAACTAAATTAGTGTCAACACATCTAGCAAGCACAAGTGATAGGTGTTTTAAGCATGCATCAAAGTCATCTCCATGTACAGTGAAGTCATCCATAAAGACCTCTATGAAATTCTCAATGTACTCAGAAAAGATGCTCACCATACACCTTTGGAAAGTTCCTGGAGCGTTGCATAGAACGAATGACATCCGACGGTATGCAAATGTGCCGAAAGGACATGTGAACGTAGTCTTCTCTTGATCCTCAGGGGCAATGGCTATCTGGAAGTAGCCTGAGTACCCATCTAGAAAACAATAGAATGCACGCCCAGCAAGCCTTTCCAACATCTGATCAATGAATGGGAGAGGGAAGTGATCCTTCCTAGTTGCCGCATTCAGCTTGCGGTAGTCAATGCAGACTCTGTAACCTGTTTGTAGCCTTGTTGGAACGAACTCTCCTTGCTGATTTTCCACCACTGTAATTCCTCCTTTCTTTGGGACAACCTGCGTGGGACTGACCCATTTTCTATCAGAAATAGGGTAGATCATCCCTGCATGTAAGAGTTTCATGACCTCTTTCTTCACAACCTCCATCATAGGTGGGTTGAAACGCCTTTGGGGCTGCCTAGATGGCTTCTCTTCACCCTCCAACAATATGCGATGCATGCAAGTAGTTGGGCTAATTCCCTTGATGTCAGCAATCGTCCACCCAATTGCTGTCTTATACTGTTTCAGCATTGCTACTAACTTGCTTTCTTGCTCCTTTGTAAGCTTGTTGGAGATTATGACTGGCAATGTTTCCTTGTCTCCAAGAAACACATACTTGAGGTGGTCTGGGAGTTGTTTCAATTCAACTACCGGTGCCTGCACAACAGAAGGCAAAAGCTTTTCGCTAGGCGAAGTTAGTGGCAAAGGAGCTTTTCCCGGTAGCTCATAAAGGAGCGCACGGTAAGCATCCAACTCATGGACCATCTCCTGCAGGTTAGTTGAGCATGCGAAATCTAAATTGGAATCAACAATAAAAGATTGCACTTCATCCAAATAGTTTTCATCAAACACATCTTGCACTACAGGCTCAAGCACATCAATGTAAGAGACAGAGTAATCATCAGAAAGATATTTCATTGCTTCATAGATATTGTAATTTATGGTTTGTCCATCAAATTCCATGGTTAGGGAACCACTACTAACATTGATCTTAGTGTTTGCTGTTTTCAGAAAAGGTCTTCCTAACAGAATAGGGGTTGCATGCTTGTCATGTTCCATATTAAGCACATAGAAATCAGCAGGAAAAGTAAGATCACCAACCATTACCAACACATCTTCTACGATTCCTATTGGACGAACATTAGACCTATCAGCTAATTGAATGGAAATATTAGTCGCATGCATAGGTCCTAGTTTCAAAGATTCGCAGAGAGAAGAAGGTAGCACATTAATGGAAGCACCCAAATCAAGCATGGCTTTATTGAACTTAGTACCTCCAATAGTGATAGGGATAGTGAACATACCAGGATCCCCGCACTTCTTAGGTAAGCGTTTCTGAAATACAGCTGAAACATGCTCGCTCACTTTCACTTTTTTCTTGGCATTAAGATCCTGATTCCTCTTGGTGGTGCACATCTGCTTCAAGAACTTCGCATAACGAGGGACAGATTTGATCAAATTGAGGAGAGGGATGTTGACCTCAACGTTTCTGAACATCTCAAACATGTGCTTGTCCTGCGTAAGTGGCTTTGTACGCTTCAGAGCAGATGGGAATGGTGCTACAGGCTTGAACTTGGGAATAACAGAAGGTTCAGCCTTTTCCTCAATATCTTGGACGCCAAGGGACTGGCGGCGATCGCTACCAGGTGGGCGGCGGTCGCCGCAATTTTCGGAAATTGCGTCCGTCGGTGAGGAAAAATGGCAGCGGTCGCTGCTATTTTGGCGGCGGTCGCCGCCATTGTTTTCAGCAATGTCGAGAGCAGCTTCGTTTTGGCGGCGGTCTCCGCTGTCAGGGTGGCGGTCGCCGCTATCTTTTTCTTCAATTTCGACTATCTTTTCACCATTCAGAGCCTTCCCACTTCTCAGAGTCACAGCACTGACATTGCGAATGTTCGGGTTCGCCTCAGTTTGAGAGGGAAGCTTACCCGAATCCTTCGCTTCAAGTTTGCTCACAGCTTGAGAGATCTGGCCCATTTGCCTTTCCAAGTTCTGAATACTTGCTGATGTAGTTTCTTGGAATTGCAATTGGCTTTGTGTCAGCTTTGATACATTCTCTGAAAGACTGATTTTGCTCTGCATCAACATCTTCATCATATTATCCATGGAAGGGGCTGCATTATAGTTCTGTCCCTGAGGTCTTGCCGCAGGTGGCCCAGCTTGCGGTGGATGTTCTTGAGATTGATTCGGATTTGAGTTGTTCCATTTAAAGTGAGGATGATCCTTCCACCCAGGGTTGTAGTGGTTAGAATAAGGGTCATACCTCTACTTTATTTGAAATCCCCCAACTGCATTCGCTTCTTCTTGAAGTGTTGGACATGAATCAGTAGGATGCAAGTCGTCATTACAAATTTCACAGGCCTTAAGTTGTTGAGGTGTACCCTTCAGTTTTAGACGCCTTACTTCTTCCTTCAACACATCAAAGTCAGCTGGATCAATTTTTGAGTGCGAACTAGCAGCTGACAAGCTTTGGGAGCCTCTCCCACTGTATTGTCTAGAGTCATCCGCCAGTGTAGCGAATACCTCTAGAGCTTCCTCGTAGGTCCTCTTCATAATATTTCCTCCACAAGCAGAGTTCACCATCCGACGGTCATCCTCACGAAGCCCTCCATGTAAATAGAGAATAAGATCATGATTAGCATAGCCATGATAAGGACAACTCTTCACCAGTTTCTTGAAGCGCTCAAAGTAGTCATAGAGAGATTCATCATGGAGTTGCTCTATGTTGCAAATCTTCTTCTTGAGCTGATTAGATTTAATAGCCGGAAAGTATTTGTCAAGGAACACTTTCTTCAGATTCACCCAGGTGGTGATGCTACCTGGTGGTAGAGAATGATACCAGTCCTTAGCAGATTCCTTCAGAGAAAAAGAAAATACTCTCAACCTCATATGATCTTTAGTAATATCAGATGGACGCATACTGGTACAAACTTCAAGAAATTCATCCAGATGCTGTATGGGATCCTCAAGTGGGGTTCCATTGAATTTCGGGAGCAGATGGACCACTCCTGTCTTAAGCTCAAATTTGACACCCTCATCAAGAGCCGGAAATTGCACTGCACGAGTTGGTTGCTCCAAGTTAGGAGCTGTGAGAGATTCAAGAGTCACACGATTTGCCATTGCTACTGTCTCTTGAAATAAAGCACGCACAGCCTTCCGAGTCCTGAATAAAGTCCTCTCGATCTCTGGATCAGAAACAAGAGGTAGATTATTAGTAATACGGGTGTGAACCATAAGATAGGTTCACACCAAGTTTGGCACAAAAATTCACACCAAAGATAATTGTTGCCTCCCCGGCAACGGCGCCAATTTGATAACGATGATTTAGTCGTCTTAAACCACAATTATTCAAAGAAAACCACACTAACTTAAACCTAAGTATAAAGCAAGTAAGGGTCGATTCCACAAGGAGACAAGTTATCTTTAGCAGAGAATTATGTGTCAAACAGAAGTAACAAGGGGGGTTTTTAGGTTTTGTTCACAAACTAACATGCAAAGCATACGAATTCGAGAGTTTATCAATCAGTATTTGGAAACACTTAGGCAAACAAATATCCGCATTCGCTTGATAAGTTGATCATTAATTTCATTCAATATCTATGCAATGGAAATTCCAATTCCTTTTCAAAAGTAATTAATAGCACAACCAGATACTATTAACCCTAACTAGATAAATAACCATGAAACTATCAGGATTCAATTTAACTAGCAGCATTCAACAACAGGAATATAATTGGATACAAACTAAGATAAAACAACCAGCTTTTACCCTAGAATGCAAATCAATTCTCTTATGCATAAGACTAACACAACCAGATATTAGCACGATGCAGTTGCTACTTATGAATTAGAGATGCTCAACCAGAAACACTCTAAATCTAGCAATAACCTAATAACAATAAATCCTAGATGATCAGGCTAGAAATCATTGAGACAAGTCAATAGCAATTCAAGCAAGAGAAAAGATTAAATCCATGCAATCGATAAGGAATTAGAAATCTCACAACTGAATCAGAACGAACACTTCAATTGTCTGTCTAAGCAAAGAGGCTTAGTTCTCCATAAATCTCCAAAACACAAAATAATTCCAAACTCAAAAACTAGGTCTAAACAAAGGGTTCAAAAGCCCTTAAATATGAGAAAACATCTATCTAAAAATACATAAAAACCGGACCTAAAACAATATCCAAAAGGTCACTAAACAAAACGCAGCGTTTAAAGTAGAAATTCGCCTCGGTAAAAGGCAGCGGTCGCCGCCTATGGGGCAGCGGTCGCCGCCAGACATAGACCGACTTTCTCTTCGTTTCTTCATTCCAGCTTCAAGCGGTCTTCAGGGTACCTCGGCTCTTCCTTCTTTAACGCTTCAAACTCCAACTTTAGCACCTAAAACAAGACTAAAAGTATGCTAAAACCCCATCTAAATACACAACATAAATGTGTATATCAGAGACCTAAGTCCAAGTCTAGCATTCGATAATAATAATAAATAGTAACAATGGTCATTATTTCTAAGCATAATAATCCTAATCAAATTATTAGCAAACAAGTTCGTTCCCAACGATTATTTTGATAACGGAAAACAATTTCACGATTATCGAGTAAGGAAATGAAGAACCATCCACTTGCCTTAAGGCGTTCTTAAAAACGCTAATCGAGGCGTGGAGTCGAGCCTAGCAAGGCCCTAAACGAGGCCTAAGGCAAGGCAAGACGCAAGGCAAAAGCAAGGAACGGCCCGAGCAATGGCTAGGCTACGGCCGGAACAAAACGCAAGCAAGGACACTGGCGGCGGGTGCTGCCCCTTGGCGGCGGTCGCTGCCTGCATGTGTGTCGGCGGCGTGATTTTACAAGCTTCCTCCGATCGATTCCGACCACTTCTCAGAGAACCGGTGCCAACAGTAAAAAGATGGACACTTCTACTTTGTATTGAGAGAGATTTGAGAGGGCAGGAAGAGGATTTTGGATGCTTTCTTCCATCATCTTCAACCCCTTTTTATAGTGTTCAACCTCCCTAATAATCCAAGAAAAATAGTGGACTTCTAGCCTAACAATCCAAGAGAGGTTGACAAATCCATAGTTGACATTGCCCAAAAGGTGTTAGGATTATATTGCTCTCCAAGCAATACTACAAAAGCCCTTAAAACCCCGGCGCCCACAAGGAAAACGTCCCGTCGAGCCACTTGCGTCTGCAGCAAAGCGGCGGTCGCTGCCATTGTGGCGGCGGTCGCTGCCTTCTGGGGACTGGGCATCGTCTTGGTAACATTGGCATAACGTTTTGGATACTTATCGGAATTACCTCAAATTTTGAAGGATGAAACTAGACTCCTTTATCTACCATTAGGCTTTGGAATCACTCGATTCCAAGCTCTAATGAAGGTTTTATGAATTTTTGAATTTAAGGTATCCGATTAGCGTTATCCAACGCTATTCTGTTAATCGGGTGACCATTGTCCTTTCTCTTGTTGTTCCAAAGACAAAATTGAGTCATAAAACTAAGGAGATTTTCATGATCCATTTTATAAACTTTGCGGATATTATTATCTGTGTGTGTGGGTGTCATTAAAATGGACCTTACATAATTTTTTATTTTTTCCTTTTTTTTGATTTGATGATGTATTTAGGATAATGATTGTGACATTTCTGAGATGAACATGTTATTCTTCAATGGATTTGCATTGGGATTTGTTGATTTATTAATTTTTTGGTCTACTTTGTTGTGATTGGTAGACTGACATTTCATTTTTGTGTACATTTCTAGGAACTTGCATATAAAGTGTTGTGGGATTACTTGTATCTGGTGGTTTTGTTTATATTACTCCCTTTGTCCCTAAATGTTCGTCTCATTTCCAATTCCGTCGTCCTAAAATGTTTGTCATACCTTCCCCTTTTCATTTATACTATTATTTCTTCCACAATTACTCTCACTCTTTATTACATTTTAGCCAAATCATCACCTTTTTCATCTCCTTTATTTCTCTTTCATCATTTTACACTCATTACCTATACCTACCAATTTATCTTTATCCTCTTCACTTTCCCCCAATAATCTCAATTAAAATACTATTCATTGCCGTTCTCACTTAAAAAAAATTTGTACACATTTTTTTTTGCAAAAACACGAGTCAGTTCATTTTGCTTGATTTGGACTTGCACATATGCTACCCATTTTGCTTTGGACTGAGTGGGTTTGTGGCTCTGTGCAGGTTTACTGGAGGCAATTGGGTTGAGTGGATTGTGTGGCCCCTTTGGAAAACCCAATTTAGGGAATCTACAAATCATGGGCATACTATCAATCGGATAGAGGCCTGATATTACTTGTCCAAATATTCGCCCCAAGTGTGAATCCTCCTCGTTTGCTTTGGAACCCGTCGATAAAAAGAACAATGTTGTTATCTAACTCCGCAATTCAGGACAGTAACTTATAAACATCTACTCCACAAAGATATTGGTCTACTCTAGGACACTACATGTCAAACATTTAAATTTCAAAGATTGGTCTTTTATAAGAAGATGTTACATCATATGGCAATTTTCAATTTCCAGGCACATCAATGGGAGACAGCATAATACACCGGACAAAATTCCATTTGGCCAGGTTGCTTGAATATGTGTCTCCCGAAATACCATACTAGAATTGCCTACATTGCATGATGTATGATGACTAGAACCAAACAACACACTATTCAATTTAGTTTCCTAAATGCAATGTTTATCGACGTAAAATGCCCCTCTGGAACATATGAAGCAAGAGGAGGACCTTGGGATTTATCAGTAATTGTATTAGATGGAGGACATACACTTGGTCTATCGGATTTTGAATCATGCGTTTCGACACTCAAACGGAATCACATTCCACTTAACAATCACATTTGGGTTAAAAGACACATGCACCTTCTCTCTTCCACCCAGTAGAGGAAAACACTATACATTAGCAAATATACTTAGCATACAACATCAATACAGATGGTCTCCATACAGAGTTTGGTTAGACAATGGCAAAGACCTTGTTGACTACAATGAAACTGGACGTCGTCATGATCTTTGTACATGCAATAGTGAAATCATTCTAGCACCACAACAGCAATGCAGGAGATTCATAGAAATACCTGACTATAGCCAAAGCCTATCCCTCTTAAACAACAGACGTGTCACACATATCAAACCAAGAGCTATATATACAACGAGACTGGACAAATACAAGTAAGATGACCTTGTCAATGAGAGGGTTTTTATTTCGAAATGCTTCTACTAAACTTGATATTCTATATGATTTAACATTACTATAAAGTTATGCTTTACAATGTTAATCAATAAAGTGTAGAACCAAACACTTAAACAGGTTGTTATGTTCTTTCAACGACCCTATTTTTCTCATTGACAATTGTATGTAGGTTGGTCACGGGAGCGAAGAAGAGATGATTTGACTATTTTTTGTCTACAACTAGCTATGTCTCCCATTAATGTTGTTGCGTTTGATATCCTACCAAAAGCATACATCACTTGACGACATTTGTTATTAAGCATACAACAATGTGTAGCTTTTGTTGTATTATGATTTTTCACATTTTAAGTCCTTTGTTATCTTTGTTTCTTTGTCATGTACTCGAAGTTATCTCAATGAAAATTATTGTGATGATAACTTTGATATTCAATGTCAAAAGTGTGATGTATTATTGCATGTATATGATATTATATTTTTCGGTTGTTCTAATATTTATATTTTGTTAAATATATTTCGTACAATGAGATGCTAACCTATTAATAAAATATGCATGCTTATGTTTGAATGTGCCGTCATTATTAATTCTTGAGACTATTGTAATCATATTTAATGTTTGTAATCTATTAATTATGTTCCGCCGAATTTAGTATTTGTATACTTTTATTAGTAGTTTAACTTTAATATTAATGTGATGTGATATTTTTAGGCTCAGTGCAAAATACTAAATCTAAGTAATACGTACTAGTTACTGCCTATATAATGTCTTAACACAAACATCAACAGTTTTGCCTAAAAATACGTACTAGTTACTGCCCATATAGGGGGTGGTTTGAGCAATCTTATGTGTAATAAGTAGTCACATAAGATTGCTTCTTTAAAATGTATGAAACCACCCTTTAAATACTCATTTTTGCACAAACCACCCCCTAAATGAATATTTGTAGAAAACCATCCGTTGCACAAAAAATTGTGCAACAAACCACCCGTTAAACCAAATTTTATAAGAAATCACCCATTATATATATATATATATATGTTTACTCAACACCAACCATTAAATCTAAATTTTAAAATAATTATTGATGTGAGTAGATTTTAAAGGTAATTTAATGTACTTATCATAAATATTTATTATTGTTGGTGTTATCATAGTAATGTATAAATGTTAAACGAAAACATTTAAAATAACTTATAATGTGAATATGCATATATTCTAATTAGGAATTGTTTACAGAAATATAATTTAAACAATTTAAAGAGTATGTGATAAAAAAATGTTCTTGATGTATACTTATATAATTATGTCAAAAATTTTATCCACGACATAATTGAATTTTATTTCATTTGCATATATAAATTAGCATAATACAATTAAATAGGAAAAGATATAATCAATCTTTAATTTATCTACTAATTCGTATAATGTTTTATAATTTCCAATTTAGCAGGTGGTCTTGAATAAACTTGTATATATAACCGGTGGTTTCTTGCAAATTTTGATCTAACAGATGTTTTACTCCATAATTTATACCACTATAGTATAAAGCGGAGCCAATATCTTCACAAAAATTTGCGCCAAGTGTTATTTCTATAATAAAATAATCAGTTGGGCCATCATTTATACAAATTAGGTAGTTAGAATTTCATACAATCTTATCCCGTAAAAATTGCTTAAAAATTACCGAAAATTATGAATAATCTCTTACCAAAAATTAGTTGTAATCTTTTAATAAATATTATTATTTACTAAAACGTGATCTTTATCATAAAGTAATTTTTGAACAAAACCACCTTATTTATATTATGAGTTGATTCACTATATATCATTGGTAAAAAATACTAGTCACAATACGAAGATATATATATATATATATATATCATCCTATAATTTTAACGTGATCATTGATGTGGTGTTACATATATAAATTGGGTTTATAATCACATTAGCCATACATGGTAGGAGGATTAATCAATATATATTATAAAAGCCGACCGTTTTTGAGCCACCACGTTGATTCTGGCCCCACTTTATTAAGAATTTTATATGTTTTATTTCTCTTCATTATCTAATATTTAATTTTATCTTTTTTCTTAACCATGTAATATCTATCTTGGGAGGCATACCATTTATCTTTAAAATCTCCTTAATTAATAAATCTTTAACTTTATCCTTTTTCATCATCGTCTAATATCTATCTTTGAAACAATATTATCTATCTTCAAAATTTTCTTCTATAAAAGGTACATATTAATTAACTTATCTTTTCAATTACCATTTTAGTCTATTTATGTAAGAAGTAATATAAGAAATTCGAATTTAAAAAAGAATTTAAAAATGGAAGCCCCTTTTTCTAAAGAAACTATTATTTTTAGCTTTAATACTAAATTAGTTTATATTTATTAACTTTTACTTAAATTATATATTATCATTTTCCGAATAACTTAGCTTTTATCTCTCATAATTAAAAAATTAAATTTTTTTCATGTTATTTTAATTAATCTAATTACATTCTTTATTATTAATATATGTAAATGATATTTTTTGAATTTTGATAAGATATTCTATCTTTTTGATATATTAGTTATCTTTTTGATCTCTTTATGTAAGAAGTAATTTAAATTTTTGAATTAAAAAAATTAAAATAGAAGCCCTTTTTATAAATAAATTATTATTCTTATCTTTAATATTAAATCAATTTATATTTACTACGCGTATCTTTTACTTAACTTATATATTATCATTTTCATAATAACTTAGCTTATATCTTTCATAATAAAATAATTGACGATTAATATATTTCATTTATTTCAATATATAAAATCATTAGAATCATGTTGGACTCATTTTATATTTATAAAATTTGATATTATATTTTTTATATTTTTAATTAAATAACAATTCGTAGTAAATTAGTAATTATATCTCATATTGATAAATTATAGTATAAAATAAAAAGTTATATCAAACTAAAATAATCAATTGAAGCTTCTCATTTTATATTATATTGACTTATAATGTCTCAAAATTGTGATAATAGCGACAATATTATATATTAATCATTAGAGACAAATTTTGAAGCATAAAAAAAGTAAGTAAATTTTATTTAATAAATTGTTCTATAATTGAAATATGTTTTATATTTTTGTAATCTCATATGTGCGGTATTGTAAATCTGAATTTTTTTTTTCGTTTAGAAAAAAATAACATTTTCATATGCTAAAATTTTATTATATGTTTTTCACTTATTAATATCCTATTTATAATAAAAATAATTTTAAAATGTGAAGTGTGAGTTATTGTCGTGTGCATTGCAGGACGAGTACAACTAGTCTAGTTTTAAATTTAAAGGATGACTTTAGTATGATTTTGCGCAACGTTGAAGTTTTAGGGTGATTTTCTGCATTTTTCGCCTTTTACACACGACACGATCTCTTGATTTTGTAGCTCAGTTCTCTCGCTCTCTGGATCCGGATCCGCTCTCTCTTTCCCGTTGAATGAACATCTCTCATCGCTCCATCGACCCCGATCTGCTCCAAGCTTGATGCCATACTTCGTTCCCGGCTCTTCTTTCTATTAACTGTACACATCAGATCCCCCCTGAAATCTCCTCCAATTATTCTCATTTTTGATACATCAGTTGTCGAGTGTTTATCTTTCCAGCTCTATAAGCTCTACTCTTACATGCTTTTTTCTTCATCTACTTGGATTCTAGGGTTTCGGTTTCCGATCGCAATTGGAACCATCCCGTGATGTGAAGAATTTCTGGGTGCAATTGGATCACTTGAGGTGAGCGATTGATATGTACTAGTGTTTGGATCTTCTTCGTTGCTTGAAATTGATCAATTGATGCTGATCATTCATCTATGCATTGTCTGTCCCGACGTTCAAATGGTTTTAGGAAGGTTCTTGCTTTTAGTATTCTTATTCAATTTTGCAAAAATCAACCCAGGGCATCCATTTCTAAGGTTTATTCCGAATTTCTGAACTTTGCATCTATGTATTGGACTCATAACAACATGAAAGATGGTGTAGGAGTCCCATGTAAAGTTTTCTAGGAAGTAAATTATGCCTTCAACTTATTCTGCTTGATCTATTTCCTTAGGTTGCTTCTCAACTGCAGTCTTGTACTCTTTAAGGGTTGTATAGGTCACGCATATGGATTTTTTGAGCTTTTGTTGAACCTTTTCAATCATTAGTTACTCTTGGCTTATTCTCTATCATGTGATTTTTCAAAATGAAGAATTAGGTGTGAATATGGGCCATGTGGAGATGAAAACAGGCATGTGTTCAATTGGAGATGTACCCAAGGGAGGATCTGATATATCGTCCAAAATGGCCCCTTTAGCTTGTACTATAAATACAGAAATTGGTACTGTTTTGGCAGTCATGAGAAGGAATGTCAGATGGGGAGGTCGTTACATGTCAGGGGATAATCAGCTAGAGCATTCGTTGATCCAGTCGTTGAAGGCTTTGC
Source organism: Polygonum aviculare (assembly GCA_934048045.1). NCBI lineage: Eukaryota > Viridiplantae > Streptophyta > Magnoliopsida > Caryophyllales > Polygonaceae > Polygonum > Polygonum aviculare. The sequence goes on along the minus strand of OW204032.1, from coordinate 2,534,969 downwards.
GCAAGCAAATATTTAGTTGGCAGAATGAGTGGCAAAACATTACTCCTATCCAGTACTTGCAGCCTTTTCTTGATGTAATTCAGTCTGATGAAACTGGAGCTCCCATCACAGGTGTTGCTTTGTCATCTGTATACAAGATTTTAACACTTGATGTATTTGATCTAAATACAGTTAGTATCAAGGATGCAATTCACTGTATCGTTGATGCTGTTACAAGCTGTCGTTTTGAGGTGACTGATCCAGCATCAGAAGAAGTGGCACTCATGAAGATTCTTCAGGTTCTATTAGCTTGCATGAAAAATAAAGCATCTAGTGTTCTGAGCAATCTGCATGTCTGCACAATAGTGGATACTTGCTTTCGGGTTGTGCATCAAGCAGGAACAAAAAGTGAGTTGTTACAGCGTATAGCACGCCAAACAATGCATGAGCTTATTAGGTGTGTGTTTTCACGGCTTCCAGAAGTGGAAGTATCAGCCAGCGAATTGATTATTGTAGATAATCCAATCACACAGGAGGTACTTCATTTTTTCCATTTGCTTTCTTTCTTTCCTGTCCTTGTCATTCATTTTACCGGAAATTTTTCTGCACAATGTTTTAATTCTAGTAACAGAGAATTATATTGGGGCAACTATTTTTGGTACTTTGCTTCAGAAATCTGCTGTAGTAAGCAGAATGAATAATGAAAATTACTTTCTGCAGATTGGCAGGCTCAATGCAACTGGACAGTTTGATCATGTTGGATTTACTAGTGAGAAGTATTCTGCAAGTTTTGCTTCTACTGGTTCTGTTGATGTGGGTGCTCGGTCCGAAGATGAGACTTTGGATGTGAATGGTAAAGAAAGGCAGGCTGAAACTGATGATTCACATCTCATGAAGCTTCCCTATGGAATTCCTTGTATGGTTGAGATACTTCACTTCCTGTGTTCCTTACTGAATGTGGCAAAGCATGTTGGAATGGTTTCTAAATCAAATACACTAGCTTTTGATGAAGACGTACCGCTGTTTGCCTTAGGTCTGATCAATTCTGCCATTGAACTGGGAGGACCTGCATTTTGCAGGCACCCTAGACTACTGAGTCTGATACAAGATGATGTTTTTCGCCATCTAATTCAGTTTGGCCTATCTACGAGCCCACTCATTCTTTCTCTGGTTTGCAGCGTTGTTCTTAACCTGTATCATCATTTGCGCACAGAGCTCAAGTTACAGATAGAAGTTTTCTTTTGCTCGGTCATATTGCAGCTTGCTCAGAGCAGATATGGGGCTTCCTACCAGCAGCAAGAGGTTGCAATGGAGGCCCTTGTCGATTTCTGCAGGCAGAATTCTTTCATGATGGAGATGTTTGCTAACTTTGACTGTGACATAAGTAGTATTAATGTGTTCGAAGACCTTGTTAATTTGTTGTCAAAAAGTGCATTTCCTGTGAACAGCCCACTCTCTTCAATGCATATTCTTGCTCTGGATGGGTTGGTTGCACTGGTTCAGGGTATGGCTGAAAGGACTGGGGACGGACCACTAGGCTTAGATAATGTTCCCACTCTTGAAGAGTTCACGCCATTCTGGATGATTAAGTGTAATGATTATAGTGATCCTAGGTGTTGGGTTCCTTTTGTTTGCCAGATGAAATATATCAAGAGACGTTTGATGATAGGTGCTGATCACTTCAATCAGGGTCCGAAGAAGGGATTGGAGTTTCTTCAAGTAGCGCATTTATTGCCAAAGGAGCTTGATGCTAAAAGTGTGGCTTACTTTTTCAGGCATACTACTGGGTTGGATAAGAATATGATTGGCGACTTTCTGGGAAATCATGATCACTTTTGTGTTGAAGTTCTCCATGAATTTGCTCGGACCTTTGATTTTCAGGGCATGAGTCTAGATTCTGCACTACGGCTATTCTTGGAAACCTTCAGATTGCCTGGAGAGTCACAAAAGATACAAAGAGTATTGGAAGCGTTTTCGGAGAGATACTATGAGCAATCACCTCAGATATTAGCGAATAAAGACTCTGCCCTCTTGTTATCTTATTCACTTATAATGCTAAATACAGACCAACACAATGCTCAGGTGAAAAAAAAGATGAGTGAGGAGGATTTCATCAGGAATAATCGCTCTATAAATGGAGGCAAGGACCTGCCTCGAGAATTCCTGACAGAGTTATACCATTCCATCTGCAAGAATGAAATTCGGTTGGTTGCAGAAGAAGGTGCTGGTTTTCCTGATATGACCTCAAGCCATTGGATTAACCTAATGCACAAATGTAAGAATGCTGCTCCGTATATCAGGCCAGATAATAGACCTTATCTGGATAAGGATATGTTTTCCATAGTTGCAGGTCCAGCCATTGCTGCCATTTCTGTGGTCTTTGATCATGCCGAAGATGATGATGTTTACCAGACATGTATAGATGGCTTCTTAGCTGTTGCCAAGATTGCAGCATTCTACCATGTTGATTCCGTGCTCGATGATTTGGTTATATCTCTTACTAGGTTTACTACCCTCTTGAATCCATCATATCTTGAAGAGTTTCTTGTGTCCTTTTCTGAGGACACAAAAGCAAGGATGGCAATGTTAGCAGTCTTCACAATTGCAAATAGATATGGTGATTGCATTCGTACTAGTTGGAAAAACATCCTGGATTGCATCCTACGATTGCATGAGTATGGTCTTCTTTTTGCACGTGTTGCCAATGATGCTACTGATGACGCTGTCCTTTCTGCTGAGCCTGGTAATGATAAGCCTGTTAAAAGTTCATCAGCTACTACTTTACCCAAGAAGTCCTCAGGATTTATAGGCAGGTTTAGTCAGTTATTGTCGTTTGACTCAGAAGAGGTCATTTCCCAACCTTCAGAGGAAGAAGTTGTTGCTCGGCAGAGAATTTCAGAGATCATCCAGAAGTGTCAAATAAACAATATATTTCTCGATAGCAAATTCTTGCAAGCTGATTCATTAATCCAGCTTGCTCAAGCAATAATGGCAGCGGGGCAAGCTCTGAGAGAAACTGATTCCTCTGAGGATGAAGCAGGAGCTGTTTTTTGTCTTGATTTACTAATTGGAATTACACTGAACAACCGAGATAGAATTTCACTTCTCTGGCAGAGTGTCTATGAGCACATATCTAATATTGTTCAGTCAACAGTAATGCCTTGTTCCCTTGTGGAGAAGGCAATATTTGGACTGCTTAGCATTTGCCAACGGTTACTACCATACAAAGAGAACTTGGTGGATGAACTTCTAAAATCGCTGCAGTTGGTCCTGAAACTAGATGCTCGTGTGGCTGATGCCTACTGTGAACAGATTACACAGGAGGTTGGTCGTCTTATAAAAGCAAATGCCACTCGCATACGATCACAGATGGGATGGCGGATAGTTTTGTCTCTACTCGCTATTACAGCAAGGCATCCAGAAGCTTCCGAAGCAGGGTTTGATGCTTTGTCATTTGTAATGGGTGAAGGAGCCTATCTGCTGCCTTCTAATTTCTCTCTTTGTGTGGATGCTGCTAGACAATTTGCTGAATCCCGCGTTGGTCAGGTGGAACGGTCTGTGCACGCACTCGATCTGATGGGCGGTTCTGTGAGTTGCTTAGTGCGCTGGGCTCATGAGACCAAAGGAGCTATGACAGAAGAAGAGGCAGCCAAAATGTCACAGGACATATGGGAGATGTGGCTGAGACTTGTGCAAGGATTGAGGAGAACTTGTTTGGATAACAGAGAGGAGGTTAGAAATCGTGGTATGCTGTCAATGCAGGAATGCCTGACTGGAGTGCATGAGATCCATCTTCCATGTGCCCTGTGGTTAGAGTATTTTGATACGGTTATGTTCACGCTCCTCGACGAATTGCTTGAAATTGCTGTTGCACAATCCCATAAGAACTACCGGAACATGGATGCTACGCTCATGCTTGCTATGAAGCTCTTAACAAAGGTGTTTTTACTGTCTATTGAGGAGGTCAGGAAGTCAACCACTTTTAGCAAACTCTGGATGGATGTGCTTGTCCAGATGGAAAATTACATGCAGGTGAAAATTAAAGGGAGAAGAAGTGAGAAGCTTCAGGAGCTAGTACCCGAGCTCCTCAAAAATACATTGCTTGTAATGAGGTCTGGTGGACTACTCCAACAAGAAAGCTCTTCTGGAGGAGATAGCCTGTGGGAGTTGACTTGGTCACATGTGAATAATATAGCGCCATCTTTGCAGTCTGAATTATTTCCTGATGCAGGCAAGCAAGATGAACAGATAAAATCTGCTGCTCTGGCTGCTTCAAGTCCAATTCAAACCGTGGCTTCAGAAGGTTAAAGCCGGACACGTAAAATCAGATGCTTGGATATTCTCAGTTGGCCGCTGCCCAACCATAGTTGGCTTTTCGAAGTGCTTTTGGCATTTGACACACACACACACACACAAACGCATATACATATATATATACACTCAAGTGTTTGTGTAGTAGGTGGAAATCATTCACTCGCTTCAATGTATTCGAGAGAAGTTTTCGGGCCAAATGTACCAACTAAGCTACTTGGAGCTATCTTTCATATGATGTTCTTCCCCATCTATAGTTGATCAAGTAGTTGCAGCCAGACTCTTTGAGAAGATTTTTACTTTGCCCTTTTGTACTACTATTTTTTTGTCCTCGGAAATAGATTATTTCAACAAGCCTTTTAAGGTGAGTGGACTCCCTCACTTTGCTCTTCGTTTTATGCTATTTCCCTTTATAGTATTGTACTTAATGTACAGATACTGCCAGTCATTCTTTCTCGTGTTGAATGAATATCAAAATCTCACATGGAATATTAAGCCTTAGTAGTTACTTGTTTCATTCTAGTTTTATCACTGAATTTTGGTGCACGTCCATTTGTGTACTTGGCAAAAGGTCAATCATCTGAATGGATTGACTTGGATCTTTCTAGTGTTCTATCAACTAGAATTCAGCGTCACCTCTGCATAGGTGTTTTTGCATTGATGCTTGAACCAACCGATTTATCTTACAAGTACCCTCACCCCCTTACATTAGACTTCTTTCATTTATTTGCGTTATGTGCAACCCTAGATATATCAGGCTTGCTCTTTTATCTATCAAGACAAGGTTGATTATCTATAAGGATAAGGTTTGTTTTCTTTTCATTGTTCTTTTTAGTCGAGTCTAGGTGGCTTCTTGCTTAAGCTAGGAATTAACGATAGGAAACGATAATAGCTAACCGGGCCTAAGATCGGGCAATAATCGATTAGCAATGATCAGAAGAAAGGGTTATAAAACTGTGTGTATTAGAACTCTTCCCGTATTTTGTGTATCTCCTTATGATATCGACCTCTTCGTATTTATACATTTCGTAGAATATCTATCTTATTTTGTGTATCCCTTGGAAACCGGAAATCACTGAAACTCTCCTTCAATAGCCCTGCTTACCACGTCACTTGTCCCATCATTTCCTTCTCCCTCTCTCCCGGTAATCTTCTAACCCTTCGTTTTCTCTTCTTTCCATTGTTCAACCTCTATTTCCATGGCGGAACCTTCCTCCTTCACCTCGTCTCAGTCTTTAAGCCCCCAAGACCTCTTCCCTTGCGAACTGACATGGACAAGAGAAACAAAATCATCACCTCTAGTGATTTCTCGGCCGAAACTAGGGTCCATCTACTATATCCCTTCTTGCCTTATCTGTTGGGTATTTAAAGGTATATATATATCCATTGTTTTTTTTTGAACTTTTAACAATACTAGTTAACATAATAAAAAGTATATTAATATGGTTTCTTGATATATTTGTAAACGATATTAATTGACACGGCCTTGTGACATACATACATGAGGTTTTACTATGTTTGCTACACACACACATACATACGATGATAGTCCAAACAAGAACTACATTAGGAGTTGGACATAATATCCTCCTTCAAACATATTGTAGATGTCTCTCTCACCTGAACTGATAAGACAGAAAATCTTTCCACTATTGGCTCGTGGTTGTTTACATATCTGATAACAACCACCATTCGTTCCTTTATAGAGCAATCACTCATCTCCTGATTTTTAGCGTTCCGTATATATATTTAGATATTCTTCATAGAGGTAAGTTTTCTTTCGACTTGTTTGATTCTATTCTAGCTTGTTAGGTTTTGCATCATGATTGCAGGATCGGTTCTGGGAACTACGTCTGATCGACTTTTGAAATGTTTTCATGATGTGGTGTTATGTGTGATAATTTTGTCAGTTTTTGAATGTGAATACGAGTGTTTCAATTTTTTTTCTCTTATTGTGAGTGTTTTCATTGGCTATAAGGGTTTTGTTTGTGAATAGAGGGTCGAGATGTGATGATGTTGAAGGATTGCATTGCCGGTTAGGGGTGCAATGAGGGTGAAGAGTTGCATTTCCACGTCAATAAGTGTGTGAGTATGGACTTGTAGGTGCATTTGTGCAAGTAAAAATGTGTAGGTGAATTTGTGTGGATACGGTTGTGTATGAGAGTAGATGGACTTGAGAGTGTTTTTCTGCTTGTGAATTTAATGAGTTTGACAGGCTTGCTTGCTAAAGTGAACTGGTTGGATAGATTGGTTAGACATAAGTTGGACTTTAGAGTTATGTGTTTGATTGTGGACTTTTATTTGTTGACCTTTGAAAAAGTGTTTTGAAACGGCTTGAAATTACCGTGCTTAGTCTAGTTGGAATGATAATGTATTCTTGATTGTTGGGTTGTGAGAGTTTTGTTAATGTCAAATTGTTGCATCGGTTGGAATGTTGGATTCATGACATTTTACTCAAATTCTATTTTTATAATAGAAGCTAGATATTTTCTAGAGAAATTTGTACTAAACCACCTGTTAAATAGGCGAATTTAAACTTAACCACCCGTTATACATGAATTTGTTTTAAACCACCCAAAACTCTCATTCCGTTAACAAATAGCCACCCATGAGCTTATTCCGTTAAATCTCGTGATTTGACCATTTTGCCTTCAAAAAATCAACTCTCCCATGCCAGCTCACACTTTCCCTTGAATCCCCCTCTTCCTTCCGCTTATTCCTTATTTGATCCGCCCAGATCTGAAGCCTCCTTTCACTGGATTTGCGGACGCCAGCCACCCGCCCTTCCCACTCTCTCATCCCCAGCCACCTTCTCGCTCTTCTCTCTTTCTCCCTCTCACCGGCTCGGCCCACTCGCCGCCGCGACCAACACCCCGACCTCTCTGCCTTTGCGGGTTTGTAGAAAAACGCCAGCGACACTTCACACTAGCTCGCCCCCGCCCCGACTTCCGGGCTCGCGACCCAGTTCTCGCCGGCCCTCGGATCTGGCCACACAACTTCGACTCCCGCCGGCATACTCCCTCCTCTTCAACCGTGCCATTACCTATATATGCCACTGTAACACCAGTGTTTGCAAGGGAGAAAGAGCCTCTTGTCGTGGCTAGCTGCAGCGACACGCAACACAGATTCAACAACACCAACAATGTTTGCAAGGGATGCAACTGTGCTAATGGTGGTGTCTTGTGAGATCTGACATTCCATAGGGTACACTAGAACCCTGCAAATGCCATTACACCACATTAGATTTGGGCTTCAATTGCACACCACCAGACAATCATATACTAACTATCATGGCAGTTAATCAATGAAATCCATACCCAATCACCAAAAACCTACAAAGTACCTAATTGTAATTCCTAACACAGACAGTTTCCCCTTTTCCCTACCCTTTCGAACAAATTGGGGAAGAACATAGAAAATTGACAATTATCAAACGATGAAGACGTCGGAAATCAGAGAGATGAGAGAGGAATTGTGGAAGGCGCAATGGTAGTACACTAAGGTTCCGCATATCATTGCTATCGTTGCCTTGCCGGTGTCGCCTGATCTCCCACTTGGGTCGCCACGTTGACCGCCTTCCATCTCTCTCTATCTCATTCTAGCCCTAACGGCAAAATCACAAGAATTTTCAGTCGGAAAAATCAAAACAACGACGTTGAGGAGCTATGCGACATGGTTGACCAGTCTTCACACATTTGAGGGGGCAAAAGTGTCAAATCACATAAGTTAACAGAATTTTTGACGGAATAAGCTCTTGAGTGGCTATTTGTTAACGGAATGATAGTTTTGGGTGGTTTAAAACAAATTCATGTATAACGGGTGGTTAAGTGTAAATTCGCCTATTTAACGGGTGGTTTAGTGCAAATTTCTCTATTTTCTATGTTTTCTCATCGTGCCCCCGTTGTAAGATCTGAGTGTTTTGTTGTCAAACTACCTTGTAGTGCCTCGTGAGATCTACTACCGAGTAATGCCTTGTTTGAAAGATGGGGTGTTACATCGCTGCTATTTTATACCTCGATACTACTACACCAAATGGGGCACCTATTTCTAAAACCATCTTGTATGAGCACTAGCTTCGTTTCCTTAATCAACAAAGTGTAGATTGATATCATGTTTTAATTACAATTAACTACAACATTTTAAGTCTTACTACCTAGTTCAAAACTTCTATATATAACAAAAAAGTTTTATCATATGTCTAGATACTGTCTTGAGATATAAAGTTATTGTAGTTCCTAGCCAGCTAGCTACTCATTAATAATTGATTCCTACTACAACTAATTAATTTGTGAAAGATGACATTTGATTAGGTTGGTTGACATCGTTATTATCTCGACTTTGATTCTGGACACGCAACGATTCGATATCAGTTGTTATATCACTGGCGCTAGAAGCCATAGCCATAGCCTCTGTAGCTTCACCTGTGACGTTCACAACTTGATCATTTTGTTGACCATTATCATCGTCGATATTATTGAAGAATGTGAGTGTCGTCATCCCTTGATGGTCTTCATTGTTCTCATCATTGCTCCTAGATGCAACTAATTTCTTCATCATCTTCATCTCTTGGGATTTTCCCCATAGCACGGAGTATAATCCACCTATGATAAGTATAGCACCTAGCACACTACATGCAACCAATTAACCAAACGTCTACCCATAAGATCGATCGATCGATCACATGCATATAAGTAAACCTAGCCTACAAATTAAAGTGTATATCCCTATTTTGTGAATCTTGAACATATGATTATAAGTTTAATATATTATTGGCTTATATTAATTAGTTATTACCTTCCTAAGTATAACTTCTCATCCAGTATTAATGAACCCGCTATTGCAACGAGTATCAACATCAAAGGATTGAACACGGAAACATATAATGGCCCTTTTAGTCGCACACACCATGCGAGCAACGTTATTATTGCCCCAGACCCGATGACTCCCTGAAACAAGTAATGTATGGAATATAATGTGGGACTAGTGGCTGGACATGTTGGAATTATAATCACCTACTTAATTAGTTTCGTAAGAGACTTAATAGATATGTAAAATGCATATAACTTACGGTATATGCAACTGTGAGCAATCTAATACCCCACCCTAACTTCCAATCATCCCAATTGTGATTGACAACCAATGCAAAGATGAGAGCCTGTATTGCTCCCATTATGCACATTAGAGCTGTACTGGAGTAGTGACAAGGATACTTTTGACACATCTTGGCCTACATACATACACACATATATATAAATCAATTAAGCAACATATATATAATTAGGCTGATCCAGCCATAACTAATGAGCTAGTTTCTTAAAGATCAACTTTAATGTATGCATATATATTGATATATAATTAATGTGGACGTGATCATTATGGTCCATACCTGAAAAATTAACCATGTAGCATAAGATATGCAGCTACCTAACGACGTTAATGCACCTAAGATACGGTTGCCATCTTGTGGTGGATGATGACGATGTTGATGATGATGATTGTAATGAATGATGTGAATGTTAGTGTTCCAAAGGTTAATCACCGGTCCTTTGTAGAAGGTGAGCAACATTGCACCCCCAATGCCTACCAATGTTCCAGCAACCTTTGCCATCCCGGATCGCCTGCTCAATGACAACCTTTCGAGTCTGCCTAATTGCATGTGTGTGTACATACATATTTATATTTACATGTAGCATAGATACTTAATAATTAGAAATCATTTGCACATATGTATGTATATGGCATGCTATCCCAATTATATATGTGTAGAAGCATACATACCTAAAGACAACAGCAAGAACAAAGGTGATTGCCGGAGCAAGATTCATCATTGATGAGGCAAACGTAGCTGATGTTAAAGAAAGGCTTTCCAAGTAAAGATTTTGCACCAATGATCCTCTATTGTACAAAACATGCAATTTATTGTATATGCATACGTTAGAAATTAATTGAAGATTCAAAAGTTGAGAAAAGTCTACGATTTAAAATTCTATCTAGAAACTCATCAATATGGCGGTTTAACTAAAAGAAGGAAAGATAAAGGGCGTTGTCTCGCCTCAAAAAATAGGAATATTTTAGTGTATGAATGCAAGGGTAAATTGCATTTGACCAACCCCTATTTCATACTTGTTGCATTTAACCACTCTTCATGTTTGTTTTTCTACACTTAACCACCCCTTGTTTACACATTATTGCATTTAACCACCCTTTATATTTTTCTCTACACTTAGCCACCCCTTATTAATAAATTATTGCATTTAGCCACCCATTTGACAAAAATGGTATTCTCTCAAAAGTAAATGACATTTGTACCCTTATTTTTAATTTTTGTTATATAAAAAATAAAAGAATTATTTAGCTTATACAATATCTCTCAGTTGAAAAAAATAGTTTCGAATCCTATAACTCTTCTAAAGCCGTAAAATTGGCTCTCAAATTGTATCTTCAACTAAAAAAATGTTTCAAATCTTAACACTCTTCTTAACATTCATAATTGAATATTAATTTTAAATACTTTATTATTAAGATCGATTCATAAATAATATTTTACTTTTATTTTACTTTATTTTAATATTTTTTTTAAATTTTAATTCTATTAACAGTTGGTTTAATCCAAACTCATACCGAACTCGAAGCGAACCAACCTGAACATGAAATAGAGGGAATAATTTTTTATAATGAAAAATGGGTGATCAAGTTAAAATTTTTGTAAATAAGGCGTAGTTAATTGTAGGGAAAAATATAAAGGGTGTTTAAATGCAACAATTTGTAAATAAATGATGGTTAAGTGTAGAAAAAATATAAAGGGTGGTCAAATGCTACAAATATGAAATAAGGGGTGGTTAAATACAATTTTACCTTCTTTTAAAAAGAAACTACATAATCAACTTTACAAGGTTGATCCAAGTTTCGAACCTATACATAAAGATTGCGTCTCTAAGTAGTAGTAGTAGGTGGAGGTGTCAAACGGGTCGGGTCGGGTGGATTCGGGCTCGGTCTTTTCGGGTTCAGGCTGAGTGCGGGTTCGGGTCAATCGGGTTATAAGTCAAGCCGGGTCGGGTCTTGACAGGTTATTGTGCAGGTTCGGGTCGACCTAACAAGTCAAGAATTTGAATTTTTAATGATTATTAAAATATTATTATGATTAAATAATACTATTTAATAATAAAATATTATTCTTAATAGATTTTTATAATAATATTTTATTTATAATAGGTTTTATGATAAAATATATTATAATATCTACAAGAAAATATATTTATTCTACATATATATAAAAACATCGGGTCGGTTTCGGGTTTCAACCCAATCGGGTTCAAGTTAATCGGGTTCGGTTTTGTTTCTTTTCTCACTACTATTCAGGTTGAGTTTTTACCCTAAAATTTTCGGTCGGTTCGGGTCGATTTTTTGGGTCGGGTCAGGTTCTGATAGCTCTAGTAGTAGACATAAAAAAAAAAATCAGTCACACATGTTTACAACTCATTAATAAGCTTCACAAACCAATATCAGTTAGAGGGTTGGTAGGAGACAGGGGATGAATTGTTGGAAAAAAAAATTAAACATTACAGACGTGTAAAAAGTAGCAAACGTCTTGAGGTGACACATGTGAACAAAGTGGTCGACCTCCCTCAACATGATGATTCATCTTCAAAGCATGACCCATATATTGAACTTTGAACACCTCGGTGATCATTGAGATAGAGCCTACAAATCCTAAACTTTGTATAACTAATTTAGATTTTGAAAGGAATTTGTTCCAATTTGGGTTGGATGATGATGAGTTGCTAATATATGGTGATATTGATATTATTTTGGAAGTGCAAAAGGCAAGAACTTGAGCAACTCTAAAAAAGATGTTGGTTGTCTTCCAGATTTCTTTAAAAGAGGAAGGGTGATATCTATGACTCTAGATATGAATCTGAAGATGGTGACTTTGTTCTCACAAAGAGGACTGTAAGTTGTAAAGAGGCAAAGAGAGGAAGAATATTGATGGATTCGTGAGTGTCTTTGATAGACATATCCCTAAGATGTTGCTATAGGATGCAAGTATTTTCTAGGAGTCTCAGTTTAGTGGATTGTTAAATAGGTTAATTAAGGACTAAAGGGCATGATAAGCTTTTTTTAAAATTAGTTTTGTTTAATCTCCATCAAGTTTGAGATATCTATCACGCATTGGTAATTGAAGATATGGTAAATGGTGAGTTGTTTACTTTTACAAGTAGGGAGGTCGCTAAATTGGTGGAGATTCCTTGTAATGTACTAAGTACCCCAAAGGTGCATGGTTTGAAGATGTAAACATGGTGGAGTTGATCAAGTATGTAAGTAATGTGGGAGAAACTTCAAGTAGCATTATCCTCACAAACACCATATTTGTTGAGAAGAAGGTGTTTCTTCACTGATACTATCATAAACATCCTCCTATGGGAGCATGAGAGGAATGTTGCTTAGATTTAGGATCTGATTGTGATGATAAGGTTTTACGTTACAAAGTCTTGTGTTTTCCATGTACTTTGAATTCAAGCATGAAGGTTGCAAGAGAAAGTTTCGAGCATGTGCTTCCATATCCAGGAGTTGTTGAGGAAAATCTACAGTGTTATAAGGTGTACAAGGTTGAGAGCTAAGCGAATGTAAAAAGAATCTGACTAATGATCTGGTCAAGACTTTATTAATTTTTTTTCTAGTAGATTGTTCTTGAGGCTTAAAAGATGTCGGAGAAGGGGAGAAAGTGGAATAAGAGCCTAAAGCAGGGTTGTTAACATAGATCTCTAATGTCTATAATGCATCTATTGAAGGACTAGAACCAGGTCTTGATGATGAGTGTTTTAGAACTCATGCTTGCTAATGGGGCTATACATGATAAGCTAAAGAATATCAAGTCCAAACTCGCAAAGCTCATCTGAATCGTCAGCTTGAGTCGAGTTCTTGACTTTTACCTTTTCTTATTTTTGTTTCCTTACCATATTATATCTTACTATTTGAACCTGATTGATTTTTGATGTTTTTCTTCCTCTTTTTTTTCTATGTATGTTGGATATTTATATGGTCTAAGACCGTTTTTTAAGTTATAGTGTATGATGTTTGTGACATTTTGTATTTTGCTGTATTTTTATGTGTGTTTATGATCTATCATCATATATTATTGAGGTTGATTCCGATGAGAACTTTTTTATCCTGTAAAATAAAAACGTGAACAAAATATATAAATATGTGAACAATAGAAAGAAATATGTGAACAAAATCAATTTTTATTATCGATCGTATTAATACATGTAATAACACAATTTCTTAATATCATGTGTTATGGAGCAGATTACTACGCATAATAACACAAAATCACAAACATTTTTAGGAGCTCACCTATTTCCATTTTGGGTTCAGATATATCTATTTCATGTTCACAGTTTACAGATTACAGGTTAAGGAAAGCTTTCATTTGATTCAAATCCTATATTGTTTGTTTAATCCTTCTGTGATGCCAAAAAAGGGGAAACATTTTAGATAACATTGATGTTTGTCTATGTATCATGCATATTTTATGCTTTCAAGTCGTTTATCAGGTTTAGGAATTTGTGATTATCAAAAAGGAGAAATTTGTTAGAAGTTAAAGTTTTAATTGTTCCAACCTTGCGCAAAGTCCATAACTTAAGATTGGACTCAATAGTCTGTAATATGGAGAGATTATGCAAAATTCATGGCCGGACATTATAGTCTAAGGGCATTCCTGTTTGTTGGTTCAAAAAATAAGCCAATTCCTATTCATGGAAAGCACATATTGTCGAGTTTAGAGAGTTTTACATGAGAAAACTTTGACATTTCGTTGAAAGAATGAAAGAGAAAGGGTGTTCACTCGCCTAAATAAACTAGGAAGATTTTAGTGCCTAAGTCTTATTTTTTTGGAAAAATATGATATTAAATGAAATATAATTTTCCTTACTTAAATAGGAAACGATATTACATCTAATTATTAGCTCTAATATAAATATGTAGTTGTGCTTAGGTTAGACTGTCCTATGCGTCATTTTGCATACTTTTTATGGAGGATTGTGAGCTGGTTGTCTTGTGTTTGATTAGAAAAAAAAAAGGTTCTATAGCAAGGCTTGAGAGTGAGGGTAGAGATTGGGCCAAAGAGAGGGTGTAGATCGAACTATAATTTGATATGATACTGTTCTCGAGCTATTGTAGTAAGCTTACTCAAGAAATATAGATAGTAAATCTAAGAGTTTTTCAAGTCCGACCATGTGAGAAGGTTAAAGGGAGTAAGTGTTTCCACTATGTATTAACAATTTGGTATATTCCTTCTACGATAGGTATTACTCTGTTGTTTATACTCAAATGAACTTTTCTAACGTTAGCAACTTTCCAATATTATCAATGCAATAATATTGTATGATAAAAAACAACATATTATTCATATATGATAGTTGATAAGATGTATCTTAAGATTCAAAATTTACCCAAATAGTCCACATAGGAAGGATTGACCTAAAACCGTCCATGTTAATTGTGGCCTGCTTTTCCTGCAATATATACTCAAAATAATTTAATTTCAAAATTAGTTTATTAGTAGAAATAACTAATTTTGTTAACCTAAATATACAACCAAGCAATTTTAACTTATTGAAAAAAAGTTGTACTTACTACTTTATTGTATCATAACTAGTTGATCATTCATGTGATGACTTTTTCATATAAATATTTTATTATATTAGTTGTAATGAATAGTTTAATTACAATAATGCGTAGTACTTTTAACATCAGATTAGATAATTAGATAGTAAATCTAAAAAATAAAAGCTTTGAAGATATTTGAGAATCATTTAAAGGAGATGATGATGATTTAGAGATCTCTATAAGCATTAATTAGCCTACGATTCTTTTTTTTTTATGTTAAAATTGGTTCCTAATATGAGGAAAGTTTCCTCTAAAAGGAGTGAACATCCTTTCCAATCCTAAGTACTTACTCAAAGAGAGGGGATTATGTCCATTATTGAGAGAAGCCATAGGAAAACTTTATATTTATATCGCAGCAGGCAACCTCCTCATTCTTTCAACTTGTACCGTGAAAGCCCTAAAAAGTGCGAGAGTGAAGATGACGAAGAATGAAAAACCTCCGAAGGCCGACTCCTCCGACGCTTCCTCTTCGTCGGTGGAGGGGGGCGGCTCAGCTTCCCAGTTGTCTATATCTATGCCGGTGAAAAGAGTGCTCAATGTGGATCAGGATCTGGAGCCACTAAAGAAGAAGAAGAAGAAAGGTGGCGGAGAGTCGAAGTCGCACTTTTTAGGGCTTTCACGGTATAAGTTGAAAGAATGAGGAGGCTGCCTGCTACGATATAAATATAAAGTTTGGTACTTTTCCCTGTAATCTTAATGCAATCACTCATCTAGTAGATCTACTCATGAATTTCTCCTCCGTAACCTTATTTTCTTGTGGCTTCTCTCAGTAATGGACATAATCCCCTCTCTTTGAGTAAGTACTTAGGATTGGAAAAGGATGTTCACTCCTTTTAGAGTGAAGTCCTTCAAAGCTCCAATATTTCTTCTTTAAAGATGTTCTAGGATGCCCCCTATATCGTTGCAAATAAATTATTGTACGAGAATAGTTAAAAGACTTGACAACAATTGATATTATGTCTAGAAGCATTAGAGTGTCCATGGGTAGATAAACTAGAAGTTGTGCACACTCAATAAAATTTATTTAAAACTAATTGACAATAGAAGGAGTGACCTTTCAAATTTATATCCCACAAAATTATCACCCAGTCGATAAAGTCAAAAACTATATTCTAAGAAAAGAGGTGGTAGTAATTGAAGGTGCTGGGACATTTAATGAGAGGAACAGTGAAGATTCGGGAGAGAAGGAGGGGCAAGTGCAGGCTTTTGGAGATAAAAGTAAGAGATTGAAAAAGAAGAGTTGGAAATTAAGGGCAAGGAGTATAGGAGGGGAAAATCATAACACTGAAGAGAATTCCAGGAAGATGAAGGCAGAAACCCCGATGGAGATTGATGGGATGGTAAGCGGGAGTAAGAAACTAATCTTATCGTTATCCCTTGCCGGGACCAATGAGTTTTCTAAGCTACAATTGTCGGGGATTTGGGAAGGCCTGGGCAATTGTGAGGCTCACTAACCTAGTGAGTCGAGAGACCCCAAAGGTCCTTTTTCTTATGAAAACGCACAGTGATCATAGGAAAATAGAGGAGATTAGATTAAGGTTGGGGATGGAAGAGTGTTTTGAGGTGGATAATGTTGGAAAATTTGGTGGTTTGTGTCTCATGTGGGATGCCTGCGTTGATGTGTGTGTCAGGAGCTACACGCGACACCACATCGATGCGGGTATGGTGTCTAAGGCGGATGGGAAGGAATGGTGTTTTACGGGTTTTTATGGGTGGCCAAGAAAGGAGGAGAAGCATCATTCTTTAAATTAATATTTTATATTGTAAATAATTCATTTAAGGATTTAGAAGCTAGTTGAATAAATAATAGGTACAATATATTGATACGTGTAAGGTTTGAGCATTGGTCAATAGATAATAAATACCGAATCAAACATCAAACAATGGACCACAGTAATATGATTGTAACAAAATAAAACAAAAAAACGGCATACACTTAATTTTAATTCGAATTTTAATAATTCATTCAAAATAAAAGATATAAGTTTGTTCAAAAACAATTAGTTAGTTTTAATAGATCCCTGTTGAGTGGAATTTGAGTGGGTCACTTTTGTTTTGTCACTTAAAATAAAATATATTTCTTAAGTTTCTTGAAACAAATTAAGGATGTTTATAGACAACTTGACATGATCAATTTCAAGTATGTGCAACTTTAGTTGTATACGATACATGAAAAGTGATATGTAAATGTACGACAAATAATCAAGTATAAGTAACTAAAAAATGATGACAAATCTGAGTGTTTGTATTGATACATAGGAGTATCCAATCATATCAGTAACGATGAACAATAAAGAGAAAGTCATTCAAATGTACGTATGGAGTTTAATAAAAATAACTTAATGTATATTCCTCACAATGTGAAGAAAAATAGTATATTCATGAATCTAATGGAGGCATATTCACCTTTCAAGAAAGAAGGCAAGGGGAGAGATGAAGGCAACGGCAAACAGAAATCGATAGGCGATGAGAATTCGGAGGTCCATTCCATCAAGAGAGGCCAACTTGTAAAACACATTAACTCCAGCGTAGACCACCTGAACTAGTACCATAACAAACCCAACCTTCATCCCATACATCATATCCCATGCACGGTTAATCCTCATCATTATCAAACCAATTAACTAGGTAGCTTCTTTGTTTCTTTTCCTTTTTTCTTCTCCCCCTAACTAGTTAGCTTTTGTAGCTAAATGAACATATGTATGTAATTGTATGTACGAATGTGGATAAATGGAAGAATGATGATAGTGAATTTGAAAACTATGTACGTGAAATTAAATCGATGATCAAGTGAAGAGAAATAAGAAATAGTTACACATATAGAAATGATCCATATAAGTAGAAGAATACTAGGAGAGGAGCGAGTCACCCGGATGTTACTTGGCTAGTGCTTTTTATTCATTTTGCAAGTAATATTCGAAAAGAATGAATACACATAAAAAATGAAATAAATTCAAAAAATTAAAAGAAAAATGCTATCAAAAATAAATCTTTGACAAGAGTCCACTATGAGAATTTTTTTATAGATTTATTGATTAGAATTCATTTCTTACAAATATATATTATTGTAGGTTGTGTTTTCTAGGTTAAAGGTTTCTTTTTTAAAACACAATTAGGGGGTGTTTGGTACATGTTATGAGGAATAAACGTATCGGGTTTGGAAATGAAACCACATACATAGTGTTTGATGTGCTCTTTTATATTTTCAAATCAATACCTTAAACCTCATATGTATGAGGTTCGAATCCTACGTTTTCCTTGAGTATCAAATTTCACTCCCACTTGAAATGAAATTAAACCTATCCATCCTCTATTTTCTTCTTCTCAATACAACTCTAAGTTGATATTACTTTCTCGACATCTCTAACTTCACCTTCGAGCTTCTACTTGGAATTGCAAGTGCAATGTAAAAACGCATTCCTTCTTATGTGTGCATGTTCCAAATCCTAAACCTAATAGATATCTTCTGATTTGAGTCTCGCACAACATGTGCCTTGAAGCGCTCAAGCTGGGGGAAGAGAAGTTAGGCGCGCATATGCCCGACACGCCCTATGTGGCCAAGGCGCCCAATGCACTAGATGGGGCCATGGAACACAACTAGGACAAGGAGGCCATCACTCATGCCAACTTCCAAGGCCCCGAGGAGACCGAGCACTCGAGTGCTCAAGCGACCAAGGCACCACGCCCTATCTAAGGCGCATTACTCGGGCTCGAGCCTGAGCATTGCAAGGTCAGCTCAAGGAGGAGCTCATGGCCCATGGGCCACCAAGGGCTAGTGATGGACGTGGATGGACCCTACTCATGGCACTTGGCTAGACATGTGCCAAATCATGACTTGTGTTTTGTCAAGGGCCTATTGTATAATTTTTAAGACTTTTAAGGGGGGTTTTATTAATTTTGGTGTAAAAGAGGAATGGGTGAGGCATGGCCAATTTTCTATAAATTCACCCTTTGCCTCTTGCTTTGGGTAGCTTGGATTTTGAATAAACACTTTGTTTTTCCTTTAACATTTTTGTGTACTCTTTTTCTTATCAATTAATGAGCCGGTTCTTGGCTAGGTTTGGGTACATTTCAAGCTCGAGAAATCATGCTAGTTAATAAAAAAAGGACAAGTGGTCCACTTAAAAAAGTGGAGCAGTACATGGTGTAAGAGGGTTGGAGTAGAAGATCCGGACTAGACTGAGAAGCAGAGCCTCCGCTTCAGCAAGTTTTCACACACTTATTTATGACAACAAAATCACCAAAGAGTATCATTATACTAGTACAAGTTCAAATCTCAACCTTTGGATCTCCCCTTTTCTTCCAAAGAGTATGGTTATCTGAGAGCATCTCTTAGTAAAAAAAAACAACAACAAGCATGCTTTAACCGCTTGTCATGTACTTTGTAGATGACCTTTGTACTTTGTTCTCATTAAAAAATACAAGCACGCTTTTTTTGTATTTTGGTGCAATTATATATACCCTCTTGTTCTTCCCTACATATACACATGACACAAAACTACCAAATAGTATTTTTCTAACAATGGTGAACTGTGGAAAGGAGAAAAGGGCTACAAGAGGGCCATGACTTGTTAAAAGGGCAACAAAGAAAGGAGTGGTTAGTTCGGAGATATATTGTCCTTTTTAAATTAAAATTTAATTTCAATGGATAAAAATGAACCATTGAAGATTATAGGTCTAATGATTCTTATTACGAATTTAGTTTCTCTATAAAAGAGTATTGGGAAATTCTGGATGGTACCCCTGAGTTTTGGGCTTTTCCGGATGGTGCCCACAAAAAAAACTTATTCTGCAAAATACCCCTGAGGTTTCGAAAAAGTTCGGAATGTACCCCTCTTTTAATTTATCTCACTTTTCCGTTAGACTTCTCGGATCTGATTCAGGAAAGGCGGAGGAAACTCCTACGAAGAGTGTTCCGGTGCCTTCTCCTCCGACGGAGAAGTTGGAGGCGGCGGAGACGCTGGCTTCGAGAATTTACAACGCGACGGTGATCGGAGAGCCGTTGGCGGTGGGAAAGGACAAGGGTAAGGTGTGGGAGAAGCAGATAAATGCTAGGGTTGTGTATTTGGGGGAAGCGGAGCAGGTTCCAACTCGAGACGACAAATTGGCTTGAGATTGTGAGGAATTTGAGGAGGAAGTGTGCGGAGAGCGAGCAGCCGTTGTCGGTTGCGCTCGAAGCCTTCCCTAGCGATTTACAAGAGCAGGTGAACAAGTACATGGAACGGAGGTATGCTTAATTACTGGTTCTTTCAGATTTGTTGATTAGTTTTACCGTGGATAAAGGAATTCTTCATGGTGCAATTGTCATTTGGCTGGTGAAGAGGACTTGTACGAGTGGTTTACAGTTGACTGATTAATCAAATTGACAAACTCCCATCCAGATTCCATCGTATTTCAGCAACAAGTTTGATCGTGGAAAGTAGAAGAAAGGCCTCTTCTTTGCCTCAAATTTCACAGTTAAACAAATCCATTGCACTTAATGCTTGAGCACAATAAGCTCACAAAATTCCATACAGGGCTCACATTTGAAGCCAAGCCAGACAAAGAGGACCTATTCTAGATCAACAAAGACCATAGCAAATTAATCAACAAAAGTATCATTCCAATACAACTTAATCAACAAAAGTATCATTCCAATACAACAGTAGCGTCCAAGGCCTTCAATGTCTCAATGATGGCTTCTCCTTCCTCCTTGGAAACCCCTTTCTTGACCACAACAGGCGCCTTCTCAACCAAATCTTTGGCCTCCTTCAGCCCTAACTCCGTCTTTCCTGGAACCTCCTTGATGACCTTGATCTTGGAGGCGGTGGACGGATCGAGGCCTGTTGCGCATTGGCGGATAGATCGAGGCCGGTGAGAGCGGGCGCGGAGTTGCTGAGGCCGAATCGGAGGCGGACGAGGATCGAATGGTCGTAGCGCTCGAGCTTGTCCAGAGTTGTGAGCTCGTCGGCGGTCCGTTCGAGCTTCTGGGATCCGGGCTCGGCGGAGGTGGAATGGTTGCGGGGGAGGGAGGAGAGAGAGAGACAAGAACGGCGGCAGCGGACGGTGATGGGAGGAGGAGGATGCGATTGAGAAGGGATGCCTTCATTTTGTTTGTTTTTTTACTACTCTTAAGATACAAATTATAAATAAATAACAACCGTTAGATTCGAAGAATCTACGGTTCAGATTGAAACAAGAAGTTAAAGAGGGGAATTGGGTTCAAAATATGTGCGGTGGTAATTTTGCAATTTTAGGGAACTATAAGGGCAAAATTGTCCATGAATCTCAAAACAGAACAAAGGACGCGTTGTCTTGTTCGCTGGTTGCTCGTTCTCTTCTTGTTCGCTCGTTCTCGATCAATTCCTCGCCGGCGGATTTTTGATGGGAAGAAAGCAAGCAATCGGAGATCGGAGGAAGCACCGTTCACGAGTCGATCGGCGGCAACCACCGTTCAACAGGCCCGTCCGGTCACTTGCGCGCTCCTCGAGGCCTGCGATTCCCATGGCCGGCCGTCCTCACACTCGCAATTCATATGCTTCTTCGCCACGTACTTCTCCCTCATGAGCTCCCGGAAAGCTAGGGCTTCCCGTGGCGGTGAGAGGAATTTCGTCTTCGAGCTATCAATTGGACCATGGCGGTGCTCACGATGTATTCTAGGGTTTACTTGGGGTACCACTTCGTTGTGCAAGTCTTCACCGGCGCGATCGCCGGAATCGTGATCGGAGCGGCCTGGTTCTATGTTGTTTACGGTAGGCTGGTGCTAGGGTTTATTTGGAATTTACTATATGTTGTGGTTGATGTAAGTTGGGTGAAATGAGGCACGGAAGCAGCTCCACCTGTACCCTTGTAAATCTCAATTGAGGCTGTAGCTTTTGACATTAGAGATCTATTTCATACAGGGCTTTGTTTAAGTGCTTCTTCTTCTTGATGTAAGTTGTGATTGATTAGTAAATTGGTGGGTGGTCATTTTCCTTTCATTTCATTTTTCCAATCAGTACTTCTTCTTGTAAGATTTGCTTAGGTTCTTCAGCTTTCATCATTCCAGGTTTGGGTTGCTATTTATTTTAATTTGTGTACATTTAGAGAGGATGATTTTTGGATTACAGGCCATCTTTGTACTTCCATGTTGTAGTTTTCTGTTCAATCTTCAACCCATTTCATTGAAAAAAACAGGAATCTGGCTATGGTGGTGGCTTGTAGGTTTTGTAGCTAAACAGACATGTAAAACATATGGAGTTTCCCACTTTGTAAATTTAATGAATTATAAGTTAATGTATTGATTTATCATCATTGTGCTGTCAATTGACTACTTGCATTTCATGCTCTGTTGTTAATTGTTGACCAAAATTATGTAAAGTTTTTAACCCTGGGTGGCGACAGGGTTCTTTCTACCAAACAAAGGCCAATTGGAAACTTTTCGCAGTTGGGGATCGAATCCTATATGGCATGTGGTATTGAAAATGAATTGGGTTTCTATGGCTGATTGAGCACTCAACATCAATCTTCTATTATGCTGAATAAGACAAATTGGGCATTTTGATAATATTTTGGCTATGCTCCTCAAAGATAGGTAGTGGGATTATTTATCAAAAAAAAGATAGGTAGTGGAATTTGGGATACACCTTTTTTTTCCTGTATGATGCCATATAGTGATCTTATGCTGAATATAGTATGGCAAGTTATTGTTTAACTCTGTTTATTGGTAACATCAATTGCTGTGTTGTCACAGATTTATGTTCACGGTTTTGTCTGTTCACATTTTTTGCGTTGAATGTTCACATATTTGATGGAGATGTTCACGTATTTTATGTCGGCGTTCACACCTTAGAAAAAAGATGCGTCCTTAGAAAAAACGGTTCATATTGAAACGGTTTTTTCTGTTCACGTTTTTTCATTGGATGTTCACATATTTGATGAAGATGTTCACGTATTTTATGTCGGCGTTCACACCTTAGAAAAAAGATGAAACCTTAGAAAAAACGGTTAATATTGAAACGATTTTTCTGTTCACGTTTTTTCATTGGATGTTCACATATTTGATGAAGATGTTCACGTATTTTATGTCGGCGTTCACACCTTAGAAAAAAGATGAAACCTTAGAAAAAACGGATCATATTGAAACGATTTTTCTGTTCACGTTTTTTCATTGGATGTTCACATATTTGATGGAGATGTTCACGTATTTAAATCCTATGTTCACATATTCTATGCATTTGTTCACATGTAAAAATGGTAATGTTTCAGTTTAAGCATGTTCATATATTTATCTTATTTGTTCACGTGTTTTACTAAAATGCTCACATATTTGTTTCCTCTATTCAAAAATGAGATTCTCACTTCTTCTTCTTTTATTTATTTTTTTATGTTTGATGAACATTATTTAATTATCATATATGTTTTTTTATGTTCAGGGGAAGAAATCGCTCCTCCACAAAAAAGAAAAAAGAAAATGGAAGCGAGGGAGGAGGTTGATAAAGAGAAGAAATCAATGGATAGACATTAACTAGTAGAAGATGGGTAAAATAGAAAGTTGATGTGATCTAGAACGTATTAGGAAGTTAATGTAGAACTGACTACATATTTGGTGGTGTTTTTTTACTTATATTTTAGACATAGAAACGATATTTTGTAAATAGTTGGGGTTCACATTATAACTTTGATTATGTTCACGTATTTTAAATGTGCGTTCACATATTTAAGTATCATGTTCACGTATTTTAGATGTGCGTTCACATATTTGAGTATAATGTTCATGTATTTGAGTACCATGTTCACGTATTTTAGATGTGCGTTTACATTTTTGAGTATAATATTCACGTATTTGAGTATCATGTTCACGTATTTAGATGTGCGTTCACATATTTAAGTATAATGTTCATGTATTTGAGTATCATGTTCATGTTTTTTACACGTGCGTTCACATATGAAGTACTTGTGTTCATGTATTTGAGTATCATGTTCACGTATTTTAGACGTGCGTTCACATATGAAGTACTTGTGTTGATGTATTTGAGTAACATGTTCACATATTTTAGACGTACGTTCACATATGAGGTACTTGTGTTCACGTATTTTAGACGTATGTTCAGATTAATGCACTCAAATTCTCGCACACATATATGTAAAGCTTTCGATGTATGTTTATTTACAAAGGACTAAGAAGCCCGAACTGCCGGACAAACAGAACGGATACTTGGGATTTGCTTCAACAACATTGAAGAAGCTGAAGGCGGCAATTTGGCGCCAGCTCTGGTGGTGAGCGTGGGATTATTCTCAGTAGCAGCTGAACCAAATAACTATAACAGGCCAATTCAAGCGTACAAGATGTAACAACTGCCCCGATTGGCTTAAATTAAGTTAGCTCTCCGACAAAACAAAAGGTCTCCTTCTTTATAATAAATGGAACTCAAAATGAGACACACTGTTGTTCTTATTTAAAGGAATATCTCATGAGGGTAGAAATCTTCATAATGCAATCCAAAGCAACTAGAAGTCTACAACTCTAAATGTAGTTAAGGAAAAGTGCAAATTTTTCATGAAACTAAAACAATCTAAGCTACTAGAACTGTAAACAGAACTGTTACCCCGGAACTGAAAGCTCAATACTCTAAATGTACACGTTTCATTTGCAGGTAAGTGTATGAGCTATCATCCAAGTGAATATTCATTTGTGACGAGATGCATTCTTTGTATTGTTGGCCTGAGCGATCAGTGAAGAAGATATCCGGGTTGGATTCACTGATCTTGGACACGAACTCGGGGAGCGGGATGTTGGCCTCTTCTGAGCCATGGAAGTGGAACGAGACATGAACCTTAAGCATCATGTCACGAATCATCTCGAGTTGATGCTACGCAGACTAGTTTAGTCACCTGCTTCCCTCTCCACAACGCCCCACCAAATCGGAAGCTCTACACCGTCGATCCCCGTCAGTTTCAATGCCTTGAGCCTTACAAAGATTGCTTTCACATGGTTCACTGAATTCGGATCAGAGATCATGTCCAATGGCAGTGCAACGTACAAACTTCCATCATCAACCTTTGCCGAAGATTAAGAACAGCATTTAGCCAAAATAAAATAAAAGGTTTAAGGATCGTGATCTAATCTGCTTGTGGAAAATAATAAGAAACTCACAGATTTAGGTTTTTTGGAAGAAGAAGTCTTGGGTGATTTCTTGATTGCAGCTATAGGGGGATTTGAGAAGCTCTCAAGCTACATAATCCTTCCATGGAGTCACAGGAATTCAAACCCAAGCTCTTGGTACGACTCATAAAACCTAAATTGCTCATCCATTTAGAATAGCCTAATTGCATATCGTTCACAAAGCTGAAGCTCTTTCCCATGGATTTGACTCGAGAGCGTACGAGCATTGAAACCTCCATTAAAGCCAAATAATAATTAACAATAATAAGCATATTGTACATGTAACGGAAGCAAGATTTGTGTATGTCATTGACTTAATTAATTGATTAAGTGATGATTAATGATTGGTGAGTTCAGTTAGGAGGAGTAATCACTAATCAATGGAAACGAAGGTGGCCGGAGTTGACTCGTAATGAATTTACCCGGAGACAAGTCGGTGGTTGTCCTCGTAACGTTGGCGGTCGCGCCCCGTCCTCGCCGACATGGACTCCATCCCCAAATTCCGCCACCTAATTCCTCGAATTGCGTATCTGGAACGAAAACCTAATTCAGCCAAAACCGAAATCGGGAGATTGGAGAAGAAGGCAGCGAGTCGGAGTCGGAATCGGAAGCTCTGTACCGTCGATCCGGCCCCATCCCCCTCAATCGTGGCCCTCACCCCATCCCGTCCGACTTCGGCCGCCTCGGGATGCTCAGCCCAGCCCTCCTCAGCGGCAACGCCCTCTCCGGACCCGTCCCGGCCTCCATCTTCAACATCTACCGCCTCTCCGACCTCGAACTCTCCCTGAATCGGATCTCCGGCCCCTTTCCCGACGTCTTCCACCGGATGCTCGTCCTCGCCACCCTCAATCTCGGGGCAGATCCCCCAGCCTTACAGTCCGGAGAAGAAGGGTTTCAGATGAAAAAAAGAAATAAAACATGTCAAATGACAATTTTGCCCCCGCGTTTGTAAAAGCTAATAGGAGACAATCTCTTAATCCTGGCCATCCATCTATATAATCTAACGGCCATTATTTATTTTTAGTTTATAGGTTAATGTTAATTTTCATTTGAACCAATGTCTTGTTTTTTTTTTTATTTTTTCTGGTTTGCTTTTTTTTTTTAACGAAGTTTAACGGAAAAGTGAGATAAATTACCAGAGGGGTACGTTCCGAACTTTTTTAAAACCTTAGGGGTATTTTGCGGAATAAGTTTTTTTTGTGGACACCATCCGGAAAAGCCCAAAACTCAGGGGTACCATCCCGAATTTCCCAAGAGTATTTCTCTAGATCTGAATTCATAAAATTATAAGAGAGTGTTTCTCTAGCCGGGGTAATATATAAGATTAGATTAAGATAGTTTTATAATTGTATTAAAAAAAATGATAAAGTTGATAAAAAAAATTTAAATAATAATGACCCGTAAGAGCGAACTCTACGGCCAGAAACCCAACCCCAACTCGAATTTGGAAAGAAGATTTCGAAGCTCTGGTTGTAAATCATGGCCGCCCTAGACATCTTGAGGACCGAAGAAGATCTGCTTCTCTATTCCTCCATCTTTGACCCGCTAAAGGGTATTCGTTTACGCTATCTCCGAATTTGACCATCCATCCTTGTTTTCGAATTCATTTTGGATCTTCGATCTTTGTGAAAAGTATGTGGGCTGTGTAATGTTGCAGGAGAGTCGGCCAAATCTCGTGGTTCGTTGATTGAGAAGAAGATCGAGTTTCTTGAGAACTTAACTTCCAGGGTAAAGATTTCTCCTTTTTCCGTATTTCAATTTTCAACTGGGACGAATTTCTTGTTTTTAGTGGCAATAGCTTCAAATTTTAGGAGTTAAGGGTATTGAGTCTCTTGGGGTTTGTTTGGATTAGGATTTGGGAGAGAATAAGCAGACTCTGTATATGAAGAACCTTAGTGTATGTGTGTGTCTTGGTGAGCTGAGTGAGTTGCTAGTCAGAGTGTGCTTTATAGCTATCTCATAAGTAAATGTTTTGTTATAGAAGTTAGCTTTTCCTTATTTGGTGTGTCTGTGTATTGCAATTGCTGCCTAGTGACTGAGCACCTTGCCTCTTTGACTAGTCTTTCTATAGTATTCGTGTATAAGGCTCACGGCTGGGAAGTATAACATACCTTCTACTGCCATTGGTTGTGCTTGCAGGTTAGCAACCGGAGGGCTCGGCGGTGGATAAATGATCGGATTCTCATGGAGCTCGTTCCTCGGCTAAATGCCGAAGAAGTCAGGGGTTTATTTGCTCCTCCTCCTTGGGGTAGGTTGAGTTATGTTTTCGCAACGGTGGCTTTTATTTGATCATCAAACACAAACCGTGTTGCTTTTCCTAAAGAACTTTGATGGGATTTATTATGAACATGAATTTGCAGCTTTTATTAGTAACTATTATCATAGTTCATAGCTCATGGTCATCAGTCAGTAATTCCTTTTATTGCTTTTGTTTGTAACTCCATATGATGAGACTGTTTTTAGGTGATTTTAGTTCGTACAATTTCAACTTCTTTGGCTCGCTTTGTAAAATTCAGGAGCTTCATCCTCTGATAAAGTGATAATTAAGGGCTCTAACGGATGCATCATAGTAAATGTAGTTACTCTTAGTGATTGATATGGGATTGTTTTTACAGGTGATGAAGCTCCAGTATCAGCCTTCTGCATGACAAATGTGGGAGAGTGGGACAAGTTTAGGAACATAGATATGGATAAAGAGGTCCTTTTTCTTACCTTATCACAAGTTTTTACTGTTCATCCCTCTCCTACAAACTTTGTAGTTTTCACACATCCAAGACATTTTTGTAATGTTGATATTTCTTGTGTTCATGTGAAAAAGCTATGGATGTCTATGCTGTGTTGTTGACATGATATACGCCTTATACGGTGTTTGCAAACAGCTGTTATCTGCTTCAGTACATCGGTGCCTTGTATGCTGTTTTTAAATACATGGATGTCTTGGGTTTCGTTCTTCTAACAACATGGTTTCATCTGTTCGTATAGGCTAGCTATATGAAGGGCCAGAAAAAGAATTCATCACAGAGAAAACCAAATGGTGACGCCAATAAGAAGGCAGTGTTGGATGCGTGGCATAGAATTGATTTGAGGACCCGAGAAGCTCTTCGCCGAAGCTTTCTTTCTGATCTTATTGAGGGCTATGAGGTAGAGTCACCATTAAATTTTTTTCTACTGACACTGCCTTTTGTTGATAAGTACACCCGCCCAAAAGGATAGTAATTAGCAGTTGAGTCTTGAAAATATGCATAAATTTTAGCAATGAGTCTTACTTAGCCAGTGTACAACTCGCTTGTGGCTCTGTTTACCTTCAGTGATTTGTGTGGCTGTCATAGCTCATAATTGACATGCAGTGCAGCCTAGTGGACTGTATATCATATGAATGCTTGTAGTACAGCGTCCTTGCTTGAGATTAGTGTAAATGCATGTGTCAGCCTTAAAAAAGAAATAATAATGCAATAGCAATGCAAGTATTAGTGGATCTGATATATGAACCCTTCAATGTGAGTAAAGAAACTGGGATCCAAACAAGTGAGGCTGATTCCTGATTTGATTGTGAATAGTAATGAGAAGTCAACATCTTGTGATGATCTGATAAGTCTTCTACATGTCAGTAACTCATTCCGAGGTGTCTAGCCTGAGGAAGTTGAGATGATGGTTGATGAGCATTTGAAGAACGCCATCATCACTGCTTAAGAATATATGTTTTTTTCAATTCAGTGTTGTTTGTATCTCCTTTCAACATGCAACGGTCTTTGTTTCAGAAATGTGTACGAGCCTTCATCCAAGAAGGTGGAAGTGAAGAGGGTCTTGTGATGCGTGTCCAGGATCCTTTCCACCGCTTGCTTCTACATGGGGTCTGTGATGTAAGTGCTTTCAAATCAAATGATCTTTTGCTGCACCACCTGGAACCATGGCTCACCTCTCAAGGTTAATTTGAACAATGTTTTCTTCAGTTTTACAATTTGACTTCTGTGACGGAGGCAAGTGCAGATAGCCCACAATCTGTCAAGATGACGAAGATCAAGAAGAAGAAATCCGGGTCAGCCGAGATCCCAAACATTACCCTGGCCGATTTTCTCAAAATGTCAAAGGAGGGAATCTGGTAACTCGCGTTTGTTGCCTTTAAGTAAGTGCAAACTTTACACCCTATTTTTTAACGAATGGCGGGTGGCATCTTCATTCACATCTGTAAATTAAAGGGAAGTCAGTAATTTCGTTGCTGTTAACAAACACAGCTTGCATTTTTCCTGAATTACCTT
The DNA here is from genome assembly GCA_934048045.1 of Polygonum aviculare. Lineage (NCBI taxonomy): Eukaryota > Viridiplantae > Streptophyta > Magnoliopsida > Caryophyllales > Polygonaceae > Polygonum > Polygonum aviculare. Next base: position 2,505,632 of record OW204032.1, on the reverse strand, counting down.
TCTTGTAGCTAACTCTTGTACTATCTTTCAGAGGTTTCCAGTGTACCATACATCATTGTAAAATTTCTGGTCTACATTTATATGTTTGAGCTCTTAGTATTTGGTCTCAATTTGATATGATGATTCAGTTCATCAAATCTACTTCCACCCCTTACGCCCACCCGAGGAAGATCTTAGAAGAACATGTTTATTACTCCTTTTATTCCACAACATTTTAATGTTCCATGGTCAATTCCTATTTGCCTTGTTTATTTCAAAATTTGAGAAGCAAAGATACCTTGTGTATTGCAAAGAATGGTTATTAAAGTCGTGAATCAGCTCATAGAATTGTACATTTTTAGGCTCCAAGGTAAAAGTAGATATTTAGATTGTTGTGCAAGACACTATAATCATGTCAGAGTAATACAGGAATTATGAATGCATACATACACGCATGCATGAAAGTTGTCACATGCTATATAACTTGATGAATTTAAAAATTCATCCAAAATTTTCACTTACTATTTGCCTGGTCTACACGTACTTTACTATAGAGCATATTCTAATTATAGAACAATTTAGTAAATTAAATTCACTTACTATGAAAGACAAAAGCTAAACTGTTATGAACATGATAAGAGTTTATTTATAAAAAAAAGGCGTTTATTTTTAAATTATTTTTAAATTTTATTTGTTCAAATTACTTCTTATACAAAGAGATTAAAAGATAACTAATATATAAAAAATGATAGAATATCTTTTCAAAATAAAATGAATAAAATTTAATTTTTAAACTTGAGAGATATAGGCTAAGGTATTATGAACATAATAATATATGAGAAAGAGTCATGTAGGAAGGTTTCTTGTGGTGAGAAATAGGAATGATTGTGCACCGTTCGATCTAGTGCATCCAACTGCTGAGATTATATCTTTTTTTTTTTAATTTCGCGCGCAGCTGGGGCCTACTTCCCTCACGTTTTCCGGTTATTTCCAAAATTCACCCAAAATTTCTCTCCCTCTCTCTCTCGAAGGCGATAACGGTTCGCTCAAACCTCCCCCTCAAATCTCGTCGATTTTCGCTTGGAAACTGCAATCAAACTGCAATTTGTACACTCAAACACACAAACAATGGTGAGATCGAAGTCGTCTCCTGCAAATACGCGAGGTATGCTCAATTCGAAACCCTAGGTTTCGTTTTTTTTATTTTTGCTTGTTTCGAACTCTAATTTTTTGATTCTGTGTAATTTCGCTTGTTTTTGCTTGGATTTTGGTTCTGAGTGATGTTGTTGAAGTCTTTTCGAAGCGGTTATTTGCGATTAGTTTGTGTTTTAGTTGATTTGTTGCTCTAGTTCATGTATTTTTGTAGTCATTTGCTTGTTTTCGTTCGAATCCACGTCTGTTTTTTGTTGATTCTTTGCATAACTGTGTAGATCTGTGCTTATACGTACCGGATACATGTGTGTAAGATCTGTGCTTAACTGTGTAGATCTGTGGTTTGTAAGATCTGTCTTGCTAATCCTTGTTATGGCGGTTTTGTGAATTCTAGGGTTTGTTCGCCTCTTGATTCGACGATTTGTGTGGTGATTAAATGTTTGGTTCATTCAATTCTGATTTCCGAGCTCCTCGTGGCCGGATCTAACCGAGGTGGTGCTCTCATGTGCGCTCCGCTTCTCGTCGCCAGATCTAATTGCACAATCCACGATCATAATTGCACAATCCATGATCGTAATTGCACAATCCTCTATCGTAATTGCACAATCCACGATCGTAATTGCACAATCCACGATCTAGTTCAGGTTTGTACACAAAATCCGCCAAAAAACTAAGAACAATGGATTAGGCGTTCTCAATCGACCGATTCTCATATGTTTCAGATTTCAAGTACTCACTGTCTCTCTTTGTATAACATCCGGACTCGATCTGAATTTGCTTGTTATTTGTTGTTGTTGTTGTTGTTCAAATTGATCTTCAGGCGTGTTTAGATTGGTGTATTGAAATGGATGAAACAGGTTATTGAATCTTTGCCTCAAGAGCTGTTGGTGAGTGGTTTCTTTCAAGTCTCAGTCTCAATTATTTCAATTGGATGCATTTCTTTCGAGTTCGCAAGTCTTTTAGAAGCTTTCAGAATCAACATTTTCAAAGTTTTCGATTACTAAGTGAGTTTACGGTTTCAATTTGTGCAGATTAAGATCATTTGTGGCGTTAATCACGACGACCTAAAGCAACTCGTCCACGTCTCCAAATCAATTAACGAAGCGGTTAGTAAACATTTTTCTAGTTTCACATCTAGTTCTGAAATGTTCTGGTTCAATCTCAAAGAAACTGATTTTTCATGATGAAAATTGTGTAATGCAAGCTAAAATCTCGAAAGAAATGCATTTCGCATTTGCGACTCCGTCGAAGGTGTCTGCGTACTTATGTTTAGAAAATCTGTTCATTCATTGTTACTTAAGTGCTAATGTTGAACAAGTTCATCCATATTTGCTAGTTTTGTTCATATTTGCTAAGCTCAAATTTGTAATTTGCTGGTGTATGTAGGAAGTGATTAAAATGAGCTGCTACATGTTGTTGTTGACTTGTTGGTGGTTTGTAGTTGTTTGCTCTTGGTTTGATGGCTAGTTTTGGACGATTTTTTGAAGTGGATATATACAAATTGGACATGAGTTGCACAAATAGAATTCAACACATTGACAATAGAGTTGAACAAATATGAATGAACTGAACCATTGAGTTGCACAAACGTGACCATTGAGTTGCACAAACATGACCATTGAGTTGCACAAATAGAATTCAACACATTGGCAATAGAGTTGAACAAATATGAATGAACAAATTGACCATTGAGTTGCACAAACGTGACCATTGAGTTGCACAAACGTGACCATTAAGTTGCACAAATAAAATTCAACACATTGAAAATAGAGTTGAACAAATTGACCATTGAGTTGCACAAACGTGACCATTGAGTTGCACAAACGTGACCATTAAGTTGCACAAATAGAATTCAACACATTGACAATAGAGTTGAACAAATATGAATGAATACATTGACCGTTGAGTTGCACAAACGTGACCACTGAGTTGTACAAATGTGACCAGTGAGTTGCACAAACGTGACCATTGAGTTGCACAAACGAAAAAAAATCAAAAAAAACGGAAAAAAAATCGGGAAAAAAATGGAAAAAACGAAAACGAAAAAAAGGGAAAAAAACGCGAATAATACGCGTATTATACGCGTATTATTCGCCCGCGTGGCTTGTTGGGCTGTTTTCCCTCTGCGTGATCGACGACCGAGATTCATTCCTATTTCCTACCATAATAATCATTCCTACCGGATCCGGACCCATAATATATAACTGAAGTAAAATTTAATAAATATAAATCGTTTAATATCAAAGATAAAAATAATATTTTGGTTAGAAAAACGGGATTTCATTTTAAAATTAATTTTATAATTCGAATTTTTTAAATTACTTTTCACATAAATAGATTAAAAAGGTAATTAAAAAGCAAAGGTAATTAACATGGATTTTTTATAAAGGGAAATTAAAAAGATAGAGAATATTGCTTCAAAGATAGATATCAGATGAGTACGAAAAATGATAAAATTAAAGATTAGATAGCTAAGGAAGTTTTAAAGATAAACAATATGATTTTAAAGATAGATATTAGATAAGTAAGAAAAAAGATAAAATTAAAAATTAGATAATTAAGAAAAAGAAAATATATAAAACCGTTAAGAAAGTGGGGCTAGAATCAACGTGGTGGCTCAAAAACGGCCGGGTTTTATAATATATATTGATTTTGATTTTATTGAAATTATAGAATTTCAATAGGTTTTACTCAGTATTAATTTAACTTAAACTTTATGTATATTTTAAAAATAGGAAAAAAATATCAACGAGCTTGCTATTTAAATCTTATTGTAATAGTTAATTAATATTCCCTCCATTTAAATAAATTAAACATCCAACAAATTTAACCCAAAATTTAAAAAGTTTACAAAAATATTTAATAACCCCTTAATTGGGTTGTTTTTATTTTTAAAATGTATAGTACATCTTGGTCGTATTAATTTGTTTAGATATCTTGATTACAATTAATTATTCCTTAAATTAATTTTGGAGGAAACTATAAATATTGGTTGTAAACTTTAAAGATATGAATAACAAAACCATAAAGATATAGGGTAGAAACTAAAGTATATGGATCATCAAAAAAGGAAATAAGAAAAAGATATAGAAAGTTATTGTAGTATCTTTTATTGGTTGATTTTTGTAATAATAATTCTACAAATTGAAGAATATCTAATATTACTAAACAGGAAAAAAATATACCAAATCGTTCTATGATTATTTCATATTTCTCAATATGTACGTTAATTGAAAGACTAGGAAATATGTAGGGATTTTGATTTGTATCTAAACTGCCAAAAAATCATAACTATTTTTCCTTTTATATCCAAATCTAGTTCAAAAGTTATACAAAGAACGCATAAAAATTGTAATTAGAAAACCAATTAGTTAGTAAAAAATATTAATCTATTGATATCCTAACATGATATCCTTAAAAAATTATAGGTCTTCTTCCATTCTCCCTGCAAATCAATGAATCTCACTTGTCTCTAAACATACGACTCCAATCTTAGTACCGTTATCATCTTCTTAAAATAATGCTTCTGAATTCGGATGTATAAACCTCATAAATTAGTTGTATAAATTTACTTTCTACCACATCTATTTTGAATGCTATATATGCTCACCGTTGCAAATTATTTGTGATCTCAAGAAGGGGTGAGTTTTGAATTGATTGGAAAAAGAATATGATCCTCATGGAGGAAAAAATTAATGACTTTGAGTAGCAAATCATAGCCATGGTGGAATAAGAGGAAATCGGACACTATAGCTACAAAGCAAATGAATATATAATATAATGAAACAACACTGTTTTAGAGAAATAACAATATAATTTTTGTATTAATTTAAAGTATGTAAATTCGATATGATATATTTTGAAATTATGGATGTGAACTGTAAATGAGGTGGACAAACTTAAATGACATGGCTTAATTAATAAATAACTATAATATGATGTGGCTTAATAATGCAATGACACGTGTACAAATCCTATGTGGCATAATAAAGAAGCGACATGTTACAAGTGCTGATGTGTCTTAATGTGCTGGTTTTAATCCTTAGTGCTTTTAAATATATATAATAGATTTATACAAGGTGAGTGACAGGCCTAAGATGGTTGATGACTTTTCAAAAATAAATTTCTAATTACTGAAATAGTATAGCTAATAAGTCAATCATAGTAAGTCGGGATCGAACCCAAGAAAATCAAGACTTCAAAGTTAAATATTTTTACCAACTAAGGTTAAAAAGAAGGTTTTTGAAGATTGATATTCAATTCTAAAACAAATGATTAAGCAAAACTAGTGAACAAGCAATCCAAATTGAGTCTTTATCAAATATGAGGTAGGAAAGCAAATTCATTTACAAGTTTTCACCTTTTTAATTAGTTTGTTTAATCATTGATCCCTTTTCAAAATCTTTTATTCTAATGATTATTCCTATACTCATTGTATATGAATAATAAGTCAACCAACCTTTCGTTTCAATTATCAATAAAATCAATGAGGACCAAACTCAATTGATAATAACATTATCATAAGGATTCAATAGGATAACCGCAATAAGAACAATCCGTTAAAATCGAACATGTAATTAATCTCTTTTCTTAAGAATATAGTTCAACCACTCCTAGATAATCAATTTTGCAACTTTGAATTAGTTTATTGAAACCGAATTACCAATTCTAACGATAAAAAGTTCTCAACTTCAACTAGGTGATCAATCAACAATAATTTGTAACAATCATAAAACATGCAAATCAAAAAGAGTTTATATTATCGAATAACTGATAAAAGATTCAAGATCTGACATTTAAAGTTTCTACTTGGAAATGAATAAAAAACAGTTAGTTCTCCATGTACTTTTGTTGTAATTTCTTTACAGATTGTACATCTTATATATAATTCTTGAAATGTGTAAACCATGCAGGTCAACGTTGGGGACATCCCACGTACTTTAACATAGAGTGATTTTGAAAGTTTAGCTCGCAAAACAGAAGGATTTTCTAGGTTAGATGTTGCTGTTTGTGTGGGTCAGATTTTGAAAGTTTAGCTCGCAAAATCATTGTTTGTATTTTCTTGATTTATGTTAACTATTGTTTGTATTTTCCTTTTTTGCAGAACATAGTACAGAGCTCTATGATTTTGGAGTCATTGTGTTCAATGATTCATGTTAGAAAACGTTAGTCCACTACCTTTGATAATTGTTCTCGAAATTTATATTTTGGTTGGTTTGTACTTTTAGATATATAGATATAATGGGTATATTGTTTAGTAGTGACAATATTGATGGACATCTTTGTATGAATTGAGTTTTGAGATTATCTAACGATATTTAGTATTTTATTATATATTTCTATTTATAACATGGATCCAATTGTGATTTTTGAAATTACCGAGAGGCGAGAGCAGTTAACTCCAACATTAACCATGAATTTATTGTGTTTACTAATCAAAAGTGGCATTACTAATCCGGCGTATATATACAAAAATACTAATCGGGCTTATATCTCGGACTTTAATAATCGGTGTATATACCCTAATCAATATACCCCGGACTTCAATAACTGGGGCAAATTCCATTAACGTTATACCTCGGACTTTAATATCCGGTGTATATACTCTAATCTTTATACTCGGACATCCATAACCGGTATATTTGAAATATTAATACCTCGGATAAACACAACTCAAATATACCTTGGATAGGGATCTACCCGGTGTATTTAAATTACTAATACACCGGGCTTAAAGATTAGAGAGAAATTTCAAGAAGGGAATTTACCTCGGACTGGACCCGGTGTATTAGGTTACTAATCAAATACCTCAGCAACCTTTACCCCAGTTATCATCCGGTGTATTAGGTGTGAAACGCTCGGGGTATTTTAATCATTTTGTAGTAGTGAATTCCTAAGGCTTTTGGATATTTACACTAAAAAGCTCTAGTCTGGCCTAAAACACATATAAAATAGCACTATCAAGTCACAATTATAATATATGAAATATAATGTATCAAATTCCTCATATTTAGACCGACGTGTCATGTCTCAAGGCAGTTTATGCCCGTGGATTTAATGGTGGCCAAATAGATACAACAACTCTCCAGTTTTAGCTAATAATAACGACATTTCCAAATGGCCTTTCATGTGGCCTTCCTTTCTTATTTAAGCATGTAATTTTCTTTATTTTAGGGAGACTAAAGTTGAGAGAGAACATAGGATTAGTAATTGAGAGCTTTAGGAGAGTTCCTAGGTTGTTTTGTCTTGTTCTTGTATGATCATCAAGAATTGATCCTCCTGATATAGATAGGTGTATCCCAAACTTTAGGCAGATCTGTTTTAGTTTTTTGGGTGCATTTATCCCATCCAAACTGATTGCATATCGTGTTTAGTTTAAGTGGTGTGTTTATCCCCTTACACTAATCGCTTATCCTCAAATAAAATCCATAAAGAATATTGGTTTGCTCTTATCCATTCGAGTATTCAAAAATCAATTCTAAATCAAGTAATAACCAAAACATCTTCAAGATCTATCAAAAGAAGGCACATGTTTTGAGAAACTCCTTACAACAGAATTGTAACGATCTCTTTCACAACAATTGGTATCAGAGCCGCCCAAGAGACTTTCTTCATCTTTCGACGAAGATGAGTTTAGATAGATTTGAACCGATGTAATGGTTCACATTCACTGATCATACGTACTTTGATGTGCCACCTGCTTAAGACTTATGAGAGTTTATCCTTCCAGGGTGATGTCTTAATTGTCTTATATTAACAGAGTGATCCATAATTCAACGAGTGAACCATTCCCATCGATGATATTAAGGTGAAGGGCCATCCTATAACGACGAGGCTTTTCTGGAAGAGGAGAGTGGTGTTGAGTCGATTTTATCACCATGCCATCACAAGAGCCCCTTTTGGAGGATGATTTAAGGCATGAAGAAAGACAACACCTATGGGTCCAAAGTAATCAATCAAGGCACTAGTGTGTATGAGCACTAACAACACTGGTTCCAACACCGGCATCAATGACAAGAACAATGATCATCATCTTGTCCCAAATAGTCATCCCAACCTCCTCACTTCTGCTCCTTGTCAAGCTCTCCATGTAGCAAGCATAAAAACCCATGTTCCCATCACCTTAGATCAAGCGTCATCCAACTGCAACAAATGGTGTGAGCTCTTCCTAGTCACACTAGCCAAATTTGCTCTTCGCTCTCATGTTGACGATCCCTCCACCTCAGCGGACCCACAATGGAAGATCCTCAACTTCATCGTTCTCTCTTGGATTTACGGATCCATCCCTTCCAACATCTTCGACATCATTATGAAGGTTGACCAGTCAGCCTATACAGTTTGGACGACAATCGAAAATCTCTTCCGTGACAACAAGCAGAGTAGGGCAATTCAATTGGAAGCCCAATTCCGTAATCTCTCGTAGGGTAATATGGCAATCTTAGAGTACTGCCAAAAACTAAAAAACCCTTGCCGATAACCTTCTTGATGCTAATCAACTCGTCTCTCATGACACGTTGGTCTTATAAACTATCCAAGGCCTCAACAACGACTTTGCAACCATGGAGGGAGTTCTTCCAATTCAAAAGCCGTTCTCGGACTTCCAATAGTGTCGAAGTATGCTTCTTTTGGAGGAGTCCCAATGTGCACAAAGTATACTCCTTCAAACCGCTCTCACCACCACTCCATCACCGACAACTCCAACTACCACTATGCCACTAGATCAAAACAAGTGGACTGAAAAACCCACAACCCTTAACTCCAACGGGGGAAACGGGGGACGTGCTGGGCGTCGAGGTCAAGGCCGTGGCAGAGGAAATGGTCGTAGCTACATTCCATTGGCACCGTGGATGCCACAATGGCTTTGAAAATAGTCGTTCCCTAAAAATTGGCAACCATGGGGAGTAGGTATTTTGGGTACTCATCCACCAACACATCCACAATACAATGAGAAAAACTCTACCGCTACGTATTCTGCACATCAAGGATTCCTGATGTGGGATCAACAAGTATTCTTCAACACCATGAATAATATGCAAATCCGTCAACTGAATGACAATGACTGGATTATGGATACTGGAGCATCCTCACATATGACATCTAATATAGGTATTCCTACTTCTGTTTCTAAGCCTTGCACCAATAATCCTTCTAATATGATTGTGGAAAATGGACAAACCCTCCCTATAACCCACCTTGGCAAAACCCAATAAGCCAAATTCCCACCTCTTAGATTGAACAATGTTCTTGTACTCCCTCATTAATTAAAAACATAATTGTAGTCCGAAAATTCACGTCATATAATCATTGTTTAGTGGAATTTGACCCATATGGTTTTTTTACGAAGGATCTTCCAACCAAGACGATGATTCACAAGTGCAATAGTCAAGGAGATATCTATCCTTTATGCCATCACTCAGTCGGCCATCCTCCTCTCACCCTCTTGACAATCTAAAGTCTTCCACTTCCACTTCTAAATAGACGTCTCGGTCATCCAGGATCACATGTTCTTCATCATCTTGTGTCTTCTAATTTTGTTAAATGTAATAAGAAGTCCTCTTGGCAAGCACACCAAATTATCCTTTCAAAGTTCTACTTCTTCTACTGTTGCTCCATTTCAAGTTATTCATTGTGATATGTGGACAGGGACAGACCCAGCCCAAGAAATTTGGGTGGGCTAAGGAAAAATAGATATAAAAAATGAGTCAAAGTTTACAATTAACAAAAATATGGGGAACAATCAATAAAAAGCGTGAAAGAAGTAAACGTGAGAGGTAGCAAAAGTGAAGTTGAAAGGGGAATGTAACTACGCTCAAAAAAAGAAAAGAAAGGGGAATGTAACTACCGAGATTCGAATGTCACACCAGAGGACAATACATGTGTGTGCTTATTACCATTAGGCTAATTTAGATATTGTAATTTTGTTTTCCTACTATCTATATATTACCACTTAGAGGTGGGCTAGAGCAAATCCGAGCCCACCCCTAGATCCGTCTCTGTCTGTAGAGCTTTCCCGTTTTGGGTGTTTCAAGCTTTAAATATTACTCCCTCTGTTTCAAAATACATGACCATTTGGACATTGCACATTTATTAAGAAACAAATGTTATTCCTATATTACCCCTATCAATTGTAGAGTTAATCATTTGTTTAGAGAAATATGAAAAAATGTAATGATTATGATAAAAATAATTATTAGGGGTATAAATGGAAAGAGATGAGAAAAAATGTAGAATGGACAAGTATTATGAAACAAGAAAAAATGTTTAAATGGTCATATATTTTGAAACGGAGAGAGTATCTAGTTATGTTGGATGATTATTCTCGTTATTTGTGGACTTTTTCCTCTTAAAAACAAGTCTAATATTTTCACCAAATTCCACAACTCCCATACTTAAGTGAAAATCCAGTTTCAAATTCAAATAAAAGCTTGCAATGTGACCATGCAGTCCATGCCAAAGAATTTGATGATACAACTTTGCATTCCTTTTTCCAAGATAACGGTATAAAATTCCGATTTTCTTGCCCACATACCCCTCAACAAAATGGGAAAGCAGAACACATCATCCGAACCACAAATAACACAATCCATGCCTCACAAATTATATCCCAAATCTTGATCGAAAAAAAATTATATCCCAAATCAACTCCCTCCATTTTCTACAATTAAAATATCCACAAATAGGATATGCTGAAGACCATTATGGTTATACATGTTTGGAGATATCCACAAATACTTGCCCCTACAAAATAAAATTTAAAAAAACTCCTCAACAAAAGATAATTCGTATGATTCTCTACAATTTATTTATGGAAAATCCTCACATTCCTCTATCTCTTACACGTATCTACACGTTTTGAACGTTTTTTTGAACAAATCTTACGTGTATCAACAATTTACGGATCAAATAAGCCTTGATTTAGAATGTGTTTTACTCGGAGCAAATCTTAAGGCAAGAATCCCAAGTTTCTATATGTTGCAAGAGCGAGCCATGTATGGTCACACGTGAAACAGTATGACAACATCATTCGTCTGAGCCTCTTCGGTTGTTATTCGCCAAATTCTGTTTCTTTTTTTTGCTTTCATTTAATTTGCCATATCCTCTGCATTATGAGATTTAAGTACGTACATAGAATTTGACGATATATATAGACATCATTCGTCTGAGCCTCTACAAACAGCCTAAAGTGAAGTGGTAGAGCTAAAAACTCGAAGAAACTCTTGGAGATCGATCGAGTACTGCTGTTTAACAATGGCACACACTCGAGCCCTCAAATACTACGTGGTATTGTCATCTTCTTACATCACACATGTAAATGTAAATGTAAATGTAAATGTAAACGTAAACGTAACATGTGAGGCCGGTAGGTGGATGCGTTTGCAAATTCGGTGTTGAAGGGAAACCCGACGGCGGTTTGCGTGGTGGAGGCCGAAAGCGACGAGAAGTGGATGAAGGCGGTCGGACGTGAGTTCAACCTCTCGGCCACTTGTTTCCTCACCCGGCTCCCGTCGTCCTTCCAAGACCAACAAATCAATGGAGCCCTCGCTCCTAGGTTTCGGTTGAGGTGGTTCGCCCCCGATGCGGAGGTAAGTTACATACTAACTACATTCCTTGTGTGGATGCATGGGACAATGACATCAAAGTAACAACAACAACATATATCCAAGAAATCCCACAGACGCAGGATCTGGGGGTTCAGATGGGGCATTCCAGACTTAGATAGAATGCGCCCTTTATCAAGTAATTTGAAAAAATCTAAAACACAACAAGAAAAACGCAAAAACAGGAACAGATGACTAAAACTAGCAGAAACTAGCCAACTACACAATGGCATCAAAGTAAGTAGAGTATTAATTCCTCATAACTTAGCTCACAATTGATTACATGCAGCTCAATATTTGTGGGCACGGATCTATAGCGTCAGCCTACGTTCTCTTCTCGACCGGACTCGTCGAATCCAACACCATAGAGTTCCACACCAACTCTGGAGTCATGCTGGCTGAGAAGATCCCGTTGCGAGAACCCGAGAAGGCAGAGTACGAGAGCAAAAACGGCGACATGGTGCTCGGATTTATGTCAGGAAATGACTTCTCAGTCCGGTTGTCCTTCCCTTTGATCCCACTTGTCGCGTGTGATGACCAAACCGAGGCGCAGCTGGTTCCGAAATCCATGAGCGTGGGTGCACCCGGCGTTGTTAACATAGAGAAAATGGCCTATGAAGGGGAACTCATTGTACGCTATATCGTATTGTATATGTTAAAGTCTGTTCCGGCCTTTGTATGGACGGACGTGGTTGCTTAGCTAGCGTTGTGTACTTGTACTTTCAGGTCGAGTACTCGTCGGGAAAGCACGTTGCAGAGCTGCAACCGGCCCTCGATGAGATCAAGGAATGGCCCGGGAGAGGAGTGGTGGCTACTGGGGTGGCTCCTCTGGGTTCTGGCTTCGACTTCTACAGCCGCTTCTTCTGCCCAAACTTAGGCATGAACGAGGTTTGTGCATTTATTCTCTACCATATAATCATCAAAGAGTTTCAACTACATGTATCAAAGTAGCTAGAAATGGCTTGTGTGTTTGGTATAGGACCCGGTTTGTGGAAGCGTGCATTGTGGGTTAGCCCCATACTGGAGCAAGAAGCTGGGGAAGAAAGATCTCAAAGCATACATGGTAACCATCTAACTTGTCTTCCATTTTGTATGACATACATGTCGGTATAAACGCGGACTAGACATGACACACGCGTCGTTCAGGCATCACCAAGAGGCGGAACACTGGTTTTGCACGTTGACGAGAAGGTGCAGAGAGTGCTGATTCAAGGGAAAGCTGCGCCTGTAATGGAAGGTCTACTCTATGCATGACATATATCGGAGAGGTAGCGTAGCTAGGTTACGATTCGCCCACACGGAAAATGGATTCATCATCAAGTTATAGGATTAGTCTTATCACTCTAGCTATGGCTGTAATGGAAGCTCTACTATATGCATGACATCAATACAATGTACTATTCTAGCTAGCAAGGTATAGCTCAACCTCAATCATAGATGAGGGCAATCGTTTGAAAATCCTTCAACGGCTGTTGTTGTTTGAAAATCTTGCATCCACATCAGAAATCCATTGAAGGCCAACTTTATTAAGACTAAACCACTCAAAACGCAGTACTTTTATTTTGGTTGAAACTGAAGTCAATGAGAGCTTATTAAGCCCTAATGAAGGTTATAAGATACAAAACAATCCTATACAACATAAGATTATGCCTTCATCGGCCAAATGAAATCTCAAGTGCTCAACAAAGACAACTTTTTTTGGCTTACAAAATAATGGGAATTAAGTACAGTTGAAAAGAAGGCAAGACTTGAATACAATCACGTGTGTTTGTGTGTTAAAAGAAGGATTTGCGCGATAAAATTATTTACTGTGGTATCAAATGTTCATCCAAAGATACATGTTGGCATACTGTAAAATCATGGGTAGCCAGCCAATCTAGAGACTAACTTAGGGTCAACTTTTTAATCCCCTTACCCCACTCAGATCTTTCTATATCTATGATCCTTCAAATGATGATCAATATATGTGCCAACAGATATAATACAAGTGCAGTTTCCTTTATGGGACTGATTTGCTTGATCCCTAAACAGATATTTTTATCCACCCAAAAGAAAATCCTGCAATATTTGGAAAGAAGAAGGCATTAGAATATCGACAATCTTCTTTCTATAACTTGCAGCATATCAGTAGCTGATTTTGGCAGATTTAGAACATGAACTGAATTCACTCACCTTGGACTGAACTACAAGGCGAAGCAAAGCAATTATCAGATCTTATGCATTCATATTTCCTCCAAATTGATATTTATATATATACCTGGAAAGATGGATGAGTGAGTTCAGAAAAATGACATCTGATTTGGTCCAAATATAATTATCTCAACAAAAAGTTAGGATCGATGTCAGCCATATCTCAAACAAAGAAAAGAAATAAAGTTTTGCAAATCAATCATTTGCTTCCTTACATTGAAAGCCTGAGAGTTATTTATTCATCTTATATGCAAGCCGCTGAGAAAGTCAGGCATCCTAGAATGCAGAACCAAAGTTAGTATGGTGAAGACCATGCCCGAGGGGATAAAGAATGAGTCACTATGCACAAAGTTTACAACCAATAGAAAAATGAAAAGTAGAAAAAACCTCTCTTTATCTGTTATTGTATTTCCATCTGCAACCCGAACATGATTCGGATCCTCCTCCTCAAGACTTCCATCATGGTATGCATGCTACATTGAGCATAATTAAAAATTAAAAAAAGGTATACTAATAAGCTCTTGTCATGGTAGGATTAAGTAAAAACTAATATAGGAATTAAATGATATTCTTTCATATAAAAGGGAGAGTTTATTCTTAGAAGCAACACAAACATTATGAGGATCGTTGCCAACTAAAACGGCAGATACAAATTTCAGTCCCAACCTCTGCTTATCAAGTGACCAACTTGAATTAAATATATATGCAGAGGCCCTTTTCAGGAAAGGGGTAAAACAACACTGTTAAAGATCTCAAAGATTACACACCAACTAATCACCAATATAAGTCGAAGCATGAAGACAATGGTAGAAAGAAGAAGCTAAAAAACTAAAAAGGTTCACCATCAGCTATCGGTTTTCGTATACTCTTGATGAATAATTCAAATTCCTTTGCAGGGTATTAGAAAGTCTTTGGTGACATATATTACCCACATTCTCTCAGTAGTTGAAAAGTAAATCATCAACGATATAATTTGTTTCATCTTCATATTTCTTCATTGGATATGTCCAATATTTGAAATGTAGAAGCCATATCTTTTATGTCATTAAATCTTTAATGTAGCATTTTCTTGTAGACAGGATGCTAAAAGGTCTATAATTTGAACTTAATGTCTTGTTATACACAATGATTCCAGCTTGAGCATGTGCTGGAAGACAACAAAAGCAGTTTATATTACATCTTCTATATTAATTAGACCTGTTCTAAGAGTTAAAGTCCTGTTCTAAGAGTTGATTCTAGCTAGAACATGTGCTGGAAGATAACAAATCCAGTTTATATTATGTTAGCAATTACCGATGTTGCTAAATAGTGGATCGTAAGCACACAATTATTCTACCAATCATATTAAGCATGAATTGTTAAGATTCCATTTGTCATAAGCATGCATCAGTGTCATGATATAAAGGATGAGTGCGACCATTATTTATTCAGACTGACATGCAGCAACATACTCTTCGTTAATGAAACAAGTGAATCACATATATCATATGTCATGATAAAGTCGCTGAAGGAACGAACGGCAATTGCTAAGAAAAGCATCCATGCTATAGCAACAAGAACTAAGCTAACGAGGTGATATATCCAACCAAAGTAACAATAACAGACAAAAAAAAGAATAACAAGAACTCCTACTCATATTATTGTAAACATAATTGAAAGTTTGAAATCTGGCTCTACCTTGTAGAAACAACTATCTCCAAATGGACATGAGCCACTTCCAAAGTCAAAATACTTGCAATCAATTGACCTGTATGTTAAAAGATATGATCCGTCATTAGCATATAACAATGATTAGTAATGAAAAAGTTTGTTCATTCAATCACAAATTTACGAAAGTTTGCACTATTTTTAACAAAGAAATGCATATGCCTGTAAGATTGTGCAAATAAGTTCCCACCAATATGCAGTCATGTAAGGGAAAAAAAATGAAAATTCAGCTAAGGAACAAGCCCTGTTATGGTAACATGTTCTGCACCAATTTTTTTATGCAAATCACAAGAACCATGCAGTTTTTGTAGAGTCTAAGAATGATGAACTTACTTAAGTTTGGATTTGTAGTTGTATATAATTTCTTGCTTCTCTGCTTTTGAGAAATACCAAATAACACTTGGAACAACAAAATATGAAAGTTTACGACAAATTGGGCAAGCTCTGAGCGCACTGTTAATGTCCATTCCAGATGACGGGGAGTTGCTACGCCAATTCCTTATACAGCTAATACAGAATGGGTGATCACATTCTGAAAGCAGGCCAAATTTCCTCTCAGCTGAAGTTGGCTTTGAAAGTACACGTTCTAGACAAACACTGCATTCTATATCTTGACTGTGCTTCAATGAATCTAGGTGCTTCTGTCTTCTCTCACAAGATCTTTTATGTTCCTCACATTCCTCGAGCCTAAAAGGATGCAAGCAGTTTTTACCACAAATAGAGCATAAATCACCATGAATATGTGCACATTTTTCTCCGCGTGGGCAATTACCAACAGCTGCAAATGGGCATAGTGTTAGATCAGCTGGTCTAACAAAAGTTGAACCAACAGCATCACTATCATCCTCAACACCAAAATGCTCAGACTTCTGGGTACATGGTGGTTTAATAGAAGGAGCGAATGTTTTGTTTGTAGACGAGAGCTCACTAGGAGAACAAGGGGCTCTTCTTGTTCCCGATGTAAGCGCTTGAGGCGTAGCAGTAGAGGCAATGCCTGAAACAGGAGGTCCACAAAAGCTGGATGAAAACAGAGCACATGACTGTGTGTGAGGGATTATTATATGATTGAATCTGCATCCACTGCCATAAGCACATGCTCCTTTTTGATAGTATGTGCATATCTGCAATATATACAGGCGCAAAAAAAAAAGCATATTACAAGCCAATATGAATGGATAGCTGTTGTTAACAGGAGACGGTATCATCAAATGGATTTACATTGTTAGGTGGTGCCTTCCAATCATGAGAAAACTCGCAACATTCCCCTTTCAAACATGCTCCACGCGCAAAAAATTTGCAACGAACCCTAAGCATTGCGAACAACCGACAAATGAGATATCATCCTTCACACAATGAAACCAAACAATACCATTTAGACCTGAACTAACGGACTAAAAGTCAACTATAAACGGCATTTTTTTCGGTTGCCCACTGGTTCACCAGAGCTTCGTCTTGGCTACATCCAGCTCGACCCGAGTGGTCGCGCACCTGGTTTTGGTGGGCGAGTCTCCCAAAGGGAATTTTTTGACTATAAACGGCTTTCACCACACAAAGAAATGCATATCTAACTACTACCTATGTACAATTGGATTGATAGTGCAACTATTTAACAAACTTATTACATGATTAATTCAAGAACTCACATCATCATCATCATCATCATCATCTGGTGAAACAACGCCTAATTAATTGATTATTATAAAGAACGGCAACAAACAGGGGGGACCCAATTAAGATATGCAAGCAACAAAAGCAAAGTAGATGGAATACCTCCTCGACATCGAATACAGCTGTGTCGATGGCGGAGGGGATTGGGAAGAGCAAACGAAAAGGGACTTGTGAGGCGATTGGGAAGGCTCGTTCTGTGGAAGAAGATTAGAGAAACGAAGGGGAAGAATTTCAACATTTCAAGGGCACCTCTGTCGAAGGAAAAATGGAAAATAAGGGCACAATTTTTGGAAACGGAGCAATCAGGATTAGGGGCTGAGAGGAGACACGCCTAACAATAACATACATCCTGCATCTCGTGCTTCTCCTTCAACCTTATTTTTATCTTTACTCCTTTCTAATCTTATTTTACTTATTTTTGGCCATGTTCTATGTTTTTTTTTGTTTTATCACGACCAGCCCCTTCTAGGTTTTATTTTAAATTTTAAATGTAAGTAGTACAAATGTGAGTGTATAAATCTGACTTAGTTGATTCGAGACCGAATTTTGACTCAAGCCTGTTTTATCTTAGGTAATGTATGTATAACCCAAATTCGATGGGTCCAAATATGAACCTATATATACATATTTTATTTTTTTATAATTTAAATTATGAAATCTATTATTTTCATTAATTATTTAGAATCTTAATAAAAGATTAAAAAAATCTCTTTTACCAAGAATGAAAAATGCTTTAATAACTTAAATGATAATTATATTTTCTTAAGCTAACAAAAATAGGTAATATATCAAAAATTGGATAACATATCAGGTGAATATAGAGATAATTTTTAAAGGATACAATTAAAATAATAGAATCATTATTTTATTCAGGGTGGATGGCGTGACACAGATTTGATAAAAGACTTCAGCTCTGCTTTATACTGTATTATAGTAGATTAATCATCATAGTCATGCTTGTTAATAATTATAATAACTATCTCAGAACGCTTTGCGCATCAGCTCGATCACTGATTGAGCACTCATGGGTGTACCATGAACAGGCTCGTCACAAATATTTTCGAGGCTATAGGGGAAAACAAAATTAAATGCCCCTTAATGTAAATATAATTTTTAAAATTCTAAACTTTGTTATAATTTAATAAAAATGCTTCACAAACAAGGATACTAACTTCATGCATTATAACTAGAGTTGTCAAAACCTGACTCGACCCGAACCGATCGAAAATGTTTGGGTTGAAACACGACCCGAATAGTAGCGAGCAAAGAAAAAAACTGAACCCGATTAACCCGAACCCGATTGGGTTGAAACCCGAGACCGACCCGACCGACCCGATATATTATATATATGTAGAATAAATATATTATATTGTAAATATTATGATATATTTTATCAAAAAACCTATTATAAATAAAATATTTTTAAAAATAATCTATTAAACTAATATTTTATTATTAAATATTATTATTTAATCATTATATTATTCTAATAATCATTAAAACTTCAAAACCCAATTTAATCATTATATTATTTAATCATTATATTAAATATGATATATTTTGACCTGTTAGGTCGACCCGAACCCGCACGATAACCTGTCAAGACCCGACCCGACTTGACCTGTAACCCGATTGACCCGAACCCGCACTCAACCCGAACCCGAAAAGACCGAACCCGAATCCACCCGACCCGACCTGTTTGACACCTCTAATTATAACTAAATCTTGTTAATATGAAGGAGATTCACTTCTTTATATTAGGCACTCGTCTCATTGTATTCATAAGTGTATTTTTTTAAAGCTAAATAAACTAGTTATATTCATGAAAATTTATGTATGTAGAAATCTTTCACCTTGAAAAATAATATAGCCGAAATATGATATTAATATTTTAGCATAATTATTTAAAACCATACATATGTAAAAGGTGTATATTTAACATAAAATATGACAAAAGTACGTCTAATATATGATTCGTCTTCTCCTAAACATAGAACTAGAATATCTAAAATTTGCAAAAATGTACTAGAATTGCTTGCATAGAATTGATGTAGTATACCAAATATCTTTTTTAAACTAGATAGTTAAATGAGCTTATTTAGTTTTAATGGATAGTCCCTATGTCCCTTTTTAATTGTCCATAAAACACAATTTCACACAAATTAAGAAAATGTGTAAGAGGTATTTGGTGGAGTAATACGAATGGTTGAAATGAATAAGGTGAAGATGGATTAAGATTAAAAAATGGGCCAAAATGGAGGTTGATAAATTTAGCTCTAAAACAAACTTGGGATTGGTCCGGGGAGTGCCAATTTAATCCAGAAATACCTTAAATGGGTGTTTTCTTAATGGAAAAAATCCAATAAGTATGAATATAAAAAAATTATTGAAATGGTGTTTATTTTTGGGTTTATGAGAGCTTATTTATAATGTATTTGATGGAGATGATTGGATGGAGAGAGAATTGGGGAAGAAAAGTAATTAAAAGTATGTAAAAAGTAGAATGTATAAGGGTAAAAGTGTAAAAATGGAAAGAATTGAAATATGGACAATCTTTTCGGGACGATTAAAACGGAAAGATGGACAAACTTAAAGGGACAGAGGGAGTATAATTTTATGAATATAAACTTTTTCCCAAACGGGAACCTCTAGTTTTCGAGGGGTTCATGACAAATGGGGGCCTCTAGTTTTCGGGGGCCTATGGTGACCGTCCCTCTCGCCTCCCCTTTTAGCCGACACTGACCATGAGGTCTTGGGTTCGAGACTCTAGGGCGGGGATTTGCCCTATTTTCTTTACAGAACCAGTTCTCATCCCTTGAGAATGCCCAAGAAGTATTTACGACAATCATATATAATCCTTTCCTTATCAAAAATAAAATCAAGTAATAATTGTATTGGATAATCATAATAGACAACAAAACAAAAATCTACCTAAACCTCTAATAAAGAAAGTGAAATACCTTCAAGCCATAATAAAGAGCTTATAGTTTAGCCTTGAGAACAAATATTCACCACAACAAAAAGTAAAGGCATAAATGTAAATACACCCACCAACTTTTGTACGGGATTCCATTTGGAACACACATCCACGTTCCATTTGAGCCAGCCAAAGGAGGGAAGCAACCAACACTAACTAGGACTTGTCCTCAAAATAAGAGGTGAATATGTAAGAGAGCTAAAGATCACCTTGGAGCGAGACTTTTCCATATGGCAAGCCTCAATTGTGGAGCGAACACCATGAATGAGACTGCTAATGCCATCGATTTCGTCAAACACCAAAATGTCCCTATTCTTCAACACAAACCACACCATGAAAGCAACGATAGTACTATTGTCATAAACACTTCTTGATATTTTCAAGGACCTAATCATAAAGTTGCGTGGTGGTGAACAAAGGGGTTGGATTATTTCCATACAAAGCAGGCCATGAATTATTGATGTCCTAGGCATCATAGAGTAAATGGATTTCTAGTTCCTCAAGAGAACAACGTGAAAAAGTAGGTGAACTAGCAAAGTGTCTTATGTGCAATTTGCATTGCAGATAAGCTCATTATTAAACATAAATCAAAGAAAACATTTGGCCCTTTGTTGTATTGGGATAGACTAAATCTTATGCCAAATCAGTCCAGGTCTTGCATAAGAAGCATTTTGCAATAATTCCATTGTAGGATGAGTTATAAACACTACTTAAGGGAGTGTAGTAGATTTTATCCTTGTAAGCATGTGGATTTTATAGACAGATTGAGAGAAGCCTTGGGTTGTTGCGTAATTTTATATGGATCTATTAAATTCTAATGTCAGCCACTAGCAATCCAATATTCTTCTATAGTTAATTCAAGCATATCCTCTAAAAGGTTGAATTGCAATATCAAGAAGAGACTTCTCACACATCCAAGGATGGAACCAAAAGAATGTTGAACATCCATTTTCCATAGACATATTGAATTCGAATATAGTAGGAAGGAAACTACATCATGTCGTAAAAGTATTATTGTAGTGAAAGAACTCAGAACAACTAGACTATTAGATTTTTAAAAAAGGCTCAAACCAACCATTTATTAAGGCTGATGTTGATAGGATGTCGAATTTAGGCTAGTAACACTTATATATTTATAATGCATGTGGATTTCTTGCATTATAAACACGAGAACATAAACGGATAAATAAAGTATCTATGTTGAGGGGGCTCTTCCAAGAATTCCATGCATAGTAAATGTGAGTATTTTCATGAATTTTAAACGCGCAAGTATAGCAAGGAATAAGCGAATGTGGATAGTTCTCGATCCAATTCCATGTCTTCTAACTCCGACTATAGTAGGTGTAGGGGTGTCCAACGGGTCGACCCGACCCAACCCGTGACCCGGACCCGGTTTACGGGTCACGGGTCGACCCGTTGACCCGTAACTTAATAAAATATGACTCGTGACCCGACCCGTAACCCGGCTTACGGGTTTTACGAGTCGGGTCACGGGTCGACCCGTTTAGTCAAACGGGTTTTACGGGTTAAACGGGTCACTTTACGGGTCGGGTCACAGGTCGACCCGTTTGACCCGTAAAACCCGATTATATACATGTGTTTAATTATGTGTTTTTTACACTTTTAAAAAAAACTTTTGGTTATGTATTATTATTTTACTAATATCCAATGCAATATAATTATTGAGTGTGTTTCACAATACAAAATAACAAAATTATACAATTTATATTTTAAATAAACAATATAAAGTTAAATATAAATTGTTATTTTTTTAATTTTACGGGTTTTACTGGTCGACCCGTAACCCGTAAATGAAAATATTATGACCCGTGACCCGACCCGTAATGTCTGGGTCGGGTCGGTCCGGGTTACGGGCGACCTGGAACGTTGGACACCCCTAAGTAGGTGTATGTATTTCCCTAACGTAATTTTTATTTATAAAGAAAAATGAAATTCTCAAATAGAAATAAATATATTTTTTTTTGGTCAGAAACAAGAGCACAACTCTCAAATATTATTCATAACAGCAGTAAGTTCATGGGAGTTTACAGGGCACAATCGGGAGGATGCCACTCCCCTAACATCCTCTCGAAGAATAGAAATAAATATATTGGTTAGGTATGATTTTGCTATTGAAGTGCTATGAATTTGTTTGTTGCATTATTCGACCGGAAAATTTGTTTGTTGCATTATAATTTATAATTCCACTCAAGTCCTTGAAAAGAAAATAAAACGTCATTTAAGATGCTATGAAGTTGACATGAATGTGATCTAAATTATATTTAGTTTGTATCATGTTTTATTATTATTTTATAGTAATGTAAAGTTATAATTTGAATTTAGGTTTGATTTAAATACGATGGACATGATTTGTAGTTGTAATCAAAATGAGTGAATTGACACAATAGATTTATTTGAGGCATGACATTGCTCATATACCCTAATTCAATGTTATTAGTCATAAGTTAATATTGCACATATAATTGATAGTTAGATTCCACTTTAGTATGGAATAAAATATTATAGAAATAAATAATATTTATAGTTGAAATAACAAAGTTGACACATGAAAATTAGGCTTAGTATCATTTGAGTATTATATATACTCTATGATTGTGAATTCAAGCTAGATTCATCGCTTTATTGACATTTCATATTTCTTAATGATTTTGGTTAAGATAAGAGCATGGTCCGAAATTTACGATAGATTTATAGAACAAGTACAAGTGAGATAGTAAAAATGAGGCAATCCATTACACGCAAAAGGTTCTAGAGATGAAAAATAATTTTGGTGGTCCTTAACTCGATTTAGAATATGATCAAACCGAGCTACGACCAAGCTAGTTTATCTAGATTTATTCCAAAGGCAACAAATTCAAGGATGTGAAACTGTAAATTTGAGTTTTATAGGTACACGAGATAGGTGCACAATTAAGTGGTGATGCTAAAACATAACCTTCGCAATAATAATCTACCTATTAGTTCCCTTCTTTTTTTTTGGTCGAACTACCTATTAGTTCCCTTGGGCATGTGTAAGATGAATTGAGGAATTTTATACAGGGTGAAGGAACATCCCAAATTTTGGATAGACCACGAGATTTACATCTACATGAGGAAATCAAATCGGTAACACATATTTCTTATGTTACATTCATTACGGGGCTGCCTCGGTCAAAGCAGGATAATGACTCCATCTTTGTAGTGGTGTGTCCTTTCTCCAAGACGGCCCACTTCATTTCATGTAAGACAACAAACAACACCACGGAAGTTGCTTGTTTGTTCTTCGAACATGTGGTGAAATATCATGGTATTCCGAGAATGATCATTAGTGATCGGGACACCAAGTTTGTGGGGCATTTTTGGATAACACATTGGGGAAAGTTAGGCACAAAACTACTTTTCTCTACTTTTTTCGATCCCCAAACTGATGGCCAGACCGAGGTCACTAATTGGACATCAGGCTCACTCCTTCGAGGGATGCTTAAGAATAACCCACGCCAATGAGAGGACTTATACTATCTACTATAGAATTTTGTAATTATAGGTCCAAGCACTCAGCTCATTCCATGACTACGTTCGAGGTCGTCTATGGGTAAAACCCACTTACGCCCATGGATATGGCCCCTCGACCCCTGCAGCAACACGATCACATCGACACGACCAACCTTGTCATATACATCAAGAGGTTGCACATAAGGATGTGGGAGCATCTTGAACGCCATTCCTAGCAGTATGCCAACCAACATAACCCAGGTCACTAACAACTCATCTTTGAGCCTGGTGACTTGGTCTGGCTCCATTTGCGCAAAGATCGCTTCCCTACCTCCAGGAAGGCAAAGCTTTACAAGATACCTACGACGCCGTGCATGCCACGTTCAATGTGGCCGACTTGTCCTCATACTTGGACCTTGAGGATGAGCAGCTTTTGGAGGAAGCGGGGACGCTTCCCACCTAAACGGGGGAGGGTGATGCAATCCCTTCCCTAACTCCCTAAGAAGAAGAGGACGCAATGGTCGTGCACTCGGATGGTCCCATCACTCGCACCCATTCCAAGGCCATCACCCGTGCAACGTCGTCCTTCATCTAGCGTGCCAGCCAGGCCACAAGCTTGGTCGCTTCAGATCGGCCATATGGGTGCTCAACATTCTAAGCACTAATCCTAAGGACGGCCTAAGAACTTCTTCTAATGGACCAATGAAGAGTTCTTCCCCCTCGTTGGAACATTGCATCTTCATCATCTTTCAACGCTTCCGCATCCATCAACCTCAATAGGCGAAATTTGGCTCGATCGTAGCCTTGATCCTTGGCTTGGAGAATCCTTTTCTGAGAAGGCATCGCATCAGAGTGGGTCACCGATTTAGCCATGGAATACAAGCTTAAGACGATGATGGCATGCGACGGCAAGGGTCGTGCTCCGGATAGGCACTACACATGTGGTGAGTGTCTAGGGACTGATGGGTGAAGGAGGTTGAGGAGTTAGAGGAGAAGGGATTGTGATGGATTTAGTGTCCCTGAATCTCATCTTGAAGTCGTGTCTTTGATGAATCTTGAAGTTCAAGCATGTGCAGGATATGGTAATGGCAAAAGTGGCGGTCCACGGGGCTAGAGTGAGGCGGAGGCAATACAAAGGAGGCATGCACAAGGATGCCTCGACGAAGATATGGCTAGAGAGCGACACCAAGGGATAGGCATGCAACCCTTAGTGCTATCGAGAAGGAATTAGAAACCAAAGAGTCCTAAAGGCTTTCGCCGATGAAGGAGGTAGGATTTATACATGGTGAAGGGGACCAAATTAAGATGACAAACAAAAGTAAGGATAAACAATCAATTGATGTTTCATTGGACGGAGAATACTCAAACTTATTGCATCAAAATGTGTCTTATAGTAAAGGGGAAAGCTAATTAACAAGTACTAGCTAGGACCGACCCATGCATGCATGTATGGGGTCACGTAGATAGGTGCATAATATGCCTCAAAATCACAGAGTTTGGTTCTGGTAAGAATAACCCTTATAGTGTAAAATGAGAAACAGTCTCTACCGTTAGATCTTTCGGATCTGACGGTAGAGATTAAGGGAGGATATAAGGAAACCGGAAAAAACGGTGGCAAACTTGTAAATAAATTGATTTTAACCAAAAAGGTTCATTGTACTCCACTTATAGGTTCATTCCACTTGTAGGTTCATTGTTTTTAAGTTCATGAAGTTTAATTATTTGGTTCATTGAATTCCACGTAATGGTTCATGAATTTGAATCACTCTGTTCATATATGAAATGCGTAAATTGTGTAAAATAAAAGAATTTGGTTCATTGTGTTCCAATTGTAGGTTCATGTCATGTAAATATACAGTTCATTTAATGTTAAAGTGCATAGAAGATAACTGAATCCTCAAACACACATAACAAAACATTGTTTGAAGTTTATATTCAACCGTACAAGTAGTAATGAAATAAGAACAATCTTGTGATAAGTAAAGAATGTAGGCATCGTTATCGTGCTCATCATCATCCAATGGGGCTCCACCAATGGTACTAGTTTTATTATGAAAATCCTTCAACTAAACTCCATCAATACTAGCATCATCATTTGAATGAGACATGTTAGAATGACCCGAGCTTGATAAGCAATTAACAAAAAAATGTTAAGCTATGTGTAAAGTGACTTGAAACACATAATGAGTACTACAAATGTGCAAATACAATTCTTCTTTTGTTTCACAAAGAATGTCATTATGGTTCATAAATTTTCAAGGAAAGGTTCATTAAAACCATGAAACAGTTCATGTAAATTAAGGCACATGCGTTGAGGCATTTTGTCGAACACATGGTGGACAACCAGACAAGCATACACTTTCAACCTCTCTATTTAATTTTTCGGTTCATGAATTTGAATCACTCGGTTCATGAACTTGAATCACTCGGTTCATGAATGACAAAATGCTCATGTATGACAAAATACAAAACTTTTGTAATCGAAAATGTGTTTGGTTCATTGTGTTTAACTTGTAGGTTCATGGAACTTAATGAATTGGTGCATAAAACGAAAGGTGCGTTCAGCTTTTCATGAAGTTCATATCAATCGGTTCATAAACGACAGGTTTTTGGTTCATTGGGTTCACCTTGGCGGTTCATGAACTTTAGTCATCTGGTTCATTTAATGTGAAACTGCATATAAGACAGCTTAATCCTCAAAACGCGATGGTTCATTATCTTCTACGCGATGGTTCATTATCTTCTACGCGATGGTTCATGAATGTGAATCACTTGGTTCATGTATGACAAAACGCGAAAATTGTGTAAACACTTGGGAAAAATAAAAAAAATACAATGATGAATCGTGGAGCATAGAAGACAATTCAATTCCCAGGTAAAAGCATCACCATCCGAATGAGAAATGTTAGGATGGCCGGAACTTGATGAACAACCTACAAAAGAAACGTAAAAGATATGAGTGAAGCAACATGAAACACACATAATGAGTAGTACAAATGGGCAAATACGGGTATTCTTTTGGTTCACAAAGAGTATCGGTATGGTTCATAAACTTTCAAGTAATGGTTCATTGAAAGCAATTGCACGGTTCATGTAAATTAAGGCACATTAGTTGAGGCATTTTGTCGGACACATGGTAGGCAATAAGACAAACGTACATAATCAGCTTCTATGTTCAATCGAAGACTTCAAAATCACTTTCTAATGCAATCAAATCATGTAAACACCAATCATACACCAAATCTTATCTCAAATTCACAAGTTCTCACTTAACTTACTCAAGGAAAACCTAAAAACAAGCAAAGCATAAGTTCTAACTTTCAAAAAACCCAAATCGTTACCTATATCCATAAAAGCAATTGAAAAAGAGCCAAAAGGCGAAAATACAATTGAAAAGAACAAGAGAGCCGAAGAAGGATGTGGAATGAACAAGAGAGCCGAAGAGATTTGCGTGGAGGGCCGAAGGATGAACAGTGCGATCAACTGGGATTCTGGGAAGAAGGATGAACAATGCAGAGGCGTAAAAAGACGAAAATACCCCTAACAGCTAAAAAGCTTTTAAAATCCACGTGTACATCCGGCCGTTAATTTTTCCTGATCCAACGGCCATGATACATTCGCATTTTACACCCTAATTTGTGATCTCACCTGATCGCAAATCCAAAATCACATTAATCAAATCTAAATAAAAACATATAATACAAAAAACTACAAATAATGTAAAAACAAAAGATAGGCATCGAAGATAAGTAATCGATGAGGCCTAGGCACGATTAGGCACAATCACAGCTTGGCCGAGTCACTTGGGTGCGTTGTCCGACACCATGGGCTTGCTCAACATCGCCAAGGAGACGACTTTACAGAGGTGTGACTCATGTAGATGAAAGTGACCCTTATTGGCTCAGAGGAACATGGACATTGTAGCCCGGGCGATGGCTTTAGCTCAGGACATAATGATCGTGCCATCATACACTCTTATGGTAAGATCCTCCTCGTCTACGAACATGGGCGGTATCACATCACCCTCCCTCGTTTGATTATCAAGCATCCCCGCTTCACCCTCGTCATTTTTAGGAAGTGTATAAGGAGAAAGGGTAGCGACACTAAGCGTAGCGTGCACATTTTAATCAACAGGCAACTCCAACTAATAGTCGTTATCGCAAATGACTCTAAATGGACCATTTAGACATTATAGGTTGTTGCACTACATACTACTTAGGGTGATAGGCTCGTCTTATGACAAGATGGAAAGTGCTCCTTACGTAGATGAACCCACATAAGATCTCCTACGTACAGTGAACATAACATGATGATGACAACTGGTTTTTTGCGCTGTGTACTGCTCAACTCTACGCTCTAACTACTCTTTTCCTCCGATGTAGCTCTCCAATGCGGTCATTGCGGTTGGAAGTAGTGACGTACTCTCCATGTTATATGTCTCTCGAAGTCTAATCCAATGGCGTCTATGGGTTCTCTCCATAGACAACCTCGAACAATGTAAGCCGTGTAGCATTGTATCTAGACCTATTATAGGATACTCCTCAAACGGTAAGATATCCTCCTAACACTTTGGCTTCGCCTTCAATATAATACGAAGGAGAGTCCCAAGCATACATTTCGTTATGTCTATTCGGCCATACATTTGGGGGTGGTAGCTAGTAGAGATTAGAAGGTTGGTGCCTAGCTTCCCTGAGAACATCTACCAAAAATAACCAATGAAAGACACGCACTTCTTAGACACGCCTATAGAATCCAACAAGTCTGAGAAAAGATCGAACATCAATGCGGTCTTCGGAGTAGGCCACTTCTGAATAGAACATATCTTGCTATCATCATCGCACAACCCTTCCTTGGGGACAACATACCCAAGGAAGACTATGGATGGGACGCAAAAGGAACCGTTGGCAAGATTGCCAAAGAGGGTCTCCTTGTGGGGACGGGACAAGACAAGGCAAAGATGGTGAACTTGGTCCTCGAGTGTCTTGGAGAAGATGAGTATGTTGTCAAAGTAGATCACCACGAACATCCTTAGGCATCACGAGTAACTTATATAGGTTGTTCGATCGTGTTCTTTAGTAATCACATAAGGAAGTTGTAAGCACGTCTTCCCTAGGTAGCTGAATAATAAGCAAATAAACATAAGTGCATAAATGTAAATTTTAGGGATACTTTCCTTATAGAGGAACCCCACTTAGACTAGTCTAATGGGTAAACCTCTACCTCGGCTTGGAGGATTTTGAATGACTTCCTTTTCTTTTATTACTTGAGTCTCTCATAACTATTACAAGGCAAAGTTCAAACTTCTCTGATCTATATAAATCCCTCACTATATAATCATTAATGAACTCCCTTAGCCCTCGCTCTCCATAAGCCAAACTCACTAACAAAAAAATCTAGGTCAAACCTCACTCAAGTTCCCTTATCCACAGGGAACTCTTTCTCTGGATGGGTTTCTTGGTTTAATTGCTCTTCTTAGACTTCTCTTCCTTCTTTTAAGTTCACAAACTCTCTCTTTGTGTTCGTCAGTGTTCTTGAGAGCTTTCATCTGTAGAAGAGTCAGCTTGCATACAATACATAAAGATGTATTTGTATGTAAACCCTATCTATCTCTTTTTAGACACTTTTAGCCTTTTGGCGTCCTCAAAGATTCCTCACATAAGTTGTCGTTTTCACAACATTGTGCACTACGAACCCTTGTCTTCTTGCAATAGTCAGGTCTGGTTTTCCTCTAGTGAAAGCGATATTTGTGCATTGGGGCTTGTTTGTCGAAAGTGACATCTTGTCTTCTTGTATTTGTTTCATGACACAGAAGCTTCCGAGGGACTGCCACAATGTTTGGTGTTTTTTTCCTAGCAGCTTTTAAACATTTGAATTTAAGCTTTTGACTCCCGATTTCCTTCTCACTAGGGACGTCTTCACCATCTTCGTAGACAACTCGTTCTTGTGATTTCTTATAAGCGTACGTTGAACTCATGGGCGTCCCTACCGGATAAGGACGGTAATCACTTGTTGTCCTTTTCACTGTAAAGCGTCCATGTGAATAGCTCATTGGACAAATATTAGTTCACAATGAGTTCGTCATGATCAAAACTAGAGACGGAGTTAATTGACACAATGTTATTGAACTTGGCGTCCCTAATATTGTCCCAACAATTCCCCCCTTTTTTATAATGATAAATTCGCAATAAAAAAATACAAGTCATAAAGCATGAAAGTGCACAAATGAAGAAATTTAACATGAGAGAGTAAGAGCGAGTTGTTTCATTTAAAACTTCCCCCTTAAGGACTTTTTTAGGTTTTCCTTAGTACTTGGCTAAAAATTCCCCCTAAGCATATGCAGTTCTATGATAATCTTAACAATGCATCTTTATAGAACTATACTTCCTCCTTTTGGCATCATTGAAAAGGAGAATAAGTGAAGGAAATGCAAGTCAAAAACACGAGCAAGTCAAGGGAAACTTCATTATAAATTCAGAGAAAGATTACAAAAGATATGAGGATATACAAAAGATGGGAGAGAAAGGGAAAAGGATGTGATCACCGAGTAGATCTCACAAGAGCATCCCTAATCTCTACTAGAACATAAGTCATAATCTCTTGGAACTCTAACAACTTCTCTTGGTTCCCAATCATAATTGCAAGAAGCTCCTTGGTAGAGTATGTCAGTTTTCCCCATCAGTAGGAGCAACGTCCTGACAAGGTTTTTGACCTTAGTCCCGAATCCCTGGGAGTTCAGCAGTAGCAACCCGAACATCTAACTATTTCTGCCTTAACTCTAAGGGAAGGTCCTCATAGCATCTGATATCACGAATTTTCTTGGGCTCCCAGCCAGTATCAAAGGATTGCTCTTTGGATGGCTCATACATAAGATCTTTCTTCATTAACTCCTTAACCAGGTGAGGGAAGGGGAGAAAATGGTCCTTGGAGGTGCACTTAGCCATGTACTCCAGAATGATCTTGGGAACGTTTATGGGCTACTTCATCAGAAAGTGGTCGAGGATGACGGTGTCCGCTGCCTGTACCAACGAGTTCATTTCTTTTCCTGGCACCACGATCCTAACTATGAAGTAGTGTGCGGGGGTGCTGGTGTAGGAAAGGGAGTGAGCGACTCTATCAGAAGTTTAAGGGTGCTTTCCCCGAAACACGCGCTCTAGGACTTCTGCCTGATCAAATCTCCCAAAACTCTGGCCTGGGACGTATTGAAGGGTTTCTTGAACCAATAAATTTGTAGTCAAGACCCCGTTGCGTATAGCGAAGTCAGGATCGTCCACCGGAGTGACAGTAGTGCTAAGTTTAGATGTAATCAAGCAACTAACTTTTCACTTTCGCTATGGTTAATCACAAGACATGCCTCAATTTTCACCAAGGATTAAGCACAAGATAGGTTAGATATGATCATCAAACATTCAAGTCATGATTTCAAGTTTTAAACATGCATGATTGTGTTGGGTTTTTGCCCAACCCTAGAATTTAAGAGGACTACTCACACATAGCAAGGAAGAAGAAGGAAGAAGAAGAAGAAGACATGATTAAACCAAACTAAAATTCAACTAAAAACCAAAGAACAAATCTTACAAACCTCAAACTTGTTCTCCAAGTCTTCTCCCTAGCAAAGCATCCAAAGCATGAATTCCTCCAAACTATAGGTTCAACCTCCTTTTATAGACAAAAAGGAGTCCTAATCTAGCTAGGAAACACAAACAAAACACCTTCCTAAAATACAGATTTGGAAACTTCAACATGTAATCCGGATAGAAGGAGAGTCGGCAACGAGGTTCGACCCTCTTAGGGTCGATATCGACCCCCTCAGGGTCGATCCTGAGCCTTTTGTTCCTTGCGCTCCAAGTTTGGTAAAGTGGCTCGAGTTCGACCCTTCTTGGCTCGATCCCGGGGTCGATTTCTTCACTTCTCTTCTTGATTTTGCTCCTTTTATCTCTTCTCCTTAGCTTGTCCACTTGAGATCTTCCTTCTAGCTCATCCATCCTCTCCTAGCCTTGCTCCAAACTCGTCTTCAAGCTCCAAAATACCTACAAAACGACACAAATATGCGTAGTTTCCGAATCTCAAGGAAATACGAAAACTTATGCAAAAAGACTCAAAAACACAAGACTCAACTACGAAAAACAACTTAAACTAACCTATCTAGACCCTAAAAATCTACCTAAAAAGCGGACATCAAAACACCCCATACTTAGACTTGCTTGTCCTCAAGCAATAATCATGCAAATCAAGACCAATAACACAATCTTCAAGCATAGCCCTTGTCAAAACATTTTAAACATAAGTGAAAAGAAGACAAGTAACTTTAACGTCATCACATATGTTTAAGTCTCAAGCTAGGCAATCACAATCCAACCTCACAAGGGAATATAAATGTGTTTCTCTCTACTCTCATGTGTTTAGGCTATCAAATCAACTCTCATCTCAATCTTTATGCAACATCTACTTTATCATTGAGACTTATATCACCAATCTCTCTACCTAGAGAAGTCAAAACACATCAATCTTCATAAGAACTTAGGCTCAATGAAATCTTCATAGAAGACTCATTCGGCCGGGTTGTAATGGGGCTCGGTAATAACAATAGGTAGGGAGTTATTTGGCCATGTGGTGCTAAATCCGGGAATCAAACTCCTAAATACAATACTACAAACCAAAACAACTCACTCACTTTCTTCTCTTTCAACTCACAACCGAACACTTCAATGAAACTCACACCCTTCAATCTCTACCCCAAACTCCCATAATACAACTTATAAACACTAGGAATTCTTGGCTTTGCACTTAAACATTTTTTTTCTTTCTCTCTTTTTTTTTTCCTTCTTCGCTCGAGCCTAGAGGGGGTCGAGGTCGACCCCTGGGGGGGTCGAACCTGAGACTCATTTTCTTCACAATGAGGTCGAGGTTGACCCATAGGGGGTCGATCCTGAGACTATTTGTTCGAGATTCTTTACTTCTTTTTCCTTTCTTTTTCAACAATGTGCAATCCAAGCCAAGAATCCTATTACCTTACACTTCAACAAGTTGTTTTCTACCCTTTAACAATATCACCTCTTCCAAACCCAACCAAATGCCACTTCACAAAACTTATTCCCAACACATCTAAGTCCAATTCCCGGAATAGGGTCAAGCTAATAGGCTAGGAATAGTTTTTGTGGAGCTTCAACAAAAGGCTAAGGCTAGAACGGGGTTTCAAGCAAAGACAATACAAGGTAGGCATGGAATAACATGGGCTAAAAATATAAGTTCTTAATCACAATTAACATGCATGAACAATCTCATAGCGGTTTCAAGAAATAGATAACCATATCAATGACAAGAGACATATGCATAAAGAGAGCAAAATCACACATATAAAGAAGAGAGAATCAATGATGTTCTCCCTATAAGCCAAAATTCCTCACTAGGTAACAATTTTGTTGGATTGCAATTACTTTCACTCAAAACACATATGCTCAATTCCATCACAAGTCATATTCACAATCAAAAGCAATTTCTCAAAAACTTGGGCTACACTATCCAATTATGCCAAAGGAATTACGTGACAAGCATGAAAATTAGTTTTCATCATAGGACATCTAAGATGGAATGCTCTTCTATCCTAAAACAAAACACACAAACAAATATTTTTTTCATTTTTTTTGACATTTTGCAATTTTTTTGGATTTTTTGACATTTTCTCAATTTTTTTTGAATTTTTCAAGATTTTTCTTAACAAGCAAACTAGCAATCAAACAAACAAAGAAACAAAGACTCAATTATGTACAACATGTGAGATTTCTTCTTCCCCACCCCATACTTAAATCATGCAATGTCCCCATGCATGAAAACACATGAAAAAGTAAACAGAAAAGAAGGAGGAAACTCACAAGAACTCTTAGAAGCTTGAATTGGAGATGGAGCTTAGAAGACATGTATGCTGGCACGACCCCCTTAGGGTCGAGCACGACCCTCTTAGGGTCGATCCTGAGAGGTGAGTGAGGGGGAAGGAAAAGAAGCAAGGGGGGTCGTGACCGACCCTCTTAGGGTCGGTCCTGAGGGCTCATGTACCTCATATGAAGTCGTCTTTTCCCATCCTTTTTGAGCCCGCATTTGAAGCTTAGCACCCTGCAAAAATCCCACAAAAGATCCTATTCCAAACAAATGTATATCCTATTCTAATCTAAGGAAGGTTAAAAAAAATCAAAAACAAAATAAAACCAAAGAATCTAATCTAAAGACCGGGTTGCCTCCCGTAAGCGCTTTTTTAACGTCATGAGCTTGACGAGAGAGGCCTCAACTAGTTGGAGGATGTGAGTGCCAAGGTGGCTCGGATATCCTCATCGCCACCCCATACTTAGAATGAGAAGAGAGGGTGGAAGAAGGTGTAGAGAGAGGTGTACCACAAAGCATGCAAGTAGAGTGAGAATATTGACCTGTATCGACCGGAGGACGAGTCGGTGTCGAGCTGCTTTGTCCAGAGTCAAGCTTCTCTTGTACATGAGGTGTGGTCGGTCTTGACCCAGGACTGGTCGTGACCGATCTTGCATGGGTGATATCGAGCCTTAACACCTCGCCTTTCCAAAGATCCTCTTCCGGATGAAATTTGTTGATGGGTACCACGTCTCTAGACTCCATGATGCCCCCAATAGGTAGCCGAAACTCTACCACCTCATCACCAATTCCGAAGGTAAGGAGACCCTTCTTCACATCAACCTTAGCTCCGGCGGTTGCTAGGAATGGTCGCCCAAGGATAATTGGTACGTCGGGATCTTCCGGCATATCCATGACAATAAAATCATTAGGCACGACGAACTTGCCGACTTGGATAGGAAAGTCGTCGACAACACCGGTAGGCTTCACACAAGACCCGTCCGCCATGTATAGCCTCATGTTCACCGGTACTAATGGCCCCATGTTGGTCTTGGACCAAATTGAGAGTGGGAGCAAGCTAGCACTAACACCAAGATCACACAATGCTTTGAAACGATAAGCTCCAATACCGATAGTAATAGCAAACTTCCCGGGATCACCGAGCTTCTCGGGAAGGTCCAACGACCTTACCTCGTCCGTTAGTTCCGACATTGATCGCTTCCTAGACAAAATCTCCTTCAAGAACTTGGTGTAAGCGGGAATTTCATTCAAGGCCTCGGCGAAAGGAATAGAGAGATTCAAGCCTTGAAGCAACTTAACAAAGCGCTTAAACTTTCCTTCCGTCGCGTTCTTGGGCTTCTTCGAAGGATAAGGAAGTATCTTGGAATGGGAAGAGGAAGGAGTGGGATCGGGAATGAGTGGAGGGGAAGGGTTGGAAGACGTTCCGGGTGCAGAGTGGTCGAGCTCGACCTCATCGGGGTCGATCGCCCCTTCATCCTCATCATTGGCGGTCTCAGGCTCGACCATGGAGGGGGTTGATCTCGACCCTGGTGGGGTCGATCCTGAGACAGCCTCTTTCGTCGTTTGCTTCGATGGATCGGGTAATGCTTTGCCACTCCGAAGGTTCATGGCTCGGATTTCACCATAGCTTGCTCGGCCTCTAGGATTCTCCTCGGGTCGGCCCGGAAGTTATCCTTAAGGTCGTGGGATTTGAGCCGCTAGATTACCAAGTTGGGAATCAACATTCTTCCTCCATGCGTAAAAGTTTCCCAATTGGTTTTGAACGCCATCAAGTTTGCGGTCGAATCTTTCAAAGTAACCGTGAGCCCAAGCCGGTGGTTCTTCTTGATAACCGGGAGGTCTGTAAGTAGGGGCCCTTTGCTCTTGTGGAGGAGGTGGATAACTTTGGCCTTGGCCATTGTTATTCCATTGAGAGTAGTTGTTGTTGTTCCTCCCCGCATAAGCATTGTTTTGGCCTCGGTAGGGTCCTCGCATATAGTTGGCCTCCGCATACGCCTCGGCAGCCCGAACTTGCTCCACATTTGTACAAGAAGCGGTGGTATGAGATTGAGAACCACATTCTTGACAAGTGGGGGCAACGGACTTGTAGTAACTCACTTGCTTTTCGAGCCGGTTGATCTTATCTTGCATGAATTGGAACTTCACATCTTGATCAATTGGCTCGCTATTCGGATCATAAAGCTTCTTTGATTGAATCCGGATGGGTTGTTGGGTCCCATACATGGCATCATAGTTGGTGAGTTTGTCCAATAGAGCCCATGCCTCATCGGGATCCATCTCAATGAAACCGCAATCGGTGTGAAGATTGATGCGGTCCTTTGTGGCGGCATTGATCCCTTGGAAGAATATCTCTTGAAGAACATAAGGAGATTGTCCATGAGTAGGACATTGCCGAAGAAGCTCCTTGAATCTCTCCCAAGTCTCAACAAAAGTCTCATTAGGAAGTTGATGATAAGAAGTGATGCGCTTCCTTAGCTCGGTAGTCTTGGCCGGTGGGAAGAACTTCGTCATGAACAAGTCGTGCAAAGCCTTCCATGTAGTGATGGACCGAGCGGGTAAACTTTCGAGCCAATGAAGTGCCTTCCCGGTTAGAGACCACTTGAACGCCTTGAGGAGCACATATTCAAGTGACACGCCATCGGCGGCGATGGTGTCACAAAGGTCGGTGAAATTTTTGATGTGCTCCATAGGGCATTCGGATGTCTTGCCTTAATATTGAGACCTCTTGATGTGAGTAATGAAGTGGGACTTGATCTCAAAGGCACGCTCAATTGTTGGGAGCACAATAGAGGACTTGGGAACTCTAAGCTCCGGATGCATGTATTGCTTAGCGTTCCTCGGAATAGCATCTAGTTGTTGTTGGAGACGGGCAGCAGCCTCTCTCTCTCGATGCAAAGCAGCATCTTGAGCAGCACGCTCCATTTGCATGCGCTCCATCTGAGCACGAAGTTGTTCCATCTGTTGAGCAAGAGCCTCAGCGTCGGCCATTGCTCGTCGTTCTCGTAGCCTGCGATGAAGGGTTCTCTCTATTTCAGGATCAAAGGGAAAATAGTCGATTTTCCTTCGTGAACTAGAGGGCATACACCTGCAATCACAAACACAAGAAAACGAATTAGTAACACACAAGGGGTATGGGCTATTCCCAAACCCAAATATCAACTAAACTCGGCACTATTGCACACTCCCCGGCAACGGCGCCAATTTGTTGAAGGGTTTCTTGAACAAATAAATTTGTAGTCAAGACCTCGCTGCGTATAGTGAAGTCAGGATCGTCCACGGGAGTGAGAGTAGTGCTAAGTTTAGTCGAACAAACTACGAAAAGCAAAGAAAACAAGGGCAGAACGACTCAGGCTCGACCGGAATAGGGTCGATCTCGACCCTAGAGGGGTCGATCCTGAGAGTAAAAAGGGACGAACGCACACAAAACGCACTCAACCACAAGCAAGAGCTCGAACACAACTTAGGGAGTCGGGATCAAAGCAGAAACGCGAATTTCAATCAATAAAAAGGGCAAATCCTAGGGCTAAGACTACCACAACAACAACCATACATGCTTTTGACAAGAATTCACAACTACCATGCCATCTAGATCATAGAAAAGTTAACTTTCGCAAACAATTCAAGTTATCCAATCAACTTTCGCAAATCAAACAACTTTCTATCTATCCTTCAACCTAGGAATATCAACTTTCGCAAATAATCCTATTAGATGTAATCAAGCAACTAACTTTTCACTTTCGCTATGGTTAATCACAAGACATGCCTCAATTTTCACCAAGGATTAAGCACAAGATAGGTTAGATATGATCATCAAACATTCAAGTCATGATTTCAAGTTTTAAA
Organism: Polygonum aviculare; assembly: GCA_934048045.1. NCBI lineage: Eukaryota > Viridiplantae > Streptophyta > Magnoliopsida > Caryophyllales > Polygonaceae > Polygonum > Polygonum aviculare. Next base: position 2,468,153 of record OW204032.1, on the reverse strand, counting down.
CATGCATGATTGTGTTGGGTTTTTGCCCAACCCTAGAATTTAAGAGGACTACTCACACATAGCAAGGAAGAAGAAGGAAGAAGAAGAAGAAGACATGATTAAACCAAACTAAAATTCAACTAAAAACCAAAGAACAAATCTTACAAACCTCAAACTTGTTCTCCAAGTCTTCTCCCTAGCAAAGCATCCAAAGCATGAATTCCTCCAAACTATAGGTTCAACCTCCTTTTATAGACAAAAAGGAGTCCTAATCTAGCTAGGAAACACAAACAAAACACCTTCCTAAAATACAGATTTGGAAACTTCAACATGTAATCCGGATAGAAGGAGAGTCGGCAACGAGGTTCGACCCTCTTAGGGTCGATATCGACCCCCTCAGGGTCGATCCTGAGCCTTTTGTTCCTTGCGCTCCAAGTTTGGTAAAGTGGCTCGAGTTCGACCCTTCTTGGCTCGATCCCGGGGTCGATTTCTTCACTTCTCTTCTTGATTTTGCTCCTTTTATCTCTTCTCCTTAGCTTGTCCACTTGAGATCTTCCTTCTAGCTCAACCATCCTCTCCTAGCCTTGCTCCAAACTCGTCTTCAAGCTCCAAAATACCTACAAAACGACACAAATATGCGTAGTTTCTTATTCTCAAGGAAATACGAAAACTTATGCAAAAAGACTCAAAAACACAAGACTCAACTACGAAAAACAACTTAAACTAACCTATCTAGACCCTAAAAATCTACCTAAAAGCGGACATCAGGACGTTGGGCAAAGTGTCCGGAAGAGATGACTGCAACTTGAGTAATTTTATGAGGACGACTTTAGCAACTGAGAAGGTGTCCACACTGATAGTGAATGTCCCTTGCAATGCGTCCTTATTGAGCGTGGAGACTTGGAAATTCTCAAAGAAGAGGCTCCATTATTTCCCAAGGTTCTCTCACCCTTGGAACTTGAGCAATTTTAGAAATTCCGAGGCTCCATTCTGAAGAAGGAGCTCTGGAGAGAAGAAGAGATAGCCAAGGATTCGATGTTCTTCAAAAGGATTGTGCTGCCTCTTTCCTTTTCCCTTGGGCGCTCTATGGCGTCTAGCCTCATCGTCTTCCTCTTCCTCTTCTTCCTCTTCTTCCTCATCGCCCTCTTTTTTTCCTTGAGGATTTACATCAACCTCATCATTTCCATTTCCTCTATGGGCCTTGGATTTCTCTTTAGCGTTGTCCTCTTGGGATTGAACTTGAGCGTCCCGGCCTCGTCCTCAATTTCTTGAACTGTTTCTGCTGGAGAGGTTTGGCAATCTGTTGCTTGAGGAACCTCCATTAGGAGCGTTCCTTGGACTTTTTCAATTTCATATGGAGGAGGAGGAGGAGGAGGAGGAGGAGGAGGAGGAGGAGGAGGAGGAGGAGGAGGAGGAGGAGGAGGAGGAGGAGGAGGAGGAGGAGGAGGAGGAGGAGGAGGAGGAGGAGTGGTTTCTTGAGCAAGCTCCTCTTGGAGAGCCTCTATGATTTGGACTTCATCATCACCGTCCTCAATAGCTACATCAGAAGTCCCTTTAGGCTGACGGGTATATGGAGGCTCCCTCGTCGGATCCTCCTCCATAAGGGCCATGAGCACCTCGTCCCTATCACCTTCCCTTTGAGGTGGAGGGACTCTGCCAAGAGAAACAACGGACTCAACAAAGGTGGAGATGGTTGTTGCGGTTTCTCTGTTCTGATCTTGAAACATTTTTTAGTTACCACTGTTGAGTTGAGAGGAGAGGCCACTATCAAGGCAGTTGTCATGGCTGGAGCTGGAGGTGCTTTGGAAGGAGGAGGGGACGCAAGAGGAGCTCACTTGGAGAATTTCATTTTCTTTGACGGGCGAGCCAGGGTGTCCTCTTTGCCTTCCTTATGAAGGATGTCATCAACATATTATAGAGCCTCTATTTCATTTCTTTATGACTCTTTGTCTAAGCCTGAGAGATTGTCATCTTCTTCTGACTAGATGATTTGGGGATGGTGAAAAAGGGGGACTTAGAAGATTTAGGTGTAGAGATAGCAGGAGAAGAGGGGGCAAGGGTCTTCTTCCGTTTGGACTTGGAGGGTTTGGTGGAGGAGGCGGGGGAAATGAGCTTGTCGGAGAGATCTGACATGATGGCACAAAGGGTCTCCGGATTGCCGTCAAACTCAAAGGGTAAGAGAGTCGGTCCCATGAATAGTGGGTCAAAAAATCCAGTTTCTCGGAGTTGGGCTAGAAGGAACTGTTGCATAGACCGTTCAAGGTTATCTTTTTATGAAGGGTTTGACGTTTGGTCAATGGCATTCAGGACAATGTTGTTGATTTTTCATTGTTTTAAGGAGTGTAACTCTATTGCCGACTTGTTAGTTAGAAGGCATGCCAATATCTTACAGCTTCATCATGCAATAACAACATTACCTGTTACTTTTGCTTTAAATTATGGTTATTTAGCTGATTTTCGATTATCCGTTGTGATGATGTAGGTTGGCGTTGTAATTTCCGGATAGCCTAATGTTGGCTTTGTAAATAGCTACTAGCTCATAGTGTCAAAAAAAAACTTTGCATTTTGAATTTATTATGTTTTGAATAATATAGTGGGGCCTACAAATTTAAAAGTTACCATCTTATTGCACTTGTGTCATTACACTAATCTCTATAATCATAAATATATATACTAAAGAGGAGGTTAAAAATAATATTTAGCACGACATGTGTCAACTTCTCATTGGACCGAATCACCCCTCTTTATTTTATGTAATTGGTTGAAATTCCATTGTAAACCCCACATTTATCTACTAATTTCCGTTTTAATTTTTTTCTAAAAAAAAATTAAACTTTAAATTTTATACATAATTTGTCAAAAAATTCTTATCTAGTAATTTTAATCAATCTTAATTTTTTTATAAAATCGTGCCCTTTAACAAGATAAATAAAATAATAATATGAAAAAACATATATATATATATATCAACTCAAATTAAATTCATAATTAAAATTATAATCCAAAAACATTAAAATAAATCCTACAGATCTTAAGAGCATTCAATCCTTATCCAAAAATTATAATTCTACAAATCTTTATTCGAGTAAAAGAATATATTATAGTAGAAATATTGTATCACTAAAATAAATCTCATAAGAGTGATAAGAAACAAATTAAATAAAAAAAATACAAGATTTTTATCAAACTATTATTTTAAATAAACGTATATAAAATTTAAACTAAATTTTGAATTAAATCAAATTCTTGACTTCAAAATATGGGACTAATTATAGTCTATCTTCTAATACAAAGGGAAGGAATGTAAAAAGAGATCCAACTCTTCTCCCTTGTATTACAAAAGGAAGGCATGTAAAATCGCTGATACTCGGTATATTTACACATAACCAAACATCACAGATAAGATAATCATTCGTACTCTCCAAAGTCCAAACTGAAAAAAGCTCGAGACAGACTGAACCCGAAAGGATGACATAGTATGTGTATAAAGCTTACCACTCTGTATTCATATCTAATTGTTTAGAAACAAAATCCCAGGACTCATCCAGTCCAAGCTCATAGTTACTTGAATAACTACGAATTGGCCACTGCACCACGTTTTGAACAAGAAAAGGAATGCATCTCTCCAGTTCAACCGCCAATACCATATCCTCTCCACGATCCAACACCAGGATGTATTTACATTTGCAACCAAGGCAATGAAGAGGTGATTACAAAGCTTTTCTTTTTTTTAATAAATCATGGCCTTACAAACCTGGGACTCAGACTGTATAATCATCTATTCCTCCTCATGATGCAACTCATAATGTGCAGTCAACCTTTTAGTCAAGTTGTAGCTCTGTCCATCCACCGGAACAAAAGCAGGAGCCCAAGGCCATAACAATTCGCAGCTTGTTCTGGGGTGCAGCGAAATCCACCATAGGATATTTAAGCACCATATCTCTTCAGTGCCTTGCTTAGTGATGGCATTACATTGTAGGCTTGATAGGACCTCCTAAGTTCGATAATTGACCCCACCTGACAAAGGAAATCATATACAAGTAATATCAAGATCTGGGCTGTCTCTACTACTAATGCCACACTACTTATCTTCATAACATATAAATAGGCACACAGTACATAACTTGTTTGTTGCACATCAGAATTGGAAAAAAAAATAAAAAAATCTAACGATATATGGGAATACTAAATTGAAGAGAAGGGAAAAACAGGGACAGCCTAATGCACCAGAGTATAGGAACATATAACTGATCAGAAATGAAAAATTTACTACCCAAAAATTCCAAAGATCGGATCTTGATGGAGAAACATTTGAGAGTGAACTTACAATAATAAGAACGGATGTAAACCCAATGGCATAACTTTCGTTGATACTGCGCAAGTAACGATCAAGTATAGATGATGAAGTGGCCAAAATACTCAACAACAGACCGCCTGTAGCATGGAACATTAGAAGAGACAACAGGCGATAGGAAAACGAAGAATAGAATTAGCTGATAGGGGCAAGAGAAAACATACCCCAAAAACGTGTGGAGGCCTGAATCCTTGCCAAATACTCTACGGTAGACTTCCCAGGCTTTATACCCGGTATTCTTGCACCCATCTTATTCAAATATTCGGCGATTTCCTTTGGCATGTTAGCCTACCAATAGATATCATTTACGAGAACTAGTCATAATCAAAATATTATAACAACGTTGCCATTTTAAGTATAGTATGTGTATAAGAAATAATGCCTTAAAAGGGTGTCTTTTAAGAGAAACATGCAAGGCAAATTTTTATCACATGGTCCATCAGCCACAAGAGTGAACACTAGCAAATGGGAAACATTACAAAACCAACGTAGGACATACAAGACAAATTTACTTTCATTTTTCTTTCTTAAAACAGCTTAGCAGTGGTCGTCCAAAAGGGCAACCGAGGTGAGTGATTGCACATGGACCAAATTGATGATCACCACAATTAATAAAGCTCCATTATTAGCAATTAGCCAAAAAACCAAAAGGTTTTTTTGTGCACATAAGTTCTGTATATCGAACAATGATTGATGCACAGCGGAACTGTGTGCTTTTTATCAAATGAAGTTTGAGTGTGAAAAACTAATTAAAAGTATTTGAAAAACTTCCAAATAGTTATTCATCGAACGCTACCAAACACTAGAAATTGAATAATGATAGCTTGGGCAAAATTGAGTATTAAATGTTGTTTTAACAATATTCTGCTGTATTTCAGGATGATTTATAGTCCTAAAGGTATTTTAGTTAGTTCATGGACTCCTAAATGGTTCACCCTGCAACTTAAAAAATAATAAACACCAACACAGCATGAATTCTATGCTCTACAGGGACTTATGGGATTAAAATTTAACAGAGGAAACCATGTGTCCAAATGAATAGACCCAAAATGTTGAGACAAAATAAAATATTTATTCTTGTGTTATCATTTTCTATGTCTGCAAATCTATATCAAAAGAGACCACCATGTAATAATACTAGATAGGGTGCCAAAGTACAGAGACAATTCCAATAAGTGGCGTTATATATAAGATTTATAAATGTGAAAGAAATACTCACAATGTCAAATATGTTGAAGAGAAACACGAAAAATGCATAAATAGCATAGTACACCCAAGGCTCCGCACCAACAGACGTATCAGGGTTCAGCATTTCTTTTACATACTCCCAGAAGGGGGAACCAAGGAGACTGCCAAAAAACCCATGTCAGAAATCCTAGAAAGTACACAGGAAAGGGAGTGGGAATGCAGACTACTACATTCCATATTGATTTTCTTAACTAGCTATAAGACTTCCAATAGAAAGTTTGTATTGTTCAAAGTGACTGAGGGAAGCTCGTGTACTTTAGTCTTAGTATATGTAACAGTCAGCTAAGCTTCAATACTCTTAGGAGCTTAATCTCTCTTGCAAAAAAACAATGAGTTCTTAAGATAGCTGAAGCTCCCAATTTAACTCACTTTCCAACCAAAGCAGCCAAAAATGGCTGAGATATTTATTTATCACTTGGACGGCTAGCATTAGTTTAGAGTAGAAAGCGAAAAGTGTTTTGACCCTAATTGAACCTGGCCAAAATCAGATCGAAGAATGATGTGATGCCACCCAATTGTATTGGCCAAAACCTATGACCCATGGATGACAGGCCGACATGCTTGACCAAATTGACAGGTTGAACAAGAAATTTGACAACACTTAATGTTGTTTGAGTTAAACAAACAAATCTGTGGTTTTAGTTCAGTACCTGAAAGCTAATTTACAGAGCATCACTATATGGCATAAAATCGAGGCTTGCGGACATAATCTTGTGGATGACTCGGGTAGTTCAAAAAGGCAGAAAATAGGATGGAAATGTTCACAGAGCTGAATTCACAAACTTCAATGCACGAGTCAAAAGCGTCATGCTATGGATGACAAAATTTTGCATGACACTATGGGCACTTCAGATTGCAGTAATACGTTAGCTGAACATGTCAAGGTTGATGAGTCATGGCTCAGGATATATAAAGAATGTATATATTTTGTAACCATGAGATTTTGAAGGATACCTCTATGAAATCCCAATATATGTATTGTCTTTCATTATAACTATTTTGGGTAGAAAGTTGTGTTTCAGTACTTGTGAACAATTTTTAGGTTATGATATATGCTATATTACAATTAATCACAAAATGATCTCATTTTTTTCTCTTGTTACAAAGTAGCACCTGAACAGGCCGGCTATATAAGAGTATGAGCTTGAAAACAGAAATTACCAACTTATTATAAAAACAAATCAACAAGAATCATCACCTTGCAAGGATACTCGGAAAAGCCAAGAGATAAGATGTGGTCAAAAGAGGCTGCATTCCGGATGGATTAATATTAAATGGAATGTAGGGCTCCACTTCTGTTACCGGAGATTCCTCTCTGCACATGTGCACAACGCATCAGTAGTGCTGTTATATGACAAAGGCTCCATTTGGGCACTGCCTTTTTTCAGCTAGTGGGAGCATTTTCTTTTAGCGTTTCCAGCTACCTCATCCCCACAAGAGTGTAGCTTTTTGGCAGGATTCCAGCTAGTGGAGCGGTTTTTTTGGGTGCCCGAACGGAGCCAAACTCAAATGAAAAAATGCTACAAGATATATAATTAATAACCAAAAAATATCATGACAAAGTATGTCGTATAACTACTAGACGATCAAACTCTCCGCACTTGAAGCATTTCAACAGGACATGCATCAGGCTTCCATAGCCAAACTGTCAAACCTTATAGGGCCTAAGTTATGAGTATGTTGGCTTTCTTAATCAGACTTTTTTTTTGCCTAGTTGCAAATTTTAAACAACATAATTTTTTCAGAATTTGCTCCAAAGTCCAACCACCCATTATTATCACGGACATCACACGATGTTAACTCGAAAATGACAAATATTTAGGTCAATCATTAATAACTACGTTACACGTAAACAAATCGGATGGAGTGAAACAGTAGATACCATAACTTTACACCAGGGTATGCTGTCCAAGTTTCTGAGTTTTGCTACTCCATTAGAATTTACGGATAACATAGTTGATAACATCCTCAGTCTGATACAGAGGACTGTATAGAGAATAAACCAAGCACAAAATCAAGCCAGGCAGTACAAATTTACCTTGTTCTAGAAGCAAGCTTGAACCTGTAATACTGCAGCTTTATTTTCCTGCAACCCTCAGTCACAAGAACTGCCCCCATTGTCACACTGGTGAATATACTAATTACAGCCAGTGCATATGGACCCCACCTCAGAGCACTACCTGGAGTTTTAGCAAAACCATGAGAATTACCAAATTTTTCATATGTTTGTTCTTAATTCAATTACACTATTGAGACGTGTTTTTCTATATGAAATACTATGACACATTGTCCAAATGCAAATACTGGATACAAGCAACACTACGAATGAAAATTTTAGAAAATCACCGTTGGTTAGAGTTGAATGGAAAACATATGAATATTATAAATCTTAAATTCCTACATAAAACACAAATATGTGTTGGTTTAATCATCTATGACAAGCTGCCTCATGTTCCATTAAGAGGGGTAGGGCATAAACTCAAGGCATCTGACATCAAATACAAAACAAAATCCTAAGTAAAACTTTTGCACCAATCAAAGCTAATGTTTCTTTGCTTCTATATGCAAAATATGGTTTAAGTTAGCTTCCATGATGGGAGAAGACCAAATTAATACAGGGACATGACATTGATCACATAAGGGAAAAGACACATGAGTCAAGCAAGATTCTCTATGTTTCTTTGCTTCTATATGCAAAATATGGTTTAAGTTAGCTTCCATGATGGGAGAAGACCAAATTAATACAGGGACATGACATTGATCACATAAGGGAAAAGACACATGAGTCAAGCAAGATTCTCTATGCATGCCCGCACAGCATTATGTACAGAGCTAAATGGACATCTTAGCTTCAGATTAAGAGACATAATGAACAAACTGTAATAACACTATAAATTTTTGCTAACGAGATATTGCAATATGAGAGAGATACAGATTACTTTTTTTGACCTCTATGAAATGAGAACACACAAATCCCACAATTTCAAAGTTCAAAAAAAAAACGGAAAGCGTACCTGAAAATTGAGACAGCATTTTGTATAGTGTGTCCGTGTAGCCAGTCAATATTCCTAGACAAACAACTAGAGACGATCCTTGACCTGCAAAAAAAAACAAATTTAGCACAGCGATAAGGAAACACATGAAAACAAACAACAATAATATCCTTGACAGCCAACAGTTAATATCTTTGACAAGCAACAATAACTTTTTCCCTGATGAAATAAAAAGAAGATTTGAACCTCTGATTTGCAGACTCTAAGATACTGAAATATTCACTGTAAAAAATCCCAGAACTACAGAACCAAAAGCGACAAACAGCAGAATTTACCACGTAAAGAAAACAAATTTAGCACAGCAGATAAGGAAACCATCCTTGACCTGCAATGCATTTTTAATTCAAATCAAGAAAACAAACTTAGTGCAGCAAATAAGGAAACACATGAAAAAAGAATGATTTACTTCATTTGGAAAATTAATATCTTTGAGAGCCAACAATAGCTTTTTCCTAATGAAATAAAAAGAAGATTTATTTGAACCTTCGATTTGCAAACTCTAAGATCCTGAAATATTCCACTGTGAAAATTCCAGAACTACAGAATCAAAGGTGACAAACAGCAAAACATTTTTCTACAAAATCAACTACAACATGAAGAGTAAATTTAGCACGTCAAGAAAACAAATTTAGCACAGCAGATAAGGAGACAATCCTTGACCTGTGACACATTTTTTATTCATATTTAGCACAGAAGATCAGAAAACACATGAAAAGCTAATGGTTTACTTCATTTGGAAAAGTAATATCTTTGACAACCAACAATAACTATTTCCTAATGAAATAAAAAGAAGATTTATTTGAACCTCTGATTTGCAGACTCTAAGATCCTGTAATATTCCACTCTAAAAATCCTAGAACTAGAGAACCAAAGGCGAAAAACAATAGAGCAACGTTCAACATAATCAACTACAATATGACATGCTGAAAGTACTAAGCCTAGGATGCAATCAGAAAATGTAAGGACATCTTCTTGATACATAAAAACAGAAGACTGAGGGGATCAATCACAGAGAAAGCAGCACAAATGGTGAGATTTGCAACAAGAATAATAAATGAAAATGAAGAATACTAACCAAATCCAGATTCTGATATCTTATCACAAATCCATGTCATAGTCATTGCCCCACAGACCAAAAAAAGAGTCGTGACCATCACATGTTTGACTCTGCAATTAAATATGGACAGAAGATCTGAAAACGTGTATGACATGGCAACTATTAAGATCTGAAAAACGTGTATGACATGGCAAGCATTCCTTTGTCTGAATCTATATCTTGCATTTTAGCATTAGGAGGGAGTAGATATCACCGGTATATAAGCCCTGCTCATGTCCAATACTAATAAGCCCTTTTCCTATGAATTTGCTTATCTCCAATACTAATAACCCCTGCTCATGTCCAACTCTTATAAACCCTAGAATCAGGCTTAGGCTGAGCAAGATAGGCATGGCCAGGCGCGCCAAGGCCCCAGGCACTGTGCCTATTTAAAATAAATTAAAATTGATTTTTTTTTCTTTTTTTTGAGCAATCAAAAACGGATATGCGTGTACATTAAACTGATCTTTTTCTCATATCAAGCTGTTGACTTTTGTTTTTGTGATCTTTCAATATCTCTCAAGCATAACAGAACCCTAAACATTACCATGACTTATTTTTTATACTTGTTTATCGCTTAGAGTTAAGCTTCTGAATTGTGATGCTCTCTTAGACTTGTGATTTTTACTTGCTAACTACTTTAGGATGTCGACTTGGTTTTATACAAAACCCCTAACCACTACAATTTAGATTCCGTACTTTTTTTATAGTTTAGACTTAAGCTTCTTAGGCTGTGATGCTTTCTAAAAACTTGTTTTTTTTGCTTGCTTACTACTATAAAAATTCCTTTCCAGGGACATTATAATTAATATTCAAACTTTACTTGACTTCGTTCAATTACATTACCATAAGCTATGCTCAGGCAGAAATTTAATTAGAATACATCTAGAATATAAACTTGAAAGAACATGATAAACATGTGATAACCTTGCAGACCTCCCTCATGCTAATCAACTCTTCCTTCAGATTAAATATTAAAGTTTTGCTCAAGCTGAAGTATGACTACAAGTCATTCTATTATTATACACAAAAAGAAAATGCCATAATATCCTTTGGACTGTAGGTGGTATAGCAGCAAAGCCCCTAAATCTTTGGTGTTTATTCAATTGATAGCAAAAACACTTCTTCTCCATAAATAAGAACTTCATTTTCATGTCAAACACAAACATGTTAGATGTTTATCTTTATACAGTGTACTACATAACCTGTTAGGCTAGTGATCCCTGTATCTATATGCACCATCAATCCAACAACATTTTATCAAACGCATCATTTTATGTCAAGAACAATTAGCTGCACTAAAATTGAACATTACACCAGCGCTATCAGAAGTTTGAATAAATTACCTGTGAGTAGCAGCGTAGATGGAGTATTCAAGAGAAAAACAAGCAAGTATGACAGCTTCTAAAATTGCAAAGCTAAGGGAGGCCCACCATCTGAAAATTAAGTGGGCACCAATTAGATATATATCCTTTCAAACACAATTAGGGCAATCAGATAACAAGGAATCATCTCACAGCTATGATGGATATTTAGACACACATATAACTCTTAATCTTCTCTTGTGCCTCTAAGCCTTCTTTTCTCAGCTTAACCAAGGAAGGCACAATATGACAAAGAACCTGCACATGTTAAGTACTCTCCAATCAGACAATGGTGATACTTTAGAAAAATTACATAAACTAGGTGTGACCTCCTTCAATGAGGTTGCACTTTGAAAGGTGAGATGTATAAATTTGACCAGCATTCAGTTAAAACCCTTTTATGATATAATATTCTTTATCAATCCATCAGCACAAAACTTACTTTTCTCTTTCAGGCAGGAATGTTTTCTTTATTGCTATTATACCAATAATGGTATATACTGAATTAAATCAAATCAATGGGAAAATAAAGTCAAGAAATACAGTTACAGAGAGATGATGAATTAAAAAAGAGAGAATGACACATTAACACATGAAGAAAAGATTGTTGTTGAAAGAGTAACCTGCATAAGAATTGAAGCTGCTATTTGGGGACTAATTCCTAGCTGGAAAAAAGACATCTTGAGTTCCGGTGCACAATCACCAAGTTCATCTACGCAAAGATGAGATGAAAGACATGTTACTAGAAAAGACAGCTGCTTAAGGCATCTAGCCCCCATCAATGCAGTGCAGCAAGAAATAACAATTCACTATTCCTAGTGTGATATTCCCAATGGGAAACAAAGGTGTAAAATTAAGGGGAAGGATAAAAATTACCAGAAGATCCAGCAACAAAGCTTAGGTAATTCTGTGGAATAAGTCTTCTATCAAATCCAGGCAACGGAATAAAGTACCCAATGCGACTAACAACAAGTAGAGCAGCAGTAACAAACAATCGACGACGGATCTCACTCTTGAAAAAGGATTCTGCTGCATTGTTTACAACAGATCCCAAACGAACAAAGTCCAAAAACCTATTCTTAAAGGTTTTAGCTGCAGCAAACTTTCCTTGGAATCCAGTAGCGTCAACTGAATCGAGGCCAACATGTTTCTCATTCTCTAACAACCCAATGTCATCCGGCTGTGTAGAAGCTGAGGTGTCATTGTGGTATTCGGTTTGAATTTGATCAGCAGAATGCACAGAGAACAGGTTCTTAGCTTTTAGAGAACGAAGGTGTTTTGTTAATGGAAAATGACGCTGGTTAAGAACAGATACATGCAGCTGAAGTGAAACACTGCTTTTAGCATAGTCCTTACGGGAAACATTAATATTATATCTTGCCCTCTGACCTGCATAAAATACAATGAAATTCAGAATTCATGATTATCGTCGAACCACTACTAAATAGAGATAGATTACCACTGTAAAATGATTCAACTGGAAAGCAATCATCCTAATATATAAGACATGAAGACATTTTCAACAATTCAAATTTAACTAGAAAAAAAAAACATTATCCAGAAAATTAAAGCACACAAACCCAGCCAAATCACCACTTTCATAACAAATTAAAGGTGACCGTCATTTGCAACATTTTGAGTTCAATCACTTGGAAAGATTTTCCATTCCGGAGAAGAAGCAGATAATGCCCTAAGCGATGATAGATAATGCAATTTATAAACACATGCGAAACCAGGGGTACAAAGGCAGGCATCCTGAAGAGCATAAACCCTAGAAGTAAACAGAAAGAAGTACAATCAAACAGAAACGATCTTCGCCTAGCCAAAATGATTGAAGCTACAAGGTCAGCATGACAATGGAACTTAAGGCTTAGAAAATCGTTTATGCTTGGGTCCTTCCCCTGCGGAAAAAAGTAAGAGGTTTCGTATTTCTCTTCGGAAGAAGTGAAGAAGAAAGACTTACGGGGGTTGATCGAGCGAAGAGGTGTAGCCACTGCGGCCGGGGAAAAGGCCGCCGACGCCATTGGAGAGCGAGAGGCAGAAAAGCAGCGAGAGGAAGGAGTCGCGGGGGCACTCCGGTCTCTACATACAAACGGGTAGCAAAATGAGGAGACAGCGTCTTCACCGAATATTGTGCACGAGTCATATTTTTAGTAAAATTTTTAGTAAAATATGACTCGTGCACAATATTATCCGGGTTTTTTCACTGGTTAATAACCAGCGTCTTCACTGGTTATTATCCAGCGTCTTCACTGGTTATTATCCGGGTCTTGTCCGGGTTTTTTTTAATAAAATTTAAAATATTTTAGTTTATCTATAATAATACTATAAACTACAGTCGGAATCCGCAATGAATGCTCATCATTTTATCACTATCCTAAGGTTTTCATGTGGTCTGCCTTTAATTTTATTTAGATAATGGGTTTTCTATATATCCCGTTTAATAACGTTGATTAGGCCGAATGCATAGAGTTGCTATATTGTTAATTACACCTCAATTAATTTGATACCTAATCAATAGGCCTAATTTACTTTTAGCGTTTTTCTTTCCTCTTCCTCGGGGCCGTTGAAGACGGAGGGACGTCCATGTCAAAATTCCGATTGATGCGAATAAGACGGAGGGCTTCCTCGCCCTCAAGCTCTCACACACACCCTCTCCTCCTCCCCTCACCCCGACGCCCGCTCCTTCGGCGCCATCCTCCTCCGCCGACGACTCCCCCTCTGGCCCCGCCTCTCCGAACCCACCCGCTCCACCGTCAAATCCACTCTCCTCTCCTCCCTCCACCGAGACGGCCTCCGGTCCATCTCCAAGAAGCTCTGCGATACCGTCTCCGAACTCGGCGCCGCCCTCCTCCCCGATAACTCCTGGCCCCGGGACGCCGTCCTCCTCATCTTCTCCGAATTGGCACAGCGCATCGGCGAGATCCTAATTCCCCATCTATCCACGACTCCGTCTTCTCCCAATGCCTATCCTCCAATTCCGATCCCGTTGTCCGGATCGCTGCCCTAGGGGTGGCCATCAACTTCATTCAGTGCCTGGATTCCTCTACCGATCGCGACCGGTTCGAGGATTTGCTCCCGCAGATGATGCAGACGCTCACGGACGCCCCCAATTCAAAGGGGCGATTGGGTTAAGCTTATTTGTGGTGTTAGCTTTGAGGTAAGCAAAACAATTGTATGTTCTGCAATTTAGGATTTTGTAGGATATTGCATGACTTGAAATGCTAGAAGAAAGTATTGCTCTATGTAATTGAGGGTTTTAGAACTGAGGGTTTTTCGTCGGATTTCTCCCAAGTTGAAATACTTTGTATCTTAAATTGCTGAATTTGTTAATCGATTGATGATCATAACTTCTTTTCTTTATGTAGTACAAATCTCTTTGTGGAGTAGTATATATATGGATTGGAATGAGGTTGAAAAGCGCCTACAGTTAGTTTCCTACTAGCATTGCCTATATCTTGATTTATTTTATGGTTCTTGACAGGATGATTTTCCACATAATGCTCATCATTTGGAGGTTGCAATTTCTATAAGCAATTATACCATAAAGCATGGAGGCACTGGGCTAATAATTGTTGGTGGGAGGATGGAGATGCAGCCGCATGTATGTTTTTTTTTTCCTGGTTTACTGCCCTGCCATCTAATCCTGCAAAATGTATCAATTACTCATTTCTTGGAAAGCTTAAGTGGATCAAGGGCCTTTGCTATAACAATTCCCCCAGATTACCAAACAAATGGCTTCTTCAGTCCATATAACTAGGGTATAGTTATTGAGTCTTTGAGCATGACATTCTTAAGATAGTGTTGGAGTAATTACCTAAGTTGGGGATCGTACATTGATCACTATCTCTTGGCATGATAGAATATAAAATTCGTTCGAATATATTACTCACGCGCAGAGAAGAGAAGAGAGGTTTGTGTTGGCTTAGCTTTTGTGTGATCATCTTTTTAGCTCTATCTTTGATTTTTGTAATACTATTTTATTTTCTATGCTTAATGATTGTAGTTCTACTCAAAGCTTGAGGAGAAAATACATGCAAAGAAGGTTGAGATAAGTGACCGGGAAGCTAAGTCTAAGGTATCACTGGATCAGAGAATTGATCTTCACCACCTACGGCCAGGAGGTGGTGAAGATCAAGCACTACGTCGACAGAATGCAATGGAAGACCCGGATTTTTCGCACGTCTTCTCAAGGCTAGGTACTTCTCCAACGACCCAACTTAGAGCCCATTCGCCCAATACTTGGCTATTGAGGTTATTTGCAGCTGATGGTACAAACTCAATGACGATGAAACTGAACTTGCAAAACGGGCGAGCAATATTTGACCTACTCTAAACCTCAAAAAGAAAATCAAAGTTATTAATCTGCCCATGATCCAACCTTTGTAGACAACTTCTCTCCATTACTCCATTTTCTTTACTCTTTAGCTTCTTCATAGTACTTCCTTTTCTATGGCAGTTAGCTCTGATTTTTGCCCTCATTGTTAGATATTCTTACAATGGAACTCAACAAGCTCAAAGAAGAGGCTTCGACTCCTTTTAGGGCATCAAGATTGGTTCAAGTGAGGGAAATGGACTGTGGGTTTGGATCAGACATGGAATTGGGCTACGATTCGAACGGCGAAGCTCAGAGAATCGGCTACTCGATTTGTTCGTCGCCCCAAGATGACAAGAGTTCTCAGAAACTTGAGAATTTGAAGTTGATTAAGCATGAGAGTTTGGTGGTAGAGCAACATAGCTATGAGGAGGGTGAGTCTTTGAACGAAATCTTACTCCTTTTTTTTCATTTTTTTATTTCGCTATATTAGCATAGCATCTCTTGCATTGTATAAATGCCATGAGTCATATCATGTGCGTTAGATTAGATCCACTTTTGTTTTGTTTGTATCCATTGACGTACATGGTCAAATTTCCCGTTTTTCATGCAAGATGATCATTCCCTCATTCACGGCCCTGGGCCTTACTAATACTATTAATTAATTAATGATACTTATAGTTTAAAGTTTAGGACTCTAATTTATTTAAGATTGAAAAAGACTGTTTAATTAGGCGACTGAAATCCAGTCCAATATAGGATTCCTTATTTATTAGTTTCTACTACAGACCCATGGATCACCCCTCCAGCAAACCCATTGATTGTTTTGAGGTAAACTTGCTCTTCATTGATCACTATATATTTAGAACTTGCTCTTTAATCCTTTTGCATCATGTATTAGATTGAACAGGAAGAGAGGAAGCTTGAAGCTGCCATTGTAGAAACTGAGAAGCTGTATGCCGAAGTAAATGCTGAACTAGGAGAATTGGACTTGAAATCTAATCGCTTTAAAGAATTAGAGGAGCGGTAAAAAAATCCTGCTGCATAAGTTCTGAGGATTCTCCCATAGAAATAGAATGTTCAGTTTTCTCCTGTGAGGCTGCTAATAGTTGAATTCCTGATTAATCATTTCAGGTACTGGCACGAGTTCAACAATTTCCAACTTCGACTAATATCACATCAGGTTTGTATTGAGCCACCAACATTGGATTTATCTCTTCTCTAGATATAGTGGGTTTTTTGAAGATTTTTGTGCTTTGTAGGTTTAACTTTTAAGTCATATTTTATTTATTTCTCATTTCCCTGTCCATTTTCTTTTCACAGTGAGTCTGATTATCTCTACAAGACTGCTTTACTATCAATGCTGAAGGAAGGAGATTATTGATTCTGTAGTCTCTCGGTTTCTTTCTGAATGCCCGAGACTAGCCCAGACTAATAATTCGGACCTGCCACAAACGGGTATGTTTAGCAGAACAATGATATTGTTGCATATTTGAAAAAGAATTTTTGTCTATGTGATATCTTTGCTGCTACCATTCTATAATTTTGAATTGCATGAGCTTACAATTTCTTTATAATTTGGTGGCAGGAACATGGGCAAAGCAAGTTTTAGTTGTTATCAATGAAAAATACCCAGAAGAGTTTCGTAAAACTTTTCATTAATTCATGGAGGTTTGTTTCATAATTGATATGCATGTTCTGTTGTTTTTTCCATTACTTGCTCTGTTGCACAAACTGAAGTTGCAAATATCATTGAGATATTCTTTTCTGATGGGAGAAAAATCCTTAATCTTCTTGAGGTAGTTGTGATGTCACTAGAGCTCTGCTATAAGCAAGGGTCTTCTTTGATAAACATAAACATTATCAAAATCCCACATGAAAATGTGGTCTAAGAATTTCTTCACATATTTTCACAGGAAAAGGACTATCAGGTGAAGCAAATAGAGTCTGACATCACATATCATATAGGAAAACAAGAAGCAGAACTTGCTCTGAAAGTAATAGTGCCGCCTATAATTGTGAAGTGTTTCAATTAAAAAGCTTGATCAGATCTGGAGCAGACCCCAAGAAAGCTGACTATGATTGATGGAAGATCGCCATTGGTACGGTTTTACTGTTAAAGCTTTTGTGTATAAGAATTATTTCTATTTTTAGTGAGTTTCCTTTATTCTATCATTATACTGGCATCTTCTTGAGCTTAGTCACTGACACGGGAATTTATCCTTTGTTTGAATGTAAGTTGGTGTATCTTCAGCTGTATTGACTAATTAGGCCAAACTCTGCACCTTTGGTTCCTAACATTTGTCATGAAATATCTTTCTTCACAGTGGATGATTTGCAGGCGAACATTGAGTACACTGGCTATACAAATGCATCACATGCCATTCAATGGTTTTGGGAAGTTGTTGGGTCTTTCAACAAAGAAGATATGGCAAGGTTGCTTCAATTTGTCTCTGGAACGTCCAAGGTAAATAATTTATGGCTTTTTAGGCTGGACTAGAATTCAGTATCCTTCTGGTATATAATGTTTTTGTGGTATAAACTTGCTGAAACTGAATTCATCTTAATTTCTCAAATTGCACTGATGAACCTTCCTTCATAATGGAAATTGTTTAGCCAATTGCATGTTAAGTTTACTAACTATAAGTTCTTTGCGATTCAGGCTGATGTTGATGATCCATAGTTGCATTGTCATTCCATTGACTCTTTTTTATACTAATAAATCTGCTCTTCTGACTCCAGATTCCTTTGGAGGGTTTTGCGAGCATTGCAAGGCATCTCTAGCCCTCAAAAATTCTAGATGCACAAGGCGTATGGTGTCCCTGCGCGTCTTCCATCAGTGCGCACATGGTAAGCTCTTTAACTTCTGGGCAAGTAATTATATCTGATTATGACTAAGACCATGGTAAGCGTCGGAAGGTGAATCTTATGATCGCTGGTTCTCTTGGATTTCAATCCACTCCAAGTTGCCAAAGGAACTGAGGCTACATTAGATGAGCATTGCACCATATTTGAAAGTAATTGATTGTTGGAATATTGTTGATGGATATAAAGTTGGTGAAGCATATGCCAAATTTGCCAGTACTACACCATCCAGGATCATTAAACAGAATGAGGAACTGTTTTTTTCCCCTAAATTATTTATGGATCTTACATCTGCCATGAACGTAAATGTAGATGAAACCTATTTAGAATTTCGTAACAGATCAGGATCATGAACACATTTATTTGCTTTGCTTTTCTGAATGCTAAGCTAGGCCCAGCAATTTTGTTTTCAAGCTTCATTCTTTCTTCATCCCAACAATATTCAAACTAAACTTTTTGGTGTAACAGGCCATATGATCAAGTTCAGGTCTGGTGACACGCCTGAAGTTTAGCATGCCTCTGAAGATGATGATAACCAATACCAAAGTTGGAAGGAACACGAAAGCTTCAGTTGCAGGGCTCTCTGAGAGAACCATGAGTCACCAAGATGCAATGGCTTCTGTGTTTAGCGTTGTTGACCCTATTAGCAGCGAACTATCCACCATCATCCAGTCAACTGCTACGGATGAGACTTCTCTGACCGAGAAAGAAGAGAAGTTGGAAGAGCTGATGGAAATGAATCAAGAGTTGCTCCAATGCATGGGTGTAAGCTATACGTGGCCATGGCAAGGCTGGAGAAGATATCGTGATTGGATTTATTGACTAACAACCTGATATACTTTTAAAAATATGTTTAGCCATTTGTACTATTTTTTCAGTAATGAAACGGGTTCTGTATATAGAAGTAGTTAAATAAAGGAGGAGGCCATTTGTACTATGTTTGGCCATTGATCTCTAACAACTTTCAAACGCAAATAAAGCTTATTTTAAAATCATTTTTCCAAACACAAACAATGCTCTCCTTACACAAATAAAACTTATTTCCATAAGATCAGCCCAATGGATGTGAAACATGATTTTGGGGATACGATCTCACATTTTCCTTTGACACATAGGGTAATATCAACGTATTAATTATAAAGTATATGACACACCTCTAATATCTTACACTATCAATAATTAATAAGGATACGGGACCGTCTAACATGAGATCATACTATTACTATGTTATTCTATTATTTAATATCAATATTTTTTAGATGGTCTTTTATACTATTAATATATCATAACCTTCAGCTATGAATTTTATAGACGATTATTTCCAAATCACTTATATGGCATATGGTGCATTTTATGCAATGTGTAGTCTTCTTTATCCACAATTATCTTAAGAGAATATTACCTAAAAAATGTCATAATTAATGTATTAAGATAAAGGGAAATTTGCATTTAACCACCCCTTATTTTACAATTGTTACATTTAACCACCCTTTATATTTTTTTGTACACTTAACCACCCCTTATTTGTAAATAGTTGCATTTAACCACCCATTTGACAAAAATGGTATTTTTTCAAAAATAAATGACATATTTGCTCTTATTTTTAATTTTTGTTATATAAAAATAAAAGAATTATTAAGCTCATATAGTATCTCCCAACTAAAAAAATTAGTTTCGGTTCCTAAAACTTTTCTAAGTTGTATAGTTGGTTCTCGAATTGTATCTCCCTACTAAAAAAATATTTTTGAATCCTAACACTTCTCTAACGCTGTACAATTTTTTTTGTTGAGACCCGATTTGAAATCAATGGGTCAAAGAAAGACCCGACTAGGTCATTTATTGTATAAAACTTGAAATTCAAGATCTGATGGGTCTACCCGAATCAGTGTTTTGTAAAAATAGTATATCCTTCGTAATTGAATAGTTTAAATAATTTATTATTAAGATGGATACATAAATAATACAGAGTACTTTTTTACTTTATTATAATAATTAAATAAAATTAATTTTATTAATAGTTATGTAAATTCAAATTCATACGAACGTGAAGTGAACCAACCTGAAATGAACCAACCGGAACATGTAATAGAGAGAAAAAAAAATTATTATATAAACTATGGGTGGTTAAGTGCAACTATTTGTAAATAACGGGTGGTTAAGTGCATGAAAAAATATAAAGGGTGGTTAATGACAACAATTTGTAAATAAGGGGTGGTTAAATGCAAAAAAAAATATAAGGGGTGGTTAAATGCAACAAGTGTAAAATAAGGGGTGGTTAAATGCAATTTCCCCTAAGATAAAATAGTGTAATCATATCGACAACAAAATTTATAGCGGCATTAATACGCTCAATGTAGACTATGTAGTCATATGTGTTCTAATTTTGCTAAAAAAAAGATGTGTTATAATTGGAAATCAATATAATATTAAACAATGAAATAATGCAAAAAAGATCGGACGGTGTATGGTCCCCGTTTTTTAAGTACCAATACATTCATTGTAACCACACGAGGGAAGCAGATGATATAATACGCAAATATTTACCAAGCACCACCTAATCGCTCCGAGATTTTGGAGATATTTCTACTTACCCCCTATAACTTAATGGTATCAAGAAAAGATTGCTTTAAAAAGTTTATACAAATATTATCGGATTTTAAAGGAATACATTTTCCCGGTTTTTTGGGCCCTATGTGATTGATATCCAAACAATGAAAGCCCATTAATGTGCACTAAAACTTTAAACGAACCCAATACCTAAATTGCTTATATTCATGTACCTTATAAAATTTCTTAAACAAATCATATACAACCTCTACCGGGCGACCAACTATTGCCCCCAAAAGCCCGTGCATCGCACGGGCCCCGCCCCTAGTATAGAATAAACTCGAATCATTTAAATTATTTATATAATTTAAATGGCATGAATTTATGTAGAGTAAACTTGAATTTAGTTATGTGAATTTAGTTATGTGGATTTAGTTAATGATTCGATGCTTGTCTGAGAACTCTTTTAAAAATATATATATATATAATATTTTAATTTACATATTATCTACGATACTACAACTTAATGTCATATTTCTAACTTCAAAATGGTATATGTAAAATTATTTAAACTAGTTGAAGACCCGTACCATGTACGGGTAATGACATTTTTTTCATACGCATATAAGTTATATGAGGATTATCTTAATAAATAAAATAAATAAATTATATGAGATGTGTGTAAAAGATAATTTTTCATCCTCATACTTCTAACTTGTACATTACAATATATAAATTATATGAGATTTGTGCAAAAGATAATATTCCATGATATTTTAATTGGATAAAGTCTTAATTGGTTTATAATTTTTCATCCTTGGTAAGAAGTTAATTTCTTGATACTTAAAAGTATATAGAGATTCTAGCTAGCATAATTTTTCATTTTCCATTTTGATATGTGATCCAATTATAGTGCAGAATCCTCTTAATTTTTGGTTAATAATTTGATTTTATTAATACTTGCTAAAATAAAAGCATTATTTTATTCAACCTCGATTACATGGCGTAAATAGTATTTTTTTATTCAACATCGATGAGGTGGCGCAATTTTTAACAAAGACATAGGTTCCGCTTTATACTGTATTATAGTAGATTATAGTAGATATATGTACATTTTATTATCATAATAAATAAATAAAAATAACTTTCATTCGTCATCACGCTAGTCCAAAATGTTGGTGTCAAACGAATGCGTAAAATAGTTGACTCCCTTCACCAATTGGTCAACCAAAAAATGTAAGAATACCATAACAACTTGGCCCATAAATTAATGACATTAACCTATATTCAATCTCGAACTAACCCGACTAACCCGAACCCAACTGAACCAAAGTTGCAATGACCTTATCCAATTAATATATAAATTTCAATGACTCAAACTTGGACTCAATATCTATATATCTATATATATATATATATAAAAGTTAGGTGGTGTCCCTATTAAATGCTTCATTCAGAGCCTAGAGATACAATGTCTTACCTACATCTCAAGTATCCGGGCATCACCACATCAATGAAACAATTGTATGACTACAGACACAAAGTCTTTAAAGATGAGATGGGATCAATGACAGTAACTCAATTCTCACTTTATTACTTACAACAATTGAGTTATTACGTCGACTATCGGATTAAGACGGGAAGCAATAAGATAAAAGACTTGTTCATTGCCCATCCGAAGTCGATCCATTTGTTAAAGTTGTTCCCTTATGTCGCCATCATGGACTCTACATATCGGACTAACATGTAAGCATTTCTTATTAATTGTTTTTTAGTTTGTATTTTATATTAGCAAATGTTGACTTCTTTCAAAATGAAAATGTAGGTATGGCATGCCTTTGTGTGAAATTATCTGATTTACTTGCACCGGGCGTAATTTCTGCATTGCTTTTGCGTTATGACAAGAGAGATCCAAGATCACTACGAGTGGGAGCTACGCCAGTTGAAGAAATTGTACCAAATGATTGGAGCAACGCCGGAAGCCAACATTATGTGGTGTAGCAACATTATGAAATTCAGGATATAAATCACGGGTAGGTGGTGTAGGTGCTGGTGGTGTCGGGACTGGTGTATGAGGTGAAGCCCAAACATTGTGGTAATCAAGAGTCGGTATAGGTGAATGGGTGGGGTTCGAGAATTGGAATTGAGGGTTTGAACTCCTAGATGAACGCATAAATATATCTACACATAATTATATAATCAACACAATAAGTGATGCATGTACACTATAAAATTCATATGACACTTAATTAAATATTATTAACTAAATACGTGAAAAAAAAACAATATGAACAATATGAATTCATTCGTGAATATAAAAACGTCATATGGTGCTTACTTATATATTATAAATTGGTGAATATATACTCAATTTCATACTTAATTAAATAATGAATAATACAAATTTTCTAATACATGAATTCAATTATGTGCCTAACTACATAATGTTAAAGTAATAAGAGTTCAACTACTATGTTAATAATCTAAAATGGGTACATTATTCTAGTACAACGGATAGTTTAATTATCAAATACATCGATATATGTCAACTAAATCTATGAATAATTTATACTAATTTCATACATAAATTGAAAAATTAATTTTAACCAAATAGATAAACAATTTAAATTACATTTGTACTCATCTCAAATGGATTAAATTTGAACATATGCAAACATAATAAAATTCAATTCAACATCCATAGTTAATAAGTTTAAATAATGTTGCATTATTTATCAAATTTAAATATTCTACTTAACAAAATGCATGTCGATTTATATAAATTCTCATATAATTTAAGAAAAAATAATTAAGCAACATACCAATATCAAAACTCAAACTAGGCGTTGTTTGGGTTATACCGTCTATTAGGAGTTGTGGGTTGAATTGGTACCTCGTCGACATCCTCATTTAAATTAATTTTGTTTGAAGTTGAGCCCGCGGTGGTGGTGTCTTAGATTTACTTTTCGATCTTCCAAACCTCCATGACATTGTATTAAAATTACTCACAGTAAATTTTGTTTTTCTCCCCCAAATCTCTCACTTGATTTTTTTTCCTTCTCTAAATCTTTCTCTATCTTTTTTTTACCAAATCTCTCTCTCAATTATTTTTTTCACTCCCAATTTCCCTTATTTTTTTTACCCCTCTCCCAAATCTCTCTCTCACAATTCTTTTTACTGCATCCACGATTCACCTCCTCCCTCTTTAATATAGCATTAGTTTCAACTACCTAAATTTACTGTGCGCGTGACATTCGAGATGAATGTCACACAATTTATTGTCAGTCTGAGACGTGCAGATTTTTACAGATTTGTAAAAAAAAAAATTAAATGTGTGACAATCGAGGTGAATGCCAAAAGACTAACATTCGTCTCGAATGTCACAAAAGGTGCAACGCCCAGAAATTCTGACGGGGGCGCCTCGCATTAGAGTATACGCAGGGGTTGGCCAAAGTTTGGCCTTCAATTAAACTGTGTAATAAAAAAATATCATATAGAGGAAAGAAGGCTAAGACCGGTCATCCCCATGACCAAATTCATTGGTTGGTCTTTCAGCGGCTTCCTGTTATGTGTACACTACACATTAAAAAAATATTTTACCTCTAAAAGTGAAAAAAAATATAATCTAATATTCCTATGGCCAAATTTTTTGGCTAACGAGTAAATATACTCTTACTCTTTTCTAATTACCGACACTTATATAGGTCAAAAGTGTTTTTGCTAGAATGCTGCAGTTAGCTTGCATAGACAGTATTTCATATATGCTCTTACCTTGATAACTGGGGCGGTGGCTGATTCCACCCGTTGCAGGGTGCTGGGCGCACCCGATGGGACTGCGAGAATCCAGCTCCGTAGACCAGAGGTGTAGGATGGCGTAGTGTTCCGGCTTGGGAAGCCGGAACTGCTCCGCAAAGACACGCACATGACAAGGAAAGAAGCGGAGACAAGGAAAGAAGAGGAGGCGGGGGTTCCGGCTTGGGGAACCGGAGCTCCTCACCAAAAATGAAATCCAAATGGTGTTCGTATTGAAATGAATTCCCAATGCAGATGTGAGAAACAATTCAAGCACCAATTTTCGTTTAGAGTTAATTCATTCTCAGGCTGTTACCTCACCACCAACCCTTCTTCTAACAAATTTTTTTTTATGTGTATTTTTTATTTCTCCCAAACTTATCCTAAAAAAATGCCCAAAATACCATATTGGTGTTAAAAAGTAATATATTTGGACACTTAAGTATTTAAAAACATCTTTTGGTCATTTGAGTATTAAAAAAGTAAAAAATTGGACATTTGGGTATTAAAAAAAATGAAAGATGGGTCATTTAAGTATTTTTCGATTAAAAAAATTGAATTTTATTTAATGTCTTGATTTATGTTGAAATTAATTTTTTTCTTTCCAAGTAGTTAATATTAAAATTTCATTAAAACTTTAACTTAAAAAATTTCAAAAGGAGTTGTTAGACACATATTATTAATTAAAAAAAAATCTATTAAATAAATATCTATTCAATTTTTTTATTCTTATTGAACTTATAAACTGTAAGTCTTTTAAAATGAATAACATCAAAGATTTAACCTATCATAACATCTTTTAGTTAATATGCTAGTATTTTTTGGAAGTAAATTTGATTATTTTCATAGAATTGTACTAAAATGGCAATGGGCACCCGATGGGACGAAGGGTTTCCGCCGGCTCAGCAGAATTATAGTTAGCTAGCGTAATTAGTGGTCTACAATTAGACTTTGTGCGTATATATATATATATATATTAGCTAGTGTATTGGTGGTAGTTAATTTGTATAAGTGTAGTTGGTCTTTTGTGCCATATTTAACTAGTGTACTTACCAAAAAAAAATCTATTACTATATACTAAAGCGGAAGCAAATTCTGCCACCACATTGCGCCCCATCACCCTCTTATTTAAAAATCTATCTTATTAAATCCAGATTTTATCATAATATTATTCATATTTAATTAAGATATTAGTTCTATCTTAGAATTTGAGTTGTTTAATTAATAATTTTATCCAAATATAAAAATATCTATCATATCATTGTACACATTTAATCATAATACTTTACCCACTTAATTAACTATCGTATTAACTTTAAATAATTTTTCGTAATTTTATTATTGTATTTTTTTAAATCGTCAATGGTATCAAATTCTACCACTATATTTAAAACAAATATTCATTCTAATAAAATAATATATTAAATACATTTTTACTATCGTATCATATAAAAATATCAATAAAAAAAGTAGATGTTATATTTACCGTATATATCGCTAATATTGCATATTAATTACGCTTTTGGAAAGATTTCTTAATTAATAATTCGTTAACATTTTCATTACATATTTAGATATTTAATTATTTAATTATTTTTTCAAAAAACAATAATACATATGCGAGAAAATTTGGTTTTCTATTTAACTTATTAAATATTATCTATATCTTCAATATTATAATATATTAATCAAAATTTTGATTTAAACGTATTGATTTTATTATATAAGTTGATTTACATAATTTAATTATATGCCAAAAGATTTGTATCTATCGTTAATAAAATGTGATAATGCATCTTATCTTATGTCAATCTTCCTCAATTATTTAAATATATACATTTATATATGTATAAAAAGTAGCTATACAAATAAAGTTTAGGGAAATCCCGGATGGTACCCCTGAGTTTTGTGCTTTTCTGAATGGTGCCCACAAAAAAAAGTTATTCCGCCATATACGCCCGAGGTTTCGTTTTAGTTCGCACCGTGCCCAAAATTCAAAAAACTAACATTTTTTCACACTTTTCCGTCAGCCCATGATTAAAGAAAAAAAGAAATTGAAATTTAAAGAAAAAGAAAAGAAAACAAAAGAAAAAGATGGTCGAAGGATACTTCGAAGACGGGAGCGAAGAGCGAAGGTTCTCACACCATCGAGCGAAGGAGAGGTGGAGCGGCGACTTGGGTTGCGGGCCTTCCGGCGTCGAACGACTTGGGCTGGGACCACCATCGAGCGAAGAGGCTGGCTGGACGACGTGAGCTTGAATTAGGGCTGGACGACGGGAGCTTGAATTAGGGCTGGACGACGGCTGGCTGGACGACGGGAGCGAAGAGAGATTGAAAGTAGGGCTG
Organism: Polygonum aviculare; assembly: GCA_934048045.1. Taxonomy (NCBI): domain Eukaryota; kingdom Viridiplantae; phylum Streptophyta; class Magnoliopsida; order Caryophyllales; family Polygonaceae; genus Polygonum; species Polygonum aviculare. The sequence continues at coordinate 2,441,194 of OW204032.1, read as the reverse complement.
GACGACGGCTGGTGCCCGACGGGGGCTGGACGACTTGGTGCTCAGGTAAGATCTTAATTTTATGCTCGATTAGGGGGCTGGACTACCTGATTTGATTTAATTGCTGTGAATTTGAGGGTTTTTGTATTGGTCACATTCGAATTGCAAAATCCATGTTAGATTGATGATCAGCTTCATTCGAATTGCTTTGATTGATGTTATAAATGAACTTTGCTTTGCCTGCACAATTCATTTTATGCTCGATTAGGGTTTGTTTTTGCAATTGAACTTGAAAATGTTGAAATTAGGGTTATTTCTAGTGTTTTTGAGCTTGAATTTCATCTTCAATTGATAATTAACTGCATCCCATTGATAGACTTCTTTTGCTCTGAAATTTTGCGTGCCATGTGTAGTAACATTCAGCTGGCTTCAGTGGCAGTAGCTTTGATTGAAACACAACTGAGATTGACTGAAGTTGTAAGCTATGTGTAGTAACATTCAAATGTTGTGTGCCATGAATATGATTCTGATGGTTTAGATTGGCTTAGGTGCAATCGTCCTCTTTACATGCATGCTTTAACACTAACGTGAAATTGATTTATGATGATCGTGATTTTTGAAGACAGAATATGGATTCTCTTGGTTCATCGACAACCTTTAGAGCGAGAAATATCAATTGTAGATGTCGACCCCCACAAAGAGCGAGAAATACTTGTGGTCTGATATCAAGGACTACACCAAATGGCAGTTAAGAGGTTCTAATTTTGACATGTATAAACCATGAAAAATGTCAATGCAAATTACATCCTATTAGTTGATGGTTGATAAATGTTATGCTCCAAACAGAGGCTTTTCATAATTATATTCCGCAACTGATGGAATATTAATTCCTATTGATCTTTGATACTCTTTGATAGTTGAAACAAAAGGCTTAATTTATTGAACTAACCTTCTTGATGACCAGCAAAAGCAGTTGCCACAGAAACAACTCCATCCTTGGTTTTAATCACTTCTGTCAACCAAAGAGGGCAAAGTGTATAAATGAGCTAGCTGTCAAACTTGTAAAATACACATGCAGATGAAGATGATCAACATATTGGAGGAAGATAGAAGTCTTGCAAAATTATGCAGCAGAAATTGTTGTTTTACCGTTGTGATCCTCCATTGTTGACAAATCGAAGATTCAGAACAGAATCACAAACACAGATCAATCGAAGAAGGGCAAAGCGATGTACAAACAGAAAGCAAATGTTGCTCACGAGTTGATGGAGGGATTGAGACATCAGCTGAACTCCAATTAATGAACATATGACATTATTTTTATTGGGTGTAAGATTTTTTAATATTTTCTTATAGGACTTTGCTGAATGCATCTTCTGATCTGACCCATCGTTGTTGTAATTCGTTAATACTAAAATTTTGTAGCTCATACAACTACATAAGAGATCATCAAACTTTCAAGATAAACAACCATCACATGTGTGCACGGAATATCCCAAACCTGCAACAAAATACCACTCTGAGACTGGAAACGGCAAGATTATTAACGAATGTAAAAATTAATTCAGCCATCTAGCATGAAAAACTGGTGGCAGGTTTCCGTTCGCCATTGACAGCTTATTGAGAGCTGAACCTGTTAGCAGCTGTAGGATCTACGTTAGTACTTCAGAGGTCGTCGACACCTACGATGTCGTCGACCAGAGTTAACAACTAGTGTTGTGCAGCGGAATAAAAACACAAGAAAGATTGACACGTTACCACTTTGAACACAAGGAGTTATAGTGGAAAACTCTCTACAAACCAACTAGTTTGTATAGAGAAAAACCACTTGCCCTCTAAGCTTCAACCTAGAGGGACTTGAAGAGCACTTCGCTCGCTTGTATTGCTTTCTCGGATTACAAAGGTGTTCCTACTCCTAGATGTGAATCCCACACACTCTAGCAAGTACTCTTGCCTTATCTCAATCCTCACTCAATACAATCTCGCTCAACACTCAACCTCCTAAGATCGAATCCCACGATCTCACTCAACACTCGCTCACAATTACAATCTTTGCACTCTCCTCCTTAGTTCTACCAATAAGCTCACGAAACTATATAAAGAGAACTAAGAATATTGCTGCACGATTCAGCCAAATCGGCTAAGACATGAATCGTACACAATCTCTACAAGATCTTTCCTAAAATAAAATCATAAGACATGATAAAATCATCTTCAATATCTTCCTTGATCTCTTGATGATTTTCCATCTTTATGATCTCGTCCTTGCCTTAAACGAACTGCTGAATATACTGGATGTGATTTCCATACAAGAAAAGCACGCTGTTTCCTTTTCTGAATTTCCGCACGCGCTTCGCTTCTGGAAACTGAGGTCGGCGACCTCTCGGCAACCTCTTCAGTTTGGAACCATCAAAACACGAACTCGGTTTTCTAACAGATTCCCCCTTTTTGATGGTGACAAACACTCATCTTTTCTGATATGGTTCTGGGGTCTTCATTAACCTGTTCAGCATCTCAAACACACAAAACTACAAAGGCAAGCAAAAATATTCCCCCTTAACTTTTCAAAAGTTCCCCCTAAGTCCAAGCAACTCATGACATTCAGTATATCCCCTTAATTTAGACCTGCAATCCCAGCTATTTTCCCCCTTTTGGCATCATCAAAAAGATTGAAAATCATAGAGAAATCAGCTAGGCAAATATAATAGATAATAAAAGCATGCAACATCAATCAAAAGTTGTCAACCACGCAAGCATGGCAATGTCAAACAGAGCAACCAAACATAAAGTATTTAGGTTTACAACCCAATCGAACTTAGAAAAGTATTTTGAAATAGGGAATAATATGGTAGGGGTAGAAAGCAGGTGGTGACAAAAGTCATAAGGCCGCAGAGGTTGGCGACCTAGCAAATTCCTTTCGTAATGTGGCTCACATCTTCAGCAATAGATTCAGCCAGCTTGGTCAAAGCATCCAACTTCTCAGATTGAATCTGCAGCTCCTTCTTCATAAGTGCCATTTCAGCTCTGAGGGATTCCACCTCGGTTGGCGACTCCTCAGCCTGTGTTGCATCAGATTCAGCTTCCTTATTCTGCCACTCTCCATCAACTAAATTCCATCCCATCTTCCTCAAAGTATCCCTGTTGAGAACGCGATGTACAGGAGTCACTTCATCTCCAAAACCCTCATCAACCCAATTCTCATGATTGATGAATATGTCAGTGACCAGCCTGCCGTAAGGCAAAGCATGATTAGGACTCTCCAAGGCATTCTTCATATGCAGCATGATTAACGTGGGCAAGCATACCTTCTCTCCCTTAAAGATTTTGTCAAGGACAAGGATCTCCTGAATATAAGCACAATGCCTCTTCTGCTCTCGGGGTAGGAGGTTGCTAATGAGGTAGGAGAACATCACTTTCTTGTCAACATCCATGGAGTTCACAAGATAAGGACCAGTGCCAGTACCTTCATTACCAAGTACATTCTTCAAAGCACTACTGGCGTCCTCATTCTCTGGCCACACTCCCTTGTAATACTCAGCAAAGCCTTCATGAGGGATCTCTAGAAGGTCAGCGACCTCCTGGCTGGTGAACACATACTCCTTTCCTTCCCAGACATACTTCCCAACAGTTTTGTTACCATAATCCTCTATGGTCAACGTCTCATAGATCTTCTTCACAAAGTCAGCTATGAACTTCTCTTCTTCACAGAACAAATCCTTCCAACCTTGGATTTCCATCCACCTCTCAACCTTAGACAACTTGAACTCATTCAGAAAATTACTCTCCCACAACAACACTTTAGTAAAATCCCTAGACTGGATTTTCCTACTCTCTGGCTTCTTCTTCTTCTTGCTAGCAGAGGCCTTAGGTTTAATCAAGGTCGGCGACCTGGGTCGCTTAGCCCTAGACTTCCTAAGTTTCCCTTCAGATTCACTCTCATCAGGCAAAGGGATATTAGGCACATCTTCTCCAGTCATCAATTTCAGTCTCCTAGTCACAAGCCTATGCTCAACAGTGGGTTTCTTAGTGGATTTCCTAGAGATAGGGGTATCCTCTCCAAACAACTGCTTCTTAACCTCTTCTTTAGCCTTAGATAAAGATTCTTTCTCAACAAAAAGAGGATCAGATTCAGTACCTTCATTGTCAAACGGGATAGACACTGGACGTTTGCCTCTGACCTTGGCAGAGTCAACAACCTTGCTGACAACCTCTGAGATCTTTTCCAAGTCGACAACCTCTTCAGCTTTCTGGGTGTCGTCTTCAACCTTCTCCTCTGTTTCAGCGGGAACAGTAACCACCTCTTCAAAAGCATCGACCACCTTCTCTGTGGCTTCAAACTCAGTTTCAGCGGCGGGTTCCGCCTCTACACTCTTCTCTTCGCCTTTTTCTTCCTCAACCGCCGGTTCCCTTGGTGGTTCCTCCTTCTCTGGCTCCGGTTCGGGTTCTTCAACCGCCAGAGGAATGTCGCCTGAAATCGCCAGATCTGGGGCGATTTCCGACACATTCTCTGTCGGAAGGGGCTCGGGTTCGGTTATGGGTTCTTGTGGAGGGGATTTGAGCTTGGATTGAGGAGATTCAGGGGTAATGGGGTCGGGATTTTGAGTTTTGGAGCTTTCGGCCATGGCGGATTCTGGTTGGGCTTTTTCAGTTAGGGTTTTGGCAGCGAGTTTCTTCAACTCTTCTTCTCCGAGATGGGTCATGAGAAGAGATTGAAGTTGCTCGGGGGTGAGGTTTGACAATGGGGACTGGTTTGGGGAAGCCATTGGAGTAAGGAAAAAAGCTTGGGGGTCGGTTATGGCGTTTGGGTTTTTTTTTGGACAGAGAGAGAGAGAGGGAAATCGGGATAAGCACAAAAGGGGTAAGGGAAAAGTACCTTTTGGGTCTCCTTTTATGCAAGTACAACTTCTCAATTTATGGCAACTGCAGATACACTCGAGTACATGATCCCGTTAGAAGATCTTCCCTTTCCAAAAATTTCAAACTGAAAACCTGTCAAATATTTCGCCCCAAAATTGCACGTGTGCTTTCCGCACAGACTGGTCGTCAACTTTGTCGACTACCTCAACTTCAAACTTTCTTTCCACAATCCTGAAATCTGTCAAATCATCAACTACAACTGACACATCTGAAGTCGTCAACCTCAAACCTGTTTCCTCTTGAATTCTGAGTCAGTCAACAACCTTACTGTGCCATGACTTTTACCACATGAAGTAGCTTGGGGGTTGGGTTACACCGGGTGGTGTCAAAGCAAACCAAGAATAAAAATAATATTTTGTGGAATTTGTCGATCAAGTTGATAAGTCTCCGTTTAAAACACACAAACAAGCAAATAGGCTCATAGAGACTCTCAAGCATGATAGGTCGGAGACAGCTATAGAATCAACCATCATTTGGGCTTCTAATGAGGGTTAAAGGGTCATCAGGTTGATTCTTTTGGGCTCAAAGAAAAGGTTCAATCGAATATGCAATTTTAAACACAATATGCAGGAAGTCGTCAACATGCACACAAGCAGGAGATTTCATCGATTAAATGCACACACACCTCATTATGCTGACACTATATATGCATGAAATTCTCAGCATGATAATCAATCAAGTTTCAACCAGTCATAAGAGGATAGCATAAATGATTAACAAGTCAATCAAGTGAGATCATACCTAGCTCCATGCGAAGTCGTTCAAAGGGTTCACGATTTAGAGCCTTGGTGAAAATATCCGCCCTTTGTTCATCCGTCCTGCAAAACTTCATGGACACCATGCCTTTATCCACGCAATCTCTTAGAAAGTGGTGCCTGATTTCAATATGCTTTGTCTTGGAATGTTGCACCGGATTCTTTGAGATATCGATGGCACTTGTGTTGTCACAAAGTATGGGTACGGACCCACACTCAACACCATAATCTCTGAGTTGTTGCTTCATCCACAAGAGTTGTGAACAACACGCTGCGGTGGCGACATACTCGGCTTCGGCCGTAGATAGAGCAACTGAATTCTGCTTTTTGGATCCCCAAGAAACTAAGCACGAGCCAAGAAACTGAGCCATTCCTGATGTACTCTTTCTATCAAAACGATTCCCAGCAAAATCTGCATCGGTGTAGCCAACTAGATCGAAGTCGCTAACCCGTGGATACCATAGACACAGGTTATCACTACCCTTAAGATAGCGAATGATCCTCTTCACAACTTTTAGATGAGATTCCCTTGGATCGGCCTGAAACCTTGCACAAAGGCACACGGCGAAGACAATATCTGGCCTACTAGCTGTAAGATATAAGAGAGATCCAATCATACCTCGATACAAGGTAGCATTGACCTTTGGGTCTTTTTCATCTTTTCCAAGTGAAGTGGTCGGCGACATGGGAGTATCAAAAGAGCGAGAACTCTCAAGACCAAACTTCTTCACGCACTCCCTGAGATACTTTTGTTGATGAATCTTGGTACCTTCTTCATTTTGCACGACCTGGAGTCCTAAAAAAAACTTGAGTTCCCCCACCATGCTCATTTCAAATTCACTCGACATGAGGTTGGCGAACTCCTTCACTAACTCTGGATCTGTTGAGCCAAAGATGATGTCGTCGACATAGACCTGAACCACCAGAGTGTGATTCCCTTTCCTCAATAAGAATAAGGTCTTGTCAATCTCTCCTCGAACATATCCATGCTGGATTAAGAACTGTGATAGCCTATCATACCACGCACGAGGAGCCTGCTTCAACCCATATAAAGCCTTATCAAGCTTATAGACATGATCCGGGTTGGCGACATCTTCAAAACCTGGGGTTTGCTCAACATAGACTTCTTCCTTCAAGTACCCATTAAGAAATGCGGTTTTGACATCCATTTGCTGTAATTTGAATCCATGAAAGGTAGAATAAGCAATCAACAACCTTATTGCCTCGAGACGAGCAATCGGGGCAAAGGTTTCATCATAGTCAATTCCTTCTTGTTGGTTGTATCCTTTCACCACAAGCCGGGCCTTGTTTCTTACAACATTTCCATTATCATCCAGCTTGTTCCTGAACACCCATCGTGTTCCAATCACTGTTCTTCCCTTCGGTCTTGGGACCAAATGCCACACCTTGTTGAGCTCAAACTGATGAAGTTCCTCTTGCATGGCAATGACCCAATCCGAGTCTTTTAAATCTTGCTCGATATTCTTCGGCTCCAACATAGAGATGAAGGCGTTGAATGCAAAGAGATTAAGTGAGGATCTCGTTTGCACACCCTTCGAATAATCAGTTATGATGTTGGTGACCGGATGAGCATTCTTCTGCTGATAATTCCTGATAGGTAGCTGAGTCAAGTCGTCGACCGCTGGAGACGAACTACCTGGAATAGAACTTTGAACTGCTTGATCTGATCTTTGAACTGCTTGATCAAACTCTTGAACTGTTTGACCTGATCCACTAGCCTCTGATATGTCCTGATTCTGCACAGCATCTACAACCTAATTCTGAACCTGATTCTGACCTGTCTCTGTATTCTGATTGAGGTCGGCGACACTGTCACTGTTGGCGACCTCAAACAAGCCTTCAGCACTGTCCTTGTTAGAAACATTCTCAAGGCCTAAGAAGTAGCCTTGATCACCATCATCACGATCCTGAATCATAGAACCTGCCATGGTGTTTTCATCGAACACCACATGAACACTTTCTTCGATCTTCTTGGTCCTCTTGTTGTACACCTTGTAAGCTTTGCTTGTTGGAGAGTAGCCAACAAAGGTGCTAACATCACTCCTTGGATCGAACTTGCCCAGACTGTCCTTCCCATTCTTAAGAACATAGCATTTACACCCGAAGATGAGAAGGTGGGCGACACTAGGCTTGACTCCTCTCAACAGCTCATAAGGAGTCTTTCCAAGTAGTGGGCGCAACATGGCTCTATTCATCACGTATCAAGCTGCATGAATAGCTTCTCCCCAGAAATTCCTTCCAAAGATGAGCAAGGTCCGCGACATCTCTTCCAAAGCTCGATTCTTCCTCTCGACCACGCCATTCTGTTGAGGGGTTCTAGGCGCCGAGAAATTATGGCTGACACCATTCTTCCTGCAATACTCCAGAAATTCAGAGTTCTCAAACTCTGTGCCATGATCGGATCTAATAGCCACTATAGAATTTCCAAGCTTCTTTTCAACTGCCTTTGCCCATGTCTCGAATTCTTCAAAAACCTGATCTTTAGAAGCAAGGAAGATAGTCCAAGTATAACGTGAATAATCATCAACAATCACAAAGACATATCTATTTCCTCCTCTACTTTGTACGCGCATCGGTCCACACAACTCCATATGAATCAACTCAAGGGGCTTGGAGGTACTCACCTCCTTCTTGGACTTAAAGGAAGACCTTACTTGCTTACCCTTCACACAAGCATCACATACACCAGACTTTGAGACATCAAACTTGGGCAAACCACGAACTAGCTCTTCTTTGTGCAATTTGACCAATAACTGCGGGCTAGCATGACAGAATCTACTATGCCAGAGGTCGGCAACCTCTGCACCAGACTTCAAGCACAAACTTTCTTCAGGTTGGAAGCAAGGATCCACTTTGTAAACATTGTTTTTGCACAATCCCTTCAGAAGCGTCCTACCTGTACTTATTTCAATCACCTGGCATTGCTTATGATCAAAGACAACTTGATTTTTCCCGTTAGCACACAGTTGAGCAACGCTCACTAAATTAAAACCAAGGTTGTCAACCAAACTAACATCAGAAACTAAAACCTTATTTGAGATCTTCACTTTTCCCATTCCAGAAACCACACCTTTGCTATTGTTTCCGAAGGTAATATTACCTCCGTTGTGTTGTTGAAGTGAGACAAAATCTTCAGATTTTCCAGTCATATGAGCTGAGCACGCACTGTCGATAAACCAGGGGTCGTCGACACTCACTTCAACCTGCACAAACAAGATTAGCTTTTACGAACCCAGAGTTGTTTCACAACTCCTCTGGTTCGAGCAACAGATTTCATAGTATCATCAGAAACTTTAGCATTAGCAGGTTTTGGGTTCTTGACAGGTTTGGTGACCTTAGGCTTCTTATCCTTTTTAACAGTCCTCGACTTCCTAGCCTTTTCAGAATCTCTAGCCCTTTTGAAACACTCATGTTGGTAATGGCCTCCTTTGCCACAATACCAGCATGTGATGTGAGATTTCAACCCTACATACTTACTATATCCTGGGTAGACAGGCTTGTTGTCGACCCGGGCCTGGAAGTTAATTCGTGAGGGGCCGGCTTTCTGGACTTGGTTTTCCCACATGGTACGAACCTTTTGATTAGGGTACCACTTATGCTTCCCTTTACCCTTGGGATCCGCCACATGCGACGAACAACTTGCGTTGTGCTCATGCATAGGAGATTTTCCCTTAGATGTTTGGGAGGTAGAGGCGTTCCCCTTTTCAGTTTGGTTTTTCCCATAACCTAGACCAGGTCGCTCCACAACCTTCACAAACCTTCTTCCGAAGTCTAATTTGACTTCTTGGACCTTGTCAACGACAAACTCATCCTTCCACTTCTGTTTTTTAGCTTCGTCATCTATCTTCACATTTTCAAGATCACTAGACAACTTAGCATTTCCCAGCTTCAGCATGAGGTTTTGACCTTCAAGACTAGACACTTGTTTTTCTAGGTCGTCAACCTGTTTCTGTAAGTCAGCAACCTGAGACTCAAGTTTAGGATATTTAGAGCAATCAACAGGTTTAGAAACACCTTTCTTCTTTAGATCTATAGCTTTTGAAGACCAAACTTTATTGTCATCAATCAGATTAGCAATTTTCTCATCTTTTTCATCAATTTCCTCGCTAAGCTCAGAAATTTGAAGACCAAGTTTTTCAATGATAATATAAAGTTGTTCACGAGTTTTTTTAGCTAAGAGAGAAGAAACATCATTATCATTATCATTTACCTCACTTGAGGAGTCATCACCCAAGGCCATCAGGCAGACTTCTTTGGTCGACAACTTGTCTTCCTCCTCGTCAGACATGTCCCAAGTCGCCATCATGCTCTTTCCAGCCTCCCTTTTTGGACATTGTTTAGCAAAATGCCCTTATCATGGCAGTGATAGCATATCACTCCCTTTAGATCTTTGGCAGCTTCAGGGGTTTTGGTAGGAGCTTTGTTGCGACTCCAAAGTCTTTTCATCGCCTTAGAGATAAGAGCAACGTCGTCGTCGACGACCTCTTCATCATCCTGTCCTTGAGCGATGTCAAAAGCCTTCTCGACTTTCAGAGCGATAGTCTTGACCTTTTCAGAGTCAAATCTATCCTCTCTTCTCTGTTGGATACCTCCGAGCATGGTCAGTTGACCAACTACATCCTCCACGGTCATCGACTTCGTGTCCTTTTGGGACAAGAGAGAAGTCGCCATGCCGTCGCACTTCTTGTTGAGACCCGAGATCAGCTTGTTGGTTTGCTTCCATTGAGGGAGCTTTTCTCCAAGGAACTCTAGCTGATTGACCACCGACTAGAATCTTGAGTGGTAGTCATGGAGGGACTCATTCTTCCCTTGAAATAGATTCTCATATTCTCTCTCAAGGGTTATGATTCTGTCCTTTTTGACATCATCATTTCCTTGATGGAGACGTTTGAGAGCATCCCAAATCTCCTTAGCAGTGTCATAGCCTATGACTTTATTGATCTCACTGCTAGTCAAAGCGTGATGGAGGACCTTCTTAGCACGCTCATTCTTCTCAAGCTTTTTGAAGTCAGCGTCGTCATACTCCGTGACTTCCTTTGCCTTTCCATCAGCCTTAAGGAAGGTCTCAGGACCAATAGAAATCACTTTCCAAAGTTGTCCATCCAGAGAGCAAATGTAGGTTTGCATTTGTTTCACCCACCAATCGTACTCTCCGGGCTTGAGTGCTGGAGGTTTCCAGAAGGAGTCATTAATAGCGGTGTTGGTGGTAGACATCTTTCCTACAAAGTACTAGAAAAATCTAGAGCCCAAGCTCTGTTACCAATTGTAGGATCTACGTTAGTACTTCAGAGGTCGTCGACACCTACGATGTCGTCGACTAGAGTTAACAACTAGTGTTGTGTAGCGGAATAAAAACACAAGAAAGATTGACACGTTACCACTTTGAACACAAGGAGTTATAGTGGAAAACTCTCTACAAACCAACTAGTTTGTATAGAGAAAAACCACTTGCCTTCTAAGCTTCAACCTAGAGGGACTTGAAGAGCACTTCGCTCGCTTGTATTGCTTTCTCGGATTACAAAGGTGTTCCTACTCCTAGATGTGAATCCCACACACTCTAGCAAGTACTCTTGCCTTATCTCAATCCTCACTCAATACAATCTCGCTCAACACTCAACCTCCTAAGATCGAATCCCACGATCTCACTCAACACTCGCTCACAATTACAATCTTTGCACTCTCCTCCTTAGTTCTACCAATAAGCTCACGAAACTATATAAAGAGAACTAAGAATATTGCTGCACGATTCAGCCAAATCGACTAAGACATGAATCGTACACAATCTCTACAAGATCTTTCCTAAAATAAAATCCTAAGACATGATAAAATTGTTAGGAAATTTGTAGATCGATCAAGCAATACGAAGAATTGAAAGCGAAAAAACAATAAAGGACACAAGGAATTGTTGACCCAGTTCGTCACAAGGACTACGTCTGGGGGCACTACCAAGCCAGGGGTTTTCACTCTCTCAATATTGTGAATACAATTACAATGAGGTGTTTGTCAAATATATATCAGGCAAATAACAAAGGAGACCCCGAAAAATAAGTCCCGAAAATCCCTAACCCGCGTCGCGGGACGCGGCCCGAAGCGCGGCCTAAACCGCCCGGAGCGCGGGCGCGCTTCCGCCCACCTGCCCGCGCTTTGCGTGCAGAGGCTTCTGAGCCCGAAACGCGGGCTCAGCCACCGAAGCGCGGCCGCGCTTTGCGCGCACCTGCCCGCGCTTCGTGGAGTTCGTTTCTGTGGCTGAAACTCGGGCATGGCCGGCGAAACGCGGGCGCGTTCTCGCGCACACCCGCGTTTCTCTTCTCTCCAAACCCGCGGTCGCGGGACCGCAATCAGCGGTCGCGGGTGAGTCCGGCCCCGAACTCTTCACGAGTTCTCTTCTCCCTTCGCAGCTCTTGCCTTGCCTTTTCTTCTTCGACTCTTCAAAGTTCAATTCGGCTACATACTCAACAATCTCCCACCTGGAGCCTAATTGCAACTGTCAACTTCTCAAACCCCTTTCTGGTAATGGTAGTGCCGGCCTATCAGCTCAAGTACTAAGGCCAACTGAAGCCATGCAAAGCTTCAGCTTCTCCAAGGGTACCACCTTGGTTAACATATCAGCCGGATTCTTAGCTCCCTGAATCTTTTCCAGCTGCAACACCTTCTTCTCTATGAGGTGCCTTATGAAATGATACTTCACCTCTATATGTTTCGTCCTTGAATGGAACGCCGGATTCTTGGCCAAGTGAATTGCACTCTGGCTATCGCTGTAGAGCACCCTGTCACTTTGCACCTTTCCCAACTCACTCAAGAAATTTTGTAGCCATACCATCTCTTTGCTTGCCTCTGTCACACCAACATACTCAGCCTCTGTGGTAGACAAAGCAACAATTTTCTGCAGCTTAGATGCCCAAGATACCGCAGTACCACCAATTGTAAACACATATCCTGTAGTACTCCTTCTCTTGTCAAGATCATTGGAAGCATAATCAGAATCAACATAGCCTGCAAGCTCAACCTTTTTCCCCTGAAAACAAAGAGCCTTGCTTGTGGTACTCTTCAAGTACCTCATAATCCACTTCACTGCCTCCCAATGCTTCTTCCCCGGATTGCTCATGAACCGACTCACAACTCCCACCACATGTGCTATGTCTGGCCTGGTGCATACCATTGCATACATCAGGCTGCCAATCGCTGAAGCATAAGGAGTCTTCTCCATTTGGGCGCGCTCTACATCATTCTTTGGGCTGTCCCTCTTTGACAATTGGAACTGTGTGCCCAAAGGAGTATTAACAGGCTTGGCGTTGTCCATATTGAATCTTTGCAACACTTTCTTCACATATTCAGCCTGTGAGAGAACCACCTTGCCTGCCTTCCTGTCTCTCTCAATACGCATCCCCAAAATCTGCTTGGCATCTCCAAGGTCTTTCATGGCAAACCGACTGGACAATTGCTCCTTCATCTTTCTCACTTCTCGAGCACTTGTTCCTGCTATCAACATGTCATCAACATACAACAGCAGAATGATGTAGTCCTGTCCAATCCTCCTGAAGTAGCAGCAGTGATCAGCCTCACATCTGACATACTTAATTTCATGCATGAAAGCATCAAATTTCCTGTACCACTGCCTGGGAGCCTGTTTCAAACCGTATAGACTTTTCTTCAATCTACACACCATCTCTTCGTTACCTTTGGCCACATACCCCTCTGGTTACTTCATGTAGATCTCTTCCTCCAGATCACCATGTAAGAAAGCTGTTTTCACATCCATCTGCTGCAACTCTAGATTTTCTGCTGCCACCATACTCAACACCAATCGAATGGTGGTCATCTTTACAACAGGCGTAAAGACATCAGTATAATCTATCCCATGCTTCTGCTGAAAACCTTTCACAACCAACCTGGCCTTGTAACGTTGACTCCCATCTGCCTCCTGCTTAACCCTGTAAACCCATTTGTTATGCAACGCCTTTTTGCCCCTTGGAAGCTTGACGAGATCCCATGTACCATTTGTCTTCAATGAGCTCATCTCGTCATCCATAGCAACTTTCCACTTCCTCACATCTCTGCTGTTGGAAGCCTCAGCATAACTTTCAGGTTCACCGTTGTCTGTCAGTAATAGATAGAAATTAGAAGGCGAAAATCTATCAGGCGATCTGCGATCTCTGACTGACCTTCGTAACTCTGCTGGCGGTGTACTCGGCTCACTATCAGTCACCGGCTCGGTGTCACTGCCCAACGACTCATCCTGCACACTACCGTCGTCGTTTTCCTACTGAGCCTCATCGCTCCCACCTGAACTCGGAATATCATCATCAACATCAAGCTCAACTGTCTCTGGACTCAGACTCTTCTCCTCTGATGCATTCTGCCTGTCCTTGTACAACACCTTTTCATCAAACACGACATCCCGATTACGAATAATCTTCCTGGCTTGTTCATCCCAGAAACGATACCCAAAGTCATCACCACCGTATCCAACGAATGTGCACTTAACAGACTTAGCATCCAGCTTACTCCTGTCAACATCAGCAATGTGCACATAAGAAGTACAACCAAAAATTCGTAGAAAGGACAGATTCACCTTCTTGCCGCTCCATGCCTCTTCGGGAATACCATTCTCCAAAGGAGTTGATGGTCCCCGATTGATCAAGAACGCTGCAGTATTGATTGCTTCTGCCCAAAACATCTTTGGCAGCCCACACTTCAGCCTCATACTTCTTGCACGCTCATTCAGGGTTCTGTTCATGCGCTCTGCAACCCCGTTCTGTTGAGGAGTACCTTTGAGAGTTTTCTCCATCTTGATCCCTTTCTCAGCACAATATTCCTTGAATTCCCGGAGCTCATACTCACCACCATTGTCAGACCTCAAACATTTCACCTTGAGACCTGTCTCATTCTCAACTCGAGCCTTCCACTTCTTAAAGTAATCATATGCCTCAGATTTCTGCTTTAAGAAATAGACCCATACCTTTCTTGTGCAATCGTCAATAAAGGTCATATAGTAGGAGGCTCCTCCTAGGGACGTTACTGGCGCCGGTCCCCATAGATCACTGTGAACCAGCTCCAATCTCTGCTTTCTCAAAGCTCTGCCATCTCTAGAGAAACTGACCCTACGCTGCTTGCCAAGAACACAGTCCTCACACAACCCGATCTCAACAGACTTAAGACCCGGTAGCAAACCTTTAGAGCAAAGAACCTTCATCCCCTTCTCGCTCATATGACCCAATCGACAACGCCATAAATTCACATCACCATCAGCCTTGGCGATTGAAACACGATCACGGACTTCCCCTGTAGTGTACAAAGTACCGTCCTTCTTCCCTCGAGCTATCACCATAGCCCCCTTTGTGATCTTCCATGTACTACAACCAAAGGTCACCTCGTAACCTTCATCATCCAGTTGGCCAATAGATAGCAAATTCCTCTTCAGTCCCGGAATATGCCTGACTCCATGCAATTTCAGAGTTGAGCCATTCGGTGTCTTGACATCTACCTCACCCTTGCCTACTATCTCCAAGGTCTCATCATCAGCAAGATAGACCTTTCCGTAGTTGCTTGCACTGTAATTCTTCATTACACCTGCATCGCTACAAGAATGAAACGAAGCTCCAGAGTCTAACACCCATGAGTCCAGTTGACTCCCAACGCTCAAGATCAATGCATCACCATTATCATCAGCCACTGTATTCGCAGACCTTTTCGGTGCCTTGCACTCATGCTTATAGTGTCCATACTCATCACAATTCCAGCATTGAGCCTTGCTCTTGTCTTTGGTAGACTTCTCCTTGTCCTTTCCTCTAGACTTGGATCTACCTCTGTAAGACTTTTTCTTTGATTCAGACCTACCCTTGTTCCCTGCATTCAACGCTGAACCTGATGCAGTACCTAATTCCTTCCTGCGAACCTCTTCGCCAACAATCAGGTCTCTCACATCATCATACTTCAATTTCTCCTTGCCCGTCGTAGCACTCAGAGCGGTAACTGTCCCACCCCAACTATCCGGTAAAGAAGAGAGAAGAATTAGGGCACGTACCTCATCATCGAAGTCAATTTGCACAGAGCTTAACTGTTGTATTGTCATGTTGAACTCATTCAAATGCTTGGCCACCG
Source organism: Polygonum aviculare (assembly GCA_934048045.1). Taxonomy (NCBI): domain Eukaryota; kingdom Viridiplantae; phylum Streptophyta; class Magnoliopsida; order Caryophyllales; family Polygonaceae; genus Polygonum; species Polygonum aviculare. The sequence goes on along the minus strand of OW204032.1, from coordinate 2,425,421 downwards.
GAGTGTCTTCCTTCATCCTCAAATTGAATAACCTCCTCATGATATGCACCTTGTTCATCGCCGAGGGCTTCTCGTAGAGATCGGACAAGGTTTTCAACACCTCCTTGGTACTCTTCGAATTTATCGTATGACAAGCTACATCCCTGGACAACGACAAGCGGATCAGGCTCATCGCCTTTCGGTCCAATAGCTTCCAGTCATCCGCCTTCATGTCTTCCGGTTGATCTCCCAAAGGGGCATGCAAATTAGCCCTATACAAGTAGTCCTCAATTTGCATCCGCCAATATCCGAAGTCTTTGCCATCAAACTTCTCTATGGGAATCTTCGAGACATCCATCCTTCAATTGCAAGACCTGAAGCTCTGATACCAGTTGTTAGGAAATTTGTAGATCGATCAAGCAATACGAAGAATTGAAAGCGAAAAAACAATAAAGGACACAAGGAATTGTTGACCCAGTTCGTCACAAGGACTACGTCTGGGGGCACTACCAAGCCAGGGGTTTTCACTCTCTCAATATTGTGAATACAATTACAATGAGGTGTTTGTCAAATATATATCAGGCAAATAACAAAGGAGACCCCGAAAAATAAGTCCCGAAAACCCTAACCCGCGTCGCGGGACGCGGCCCGAAGCGCGGCCTAAACCGCCCGGAGCGCGGGCGCGCTTCCGCCCACCTGCCCGCGCTTTACGTGCAGAGGCTTCTGAGCCCGAAACGCGGGCTCAGCCACCGAAGCGCGGCCGCGCTTTGCGCGCACCTGCCCGCGCTTCGTGGAGTTCGTTTCTGTGGCTGAAACTCGGGCATGGCCGGCGAAACGCGGGCGCGTTCTCGCGCACACCCGCGTTTCTCTTCTCTCCAAACCCGCGGTCGCGGGACCGCAATCAGCGGTCGCGGGTGAGTCCGGCCCCGAACTCTTCGCGAGTTCTCTTCTCCCTTCGCAGCTCTTGCCTTGCCTTTTCTTCTTCGACTCTTCAAAGTTCAATTCGGCTACATACTCAACAAAAATCATCTTCAATATCTTCCTTGATCTCTTGATGATTTTCCATCTTTATGATCTCGTCCTTGCCTTAAACGAACTGCTGAATATACTGGACGTGATTTCCATACAAGAAAAGCACGCTGTTTCCTTTTCTAGAATTTCCGCACGCGCTTCGCTTCTGGAAACTGAGGTCGGCGACCTCTTCGGTTTGGAACCATCAAAACACGAACTCGGTTTTCTAACAGCAGCTCAAATCTGCATTATTCCAGGCAACAGAACTGTAAATATAAAGACTTTTGACTTTCAATGATGAAGATGAAAACCAGTTTTCCAAAATTTACATTGTTTCAACAGAGATGAAAAGAAAAGGAATCAGAATGAGCTTTGCAATGTTTAATTCCTGTTAATTACAAGCCAATGCAATGTCTTCATCATTATCAACAGCAGTGCGGTCACATAACAAGGGACCGATCATAACTTTCATAGCAGCAAGAAGAGTCTTGTAAAAGTGTTCCAGAGTCTTCCTGTAAATTATTCCTTGAGAATGAGCAATGAACAAATTTCAGTACAAGCGGAACTTTTCCTTGGTCTGCTCAAAGACCTGCTCAACGAGGTCTGCTCCATTGCCTTCGGCTTTTTTGATCTCCAGGGTAGCCTTTTGATAGAACCCAGTGCCCCTCAATGCATCAGCTATGAAGTCATCAAAACCTCCGCCCACCTTCCTCCGAGTCGCCGCAGCCCGCCCTTCTACGAGGGTCCTTTCGCCGGAGCCACCCTTCCTTCGAGTCGTCGTTCCGGTCCTACGAATCGTCGTTCCGTCCACTGCCGCACAGACCTCCGAGTCGATGGTGGTCGCCGCCGCACCACTGACAGTTGCTCGCCGGAGCCCTTCGTTCGCCGCCGCACAACTGACAGTCGCTCGCCGGAGCCCTTCGTTCGCCGTTGCCCACAGTCGCCTCCTTCTCGTGTTTGTGGGAGACCGGAACCCCAAACCCACATATGCGTCGCTTTCCCTTTTTTTTACCTTTTAAACTTTAATTTCTTTTTTTCTTTAATCATGGGCTGACGGAAAAGTGTGAAAAAATGTTAGTTTTTTGAATTTTGGGCACGGTGCAAACTAAAATGAAACCTTGGGGGTATCTGGCGGAATAACTTTTTTTTGTGGGCACCATCCGGAAAAGTACAAAACTCAAGGGCACCATCCGGAATTTCCCTAAAGTTTATTTATATACATGATGATATACAAGAATTATTTCATTTTATACTCCAAAAAATAAGTGTCGTTTTAAAACAAAGTATATATATGATAATATTTGTAATTGGTATAGTAAATTTATATACACAAAGCAATAAATAAATAAATAACACCCACGTACAAGGTACGGGTCATCTGCTAATAGTTAGCTATTGTAAGTCATGGGTTCATTTTGGGTACAAATATTCACTAGTGAGTTCTAGTTAGTTAGCTACCACATTAATTAATTAAGATACCCAATTTTAGTCGGGCTAGTTAGTGTTAAGTTGGGTTGATTCGGGTTCGGTTTGGGCGTTGAGTCCATTAATTCGAGTTGGAGCGTTTCAATAATTTTAGTATTCTTATTATCGTATTCAGGAGTTCGTGGTGGTTTTCGCTGAGTTCTCTTATTAACTTTGTCATCAACAAAGTTATAACTACTTTTGTTCGGGAGTTTATATAGTTTTATCGATATTTATGCAAATTAAGAATTATTAGAAGAATTGGTAATTCATTAGTTTAGTAATGATTGCAATCTAGTATTTAGGTAAACAAATAGTTTGATATTTAAGTAAAACGGGCAATTTGGGTATCTTGAAATCAAAATAAAAATAACATTAAACGTACATGGAATTCAAATATGAAATTACAATACGTTAAATCCAAGGTAGAGGAAGTTCAAATTTGAAATGAAACAAAATAAAGAAACGTACGTAAGTACTTTCAAGTTTCAAACACATTATATAATAAAACGTACATCACATTCAATCTAAAAGTAACTAGGACCTTGACTTGAATGCCCAGGTTGATACTCGGAACTAAAGTACGTACTATGTCGGTGTGACTCTTGAGTCCATTGACTTGATTCTCCCAAACTATGATAACTACTATGACGATGCGGTTGTAACGAGACTTGGTCTTATGATGAAAATGGTCGGAACTGTGAGGTTTTGTGATGAGATGACACCCATTGTGGCACTTGAGAAGGAGGTCGCATTTGTGTTGGTACTTGAGGAGCAGGCGGAATGGGATCATGAGTTAATGCATCATAAACGTGTGTCCACATAGGTTTGACCTCTGGATACCGATCAAAGACCCCCATGTTTTCCATTACGTACTCACTAACGTAGTTGACACTTTGTAAAATTAAAATAAAAAGAAAAAAATGTAAGATTATAAATTATTAACATGTAATAAGAAATGCTACAATAATTCATCGTATAAGTAAAACATAAACTTTAGTCACGTACCATAGCATGGTTTCGGCTTGCTCGCGGATTCATAGGGGGTCGCTGGTTCGGCCTAAATCGGTTATCATTAGATGTTCTAAGCACTTTAATGTGGGAACATGGTTCGAACCACTCCATGTATCCTGAAGCCACTTCTCATCTTCTAGTAGTTCGGGGTATGTTTAAAATATTGTGCTCAATGTGTTGAGAGTGGTAGCCCAGTTGCAGTGACATTGATCGTACTTAAGAACATATTTGTGCACGCTCGGTCCCCTTTTAGCCTTTAGAGGCTTAATGGGACTACGTGGTATTTGTTGTACAAACCCGTATTGTCGAGTGACCCTCCAAGGCATGTATGCCTCTTGAATGTCTTTGTACTGGATCACACCATGATACAAGGAGTAACGATAGTTCCCATGGAAATCAGGTGATGGATGATATGGCATCCAATTGACCTATCAATAAAATTGCGAACAAATTCATGTCACATGAAAATAAGTGTACAAAAATATAACATTATATAAAGGGTCATAAGTACCCGATATACGGGATAATGGTCCAAATTTCTCCGAAGCAACTTCAATCTACTATCGAATTGTGTATGTGACTGGGTAGGTGGTGCTCGCCAAGTTCCTTGGACCCGTGCCGCATATACGGGGTCTTGGTGGGGAATGAAATCTGAGTTCATTTCACCTCAGAAATCAATAAAGTATAGCCAGATCCAATTCTAAAACACAAGATATATGTTAGTACGGTATGAGTTATTATGGATGATTGGTAAAGGAAAAGTAGTGAATACTCACATATAGCAAACCGAGACATCCGGACACACATTTGTTTCAGCACGAGTTGCCTTCCCCATTTGCCTATATAAATGTGCGAGGGTCCAAACACCCCAAGCATACTTCCTGACTCCAGTCCAATCGAAGGCTAGGCAAACCAACTGTTCATCGACCCTTGTTGACTTGTCCGTAAGAAGAGTTAAGCCAACCAAAAGACCCATCACGGTGGCAAAGATAGCGGTGGGGTTGACTTGTTGAAATTCGTAGCCAGTCAACCATTGTTTCATTACGGCAGAAGGTATTCCTTGGTGGCGAATGTGCTCCTCCATATCATCAATGTCGACATTGTACAATTGAGAGAAGAGTTTTGTCGCAACATCATGTGAAACCTCCTGTATTGCTTCTATACCATCAATGGGAATCCCAAGAATGAAACTGACGTCGTGAAGCGTGATTGTCATCTCCCCCCACGGGAAATGAAAAATGTTGGTTTCTGGATACCATCTATCTAAGAAGGCATAGATAAGGGGGTGATCTGTAGCAGCGAGCGGGACATCCGCAAGATGTAACAAACTTGACTCAAGAGCCATGTTGTACCAATCTGTATGTTGGTTTTGTCTAAGAAGTCTCGGTAAATCTCTTAGGTGTCCCCCTCTGCTGTGGAGCATAGTGTGTTTCTCGTGCTAAGAATTTAAAAGAACATTATTAAAAAGTAGTAGAGATATTATTCACAAAATTGTAAAAAAAACTAATATAGATTCAATTTATGAACAATGCTATGATACTTACATCTGGATGATCCCATAGCAACTTGGCATAATGCCCTTCATAATCCACGAGTAAATCGTTGATATACGGACCTCCCGTATCATTATCCTCATCGTCGGCTCCGTTGCCACCACCGCCTCCATCCCCGCCTCCGTCACCACCGCTTCCACCCCCGCCTCCGTCACCACCCCTTCCACCCCCATCGTCGCCATCCAATTCATTACTATCATCATCATCCCCGTGACCGACTTCCTCCTCATAGTCGTCATCACGGATTGGGTGGGACGAACCCGATCCGTACATTTGTACATGAGAAGGTTCTTCATCCGCATCCATTTGTTCATCTTCACTATCAATTTGTATGGGGGTTGAAATATGCGGTAGCCGGATTGGTTGGACATTCCTTTTGTCTTGCAAAACTCCCCTTCTTTCAACCGATCGAGATTCACCGGTTTGTTTCTTGTACGGTTTTGGTGTAATCTTATCCTACAAAATTTAAAATTGATTTAATAAAAATAATTAGAAGTACAACAATATAGATATTTAGAAGTACAACAAAAATAATAATTTAGAAGTACAAAAAAAATGATTTAATAAAAATATTTAGAAGTACAAAAAAAATATTTAGAAGTACAACAAAAACAAATCTAAGAATATTTAGAAGTACAACAAAAAAAATTCTAGAATTTTCAAATTAATTTAATAAAATTCTAGAATTACATCTATCCGCAAATGAACGGTTCATTTGAACGGTTCATTTTTAAAAATTCTAGAATTACATCTATTTGAACGCTCCATTTGAACGAGAAGATGTTAGACAGAGTCATGTTATGATAGAACTTACTCTAAACGAGTCATATTATGATAATTAGTTTGATAAGAGTTTTGTTTGCCTTTTTTGTGGCTATATGTTGTTTTTCCATTTTCTATACCACTAGTAATGTATCAACTCCTATCAACAAGGATATATATGTCAAATTTTCAAAAGGGTCGATTTCAAAGCTGTCGAATAAATATCAAAACCGATCATACACATTATCCAAGCTTTTAAATTGTAGTTGGTCATCATCTCATCATATAGAATGCTCTACGACAAGTACAAGAATGAGAAAAGACAAACTAATTAATAATGTAATATAGACCAGGAATCCAAACACATGGCTGGAACTTCAAGCAGTTTACTTCCTTTACGTCAAAAATTAACTTGAGACCCCTTTTTTTTCTACTTTTGACAAGTATTTCTTTCTAGCTATGTTCATTTTAATCATGCATTTTATATGAACGGTTCATTTTTTCTAAGGTCCATTTTTTTTATATGGGCCACTTTAATCTCTTTATTTTTTATTGTATGGAACAAATCCACAAATACAAATATTCTAGAATTACAACCGATCGAGATTATGTGCATGCATAAGTACATCTAGCTATGTCCATTTTTTGAGTTGTTTTACCTTCAAATTATGACATTTATCGAGCCATTTCCGAACGTACATGTCCGAACGTACGCTTGTTTAAACTTTAATCATGGAGCTACATTGCCAATTTCTTGATAAATGCATGCATAATTGAAATTTTAGCTTTAACAGAACATGATATAACACTAATTAATCACCATAAACAAGGGGCTTTAAAGCTTAAACAACTATTGTGATTATTTTTAGTGACAAACATGATTCTAGAGGGTATAATTAGTGATGAAAAGGTTCTAATGAAACACAATACATGTAATTACTAAATTAAAATGTTCTTTATCAGTAATTAAGTCTTTATAAATCTCGAATTTATTCATGATGAATGACTTAATTAAATAATTTTTTTTATGAAAAAGACATAATTAAAACTTACTATGAATGCGCCCACTTTTTTCCCTAAAAAGCTCTTCTTCGGTGCCATCAGATTGAATTTCACTCTAGATTCAAAATCCCCTCACTCTTCGTTTGAGAAACCAAAAAAAATGCTTGAAATGAAGAACATACTCTCAAATTAAAATTGGAGGTCCGGTAGATGTTGATATAGTGAAGGAAGGATGGTAGCACTCAAGTAATGATGAAGTGAAGTCCATCATTTCTAGTCATGATGAGTACGAAGAAATTAGAAAATATTCTTGTCATGATGAAGTGTAGCTAGGAACAAAAGTGAAGTGATGTCTATAAATTGGAGGATACTGTCACGGGTATTTTACATTGGATGTTAATCGGTGGAACTGGCATGGGTTCCCTTTCATGCATGCCTCTATAAATAGGGGCTTTCATTATAAGTCTTTCAAATTATTTTTGAAAGTTTAACCGCCTGACTAAATTTATATGAAGACCATATTCGATATTCCAAATTTCAATGAAAGCTAGTTGTTTCATGTATGCTCTTTAAGTTGTGTTCACGAGCATGCTCTTTAAATTGATTTAATAAAAATATTTAGAAGTACAACAAAAAAATACATTCATTCTACTCGCTTTGTATGTCGGGCGCAATATGGACTCAAGACCACGACCAACATTTAAGTCATTAGTATTTTCTCTTGTTTTTCTATTACTTTATTTCGACACCTTAAATAAGACCTACGGAAATGTGATACAATGTTTTCATATTTTCATTCTACTCGCTTTGTATGTTGTAATTTGATATTTTCAAGTTAATGAAATGCCTATTATCTATTTCGATGGAACAAAAACTACTTCTTTCGCACAACTAATTAAGCTCTTACATATATATTTATTCATTTTGTTTAGTCAAATGTGTTTGATAACGGTATTTTAGTCGTCCTAATACGTCACTACCACAATTAAGGCTTAAGGAAACGGTTGGATTTTGTTTCATAAAGGCTATATGACCGTTTCATTATGCCTAATGAAACGGTTGTTGACCGTTTCAGGCGCTCATGTTGCTTTAGACATAATGAAACGGTTGTTGCAAGCTAATGAAACGGCTTTATGATCACCGAGACCAACCGTTTCATTTGTTGTGGAAGAGTGTTTCATTAGCTTAACCGTTTCATTACCTTTCAAAACCGTTTCATATTGTTGATCTAATGAAACATTAAACTTGTTATTATGAAACGGTTATTGTAGTTTTCATATGAAACGTCTATTAGAGCTATGGAAACGGTTGGTTGCTTTCTATGGTTTCGGGTCAATTGATAATAAAATGGCTGATTTCCCTATATATATATATAATTACATAATTTACTTAAAAGACAAATTGATAAACTTAAAATTAATTACTTAAAAGGTTTTGCTCGATCAACAAACGAGCTAGTATCATGTACTTACATACAAAATATATATATATACATATATATATATATATATAATGAACGACGTACTACATATATGTTCTTGTCGATCAATAATAATATATAATGAAATGTTGACAGTACTTATAATTACTAGTAAGTTGTGCTTACTACTAGCACATACAAAATATATAATGCTCGTTTGTGCTTACTACTAGCCCATACAAAATATATAATGCTCGTTTTTGTGCTTATGTCCTACCTGACCAAAAAAAAGCACATAGATTCCAACCAACTTCAAGCTAGCAACAACACTTCCAATGAAAGATGTGAGCTGAACTGCAATCAAAGAGAAAGACAAAAGTTCTCAGCTAATTCACTATTGATCAGTAACGCATTTTCACCCTAAAACACACTTCTTGCTATGAGCAGAAATTCAAAATAATATACATATACAAATGTGAGCTGAGCTTAAAAAATCTTTCACTAACATTAAATAATCAACACATCAAAATATCGTTTATTCAGCACATCAAAAACTCAGCACATAAAAAAACTCAACACATCAAAAACTCAGCACATAAAAAAACTGAACACATAAAAAAAAGCCATGAACATCCAAATGTTCCTTTGAATCTAAATTTTCATTTCCATTGGACATAAGCACAATAAGCCAGCACATAAAAAATAAGCCATACCTTAATTTCAAGGATCGTGTTCCTCTAAATCTGAATTTTCATTTCCATTGGATCCATCAACTTGTTCAAGCAATTGGAGTTACGTGTAAGCATAGTGGAAAAATGTGTAATAATAGAATGACAATTATAACCACCATCAGAAAATTGGCTTTGCCTAGTGATTTTAATACTATTAAACAATGTTATAGAGTAAGCATAGTGGAGGAATGTGTATTATTATATAGATAAGCTAGCTAGTATGAATTGGTGTGATCACGTGTTTCTATACTTTTAATTGGAGCTCACGTGTTCCTATACATCATCCAAAACCCATCAAAATACGTTGGCACAAATATGAGTAGCTAGTTTAAATTATTAGATTAGACTAGTGCAAATTAATCAATCACATCCATCTGACAACTAGAAGCTAATTAAAGGGAATCTAGTGACTTTCATTTTTATTGTTCATTTCACAATGTAGCTGGAGCAAAAAGTAGAAGTTGGAAGGTAAATTCAAATCTAGTGAAGTGAAAATAAATCAAATTTCAGAACCTAGGAAGGGAAAGCAGAAATGAAATTAAGGATTTTGTCATTTGTGTTCTGCCTCATTAAATTGCTCTTTACCCCTGGGTTATTTTTTTTACTGCAGCAATGCATATTTGTACAATAGAAATCATATGACTAGAGTAAAGAAGAAGACAGTAACCCCACACAATGGACCTGCTATTGTTATTGGATTTTTATTTTAATCAACTATTAATCACATGCTTAGTTAGCACTTAGCAGACACCAGCAATTAGTGGGAAAAGGGAGTTCAGTGCCAGAGTATCATGTCATCAAAGGCAACTAGACAAGTATATTAAAAGATAATTACCTTGGACAAATCGTGCATCAAGGTCATTTTGTTGTTTTGTGCACGTGTATCAACTAGGTTGTCTAATTTAAATCCAACAGCTGATCCTGGGAGATATGATAATTACAGAAGTTACTGACCAACAACTATAGACAACTTCATAATAATAGAATATCTGCGTTAAAATAACCAAAAAAACAAGCCAATTTTAGGCCTGAGAGCAGGAGAAAATTGAGGAACAACCACCTACCAAAATTTTGAGCAATCATACACGATGCAGCTGCTATCAAGATTCAGTCAGTGTTCAGATCTTGTTTGATATGGGACTTGTTTTGAATGTCGATTTTAAGCATTTGATCATGAGGAATGTGTAAATAACTATAAAAGAGGAATCACCTTCCCATTTTTAAATCATCAATAAAAATTTCCCCTAAAAATCTAACTCTGTGGATTTGAATTGAAAGGATAATTCGCTTGATCAAAGAAAGTGTAGGCCTAGGATAATGGCAAAGTTAACCAAGAATGTGTAAATAACTGTCTAACCTATAGCTGTGCCAGTAATTGTTGCTTTTTTGTTGTCTAATAATGCCTTACAATAACAGTATCAATAAGAGCAAAAAGTGCTCAGCTATTGCATAAAAAATAACTATTCAAATACATGTGATATGAGCAGCCTGTTCAACAATCCAAAGTAAAACACCACCGTATTAGAGCGGCGATGACGAAGAAGAACATTCCTTCCACTGATTTGAAGGTTCATCTTCTCCCCCTTTTCCTCTATTGAAATCACAATAAATGTAACAAGGGTTTATTCTTTAAATTGTAGTTTTGTTGCACTGATTTATTTTCCAGCCCTACTCATGTTGATTGAAATTCCTGATGGGACCTAAACTATTAGCTATGATTAATTAGTTGCATTCGGTTTAACAACAACTTACCAAATTACAATTGAACTTCTTGAAATTAAGATTATGGAGTTCAAGTATGTTAACCACTGAAATTTCTAGCATTGCTCTAGGATTGAGCATCTTAATTAGGGGTAGAATATGTGCAGGCTGTAGAAAGCCTTTTCCTCACATCCCAACCTGCTTCTGAAAACCAGCAAGCAACTCAATCACCTGATTACAAGTAAAAAATGGCTCTACTTTTGTGACTTAATTTGGACAGATTTCTGTAATCTCCTTTTTTACGCATTCTATTGCCACTCTAATAATATGGCAAGTCAAAAAAATCAGAGCAACGGAAAAAATCAGCAAGAGGCTAAATCAGTTCATTTGTATTGAGCAAAACCTTGGATTGAATAGCATGAAAAAGGCAGAAATCAGGGCATGGAAAGCAAGCACAAATAGTGGGCTATGAACAAACCTAAACGAAGGGTGAAGAACAAGCCATATCAAAATAAGGAGCACACACACATGCCGAAGCCATTTTCACAGAGGCTTTCTTCGAACACTTGGAATGCAGGAAATGGGAAAACGGACAAGACAAAACCAATTGCAAGAACAAGACAACCAGTGAAAATTTAAAGGGGCTAGGGTTTCATACCGATTTTGAGGAATTTCTTCTGCAGGCCGAAGACAGCCAGTAGCTGAGGCTCTGTGCCCGAGTTCGATTGTGAGAGATCGAAGAAGGAGATCGAGAATGGGTTTAGGGCTGAGATTGACTTAGAGCTCTTCTTCCAGAGAGTTCATGCGTGAAAGTTGAGGGCGGAGACGGGGTAAATGAAATTTTTGGATTTAATTTGCTGGCGGGGGCCGTGAAAATTTTAGCGGGCATAGACAGGCACATGTGGATGAGGCCTTAGACCATCCGCAACCATGCTCCCGCTACAGTACTATACACTCTCACTTTTTCAATTTCTCTCTCTGCCACATCATCTATGCACCCCATTTTGATTTTCACTCACATCCATGCACCCAATAATTCACACTTTTTCCATTTTCAATATTTTTCTCTTTCTCCATATATTACACATATATTATTTTTTGTAATAAAAATTATATAAAATAATGTAATTAATTATCACTATTGTGAAGTTGTGAGCCCTTAAATGCCTTAAAAACAAATTAGGTCACGGAGAAGCAATGGAGTTTTACTCGTGAGCAAATTCCCTAGGTATAATAATAATCATTCCGACTTAAAACGACCATTTCCCACAACGTACAACCCGATTTTCACTCCGTGCAACCTAATTATGTACAATTAAATTTAAATTTAACTAAACATATACAATATGGGTGTCTATGGGTAGAAAAAACAAAATTATAAATTATGATATAATTTTTATTTTTTTTGAATATGTGCAAATTTCAAAAATTAAAAAAAACGAACTTAACAAAAAAATGAAATAACCAAACGCCACGTGTCGCGCTCTCATTGAGAGGAAACGGGCTTCTCAGAACGCGACACGTGGCACTCTCATTTCCTTCCCCTTCCCTCAACAAACCGTGTTTTTGTTCCTTTTCAGTTCAAAACGACGCGTTTTGATAAATATCACGCGCATACACGCGCAATGCACCGGGTGCATACTGACATGGAACGGGTGCATAATTTGCTCCCCATTTTTTTGGTACATGCGCCCAACTCATTTTATATTAATATTTTAGTGGTTTTGCTCCCGCTACAGTTATTGTTGTGGATGGTCTTATAATTCTTAGTTTGTAGACCGTTTCATTAGATGAAATGTCATGTTTCATTATTAAAAACCGTTTCAGTTGAGTACGAGCCGTTTCTTGAACCGTTTCAGTAATTTTAACCGTTTCATATATCGTTTCATTAGACTAACCGTTTCAATAAACCGTTTCATTATACTAAAACCGTTTCATTCAAGTGTTTCCTTGAGCCTTAATTGTGGTAGTACCGATCAAAATAAACCAAACTACCTACTAGGAATGTAGTAGGGAAGTAAGGGTCGATTCCACAAAGACTCAGGTTTTCAATATTTATTGTTATGCTACTCAGGAAAAGGGGGGTTTTGAATGTTATTCTAAGAACTAAACTAACTAATGAATGCAAAAACTAAAGATAAGATGTAAAATATGGGAGAAATATGCTCAACTAGTTAATATCCATTGCGAACTTGATTATTGATCATTGATTATCAAAATTCTCTTTTTACCTTGACTAATCTATTGCGGAATGCTAATAACCTAACTTTATGGAATTATTAATCCTACTTCAATTTTAGCTATTAGCCCGACCGGTACTAACAACCCTAATTATCAAATAACCTAAGAGACCTTCTAGATTTAATTTGACAACATCATTAAGATTCAAGCATCAATAGAAACATGCATTCAGAGCAACCAGACATCCAAATAACATGCGATTGAATTCTCTTCTCTAATCAACTAGTCCTACCAGTCCTAGATTGATTAAAGGTTCTACTTATGATCTAATTAATTTCAACCGGTAATTAAAAAGATCTAGTTGTAATTCAACCTAGAGATTCAATTAGATGACCAGTCTAACAAAGCCCTAAATCAAACTTATTCAATCAAGCATAAAGAAAACAATCTAGCCAAGAAAAATTAAGAACAATCAAACCTCACAATAATTCTTCATTCACAACTTCAATTAACTAGTCAAGCAAAAGGAATTTAGCTACTGAAAGACATTGATAAGCTTACAAAGTTTCCCAAAGGGTTCTTGTTCTCCAAGTCTCCAATAACCAATGTCCAAGATTCAAAAGATTTATGAGATAATAAAACCTAGAAACTAATATCTAAAAATATATCTTAGAGTTTCTAAAAATACTAGCTAAAAGATGTTTCAACCCAAAAGTCCAAAGGCCCGTACAAAATCTCGTTCACGTCGACACGGGTGAAAACTCGGGCATGCACCATGGAAACTCGGGCGAGTTTCTGCAGCTTTGCCCGAGTTTTCAATGCAGAGGTTCTGGTGTCGAAACTCGGGTTGTTCCTCCAAAACTCGGGCGAGTTTTCGAACCTCCTGCCCGAGTTTTCAACACTGGTCGTCACATGACACTTCAGAGGCTGTTTTTACACACTTCGAGTTGGAATTTGGACTCAGAGTAAAAAGATGAATTGTATCCCTTCGAGTTAGCTTTACAATGACACCAAAATCAGCTCAATCCGACTATTGTAGCTCCAGATCCATCCCTTGCAAGCTAGGGGTGTCGAAACAACAACTCCAATACATAGTCCGGACCCAAGTGTGCTTTTCCCATCACCTCATGGGCTATTCTCATGGCTTGGTTCCCTTCTTGCCTCCTCCAATGCTTCGGTTTCACCTCCTCTACATTTGTTGTCTTCATATCTACAATCAAAAACCACAACAAAGTGTAGATATCCGAATCTTTCTAACAAACTACAAAACTAGCAAAACTAACTAAAACTAGAACAAAAACCATGAAAATCATAACTAAACATGCCCTACAACACTACCTAACATGTGTCTATCAGTGTTCTTACAATATATTATTGGTAATTATTATATGTGTAATTATTGTTGTATGTTATTTCTATTTTGAATTTAACATATCTAAATTGTTCGTTTCTCTAAAATTCTAAAGTGTTTGTTTTACCTAAATACGAAAATACAAGAATTCATAATCTAATTAACTATTAGTTCATTTGATATTTTTGTTTCCATAATCTAATTAAATCGGCTTTTCTAATGTACTTTTTTTGTTCAGAAAGGGGGCTAAGATCCCACAATTTTATTAAATATTAATTTCAAAGCTCATCACAGTAATAAGCTTTACTCGGAGGGGGACAAATGTGCTAATAGCTAAATTAGTTGACCAATAAATTAGGTCATAAATTAAGAGCTAATCTAAATAATTAATTAGACCCATCCCAATCCAATTTAGGCCATAATTTTTTGTATGCTTAAAATCCGAGAACTCAACGAAAACCACCATGAGCTCCTAAGTACGATAATAAGAATACTAAAATTATTGAAACACTCTTACTCGAATTAATGGACTTAACACCCAAACCGACCCCGAATCAACCCAACTTAACACTAACGTACTAGCCCGACTAAAATTGGGTATCTTAATTAATTAAAGTGGTAGCTAACTAACTAGAACTCACTAGTGAATACTTGAACCCAAAACAAACTCATGACTTACACTAGCCAACTATGATGCACAAGTCCAACTACACCTATACAGACTACCACCATTTCACTTACTTAAACCCTTCATTAATATAATCTACGCACATAAACACACCGCTATAAACAAAATTGTATATACGCACTTAAACACACCGCTATAAACACAGTTACTCCTTTTTACGAGTTAGGAAAGGATATTCTACCCCGCCTTCTATAGCTCCGTGCTCCACTATTATTAACTAGAGGTGTCAAATGGGTCGGGTGGATTCAGGTTCGGTCTTTTCAGGTTCGGGTTGAGTGCGGGTTCGGGTCAATCGGGTTACAGGTCAAGCCGGGTCGGTTCTTGAAAGGTTATTGTACGGGTTCAGGTCAACCTAACATGTTAAGAATTTTAATTTTTAACGATTAATAAAATAATATTATGATTAAATAATAATATTGAATAATAAAATATTATTTTTAATTGATTTTTATAATAATATTTTTGTTTATAATAGGTTAAATGTAAAAGTATATTATGATATTTATAAGAAAATATATTCATTTTACATATATATAAAATATCGGGTTGGTCGGGTCGGTTTCGGGTTTCAACCCAATCGGGTTCAGGTAAATCAGGTTTTTTTTCCTTTGCTCGCTACTATTCGGGTCTGGTTTCAACCCTAAAAATTTCGGTCGGTTCGGATCAGGTTTTTAATGCTCTATTTTTTTAGGATAAGTTTGGGAGAAATAAAAAATACACATAAAAAAAATTGTTAGAATACAAGGGTTGGTGGTGAGGTAACAACCTGAGAATGAATTAACTCTAAACGAAAATTGGTGCTTGAATTGTTTCTCACATCTGTATTTGGATTTCATTTCAATACGAACACCATTTGGATTTCATTTTTGGTGAGGAGCTCCGGTTCCCCAAGCCCCGGAACCCCCGCCTCCTCTTCTTTCCTTGTCTCAGCTTCTTTCCTTGTCCTGTGCGTGTCTTTGCGGAGCAGTTCCGGCTTCCCAAGCCGGAACACCACGCCATCCTACACCTCCGGTCCGCGGAGCCGGATTCCCCCAGTCCCATCGGGTGCGCCCAGCTCCCTGCAACGGGTGGAATCAGTATTACATCGGGTGCGCCCATCAGCTTACGTCTATATGCTTTAATTATATATGTAGATAATGTTTGTACGTGTCTTTGTATTTGGTGAAGAAACGAATTACATTCGGATTACAGGGATTTGGAAAATCAAATAATGCAACCACGCCTATGATGCTCTCCAAGAAGTACCATTCTGTGAACATAACATGTATTTTCTTTGACTCTAAGCAAACAAAAAAGATGATCTGGAATACTTGGTTTTACAAAATTTATTTATAGCTTATAGTAGGAGGATTTATTTGATCATGTAGAGTTGGATGTTGTTGCATTCGGATTTTTAGGGTTGTTGGAGGATTTATTAGGTGGGCTATTGCCTATTAGCTAGGTAGAAGATATGATAAAGATTTGGGTTATCTAAAGCCAAATTAATCGGGAATTCACCAAGCTTTGGGTTATAAAAACATAACGCTCTTCCTCGGACCAAATTAAAAGAAAGGGCGAGCAAATCACGTAGCATGGGTCTAGCTAAAACAACCATATGCATATTGGTGGCGATTCTTCTTCACTTGGCTCTAGGTACGAACTCGATCGATCAATTATTGTTTTTCTCATGTACATGCTAGCATATGAACAATAATCAATTTGTTTTTGTCAGAAGGAGAGACCCGGCTTCTCGAAACGGTGCAAACGGACTTGCATGTCATCAATCCATATAGGCATTTGTCACCCTGTAAAATTCCATGGTATGTCTATCTAGACCCGTCAGTTTACATGTATATTGAGAAACGTTTTCTCGCACGTCAAAAGTTAGGTTTTCTTTTTACTTTACACGCTTTCAGCCTAAACCTGAACCAGATTCTATATATACGATCTCACAAGTGTGCAGATTTCTTATATGTCGAGAGGGAAACGCCATGCATTATTACTCGACGCATGCAAGGATCGGTTGATGGAAATCGCTCATAGGAATCCTAAACTCGATCGCTCCATCTACAGAGGCACAGTGGATCCTTTAATAGACGCGGCGAGGCCAGAAGGAAGGCGGATTTCAAAGGAAGAGGTCAATAGAGACGTGATAGCTAGCTAGAGTGGTTGG
Source organism: Polygonum aviculare (assembly GCA_934048045.1). Taxonomy (NCBI): domain Eukaryota; kingdom Viridiplantae; phylum Streptophyta; class Magnoliopsida; order Caryophyllales; family Polygonaceae; genus Polygonum; species Polygonum aviculare. The sequence goes on along the minus strand of OW204032.1, from coordinate 2,408,412 downwards.
GAGGAATGATATATTTGTATGCTAGAGTATGTGGTTAGAGAGTTTATTTCCAGTGATGAATTTTAGTTCTGCATTTTGTTTGCACATCAGGAACCATTCGAAGGTCCACCGTATCACAACGCAGTTTAATTGTGAACCTTTTGACTATTATATGTTCGGTAAGAAGCAGTTGACATTTAGGTCTGTTTGTGCTCAAGAGATTTTCAGATCCAACGCTCAAGGACACTTTCTCTGTTTTATTTGAGAAAAACCAACTACAGCTGATCGAATTTGGAATCAACTTTTAATCTCATGTTCTGTCTCTCAGTTACTTCACTAGCTTTGGTTCGTGTCGTGATTGCGAATGGGAGGGCGATTTTTGCAGCAGCCAGGGCAATTCAACAAGGCTCAAGCGTGGAGGTGGCTGAAGCTGAGCCTTATCGAAGAGTGTGATTCATCGATCTGTTGTTGGTGTGCTGGTGGATCGAATTCTGGACAAGGCTAAGTCTTTTGTTGAGTGGAAGTGGAGCTATGTTCGTTTCTCATTTGACCTGTATTCACCCTTGTTTGATGAGTGTCTTAAGCATATAAATTTAAATCGATCAATGGGTATGCATGGCTAGAGATTTGAGTCATGTGAACACTCAAATTATAATACATATCAAAGTTGTAAACAATTCTTAGAGTAGAGGATCGGAAACAAGCTACAAATAAAAAAGTTAGGAAACATCAGGGAACAGAATACTAGAAAAACCGTCCCAAAATGGTTGCAGTTTGACAAAAAGATTTCTTTTCGAGCAACCAATGCTTGATGATGAGAAGAAATATATGAAAGATGTTGATCTTTCTGTTTTAGTTGAGGGCATTGCCCATGAGATACAAACTGGTGAGTGTGTCAATCGGGTGGGTCGGGTCGGGTTCGGGTCGGGTCATTTCGGGTTCGGGTCAATTCGGATTCCAGTTAAACACGGATATTTTTAATGATCGGGTCAGATCGGGTTGAACAATTTCGGGTCGGGTATACAATAAGTCGGGTAATGTTTGATCTTCGGGTCAATTTCGGGTGGGTCATTCGGGTTTCGGTTCAACTAAACTTCGGGTTGAGTCGGGTTTCGGGTTAGTCGGGTTTCCGGTTTAGTCGGGTTTCGGGTTAGTCGGGTTTCGATTTTTTCATATATTGAATGATAATTTTTGTCCTAATATCATTACCTTTAACACTAAATACTAAATATAGCACTTAAATTCAAAAATATAATTATAATAAAAAAATTAAATTTTAATTTTTTAAATAAAATATTTATTTGAGTGTAAACATATATTTAATGTATCTAAAATATTTTATTAAATGATATTATGTTTCTTTACAAGTATATATATGAGATAGTTCGTGAAAATACGGGTTATTTCAGGTGAAATGCTATTGATTCAGGAGAGTTCGGGTTTTCGGTGGATATCGGGTCGGGTAAGTTCGGGTTTTCGGATGATTTCGGGTCGGGTTACTTCGGGGATTCGGGTAATATCGGGTTAGTAAACTCGGATATAATCGGTTACGGGTTAATTTCGGGTTCGGGTTGATCTCGGGTTCGGGTCAAACCGGTTCGGGTCAGAAAAACTCGGGTTCACGCATTTCCCCCTCTTTTTCAGGTGTCGGGTCGGGTTCGGTGTCGGACGGGTCGGGCGGGTTTCTCGGGTCGGGTCAAGTTTTGACAGGCCCTACTGGTGACCCCTGCCCTTGGAAAAATGTTGATCTGTGTAGCACTGAGAATTATGATTTTCACTGAGTTATTGGGTTTGTGTTGTTGCTCTTTTAGTTTTTTGCATAAGACTCACCAATGAGAAGATTGATTTCATAGGATTCAAATTATCTTTACATCGAATGTTTTTCCTAGGCATGCTGATTTTTATTTCACTTGTTTTGCATGTTGTATGAAATTATACTTGCAATAATGCTCCATCAGAAGCTCATAGTTATTCATGGTTAGCTTTCTAGTCATGCTGATGTTTTATTCACTTATGTATCATGTTGTATGAAATTCTACTTGCAATAACGCTCAATAAGAAGCTTCCAGTTATTCATAGGTAGCTTTCTAGTTTTTAATTGTTACCTTATTCATATGTAAGTTTCCTTTTTCCCCAATTTTTGTTTCTCCTTCAGGATCCTTCGATTTACAATGAGTTTCAATTTCAACCTACATATATCCCATTTGATTAATCATGTATCCTCTGTATCATTATGTGGCCAATGGTTTTCTTGGTTGGAGGTGCCTTGCAAAGAGACATTGGATGATTAACTTAGATGGTCCAATTCTTGCATTAAAATCTTGTTCTTTTTCAATAGTCTGTTTTAACTTTTAACTAGAACAAGCAATAAATTAATGAGAGCCTTCTTCATATAAACAACATATAGATTATGTATGTGTGTATTTGTTAAGAACAGGCGCTTGCTGTTGATGCCCTGAAGCACTTCATTCCTGCTTACCATTTGCCAGTAGATGAAAAAGGGTATAGTTAATATCACATTAAAGTACATGAAACAGCTCAGTGATCCTAATGCTGCTGTACGAAGAGGGTCAGCAATGGCACTTGGTATCTTACCCGTTTAACTCACAAAATCTTGGATCAACTGCTACTACGCGTCGACGTTAGGCCCCGGATAAGCAGGTAAGCTCATGATTCGCTTGTCTATAACAGGTCCTCCAACAGTGAAATGGTACAGGCTCTGGTAATTTGATCCCTTCAGCCCAAGAACTTCATGCACTGCAAATCACAGGCCACATCGTTGTTAACTCAGAGCATTGATCTTAGAAGGAAAAGATTTTCCATTGCATACGAGGCAAGAAATACCATACCAGCGTCGTCAAAGAAGCAGCCAATTCCAGTAGCAGAAATACCAACCGCGTGAGCTTCAAGATAAAGAACTTGGCCAAGAACGCCCGTCTCCCAGAACAATCGTGGATACATCCACAGCCCTTTTTCACACAGCGTAGGCTCCATGCGTGCTACCATTCCTAGACTGAAGCATCCATCACTCGCAATATCCTGCGTATCCAGGCACGATGTATAAGCACAATTTACTGAGTGTACTTGAGAAAGGGGGGCAGAAGGGATTATTAAGCAATCATTCTCAAATAAAATTTGGCCTCTTTTCACCATAGTTTAAAGTGCAGCCAAGAGAATACGTTGTAACATAAGTCAAGTGCAAAGGTTAAATCTAGAGGTTTTCCAAAAAAAAAAAAATAGTAAAAATTTAATTTCTTTTGAATGAATAACCATCGCTTGAAACAATCAGTTAAAGTAACATTTCTGTCATAATTCCTCTTTAAAAACCATCGTTTAAACCCATTGCTAAGTATTTCGTGGGACTCGTTTTTTCTTAGCCAAGCAAGGTTTTTTCATAAAACCCCATCTCCTAATAAGTCTTTTCAAAGCCAGAGAGGTGGAACTGCATTAACCTTTACTTTCTATGCTGTGAGAACTCATCAGGTGGCACTACTCATGCATTATCGAACAAAGAAGCTATATCGTTAGGGATTAAAAAGGGCTTGAAGATGGAGTTATAAACTATTAAGCTCTACACATACCCCGTCTTTATTAACAAAATTTATAACGAAATGAAGCAGAAAAAAGCCTTACACTAGATATATGGATAAATATTGTTGAAACAATGACAACATCAACGTACCTGATGACACGAAAGTTTCTTGGACAGCTCCCTCCAATCCCCAACAGCGAGCTCATACAGCGGAAGATCATCAGGGCAGCCATTCGGCTTCTTCCATACGAATTCTTTCCTCGTCGATCTCTTAAGATCATCAAAATGGCCTTGGTTTCTCACCAGGAAGTACAGACCCTTGGGCAACCCAGTAACCCTGTGAACGAACAGAACACAATGCACCTCACTATCCCAAGAAAGCGCCCGAAAAGGCAAGGCCGACTGCTTTCCTTGCTTCCCGGCGCTCACAGAACCAGAAGGAAGACAATGCAAAAGCATCTGGTAAAACGTTTGCTTATCCATCATCGTCTTTCCGTCCATGTCAACTGCGCTCCTCCTCTTCCTCACCACCTCCCGAACCGTAAGGCCTTTATAACAATCCTCAGCGCATAAGCCACTCGGTTGAAACGGCTCAACAGTAAAAGCTTCATCCATTTTCAGCGGCTTCTTCACTGCCTCTGCAGTCCTATAGATGATATCCCAAACCACGTGCTCCTTGCTAAGCGAGTTCGCCTTTCCCTTCCAGGCCAAACTCGACAGCTCCGATACACCCCTACTCAAACCCTCAAAATCCATATCCAATTCACCCACCGCACTCGGGAAAACCACCAAAACACAATCCGGGTGCTCGAATTCAACCTCGGGGAACTTCCCTTTCACAGGGCGAGCCGGGATTTTCAGCTCCGGGGAAAACTCAAGACCCATCAGACTCTGTAGCTCAGCATGGCCCAAAGCATCAAGCAATTTCACATCCCAGCCGAGCGCAGCGGCCGCGATCGCAACAGCAGCAATGGCGTGGCCAACATCATGGTTGCAATACCTGAACGCCCTTTCCCCATACTTCCAAGCTTCTCTCCAGAAGACGGAAGAGAACCCGACCAGAAAAGAGTTGTCAGGAAAGTTGCAATCTTTGAAAAACTGACGAGGGATTTCAGCTCTAACCTCTAAGGCGTGTTCCTTGGGGGCGTAATGCGCAACGAACGGGGAGCTCGACAGGGACTCAATTGGCCATGGCGCGATGAGATAGGCCTCCGTCGGGTGCAGATTTCCGCTGCTAGGGTTTACTCGGAGGGACCAGGTGGAAAATCCGGCCGTCTTCCAAGCGGAGAGGGCCAGAGAATCGTAGAAGAGCTGGGAAATTGAGGAGATGGAGACCGGGGTTGGATGGGTTTGGGAGAGGAAGAGGGATGAATAGAGAGGAGAAGGGAAATTAGGGTTAGCGTTTGGGAGGTGAATCAGAGGGGAGCCTTGGTACCGACGGAAGGGATTGGGCTGGTTGGCCCAATCGAGGCCGGCGGGGCCCCGGGCGTAGCGGGTGAAGTGGTGTTTCGTCTGGTTGTGGTAGTTGAGGACCTCGGCCAGGAGGGGCGGTGTTTGGGAGGGCGGGGAAGAAGAAGAAGAAGCGGAAGAAGAAAGGTTCATGGGGAATTGGATTGGGCGGAAGGAAGAAAGGCGGAAATGGAGTCTTCTGGGAGGAGTTGGAAGAAGAAGAGGAGGCATGGCTTATCATGTTAAAAGCTTCACCCAAAGGCCTTCAATGGCCGCTCCTTCCTCCTTCCTCCTCTCTCACCCACATTGGTGAGAGACCCTTTGGGCAATTCGGAATTAAAAAACGGAATTTTCACATCCGGAATAAAAAACTCAAAACTAAGGGCTACAAAACGGAATTTTCTAAAATCTAAATAAATCAACTAATTTTAACTTTAGAAAGTGTGAGTAAATTAACATTTCAGTTTCCAAAGTGGTGTAAGCCAATGGTGATATTCAGTTTCAGTATTTATAATCTTGTCAAAATAAGTAACAGTTGGGGCATTAAGTTAAATCATAGAGCAAAATATATTTCAATTTCGAGCATTCTTCAAATAGGGTCTTGCTATTTGTCGCCCCGGGGGCGATAAATAAAATTCCAAAAATAGTAGTGTATCTTATTAGACATTATAGATAATAGATTTAGATTTGCAAGTATTAAAAACAAATCTTTTCCTAGCAACTAATTATCATATCTAAGCTTTAATTAATTAGTTGTTATTTAGATTTTGTTCATTTTACAATTTTGATTATAGGTGACGTATTTATTTTAAAAACTTCCATTAAAAATACAACAAAAAAAAATGATAGTATTACTTACGTAACTGAGCATATAAAAAAAATCATTGTTACTTTAACAAGAAGTAGAAGTAAGAATATATGATTTTATTCATCGTAGTAGTAAATATTTTCGACAAAAAAAAAAGAAGTAGAAGTATTAATCACTAAAAAACATGTAAGGGTGATACAGTAGTCATTATCACAAACTAACTTGAACAATATAAATATAAACTAACAAATTAAATTTCTGATATTTTAGAGGAAAGATTGGATTAATTCTCAAATCACTTGCGTTCACATTCTTGGACACCGGTTGATTGTTAAAGATGTCCTAAATTAACTGGGAAGAGTACAATTACGTAACAAACTAAAAGGAGAAAATCTTGCACATAATTATTAATTAGTTAAAATTTAGATATGATAATCGATTATTAGGCAATGATCTTTTGTAATACCTAACCATCAAGATTTATAATTTTTAATAAGATACACTTCTAATTATAGGATTTTATTTGTCGCCCCGGGGGCGATGAATAGCAAAACCCCTTCAAATAACCAACCTGACAATAAACTATTAACCTCACACCCAACCTAAGATAAAATACAAAGCAATTTTAGCATGCAAAATTCAAATCTTTGTTAAAGTTTGATCCACATATTTTAGGCTGAATAGAATAATAAATTTGTTACTCATATCCTTTAAAACTAGCTTTTATACCAATTTGATATCTTATTCAAATTTTGATATCATACGATTTTTTCTAACATGATATCCTTATATAAATAAGAAATTTCAGTTGGTTTTTTTTCTTTAAAGTTTTTTCCATCATATATTTTTTTTAACTTGGTAATTAATATGGAAAAAATATTCCTTATTAATTAGTATACCTTTATCGCTACCTAATCTTGAAAATAGTGAAAAAACATGATCTCGAATTAATGAAATCACGGTTATGTTCATATGACTCGTATAAGGTATACGATATTTACTAGTTAAAAGTAAGGAGAAAAAATATATAACCACCATTTATTTTTACTTGTTTACACAAAATCACCATTTATAAAAAGTTTTGCAGAGACCATTCTTTATTACAAATTAGTTGTGCAAAACCATACCTTACAAAAAACATTATACAAAACCACTCTCTATTACAAACTAGGGTCAATACCCCGCACGGGCTTTGTTTACAACAGAATGATTGTTGCTTGAGAAAGAAATCATAGATATTGAGGGTGTATATCATCAAAAGACGATCATGTTGTAATGACCGAATTGTCTATAAAATTTCCATCCATGATATATGCATAGTAGAAGTTAGACCTTGCAAGGAGTTTCATCATCTTATGATATTACAGTAGAACCTCCATAAATTAATACGCGATAAATTAATAAACACGGTAAGTTAATATTCTTCTTCGGTCCCGACCTAGAGCTATGTAAAATTCGCCAATTTTCGATAAGATAATAAGATAATAAATTATCGAAAAACCACTATAGAAATATAAGGTCCCAATAAAAGTATAAATTAATATAATGTAAAATATTACATAAATATAACTAAGAAAACTTTCGAAACATAGTAAAATATGATCCTATTGTTAAAACTTAAATCTACTTGAAGTATATCTCTAACTTATATATAAGGAACGTACAATAATACTAATAATCCAAAATTCGGCCGGAAAATTGTCCGTGTTTTATTAGTGAACATGTTAATGTTAATAGTTTGGCTATGCTTTTACGATTTTTACAGTTGGAATTCTTTTTGGTTCAATGACAATAACTCGTATTATTTTAAGTTAATAAATTTAATTTAGTCACATTGTAATTGATGGACTATTCAAATTTCTAATAATGTAAGATAAATTAATTTGTGTGATCAAACATTTATTGATTAGTCAAAATTGATTTAAGAACACTCAATTCTTTCAATTAATTACCTTTGTCCTTTTGAATTTTCTATCCTATGTTTAATGCAATAATATAATGTCATATATGTCACTTAGAGAACTATAATGTAGTGTGCCTAAAATGTAAATAATAAATAATAAATGTTGATAATAGTTTTTTTGATCACAATCTTGATAATAGTTACTCTTGCAAATTATGTCTTATTCTCTAATCCTGGTGCCTAAATTATTACCACCATGATCCATTTTTTTTTATACTTGTATACGTGTAATCAATCTCATTGAGTGATCTACTTAAAGTTGGACCCTTGTAACTTCCATAACTTCCACTGTCGTTATTCTTCTGGGAATTCCCTTGAGTCAGAGTATTCAGTCCTTGCTTTATGGAAGCAGTTCCGATATCAACTACCTCACTAAGGAACGATTTCTTCTCGTCCATGGGAGGCCTATAGACTATAGTTTGTATTCCCAAAACCTTCTATTCTTCTCCTAACATCTGCAGCTGGTGCGGGCTTATTATCCTCGTTAGAGAAGATAGCAACAATCAAGGGGTGAGCTTTACAACATGCAACATAAGCTACACTTAGAGAAACTGTATCAGGTTCGCTTCTCAAGCATGCAAGCGTATTAATACAACAACACACTAATGGTTTCAATTTGGATTCCAATATAATATTTTGCAGAGTCCCAGCAGATGCAAATTCACTAAATACATTCATATACAGGTGTTCTTATTTTGATTTCAACGAAAGAAACAAAATTAACCCTAAGCAAATTCCTCCAATAACGCCAATTGGACAGGAGGACCTTGCAAGATCATGAAGATAGATATTTCAGTACATGTAAGCAAATTCCTCCAACCGAATTGATGATGATGGCAATTGCCCGGCCAATAACTCTCCCTCCCTATATGTTTATATATTATCAACATGTATGCGCGTTGCGTTGTAGATTAATTAGGTTTCTTGAAAGAAGAAGTGCTTGACGGAAGCACGCGAAACGCAGGTGCGAACTACGAAAGAAGCCACCTTACTGATTTCGCTTTCTATGTCAAAGTCATATCTTCATAGTGAAATTGTACTATTATTCAGATAAAAAAAAATGAAATTGTACTATTGTGGGCATTCTTAAGTCTGGTGTTGTCTATCAAACAAACAAAGAAACAAAAAATAACTTCATATTAGATTCAGGATCCAAAATTGTTGGCAATAAACCAACCGAATGAGTTTTTCTCAGTATGTGAATAAACAGAATCAGTTTTTGTTTTTGTTTTTGTTACTCATTCAACTAACTATTCATGGTCCCAGATCATGGTCCCAGATCTAGGCTTAGTGTGAGGGCGAGAGAGAGAGCAAAGAGAGAGAGCAGAGAAGGGGGTGAGAGATGGAGAAGAATTGCACCGGGTATAAATGTGGGAGGAAGGTCAATCTTGCTGGCCGAATAAATTCCACCGTTACTCTGCGTTAGTATTGGCTTAATTTCGACCGTCATAATCACCCATTTCATTCGCCCGTTTTCATCCAAAAACTATCAAACGGACGCCCTTATTGCTTGCATAATTAAGCCAATATTAATGCCTTTTTGACTAAGTAAGGTAATTAAATAGGGTAAATTTCTTTTTCTGATGAAACTATAATATCATGAAAACATTGCTATTTGTATAAAATGATGGGGCATTTATTACAGCAGATGACTCTTCTTTATAGTATTATATATATATTATATAGATATAGATATAGAAGATAGATAGATTAGTTGTACAAAACCACCCCTTATATATATGATAATTTGTAATGAACAACCCAAAATCCTACTTTGTCAAACCATCCATTAATTCTTTGCTAAATTTATTTGAGTAAATAGAAAAAATCGATAAAGATACTGACAAGACATATCTATAAAATCTCTAAGGATTTGTTTGGTATCGATATAAAGTATGGGTTTCGATATCACTATACCCATACCAAGTGTTTGGTAAATTAGATTCGATATCAAATACCTATATTTAATGTTTGGCAAAATCAGATATATATCAAACTGATATCTTGATATCAATTTTCACACCATTTGATATACCAAACTTTTGGGAGGTTTTGCCATATCTTTATTTTCACATCCCTTTATCCTGGTTCTTTTCCTTTCCCTCCCCCATTAGTGTTGTCTCATCTTTTTCCACTCAGCCATGTCAATTTCTTCAACAAGCCAAGAGAAAACATCACCAACCAGTTTTTGGATCTAGAAATTGTAACGAGTTTGTCAAAGTAAGCCATGTCTCTGGCCAAGGGACACCATTTCGAGTTCCTTCCAAACTCCACAAGTCGACAATCTTTTGATCTGGTGCTCCACTTCTCTTGCCCAGATCTGGAGATGTCCTTTGTAAATTTGGGCACAATAGTAATTGACTGCTCCACTTACCTTGCCCAGATATGGAGATGTCCTTTGTAAATATGGGCACAAATAGTAATCGGAGGCAACAATATATAAAGTTAAAATGTCACGAAATTTTGGTGTTAGTGTGTAAATGGTATACTTCCATTTACACACTAACACGAAAATTAGGTTTTTGGAGTTCTTCAAAAATAATGTTAGCATATGATGGTGTAACACCCAGTCTTTCTGACAAGGCGTTACTCAGTAGTAGACCTCACGAGGCACTACCAAGCTAGTTTGACAACTGAATAACTGGATCTTGCAACGCAGGCACAACGAGAAAACAAGAAAACATCCAACTCGTTTAATGAAAGAAATAAGACTTATAGTCTCCAAACCAAAATGTTGTGAACCAACCCTCAAAACAACACCAGAACAAATTCTAACAACGACTCGACTAACAACAACTGAAAACCCAAAAGTCAAACAAACTCATACTCACTTAAGAATATCAGAAACACCACAATAAGAGCTAGTAAACAAAACAACACCCCAAATCACTAACTATTGTGACACACGCTACCGCCCTGCTCCACCATTTCACCGAGGCTCGATCACGGGGTCCTGATTACCTGGAATGAAAAATAGTTTCCCCGAAGGGTCAATCCTACTCTATCAAGTCAGAGTCAACATAGCAGCTACAAGACGTTTCAAAACAGTTTCCTAAGGTCAGCAACCAAGTGTCCACAAACACACACATAACTCTAGTCCATTCCTAAATTCAGTTAGTCACAATCAGTTTCAAAGTCCTTATCTAGACAATTAAACTATTATACACAATCACTTAATAACCCATCCAAACACATTTATCAATTTAAAACACACACATACACACACACACACACACACACAATCGTACGCCTCACTTCAGTCAACTTCATATAAGACATGCAATCAGAAACTTTACCTATGATATGCGGCACTGCCCCTATAACACCGCATACCTTTACGCTACCTAGGCTAGCGACACTGCCCCTATAACACCGCATGCCATGACAACGGCGTATCAATCCCACGCCGGACTCAGAGACGGGCCATCTCGTAACCAACCATCCTCATTCCAACCGTCCATCTTATCACAACCATCCATCCATCACAACCATTCATCTCATCACAACCATCCATCCCTCACATTAAGCCTCCACTGGAGCGCTGCCCAACACAGAGAAAACTGACACACAACTATATATGTAGGTGGGTAATTTACCGCCATAAATAAGGATAATATTTCTGCCAGCCAGGTAAGCATATCTAATAAATATCTTTATTAGCCTATTAAATCCTGGTAGTTATCCAGTAGTTGGAAGATTCTATCCTATTTAAGAAGATAGAATTATTGATTGGGCTCCAAGGAAGAAACCCTAGCCCTCTCTCTCCACTATAAATACATGGCTTGGCCATGTGGAAAAGATATATAAGAACTACCCTAGAAGAACTACCTTAGAAGGGCTGATAATCGCTCGCCCTGACTCTAGAGGGGTTGATCATCGCTTGTGATCGCCCTAGCCCTGCGCCTTTCTCTCTACAGTTTACCCTTGCGAATACTCTACTGACTTAGGCATCGGAGGTGGATTAGGGGGTCCCCGCCCCCTTTGTCCATTGTTTTGCAGGTTTAGGTCATTGAAGGAGGCTTGGAGAAGAAGGTCATTGAAGAAGGAATTGAGACTTGTACACAGGCATATTTCGTGTACTAACATTTGGCGCCGTCTGTGGGGAACGAACAGGTTTTCGACCTTCATAAACCCTACGAGAGCCGATCTGAGGAGGCTATGGATCGCTTGTCCACGAGCCCGGATCGAGACAACCCTGGGGCAATCGCGCCAGGCGAATCGCGCGATTCGCTTTCCGCAGCCCCAGAGCCGCAACTACGGGTTGACAACCCGCGACCGCGGATCGCCGCCCGCGACCGCGAGATACCCACCCGCGCCCGCGGGTCGGAGGGCGATCGGCGAACTCCTAGTTCGCTCTTGGCAGGCGCGGACCCGCGACCGCGGGTTCACCACCCGCGACCGCGGCTCGTCGCCCGCGACCGCGGGTCACCCTCCCGTGACCGCGGATCGACGCCCGAGCGGTTGGACTCCGAAGATCGCTCGGAGGAGCGAATCCCGACACGTGCAAACCCCGATATTCGCTCGGGAGATTGGACCACGTCGCGATCCGTGCGAGGCGCCTTGCCCGGATCCGACTCTACCCGTGACTCAGTCCCCCTCGCAAGCGCGTCTGTTCATCGCACAGACCTGTGGGGACTCGCGTCAGGCAACGGGATTGAGAGTCGTCGCCAAGTATGGTCCGATTCGGCTTTGTCTAGTCGGTCAAGGGATTTCGTGATGCGCATCGCTGAAGTCGAGGCAGATTTAGGCCAAGAGATCCGCGGTAGGCCTGAAAGCGCGACCGCGATCGTACAGCCAAACCGTGACCGCGAGTCGTGAGGGCGCGAGCCTGAGCCTAATCGCGAAAACCCTAATTCGCGGTACGTGATGGGCCGAACGATTTACGCCAACCCAAGCGGCAGGGTTGAGGCATCATCCTCCACCAGGAGCGAGCAGGATGACAAAGTCGTCCATATCCTGGCCGGTACTCTAGGAGAGGACGAGGTGATGTTGTCAGAATGCGAACAGGCTAGGTCTCGCTTGGACCAAGTCCTAGAAGAAATCGCAAGGCTGAAGCACGCTTTGGGGAAGGTTCGGGGCGAGCGCCCTATCGACGAACCTAGGGATACTTCGCGACTCGCTAGCATCGTCACGACGGCGGGCGATCGGAGTAGCCCTAAACCCATCAATGCTAAAGAGCCAGAGGAGGTGCGATTCGATTGCAACGGCAATTGCCGGCCACCTGAAGGCCGAGGAAGGAAGAGGGGTCGCGAGCCATCCTCATCCAAGAAATCGCGGGCTGCGAGCCACCCTCGACCCGAGGATTCGATCTCGGAGGAATCAGCGGACCCCAGCGATCGCGGAAATTGCCGGGGCGGCAACCGCGACCGCGTTCTGACGACCCGCGACCGCGGTCCAAGATACCGCGACCGCGGTCCCAGCATCCACGCCCGCGGTTCAAGCGAGCGGCGCGTGGGTTTTGACGAACCTGAAGACGAAGGTCATGGCTCTCCCGAAAACCCTAATTCGATTCATGATTGGGGCAGTAGGGATGAGCATGAGGGAGAAGACCGGGCTTTTACGCGCGCTGAGAAAAGGTTACTCGAACTCTTAAAATCGCAAAGAGGAACCTTGCAATCAGCGCAGGAGCAGGCCAAGCGCAAGTTGGCAATGGTGACATTGACACCATTTAGCGAAGAGATCTTGCGAGCCAAGCCCCCGGCGGAATTCTCTCCACCAACCTTTGATCTTTACGATGGACATTCGGACCCCATAAGCCACATAGCCTTGTTTTCATACAAGATGACGTTGTGGGTGTCCGAAGAGGCCGTTATGTGTAAGATGTTTCCAAGCAGCCTCACCTAGGGATCTCTCAAGTGGTTCCAAAGCTTGGAACCCGGATCAGTACGATCATGGAGACAACTTGCCACTTTGTTCGTCAAGAATTACGTCACTAATTGCCGAGATGCAGTGTCCCTTGACACGCTCTTTGATCTCGAGATGAATCAAGACGAGAGCTTGCGCAGCTTCTCGAATCGTTTCATGGAATGCTACACCGAGGTTGGGGGATGCGGTGAGAAAGTCGCATTGACCGCTTTCAAAAGAGCTCTCCCGCTCGGAAGCAAGTTGAGGGAGGAGTTGATACTCTATCCTCCTTCCACCATCGATGGACTGCGAGAGTGCGTCTGTCGACATGTGCGCTTAGAAGAAGCTGATCGCGAGGCTAGAAGGAAGTCGCCTTCCTCGCCTCAGGCCCCACCCGAGCGTGAGAGCCCCAGGATGGGAGAACGCTTATCAAGGAATCAAGGGAGCAAACGGGTCAAAGGCATCCGAGTACGAACGCAAAGGCGAATTAAGAAAAGACGACGGGTCGTGCGACCGCGCCCGCGAGACCCAAGCCGCGACCGCGGTACTGTGCACCGCGACCGCGGGTCTCCGGACCGCGACCGCGGTTTCGGTCCAGAACGCAACATCCCCTCTCTGGGGCAGAATCGCGGCAGGGGCAGATCGCGTCGGAGACGACCGGCAAATCGCACCCGCAACCACGTCTGAACAGGCGCAACCGCGGGTACCTGGACCCTTACGCGCGGGGATCCCGGGACTAGGATTCATGTAGACAGGGGCACTCTTTTTCCCATGTGGTTTTTTGATGAGGCCCCTAGGTTGTTCTTCTTTCATTAGCTTAATTTTTTAGGATCATATCATTCATGTTTATTTTTTATTATCGGTTTTTGCATTAGAAGAGTCTTGCATAAAAATAATATATATATGCGCTACGTTAGTTCATCATACTAACGGACTCCTGCGTATGCTAGCTACGTAGGGGGTTCCCGCGATATACGCTCACGGATGTTCCCGTGATATTCGCTCACGGCGGTTGTTCCCGCGTCGCTCGCGCGGTGGTTCCCGTGTTTACGCTCACGGATGTCCCCGTGATATTCGCTCACGGCGGTTGTTCCCCCGTCGCTCGCGCGGTGGTTCCCGTGTTTACGCTCACGGACCGCGATATTCGCTCGCGGAGCCCCCATGATATTCGCTCATGGGGGGGTGGGACCGTGACGTTCGCTCACGGGGGTTCTCATGATACTCGCTCATGAACGTGCAAACGTGCCCGTCTCCTAATCCATATAAGTCACGCCAAGTCAATCCCAGAGTACCTACGTCTTAGTTACGCAACTAAGACGTAGGTGGGGCATTTGTAGGTGGGTAATTTACCGCCATAAATAAGGATAATATTTCCGCCATCCAGGTAAGCATATCTAATAAATATCTTTATTAGCCTATTAAATCCTGGTAGTTATCCAGTAGTTGGAAGATTCTATCCTATTTAAGAAGATACAATTATTGATTGGGCTCCAAGGAAGAAACCCTAACCCTCTCTCTCCACTATAAATACATGGCTTGGCCATGTGGAAAAGATATACAAGAACTACCTTAGAAGAACTACCCTAGAGGGGCTGATAATCGCTCGCCCTGACTCTAGAGGGGTTGATCATCGCTTGTGATCGCCCTAGCCCTGCGCCTTTCTCTCTACAGTTTACCCTTGCGAATACTCTACTGACTTAGGCATCGGAGGTGGATTAGGGGGACCCCGCCCCCTTTGTCCATTGTTTTGCAGGTTTAGGTCATTGAAGGAGGCTTGGAGAAGAAGGTCATTGAAGAAGGAATTGAGACTTGTACACAGGCATATTTCGTGTACTAACAATATATATACCAACTTTCAAAACAAGTTTTCAAAACGATTTACACATAGCACACATATCCAAAACATTTTCAAAGATCAATCGGGACTAGTTCCCAAAACCAATCTCATAACTACCATGCAACCCTAACAGGTTAGAACATAACTGAGTAAGTCGAAAATCGACTTACCTCAAAGGTAGAAGATCCTGTAGAACCGGAAAATTGATAGCCAAATCAAGAACGGTTCCCTATACAATTTAACGAGCCAAATTAATCACTTAATCATGCTAAACCTCAAAACTCCACCCCGACTAATCAACATCAAGCTACGGACTTCAACTTTGACTTAGACTATATAATCTCATTTAACAATTAGGCTTAGTTTCCTCTCACCCACTTGATTCCCACTCACCTCAATTCTGTACACTTCCAATCGTCCATTGATCTGATGTGGCGATGACCCATCTTAATTAATTTCCACTTACCTCATCTTAAGTACCCACATCCAAGCTTTAATGGGATCCTCATCATTATTTTTCCCTTAATTAATTTCCCTTGCCTTCCTTTATATTAATCTTTGACCGCTTCCCCACGATTCCATTCTATTCTGTTGTAAAACGAACAGAACAACTACGCCTTAATTTGTTCGATCACGGTCATACATATAAGCACCAGTTTAACGATAGCCAAACTTAATACGACACTACTAAAACAAGAGGAATTAGGAAGATTTTCTGTTGAGATTATGGCCTTGGAAGGCTGAGTATATACACGTACATATTGCCTTATCCAAAGATAAGAGAGCATACCATCAACAATATATGGAAACTATACAATCAAATATATCTTTCCGTAATACTCCCCCTCAAGTTGGAGCATGTGGATCAACAATGCCCAACTTGGACGATAAATACTGAAATTGACCCCTTGATAACGCCTTTGTAAACATGTCAGCTGGCTGATGAGCGGTAGACACATGAGACGTACGAATAGTGCCATTGAGCACTAAATCACGTACAAAATGACAATCAATTTCAATGTGTTTGGTACACTCGTGAAAAAACGGATTGGTCGAGGTGTGTAGAGCAGCCTAACTATCACAGAAAAGACGGATGGGCGCTTTGTGCGCGATGCCAAGAGAATAAAGGAGTTGTTTCAACCAAACGAGCTCACAGCAGACAGACGCCATTGAACGATACTCGGCCTCAGCTGAAGAACGAGAAACCGTATGCTGTTTCTTGGTCTTCCAGGAGATAGGAGAGGAGCCAAGCATGATAAAATAACCAGACACAGAGCGTCGTGTGATCGGGCATGCTGCCCAATCAGAATCACAAAATGCAACCAATCGAGGAGCATCACCAGCAGAAAGACGCAAACCTTGTCCAGGATGTGATTTGAGGTAGCGAAGGACGCGCATGGCGGCATTCCAGTGTGCAAGTTGCGGCTTCTGCATGAATTGCGACAACACATGGACAGCATAACACAAGTCAGGTCATGTGATGGTGAGATAAATGAGACGTCCAACAAGACTCCGATAGCTCTCGGGATCACCATAGTCTCCACCCGAAGCTTCAGCCAGCCGATGGTTGGGATCCATAGGAGAGTCACAGGGCTTGGACCCAAGAAGACCGGAATCAGATAATATCTCCAAGGCATACTTCCGTTGGGAGAGAAAAAGGCCGGAAGAATTACGAGCAATCTCAAGACCGAGAAAGTACTTAAGGACCCCGAGATCCTTCATATGAAAGCAACTGCTGAGATATGTCTTGAATGAGGCAATAAGAGAGGAGTTATTTCCTACAATGATAAGATCATCGACATACACGAGAACGTGTAGAACGTTCCCATTACGAGCCAAGGAGAACAAGGAATAGTCAGTACAACTCTGAGCAAAACCAAAACCCCGTAATGCAGCTGCCAGTTTAGAGAACCAATTGCGAGGAGCCTGACGCAATCCATATAAAGATTTGCGAAGCTTGCAGACCTGACCAGGAAGAGCTCGAGAATAGCCTGGAGGAGGTGACATATAGACCACTTCATCAAGATCACCATGAAGAAAGGCATTATGGACATCCATCTGATGGAGTTCCCATTGCTGAATGGATACAACAGATAGAAAGACACGGACAGACACCATCTTTGCAACAGGAGCAAAGGTTTCATTGAAATCAATTCCTTCAACTTGTCGGGTGCCGAGAACAACAAGACGCGCCTTGTAGCGCTCAACTTCTCCTGTGGATTTGTATTTAATCCGATACACCCATTTGCAGCCAATAGATTTCTTTTCAGGAGGCAAAGTCGTGAGGGACCAAGTTGGATTACGTTCAAGAGCCTGCAACTCACTGTCCATAGCAGCACGCCATTGAGGTGATGAGATGGCTTCTTGAAAAGAAGAAGGTTCCTTTCCTGCAGTTACAGAAGCTAGGAAACGTGCATGGTTATCCGAAAAAATAGTTGTAGAAACATAGGAAGCTATCGGATAGAACGAACCTGAGGGCACTGACGAGGTGTGAGAGGAAGATTCAACGGGGGGGTCGGGTCGAACAGCTGTGTGACAGACGAAGACCCGGAGACGAGTAGAAGATTGTCGTGGGCGAGAACTTCGACGAGGAGCATTCTGACCTGCGACAAGGGCGTTCTGATCTGCGACGGGAGAAGTAGGCGGCGGCGGTGGAGAAGCCGGGGCTGCCTCAGGTGTCGCTGATGGAGCACGAGAGGGAAAGCTCCCCCTATCGATGGACGGCGGATCAGAAACGTCAAAGACGGCCGGATGCCGGCATTCATCATCATCAGATGCCAAATCAGAGGCAGATGCGGAAGCTGAATATGGAAAAATGTTCTCAAAAAATTGCATATCGCGAGAGATGAAAATTTGGCCTGTTTCAATATCATACACACGCCAACCACGCTTGCCCGGCGGATAACCAAGAAATATGCATTTATGACTCCGAGAAGCAAATTTGTCTCTTGGTTTAGGATTTCGGGAAGCAAAACATAAGCATCCGAAAAATCTTAATGTGTGTGTAAGACGGGACGTGACCATGAAGCAACTCATAGGGAGTCTTGTGGCCGAGAATAGAGGAAGGCGTGCGATTAATGAGATAACAAGCCGTTAAATCACACTCGCCCCAGAAATCAATCGGTAAAGAGGCATTGAACCGAAGTGCCCTGGCAACATTGAGAATGTGGCGGTGTTTGCGTTCAACTCGACCATTCTGCTGCGGAGTGTACACACAAGATGATTCAAATAAAATTCCTTGAGAGGCAAAGAAGGGTTGTAGCCCGACGAATTCAGCACCATTGTCTGAACGAACACGTTGGACAGTCTTATGAAACTGTGTGTTAGCCATAGCGCAAAATTTCATGAGTGAATTTGCAACCTCAGATTTGGATTTCATAAGAAAAACCCAAGTAGCCCTGGAAAAATCATCCACTACAATCAAGAAGTAAGAAGCACCTGATGTAGACGGAACACTGTATGGGCCCCAAATATCACAATGAATCAAAGTAAATAAATCAGCCGCTTTATTCAAACTGGAAGGAAACATAGTACGAGATTGTTTTGCCTTAAAACACACATCACAAGCACTAGAATGATCTGCAGAAATAGAGATACTGTCAAAAACAGATAGCTTAGACAACACCGAAAAAGACGGATGCCCCATTCGTTGATGCCATAGCGGAACTAAAATTCCTGAAGACGGAACATAAGAGACGTGAGCAGCAGATGCAGCCGGACATAGCCAGTAGACCCCTCCCCGTTGCTCACCCACACCAATCAGCATCCTCGAAGCACGTTCCTGTATAAGGCACAACTTGTTAGTCAAGGTCACAACACAACTTGTAGCAATAGCCAGCTGACTAATAGAAATCAGATTGCAATCCAAATTAGGAACAAAGAGCACATGATGCAGTGTTAATAGCGGTGATAAAGTCAAATCGCCTTCATGTACGGCTTGAACAAAGTGGTTGTCAGGTAACTTAATAGAAACAGGAGCAATAGAAGTGAGATTATGAAGCAACGACTTATCACCGGTCATGTGAAAAGAGGCTCCAGTGTCAAGTATCCAAGGAGACTTACCGGACGCTGAAGTTTGCGGACCTTGAGAGTTTAGAGAATTGAAAACCGAGAGAACGGTATTCCATTGATCAGCGGTAATACCCTTACCAAGGGCGGCCCGGTCGTTGGAAGTGAGCGAGGAGGCGCCAGCGAAGTTGGCAGTGGGTTGTTGGGCGGCATTAGCGGTGCCTGCCTTGCCACGACCCCGACCTCGGGGCTGAGACGACCCGTCAGATTGTGCACCACTAGAAGAAGATGCGGGAACTCGTTCACCATTACGAATGACGTCCCCGTTTTTGAAGGTAAATCCCTCGGGATAGCCATGAAGACGGTAGCACTTGGAGACGTCATGGACGACAATCCCACAATGAGAGCAGGTGGGACGATCAGCAGGCTTGGCGTCGGCGGAGGGACGGTGATGTTGCGCAGCAAGAGCACTTGGAGACGTCATTTCACCGAATATTACAGATGGTATACTTCCAAAACTAGTTATTTTACAATTTATTTTCAAAGTCATATAATACTATTACCAAACGACCATTATGAGATATCCCATATCGGATATCCATATCCATATCAAAACCTTATATTCAATACCCATACCGATAACTGATATATGATATCCATACCGATATCTGATATTCGATACCTGGGATATCAATACCAAACGAGCCCTAAATATATTAGATAACTAAGATTAATCTTGTTGGTTGATTTTAGGCTTAAAACATACCAAACCCCCTGAACTTACACAAATTTGTCACTTAGGCAACCCACATTTGATTTGGACCTATTGAGTACCTGAACTTATATTTTTTGACCTACTGAACACTTGGTTGCTGGCGTGTGCAAACAAATTTGCCAACATAATGCCACATGTATATTATATGTATGCCACCTCATTACTCTTAATTAAAAAAAAAGAAAAATAATAAAAAACCATGGATGGGTCAGGTCGGTCAGCCGACAAGTGGGGTTCCTCGTCGCCGATCGACTTCGCCGTCGCCAACGGCCACTTTGACCTCATCCAGGAACTCATCCATTTGGACACAAAGCACCTCATCTCGCTCACCTCCCTCCGCCGTCTCCGTCGCCTCGAGTCTGTCTGGGACGACGACGACGAATCACACGTCTCCGGTGCCGCCAAGGCCCGATCAGAAGTCGCACGGAGCGTCTTACAAGACAATGAGATCTTCGTCGCCGGGAGCAAGAAAAGCCCCTTGATCGGCACCGGTTACGGCGGCTGGCTCCTCTACACCACCGCCTCCGGCGGAGATATGGATTTTATCAAGGAGCTTCTCGCCGGAGATCCGCTTCTCGTGTTCGGAGAAAGCGAGTACGAGCGCACGGACATGCTCTACGCGGCGGCGCGAGTCCCGATGTCTTTTGGTGTTTCTACAATTTTGCGGCGTCACCTAGGTTTGAGGGGGTTGGGAGGGACGGAGAGGTGAGTAGGAGTTTTAGATGGGAGGTGGTGAATAGGGCGGTTCATTCGGTGAAACCGTGGAAGTTTTGGCGGAGCTACTCACCGGCACTAGAGATGAAGTTCTGAGTTACAGATCGGGTCCATCAGGAGGGTGTTGTTGGATTTAGATTTCTTTCTTTCTTTTTTCTTATTGTTTTTTTATAATAAAAGTAATGAGGTGGCATACACATGGTGCAACATTGACAAAGTTTTTTAACACGTCAACAACACAAGTTTAATAGGTAAAAAAATATAAGTTCAAGTACTCAGTAGGTCCAAATTAAAGGTGGGGTGTCTAAGTGACAAATTTGTGTAAGTTCGGGGGGTTAGATATGTTTTAAGCCATTGATTTTATATCGAACGAAAGAATATCAATACAAGAGATTTAAATTCAGTGTTTCATTTATAAAAACGTGATATCTTTAGTTTTAAAATATTCAATTGACACTATAGTTGTTCAATTAAGAGGTTTATTTTTTTATTATTGAATAATTTAACATAAATTTAATCATTTGATGATTGAGATTAATTAGCAATAGAAGACGTAGGTGGTTGTTCGCAATATTTGTGATTACGGGTGGCTTTATGCAAACTTTTTTATGATGGATAATTTTGTGCAAGTAAATATCAATAATGCAATGAATGGTTTTGTGCAAAAACATTTGTAAAGGGTGCTTTTATACAAACACATAAAAAGCTTCGTCAGGGATATTTCATACATGTCCTGACTTGTTACCCGAGTCCGCTAATATAAATGGACATGGATAATGCTTCTAATCCGCATCTATATCTAGGTCTAGGTCCTAGTCTATTTTAATGGACATAAAAGTGGGGTCAAACCCAGTCCATGACCAAACCGAGTCCACATTTGCACGGGTCTACGTGTAGTGTTTCATGCAACTAAATGTATTTTTTTTAATTATTTGAAATGTCTAATTGTTGTAGTTGGCTTATAGCAAATTAGCAATATAAACTCGGACATCCAGGGGTTGCTGTTTCGGTTCCAAAGTTGGTCTATCTCTCACTCGTTGCATGAAGCCAATGTTGTGGCCGACAACATTACTACATCCTTTCATCAGACATCTTTTATTTCACTTCGTTCTGATCCGGTCCTTCAAGATCTCATCCGTAAGGATGCTCTATGATAGTTCCCTCCTTGTTAGCCTAATTTCTTTCCTTATAAAAAACAAAGGGTCAAATACATATACGGCTCTCTGAGCTTTTGCAAAATGGTCACTTTAACACCTAAACTATACACATTTATGCCTCTTTAACACCTCATTAATGACTTTTACCGATTGAATACCTGAACTATACACATTTATGCATATTAAATACATGTATGCTGAATTGTAAAAAAAGAAATTGCCACGTAAGCGCCACATATGCGCCACATGTATATTACATTTTCCTTTAATAAAAAATAATTATTTAATATTAAAATGAAAATGAAAAAAAGAAAAAAAAAGAAACCCCCCAAAAAAACAAATTTGCCCAAAGCTCGGTACAGCTACGCTATCTCCTCCGACCACGTACCGCGACACCTCCCACCGCATCCCCACCAACAGCCACCGCCACACCTCCCACCACATCTCCTCCCACAACCACTGCATCTCCACCACACGCAGCCACACACCCCCTCCCATGCCCGCTCCCATCGCAACCATTCGTCTTACCCCGGTGGCCGCTGCTCCCTCACCCGTACCCGGTTCATTCCCACCTCCGACGTCGGTACCCGACACTCCTTCCCCAAGTGTAGCCACCCCTTCTGCCTCCCCCTTCTTCCCAACCACCGCCTCACCCTCTTCCTTCCCTGCCTTTTCTCCAATAGCCCCACCACCGTCCGACAATGGCTCTTCTCCAGCCCCTTCCCCGACATCAGCAACGGAGGTGGAGTCGGAAGAACGTGGTGGAGAGAGGCATGGAGGTGTTGGCGGAAACGGAGGCGCGGGAGATCGACCGGAAGACGGCGATGGATGCTACTCCCGCCGGCCGCCATAGACTCCTCCGGCTAGGGCTTCGGCCTCCCGTCCCTTTCTTTGGGGTTTTTTTCCTTTTTTTCTTTTTGATATTTAAAAATTGTTATTTTTATTAAAGAAAACAATAATGTACACGTGCCATACATGTGGCGCTTATGTGGCAAATTGTTTTTTACAAGTTAGCATGCAAGTGTTTAATAGGTCTGAATATGTATAGTTCAGGTATTCAATAAATAAAAGCCAAAGATAACGTATTGAAATGACCATTTTGTAAAAGCTCAGGGAGCCGTATATGTATTCGGCCTAAAAAAAGGATTTTCTTTTTGGTACCCTCGAAGTTTAGACAACTCCTTTTGGTGTCCTAAAAAAATTTTGTTTCCTCATAGTACCCCTCTAGTTTCTTAAATCATGTCTCCCTAACCCCCACTCTTCCACATTCACTTCATCAAGAATTTCTGTTAAAAAATAACAAATAAAATGAATTAAAATTACAAAATTCGGTTCATCGTCCTCTTTTGTTAGGTTTTGCTTCCAAATCGGATCTCGTGAGCCATCCTAATCTTCCCTCACTGTCCTCCTCCGGATCCAACAACCTGGACTTCATTTTTATCTTCAGTAGCGTCGATTTGCGCTGAAACAATGAGTTACGCTACAAGCGATGACTTTTTCCTTTGGCCGAGCACTAGCTTTGGGGGAATTGGAACCGACTTCTGTTGATGTGGTGTGGCATTGAACGAGCTCCCTCTCTCGATGGAACCTCCTTGAAGGTGATCCTAGGCCTGATTTTCTAGTAATCGTTAGGCCTTTTGGAAACCAGAGACGGATTCTTGCTCTGGCTCTCCAAATCGGCTTCTTCGGATTTTGTGATTGGGAATTCGAATTCAACGTTGTCGCCGTCATCGTCTTCGCTAACGATGGTGAACCTAGGGTTGAGCCTTGGATGGGTTAACTTGAATTGTGATGTTGTTGTCTTGGGTAGGGAATGTGGAATTGGGATTGTGGGTAGGTTACCTAATGGAGAACTCTTTTTGTAGGCATAAAGAAAGTCCAAACCGTATGTTCAGTTGAATTGGTAGAAGTTGTGGCAATCAAATGGGGGATTGAAGTTGCTATTTCTACTGGTGTTAATCACATTGTGGTTGAATTTGATTGCGTAGCTCTAATTCTGAAACTCCAGAACATTTCTCTTCCAAGGCTTCCTCTTGGAATATGATCATTACTGAGTCTCTAGAATCTAGCTTTAACTTTATTGAGCGTCATTGTAATCATGTAGGTAAAGGGTAAAAGAAGTTCTACAAATTGGAAAATGGAGTGGATGGGGAAAGAATTTGGCTACGGAGAGAATGATTTACCAAACTAAAAGGGTACCAAGAGGAAATAAAAAAATTTAGGTGGAATTGTTTAAACCTCAAGGGCACCAACAAGAAATTCTCTAAAAAAACAATATAAACTCGGATGAGATGAAGGATCATAATGGCTTAGAGGATAGTGTTGTTGGTTTTGCCAAGCAAACCATTCGTTCATTCCTATTCAAAATACTTGCCAAATATCATGGATGCAACGCAGCATAAAAACCACTACATACAAGTGTACACAGAGGCATCATAAAATTACAGATTACGTCAAATAGGAGGGAGAATAGTACAAGTTATGGCTAAACAAAGCGATCAAAAACCACTCGACTCGACCAATGACGAGTAGGAGGCGTTCTCATCTGAAATAGCAGGCTGATTTCGGGTAGCCTTAATAGGGCATGAATATCGGTGTATCACCAAAAGATTCAACTAATTTCTGTAAAAGAAAATTGTGATGATACCTGTTAAAGAGTAGAAGCGGCCGATATTCATCAACAACCCCACTATTGCATGGAGTATTTGGTAATTGTGGGGCCATTCACATTTACCATTCACATTTACGTAGAGATGATGGTGGGAGAGGAGGGATTGTGAGGCCCATCCACATTTAACATGTATTATTTGGTAAATGAGTTAAGAGTGTGTATGTTTTTATGATGCCTCTGTGTAAAAAATGTTAGTTATTAGTATGTATTGAATTAAACAAATATATAATTAACCCTTTTAAAATAACTTGATTTGAACAATAATAATTATCATGTTTTTATATTTTTTAAATCTACTACATGTTATTAACTAATTATTAAGTTACATCTATCTTACTTCAAATACGTTAAGTACTTTGAAACTTAAGTGTATCTTACTTTAAATATATTAAGTACTTTGAATATTAGGTTTATCTACTATATTACTAAAAGATTTAGTTTTACTTTAAAAGTTAGGTAGGTCAATTAGTTGAAAGTTAGGTAGGTCAACTAGTTGAAAGTTAGGTAGGTGAATTAGGTGGAATTTTTGCTATATATACAACTTCTGTTCTCACTTGTAAGTCACACTCACACACACACTTCCAATAATCCTCTCAAAAACACATCTTTGAAACCTTCCTTCTCCTGAGCATGGATTCCGGTGATAATTCTTCATCAGGATTGCCACAAAATTATCACCAAAATTTCCTACCCAATTACCCCCAACAGAACATGCAACCAAACTATCCAACAAGTTATTCCAGCCTATTTCCAACAAAGCTATCCCCCACCAAAATTGGCAAATGAATCCTCAATTCCTACAACAACCCCCATCTCAATCTCAAAATATCCCATATGTGCAAGGTTTTCAAACCTTTGGCGAGTCTCAACCAACACCAATTTCGTTAGATTTAGATGATAATGTTGCCCCTCAACCGGATGATGAGCCTCCCTTCAGCACTCAACCAGAAATTCCCCGCGGGCGTGGAGCACGAAGTGGAGGCCGTAGACCTCGTGGTGGTCGTACGTCCCGTGGTGGTCGTGCAACACTTGTTGAAGACAACGTCTCTACCGATAAGGGACTACTATGGACGGAGAAAGATGAATAGACTTTAGTAAGTGCTTGGATTAATACGAGCAAACAACCTATCACAAACACACAACAAACATTTCAAGCATTTTGGAATCGAATTAAAAAGTACTACAACAAAGAGAAAGAAAGTCCTGAGTGGCGAGCCTTGACATTGTGTAAGTCTAAATGGAATAGACTTTCACAATGATGTTTTAAATTTGAAAGTGCATTTATAGAAGTGAATAAGCTAAAAAGAAGCGGTCAGTCAAAGGACGATATCAAGTAGTATGCTCATGAACTTTTTTATACTTCAATTAATAGTCATTTCACTGAAGTAGCGAGCTGGGCTAATTTGAGGAAGGAGGAAAGATGGAAAGCTTTGAACACTGAACAAAGCTCCAGCATTGGAAGCTCAAAGAGATCGAGGACAAAATCAAATGAATGTGATGCATCTGGTCCTGAAGCGCTAATAAGTAGGTATGATGAAACTCCTATTGAGCGCCCAATCGGCATTAAAGCTGCTAAGAAAGCAAAAGCAAAAGGAGCATCCTCGTCATCCCAAGTTTCTTTGGATGTTGACTTGTCATGACTTATGATGGAAGATTCGAAGAAGGTTGCCCAAGAGTTGGCGGATGTGAAGAGATTAGAGGTGGAGATCAAGAGGATGAACTTATATAATAAGTTGTCAATGTTACAGGTCAGCACTCCCGAACAAGAAAAAATGATGCTTAAATTGGTGATGTACTTGTTTGAATAATTATGCTCATAGAGAGCACTCTTGTTGTCCTTGTTTGCATGTTCAATTATCATGTTTTATGCTTTGTGTTTTGCACTTTCAATTTTTGTACTTTGTGTTTTACACTTTCAATTTCTGTACTTTGTGTTTTGCACTTTCAATTTCTGTACTTTGTGCTTACGTTAGTGTGCAATCTGATTCCTTTATGTACTTGGTGTTTTATTTAGTATGTTCATCATTTAATGCAATCTGATAACATTGGATCTGAAATTTATCTAGTGATAGAGTATGGGTGGCATGTGATATCTGAAAAGCAAAATTTGATTTCTCTTCTTGTGACAGACTAATTAATTTACGAATTTCTTATCTTGTGGTGGAGAAGATAACTTCAAATTCTGATAACATTGGATCCGAAATTTATCTAGAGGTAGGGTATGGGTGGCATGTGATATCTGAAAAGCAAAATTTGATTTCTCCTCTTGTGACAGAGGTTCTTATCTTGTGGTGGAGAAGATAACTTCAAATTCTGATAACATTGGATCCGAAATTTATCTAGTTGTAGGGTGCGGGTGACATGTGATATCTGACTAACATTGAATTGTGCTAGTAGCTTTACATGCAATTTTTATATGCATCACTATAGATATCCTTACGTTGAAATGTGTACATTAATTGATTAACATTGAATTATGATAATAGCTCTAGATTCAATTTTTACATTCAATTGTGATAGTAACTCTACATTCAATTTTTTACATTCAATTGTGATAGTAGCTACACATTCATTTACGTTGAAATGTGTACATCAATTGTGATAATAGCTCTACATTCAATTTTTACATTCAATTATGATAGCTACTCTACATTCATTTACGTTGAAATGTGTACATCAATTGTGATAGTAGCTCTACATTCAATTTTTACATTCAATTATGATAGGAGCTCTACATTAATTTACATTCAATTGTGATAGTACCTCCACATTCATTTACGTTGAAATGTGTACATCAATATACAAATGAGTGATACTCCATTGAATTGTCCTGCTAGCTCTAAATTGAGAGTTGGTGTACAAAATCCATTTATATATAGGCTAAATACATAAGTGAGTACCTGAACTTGTGCCTAATAGTCATTTAGGACCCCGAACTTTAACATTTGCCAATTTGGCACCTCAACTCACCATTCGCGACCAATTAAGCACATAATCGCTGACATGTACAAAAAATTTGCCACATCGAAGCCACGTATATGTCCACGTATACGCCACATCATATTTAAATAAAATAAATTATTAGAAAAATTTTTAAAAAAAAGAAAAAAAAAGAAGATGGAAAAGAGTGGGTGTCCCCGGAGCCCCTGCATCTGCTCCTCGTCTTCCATGGCCGCCGCCGCCGCTTCCGCATTTTCTCTCTCTCTCTCTCCCCGGGCTGTCAGAGTCGGGCTCGAGCGGTTCAGAATGGCGAGAGTCAGGGGTTAGGTCAGGGGTGAGCGAGCGAGTCGTTGGAGTTAGTCGGGCCTGTGAAATCGAAAACCTGGGTTGGGAAATCGAGAGCGGCCAGAGCTCGTGAGGGGGCTGTCGTGGGTGGTAAGGCAGGGGTTCGGTCGGGTGGAGGCTAGCGACAAGGCGTCGAGGCCGGGCGGACGTCGAGTTTGGCCAAAGGTTGGAAGCCCAGATCCGGATCTAGCGACCTGGGTCGGGGCAGAGCGGCGAGCGAGCGTGGAAGCCGGTGAGGTGCGAGCGAGAGCCGGTCGTCGAGAGGGCTAGTGGTCCGCCTCCGTCTAGGCGGGGATGGCCGGCGAAGTTGAGGTCTCGGATGGACCTGAGAAAGAATCGGTGAAGGAGCCGTTGTCGAGGAGCATATGCGGTGAGGGCTCCGGTGACACCCACCTCTCCGTCTTCTTTTTTTTCTTCTGTTTTTCTTTTTTTTTTTAATTATTCTAATGATTTAATTTATTTAAATATGATGTGGCGTAGATGTGGACACATACGTGGCTTCGATGTGGCAAATTTTTTGTACACGTCAGCGATATTATGTTCTTAATTGGTCGCAAATGTTGAGTTGAGGTGCCAAATTGGCAAATGTTAAAGTTCGGGGTCCTAAATGACTATTAGGCACAAGTTCAGGTACCCACGTATGTATTTAGCCTTTATATATACATCACTTTCATTCAACAAATCCGGAACACATACTACTCTCTCAAACACTCTTACTTTTCTATTGTTTCCTTAAGCTCCATAAACAATTCTCAATACTGGAAATGTCTGATAGCTCTAGCTTTGAATCAGACCATGGGTTGGATGACACGATTGAGCAATTTCAAGCTCATTACCAACAATTTCAAACCGCTCTCATACACCATATATCAACTGCACAAGTAGAAGGAGAAAGCTTAAGAACCCGACGTCCTCGGAGATACATTGAAAGAGGAAGGGAAGTCGGGCATGCAAGATTGTTTGCCGATTACTTTAGCGATACACCAACGTACACAGATGAGCAATTCCGAAGAAGATTTCAAATGCAAAGGCCCGCCTTTATGCGCATTGTCAACACACTGGAAGCCCAGATGTCGTACTTTCAACAAAGACATGATGCAACAGGCCGTCTTGGTTTATCAACACTACAGAAGTGCACTGCAGTAATCCGTGTGCTCGCATATGGCCTTGATGTTGATGCGCCCGATGAATATGTTCGTATTGGTGCAGACACAACAAGAAAATGCTCGTACCAGTTTGTTGATGGAATCATTGAATTCTTTGGCGACGAGTACCTGCGGAGACCAAACGGCGATGACATTGCACGCCTACTAAGCGTAGGAGAGTCTCGAGGATTTCCCGGCATGCTAGGCAATATCGATTGTATGCATTGGAGGTGGAAAAACTGTCCAGCTGCATGGAAAGGGATGTACGCCTGTGGAGATCATGACGGTTCAACAATTATCCTAGAGGTTGTTGCATCATGGGACACTTGGATTTGGCACTCTTTCTTTGGTACACCAGGTTCGAACAATGATATTAATGTTCTTACTCGATACCTATTTTTGATGACGTTTTACAAGGTGTTACTCCTAATGTAAACTTCACGGTCAATGGACATGAGTATAACATGGGATACTATCTCGCTGATGGTATCTATCCCCCTTGGGCCACATTTGTTCAATCTATCACCCTCCCTCAAGGGACAAAGGACAAACTATTTGCCCAACAACAAGAGTGTTGGTGTAAAGATGTCGAGAGGGCATTTGGAGCATTGCAAAGCAGATTTAAAATCATTCGAGAGCCCGCCTTATCGTGGAACCCTGATTACATTGCAAAGACAATGAAAGCGTGTGTAATCATTCACAACATGATTGTGGAAAGATGAAAGAGCTGAGTACGAACATAACGGGTTTGTCGTTCCTCAATATGATGGTGATGGCCATGAACCATGTGAACCTCTCTTACCCAGGGATTATAATCTCAACAACTACATTCAGTGTAGGTATCGCCTCCGGAATCGAGTTACACACCATCAACTTAAGGATGATTTGGTGGAGCACTTGTGGGCAACACGTAGGGCTTATTACAATGAGGATGGTGATGAGGCTGGTGATGAAGATTATGATCAATACGACAATGACGATGAATGATGTTGGGTTTCTTATGTTTGCAAATGTGTTGTTTATTGTATTTTGTTTCTTTAATTTTGGTTCAAGTTTCTTGTTGTGTGTTTTAAAATTGTTGTGTTTGATGTTTTGGATTAATTAATGATGTGTTTTGCTTCCCTTTGTTTTATAAATTTCCCTATATGTCTCTAATTGTTGAAAACATTTAGACAAACAGAATTAAATAAAAACGATTCCGAAACTTGAAAAATAAAATAAAATTAGTCAAATAGTAATTTTTTAAAATTATTGTAACATGTTATATTAGTCAAACTAACTACAACTAATTAGTGATGTTTAATTAGGTAAAAAATTAAAGATAATTAATGATGCTTAATTACATAAAGAAACATTGTGAATTAATTAATCAAGGGTATAATTGAAATTTTATATAGGTAAATAAATAAGAGTTGGAAAGTGGAAAAGTGGAAAAGTGGATTTTAGGGGTTCATTGATATTTAAGTGGGTATCACAAAATCAAATGGGAGGAGTATGAGATGATGTGGATGAGAGAGAAATGATAAAAGTGGTAGACTTTTTTGGTTTTAGGGTATCATGGAATGTGGAATGTGGAATTGGGATTGCGGGTAGGCTGCCTAATGAAGAACTCTTTTTGCAGGCTTAAAGAGAGTCCAAACCGTATGTTCAGTTGAATTGGTAGAAGTTGTGGCAATCAAATGGGGGATTGAAGTTGCTATTTCTACTGGTGTTAATCACATTGTGGTTGAATTTGATTGCGTAGCTCTAATTCTGAAACTCCAGAACATTTCTCTTCCAAGGCTTCCTCTTGGAATGATAATTGCTAAGTCTCTAGAATCTAGCTTTAATTTTATTTAAAGTCATTTTTTTTTTTGAAAAGGTGAGAATTAGGCGGACCTCCGGTCAGGGAGGTCGTCCTAGAGCATCCTTGCGGATGAGAACAAGAAGTTCTGGTTGGTTCCAAAGTGTATCATTCGGAAAACTATGGCCCATTTTAGCGATTTATCGGCCACAGTGTTGATTAAACGACCCACGTGAGAAAGATGGACCATCTCAAAATCTTGCAAAAGGATGAGAGAATCCGATATAATTCTCTCGATTTCCCAAGGACAAGTCCGCTGCCCTTGTAGAACCTTGATGCCAATTTCGTTATCACCCTCAATTTCTAACTTAGTTAAGTGTCTTTCTTTTGCTGCGAGGATTCCATCGCGAAGGGCCATTGCTTCAGCCTGAAGAGCTGATATTGTTCCATATTTAATAGCAGAAGGCGCAATAGTCTCGCCTTCATAGTCCCTTAAGATTATTCCACCCGTTACATCTCCATTTTGGAGTTTCGAACCATCAAAATTGAGTTTACTAAATCCTCGTTTGGGCCTTTCTCATTTCTTCGGTCTTTTCTTCCTCGTGGCTATGGGTATGTGGTGCGGTCTATTATATACATCCTCTTCTTCTTCCCTTCTCTTGCTATCTTTCCATTGTTGAAGATGGATCTTTACGTATGACACAAGGTCCGGAATGAAATCATTTGGCGATTGTTGAAAGGCTAGTTTGTTACGATGATGCCATACGCTCCACCAAATAACAGCTAGTTCGGTAAAATCTTTTGCATTTAACTTTTGATTGAGCTCATGAAGGATGTTCCGGGGGGTTTTATTAGTAGGGTCATAATGTCTAATTTTCTAGGCTGTTGTGCTATTTATTCGCTGTATTAGATTAAACGTTTGAGGACATTGTATTAGCAGATAAGATCAATGATCGAACAACTGTCGATCAATTCATTAATAATGATCTTTGGGAAGGTTTCCATTTTCCATATCCAGTTATTAGGGTTCGGATTTAATGATTCGTGATTAGTGATTAGCTTTATTGCCGTTTCTGTTGAGAACCAACCGTTCTTACTTGGAGCCCAGATGAAACGGTCCTCTAGTTCATTATTGGGTATTGGAGTTGATTTAATCCGCTCTACCAACTACGATGGGAGAATCTGTTGCAAGTCATTGATTTTCCAACAATGATCATTATTAATGAATTGATCGACAGTTGTTCGATCATTGATCTTATCTGGGTTCAATGCATAATTCTTTAGTGGTTCTTGCATTATCCAATTGTCCTTCCAAAAATTTATAGTTTTGTCATTTCCAATTTGCCAGATTATCCCTTTCCCAAATTCAGTTTAGTAAGCGTTTCCATTGCCAAGATGTACGTAGAGTCATGTAATCATGTAGGTAGAGGGTAAAAGAAATTCTACAAATTGGATGATGGAGTGGATGGGGAAAGAATTTGGCTACAGAGAGATGATTTACCAAACTAAAATGGTACCAAGAGGAAATAAAAAAATTTTAGGTGGAATTGTTTAAACCTCAAGGGTACCAAAAAGAAAATCTCTAAAAAAAAAAAGCAATATAAACTCGGATGAGATGAAGGATCATAGTGGCTTAGAGGATAGTGTTTGTTGGTTTCGACAAGCAAACCATTCATTCTTTCTTATTCAAAATACTTGCCAAATATCATGAATGCAGCGCAGCATAAAAACCACTACATACAAGTACTTGTACACAGAGGCATCATAAAATTACAGATTACATCAAATAGGAGGGTTTCGTACAAGTTATGATTAAACAAAGCGATCAAAAACCACTCGACTCGACCAATGATGAGTAGGAGGCGTTCTCATCTGAAATAGCAGGCTGATTCCGGGTAGCCTTGTTAGACGCTGCAGAGCCAGGTTTGATGAGTGTGCTTGTACTTAAACCAGCTATTTCAAAAAGCTGTAGCCTTTTCTGCCTGACCCCTTCTATATCGCCTTCCCAGCAGGTTTCTGAAACGAGCTCAAGGGCGTTTTCTACCTTGTCCTCTTCCACAAGAGTGCTGTTTTGCAGAAGCACAAGATATACTTGCTCAGCCACTGCCTTCCGAATCTACCATACAAGAATTTTATAAGATGAGTTTACACACGAAATTTGCACGAGACATTGATTTAATAACATTTTCCTACTTGGCTATTTCCACAGGGACTTGTCTTCAGTGTACAACAGCCAAGCAGAATTTTCTTTTGAGATGGTAATTTGTGAAGTGAGATGCAATGTAGACATGGAAGATAAAGAAGCAAGCTCAGAGTTGTTAAATATTTAAGACAAGTGCTGAGTACGAACCATTGGAAATCGGTGCCCAAGGAGGGTGAGCAAATGAGAAAATGCTTTGGAGTTGATTGGCTCTTGAATTGAAGCTATGTATCCAAGTATTGCAATGCCAGCATTTAGCTTTGGGAAGTCCTTTGTTCCCCTCATCTCTTCACGAAGACAATCTAAAATGCTTAAGAAGAACTTTGCAGTGTGGGTCTGAAAGAACATAAATCTCATATTAATTGACAAAAACAAAAATTAACAGCAGGATGAAAAAATATGTAAGCAACATGCTAAAATACCAAAATATTATATCCATCAAGTGCCGATAATAAGCCTGTGTTATTATCAAACACAAGTCTTGGCAAAGTTGTTGATAATAAACATTTAATCTCATTTTGGAATTGTCACTTCCACCAGTGGGAATACATTTTATAAGCATCTCAAAATCGTCACAATTTTCTCAATGAATAGAAGGCGACGTCATTTTCAAATTGATCTCAGTATATTTTGGAAAGCACAGATTGCAGAGAAGGATCTGCAATACATATGAAGAGAACAGTATGAAAAGCAACATATACTGTGACATACCTCCATGTTTAGGAAGAGTTTTCTACCAAGAAGGATCTCAATGGTCTGAAACAACAAAAGGATCAACTTACGTTCGAATTTAGTTTGCATAAGATGACTAAAAGAAAGGTCAAAATTCAGAAAGAAATTCAAAGCAATTTCAGGACTCTAGGAAAAATGATCAAGTTACGCACCCTAAGTCTTTTATAGATGGCTGAAAAGTTTAATTGGCAGTGCAAAAACCAGGAAAACTCTAGTAAATTGCACGATTAGTATAAATGGATAGGCTTGCCAGAAAAAAAAAACGATAGGTTTAGTAAAAATGTTCTTATTGATACACATTCACATGTTCCACCGCTGAAGTTGATAGTATTTACCTTTAACGTGGGAACAATCACTCTATCACATCTTTTGTACTGTTCCAGAACCCAAAGGATATCCATGGACAGATTTAGTTCCCTGGAGCTGCTTTCCTCATCTCCTTTTGTAGGGTGCAAATATTCCAGTAAAGCTGTCAAAGATGTCTTTCTGAGAGAATCTTGTAAACCACCAATTGCAATAACAAGGCCAGAGACTAGATGTCTGCTATAACAGCTGAACTGGAGTAACTGGACAAAATGTGGATAAGAAAAAGTAGGATCCTGCAACAAAGATGCAAGATCGCTAAATAAAAACTGGAAAAGCGGGTAAGACCAAGCAATAGACAATATTACATACCCCCCACTTGTGCGCCACCTCAGCAGGAAAAATTTCCTCTAACTTTTCCCTGTAAGGTATGAAAGGGACAAAAGTTGTCCTGTTGTGTAAAATCCGTATTAAAGCATTAGCTGCCACTTCTCTTAACTTATCCATTTTCTCAACAGCCTGCTTAATAAGTCCACACACTAAATTGGTGGCAAGGTGGACATCAAACATCTGATTCTCTGAAATGGTTTCATCAGCTAACGGAGTATATTTTGATTTAATCGAATCCCTGCAAAGGATGAAAGCACATCTCTCAAGGCCATCTATCGCAGCCTTACGGACCCAAGAACCAACATCTCCTCTGTTATCAACAGAATAATCATTAAGGGCTTTAAATAAACTTTGCATAACATCTGTCTTGATGAGAAGCAAAAGAGTCTTGCAATCCTCAGAATTGACTCGAGACTCAGCCAATTTTTCACAAACTGATGCAAGCCCTTCGATAGCATTGACCCGGGCTTCAGCATCCCAGTCATCAGGGTTGTCCTGAATCATTCAATTGTGCAGACAAAAAAGTGTCAATAGTTGTAGTACCATGAGAAAAAAAGAAAAAAAAAGATGGAGAAACAAGAGATTTAGTACGTATGTCAGCTACCTCAGTTAAACACGACTTGCAGAGTTTCAACACTAAATCCTTTGAACTTTTATCCAGATATTCACAAGGTAAGATACCAAGTGCCAATGCTGACCCTCTTCGTACAGCAGCATTAGGATCACTGAGCTGTTTCATGTACTTTAATGTGATATTAACTATACCCTTTTCATCTACTGGCAAATGGTAAGCTGGAATGAAGTGCTTCAGGGCATCAACAGCAAGCGCCTGTTCATTGTATGAGACATGGATCAAAAACACTACAGTATGTTTATAATACCCCTCAGTTATGCATGGCAGAGTAAATACCTGTATCTGGGAATTCGGGTGTCTCAAGTTTTCATTAAGCGAATCAAGAAGACTCCGCTTTATCTTCTCTGGCAAGTATATGTGAGCTATGGATATGCATTCAATGAAGCGGGAGACGGCTGATCGCATTACTTCTCCACCCTTTCCACGATAAAGACGAGCTTTCTCAATAGCTGGGACCACATTAGCAGCTTGCTTCTGCCTATCTGTAATAAATAAATACACATATACATAATCTATATGCTGTTTATATGAAGAACGCTCTCATTATTTTTTTGTTTGTTCTAGTTAAAAGTTAAAACAGACTATTGAAAAAGAACAAGATTTTCATGCAAGAATTGGACTATCTAAGTTAATCATCCAATATCTCTTTGCAAGGCACCTTCAACCAAGAAAACCATTGGCCACATAATGATAAAGAGGATACATGATTAATCAAATGGGATATATGTAGGTTGAAATTGAAACTCATTGTAAATCGAAGGATCCTGAAGGAGAAACAAAATTTGGGGAAAAAGAAAACTTATTTGACAAGATTTACATCAAACCAAAAGTAAAAGAAGCCAAAGAACAAAATTAGACCCTAGGATCATTTATCTACCCCACAAATGTTTTAACACAGAAGCACAAGACTTACAACATATATAACATAATTGTTGGACTCTTTAGGATCTACTCTGAGATTGGCTAATGCCAAATGAAGGATACTATGACAAATTTCAATGGTCTAAATCCCCCAAAACACACCGATAGCAGAACATCCATACAACTCCTGTCTTTCTATGATATAAGCGCTCATTTCTTACTTGGCATCTGTGTAGCTAAAACGACTGCTACACAAAAAAAAATGAAGAGAAAACTGAAGAATAGTTTTTGGGGGGAATTACAAACCAGAGGATAGAGCATAATCACACTTATGCAGAGCTAAAAAAACTTCTCCAGCTGCTAGGGTTGCACCATGACGCATGCATAAGTCGGTTGACAGAGTGCAAGGAATTATTTTGTCCAATACAATACTTGCAAAATATTCAGGATTATACTTTACAAGGGCAGCTAATGCTTGGGAAGCAAGTTTTCTCAGACCTTCATCCTGAAGAGATAAGTCACGTGTAAGCTAACAATTAAAAACTAGAAAGCTACCTATGGATAACGGGAAACTTCTTATAGAGCGTTATTGCAAGTAGAATTTCATACAACATGATATATATTTAAATAAAACATCAGCATGGCTAGAAAGCTAACAATGAATAACTACAAAGCTAACCATGAATAACTAGAAGCTTCCAATAGAGCATTATAGCAAGTAGAATTTCATACAACATGCAAAGCAAGTGAGTTAAAAAATCAGCATGCCTAGGAAAAACATTCAATGTAAGGATAATTTGAATCCTATGAAATCAATCTTCTCATTGGTGAGTCTTCTCATTGGTGAGTCTTATGCAAAAAACTAAAAGAGCAACAACACAAACCCAATAACTTAGTGAAAATCATAATTCTCAGTGCCACACAGATCAACATTTTTCCAAGGGTAGTACCCAGGGGTCACCAGTTTGTATCTCATGGGCAATGCCCTCAACTAAAACAGAAAGATCAACATCTTTCATATATTTCTTCTCATCATCAAGCATTGGTTGCTTGAAAAGAATTTTTTTTATCAAACTGCAACCAATTTGGGACGGTTTTTCTAGTATTCTGTTCCATGATGTTTCCTAACTTTTTTATTTGCAAACCTACAAAAAATCTCAATCATTTTGATCCTTGTTGCTCTACGACTCTCTATCATCTGACCAGCTACTGCAGACTTCATTTGCAACCTACAATTTATGTTTTGTTAGGGAACAGGATCAAAGGAAAAAAATAAAGACTCCAACCCCCTGCCCTGCTCCCACCCACCCACACAAAAATTAATTCATATCTTCTCAAAGATTATCCAAGGTAATACACATGTAGGATCAGCTGAAGTTCAGTGTCATTAGTATAACAAGATGTTCAACTTTTGAGATCAGGTGTTTTCTCCTTTTCCTCAATGTAACTTGTTTCCTATGCTCTACTCTAAGAATAGTTTACAAAATTGATATACATTTCCTATTATAATTTGAATGTTCACATGACTCAAATCTCTAACCATGCATACCCATTGATCGATTTAAATTTATATGCTTATGACATTCATCAAACAAGGGTGAATACAGGTCAAATGACAAACATATATTCAGAAACATCTACTCAAAAAATGTTCAAGTTTTTATCTTTTGAAGAGAAAAGGACATATCTTTAAGAATGAAGCTTTGCAGCTGAACCCTAAACACTATTTTTCAAAACTTTAACACGTATGTTAGAGCTGTTAAAAGAAAAAAAATATTTGTGAGAGATTTCCAGCAGTCAACTTTAGCTGAAAATAAGCAAAGCAAGATGAACCAAACAAGTTTGAAGTGATATTTCATACCCAGTGACTGATTTTACTATTTAGCAATTCATCCACAAAGGGACAGAGGTAGCCATCATATTGAGCAATACAAACCGCAACATGAAGATACGAATTCACACGTGATGAAAGTGCAAAGTAGTCTGCACTGTTCACAATATCAATTCCATGCGGGAAGTTCCCCTGTCTTCCTACATTCTCCTGAAACGCAGCAGCCGCAGCTCTTCTACAATTCACCTTGATCATAAATCAAACAAAAGTCGTATGTCAGATAAAGAAAACTATCTTCAAAGAAAGTAGAAATCTCGACAGATGTGATTTTTGTATTTAATGATTATTATTTGGTAGGGTGGGGTTGGGGGATTGTCTTAGGATTGCAAACATGGCCTTAGTGTGGTTAGACAGGGGTAAAAGAGGCAAACTAGAGTTAGTTATGCTTTTGTGAGTACTTCTTCTATGTGTAAGTAGTATATACAAGGGTATTAAGCCATTAGTTGGGATTATGCAGATTTATAGTGAATAAATCAGCCTAGTGCTTGGCCTCTTTGGAGAAACTATTCTCCACTGAGATTTGGCTCCTTTGGGAGGGTTTGTCTCCCATTGTGAATTTATCTATCATATATTCATATTCCCTACTCCATCAATAATAATCTGAGAAGTACTTCTACTGTTGCATTGATTTTCTCCTTTCATTTACTTGTACCAATTTCTGTTCACTCTCTAGTCCAACAGAGTGGAGGTTGTTGGGAGGCAGCATATAGACCCCCTACTCATTTCACAAAACAGGTAAGCAAACATCAGAAAAAGCTTTCTATCAGCAATTACATGTTAATTCAAAATCAACTTTGACACTTGTTGAAAAATTTCAAGATTCTCGGTTGAGACTCGTGATACACCTACTCCTTATTGAGATTCTCCTTAGCAATTTCCACAGACAGAACGTGCTCATATGAAAGTGAAGGAAAGAAAACTACAGAAGTGCTTTGAAACAAAGGTATATAAAAATACCTCACGATCGTAACAGGCAACTGTTAATAGATGTGGAGCAAGCTGTTCCAATACGTTTCTCATATCAGCGTGGTAATATGCACGACCAAAAGCCCAACAAACATAAGCAGCAGCATCACGTACATGGGCCCCAACACTATGTGGACCT
Organism: Polygonum aviculare; assembly: GCA_934048045.1. Classification (NCBI taxonomy): domain Eukaryota; kingdom Viridiplantae; phylum Streptophyta; class Magnoliopsida; order Caryophyllales; family Polygonaceae; genus Polygonum; species Polygonum aviculare. The sequence goes on along the minus strand of OW204032.1, from coordinate 2,369,346 downwards.
CTACGGATATCATAATGTAGTGCCTAGAAGAACAAATTCATCACACAGATGGATGAAAAATAAGCAAAGCAGAAAGTAATCACTATGCTTGAAACACAAACCAATTAACCAACCTTAGCAACAACAGGTACAACTTTTGGAAGACTAATAGGCAAGAGCAATCCTCTACGGGCCAGTTCAGCCAACGCTAAGCATCCCCCATGCCACGAACCATCCCCCTGTAAAACATAACCAATTGAAGTTTTATCATATTTTAAGGACTAACTGAATGAAGATAACACCATGATTTTCAAAGTGACCTTTCTAATCAACAAGAATCACGCAGAGATTATGGAACAAATATTTTCCTATCCATAAGATAACAGATTCCATCAAACAATACCCAAAATACTCTTCTACATTACAGTATGGCACACACACACAGCCCATGAGACCAAAAATAAATATATCAAGAGATCATGCATGTAGGTCTTTCATGAGAATCAGTGTCAAACAAAAATGCACAGTGGATTCTACCTCACGGGAAGAAAATAACTCTAGGACAGAGGAAAGAACTTCATCAGCAAGGGACCATGTTAAACGAGCAGTTATACGACCAAGACCTTTTGCTGCAGACCAGCGCACAACCGTGTCCTGTATAATTGCAAAAAAGATCGAAAGTACGTTACATTTAGGAAATTACCTATGACTACGCTCACTGCCTCCCTGTATAAAACGATATGGAGGGGCTAAACCAGCCTAACTAGAGAGATTGGAAATCTTTATGAAGCTTTAGCTTACAACTGTGAACAGCAAATGCGACAGGTATATAAAAAGACTTTAAACACACGGGCTTAATGGAAATAAATAAGAGTGTTAAGTTTAATAAGGGTCAATGGATCGCACAGTATGATAAATTATCTTGCATTAAAATGCAGGATTTAGTGCAGCACCACATATATCCAGCATTATATTGCAAGATAATACACTATACTGTGGATCCAAACAAACACTAAAAGTAGCCGTAATCCAGGTCACGGTCACATTTATATTTTACCATGCATATACTTCATGTCTAAGAGGGGCTAGCTCGATGATGCGCATATTTAATGGAGTACAATGCGTAACAAAACCCACCAATCATACCCTATCTTTTAATCCCACCAGTAACACTTCAATAATCTCTTCCACAGTCTCTGGAACATCCATGTCTTCCTCTTCTTCGAAGGTCACTATTGCTGAATTCTCTGCAGTGGAACCCACAACTCTTCTCAAGTTTAGTAACATATTATCCCCCAGTGAGGCAATATTACCCTATATGTAAATCAAAAAAAATTCAGACAAAATGCAATCAGATGAAACAAGAAAAAGAAAATATAAGATCATGATTATCACTCATACAATACAGATTAGATATAACCTGACCTAACCTTGTAGCACCAGGTTGGGGTGCGATGAGGGAGGCATGTCAATCCAACTCGCTGTGCTAGCTTTACTAGATACTTACGAAGTAAAGGACTATGAGATGCATCCCCAGACTTCATCAATTTGGAAGAGTCATTCCAAATATTAGGAACTACATCCAATAATACCTCTCGGCTACCACTCTGAATAGATCAAAATTATGTCACAATCTTGAAAGACTAAAAAGGAATAGGTGAAAAATAAACACATATACTTTGGAACTACTTGCTTGAACTCATGGATGCACATAGAAAAAGAGGATTGAAAACTATATACTGTAAACAAGTCGTAAAGAAAGAAACCTTAAAAATGGCAGCCAAAGCCTCAAGAACCCCAAGTGAACGAAAATGATCCGTAGTGTTATCCGAGGGAGCAGCCATAACTTCATGTGCCCATTCGATAAAGCTGAAAATGCAAGTAGGTGTAGGATCTTCTGATACAAATTATACAGATGAAATTATCCACCACTAAACACTTATGCGCATTGCGGAATACAAAAGCTACCTGGCAAAGGCCTTGAGCATGTCTGGACGTGTGAGGAGTTTTGAAAGCAGCAATCCAGCAATTGTACGCATAGGACCAGCATTCGAAAGATAATCCTTACAAATCGACAAAATCCTTGAGACCAAGGGCGGTGCTTCATCCTCACTAATATTGTTACTCTGACCCATGCTTGAATCCACAGAAGAAATATCAAAAGGAATGAGGACAAGGATAGAGAGCCACAAGAGTATCACACATTTAGCCTCCATTTCTCCAGTGCTCTCTTGACGCAATAATGTAAACGCATTTGCGTTATGGCACTTCTCTAGGAGAGACACAGCTAGTTCCAAATCAGAAACCTGATGGGGGAAAAAGTTGATAACAGGCTTGCGTCCACAAACAGTGACCAAAGTATATATAATGATGGACACCGGCTTGACCAGTTCAAGAATATCATCAGACTCTGGACCCATTTCAATGGCCTTAGAGCGGATGAGGAGCATCAGTGGAGAAACTATGCTTTCAAGGTAAGGCTCTAGAAGCTGGCCTTGCTCTTGATACTTGTCCATCTGTATTGAAGAGTAACATTTGGTAAAGGATTCAGGCAACTGGCAACATACTTGATTTTTTTACCCCATACAACTAAACATTCTACTAAACAGTTCACAACCCAAGCAACTCAAGCCACACGGATAGAGAGAGCATAAATTCACATTGGTAAAGAACGTACTAATTATAATAAAAGCTAGAGCACCATAGACAAGCACTCGTACTGTACAAGGGCATGCCTTGACGCTCAAGAAAAGAGAGACTTCATTCTAGCAGTTGGACATTGCCATATGCCAAAATCTATATAATTGAGGAAGGTAAACAGCCAAACTAAATCAATTTCCCACTGCTGAAAATGGACAACTCATGATACCAGCAGGAATTCAAAGTTGGGAGCTACGCATGCGCATTTAGTCCATACACAGAAAGATGAAATTGACAAGCAAAGAAAAGCAAAGGAGAGTGGGGGGCGGGCATACAATTGATCGGATCTTGTGAACGGAGGCGAAATCGGAAACGCAGCCATCGGAGAGAATGGTGTTGAGGATGGATTTGACAGTGCTCCACTCCTGGAGGAAGTATTTGTGCAAAACCCTCTCCTTGGAGCCGTGCTCATCGTCTTCAACTTCCTCCATTTCGAGTTCATGAGTGGTTTCGGCCGCCATTGCTGTCGCCGGAGGGTTTAGAAGTGAGCGGCGAGAAGCGAGAAAGCAAATCGCAACTGAGCTGTGCTCCTTTCCTTCTGAGCGAACGGGGGTCCACTTCAGTCCAATGGGCTAATAATAATACACGGGCCTTTCGCGAAGCTGTTCTTTTCCTTCTGCAGGCTTCGAAAGCAAAATCGCTTCTCGTTTCCTCCACTCTTCTACAATGGCGTTTGCTCAGTGCTTTGCTGTGCCCGTCGATCACTCCGCCAGATTTCCTCATTTTCCTTCTTCTGCTCCAACTCCATGCTCTCTTCCTTCTTCTCCTTCCTTTCTGGCACCGTTTAAGGCTCCCGCTGACAAATTCTCCCTGTTTGCAAACAGACCTCGCAGATTCGGCCGCCATGGTGTTGGTAAGAGCTTCAAACTTTCCCTTTCCATTGCCTTTCCTCATGTTTATATTTCCGCCATGGCGTTGGTCAGAGCTTCAAGGTTTTTCCTGATGTCTGCCCGCTGATAATCCCTAATTGTGTGATTCACTGGAATTGTGAACCCTTGAAGTTGTGACATGCAAGTCGCAACTGAGTTAGCACATTAATGAGATGCCTTGACAGGTCAACTTTCGTCAATACTGAATATCAATTGTAATTTGGAGTAGAAATTTGCTTTATTCTGAGTTCAATTCAGTTCAGTAGCTGTGATATTATCCAACTTCCTGATTGTTGCTCTACATTTCTTATAGGCCATTCAAAAGACCAATAGTGGCCTTTTGAAAAATCCTTACTGGTTTTTATATGTTGGTATTGCTAAATTTCCTTCCATGGTACAACCTAGTGGCCTTTTAACAACTGCATGTTGTTAAAAGCCTTTCTGATAGTTTTTGTTATTAGAGAATTTGAAACATCAGAGGTTGACTCCCCAAGATCTTAACAGCTGTTTTAAAAAATACAACTTCAATCTGCAGAAACCAAGTATCTTTAGAATTTGGTGTAGCATCTGGACGCCGACATAGGCATAAAGGTTCCGAAGAGTAATCTGGGTCTATTTTAACAGCTTATACTTCGTATCGATTATGTTTGAGACTTTGCTTCTCTAGAACTGTATTTGAAATGGGCAATTCATCTTATGCAAGGATCCTTTCTTCCATCTTGTTTTAGGTTGGCTTTCTCTATTATGAAAAATGCTTACTCCCATGCTGATGGCTGTTGAGCATGAACACAATAGTTCGTAGAAACATGCAGATGAGTCAGGCATCAACTTTTGGTCTAAAACATAAAGAGTGTGTTGTTATATTGCATGAAAACTAAAATGAATTAGTTGTGCTAGGAGAAACTAGATGATAACCTAGTTTTTTCACATTGCATTTCTTATCTGTATTTGTCTATGCATGTAGCTATTAGAATTTTTAGCAAAAACAACTTGCAGCTCACCTTATGTTCTTTCACTAGCATTGTTGTGGGTCTGTCATGTTATAGAAAATAATTTTTCCATGTTCACATTCAGCAAAGGCTCAACCAGAAGGGTCTGAAACCAATGTGGCAGCTGATGCCTTCACTCATTTCAAACATTTGCTTCTGCCTGTCACTGACAGGAACCCTTATCTTTCTGAAGGAACAAGACAGGTATTACCTGTTAGGTGTCAATACGGATGAATGCTTTAAGAATCTATGCCACATATGAACCCTTCTCACTTATGGTACTTTGATATATTCCTGACTCTGCTAATATATTTTGTAGGCTGCTGCAACAACTGCAGCTTTGGCAAAGAAGTATGGGGCAGATATTACAGTTGTGGGTTTGTGAATAGACTTTTCTCGCCTACTCTTCTACGTTGTTTGTAGTTCTAGAGCTGAGCGTTAGAGACACATTTTTGGTAGCAGATCCTTTTGTATTTCTAATCTCTTGAAACATAAAGCTGTTTGTTTGCAGTAATTGATGAACAACAGAAAGAATCACTTCCAGAACATCAAACTCAACTTTCAAGCATTCGTTGGCACTTATCTGAAGGTATTTATAGTTCATTGCTTGTTTGATTAGTGTATATCTAGATTCACTTGTTCTTGAAGTTGGAGTCAAAGGAAAATTTGCCTACTGTCTTTCATCATTACTTAATTCAAGGCTGTTAAAACAATCAACTTCAGACAAAAACTGTTATAGAATAAAAAGTTTAGACAAAAAAAGATAACTAACTAACAGGAATCACGTATCAATCTAGAGGTTGTCGAATGTCTTACCTTAGCCTTTCTAAATCAGCACTAATTTCAGGTCATAATCGATATTGTGGATTGTGTAGGTGGGTTCCAGGAATTCAAGCTGCTAGAACGACTTGGGGAAGGAAGCAAACCGACAGCCATCATTGGGGAGGTTGCTGATGACATGAGTTTGGATTTAGTTGTTCTGAGCATGGAAGCTATCCATTCGAGGCATGTAGATGCCAATCTGCTAGCAGAGTTCATTCCTTGCCCTGTTCTGCTATTGCCATTGTGAACTACTTTGTATCAATCTGAAGCATTTGAGTTTTCGCTTCTCCAATCTTTTCTCGTTGTCAAATATCGAATCAACACAGTTCGGCTGACATCTGTGTAGTCTTTTCCCATTTGAGCTTTCTTTGCTGTGAATGTGAAGTGAATAGACTAACGCCCGTTTGCTGAGAAGACTTCAAAATAATAATGTTGTTTTAATATTTTCTTAGTACAGCATTAGACTCCCCTTCTGATACAAGGAAGTCTGTATCTACTGCGTGTTTCAATTATGAGCTGCTATATTATTTTCTTCAAAACTGAGTAGTGGAGGCTAGTGGGGGTTAAAAACCGCTTTGTAATAAACAAATAAAACTAGTTCATTCCTGTACCATACCTTGTAAGTCGGTTATTACTTATTAGGAGTTAGGATGACTTGTGTAGCAGGTAAAAATGCATTGTGAAGGAGTAAAAGTGTATGGCAAAAGAGCAAAACAGTACAGTCTGTATAGTAAGGGAGGAAAAGTGTGCTCTAGATGACATTAATACAAAAGAGCAAAACAGCAAAACAGGAAAAGTGTGCTCTAGATGACATTAATACAAAAGAGCAAAACAGCAAAACAGTATAGTCTGTATATTAGGGAGGAAAGGTGTGTTCTAGATGACATTAATACAATGTATAATATATATTATATAACATTAAAAGTGTATCTTAAATGGCATTAATACAATGCAACATTAAAAGTGTATCTTAAATGGCATTGGGTCCGGATCCGGTAGGAATGATTATTATGGTAGGAAATAGGAATGAATCATAGCCATTGGATGAGGAGAGATCAAGGGCTCAAGAAAAAAAAGGGAAAAAAACGGCACGGACGTATTTTTCGGAAAACGGCACGGGCGTCCAGATTTGTGCAATCATATGGCCTATTTGTGCAACCGTATTTGTGCAACTCTATGGCCGATTTGTGCAACTCTATGGCCGATTTGTGCAACCATATTTGTGCAACTCTATTGCTTATTTGTGCAACTCTATGATCAATTTTGCATTCATGTCATATTTTATAGCAGTTGAAGTTCGTATAGTTTGTTTCGCTTTGGCAATTTGTGCAAGTCTATTGCCAATGTGTTGAATTCTATGGTCAATTTGTTCATCAATATTTGTGCAACTCAATGGTCAAATTTGTGCAACTCAATGGTCAAGTTTGTGCAACTCAATGGTCAATTTGTTCATTCATATTTGTTCAACTCTATTGCCAATGTGTTGAATTCTATGGTCAATTTGTTCATCAGTATTTGTGCAACTCAATGGTCAAATTTGTGCAACTCAATGGTCAAGTTTGTGCAACTCAATGGTCATTTGTTCATTCATATTCGTTCAACTCTATTGTCAATGTGTTGAATTCTATGGTCAATTTGTTAATCAATACTTGTGCAACTCAATGGTCAAATTTGTGCAACTCAATGGTCAAGTTTGTGGAACTCAATGGTCAAATTTGTGGAACTCAATGGTCAAATTTGTGGAACTCAATGGTCAATTTGTTCATACATATTCGTTCAACTCTATTGCCAATGTGTTGAACTCTATGGTCAATTTGTTAATCAATATTTGTGCAACTCAATGGTCAAATTTGTACAACTCTATGATCAATTTGTTCATTCATATTTCTTCAACTCTATTGTCAATGTGTTGAATTTTATGGCCAATTTGTTCATCAATATTTGTGCAACTCAATGGTCAAATTTGTGCAACTCAATGGTCAAATTTGTACAACTCTATAGTATTACTATTAAGTACTCTACTAACAATGAACAGAGACGTGGATTAAAGAACCCTTATAAACCTCTTAAACTAGAAAAGGCTATATAAAATCCTCAGTTAACTAATCATGCTAAAATAAACAATCAACTAGCAGAAATCATGTTGAAGCTAGTAATATTGCACCTAGTAGAAATATCTAGGCACTACGTAAACAAAATCTAAAATAAAACAATAGCAACCAAACACCATTGAGCTACATCGACCAATACTAACCAAACACCATTGAGCTAAATTAATCAAATCTAATATAGATCTAATCAACCAGTGTGATTATGAACTGCTCAATCGCCTGCTATGCCTAGATCTAACCTGCTTTTAGAGTACAATTCAAACCAAATTCAACTAAAAGACAACATTCAAGCCTGATCAAGTCAACTACGGTAAGCATCTTTATATTAACTAGCAGATCAGAAGAGCAATTTCACAGTCCATGAATTACTACAACCACACCAATCCGCCATTGAACTCAGGAGTTTTGAAGGCGTCGTTGTAGGCTTTGCCTTGTGAGGTGTCTTGGGATTCAAACTCACCATAGATGGAGATCAACTTTCGGGAGGGAGAGAAATTGGCCAACGAAAAATCAAGTCAAAACTTACACAGGAAAGTTTCAAGCCACTGCAGTTTATACAATATCAAGAACAAACAGTGAGAACTTGATTAATTTTAAGCATTCAACTGTCCAAGGATATAAATCGCGTGTAGTTTGTCACTATTTCCAGCCTTAGCTTGAAAGATTTATTATAAATAATCAGTGTTTCTGCGAAGAAATTTGGCACAATTTGCTTAAATTCAAACTTCCATGATGAGAAATGTGTTCAAATAAGGCGTGACAGAAAATTAACGAGGCGCTTCCCTATAATTTAAATGAAAGGGAGTAGAGCGAAACTGAACCAAATTGAAGAAAAGAAGATAGGGCAGAGAGCAGAACCTGCTCAATTTGGGCTGTAAACGGGCCGCTTCTGAAGGGAATAACTGCTCGTTGATGTCCGTTCCGAGCGAGGAGGTCTACGGCCGGTATCTCGGCGACGATTTATCGCTACAGATGATGACGGAACAACAGTTGGAAGTCGATCGGTTCATCACATCGTGGAAGTCTCCGTTCTGGTCGTCAACACGCCTTCTCCTCGGTCAAACTTCCCCGGGAGATCCTAGATCTGACCGGCTTGGACTCGATCTCGTCCGGTTTCGCCGTTGATTCGCCTCGGATCTTGCCGATCTGGTAGGTACTGGTGTCGATGTAGTCCGGATCGAAGGACCAGCCGAAGATCGGGCTCCACCAGTTGGGCGGAGAAGGAAGGGATGGAGAACCGGCGAGTGTTGCTGGAGGTGCGGTTGTCGCATCATCAGCCTCGATCTCATTCCCAATTCGGAACCAAAACCCTAGATCTTCCACCTCCGACACTGGAACGATCAAATCCGCCGGCCTCCGATCCCATCATCAGCCTCTAGGAGGTGCTCGCCACACGCTCCCGCATCTTCTTTGTCACGGACTACGCCTGCGGCGGTGGCAGCCGTCGGGGATGAAGGCGTCGACGTGGAGGGAGACGGCGGATTGGAGGATCCAGAGGGAGGCGGAGAGGGCGAGGTCGGCGACGAGGAGGCGGGGGAGGAAGGCCAGGAGGAGGAGGGAGAGGGAGGAGGAGATGGCGTAGATGCAGGAGGAAACAACACATGGAAGCGAAAAAAGCGAGGGAAGAAGAGAAAAAATTGACGGTACAGATCGTGAGATCGGGTTTAATCAAACGAAGGAGAGTCGTTCCTATTTCTCACCATAAGAGTCTTTCTTACATGACCCTTTCTCTTAATACAATGCATTATATAACATATTATATAACATTAAAAGTGTATTGTGGATCATCAAAAGTACATTCCTAATTTAAAGACATTTTTTTACACTTTACAATGCATTTTTTGAACTCGACAGTAGATGAAATACATTTAACGACCAATAATGCACCTCATATTATACATAACTTATACGATGCACTTGATCCATGCTCCAGTTAGAAGTATTTCGATATTGACAAAGTTTTCAAGACTGATATCTTACATGTGAACTATCTACTTTAAAATAATATATAATAATATTTTTGGTCATTATTTTCTTAAATAAAATATGGTGGTTAACTTACTATCCTACTAGGTAGAGTGCTTGTGCCTTGAAGTCATGATTTTGGTTTGGGTATAAAATTAATTTAAAATTTGTATCAATTTATTCAAAAAAATAGATAGAAGTAAAATATTATTTAATTGTTTTCATATGGAGTTTATGTTAATGATATATTCTCTTTTTTTACAACATAGTTCTTTACCCAAAAAATATTTAAGATTATATTTTTGTATATGGATTTTATAACTGTTTTATCAATAAGTTTATTTATTTCATAATTGATTTCATATTTTTGAAAAAAAATCAAATCTAAATCATGGACATATAAATAATTGTTTATATGTGGGGTCTACAATAAAAACATTTACCCATTAAAACAAGTCAATTAAAGGTTAACCAATCAAATTGATAAAAAAAAAAGGTGATCTAGTTTAATTTGGAGCTGACATGTGTTATTTTATATTATTATTTTAACCTCTGTTTTATCATATAGTAAGTTTAATTATATTTTTTAAAGAAGATCTTATATATATATATATAGTTTTGTTGATATATTCTTTTATATTTTAGATACATGCATTATTTGTTATATTCTTACATGGAACTGCAACTAAAGGAACACAAGTTAACGTAGGTAAGGAGAAATTGTGAACATGAAAGCCGACCAAAGTATGACCAACACTTTGATCCAAAAAAAAAGTATCACCAACACCGACACACAATATAGAGGGCATGCATTCTATTAGCTTCTTAGCTACATCAAAGATACGTACAAAAGTAATAGATTAATTTTAAAAAATAAGCATAAAATAATGAACCACGCAATCAATGGCATTGACATCCTATCCGAAACATTTATTAATTTATTATCGTATGAAATAGATTTGAAGCAATATATATCCCTAAGCAAAAAAGCAAACAATTCAATGCAACCACTAAATGTCAAATACCTTTATAAATTTTCTTATAGCCTTAGGGTGTGCTACACTTGTATTTAAAAGTTAAACAAAAGTTTACATTTTAGAAAAAAGGTTGTTCAGATACTTTACATACAAAAATAAAAACTAGAGCTTTCTTTTCAACTTTCCTCTTTACCCATTGCAGGGTTCCATGCACGAGTGCGATGATCGCTCTCAGAGCTCTATCAATCGGCGACGAGGAAGCATCCACATCGTCCGTCGACAAGTTTTGGTCTCTCAATCTTGATTATATCTCATCACTTGTCCTTTAATTTTCCTTTTTAATGTCATCAGATGGGTTGTTATGGTACTCATGTCAGTTGGAGATTTGAAGAAGAATGGGAGATTAGGAATTGAGATGATGAACTTCCATAAATTCACACCTTGATTTGATTGTGCATAGTAGAAGAGTCGATTGGAGATCTGATGTCCTTCGATGACAACCCCGCCCATCGCATCATTGGAATTATTGGAAGCGACGGTCGTTCAACATGCGAGACCGAGGCAAGATAAATGGCAGATTTGGATACATTGGCAGCCAGCCTGAACATAGCTTCAAACCTCTTCAAGCAATCAACTAGCACCTCGATCGAAGCAATATTTCCATGGAAAAATGGAACCACATCGTTGGTGAACATAAGGTGTGAAAGCAATTTTGGTGAAACCGAAAAGGGCTTCTGGAGGTTTCACGCTGAATCAACCGAGAAACGAACTCCATGCAAATAACAAAGAGCAAGGGAAAGAGTGGGTCACCTTGGCACAACCCATGATTGCCGAGGAAGAAGCCCTGAATACCTCTGTGTATCTTGATTGAGTAAGCGGCCGAAAAGACACACTCTCACTGACGACACAAAAAGCAAGGGAAATCCAAAGGATAAGGAGAGCAAACCGAAGAAAGCCCAAGAAATGGTGTCGTAGGTCTTATCTAGATCAAAATTTAAGAAGCACTGACAACTGTACCGCTTGACATTATATCTTCTTAAGAGCTCTTGCATGAGAAATATGTAGTTGGACATTAATTGACCCTCCACAAAAGCATTTTGGGTAAGATCAATATGCTAGCCGAGGCACTTGCTAAGCCGAATGGTCATGAGTTATTCAATCGAAGGAGCTAGCATCCTCGAAGGAGTTATTCAATCGAAGTTCTTCAAGGGCATTAGCACATTTTGAAAAATTAACACATTTTGTGTTAATTCAAGTTGGCCTCGACAGCCCTAGAAGAAATGTTGAAGAATTAACACATTTTGTGAGACGTATTTGAATCAAAGATTTCAACTAGGAGATGTGGAAGAATCAACACATTTTGTGAGACAAAGCTACAAATTACTCCATTTTGTTTACATCCATTATAATTTAAACCAACAAAATGGTATGTATATTGGTCTTTAACCATACAATTACATGTGTTAGTTGTGGGTAAGTAAGACTGATAAATGCATCTTTCAACTTTTCATACTCCGACAAATCGTTCATTATAAATAAATGGAGCAACTCGATATGCTCATAAAAATTCTACGGACATATCGTATTGGTTAATATGTTTTTAATGGACGAAATTTTACGATCTATTAAAAAATATTGGATAAGGTTCTTGAACTAAGATTGATGTAACATTCGACCATTAAAAAGACATGGATAGTCTTCACTTGCTCACATGTTTATTGTGGGTATTAGTAATTTGTCCACATGTATTCTATGGTCATGTATGAACTGTCTATTCCTTTTTAATGGACAGTGGCCATGAAACTAGGGCTTGTTTCACTTTTTGATTGAAAGTAGTTTTTGATTGAAACCTAATGTTTTAGGTGAAAATTTTGTATAAAAAACGTAAAAGTAGAGATATGAGATAGTATATTTTATATAAAAAAAATAAAATATAATTTTTTAGAGGAAAAAATGGTTTGTGGGGAGGGGGACTGAATAATCAAACCAAAGAAAAGGAGTTCCATACGCTTGTCGCATCAGCTCACTGGTTGAGCTCTCATGATAGTATCATAAGGTCTCGGGTTCGAGACTCCAAGGCGGCGGTTTGCCCTATTATCTTTAGAGCTGGTTAGTAACCAGTTCTCATCCCTCGCGGATGCTCTAGGCTCGCCCAAGTAGTACTTGTTGCGACCCTAATCCCTTTCCATATTAAAAAAAAAAAGAAAAAAAAAAGGAGTTCCCTTCCCTAAAATTCCCAGCAAAACACCACATACAAGTATACAACCACGGGATAGCCTCATTCACCCTTGAGCGGCTTCCCGGGCACGCTTCTTTCAGCTCACCCCCTTTGTAAAGAGCCCGCGTTTTTTCCCTACTCCCTCGAAACCGCTTCTTTCAAGTTCGCACATTTCAGAATCCGAGCTCTCCTCTCTCTGCCTTTCGTCCACCCTCATCGTCATCTTCGCCAAGTTGTGAGTTTCGATTAGGTTTGATATCGCACTCGCTATTCCTGTTCAGTTTTTTGTTCTCGCATGATTAGGGATTGAATTCTTTTCATACGAAGATAGATTTTGCTGTCGTTTATACCGTTTTATGTGCTTGATAGCTGATACTGTGGACTAAACTCATGCCGAAGAGAAGCAGCGTTGTGATTTTGTCTTCGGACGAGGAGGAAGATGCAAAGACTAAGCAGGCTATTGTGAGGTCGAAAAGCCGAGGCTTTGGTTCGGCTCCTCGTTCTAGCAAACCCTCGAAGAAGGCTCGCTGTTTGGGCTCTCGATCTGCTCCTTCCAAGGAGCATAGGGAGTTCAATGAGGTACACAGTACGCTGAATTTGAATGGATCTTATATTTTGAATAGGATTGCCTGTGAACTATTTTTAAGCTAGGGTTTGAGGGAAATGCGCACAATATGTTTCGGTGGCCTGTGTTGAATAAGATTTGTGATTATAGATGTAAGTGTGTAACCTGGTGGTTGTATCTAAAGTTGTCTTGAGCTGTTAGCATGATAGATTGATAACAGTTTTAACTGTTATGATTAGGATGTACATTGCTGATTTGTTTAATTGATGTTTATGAGTCATTAGTCATCCGAGCTATAGATTTGGTTGGTACCATAAGTACTCAGCACTCTTATGATTTGGTTAAACTCTCGGACCAATTAAACAATAATATCTCTCGTGTTTAAATCTGAACTTTGATCACTGCAAAATCTGCTGAAGTTGTAATAGCATCAAATGAATTTTCTGGAGAAGGGTCGTCTCTTTTAGTATGTTGTAGAAGTACTTAAGCTAATGCTACATGTTATCATTGGCAGTTCAAATCGCTCTATGAGGATTTTACTGAGGATTTTGCAGAGTTTAAGGTATCTGCTGGTATGCTCTTACAATGTCTTTGTTACATTGTTTAAATACTATTTCTTCATCTCTAATTTTAATTGTATTTTTCATCCCTGAAGTGTATAATGCCTTGTTTTTGCTCATGCTTCTGTGTCATGCGATTTGATGGTAAAAACGGGTTTTTTTCGATGTGTAAAAAAATAGAAAAGACCAGAAAATTTCTATTCTGAGATAATTTATCCAGTTTCATGTAGTTGAAATACAACTAGACGATTCATTCATTTACTTATTTAATACTTACATTCCAATAGCATAAAGGATCCCAGTGTTCCTGAATCTCCATCCACGTTTACAAAGTTTTATGTAGTATTAACATTCACAGCTCAGCACTGACATGAAAGTTCATCAGGTTTTAGAAATATCCGTGGTACAGAATCATGGGTTGAGAAATATAAGCCACAGACTATGGAAGAACTTGCAGTTCACAAAAAGAAGGTAGGCTGAAATTTACTTTTAACTATCCCCATGAATTTGTTACTCATCTTTCATTTCTTAAATTACAGGTTGAAGAAGTCAGAGTATGGCTTGAAGAAAGATTAAAAGTTTCAAAGGTAATTAGTTATTACAGACAATATTACTATGTAAGTGCTTGCATATTCTATCAGGTATCAATAATGGAAATTCGGTTTAAGCAGAATTTAAGCCTCTTATGAATGCATAAGATGACGAGAAGACTGCAGCACTATAATTTTGTAATGTTCATAATACTGTATCTCTTGTAGCTATCTGATGGTCTTTAAATTATACTTTAGTTGTTATATCCTTGTTTTTGTTTTATTAGAAAGTTCCCTGAAGCTCATGTTTCCCAGTTTACTATGCTGTGTTCTTTCTACAGAGAAAGCTTGATAATCATGTACTCCTAATCAGTGGTCCAGCGGGAGTTGGGAAATCAGTGAGTTTTCAGTTGTCCTTCTTCTAAGCTTTGCAATAATTCATACTTTTGAAGATAAGAAAATATAGAGATTGGAGACAAAGTAAGTGAGGGCAGTCAGTAGTACAAGATATCCATTGGAAGCCTGATTTTCATGTGGCAATAGGATAACATAAGAATAGGCTTGTTAAAAGGTAGGAGGTGTGGACAGTATTAAATATCAACTCTGAAATTTTTGGAGCTTAATCTTTAAATAATGCAGATCACAAGCTTGGGAATATTGCTAGGGTGTAAAAAATGCACAACTGTTCATTTTTCTTCATATTTGACTAATTTAGCATATTTGATCAGTGTTCTTGTATATTGATTTAGCAAGTGAAACCACAATTTTCTCAACTTCCTGGATGAATCTTATTTTGTAGGCAACTGTCCAAGCATTGGCATCACACTGTGGAGCAGAATTGTTTGAATGGGACACTCCTACTCCAACAATTTGGCAGGAACACGTTCATAACAGTATTTCAGGTGTTATATCACTTTCAAGATGGATGTGAAGTTCTATGCTTGTCATTTGTTAGTTATGTACTTATGTTTTGCTCTACCCCTGGCTTCATTTACAACTAATTCTATTTTCTCTTACAAATAACACAATTGCTGTGTGATTTTTGTTTGGCCTTTCGAAGGAAGATGACTCTAGTCACTAGTCAGTTTCTGGTTCTGATTTTTCCCTTCGATCCACATGCTTTATGTCAATTTTCTCCTTTCCGCAGTACCCAGTAAATTTAAGATTTGAAGGTAGAATTTGAATGTAAAAGTCATTAAGGTGTCGTCTATGGTTACCCAGAGGGAGAACATTAAAAAGAGAAAATAAAATGTAAGGAAGAAAGCCAGAAGTACTTCAATATAGCTCCCCCTTACTACATTAAACAATCTTTTGAACTTTGCATAGCTAAAGTACTTTATCTGAAGAGATGACAATGTCATAATCCAGACATATAGCAGCCCCCTGAAATATAATGGTTATGACTAAGGTTTAGGATACTAACAAGGCAAGATGAGTAGTGACCTAATAAGACTTCATCAGCGCCAGTTTCAGGGCTTATCTACAAAAGTACTCCATCAACATGATCGTCAAGAAAATAGAGGATCTGCTTTCTCACAGACCCTTTCAGTTGCATAAAACTAAACAATTGAGTCAGGTCCAGGCAGTGTGTCAGAAAGCTCCAGATGCACCTAGGTCACGCCTAGCACCTAGGCATGCATGGGCAGTGCTTTGCTATGCATGCCTTGCCTGGGGCTATGCGGGTACTGGCACGTCCCAGCTGCGCCTGCACTTCACCTTTTTAAAAACTGGGTGCAGGAAAATTAGTACTGAAGAAAAATTTACAACCCAAGAGCTTGTTTTTGTGTTTTGGTGCAGGGATTAATTAATACATTATGCATCTCTTGTCTGTAGGTATTCGCTACATTTCCAAGCTAGATGAGTTTGAGAATTTTGTTGAAAGAGTGAGGAAGTTTGGGATACTTCCATCTTCCACTACCTTTTCATCAGCAGTTTCTGTAATATTGTTGATTGATGATCTCCCTGTGGTGAATGGGAAGATTGCTTATAGAAGACTTCTGAAATGTCTACAACTTCTTGCAAAATCAATTCATATACCTACAGTGATAGTGGTTACAGATTATGGTGGAGCTGAGCCTGGCAATAGTAATATACATAGCTCAGAAGAACTGTGGCTATCTGTCAAGAATTCTGGTGCCTATAAGGTTGCTATTCTTGAACAATTGAACATATTATGACGAAACCTTTGTTTTTGTTGATCCTTTTGCTCATTTCAAACTTTTTCTAGTAAAATTCAGGTGGCTTTCAACCCTATAACAGTCAATTCCATCAAGAAGGTGCTTTCTAGAATATGCAGACAGGAGCAGTGTAACACCACTTCTGCAGAAATTGATTTCATTGCCAATGCAAGTGAAGGTGATATACGAAATGCTATCCAGTCTTTACAGTATCTATGCCTTAATCCAAGGCCAAGGAAGGAAATGTACTTTTCTGTAGATACTCCAATCAGTTCTGAAGAAAAAACAAGTCGTGTTAAAGCATCAGAATGTAGAACTTTGTCATTTGGAAGAGACCAGACACTTTCACTTTTTCATGCCTTGGGGAAGTTTCTTCACAACAAGAGAGATACTGAGAATAATATTCCACTGGGTAATTTGCACCAATGGTTTCATATTCTTGAAATATTCTGTTATGGTTTGGCGCCCTAATATAACATAATGGATCTTTTTGGTAGCCTAGGTGGTTGCCGGCTGGCTGTTGGAACCAATTTTATGCTCAATAAATTTCTTAATGGAAAAATGTTGAAAATGGCCTTGGTTTATAGTGCTGTAGAATAGAGAATTTATTAGAATGTGCACAAATTTATAAACCAAATTCATATTTTGGTTGTAATGATTACCTTCTTACTTCTGGCTTTATGCAATTTCACACTCAAACAATGTAACGTCTGTATTCTATTGTGGATTTTGGTTCATCCAGTATAATGTTGACACATCCCTTCCATCATACATGTCCTTTCCTTCCACCCATCCCCTACCCCCAACTAATTACCAGTAAGCACTGGTTCTTATACAATTGGATGTTGAGAATTTTAGTCTTGCTATTGCTCTAGTCATTATAAAATTGGTTGGTTACTTAGCCTCTTGCCTGTGTTTCTGCCTTTCTTGCTTTAAATCATCGTTTTCGAAGAAATCTCTTGTAGAGTCGTGCCGTTGGTTATTGTGAGCTACTTAAAAGTTATATACTTGCATCACATGCCTTGGACTTTGTACTAACCTTCTAGAGGGATCTGTTTTCTTTTGGACACATATAGCTCCTTTGAGGAAAAGACTTATTTACGGTCATTAACAATGTTTTTTTTTTCAAATCCGGTTTTCCTTCTTTTCAGGGCAACAAGAATTCTCTATGAGGGAGGGGTTTTCTAGGTTAGATTTGAAAATGGATCCTCCAGAGAAGGTTCTTTGCCAAGCATATGGACAAGCAAGACAAGTGGCTGAATTTCTTCATGAAAATGGTAAGCTTTCGCATCTATGTTTACATTGAATTGAATTCAGTCTGGTTGTTACTGAACTCTTATTCGAAGTATTTTTGCCACTGCGATAGTTCTACTTATATTTCCATGTGATTCTTTTTTGTTCTCATCTGACATATCGTGGTTTTCTTACTAGTAGTTAGAACCTTCATTGTCAGTGCTTAAATACTACAACTTTAGTGGATAATATATTCATATATGCCCTTTTCACTTGTTCTGTGTTACAGAATTGTTTGTGTTCACTGTTCCTTGTTTCTCTTTGATTATCCTTTCTGCGAGTTTATTCTTTTTTTTGGGGGGGTGGGGGGTTGGTGTTTAAGCATGCTATTGTGAAGCTATGATTATTAAAAAGGTAGCTGTATTGATAAATAATCAATATTTGATGGCAGTTATCTCAGTGTAAAATCTTGTAGGCATCATTACGGATATAAATTGTTGCCTATGCTTCTGTACCTAGACAATTTCTGAAGCCAGCTATGGTTGTTCCAGTTCTAGATTTTCTTGATGAAGAAGCTGTTGAAGATGCGTCGGTTGTGGCATCCTATTTAAGTGATGCAGACTGCCTTCTATCTCCTCTCCATCAGATGTTTGGTGCAAACTACACAGCCGAGAATATTGCACAATCAGTTGCAGCTTCAGTTGTTGCTCGTGGTGTTCTCTTTGGAAATGCTCACCCTTCTGCTCCCAGGTATATTAATCAGCCCTGAAAAAGGGTCGAGAGATTGTGACAGGATGATCTTCTTACTATTTATTAGATTAAGAAGTGTATGCGTTCCATTTTTTAATACTAATCATCTTGACATTACAGGTGGCATACTATACGAAAGCCAAAACTTTGGCAAGTGGAGCAATCATTCCGAACTAATAAGGTGAGTTTCATAGGAATGATGTTTGGAACTGAGTGCGACCTATTTTTGAGATTGAACAGTTTCATATCTGATCCTAGTATTTGTTCTGTTTGAATCTCTAGCTTCAGTTGAACAATTATACCTTAACTAGTTTGCCTTTATTTAATACGCGCTGGATTTTTTAATTTAAGCTTCCACTTGAATGAGGAGATGTAGCTTAGAGATTCAAAACATGATGGCAATTAGAGACAAAGGTTAGAAACTCTAGTAGGACATAGAATAGGTTAATCCGGATTCAAATGGAGCTACTGTAAAAATAGGCACTTGATTGAAATTCTCTTGAGAAATCCTTCTGTTGCTTTTCATTAATTATCTTTCATTGTCTTACATTAATTGTGATTCTAATAGTTTGTCGTTGTTATATTCCCTATCATTTACATGTACACCTTTTCTATCTGGCAACTGCAGTATGAGATGGAAAGGCAAAGGTCTGAAGTAGAAGGCTCGGGCGTATCTAGTTTATCTGTCTTCTCAACTGAATACAGACCAATGCGCCAATGGCTTCAATACAGAGCAAATGCATCTTCTTTGCACCCATATGGTGATAATGACAACGAATTCAACTGTACAGGTTGGGAGCAGGGACATTATGAGTCCACAGATGATGAAATTGAAGACTTTTAATCCCTCAAGTGAGAAGCATAGGATATTAGGATCCTCCATTTTCAGAAGCTGTAGATTTTGTTCAGCAACCTTCTTTTGTGTTTTGAATGGCCCATCTGTTTGCATTGTCTCATGTCCCATATAAACAATTAAACACGGTTGTTGCTAGGTTTTGGGTCTGCACTTGCGAATGTAGTTGGTGTTTATAATGTTCTAGCCATTGTATATAAGTCTCATAGATGATCGAGTATATACATTTCCGCCTCATAGACCACAATTTCTCTTATTAGATTGGAACCGGTATCCCAAAATCATCACTGTGGTGGAAGTAGTCATGACTCTAGACATCAAGAAATTCAACAACTTTTTGGAAGATGGCAAATTGTAGGGGTGGGCTCGGTCCATGAAAATGGAGGTTCCCGGTCCGGTCCGGATTTTTATAAATTTAATAAAAAAATAAATTTAAATAAAAATTATATTAATTTTAAAATTATTTGGTTTATTTTTAATATTTAAGTTTTACATTTATATTATATACTTAATATTATATTTTTATTAATTAAATATAATTTCTTTAATTACACTATAATTTTTTTTAAAATAAAAAATCCGGAATTTTCACAGTCTGGTCCCGGTCCGGTCCGGTCCGAACACCGATGCCCACCCCTAGCAAATTGCCTATAACTAATAAGTAAAAAGCTAGGTATCATAATGATAAAAACTCTCTTATCAGTTATCATAACAATGTATGTAAATAAATTCTGGGGAAATTCCGGATGGTACCCCAGAGTTTTTTGCTTTTCCGGATGGTGCCAACAAAAAAAAATTATTTCGCCATCTACTCTCGAGGTTTCGTTTTAGCTCGTACCGTGTCCCAAATTCAAAAAATTAACACTTTTCCATTCTTTTCCGTCCAGCCCATAATAAAAGAAAAAAAGAAATCAATCAATATATATTATAAAAACCGACCGTTTTCGAGTCACCACGTTGATTCTGGCCCCACCGTATATTTAACCAAAATAATTTTTAAAGCCTATTAATTAACTACCATAATTTTGCTACGTAAATTTTCAATCTTTTAATTAACTACCTTATAAACAATATCTATCCATACTATCAAAGTTCAAAGTTATTTTTAGCCATGAAATTTGATTGAATTATAAAATATCTATCTTATTTTTAAAATATTTTGATTATAAAGTCCGTACAATATGTACCATACATACTATCAAAACATACTATAAACAAAGTTCAAAGCCGTCCAATCTTATTTTTTAGCCAAATTATAAAATCCCATAATTTTTACTTATTTATTTGAATGTATCCTATCTTATATTTTGATAATAAAAAAAAAAAGCCTACCAATATTATTGTATAAAAAAGTAACAAAAAAGCAATATTCTATCTTTATTTACCATATTTATCCAAAATAAATTTTTAAGTCTTTTAATTAACTACCATAATTTTGTTACGTAAATTTCCAGTCTTTTAGTTAACTACCTTATCAACAGTATCTATCCATACTATCAAAGTTCAAAGTTACTTTTAGCCATGGAATTTAGATTGAATTATAAAATATCTATCTTATTTTAAAAATATTTTGATTATAAAATCCGTGCAATATGTACAATACGTACAATACATACTATCAAAACCTACTATCAAAGTTCAAAATTCAAAGCCGTCCTATCTTATTTTATAGCCAAATTGTAAAATCCTATAATTTTTACTTATTTTTTTGAGCGTATCCTATCTTATATTTTGATAAAAAAACAGCCTATCAATATCTATACTATATATTAAAGCCGGAGAATTTCGAGCCTCCACGTTAATTCTGGCCCCACTTTATATATTGATTTTTTATTTTTTCTTATTTTATTCAAATGGATATTAGCAATTTTATATCTTTTATTTTTCTTAATTATTTAATCTTTAATTTTATCTTCAAAGTCATACTTTAACAAAAAAAAAAATCTATGTAGCTATCTTAAATTGATATACATGCACTATATACAAAATTACGACCCCCAAACCATCCAACCTTAATTAACTCATTCTTCAAATCAACCAATAACGTACGATCCACACAATTAATCGAATGGAAAAAGGTTCTTAGTGTTACTGGTGTACCCTAAAATTGATTTTAGGATATTAGTACTAATATTAAGATATTAGTACAACTACAATCTATCAATCATATAACAAAAAATTGATTTTAGGATATATGATAAAGTTATATTTAAAATTTATTTATTTGTGTAGAGATTGATAAGAAAATATGATCTACTACGATATCAGTATTATATTTTATATTTTAGGTTGAAGTTTTATACTATATTAGGAGAAATTTATAAATAGGGAAATATACTACAATCAAAATTTATATACAAAAAAAGGTAATTTGAATTAAAATGTAATAGAACTATCATGGTGCAATTTATTACTAAATAGAATTAAATGTGTATAAATCCAATAATATAATGCATTCAAGAAAATTTTAATATTTAAGATATAGTCATACATGGTACGACGGGTTAAGCTAGTTTAAATTTAAAGAAAAAGAAACGAAAAACAAGAGAAAAAGGGAAGGAGTGGTCGTCTCGTCTGACTCGTCTCCCACACCACACCCCACACCATCGAGCGAAGGTTCCACACAAAAGAGCTCCCGTCTGGCCGGCGACTTGGGCTCCGGCGAACGCGAGCTTGAAATTAGGGCGCCGGCGAGCACCATCAACGCGGCGGTCTTTGGTGGTCAGGTCAGATGCTCCTTATGCCCAATTAGGGTTTGTTTTTTTGCAATTGCTTCAATAGGCTCGATATGTCTGTGATTTGCTTTGATTGCTGTGAATTTGAGGGGTTTTTTGTGCTGGTCACATTCGAATTGCAAAATCGATGTTAGATTGCTGTGAACTTGTAGCTTAGACCTTGTGAGTTTAATCCAAAAAGTGCTCTGTTTTTTCCCCATGTGCTAAGGTGGCATGTCATCCATTTTGATGTTTTTCCTTGACTGGCTTGAGAAGGTTTAGCGCTAAACGCCCCAAATCCGGTGCCATCTATTCGAACTTCGGGGAAGAAAACCCCAATTCCCATTCCACACCAGCAGAAAACGATCGAAGCATGAAATTCAAAGCCTACCTGACAGACGGGGGCATCTCCCTACTGGAAAAGCGCCTCCTGCCTGCACTCGAGAAAGTCGGGAAGACCTGCCACGTGTACCTGACTCGGGACCACGCCTTCCTCCTCCACAACCTCCTCCAAAACGACGCCGTCCAGTGCGTCGCCCAGCTCCGCCGCGAGTCCCTCTTCTCGGAGTACCACATCTCCAGCAACAACGCCGACCTGATCGCCTTCTCCGCCGACGTCTCCCTCCTCCTCCGCGCCCTCCGCAGCGCCTCCTCCATCTCCGCCGGCCGCCTCCAGCTCAAGCTCGTCAAGAAGCTCCCCCGTCCTCCACCTCCCCCTCCCCCTTCCTCACCTTCGAGTCCAAGGGCCCCTTCTCCGCCCTCGTCCAAGACGTCCCCGTCTCCAAACCCCTCTCCAGGTCTGGAATGCCCCCATCCTGACCAACTTTCTTGTCTTTTTGTTTTGTTTTCCGTATGGTTTTGGTTTTAGTGTAGTTTGTCTTGTCGTTGTTGGGGATTTTCTGTTTAGATTTTTGAGTGTTTTGGGTTCTTCTGGACTTGGGTTGTATTGGGCGCATTCCATCTAGGTCTGGAATTCCATCTAGGTCTGGAATGCTCCCATCTTGACCTCCCAGCTCCTGCGAAAGCGGGACTTTCCTGGATAAATGTTGTTGTGTTTGTGATTTTGTAACAGAAGATTTGAACTGATGTGCAGGGCGCAGCTCTCGGAGCTCCAATCCGCCCTCGATGCCGCCCAGGACCTCCCCCGCACCCTCGTGGGCGTCGATGGCGCCGAGCTCGCCCGCCTGATGTCCCTCGCTGACCGCATGAAGCACCTCGGAGACTCCGTCGACGTCCTCGTCTCCGGCGCCGGGGATCTTCATCTCAAGGTTGCCAATAGTCTCGTCTCCCTCGGGGCCGAGTTCAAGAGGCTGGCTGTGGTTGGGGGCGACGGCGGTGGTGGAGTTAGCGTTCAGGTTGGGCTCAAGCACTTCGTCAAGAGCCTGCAGTGCCATCTGGCCAGGCCGGATGCTGCTTTCTATGGTGTTGCCGCTCATTCTGGCTCTCTCACCGTCGTTTTCCAGTTCTTTGTCCCCGGGTCTAGGATCACTGATAAGAACATCAGCTTGCATTGCTGTCTTCCCGTGCTCGACCCTGGCTGCTAGCTAACTACGACAACAGCCCGTCTGCTGCTTATCATTGCTGATGCAAATTTCTGTTCATGGCTTCTCTGATTGTTGTCCCACTTCAGGGTTGTTCTTGTTATCTAGGAATTAGGGGTTCTTTGACTACTATCCTGTTCTTCAATCGTAAATGTGATCGGCTAAACTTATGAATATACATTGCACTTACAATTGCAGTAGGTCTAATTGTTCTTGCTGAAAGTCTCAATTGGTGGTGCACCTTTCAAGTGCATTTTGCATTCAGTTTGGTTAGCATGTGAGGCTGGATTAATATTGGATTAGGCATTTTGCATCAGGAAGGTAGGTATGAATATGAATGAAGAATGATGTTGATGTTAGAATGAGCCATTCCTAGCAATTGATGTTTGGTAGGGTGTAAAATCTGGAGTAACAAAGCAAATTCTTCAAGCTTTGAACAACTACTTAAATTGGAAACAAGAACACAAGTCACCAAGAAATTTATGCAAGGGGAGCTTTGAATTCATGCTGGACACATGAGGACAGCATGGGTACCTACTCCAATAGTGCAAGTTATCATGTACCAGATTCTTCCAACTCAGCTCTAAGCTCAGGCACCTGTATATTTTCCATGAACAAAAGTAATCCATAATGGTTTTCCTCATACAATTTTACACTACAAAAGAGAGGCCTAGGCATCAAGAAAACCATACAGATTGTGTTGTGTTTGAGCTAGCTTAACCCCTAATAATAATTAAACTTTACAAAATGTAGAGGAGTGGCAAACTAAGCTAAAAAGTACACACAGTTTCAACGACGATCATCTTCATTTTGTTCTTCTACTACACTGGAACCGAGATCAAGGAGCAAACTAAGACTGCAATGAAAAAAAAAACAAGCAACTAAACAGATTTAGAATACATTTGAACTGGCAAGATTATAAGAGTTTATCGGCATGAGTTTACCTGCAATTCCTTGGAACACCCCAGGAAAGTGCTGATGATCTCCTTACAGACGGTGACAATGACAAATATTCTCTCCAATCTTGAAGCACTATGTTTAGATCAATCACCTTGCTTTGCATTCCAATACAGCAGTTTGCATGCATAGTGCATACTAGGTTAAAATCCTCACTCGGTTCACAAAGACCACCAAAGTATGCAGTATCCAGGAACCTCATTGTTAGGCCAATCTCCGAGATGAATGGATCATGCTTGATGTAATTAAGAACATCTTGATCGTGTTTACCAGGATACTTGAATTGGGATGAGTACCAGAAACTGTAGAAGGCAATAGATCGGTTATTGGATCTCACGAAAGTGAAGCCTCCATTAGGTCTGTTGTGTTTATCAGATGAGTTGCCTGAGAAGTGGTCACAGGCGACCTGGAAATCCACATCTGGGTAGAAGCGTGGGAATGGGTTCCTGAACCACATGATATCAGAATCCTGGATGCAAGAGCCAAGTGCAAATGAATATTAAAGGCAATCAGAAGTGTAAGTAAAACAGCACAAATGTTGCAAGTCAAACAAACATAATTCCATCCTATCAAATATTTAAGCGCAAAATTGCCACAAATCCCACATGATATCAGAATCCTGAATGCAAGAGCCAAGTGCAAATGAATATTAAAGGCAATCAGAAGTGTAAGTAAAACAGCACAAATGTTGCAAGTCAAACAAACATAATTCCATCCTATCAAATATTTAAGCGCAAAATTGCCACAATAGGAAACAAAAGGAATTGCCTGGTTGGTCACATTCAGCAAATCCAAAGTCGGTTCAACCAATGTGGTCTACTACCTTACTTGAATTTAACATTTGGTTTAGCATATTTAATCAGGGGAAAAAGAAGCTCTAATCCGAGCACAGAAACTACAATAAGCAATTAGAACAACTTTAAGGTCACCCTGATGACATAAAAGCATGTCAAAGATAAGGACGGGAATGAGTACATACCGTAAACAGAAAATTGTACCCCAACTCCAGAACAGACCGTAGGAACTCAATTCGCCTCCACATCATCTCAAGGTAATCCGCTTTCATATAGGACGCCTCTTTAGAGAAATCAGTTCCGTTAGTGACAAGATAGAAGCAATGGGTATGTACACTTAAGCACCGAGTGAATGCCTTTTGATCGAATGCAACAACCACCAAATGGTTCAATAGCTGCCTGGTATTGTCTCCTATTCTAAAGCTCTCCAGAAAGAGATCAAAGATTGAATTCGGAGCAGCCCATGCTTCATTCAAAGCTGTTATTATAACAGTATGGTCACCTGTAGCAGCATCCTTTAGAACCCTTTCGAGGCTGTACGCTTTCTCCTACACCATTTTTTCGAGCCCGCAAATCAGATAACTTCAATAATAACACCAGTAAGGATTTATTTAGAGCACAAATCTCAATCTCGAAATATAGGAAGAATGAATGGCTATCATCAATGTTCTAAAAAACTCTAGCGGATCCTAGGTAGAGAGGGCGCCTAACGCCTGGGCGGCCTAAATAGTTGCCTAGACGGCGTAAACGGAAACTTAGACGCCGCCTAGGCAGGTTATAAGGTTAGGCGGACGGGCACCGCCTAGCGCCTAGACGGGGCCTAGAAGGGATTTGTAGAACAATGCTAGCATGATCGGAGTACTACTATATAGTTGAAAGATCAGCAAGCAGAAGTAGTCCAGCAAAAGCTACCAGAAACCCTGGATTTGTTTGGTTGTAGGAGGGCGGGAAGGAGGGCATTGCATCATAGATCAAAGAGCGTGTAAATTATTTACTACCTAAAGGTAAAAACTGAGGGGAAAGTAAAAGTGGAGAGAGGGAAACCAACCTGGACGAACTCCGGAACAGCGCCGAGGAAGGGAAAAGAGTAAGGTGGGAGGCAAGTGGTGCGATAGAGGTAGAAAAGGGCGCCGAGGAAGGCGAAAGCGAAGAGGCAGCGACGGGCGGAGGGCCGGCAGAGCATGGCGGGGGAGGACGGAGATCTGCGGCGGCTCCGGTGACGGAGGAGTCGAAGGGCACAACGGAGTCCGACCACAAAACCTGATGGAGGAGGAATGGGAGGCTTTAGTATGGGCTCCAAAGAGAAGGGCATTTCTGATGCAGAGACAGTAGAATTGAATTGATGGTGGAATTGAATGAGCTATGGGGGATCGGATTTAGACAACGGGTACCAGGGAGTTACACCTTGGCCACCATTGCTAGTACTAGTAGTACATGTCATTTCATTTGTGGTAATTTTTTTATCCAATACATTTGTAACTGTGGTAATTTAAATAGGGTTTTTCTACTATGTGTTCTAAGAGTACATTATAAAAGGCTAATAATAGAAAGATTTTTATAAATTATAAATTTTTATTTTTTAATCTTTTTGTGATGGTTTTTGTTTTTGGTATGCTGATCATGTGGTCTTAGGGCACATAATAGAAAAACCGATTTCAATAAAAGGTTTTTGTTATAAACCACGCTCTACGATAAACCACCCATTTAAACACTAATTATTAGTGATTCACTTGTATACTGGGTGTCGTTAGCAAATGGCCAGCCTTATCCAGTCTATGTTAAAATGTTGTCAAAGGCTTGTGGTTACGTGTCACATATTTAATTTTCCTTTCTGTAAATCTGTTTAATAAGTGTAAAAAAATAAAAACCTTATTTTCTAATTTCTACCCAAAAAAAAATCAAACCCGTAATTGAAAACCCCATCTCTCCGTTCTCCTTAAACCGGGGGAGTTTTCCGAGCTCCCTCACGACTTTCTAATATTGCTCCAATGGATGATGGTGAGTCTCTCTTGGCTTCCATCTTGCAAAATTGATATGCAACTACGCAACAACTTAGAACAATGTGAAAGAAACAAGATGAAAAGAAAAATCGGTTGACCTGGTCAACGTCGGAGCAGCTTCGCCAAAAACCTTAATATCGGCCATAGCTCCGACAAAGAGCAAGAGGAAGAAAACGGAGGGTTTGATTTTTTTTTGGTTGGAGATTAGAAAATAGGGCTTTCACTTTTTTATACTTATTACAGAGATTTAAGAAAAAGGAATGTTGAATATGTGCCACGTGGCCACATGTCTTTGACAATTTTTTAACAAAAACTGACTAAGGGTGGTCATTTACTAACGGAACCCATTATACAAGTGGTTTTTAGTAATTAGTAATTAAACGGGTGGTTTACGACAATATCGCATACCATACGGGTTGTTTTCGACACAAGCCTATTTAAATAAACTATTTGTGGAATATACCATCAACCCTAATAAATTTACTAAAGATTTAGATAAAAGAAGTTTAAATTTACTAAAGATTTGAACAATTTTTTTTAAAAAAGTTTATACAATATAGACATTTTTGTATATAATTCAAAATCTAAACTCTTGAAATAAATACAAAAGATTTTTATCTAATAAATCTTATTTGTTAATTAAGGTATTTAAACCATAAAAAGTTATCTATGAAATTCACCTATTTAAATAATTTTTTCTTATAATAATTTTTGATATTATTTGATAATATAATACTATTTCATCCCCATCAAAGATAAAATTCAATAATATTCTATTCGATAGGTCTCACAACTTTGTTTAAGGATATTATTTTCGGATTCCAGAAGTTTTATAATTTGTTTATAATTCTTTGTGAGGAACTTGGGCTCCACTTTATAATATAGTAGGGTAGATATTAAGGAAATACTTAGTTTTACCTAAATCTCCTTTTATAATTAGTATACGTAGTATTGATTTTGGAAAAGGAATAAAATTTGCCTTTTTGAGTACTTTGTTGAAGGATAAAAGTGGAAAAATATTGACAAAATGTGTATAGTGACAAATATTGTTGAACAAACATATAAGGTTAAAACAAAAAATATTTCCAAACGGATGGAGTATAAAATTAGCCATGAAAAGCAACATCACTAGTGTTCTAAAAATCGGTCTAGGCGCCCGCCTAGGCACCGTCTAGGCGCTAGGCGGTACCCCACCGTCCCGACTAGGCCCTAGGCGGTTGGCTGGGCGGCTAAGTAGGCTAAGCGAGCACCTAGGCGGTGTGGGCGGGCGCCTAAGCGGCTGGGCTAGTTAGTTAGGTGGACTAGGCACGTCCCTAGGAGGGCTAGGCGACCTCCTAGGCGGGCTGGACGGGTCTAAGTTGAGGCTAGACGGGGCTCTAGGTGCCAATTTATACATAAATACTAAGACGAGATTGTTCTTTTTCTATATTCTCACCAAATAAGAATAATAATCTTATATTTTCAATAATTTAGAAATCCGCCCAGGCCTCCGCCTAGCCGCTAGGCCCCATCCCACCGCCCAACTTCCGCCCAGCGTTTTTTAGAACACTTCACTGTTATACAAAACATACTAGCTAAACGGATGGAGTATAAAATTAGTCAGACAATTTGTTCACACATTTCCGTCTTTGTAAAGAACTAATTCTCGAAAATCAAGGATAAGTGGATGGTTCTCTCTTCATATTTTCTTTATATATGATAATCGTAAATGTTTTGAGGTGTGGATCCGTGTGATTAAAATGTTGTATTTCTATTGGTTGTTGTAAACTGAAATATGAGTTCCCATTGGTGGAAAATAATGAGCTAGATTGTTTTGTTATTCTTTTGTACTTCTAGATTTCCCTCCTCCATTTCTAACATTTCTCTTACACAAAAAAACCACTTTTTCAACCCTTTAAAAATTATGCAAACAGTGATATGGGACAACCAATAAGGGAAAGAGGGAATATGATTTATGTTCAAGAGATTGGAATTTGTGTACCACATATTCCAATTTTAAAATCAACTTAATGGGTTCAGTTGTATACTCCCTCTGTCTTAGATAATTTGTCCATAAATCAAGTTTTGACTTAGATCAAGGCACATCACATCATTGAGAAAAATACAAAATGGTTTAGCAAACAGGTGGGATGGAGGCGTTGAAATGATTTAGAGTTGCACTTACACACATCTTCCCCTATAGATCACACACATTAAACTCAACTCAACAGGCTGATAAAAAAAACTCAACTTAACAACTACAATCCATAACAATGGAGAGATAACTCGCTTGCTCAACCCAATAATGGGGGCAAAAATGGCCCATTTATACAATGGACCAATATTATAATGTCACACATCACAATGTAGGGAAAAAAAACCACTTTTACATTTTGTAATGAGATTTCGGGAAAAAAATAGTTTTAATCTTCAATTTTCATTTTAATGGAGGTTTATTTATGTTTTTGGGTTGTTGAGATGGAAGAGAGTTAATGGTTATAAAGTGATAAGGAGTGAGAAATCAAAAACAAAAGGGTTGTAAAAGAATGTAAAAAAATGTGATTGTTTAGGGGTGATAGTGTAAATGTGATGTGATATAAATGGAAACAATTAAAAGGTGGACAATCTTATCGAAACATCCAAAATGGAAATATAGACAAATTTTCAGTGATGGAGGGAGTATTAATTTTACGAGCACCACTCATCTAAGAGTATAATTATTGGTAGATCAATGTTTTTGATCACCATAATATAGTATTGTATTATTTTTCGGCCGAATACATCTGTGGACCCCTGAACTTGTACCTTTTTTGCAACTGGACCCCCCAACTTTGAAAATTGCCTATTGAACCCCTAAACTCTACCTTTTTTGCCTATTAAGCCCTTTTTGATGATCTGGCGTGGCGCGTGTTTGTGCATTAAACGTAGGAGGGTGAGTAGGAGCATTTAATGCAATGACATGGAAAATATTTAAAAATAAAATAAAATTTTGCCGCTAAACTTCCCTCACCATTTTCCCTCGTTATTTCTCTAAGTCGCCATTTTCTTTCAATCTCCCTCTTCTTTTCCATTTCCTGCACTCACTCTCCCTCTTCTTTAAGAGAAGATGTCCTCTTCGAGCAGTAGAAGCCAAAGGATTGCTTCATCGGGTTGGAGTTCTCGCAATAATGGTGATTGCGACACAGTGTTCCCCACTTGTATGTGTGGTATTTCAGCCTCAGTTAAGCACTCGTGGACCGTGTCCAATCTTGGAAGGCGATTCTTCGGTTGTCCACACTATGGTGTAGGTTGAATTTGCTTATTTGTTAAAAAGCCCTAAATCCTAATTTCTGGTATTGCAACCTCATTATTCGATTGAGCCCTATTTTGATGATTACATTTAAATTCATCCAAATTTTAATGTGTGGTATGTTATTTGTAGATATTTAGTGCTTGTGGTTTTTTTCAATGGGTGGATCCACCAATACCAGACCATGTGACTCGGGCAAAGTCGTTGTCCCCAAATAAAACATAATAACCCAAATAACACAAGCACAGTAGAGCAAGCAAGTAAGGGGTCGAACCCAAGAGAATTAGTTTCTTAGATTGATTTTAGTTCGAATCATGCAAACCAAACAAAAGGGGGATTTTGAAAGAGGTTTCAGTCAATATTAGCAGGCAAAGTTCATTCAATCAATTCCACTTTATTAATTCATTGATCATCAATTCATCCACTTCTTTATATTCCTAGGTCAATTCCAATCCTTATCTTAATTATTCGCTAGTCCACGGTCCTAGCAAAACTATGATATGAACAAGGACACTTAATTCAAATCATGCAATACACACAAGGATAATAGGAAATTGAATCATGAAATCAAGATACGAGTCTCATGCACAGAACAACCATTGAATACTCTTCCCTAATCTAGTCCACGGTCCTAGAATAGAGTTGTTTCGAGAATAGGAAAGATGCATAGACAACAACCAATCCTAATTGAAACAATAGATCTAAGCCAATTAGACAAGTTGATCAGGCTCGTGTAATCAAACAAAGATCATGGGATGAAGCGCAAGAGTATCAATAAAGACCTAGGGATAAAGAAGTTACCAGAATTTCACAACTTCATAATAAAACTTCCTTGATTGAATAAACTCCAAGGGAGATTAGTTCTCCATTACAAAAGAAAGCAAAGAGTTTTATTTGATATGAATTGAGATACCTAAAACCTAAGGCATGCTCCTCCTTATATAGCTTAAGGAACAAGCTCCCCAAGATAGATAAGGAAAGAGGCAAAGGATAGAAAAGGAAACAAGATAGAAAAGATCTCGCTCGGCTCGGGATCCGGCATCACTGCGCCCGCGGCAGGTCTTCCTTCGGGTTGGCTAGGTCGGCTTCTACCGCGGCTGCGGCCATGGCGGCGCACTTGCGGCCTTCTCGGGAATGGATCGTCGTCACCTTCCTTCACCGCGACCGCAGCTCAGACACCGCACCTGCGGAAAATGGTCAATGGCGAACTTCTCTTTGAACTTAGCTCCAAAAACTCTCGTTTATTCAAATCTTGTGTCTTCGGTCTTCATATTACAATAATGCTCAAATCTAACCTAAACACACTCAATAACGCCCTAAAATACAAGAGTTAAACCATATAAACTAGAGCGAATCACCATGCCAAGAGTGTGATTTCGGGATTGCTAAGGAATGTGAAAGAGAAAGAAGAAGAGAGGGACAAGGCCATTTCAGAGAGGGACAAGGCCATTTCGGAGAGGGACAAGGCCAGACGTAAAACATTGGTCCTAATGTGTTTGTTAATTGTGAGCATAGGGCTCAATCTTGGGAGATTTAGGCTAGCTGTGTGATTTGGGAGATTTGTATGTGCTAATGAAATGTTGTTGTTATTGTAGAACTCAATGAATTTGGTACTACACAGAACATCTGTTGCATATAACTACACAGAACATTAACTTGTGGTTGAGTTCATGACACAAAAGATGAGTTCATGACACAAAAGCTGAGTTCATGACACAAAAGCTACACAAAAATGGCTACAAATCCATGCATCCTAAGGCCTGCTTGAACTAGTTTGGCTAGGTAAAGGGTTGCCCATTGACTGAAACATAATTGTGCTTCTTCTCCATCAACAGTTGAGATTCTTCTTCTTTTCGTGGACTGAGTTGTGGTGGGGGCAGTAGCTACAACAAAAGTTGATGTAAAAGAGTTGGTTGAACCACCTGTTTGTCTTGCTCTTGCCATTAGGAAGCCTTTTTTTTATTGTGGCCTTGTTTCTTGCAAATACTAAAAGTCATGACAGATCCTATCTTTGATAGCTTACCAGTTTTCTTGGGCTCATCTCTTAGTTTTCTCCTATTCACCTTTTTCCTCCCTCGTCTCTTTCTAATAGGTGGTGCCTCAATTGCTGAAAAATCAGATTGTGGCCATAGTTTGATGCCCAAAACAGGTTGGATATGGTGTGCATAGGCCTTGAGATAAGTTTCTTTCTCTTGCCAATGGGCAACAGAGTCATTAGGGTTCATATTAAGCAGGTGCATTGAACGAATTGCTTGAGGACAGGTATGCCTCTCAGTTGCCAGGCCCTACAACTACAAGTTCTCTGATTCAAATCAACAACATGGGAGTACTTTCCATCTTCTACTTCAAAACCCCTATCCCCATTCCAGATGACATTGCATTGCATCGAGTGCTCTTTGTTTTTCTCTAACCTATGCAATGCCATGGGTGCCATATCACAAATCCAAGTCCTAGCAAAGTTATTCATCTTTGTAATCCTCCCCATAACTTGTTTTCTGATGTCCCCAAGCATTGTGATTATAGACTTATACCTAGCAGCTAGTATCCAACTATTAAAAGTCTCACACATGCTGTTTTCCACCGTATCACATTGAACCTTTATCCTAATGAAAGCCCTACAAAAGCTCTCCACACCATATGCTAAAAAATCATCACTAAGGGTAGTGCCTAACCTTTCTATTCCTTCAATATTGTCTTTGAGTTGAACTTGGAAAGTAGACGATGCACATGCCCATAATTTCTTTCTTTTGTTTGTCCCTCGCCACTGCTTTGCCCAACTGGCATAAATATGCCTTGCACACAGCCTATGCTCTGCCTCAGGTAACTCATTTTTAATTGCAGCTTTTATCCCTTGCATTACATAGATAAAACATTGTTATGTAAATGAACATAAAACATGGTTCCACAACACACAAATTGGAACACACAAAACATGATGGCAACACAGAATACACAATCTTATGGACTTCCACAACACAAAAACAGATTTCCACAACACAGAAACATGGTTCCATTATCCTAAATAATATTAGCATGCACAAACTAGAACACATAAAACTGAAGGAAGAAGCTAAAAGTGGCAAACTAAAATTGAAGAAAGAAGCTAAAAGTGGCAAGACACTCACCAAATGCATGTTAGAAACCATTGTTAGGCCTTCACCCTTTCCAAGTTCCAAGTCAGCTTGGAGAGCCTTGATGAACCTTGTCCAAGTAGTGGTTGACTCCTGAGTTGTGACTTCCCAAGCAATGGGAAACATCTGCCCATTCCCATCTTTGCCTATAGCCACAAATAACTGCTCCTCCACGGCTCCTTTCAGGAAACACCCATCAATGCCCACTATCTTCCTACAACCACTCTTCCAGCCTTCCTTCATTGCTTTGAAGCATGTATAAAACCTCTTGAACACTTCTTTCCCCTGTTCAGATTGTTTGTCAGTCACCACAAAGCAAGTAGAGCTTGGATTGCTTCTATTTATTTCCTCAACATAAGCATACAGCTTGCCATACTCCTTAGTGTAGTCACTACAAAAAAAATGGTGATTTAGCGACCAAAGTTGTGGTCGCCAAATCATGATATTTGGACGCTGAAGGCATTCAACGACCAAATTTTGGACGCCAAATGTGCGGCCGCTAATTGATTTAGCGACCACGTGGACGCCAATTAGCTTCCAAGTGGTCGCTAAATACAGACGTGAAGTTAGCTTCCAAGTGGACGCCAATTAGCTTCCAAGTAGTCGCTAAATACAGACGTGAAGTTAGCTTCCAAGTGGTTGCTAAATTCAGACGTGAAGTTAGCTTCCAAGTGGACGCCAATTAGCTTCCAAGTGGTCGATAAATTCAGACGTGAAGTTAGCGTCCACGTAGACGCCAATTAGCTTCCAAGTGGTCGCTAAATTCAGACGTGAAGTTAGCTTCCAAGTGGACGCCAATTAACTACCAGACATTTTTCATATAAAATTATTTTAATTTTTGCATTTCAATTATTGCATAAATTTTCTATAAAACAGAATTTGGAGCCATAATTAATTATACAAAAAGGTTAATAGTTCCATTAATCTTCATAAGTATCTACATGATTAACAAATATATAAAAGTAATTAAGGTGTTTGTGCTACCAAAAGGTTAATACTACCCTTAACAGTTTATAAATATATTCAATCATCAAGATGTGGACGGTGGTGGCTGGGGCGCCCTTAACTCTTCCACCAAACGACGTAACTCATCAAGATGGGTGGTCGTGGCTTGAATCTGTGTAGCTTGGGTTGCTTGAAAAGTGACTACTTGAGAGCACAAAGTCTCGTCCTCGCGCTGCAGCTCTACCATTCGAGGGGCCACTCTTCGGAGAGCTCTAATTTGATCTCCATAGAATTGAGAAGCAGCAGACCCGAGCCCCGCAATAGCTCCTCCCGGTCCAACCCCTCCAACAACCTCTAAATAGGCATCGCATTCATCTTGATAAGACAATGGAGTGTCGGATTGAGTAGACCTCCGAGTGATAATTTCTTGAGATCACTCTTGTACATTAAACAAATAAAACACAAGAAATGAATATAGATCGGTTTAAAACACTAATAATCCATCAATTCAACACTTAAACATATTGCCATCAACTTTCAATCTCATCCACATGACTTCTATTTAGCTTTTCAATCTAAGCACAAAAGTAACCATTCACATCAAGCAACCATAATCTGTAAATATAAAAGTCCTCTTTCCATTTCCATATGTATATCAATTTATATATATGAGATGATACATCAAAATACTAACTTCCTCATTTGTATATGTATACCAATCTACCTAAATGTACAAAATATGCCAGCTTTATAAAAAATTTTTGCCTAAATCTCAAAATACTAATTCCGTATACTAACTCTCAAAATATGCCAGCTTTGTATACTAATTCTCAGAACACCTAAATAGTTTAATTCAGCAACTTATAACAAAGCAACACAAATTCAGAATGTACAAAATATGTCAGCTCAAAATCAACAAATTCAGAATGTACAATATATGTCAGCTCAAAATCAACAAATTCAGAATGTACAAAATAGTCAGCTCAAAATCAACAAATTCAGAATGTACAAAATATGCCAGCTCAAAATCGACACAAATTTACTAACTTATAACAACACATAATATCCTAACTCTATATACTAACTCTTAGAATGTACAAAATATGGCATCTTAAGTATAATAAATCTCAGAATACTAACTCTGTAATTTTTTTAACCAAAATCTCAAAATATGCCAGCTTTGTATACATATACCAACTCTGTATATGCAACAAAAAAAAGCATGTTTAATTCAACAACTTATAACAAATCAACACAAATTCAACACAAACTCAATAACTTATACCAGATTCACTTATTGAAAGAACAATTTAAGCACATATTGATCAAATGGTCCAACAAATTCAGCACAACTGAAGACAATAAATCAAAAGCTCTACATCTAGTAATTTATAATTAATACGTACAATAATTTGACGAGAACGATTGTCTACAAACTCTCCATCCACTTTCCTCTTATGCGTCTTAATGTGCAATTCTAGAGGTGTTGGTTCTCGGCCAAGTGCTACCCTCTACAAAAATTTAAAAAAAATTGAAGATAATATATAATTTGCATAATACATTTTTGAGATACTCAGTAACGAACTGCTGTTTAGAGAGAATTATATGCGACTAAATTGAGTAAAAAACACATTATACTTAAGTAATGATTTCAGCTTACCATATCCTTTGAATGGGATCTAGATCCACTAGTGTGTAGGTGTGGATTTGCAGCTCGGTTCTGTTTTTGTTTTTGGGACTGAGCCTTGAACTCTGGTGTGTCCCACATCACTTTCCAGTTGTCTCAAGGTTTTTTTTGAACCCACTTTGGTTTCTTATCTTTTCTACGAGCCTTCCCCACCATATCATTATATCCTTCCTGCGCTCTATCATTCCACAACCAACGGATCGTCTCCATATCCATACCAGGTTTAGTCTCATCCCATGTAAAGTGTGCCTAAAACAAAAAATTACAGAAAGATGTTATTTAATTCAATAAAGAATAAAAAGCCACAGTTAGCAATTCAAATATAACAGTCATCCAAGAATTAAACTTTTACCCTTCAAGCGTCAAACCATCTATTCTTAGTAGCCTGACTTGCGTGTTGAAAATCTCAAGCATTGACATCAGGCTGCTCTTGCCAAATGGATGAGATCCACCGTGTTACTTCATTAGATGGCCCCAATCTACAAGTTTAGAAAAAATGTGCATTTCATTAGTAAAAGTAGTAGGTTTGAATAAATGACAGAATGTATGACAACAAACACAAAATCAATCAATCCACCATAAATACCTATCACCATCGACAATGTTAAGCGACCAAACCCGGGTTGTGTCAAACCCATGTGATTGACGCTGGGGTTGTATCATCGGTATTGCGGATGCATCATCATTTGCATCTGGGTCAGCCGCCACTATGTTTGCAGCCTCATGTTCAGGCACCGATGTAGTAGTAGACAACCTTCTACTCGGGATGTCTATGGTTGGCTGCGTTGCATCATCAATCTGGGAGGATGATGACACGTGTGTTCTCGATGTCTGAATATCCCCCGATGACGGCACATCAGGCCGAGGTGCACGAGGGCGTCCCATGGTGCGTATCTAAGTAAGAAAACCATTGAGCATGCAAAAAGAAATCATATAGGTCAGGACAAACAGAAATGATTGAAAAGCAAATCGATATGAATCAGCACAAACTCAAAAGCAGCCAAACAATTCAAATCACAAGCACATGAGCACGAAACCACTCTTTAAAGCTGAGATTAAATTCCATTGATAAGCTTATAGAAGTAGTGAATATTGATACACATGTTTAAGAAGCCAAATCAGTTCAGCTCTCAACTTAATCAATCAACTGTCCAATCTTCTTCTCCTCTTGAAGTAATCTTTTCAGATGTTTGGACCTCCCCCATACTATCTCATGATGGTTTCAAATATTACATAATCTTTGTTGATCACCATACAAGATATTTTTGGCTCTATCCTCTCAAAAGAAAATCAGACACAAAAGAAACATTCATCCACTTCAAAGCCCTGGTTGAAAACTATTTTAACACCAAAATCAAAATTTTATATTCTGACAATGGTGGTGAATACATGGCCTTAGCTTCCTTTCTTGCCTCACATGGCATTACACATCTCACGACCCCTCCCCACACACCTCAACACAATGGTCTTTCCGAGAGACGTCACCGTCATATCGTCGAAACCGGTCTATCCCTCATGACCTTCTCCGGTCTTCCCTCCACACTTTGGCCCCTAACATTCAAAACTGCAGTTTATCTAATCAATAGGATGCCTACCATCACCCTTCAAATCAATCTCCCTATAACTCCCTCTTTCAAACCCAACCAAATTATCAAAAGTTGAAAAGTTTCGGTTGTTTGTGTTATCCATGGTTACGACCTTACACCGCCAACAAGATGGAACCCAAGTCCATTCCATGCGTATTTGTCGGGTATTCTCTTACCCAGAGTGCATACTATTGCCTTGACCTTGAAACCCTAAAAATTTACACATCTAGGCACGTTACATTTGTTGAGCATGAATTTCCATATCTCACCAAATCCAAAATTCGGGACGCTCCTATTGCCGCGCCTCAGGAAAGCTACACCACCTTCACTGTTCCATTGCTTGAAAACTCTAACCCTAACCCCAATGCCCCGGCCCCTCCTCCCATCCTACACCCTCCTGCACCGCTTCCGCATTCACCCTCCCCAACCCCACCGGCTCCCTTCCACGCTGCTTCACCCTCGTCCGAGTCCACTTCTCTCGACTCTAGCCCTAACCATGACTCTCCCTCACCCTTGGCTGAGCACTCGTCCTCCCCTGCACCACAAAATTCACCGCCCCTACATCGTCCAATTATACGTTCTCAGAACAACATTCATAAACCGATCCAAAAACTCAATCTCCTTGCCCAAACCCAAGTCCACAAAGAACCTCAAACCATCACACAAGCCTTAAAAAATCCTGATTGGCGCAAGGCCATGGAGGCTGAATTCCTGGCTCTTATATCCAACGAGACTTGGGAACTAGTTCCGCCCTTGCCAAACATGAATATTGTGGGATGCAAGTGGGTTTTTCGTGTCAAACTTCATCCTGATGGCTCACTTGACAAATACAAGGCGAGGCTCGTGGCTAAAGGCTTCCATCAACGCCCCGGATGGGACTTCACGGAAACGTTTAGTCCGGTAGTCAAGCCCGTTACAGTGCGCACAGTGCTTACCATTGCAGTTTCTTCCGGTTGGCCCTTACGTCAACTTGACGTAAACAACGCATTCCTCCAAGGTTCCCTTCAAGAAGATGTTTTTATGGCTTAACCACCGGGCTTCACAAGCAAGGAAAATCCTCATCATGTCTGTAGGCTTAAGAAGGCCATCTATGGCCTTAAACAAGCCCCAAGGGCTTGGTACCACGAGCTGAAATCCTTCCTGATTCAAGTTGGTTTCACTGATTCTGTCGCTGACTCCTCTTTGTTTATCTTTCAACATCAGCAATCTGTTATCTACCTTCTGGTGTACGTGGATGATATTATAGTCACGGGCAGTAACTCATCTCTTCTTGAAGCTATGATACAACGTCTTTCTGACCGCTTCTCACTCAAGGATCTTGGGGCATTATCTTACTTCTTGGGCGTAGAGGTCCAGCAACATGGCAATGGTCTGTTCTTAAACCAGAAAAAGTACATTACAAATGTTCTTAGCAAAGTCCACATTGCAGACTCTAACTCCATCTCTACACCGATGTGTCCATCTCAAGCCTTACAGCGCACCTCCGGTACGTTACTTGACACACCCACAGAATATCGCATGGCTCTAGGGAGTTTACAGTATCTTTCTCTTACGAGGCCAGACATTTCTTTTACTATTAATAAACTCTCTCAATTCATGCATTCTCCTACCTCTACTCATTGGAGTGCTTTGAAGCGTCTTCTACGGTACTTGAAAGGCACGGCTTCTCGTGGCATACTTATTCGTCGGGATCAAACCTTGCAGTTGCATGGGTTTACTGATGCTGACTGGGCAGGAAACAAAGATGATTTTACATCCACCACTAGCTATCTACTCTACCTTGGTCGTACTCCGGTTTCTTGGAGTTCCAGAAAGCAAAAGTCGGTTGCAAGATCATCAACAGAGGCTGAATATAGGGCCTTAGCTGACTGTTGTGCTGAATCACTTTGGCTCCTATCTCTTCTCTCTGAGTTGGGTGTTCGACTACAACACCAGCCAATCCTATATTGTGACAACTTAGGTGCGAAACATCTCAGTTCCAATCCCGTCTTCCACTCTCGGATGAAACACATTGCTCTCGCTTTTCATTTTGTTCGAGATATTGTTCAGAAAGGGTTGTTACGTGTCTCCTATATTTCCACTGAAGATCAGCTTGTAGACATTCTAACAAAGCCGCTGTTGAGACCTCGGTTTGAGCTGTTAGCTTCCAAGCTCAGACTGTACAACCGTCCAGCTTGAGGGGGCGTGTTAAGGATAGTTAGAGTTATCTTGTTTCCAAAGAAAGATGATATCTTTACTCTTATTATCTTATGTTCGGTAGTTTTCTTAGATAGATAGCTTTCCTTATTCTTTGACATTGTACCTCTATATAAATAATTATCCTCATCAATAATACGTACAAGTTTCAACCTTGACACAATGTAACGACTTAAGTTGGAGGTATAACCATCTGGGAATTTCACAGTTTTCAACCAGTCTAAAAGTGATTGCTTTTAAGCACGACTTAATGTATAACAAGCCTTTGTGTAACTAGTGTCTGTGTCATCAGGTTCCAACTCCGGTCGCCTACATAAGTCTCTTAGATCTTTTCTTGCCTTCAAATTGTCTTTCGACTTGCCGGGAACGTCGAGAAGGGTGTTAAAGACATTATCAAAGACATTTTTTTCGATGTGCATAACATCGAAATTATGTCTTACCCACAGAGCCGGCCAATAATGTAGGTCCCAAAAAATACTCTTTATCTCTACTTGATCTTGCATTATGCTCCTCGACTCCGACTTCAGTTATCTTTACCAGACCCATATTGTTTATTTGGTCTAATATTTCATAGCCATCACGAAGTGGAGGAGGAGGACCTCTAACCCTTTTACCTTTCTTAAAATCATTCTTGTTGTTTCGAAAACGAGTATCTTCTGGAAGGAAATGCCTAGCACAATCAGACCAGCACATTTTATGTCCACGGGTTAGATAAAATGCATCTGTATTCTCCATACAATAAGGGCAAGCATATTTCCCCGAAGTGCTCCAACTTGCAGAAACAACCGTTTATAATAATTCACTTGGCATGTCTTTAAGCATCCACAACATTTAACGTACGTAAAACTAACAATAATTAATTCGAAGTAACAGATGTACACTTGACAACATTGAATATGCTGGAAAGTCACTAATAGTCCATAGTAGAGCCGTATGCATAATAAAATTTTGCTTCCTCCATGCGTCATATGTGGTGATGCCGTTAAGCCACAAACTACGGAGGTCGGCGATCAATGGTTGCAAGAAGACGTCTAGTTTTTGTTTTGGGCTTTTCGGTTCTGGGACAATAACTGTTAGAAACATAACCTCGTCTCGCATGCACATCGATGGAGGAAGGTTACAAGGTGTCAAAACCACAGGCCAAGAAGAGTATTATTGACCTGATGCTCCGAACGGATTGAAACCGTCTGTTGACAGACCCAGTCTGACGTTGCGCGTTTCCGTGGCAAAATCTAGGTACATTCGATCCAAATGGTTCCATGCTGGGGAATCTGATGGATGTCGCATCACCCCATCTTCTTGTATGTGCTCTACATGCCATCGCATGTGCTCAATAGTTACCTCGGAAGCATATAGTCTTTGCAATCGTTGAGTTATTGGCAGATAGAACATACGGGAATATGGCACCAACTTAGTCTTTCCTTGCTTCCATCGTGGATGATCACATATCTTGCAAGATGTGTAGTGTTCATCAACACCCCAATATATCATACAAGAATTTTTGCAGCTATCTATGGCTTCATACGGCAGACCTAGACCCTTAACCAATTTTTTTGTCTCGTAAAATGTGGCTAGCAGTGTTGTTTGTGGATGGAAGATACGTCTGCAGAAATCTGAAGTCATGTCGTACCCCCGCTCCGTCAACTTTAACTTTGACTTGAGGCTAAGGAGCTCATTTGCCGCCTCCAACTAGGTAACTTCACATCCAGGCCACAACGGCCTATTTGCAGCTGCCAACATGTCATACATTCGTTGTGCATCAGGATTTGGCGCTTCAGGGTGATAAAATTGCTATGTTGGTGTTGTCTCCTCATATTGCCCGGGGTAGATGTTAGGTGGCATACCAAACCCATCGTAAACCATTTGCTCCATATAATTCTCATATTCATGAACTCCTGTCGGGTTAGTATTATTGTCATATGCTTGCGCGTTGTTTGCACCATCAAACGAACTAGTATAACCTTCTGTATGTGCAGACTCATATATCAATGTCGCAAACATTTCATCTGTTTCACCGTGAGAAACCCATTGATAATAATTGTCTACAACACCACGCTTAACAAGATGATACTTCACGTCTTCTAGAGGAATAAGGTTCCTATTTTTGCACCTCCGACAAGGACAACGTACTTCTTGTGGATTAAAACTAGGCCTTGACATGCAAAATTCGGCAAATTCGTGAACACCGGCAACAAACTGATCATTCCCTAATCCCCCAATAAGACGCATATACATCCACTCACGCATTTTAATGTAATATCTGCAAAATATAATAAACATATAATTTTAATTATGCATAAATACGGGTAATTTGTGTCCATATGGTCAATAATTAGCTTCCACGTGGTAGTTAAAATCCTCAAAGAAATTTAGAATATATCCAAACTACTTGCTCATATAGATTTTAATCTGCAATTCAAGACCTTACAAATAACTGAGTTTTTAACTTTTTAGTTTGGATATAGGTAGTAAATAAACAATATCAACTTAATAGCGGAATATGTAGGTGTAGGTACTTGGCATCCACGTCGTAGCAAAATATATAGTTATAAGCAAGTGTTATATGTAGGCCAACACTCTCATCTATACAAATTTTCACTTATGATACAATAATATTATTTGTATTAATTGACAGTTTATCGATAGCCCTAGGATCTAAGGACAAGAAAGGTTTAATTTTACAATTTCCTACTAGGGCTGGGACTTAGGACCTAAAGAACCGAACCGAACCGAGCAGTTCGGGTCGGTTCGGTCTGGTTCATGGGAAAAAAACATTGGCAAAAGTTCGGTTCGGTTCCTGGTGGAAATTCGGGTTCGGTTCCCGGTTATTTTAAGAAAAAAAACCCGAAGTATTGATGAAACCCGAACAAAATTAAGATTTTTTTTAGAATAACCTTCCCAGCCCTAATTACGTTCACGCGTCCCTCTTTCCCCGCAACCCTCCTTCCCAAATCCGTAGCAGCTCTCCACCGCAACTCTCGCCGGTCGCCGGTCTCCGGTCTCCGCTCTTCCCGACTTCCCCTGTCGTCGTTCCCTTGTCGTTCACCGCAGCTCTTCCCGACTTCCGCAACTCTCCACCGCAACTAATCCTCGCGAGTCACCGGTCACCGCCAACCGAGGCCGGTTGTCCCTCCTCAAGATCCTCGAAGTCGAAGGCACGTATGGTCGTTCACGTCCTCATCGGTTGTCCGCTGCCTCCTCACTCCTTGCTTTTCCCTATTCCAGATCTGTCAATTCGGTTATCCGTTATCTTTGTATCTCGCCTCTGCTCAGCTTTGCCACCGCCAGCCTCGTCCCACATCAATCTCGTTCAAGTCCTTGAAGGTACAAAGCTAATCCACGCATCCATTCGTAGGGCTGAGCATCGGTTCAAAACCGAACCGAAACGACAAAAACTGAACCGAACCGAAAACCGATTTGTGAAAATTTTGGAACCGAAAACCGAACCGAAATGGTTCGGTTCGGTTCGGTTTTGGTTGAGATCGGTTCGGTTCTTGGTAAAACCGAAAAAAACCGAAATTGAAAAAACCCGAAAAAAGGCGAAAAACAAATCTGAAGTTGGGGGATTGAGCGAGTGCCGAGGGAGGAGCGTCGGTCGTCGGCAGGGGCTAGCTCGCCATCGGGATTGGCCGGCGAGTTGGGGTTCCAGATCTAAAGTCGAGGTTGGGGCTAGGTCAGAATGGGGGTCGAGAAAGGGTAGGCGAGAGAGAGGAACTCGGGAGGCCGGAGTTGGGTGGTCATCGTCGGCGTGAGGGGGGGGTGTTGTGGATTGTGGCCGG
Source organism: Polygonum aviculare (assembly GCA_934048045.1). Lineage (NCBI taxonomy): Eukaryota > Viridiplantae > Streptophyta > Magnoliopsida > Caryophyllales > Polygonaceae > Polygonum > Polygonum aviculare. The sequence continues at coordinate 2,325,450 of OW204032.1, read as the reverse complement.
CGAACGAGAGCCAGTCGGGAGCGGCGGCCTGTAGCTTCAAAGAAAACAGAGAAGTTGGGCAAGGGGATTTCAAAGAGAAAGTAGGGAGAGGAAAGAAGGAGGTGTGCGGGTGCCATCGGGTGGCCGACGATGAGGTGGAAATTTCGGGGCAGCCACCAGTGACGAGGATTTGAGGAGAACTGGAGCCTAGAGGAGTCGACGAATCGAGGATTCGGGGGAGCGACGAGGAGAAGTGGAGATCTGGAGAAGCGCCTTGTATGTCTCAATCTCAAAGATATTTGGTTGAAGTTATGTGGCGCTGGAGGATATGGAGAAGTAGGGTTTTTTGTTTCAGAAAAATCCACAAAAGTTTTTTTTTAAACTTCGGTTTAACCGAACCGAACCGAAATCGAAATTGGCAAATTACGTGAACTGATAGCCGAACCGATTATTGTCGGTTTCGGTTCGATTCGGTTCCGTTCGGTCGGTTCGGTTATAAACATTGGTTTTGTCGGTTCAATGCTCAGCCCTATCCATTCGTTTAGGTTAGATTCTCCAAACTCCTTCCTTCTTTCCTTCTCCTTTGTCTGTGTTGTTGAGCGTGTTGCTTGCCTCTCTCTAGATCTGAGACTGCATCGCACTCTCACAACTCGTCCCTTTTGAAAACTTTATTTCGAAGATCAAACCGGATTCTTTTGGTTGAATTATGTTTAGTCGTAGGAGTTTGTTCAACTTGGATATCAGAGGAATTCGAGTCATCATTATGCTCTTTGTTGTTCTGTAATTCTATGATTCTGATTTGTGGAATCGTTGTTGGATATTCTGCTATCAATTTGTTATTCCTTATTGCATAGTGTTAATGGAGGATTGAATTGCTAACATACGTTGGAACGATTGTTGGTAAGGTAAGCCTGTCTGATGTGTTGTTTGAGAGATTGCTAGCTAATATGTTTCTTAAAGAGATTATAGCCAATGGCAGGTTTGGATTTATAATCCACAGTAGGCATCCCTAGTATAAGAAAACTCAAACATGATCTTTGTCTCTATTTGTTTTCAAATTTTGTCAAGTGAGTCTGATATTTGATAGGGTAGACATGGAAAGTGATATGCTTTGTTGATTACAATTCTTGGCCTCTTATGCTTAGAAGTGCAAACCAGTTGAATTCGGGTTATTTTATGACTTCATGTTTATGATAGATAATCCTTTTTTAGGAGTTGTGCTTGCTTTCTTGCTTGTCCGTGCTCTGTGTATATGCAAATTCTTCTAGCTTGCTATGCATTGTTGGATAATGTATAATCTATTGATTATTCTTTTATCACTTGTGCTCCCAAAAAAAATTAAAAAAATTTAGGAATAGGAAAAACCCAAAAAAAATGATTAAGTTCGGTTAACCGAAGTTAGGAACCGAATAAAGTTCGGGTACGGTTATTACGGTTCCTAACGAAAATTCGTAGGAACCGAACCGAACTAAAAATTTATTTACCCTGCGGGTAGGCTACAAAATAGTTAGGAACCGAAGGATCCCAGCCCTATTTCCTACTATATAGCACGTAAATAGTACTTAAATATTTTTATGTCTACTAAATTACAACAAATGTGCGTCACATCATAATAACCACAAATTTGCACTATCCATGAAAACCTGTAAGATATCAACCATACTTAACTAAATAAAATGCTATCTATAACACTATGGCTATATGTGTAGTACAAGCCTTATTTACAACAATACCGAACTTTTATTACATACCTTTAAGATTTTGGTAACAAAATCAGCAAATGATTCTCTCTTGAGGCAGAAGTCAACTTCCAATATATTTTGTTTTGTTGGGTGAATGCGTATAGAACTCAAGGAATAAGCTGAAGGATGCGTGTATATATATATATATATATATATATATCGAAGGGAGTAAATTAGCGACCATCTGGACGCTATTTGGGCGACAGTTTTCCCTCATCCAATAATTTAGCTACCAAATGGTCGCCATTCTTGCGGCAAATTTTCCGCCAAAATCACCCCATTATTTGGCTACCAAATGGACGTCATTTTAGCCTCCACTTGCACTAATAGAAAAAGGTTGATATCCCACGTCCAAAAACCCACGCTATTAAGCATGTGAAACATTTGCAATACATTAGACCATTGGAATTTGGGTAGATTAAATATACAACGGATAAAATTATTGGTTTGCTAGTTGTGTCATGGGTTGTGGCGTGGGAAGGTAGCATTCAAGATTTTTTATCATTACTTTATTTTGTATTGTCAATTCCAACGGTTACTACCATTGAAAATTTTGTACTACTTTTTTATTAATCAAAAAAGCATAATGCCTACTTATATAGGGCATGTACACCTAGATACTCAAATACACTTTTTAATTTTGCGACCACTTGGACGATAAATTTTGCTACCAAGTGGTCGTCATTCTTGCGGCAAATTTCCCCCAAAATCACCCCATTACTTGGCTACCAAATGGAAGCCATTTTAGCCTCCACTTGGACGCCAACTTTAGCTTTTAATTTCGCGATCACTTGGACGCTAAATTTAGCTACCAAGTGGTCGCCATTCTTGCAGTAAATTTTCTCCCAAAATCACCCCATTATTTAGCTATTAAAAGAACTCCATTTTAGCCTCCACTTGGAGGCTAACTTTAGCTTTTAATTTCGCGACCACTTGGACACTAAATTTAGCTACCAAGTGATCGCCATTCTTGCGGTAAATTTCCTCCCAAAATCATCCCATTATTTGGCTACGAAATGAACGCCATTTTAGCCTCCACTTGGACGATAACTTTAGCTTTTAATTTCGCGAACACTTGGACGCTAAATTTAGCTACCAAGTGGTCGCCATTCTTGCGGTAAATTTCCTCCCAAAATCATCCCATTATTTGGCTACCAAATGAACGCCATTTTAGCCTCCACTTGGACGCTAACTTTAGCTTTTAATTTTGCGACCACTTGGACGCTAAATTTAGCTACTAAGTGGTCGCCATTCTTGCGGTAAATTTCCTCCCAAAATCCCCCCATTATTTGGCTACCAAATGAACGCCATTTTAGCCTCCACTTGGACGCTAACTTTAGCTTTTAATTTTGCGACCACATGGACGCTAAATTTAGCTACCACATGGTCGCTAATTATAGCATGTGGTTTAGCTACCAAGTGGACGCCCTATTTCGCTTCCACTTGGACGCTAATTTCTAGCGCCAACATTTCCCGCTTCAAATTAGCGATCAAAAATAGAGGGAAGGGGGTGGGGAGGCCGGTTTTGTACATTTGAAGTACTAACTAGCCTCTCCCAAAATTAAATGTGGTAAATAGGCGGTATAAAAGCCCCCATCCACCCCATTTTTCCCATTTTCACTCTCTCTCCTCTCTCTCTCTTCTCGTTCTCTCTCGCAACTCTCGCTCATGAAACCGACCGCCGCTATTAAAGATCTTTCGTAACCTCCGTTAGGATCGTTGTACATCTCTTGTTGTGATTTGAAGTCCGTCTTTGTTCCATATCTAGAGGTTAGTAGCAAATTCGTTTTTCTTTTTGGGGATTTCAAGATTTTTAGGGTTTTTTCGTTTTGAAGTTTGAAATTGATGATGAGATTCGTTTGAAATCCATGTAATCTTGTAGATCTGAGGAGATTTGTAATGTAGATCTAGATCTAGCTAGATCCAAAAATTCTAGATCTAGATCTAAAAAATCTAGATCTAGATCTAAAAATTCTAGATCTAGATCTAAAAATTCTAGATCTAGATCTAAAAATTCTAGATCTAGATCTGAGATTTCCAGATCTAAATGTTTTGAAACGATTTTGTTTGAGTTTTTATCCCTCTCTCAAATTTGTGATGTGAATTAGATGGTTGATTGATTTTTTGGGATGATTTCGTTCGAGTTTTGTGTATGGGTTTCGTCGGTGACAAGTTCTGTGTTTGTGGGTTTTGATTGTGACAATTTCTGTGTTTTATGGGTTTTATCGGTGACAAGTATCGGTGACAAGTTATGTGTTTATGGGTTTTGACGGTGACAGGTTCTGTGTGTATGGGTTTTATCGCTGATAAGATTTTTTTGTTTATGGATTTTATCGGTGACAAGTCTGTGTTTATGGGCTTTGACGGTGACAAGTGTTATGTTTATAGGTTTTGGTGGTGACAGGTTTTTTATTTATGGGTTTTGGCGGTGACAGGTTTTTTGTGTACGGATTGTGGTTAATCTATTCATATATTAATTTTAATTACGGCCCATTAGCTCAAATGGTAGAGCAACGTGCTTAATGCGCGGTAATGTGGGTTCAAATCCCGCATAGGCTCAATAATAAGTTTTGATAATACGTTTTTTGTACGTGGTGACAAGTTTTTGTGCATGGTGACAACATGAAGAATGACAGGGCTTATGACAAATTCGGGAATAGGACGAAAATTTAACGAATGACAAGGCTTATGACAAATTCGGTGATATTAAAACATATAATAATACACGAAGAATGACAAGATTTAACTACCATTTTAAGTGATGTTAAGAGGACGAAAAGATAAGCGATGACAGGGTTGATAATAGACAAAACTATGAGATGGTAACAAGATGACCGGTGACAGGATGACAGATGACAGGATGACAGATGACAGGATGACCGATGACAAGATGGACGATGGAACGTGATGGCACGCGCATAATTTTTGGATATGGGATGGGACGCGGTGATAGCTCGTAATATTTTTTTGCCAGGGGTAAATTTGGAAAACCGCCTAATTACTACATTTTTTTTGCCACGGGCCATCCGCCTCCTTAAATTTCCCCCACAACCCACATACCATTTTTCGTCTCAAAAATATTATGGCCGCAAATATATTTTTTTTCGATTTATTATTCAGTGTCCATGTGGTCGCTAATTGGCGCCCATTTTTGCTTGGTCGCTAAATCACTAGAATGGTGTAGTGAGTCACCAATATTTTTCCCTAAAATTGTATGCTTTGCCTTGCTATAGGTTGACAGACCCACATACATCTTCAACTCTTTCCTACATAATTCTTGTATTTCCCATAGCTTGATTGAAGGTTGTGATATCACTCTAGCCTCCAAATATTTAGCTAGAAACTTGGAATTGCACATCTTGTTGTTGTTGTTGTACCACCTACAATCATGTCTTGGCCTATATGTCTTAACCATGAAATTCTTACTTGGTCCATCAAAGCTTGCACGCAATTGTCATTTGCAGCCCCCATGTTGGCATTTTGCTACTACTCTCTTTCTTTCATTAGGCTTGAGTTTCAGCTTCACACCTCTATGAATAGATTACTTTGCAACTGCCTCCCTAAACTCCTCAACACTCTCAAACACCATTCCCACCTCCTAGACTAGATACACACATGTGAGATTGTATACCACATGCTTACTTCTCCTCCTCTGCACCTCTCCTTGTTCTTTAGTTTCATCTCTAGACTTCATGCTCTCCATGATGTAATCAGAATCACTAGCGTAGAAAGGCTCCTCTCCAACCACTTTTCCTTTATAATCATCCCTCCCCTCACCCCACTCTTCATACCCCTCATCATTACCGAGCTCACCCGTCCCCCAAGCTCCACATTCACTTGTTTCTCTTTATGGGCCCTTCTTCTAGCTCTAAGCTCTCTTGCTCTTTGCCTCACCTCCCTCAGTTCATCATCCACCTCACTATTATCACTCATATCCAAGGTGAGACTTTCATTTTTAGAAGATTCATCACTGTAACTGGAGTCCTCAGTTTGTTCTTCACCCTCTTCACCACCCTCATCTTTACCCTCTTAACCACCCTCCGCGCGCATCAATAACTCCACCTTTTCTATTACCCTTTGCATCATCCTCTGCCCTAACCTCTGCATTCCCCACATCAATAGCTAAATGATCATCTTCCATAACCACTGAATCATTAGCATTTAACCTTGCAGGAAGCTGTTCCATGATTTCTTTAGCATTAACCTCTGCAATTACAGGTTCATCAATGGGATTGTCCACGTAGAAGTGCACTGTGTCCCCATCTGTCAATTGCTTCACAAGATCCATCAAGGTGTCATCCCTCATTTCCATGAACTGGCCATTGGCCTGCTTGTGGTATATCCCATTGTATTGTGTATAGCCAAATGCATCTACATACCATTTCAACTCCAACTGGCTCCAAAGATATGTGTCTCGGTGATAGTTGTAACCTTCAGCCCTCTCATTAACATATGCAGGGGTTGGCTCATGCACGATTGAACCACCATGGTGCCATACTATATAGACATATTTGGAGGCCATTCCTAGCTCGAATTGCTAGATAACACATAACAAGGGCACATTTCAGAGATACGTAACAAACCAACACAAGTTCATCACAAAATCAATAAAACCCTAAGCTCGAGCCCTAATCTCATCACAAATGCATCAACTTCTTCAAATTCATCACAAATGCAAGCATAAAGCCCAAAGTTTGCAGATTTAAGCCCCTATTCTAACCTCTTACGAAGATTGAAACCCTAAATCAAAATTTATCGAGGAGATGCGACTAACCTCTTTTGGCGAGCTTAAACCACAGATTCGAGCTTGTTTTCGCAATTAGATACCAAAATCGAGTCTGGAATCGAGTGCTTGCTTCGATTTAGAGCTTTTATTGCCTGGGTTTAGGGGATTCACCGAGTCGTCTTCTCTCTCCCACCATCGCGTTTCAGTTCTCCCTCCCAGGTCATGTGTAACGGTCGACCATATAATGGCATATAATGTATATAATATATTACATTTTCTTCAAAATGTTATAATGGGAATTTTTTTTACGTGGCATTTGGATCTTACGTGGCATCTATTACACTGACGGGGTCTTACGTGGCGTCTTAGTGGATTCCCCATCAACGTGCGTGCTGCGTGCATTTCCACCCCATTAAAAATCTGCGAGATTTGGAAAAAAAAGGGGGGGGGGCTTAATATAGGCAAAAAAGGTAAAGTTCAATAAGCAATTTTCAAAGTTGGGGGGTCCAATTGTAAAAAAGGTACAAGTTGTGGGGTCCACAGATGTATTCAACCATTATTTTTCTCTCTTTTTTTTAAAATTTTTAATATCTTTTTCTCTCTCCTCTTACTAAAAGTTCACTTTGGTCACCACTATGACCAAACATGCCTTGTTTTTCTCCACTTTTATCAAATATACTCCATATGTCCCGAAATATTAGTCACATTTGTGTTTGGGCACATTTTTTAAGAAGGAAAAAAAGTGGAAAAGGTTTGCAGAAAAAGGGTGATTAAGACTGATCAAGCTAATCACAACCATTCGTTTAATTCCACACAGATTCAAGCCTCCCAATTACACATTTCAACAGCCAATTAGAAGAGAGGATTAAAGTCCCTCAGATTGTGATTTTACACTTAACCACTATACCCCTGTGACCATTCTCCTATAAATACACCATTAAATTTTTTTGGTCGAAAAATACACCATTAAATAGCAAAAGAAGGTTTTAACCCAGAAATTTACAGTTAGCATTTGAAAAAAAAATGGCATCACTGCCAGTTCCTAACATGCCCTTAGACCTAAATTTAAATGAGCCTCCAGTACACATCAATCTTAACCAGCCAACAAGAGGGGACAATGGAGAACAACTTCTCTTTGATCTCAACGAAGCACCACAACTAGAAACAAAGTCATCAATGCAAGAGGAGGCAGAGGGACAAGTTCCTCATCGAGCAGTCAGGAACCGGCTCACCTGTAGTGCAAGAATGCACATTCTTTTATGGCTTGTAGAGAGGTCAACAGAAGGTAAGCTTCATCATGGAGCTGTGAATGAGGTTGTACAAGTATACAATGTGTCAAGGAGGACAATAGGCAGAATTTGGGCAGTAGCATAAACACAGAGAGAACAAGGTATGACCTATAATGTCACAACAATGCATCACAGATCAGGCAGGAAAAGGGTCCAAGTGCCATATGATGCCATTACAACTCTAAATATGGGACAGAGGTCATGCATAAGGGACTTAGCCAACAACATATCAACCAACAACCAAGTTTCCAAAAGCACAATTCATAGAATGATCAAGAGAGGGGACATTAGGCCACATACCAACCCATTGCATCCAGGTTTGAAACCAACAAACAAAATCACAAGATTACAATGGATATTGAGCATGCTTCCAAGAGACACAACACAAGCAAAAACACATTACCAACCAATGTATGATTATATTCACATAGATGAGAAATGGTTCAATCTTAGCAAGAAGACACATAGAGTATATTTAGCAAGAGATGAGAGGGGAAAGTACAGATCAACAAGCTCATCTAAGTTCATACCAAAGGTGATGTTTACAACTGCAGTTGCTAGGCCTAGATACAATGCAATGGGAGAATGTACTTTTGATGGAAAGATAGGAATTTTCCCATTTGCATACAAGGAGCCAACAAAGAGATCATCCAAAAATAGGCAAAAGGGAACAATGGTCAAAAAGTTGGTGGAATCAATCAACCGGACAGTTACAAGAAACATGTTGATAAATGAGATTGCTCCAGCAATTATGACCAAATCGCCACAAGATGGGCATCCCGACATCATATTCATACAGCAGGATAATGCAAAGGCTCATATCACACATGATGATGCAGAATGGCAACAAGTTTTTCAGCAAGAAGGTTTTACTTTTATTCTAGTGCAACATCCTCCTAATAACCCTGATTTAAACATATTAGACTTGGGATTTTTTAGGAGCATACAATCCTCAATGCACAAAAAAATGCCAAAAGATGTTGATGATATGTTAAGTGCAGTGTATGAGGCATATTTTGAGCTAGCACCAAAAACACTAAGTGATGTATGGATGACTCTACAATATTGCATGAATGAGATAATGAAGCATGGTGGGGGCAATGACTATGACATACCACATGTTGGAAAAAACAGATTGGCAAGACAAAGTATTCTACAATCACAAGTTGAGGCACCTATGAATGTAGTCATGACAGCATGGGAGATTGTGCATGGAAATGGACAGCAATTGAACACAGAGGAAGCAGGGTCATCAAATGCAATCAGTTTCACACAAGATGCCACTCAAGAAGGTGAAGAAGAAGAAGACTACCTAGAGTGACATAGAAGATGCAATTCAGAAGAACAACCTTTGGCAATGGTGTTTTTTGGAAATCAGATTGGAAAGCATGTATTTTTGTGCAGCAAGTAAAAAATTGCAAATGTTAACATTTGAATGTCTAAATATGTATGTTTTGTAAAGACATTATGCATGCAAAGCAATGAAAATTGGGTGGAAAACTTTATCTCAGGATTGTCTCCATTCATCATAGAAACAAGCCCATTGACAAAGCACAAAAATGTCAGCTAGGCCTCATTCAGTATAAAGCAACTGGTGGCTCAAGCACATAATTGTTGTCATTTTGTATGAAAATCTATCTCAATCAGTTTTATTTTTCATCATTGAATACAAGCTCATGTAATCTCAAATTGTATGCATTCATGGACACATATTCAGCAATGACAATAAAATATACCATGAGCCTCCTAAGTCACATTTATACCGGTTTCCTAAAACATATTTGTGCTATGCCAACCTCTAGGGTCTTGGATCTCAGCTACAGAAGACATCATCATCGATTGTATGCAGATGCAAATGCAAGAAAACAACAAGCACAGAAACAAATGAGCATATATGATTGCACATGCATGCATGAAGAACACATTACACAAACAACAAAACTAAGGAAAACCAGAGACCAGAACTGTGCAGATCAAATAAGATAATTGAGCGTGCATATGAATCAACAGAAGCATTTAACCAGAACAACAAGGGTGAGTTACATGAAAAATACAAATTTTTTGGACCAACAAAATGAAGCATATGAATCAACAAAAGCATGAACATGCAGAAACTCAACAGAAGTGATGCAAAGATAGCATAATATCGTCTTGCACCATGTTTTAAGCAACAAATCAAGGCTATGAAACAACAGAACATGGACAAAACCAGATTTTCATTCAGCAGAATGATGATCATGCATAACCATGGAAGCATATGAATCAAACTCGCCAGATCTAACAAATCCTAGAAGTAGAGAACACAAAGCCCAAGCAATCTACATGAGATTAAAAAGGAAACATGAACCAAAAATCATGAACCAGAAACCATGAGCAGATTTCAGAATACTCCAAAAAAGCAGATTACAGTACACCAAAGGCAAATAGAGTACACATAAGGCAGAAATCATGCATGCAAATAGAGTACACCAAAAGAAATCATGCATCAGAGTACTCCAAAAAACCTCAAAGGCAAGCAATCAACATCAGATCAAGAGGCCAAACACAACAACACCTAGAACATACAAAATCAAAAGGCATAATCAACATGAAAGGTAAAAAGTACAAAAGCAGGAAAAAAATGAGCATGCAATCCAAATGAATAGACCAAAATGAGTAATAGGGGACTTAGCATGATTTTTGCTCGTCGGAGACTAAAGGGACACAAGGATCAGTCGGCATATCAACACTATTCCGGGGTTTTTTTGGAGGAGGTTGATCGACGACGCCGTCCTCCACTTCGTCGTCCTCTTCCAGTTCCTGGGTGGTGGTGTGACAATGCTTGCGCTCACAGTCCGGCCACCATTTGCAAGCGCTCCCCTCGGAGCAAACAAACTTCTCGGTATCCCCCCCGCTCTCGATTTCATCGGAGGACCCATCGGCGAAAATCCGATCGGTGCTGTTTTTGCTCATCGCGACCCTAGATCTCAGTAATTGGGGACGAGATCCAAAGGGACGTTTTTATAGAACGGAGGAGGACCGACAAAGCAAGCAAAAGGGGATAAGGTCGCAAAACCAGATCTAGATCTACTTTTGTGAGCAAACGAGAGCGAGATCCGCATCTAGAACCAAACTCGTCAATGGAGAAAGAAAAGTGAATTGGGTCCGGGAAAACAAGAACGAGAGGAGAGACCTTAAATGGAGATCGTCAACGGAAACGAGAACCAAATCTGAAATGAGAGAAAAGAGTGAAAATGGGAGAGATGAGAGTGAAATAGAGAGAGATGAGTCTCTTGAATGGTGAGTGGGAGAGATGAGAGCGGCCATTGAGAGTTTTTGGTGGGAAATGAGAGATCTTTAGGGTTAGGTGGGGGTAGGTGGGGGTATTAAATGAGTGGAAAAGTGGAAACTTTGGTGTGGGTATAAGACAAAAATAATGAGGGGTATAATGGAGAATTGTTGAATTTATAAGGGTAAAAATGTAAAGAAAAGTGTGTTTATAAAAGGAAAGAAATGAAATGGGACTTATATTTTGGGACGGCAAATACGGAAAATGGGACTTACATTTAGGGACGGAGGGAGTATTATTTTTATTCACATGACAATTTTTTGGTCTACCATTGTGTGTGCTCTAAGAGCACCTGTATCGAGGGTTTTAGCCTAGATTTCAGTGAATTTCATGCATAAAAAAAGAAAATTAATGTGAAACTCCACTCTTGAATTTTATCTGTCAAAATCGTGTATTTGGGTTTCATGGAAAGAGAGGACAAGGTGGAAGGTAATGAGAGTGTGCAAGTGGCTCTCCACTTTAGTTTACTTTTTGGCTAATTTAACTTAAGTTAGTATTTAGCTATACATGCTTATTTTAGTTTAATAATGATACAAATAAATTATACTATAAGTAATTTTTTTATCTTAGATATCAATTTTGCATATATTTGATTCACTTTACAATTAAATTATTTTTTTGGGGTTGATTATGTAACACCCTCTACCTACTACGAGAGTACTACCACCAGTAATCTCGGATTTACCTAATCCAAAACTACTCAGGCTTTTAAAAACGAAATCACCGTGATCATGGAAACGCAAGACGTTGGTTTTACGAGCATATGGAAAAGGATTAACTAAGAAGGCGACGATGGAAAGGAAATATATACAGACTAGTGCCTCAAAGAGGATTTTTAAGAAAAGACAATCTAGACTATTATAGTCATCCAAAAGGTACACAGACCAGGTTATTGATTATCTTCGTCTTTTGACAAGTTAGACTTTTAACTCAACACCTTGGAATCCTGCCAGCTGCAACCGGTTCGTGAAAAGAAAAAGAAGAAAGCGGAGGAGTTAGTCTAATGAAAGACTAAGCAAGTGAAACGTAGCTAAGGTTCACAACGTTATAACCCAAAAAGTTGGTAACAAACTTCAACCGTACTTCACCTTATAGCACCTCTTCCTAAAAGAGAAGATAGAATAGATATATAACCTCAACGACAGAATGTCGATGAGTGGCCTTAGGAAGACATTAGAGATTTTGTTGACATTCTTTATTACCTGAATCCGGGTTTCTCACGGAAGTTTCAATTGTTCATCAATATTTAAGATCCTAGATGAAATTTAGTTAAATATCCAAAATAAGGAAAAGAAAGCAGGTCTATGATCTCAAATAGAGAACAACCTGGAATCAGTTCTTTGACAAGGTGGACCTTGGCTTTGGAGACTTGACCGAGATCGGGCTACAAGCAAACTGGAAAGATGCGACTTGGCTCTATGGCTCCGTCGGGCTTCGCCACCAGTGGAGGAGGGAGTGGAAATTTTGAAGAGATGAGTGGAACGAAACAGAGGCAATTGATGGGATAGAAGGAGAGGAAAGAAAACACAGAGTAAAGTACCAAAGCACTAATCAAAGTTGTTATCTCTATCAAAGGAGCAACGTGTCATCCCCCAAATTTTCCATGGATGACTCATACAAGAGAGAAGGGACATAAAGGTGGCTGGAAGTGGAAGCCAACAAAAACATTTGTGGGAGTCGGCACTTAAAGCATCTCCAATGGGGGGCTCTCTTAGAGTCTCTCACCCTAAAAAAACCTAAAAAAAAAAGAAATGAAAATAAAACCCCAAAAAGAGTGAGAGATGGCTCTCCCATGAGAGCCCTTGAGACCCCCTTGAGAGCGTCTCCAATGGGAGAGACCCAATAAAATAATAATATTTTTTTAGTTGTTTTATAGTAGAGACTCAATGGGTCTCTACTCCCTCTATTAGTAGAGACCTATTTAGGTCTCTCATATACTTTTTTTATATTTAGTATTTAACTTATATTAATTTTATACTTCCAAATAATATTATAATAATTATTGTATTGTAAATAATACTAAAAAAAATTAATAAGAAATGCTTACATGTTAGTCTGATATGTAGAGTCCATGATGGCAACATAAGGGATCGAACAACTTCAACAAATGGATCGACTTTTGATGGGCAAAGAACAAGTCTTTTATCTTATTGCTTCCCGTCTCAATTTGATAGTCGACGTAATAATTCAATTGTTGTGAGTAATAAAGGGAGAATTGAGTTACTGTCATTGATCCCATCTTATCTTTAAAGATTTTGTGTCCGTAGTCATATAATCGTTTCATTGATGTGGTGATGCCCGAATACTTGCGATGTAGGTAAGACACTATATCTCTAGGCTCCGAACCAGTTAACGCCAAATTCTTTACATCTTCCTTCTGCTCCTCTGTCATCCGACCAACAAATGGATATCCCTCAAGACTTTCAAGGAGCGAATGATTGTGGCGCTCGCATTCCACTCTTAGCGTCCAACTTTGGATTTTTGAATTTTTCTTTCCAACTAGCATAAACCCACATCCAATCTTTCTAGTCTTAGGACCGATATCTAGATCATCCCCTATTTGTATATGTCACTCAATCTTGCGGGGTTTACCCTTTTTGTCTGGCTTATACTCCCCAGCCAAGGCACACCGAAGAGGATTTTGGTAGGTCATGAATTATGCGTGGTGATCACAAAATTCAATCTCTTTTCTTTTGCAATGACCCACTCTCTCATATCACGCTCATCCCACTCATAATCATTTGTAAATTCAACAGAAGATCGGGAAATTGACTCGACAGAATATAAAAACTAAACTATATTAGAATTATTCAAATTTAAGTAAAATCTTGTTTATTTAAGAAAATGTGTGAAACTTGCATAACAATTACTAAAATGTTACGTACTTGTCCTTCTTCAATAATATTCGTATGAATTTCATGTGCACTCTAAGAATAAGCATCGTCATTTGCGTCCTCATCAACAAACTCTTCGTTCAAATTAAATGGAATTGACGATTTTGCTCCTATAGTCGTAAGAGACTGCATAAAGTTATAAATTAACTTATAATTAATATAGTAAAAAAAGTACAATTGAATTGAATTTGAGATATTAATAAATTTAAACATTATTATATAATACTAACTATAAATTTTCCGATCAACCATTTTCCCGACTTCAATTCAAACGAGGAAATCAAGCCGTAAAACAAATTTATGACCTCAACCGCGTATTTATACTACGAGGGAGATGTCTAGATGCTACAAAAAATTGTCTCCTAGGGTGACAATCGAGGTGGATGTCATTTTTTTGTGACAATCGAGGTGGTTGTTAGCGTGACAACCGAGGTGGCTATCACATTTGCTTTGAAAATTGAAAAAGTTATCCATGAGTGACAATTGAGGCAACCGATTGGGGCACTTCAAAATAAAATTGGGATGTCTCGACAACCTGATAAATAAATGGTTGTTGAAAATGAGAAAAGTAAAGAAGTGGGTTTTATGGATATTAAAGACCTTACTATGGTGTAAGAAAGTACTTTTTGTGAAAAAGTAGTTTTTTAATAAAAAAATAAAGAAAATACACAAATTCCAAGATAAAATAAGGGTACTCTTGTGAAAAAAGTACTTTTTACTTGAAACTATAGCAAGCATAGTTGTCAGAATCGGGATCCTTGGATCGGATCGGAAGGGGGCTAGTAGGATCGGATCGTAGAATTGGATCGTTAGGATCGTAAGATCCTACAGTATAATTAAAAAATATACGATAACCTAATATATTGTATATTTTCTTATATATAAACTCTGAAATTTTATAAACATAATTAATTTGATGAGTAAAAATATTTTAAGATGAATCAGGTTAATAATTTAATGGAAAAGAGACATAAACTTTGAGCTTAATAATAATATATAAATATAATAGTGATTGTTTGGGATCGCAAGAATCTCTTGTAGGATCGTTAGAATCGTTGTAGAATCGTTAGAGTCGTGTGTAAAATCAAAATCCAATTAGAATTTTATGTTAAATCATTTAAGATCCTAGTTTAATAAGATCCTACCTAGGATCGTGGATCGATTTTGGGTCATAGAATCGTTAGAATCGTGGGATCGAGTCGGGATTCTGATAACATTGATAGCAAGTCCTAAGTTGACATGGAAGAGAGAGATGAAAAAATGAGTATTTTTTGACCATTTCATCTTAGAACACCCCCTACTAGTATATAATAAAATTGAAGCAAAATTACATTCTAAGCCACATTTCATTCTCTTTCTCTCCTCCAAACTCTCTCTTCTTCCTCCTCCTACCCCTCTTCTTCCATAACATCAATTCTTCATTCAAGCTTTTTCAAGAACGAAATTCACATCAAATCTAACAATAAGGAATGTATTCTTACAAATTTCCCTTTGAATTTGCTAAAAACGTTCCATATATTCATGAATCCCCATTTCGATTTTTTTGTTAGTTTTAGGGTTTATGTGTAAAATCGAAAATTGATCCATAATATCACTTGAATCTTAATAAATTCATTCAATAATAGTGTAATATCACTAGATTTAACATTTGAATGCAAAAAAGATGGACGAAATTGGTGCTCGCAGACCTCTGAGCGAAGTCATAGCTCGAGGGTGAAGACAACTCGGCCGTTACGGCCGAGGTGTCCCGAGCCGTTACGGCCGAGGTGTCCCGAGCCGTTACGGCCGAGGTGTCCCGAGCCGTTACGGCCGAGGTGTCCCGAGCCGTTACGGCCGAGGTGTCCCGAGCCGTTACGGCCGAGGGGTCTCCAGGCGTTACGGCCTAGGCGTCTCCAGCCGTTACGGCCGGGACGTCCTTGCTTCAACTTGATCCGTTTCGTCTTTCGATTATTTGTTTTAATAAGATTGTTTGGTTTTGGTATTACAGATGTCGGATAGGGTCAAGAAGGCTTATGAGTTAGGGCCCGTTTGGTATTCAAAGGCGGAATCGGAAACAGAATGGAATGGAATGGAAACGAACCTAGTCCACTTTAGCATCATGATACATGATGAGTCACCTCAATTTTCATTCAAAAACTACCGCAAGGTGGGCTTGCGCTACCCTTGTAGCACCTCAATCATTTCCTAATCTAAGGGTGGGGTAACAAAACACCTCAATCATTCGCTCGGAGGTCTGCGAGCACCAATTTCGCCCATTTTTTTTGCATTCAAACATTAAATCTAGTGATATTGCACTATTATTGAATGAATTTATTAAGATTCAAGTGATATTATGGATCAATTTTCGATTTTACACATAAACCCTAAAAACTAACAAAAAAATCAAAATGGAGATTCATGAATATATGGAACGTTTTAGCAAATTCAAAGTGCGATTTGTAAGAATACATTCCTTATTGTTAGATTTGATGTGAATTTCGTTCTTGAAAAACCTTGAATGAAGAATTGATGTTATGGAAGAAGAGGAGTAGGAGGAGGAAGAGGAGAGAGTTTTTTTTTTTTTTGATAAGGTAATAATTAGGAGTCCGCCTAAGGAGGACGACCTAGAGCATCCTTTCAGATGAGAACAATAAGTTCTTGGTGGTTCGCAATGCGATCTGTAGGAATTTCGTGGCCCAATTTAGCGATTTTATCAGCCACAAAGTTACAGTCCCTACTCACATGCTTAATCTTGACTCACTCGAAACTTTGGAGAAAGGTCCAAATATCCGAGATCAGTAAGTCAATCTGCCAAGGGCATTTTCGTGTTCCCTTGGTAGCTTCGATGACTATCAAGTTATCACCTTCTATTTCAATCTTTTTATAGCCTAGTTGTTTAGCTCTCTTGACTCCATCTCGAAGGCCGAGAGCCTCAGTTGTCAAAATTGAATTATGTCCATATTTCTTTGCCCCTATGGAGATAACTTCCGCTTTGTGATTTCTTAATACAAATCCGGTTGAGGTTGACTCATTGTTGAGTTTCGAGCCATCAAAATTAATCTTGATGAATCCGTTCTCCGTTTTTTCCCATGCTATGTTTCGTCTCTTTCGTTTTCGTTTGCTTGATTTTCTCATTTCCATTTCCTCATCTTCTGTCCATTTCCTTGATCTTTTCCAGCTATTGTTTTGGGCTCGAATGTGTTGTGGGAGGTCTATAATACCATCGTTTGGTGTCTGTTGGAAAACTTTGATGTTCCTTTGGTGCCAAATACACCACCATGCTACGGCAAGTTCTGTGAACCTATCTGTGCCAATTAGTTGACGAAGCTCTATTAGGATATTTTTTGGTGTTTTGCCAGTAGTGTCAAAGCTTAGTATCACTTCCGCTGTTATAGGGTTAATTTGCTGGATAATGTTCTGCGTGTGTGGGCATTCTATGAACAGGTGGTTGATATCCTCATTCGCGCCATTGCACATAATACATTTTTGGGGAACTACCACGTGTTTAGCTCGTAGTCTATCTTTTGTTGCCAATCCATTTTTGTCTATTTTCCATAGGAAGTTCTTAACTTTTGGAAATGTGTCTAGTTTCCAAATCCAGTTATTTTGACTCACATTGAGCATGTTTGTTTTAGCTACCAAGCTCACAGCCGAGGCTGTCGAGAACCACCCATTTTTGCTCGGGGCCCAATATAGGCGGTCTCGCAATGGGTTTTCCGGTATTGGAATTGAGGTGATTTTGTCAACTATATCTTCTGGGAGTATTTGAGTGAGCTCTTCGTGGTTCCATTCCCTGTTGTTCGTAATGAAGCTATTCACCTTCCTTTCCTCATTAATGCTTTCCGGGTCTATGGCATAATTTTGTAGTGGTTCATTAATTGCCCAATTGTCTGTCCAAAAGTTTATTGACTCTCCATCACCCACTTGCCAAATCAGACCTTCTTTGAATTCGTGTCGTAGTTTCATCAGCTGCGACCATTGCCATGATGTGTTTGCCTGTTTTTTATATGTGAGGATGAAGTTTCCTTTGATGTACTTTTCTGTAACCAGGCGCACCCAGATGTTGTTTGGTTCAACGAGTATTTTCCATAGCAGTTTCATCTGCAGAGCTTTATTTGTATGCTCTGATTTTCTTATTCCCAGACCTCCGTATTCCTTTTGTCTGCAAATTCGAACCCAACCGATCAGGGGTTTATAGTTACGGTCCTTGTTCCATAGGAAGCATCGGTTTATTTGGTCAAGTTCGTTGTGGATACTCGTGGGTAACATGAAACTTTGCATTATGTAATTTGGTTTAGCTGTTAGGTTTGAGCGGATCAAGGTAGATCGCCCCTCTAGGGACAGACCATTGGCTTTCCATTTGGTTAATTGTGTTTTGGTTTTTCCTACAACATCCTTAAATGTTTCCTTACTAACCTTGCCGTTAATCATGGGACAACCTAAATATTTGTCTAAGTCTGACATCTGTGTTAGAGGGATGAAAAGTGGACTTGTGGAAGTTTACCTTTTGACCTGAAATAGCACAATATTCTTCAATCACTTGCTTTACTTGTTCACATGCATTTTGGTTGGCTTTGCTGAAAATAATAATATCGTCTGCAAACGCAAGGAATGGAATTCTGGTGCCTCCACGAGCAAGTGAAAATCCAATCGGGGCCCGAGGTTTGTTGCTTATTTGCTGCAGTTTTCTTGCAAGAATTTCCATTCCAAGGATAAAGAGGTAGGGAGATAAGGGGTCTCCTTGTCTGAGCCCGCGAGCAGGCATAAAAGGTTCAGTTGGTCCGTTGTTAACTAGTACCGAGAAGGATACTGTTTGGGTGCATTCTTTTATCCAGTTAAGGAAGGTAGCGCAGAATCCGAATTTTTCCATTACCTTAGTTAGAAATTTCCAGTCTACACGATCGTATGCTTTCTCCATATCTAGTTTGATAGCCACCCATCCATCTTTTCCTTTCCTCCCCCTGAAGGAATGGAGGATTTCATGCGCGATAAGAACGTTATCTTGGATCGATCGATTGGGGACGAAAGCACCTTGTAAGGGGTGTATAAGCTTTTCCATTACTCTTTTAAGCCTTTATGTGATAATTTTCGCAATGGTTTTATAAATGGTTGAACAGAGACTTATGGGTCGGAAGTGGTTTGTTGACTCTGGGTTTTCTCTTTTTGCTAAGAGCGTGATAAAGGTATGGTTGATTTGCTTCAATATTTTCCCTGAGTGGAAAAAACTTTTAACAGCTCTAATAATTGAGGGTCCTACAATGTCCCAGTATTTTTTATAAAATCCGGCTGACATGCCATCTGGTCCTGGGGACTTATCTGATCCTATTTGCATAATAGCTCGATGGATTTCTTCGTTAGTTACGGGTTTAATGAGTTCTTCATTATCTGCTTCAGTTACTTCGCAGTTTATCAGGTTCAAGTAACTGTGTAGTAGTGTTTCATTAATTTGTTCGGATTTATATCGTAGTATGAAATCATTTCGAACCTCATTCCTAATGTTCTCTTCTCCTGTCACTTGGGTTCCGGTATTTGTTCTAATTTCTTTTATAAGTTTTCGGTTTCTCCTCCCACTAGCTATTTTATGAAAATATCCGTTGTTTGCATCATTCAATTTTATGTGCTTGTCTTTTGCTCTCTGTTTCCAATACATCTTGTGGAATTTTAAGATTTTATCTTTTTTCTCTATTAATCGGAGTTGCTTTTGAATGAGGTTGGGAATTGGTGTCATCTGTATTCGATGTTGGATTATGGTTAATTCTTGTTCTACCGTTTTGAGTTGCTCAAAAGTGTTTCCAAAGGTGCGTTTGTTCCATTTCTTCGCATGTGCTTTTAATAATTGGGTTTTCTTTACGAGCTTGAACATATTCGAGCCTTGAAAATCGACTCTCCATGCCTGCTTAACTATATTGCGGAAGTCTTTTCGGTACATCCACATTCTCTCGAATTTAAAAGGAAGCGCTTTTTGTGTTTGTTCATTGGTTATCTCTGTCATAATTTGGCAATGGTCCGAGGATGAAAATGCATAGTTTCGTGTATATATGTTTGGGAACCATTGTAATATCCCGTTACTAACTAAAGTTCTATCAAGTTTCTCATATATATTGTCGATTTCTGTCTTATTTTTCCTCCACGTGAATTTGTTTCCTAAGAATGGGGTGTCAAATAACTCACATTCATCTTTAAACTTAATTAGTCGGTCGAATCTACTGGGTTCAGGGTATGCACCACCCATTTTTTCACTCGGGTCTTGTATTTCATTCAAGTCACCCATTACAATTGTGGGAAGGTTTATTTGTTTAATCATATCAGTCAGTTGTTTCCAGAAGTTATCTTTGTAGGTTTCTTGAGGAGGGGCATAAACTATGCAGATTATCATTACATATTGTGTGGCTAGATTTTTGCATTTTAATATGATGAATCTTGATTCATGGATTAGAACGTCAATTTGTTCGTTTATGAGTTGGTGTGCTTTCCACATGACACATAACCCACCCGCTCTGCCAGTAGCAGGAGACCATAAGATGTTATCAAAGCCTGCTTTTCTCCATGTGTGCTTCTCTGGCTCTTTATCGGTTTTAGTTTCCATTATTGCCATTATGTTTATTCGTTCTATTTTACAGAATGCGTCTACCTCCGGCCAGAAGGATTTACGACCCATTCCCCGACTGTTCCAAGTGCTAATCCTCATGATAAACGATGTTAGTGGGATAGTCCAGGGATGCTTTATTCCCAAAGGCCTTACGTTTTTGTTTTTTAGTGTTTAGTTTTCTACACAAAGTATCTAGTAGGGGGTGTTCTAAGATCAAATATAGGGGGTGTGCTAAGATGAAAGGGCTTATTTTTTTTTTGGTTTGGCCAATATAGATTGTGCAAGTGTCACGCTCCGCGTTCCACGGGCCGAATTAGACACGGGGCAAGTCACCTAGGCACGGAGCCTAGGTGATTCTAGAGGCTTCCGGGGCCTTCGGGACTAGTCCGGGCCGCTCCGGAGCCTTCTAGGGGGCGGCACGCCACAAGAGGAGAAAGGCGTGCCAAGGCCGGCACTTCTAGAGATATCTAGGAGGGCCGCACCTAATGTGGAGCATGGCGGGCTCTTCTAGAGTCACCTAGAAGGGCCGCGCCCCATGAGGAACAAGACGCGCTCAAACGGGACGCTTCCGGAGGCTTCTAGAGGCGCCCAACGAATTCTGGGCACGGGCGCGCACGGGGGCGCCTTCCGGAGAATTCCGGAGGGGCCGCGCCCCATCTAGAGAGCGCTAGAGGCCGGGGCGGGCCGGCGCCCCACTGGGGCATTCCGGAACTCTCTAGCGGGGGCTAGAGTTATCCAAGGGGCACTTTTCATGGACCAACTTTGCGGGAAGACTCTAGATTAATCTAGGAGCGTTTGTATCTAGAATTATCCTTGTAAGGCGCGGCCTCTCTATAAATAGGCCTCACCCCCACACTTGGGAAGGCACCACCGAAAGCCACCAACACTTAGGCATAAAAACACACTTGTAAAGCATACTTGTAATCTTCTCTTGTAATACAAAGTCCTCTTTTCCCATAATATCCATCTCAAATCATTAGGGGCAAGGCCTGACTTATCTCATTGAAAAGTTCCACATAGCTAAGGGCCGCATGAGTTAGAGAGCGTGACTTATCTCATTGAAAAGTTCCACATAGCTAAGGGCCGCATGAGTTAGAGAGCGAGTTTCAGTGACACAAGGGTTCCCTTGACCGGAAAAAAAATATAGATTGTGCAAGGGTTCACGGTAAAAGTTCGTTGTCACGTCCGAGTGTAAATCTACATTTCTCCCTTCCACGAACCCGCAGGTGTATAGGTCTAGCCATCTGCCATTGCGTCAATTCTCTGATCCACGAGTCAGAGGGGGAGGGACTACTCACAACAATCATCTCAGATCATTCGCCTTCTCTCTTTGAACCCCCTGATCTCCAGATCTTTCTAACCCTAATTCAAATTCCATCTACTTTTCTCCAACCTGTGTTCCGTTGAGTTGACGGAGAGAAAATGGAGGAATATCCAGAAGAGCTGAGGACGCCTCCGGTGAGCTTGATAGCCTTGGTAGGCTGCCCGGAGATCCACCAGACGATATCGGCCCACCTACACTCGGAGCAGCCGCCCATCAACACGTTGGCGTTGCCTGATTTCGCCAAGATCTCTTTCATGGAGAAGAAGCCCAAGGATCCCGGTGCTGATGGCCCTCCCGCCGGCATTATCAAGAGGGATTGGCTGATCAAGCACCGGACGAAGATCCCCGCTGTCGTCGCCGCCCTCTTCTCTTCCGATCATGTCTCCGGTGGTCCCACCGAGTGGCTTCAGCTGTGTACTCATCTCGATCAGCTCAAGTACACCGCTTTCTTTCTCTTTTAAGTTTATTTAGGGTTTTGGGATTTGATGAATATTTGTATTGTTACAGTATGTTTGGATGGTGGGGTTCGATGAGATTTTAATAGGAGGGGAATGGTGTGAATCATTTTCTGGTGTTTGGTTTAGTTTCATAATACAATTGAGTGAGATTCTATAGGAAAATATGAGTAGAAAGGATGCTTCTATACCCTAGTTTTTCAGAATGCTACCAGTTTGCGTGGGAAGGACGATAAAGACTGAAGATAATCTTCTTTGTCTATGTCTTTTGTTGTTACCATTCCACTAGGTGTTAACTGTCGAAGGATATTGTGGATAGGAGCAGATGGATTGAACTAGAGAGTTCTTTATCCTAGGCATGATGGTCTAATAATCTTTGCCGTTTGTTTGTAGCCTAATTCAACCTGGTTATACTTTCACGATTCTTAAGTAAAAGCTCGGAGTAGCTAGAAGCGATGAGTAGTTCTTTCATTATGATCAAGACGCCTGTCTTAGTTGAAACTTGGATAAGAGGACATCTTTGATGATTAAACTGTCCCTGGCATTGATAAAATTTGTTGATGAATTTGTAAGAGTTTATACCGTGATTTTTCCTTGATGTGTATCTGTACATGTGCAGAGCTATAGTTCTTGCTAGGAACATCAAGTTGGTCATCATTGTAGTGCATACATCTTCCAAAGGTGAGTGACTGTGCTCCAGCTGAAAAGTTATTTTGTTATTTTTGTGAAACTATTTTGTTGTTCTGATCACTCTATAGTCTATACATTACTTTCCAATAAACTATATGTTGCATAATCTATGCAAGATATGTTGCAAAATCTATGCAAGATAATACTGTATAAGATTTGCAATTGAGGACTTACAAAGTGTGCCAAAGACTTGAGACCAACAAACAATTCTCCTCAGTTTGTATGATCTTTTTCCCGAACAAGTCCTAATGTAACATAATGTTTTCTATTCTTGTATGTTTTAGTGATCAACTTGCTTACCAAAGCACCTTTAGCAAATATGTGATGACATATTGGAGCTGTTTGATGCAGATGACATTGTTGAAGACCGAATGCTTGCTCTACGCAAACGTGCTGAAGTTGACTTCAAACACATCTTTACGCTGTGTCTGGATAATGAGGCAGAATTAAATCAATCTCTTATGACGTAAACCCGCAATTTTGAATTCTTATGCCCCTCTAAAATGCATGTCTTCCTTATTCTGAGCCAATGCTTATTGCAGGCTAGGTGGTGCATTTGCGGAATTGGCTGGAATGTATTACCGAGATGAGGGCCAGCGAGTTAAATCTCGTTTGGAGAAGAAGAATTTTGGGTCTATTGAATTGGCAATTCGTTGTTTCTTCAAGGTATTGTAACAATTTCTTTTATCATTCGTACTTTGAATACAGATTAAGAAATAAAGGACGAGAGAGGTAGAACCAGCTTCATGTAATTCTATTAGTCTTTGTTGGCTGCAATTTGCTTGCTTAGGATCAGTGTTTTCGGATGGAGATGACAAAATTTGTATGTAGAGAGAATTTCATTCTATTACTGTCATGGCCTCTTCACTCTTCAAACGTTCCATTTGGGACGAATGAAGAGTTACATTGCTCTTTGTAGGGGATTTGTTGGACTAAATTGGGGTCGCTGGGACATGTTAACGGTTTTGAGCAATTTTCTTCATCATATGTAAAAACAAATCATTTTGCAGTTTGAATGGGAAAGAAGTGGTAAATCTATATGTGTTTTGACTCCATAAACTTCAAGCATAACTTCTATTTGTCAATACATGAGTGCTTCTCATTCATAGAATTAAATTGTTTTTTTTGTAAGTCTATGTGGCTTGTAGCTCTTAGTAATGCACTAACAGAGAAATGTGCAACATCCTAGGTTGCTGTGTATGCTGAGTTTCGAAGAGATTGGGTTGAGGCCTTGAAGTTTTATGAGGATGCCTATCATGCACTTAGAGAGGTATGATTATCACTTTCTTGTTACCCCTGTGTATATGTCATTTCCTAGGATTGAAAAAAGGCCTGGGAAAACCAAAGCTAGAGAGGTCCCCTTCCCTAGGCAAGGGGTAAAAAAGTGAATGCCTTTTTGGATATAGGCGCTTTGTACTAGAAAATGTTTAGTTTTTCCTTTATAGATTAAAGAAATGGAAGTCACGAGTTCATGTGTTCATATTGCAGTATTATAAATTATGCATCTTATAATCCTTATAGTTAATGCTCAACACAAAATTTCAAAGAAAAGGACATGAGTGGGGGAGAGACCTGGGAATAGGCATCAAATGTGGGAGGAGGAGAGATGAGAATTGTTTCCGAAAGAGAGATGAGAATTGTTTCCAAAAGACGCTGCTTTTGGGAAAATGCTTATTTCTTCCAGTATAGATTACATAGTGCAATGGAATGCGTTAATGTACAGTACATAGTGCAAATTTATAAATTACGTATGCTATGATCCTCATAATAAATGTTCGACATAAAGTTTAGAGAAAGAGGACATCGGTGTGAGTGAGATTGGGGAAGTGGCATCAAACATGGGAGGGAAAGAGATGAAAATTAACCGTGGGAGGGAGGAGGTAAAGAGCTACAGTAGTTCCTTTTTAATATGTATTTATTTGTTATATTTAAAAAAAAACGCCTCTGTAGAGTCGAATGGATGAGCTGATGAAAAAGTGAGCATCTGGGCAAAAGAGGCAAGCAACTTTAGCAAAGTGCCTGCCTTGGCCAATGGAAGGTAGTAGGTCCATTGCCCCATTGCCTATGCGAGTGGCGAGGGTCTAGACGTCGCCCTTTATGCACTGTTTCTTAGTTGATATAGATCTTTTCTTTGTAGTGCTGACCTGGTTTAATGTACAGATGGTCGGAACTTCTACTAGATTGCCAGCAATTCAACGTTTAGCTGAGATTAAAGCTGTTGCAGAGCAAGTACATTTTAAGATATCAACTTTGTTACTTCACGGTGGGAAAATCATAGAAGCAGTTATGTGGTTCCAGCAGCATTGCAAGTATTATAAGAAACTTCTGGGGTCCCCTGATGTTACTTTCATGCATTGGGAATGGACGAGTAGACAGTTTTTGGTATTTGCTCAGCTTCTAGAAGCAAGCTCCAAAAGCGTTCCGCTCTTCCCGTCTCTAGTTTCATCTGTTATAGATAAAGCCTTGACTGAGTGGGAACTTCAACCTGCTTACTATTATCAGGTGAATGGTATTATTTTCTCCGAAGTGCCTTTAATTTAAGCTGCAAGTTTATACACTTGTGTACTGGAAATAATTCAAGTGAATTGGAATAACTGCAAGGCTTTTTTCAGTGGAAAGTACATCGGAAAATAAATGTTGACCTACAGTTTAGAAGAATACTTTGTGTCGGATTCTTAAGCTGGTCACTAAACTTATACGTTGGGTTGCAGAACTATTCACCCAGATCAAGTTACTTTTAGTATTATTGGGGACTATGGTTTAGATTTTAAGAACTTTAAGCTCGATTGCAATTTAAATTGTTATCATCAATATTAAGCAATGAATGCAGGTTTTTTGTTGAATTGCAAAGTGAAGTGTAATCCAATTCTAACTTGTGCCTTGTTTCTAAAGACATAAATATACTACAGGTTTAGGAACCATTATATACATACAACAAATGTCAAGACGCTGTCATGCTCTATCAGTCATGCATATGCTATACATTGATGGCATGTATAAATTTGGTGGATCTTGTTGATATCATCTGTATAAATCTGAAATCACATTTTGACATTTTCTATTTTTCCTTATGTCAGTCAAATCTTTCTCTGATAAGTTAAAATCTCCACTATCAGCTGTACCCTCTAGAAGTACATGTCATTTTTACGAATGTATGCATCATGACTCTCTCAAGCCCATTATGTTGATGGTTAGTCTTGTAGTCAAATTACTATTCATTGCCACTATTAATTTGATGTATTGAGCAGGTAGCTTCTCATTATCTGAAAGAGAAGGGATCGTACTTGGAACTCGCCGTCTCACTATTGGACACAATGAATGATGTTGATAGTATGGCTGACTCAGTTGTACCCTCAGTATACATAGGTCAGGTTGCACGCTTACTAGAACAAAAAGATGAATTATTTACAATGCAACCGTAAGTATGCACCAAACTATTGATGTAGCTGTAGTCATTTGTGCCTATCACAAAATGGGGTCATTCTTACTGAAGTTGGCTCACATTGCTTTTTTATATGCTCTGTTGGCAGTCTTACTGATGAAGAGTTTACACATTATGTCATTGCCGAAGGGAAGAGATTCCAGGATTCTTTTGAAATCATTGCTCTCTTGAAAAAGTCGTTTGATATATACAGCAGCCAAAAAGCTATGAGGATGGCTTCGCATTGTGCTTTCAATATGGCAAAGGAATATTTTTCCGCTGGTGAAACTAAACAGTCCAAAGAGTTTTTTATCTCTGCCATAAGCTTCTACAGACGTGAGGGATGGGTCACGTTGTTATGGGAAGCTTTGGGATTCTTACGTGAATGTTCAAGGAGTGATTGCTCTGTAAAGGAATTTGTGGAGTATTCCCTTGAGATGGCTGCACTTCCGATATTATCTGGTCAAAGTGTACAATCTTTCAGCTATAGGGACATTGGTCCAGGTGGTCCACCGAGTTATGAACAGAGGGAGGTGATCCTAAAGGAGATTTTAAGGATTGCTAGTGCAGAATCAGGTTCATCGTCAAGTAAGAGAGAAAGTGACCTCCAAATAACTAAGGAGGCTCCCCTTCATCTTGAAATTGATCTTGTTAGCCCTCTTAGAGTGGCATTGCTGGCTGCAGCTGCATTTCATGAACAAAAGGTAAAACCTGGAACAGCCATGCCTTTCACCCTATGTATGCTGTCCCAATTACCCCTTGCTCTTGCAATTGATGCCTTAGAAATCCAGTTCAATCAGTCAAATTGCAACTTTACCATACAAAATGCTGACATGCACTCATCAACTGAGGATTCAAATGGTCATTCAGAAACTGCTGTTTTAACTCTCATCCCAAACAAATGGCTGAGGTTGACATTTGACATAAAATCGGGTACGCCAGTTTAGTTTTGAGTTGTTAAATACAATACGCAATCATTGGTATAAATGTTTCATTCTGAAAGATATTATCTTTGACAATTACAAATAGTAAACTTACAAGGAACTATAAGATTATCCTAATTTCCTCTTTGGTGATGTCATGATTACACCATGCATTAAAACGGAAGCAATAACTAATTGCGGATAAGCTTAGCTGATGGCCCGATTACGAGCTAATTGACTGAATAGATGTGCCAAACTTCCTGATAGATTTATGTAAGAGGTAAATTAGAATTATGATATTCCCCATTTTATGGTGGATATATCTTCAATTTTTATTGAATGGCAAATGGAAATAATGGCTTGCCATTAGAATTAGTTACATTAGTGCAACATATGTAATCAATTTTCCATACAGGGGATGCAAACCCTGCAGAAATATTGGAATACTTGCATTTGAAGTATATGTGTGTAATAATGTTTTGTTGGGTATCCATTTCTATAAGTTGTGGAAAAGAAATTATAAATATTTTAAATGTCACTATCTAATTAGCTATTTCACAAGTGACAAGTGACACATCCTGCTTATACTTGAGGCATAATATATATTAGATGTGTTTTTATTCCCTATTATCATTTGGCTGTTTCTCCACCCCTAAGACAGATCTTCAAATTTTCTTTTTCAGAGCAAAGTGGAAAGCTTGAATGTGTATCTGTAATTGTGCGCATTGGACCTTATTTGACAATTTGCTGCAGAGCAGAAAGCCCTGCCTCTATGGGTGATTTGCCATTGTGGAAGTTTGAGGAAAACATGGAGAGCTTGCCAGCCAAGGATCCTATTCTTTCTTCCTTGGGCCAAAAGGCTATACAAGTTGACGAACCTGATCCACTGGTAGACCTCAGGATTAATGCTTCTGGTCCTGCTTTAGTCGGTGAATGCTTTACTGTACCAGTTTGCATTACCACAAAGGGCCATTCGGTCTACTCTGGTGAGTTGAAAATCAATCTTGTTGATACAAAGGGAGGTGGCTTAGCTAGTCCGAGGGAGACTGATTCACAGTCCTCGGAAGGTCATCATGTGGAGCTTGTTAGAGTTTGTGGAACAGATGCAAACGGAAAATGTCTCCCAGACACTGATAACAACGGAAAGATTCAGAACTCTTTTGGGTTGGTATCTGTTCCGTTTCTAGGTGATGGAGATTCTTGGTCTTGCATGTTAGAAATAAAATGGCACCGTCCAAAACCAGTTATGCTTTTTGTATCATTGGGTTACTCTCCTTACAGCATTGATGCCAACTCACAACAGGTTCACATTCATAAAAGCTTAGAGATCGAAGGCATGGTACCTTTCGTTGTTACCCACCGTGTTTATTCACCATTCAGACGGGATCCATTATTGCTTTCAAGGATGAAAGCTATTTACAACCCTCACGGATTACCATCTCTGCCACTAGATGAAAACAGTATACTTGCTGTCAGTGTTAAAAATTGCACTGAGGTGCCACTGCGATTGCTCTCTATATCAACTGTGAAAAATGAGGATGAAGCAGAACCTACATGCACAATGTCCGCTGCAAGTGATGTACCTGGAAGTCCTGATCTGATCGTGCCAGGTGAAGAGTTTAAGAAGCTCTTCACAGTTATTCCGGTTGGAAATTCTCCAACTGTTGTCAAATTGGGTACCCTTTGTTTAAAATGGCAAAGGGACTCTACGTCCTCATCCATCCCTAATAATAATGATGACGATGATGATGTTGGAGTTCTAACGAAACATAGTCTGCCTGATGCTGCTGCCGAACTCTCACCCCTTGTTTTGAGCTTGGAGTGTCCTCCTCATGCCGTGCTAGGACATCCTTTCACCTACTTCATCAAAATTGAGAACCACACCGAGTTGCTGCAGGAGATCAAGTTTTCACTCATGGACTCTCCAAGTTTCGTATCAACTGGATCACACAGTGATTCGATTTTTGCTCTACCAAAGTCAACTCACATTCTGAGTTACAAGCTTGTACCGTTGTCAGCTGGTCCACAGAAGCTGCCGAGAGTCACAATGACAGCAATACGATACTCTGCTGGGTTTCAGCCTTCAACTGCTGCATCCACCATTTTTGTCTTTCCATCAGAACCACAATTCAAGTTGGAGCAACTCAAACTCGTTGATGAAATTCCAACAGCTCAATAGACTCATTTTTTTCCCGGTATCAATTTGCATATTTTCCTAGGTGTGGGACCAGCTTCACATTATCCAGGTACATCTTCATCTCATGGCTGTAGCCATTCAGCTTCATTCATAGGATGCTTACTTTTTGATCATTTATAGGATGCTGCAGTCGCTCCAAAACTCCTCAAACCATCATGAGTACAAGAAGCTCTGATCTATCACCTGTTTAACTGTTCAAGTAAAATTGTTCCCTGCTTGCACCTGAGCTTCAAAAGGATTACTTTATGGCTTTAAGAGCTACAAATAGACTTGATATTAGCTGTGGAGTTTTTATTGCGGTAAAAAATGTAGGGACAAACTCCATCAGCCTTACAGATCCCCGTTCCCAGCAGCAAATGGATTAATTCACATGGGTGGAGATAATGATGAAATTAAACTACTTATGTAATGGTATTATTTGTCGTCTGCCGTGTAGATTCAGTCCATTCTTGTCTAAGTAGTAGTTCTTTTTTGGTATACATGTAGGATTGAAACTTTGAAGCTCATGAGGTCAATTTGTCTTCAAGAAGGTTGTATAATCTATAATATTAAAGAATGCACTAAATATATTGGATAACGTAAGGGGGAAAGAATATTTGGCTCAATTTATTACCCATTTACAAATAATGACCTGAATCTAACCAACCAAAATAAAAATCTAAATAAGGGTGATTTGGATAACTTGCCCCTAGATTGGGGTTGAATTTATTACCTATTTATCAATACGGTTTTTTCCATTGTGTACCCTAAGGGCATATAATAGATATATTAAAAATAGAAACTAAATACCTAAAAATGAAACTAAAAATCCAAAAATTAATATTTATAAAATCTTTCCATCATTAGCATTTATAGTGTCCTTAGAGCACCGATAGAAAGATCCTTATTAATAATGACATGAATTTAACCACCCAAGATAAAAACATAAAAAAATGAGGGTGATTTCAATAACTTACCCCCAAAACAATTTAACCACCCAAGATAAAAACATAAAAAAATGAGGGTGATTTCAATAACTTACCCCAAAAACTGGAAGTGTGGGTGATTATGATACGGGCACTTTTTGCGAACTCTTAATTTTCGTTCCGCACTCCCGTATATGCGGAAATCCGCATGAATTTTTTTATATGAATGGGGTTAAGTTGTGCGGATTCGGATCTCGTTCAAAGTTTTAGAGAAAATCCCGGTCCACTTTTGTGGTTCCAAGGATCATCCACATAAATCGAAAGACGGAAGACAAACTAACATCTTGTGCGGTCGTTCAATTCGCACAAGATTTCACCCTGGTCTGTGCGGAGGCGAAACCCGCACACAAGTTGGTATAACCCCCGCTATCATCGTCTTGAACTAGTTCAAACGTGATTCATCCGTCTCTTATTCCGCTGTTTTCATCTGCATCTTGTCCAAGTATCGAACGAAGTTATGATTCACACACACACATGGACAAATCCGGCTAGCACAAGGTGACGGCGACACCCGGAGGCGCATCGTACTAAGTTCCAGTGTCGACGCATTGTATTGTCGACGAGGAGGCGCCGGTTTCCGAACCCAACCACGATTTGACGGGTTATGAGTCCACACCAACGGCGACGGTAGCGGCGACAGGCTGCGCGGCATCCGAAACCCCACCTGGCAAGCCAACGCACAACCGAGCAGAACATCGTTGTACCCAGTGTTTAAAAATACATGGCGAGGTCCATGGTGATGCCCCCCACCCCCTTAGGTCACCATGGCGCGCCATGATGTGATGCGCATGCATCATCGAAGTTGAATGGAAAAGAACCGATTTCAACTATAAAAACATAAGTAAGTTCTTTTATTGAACATTTAGGTAGAAAAATAACATTTCAAAACAATAAACCAAGTTTAAATTAAACATACGAAAGTTCAAACATAAAGAAAAAAAGCAAAATCAATATTCGTCAAGCTGATCGATAGGATCAACACTGTGGCGCATCTCAAACCGCGAAAGCAATGTGAGGTTATACTTAATGTAGACCACATCATTTAATCTTTTCT
This sequence comes from Polygonum aviculare, assembly GCA_934048045.1. Classification (NCBI taxonomy): domain Eukaryota; kingdom Viridiplantae; phylum Streptophyta; class Magnoliopsida; order Caryophyllales; family Polygonaceae; genus Polygonum; species Polygonum aviculare. The sequence goes on along the minus strand of OW204032.1, from coordinate 2,293,895 downwards.
GATCAATACGATTTCTCTTCTTGGTATGAATATGTACGTAATGTTGTAAGTTAGTATAAAAATGATCTATTAAGATAAACACAACATTAAAGTTGGAACAAATTATATAAGTATTTATTAGGTAACTTACATGCTCAAAAGTGCTCCAATTTCTTTCACATCTTGAAGCACTACAAGTACGGCTCAGAATTTTAATTACAAATTGTTGTAATGTAGGAGCTGATGAGCCATAGCAACCCCACCAATCAGCTAACATATTAACAAAAACCAAGAATTAATAAATAATATTTATCAAATTATGTAGGAAAATTATAACTTGGAGATTTGGTTTTTCGATGTCTAATGGCCAATTCGTTGCCAAACAATCCTTCTGCTCGTTTGTAAAGAGCAATCTCTTCCATGACCTTGTCTTGCTTGCTTTTTTCTCGAATAAGCTTTCTAACAACATGTAACAAGCCTTCAACAACTTTTGCACATCATGCAACTTTTGGATCAGCATAATAGAACTCGGGAGTGAGATAATATCCAACTGCGTGCAAAGGGTCATGAAGTTGCCATTCCCATCTTCTATCAATGATCTCATAGATTTCATGATACTGAATACGATCCCTTTTGAATGCATCAACATTTTGATCGATCCATGGCCTCATAAGTATAACCCATAGCAGGTTTCTTCTCAGATTCAACCAATCTCAACACTCTGACTAAAGGACCGGTCACTTTGAGAATGAAGAGCACATGAATCCAAAAGGAAGGCATCATGATTGCTGATGCAACCTTTTTTCCTCCAGCGTACGTCCTTGGCCCATTTGCTTGTTATCCATTTTGTAGATTGGAATAACTTCCTCAAATTGTTTTGTTGCTTGTGTATTGAGGATAGTGTAATACCTCAACAATGGAACTCTAGTCTTCCTTGGCCTCAACAAGTTTCTCTGACCTGTGAAACGCCTCATCAAATTTTAAAGGCCAACTTCTCTGTTCAATAATGGAACTCTCACTTCATAAGGCGTTGGTGGTTTGGCTCCAATCCTTGCTCTTGCAATCGAATCACAAGCTTTGATGAAGTCTTTATCACCCACTATACTAAATGAAATTCAACATTTATAGACAACCCGAGCAATATCTTCACAAATTTTCTTTCTCGCTTCTTTTTTATAAGCTTCATTCATGCTGGTTTGTCTCCTCGTACAACGTGGTCTAGATGTTGACCTCGGCTGTATGAAAGCGTCCATAGGACCAACTTGTCTTTGGATCTTTCGGTTTGTTGAGCCACATGTGGAGTTTGTGGACATAGGTCTTTTCCCCTTCCTGTCAGGTTGAGGTTCATCTTCAACCTCATCAAGCTCAACGAATGGTCTTGCTAAGTTAGTTTATTATGCTCGTAGGCCCTTTCTCTTCTCCATGTATTCTTGAATTTTTTTGGTTACATGATTAGGACACCGAGTGCAAGTCGTGATATTCAAATGTCCTCCACTGAGATGTTGTTTCAGCCTAGTTATTCCACCTCTTATTACTCGCTAACAAAAAGTAAATGTAATATCATTCCAGTTCTTTTCATTAACAAGAAATCTGTACTTCCACCCCGGGTCAATATTTCTCCTAGTCAATGAACCAGATTGCTGAGCTTGAGTATTCTTATTAGACTCCATGAATCTATAAACACATCACATACACACAAAGTTATAGTAATTCATCACATCATATACGAAAAAAGACAAAACTTGTTTATTGTTACATTAATTATGGCAATATGAGTCTATGAGAGGAGAGAAAAAGAAAGTTAGAGAGACAATAGTAATTGAAAGTATTGCCTGGTTGGTTTTCACTTTGACAACAACAGTGCAACACGAGAAGAAGAAACTGGTTTTCACTTTGATAGTAGCACTGCAACACGAGACAACAACAGTTCAACACGAGAAGAGAAAACAAACGTTGGGTAGAGGAGAATAGAGTTTAAGAGTTTTATGTATGAGACTATGAGTTTTGTTGAGAGAATGTAAAGAAAGAGATCAGATGAAAGAATTTAGATAAGGAAATAATACATAATAATTTAGTATAATTGGAAAATAGATAATAAACATAACTAGGGAAGATACGATAATAACTTAAAAGGATAAAATTACGGCTTAAAACATATACATACATCTGAACTTGTTCATTTTGGTCATTTAGACACCTGACATTTAAAACGGACCTATTGAACACCTCAACAACGTGTAGTGTACGCGTAAACTGGCGAGTATACATACTAAAAGCAGACTTTTAAAAGCTTATGTGTAAAAACAAAAAAAAATTGAACCCCTTTCTTCCTCCCACCCAAATTCAAGACACATTCCATACACATTTTGCTCATACTCCTACCAAGACCAATTCAAGCTTCTTCCCCCACAACCAAAATCATGCACCTTCAACCCACAACCAAAATCGCGCTCCTTCAACTCAGAATTCAAGCAAATTCAAGCAAGTTCCTTTTGTCGAGCATGTCGTCGCGGTCTGAAGAACTGGAATTTACAACGCCGATGTCTATGTGTGGGGATTTTTCTTCCATGAAGCACTCATGGACTAAAAGAAATCTAGGGAGGTGATTTTTTGGTTGTCAAAACTTTGGAGTAAGATCGAATTCACACAATTTTTGCTCGAACCCTAGAAATCGCAAATTGGGGGTTTTCTGATTTGTATAAATTGATATGTGAATTGTTGAAATCTTGCTCTGAAAGGAAAATATCTTTGAAATTTGATTGCCAATATAAGGCTATGGGCATTGAATTCGTTTAAAATCACGAAATATAAAAACCCTAAACAATGCTGACTTGGGGATTTTTTAATTTCTGTAATTGTAGAGGTGAGTTGTTCAATTGTGGGTGTGAATCGTTTTATATTGTGAAATTGGTTTGTTGATATATGGGTTTGTGGATGGAATTTAGATTTCTCAATTGAGTAAGATTTTTTTGCTGGGTTTTTACCAACCAATCCTGGAACATGCTAAGCACGTAATTTCAGGTTTGCTACGGAGATTGGAAGAGGCAAGTCGTCGATCAAATGTGTTGTTAGTCGAAAGGGACAAGGCAAAGTGTCGATCAAATGTGTTGTTAGTGGTTTTAGTGGCCATTGTGTTTGTTAATTTTCAAAACTTGTTTGCTCCTTAAGTTATTCAAATCATGTAACAAGGCTCTCATTTCAGAATTGTTGTGTCTGTAATTAGTGATCCCCAATGAGGCTAGAACCTCCTAATGAAATTATTTGCAATTTTGTGCATCATTTGTGCTTCAATACAACATTATTTTGACAACAAATCTTACACATTATTTTGACAGCAAATCTGGCACATTATTTGACCGCAAATCTGACAGGAAGTTTAGGCAGCAAATCTTGCAGCACTAATCTTTTCAAATCTGGCAGCAATTCATTACAACAATAATTTGACAGCAATTCATGACAACAAGTGCATTACAACAGTTTTTACAAAAGCAGCCCCAACTTAAGAACAAAAGTAAGACAATTAGCATGTTCCAATAGCATCATGTTTTGCACAAAAGTATTACAATTAACTAGTTCCAAATTCAGGTTCCATCAAGTGGAAAAAACAAAGGGAAATCCTAAGGTTGGTTCAATCTTGATTGGCTACCAAAAGGAACTTGTGACGCCTTAGCAACAACTTGAGCTCTTGTTTGTTGCAATTGGTTCGATGTGATGGCAGCTCGACCTCACCACTCTAAACCCTTGCTTAGGCCTCTAAAATCAGCACCTTGACTAGAATGTTTGGTGGGATTTGGAGCTCTAAGAATCCTGCTATTTTCAAGGCCCGGCTGTTGAAATCATGGCACACAAAAAGCTTGGAATTAATAACATTTCAAAATTTGCAAAACAAAAAAAACTACAGACTTGTAGAGAATCCTGGCACACAAAAAGTTGTTCAAATCCATGGCACACAAAAAGCTTGGAGTTAATACAAAAGCAGGATTTTTACAGCAAAAAAACAACTGCAGAGTTGCAAAGAAAGCATTCCAATGGAAACTAATAACATTTTAATATTTCAAGCCAGTTACTCACGTTTAAAATTGTCACACCAGTAGTGGGGTTTGTATAAATGCCACGACCCACCATTCATGCCCTTTTTTGAGCTCTTGTTGCAGTTCCACCTTTTGACCGAGCCCTTTTTCCATTACCCTACAATCATGTACAACATTAGTGAAGAATTTTATAATGAAAAATCACTTTGAGCAGCGCTACAAAACTGCAAAGCTTGATCTCTGTCTCTTACTCTTCCTCTAGTTGTAGGTGGTGGTACAAGGAGAGCACTTGGAGCTGGTGCAGCCTGAGCTGGTGGTGCACCTTAAGCTCAACCCCTTGATGATCTTCTTCTCTGAGTATTGGCAGCCTGATCAGGAGGTGCAACCTAAGAAGCTAGTGCAACATGAGCTCGAGTTATTGAAGATGATGCTCTTGTCTGAGTAGTGGTTGTCTCTGCATTTCCCTTATTAGGGCATCTGTTTTTATTGTGTCCCTAAGCCTTACATATAGAACAATCATCACAATGCCCCTTCTTGAGTACATCCCATCCTTTTTTGTCTCATCTCTAGCCTTCCTTTTACTCGCCTTTCTTCTTCCCCATTTCTTTCTCATTTCAGGATGCTCCACTGGTAGGTGATCAGAGTTAGGCCACATTTTCATGCCCTAAACAGTCTGTAAGGGAAAAGCATAAGCTTTTAGGTAGGTTTCCTTCTTATACCAATGGAGCAAATGGTCGTTTGGATTAACATTGACATGATTCATGACGCATATTGCATGTGGACATGGAATGCCCTTCAATTGCCAACTATTGCAGCTGCACTTGTTGAACCTTAGGTCCACAATATGTCCATATTTACCATGTTGTTCCTCGAAACCTTGATCCCCATTCCAGGTGATGTCACACTACATTGCTATATCCTTGTTCTGCTCTAACTTCATTAAGGTAGTTGGTGCAATGTCTGTGATCCAATTCTCCTCCATAAACTCATTCATCTTTCTAATCCTGTCCATTACTTGCTTCCTAATGTCTTTGAGCATTGAGATGATAGACTTGTGCCTAGTTGTCCTTATCAAAAAGTTGAATGTTTCACACATGTTGTTCTCAATTGTATCGCACTTGGAATCTGACCTAAAGTAAGGCTTGCAGAAGTTTTCCTCGCACACTCCAAAAATTCAGATATAGGCTCAGGCCCTAGCTTTACAAGTCTTTCCAGATTATCCTTTAGTCGAAGGTTGACCAACAACATGCCCAATACTTATTCCTAGCTTTAGAGCCTCGCCATTTCTTTTGCTAGTTTGCATATATGTGTTTTGCACAAAACCTATGCACGGTTGCAGGCAACTCATTCCTCACTACAACCCTTAAACCCTGTAATAAAATTTAGGAATTAAGTTAGCATATGAGCCTAACTAAGCAATTGCATATCATAGTAAAATAAAGTATATTTTTGTAAGCAAATGATTGAAAGTAACCTTATACAACTAACCATCTAAAAAAGTATTTTTTTTTTGGTAAAAAGAGATAACATAGTTAAAGTATAAGCTCTTAAACATATAAAACTTGAAAAATAAAGTATATTTTTTGTAAACAGATTAGACTAACCAGTTGCATATCAGACACAATGGTGAGTCCTTCTCCCTGTTCAAGCTCCAACTCTACTTTCAAAGTTTTGATGAATTTGGACCATGTAATGGTCGATTCAGCGCCTGTTACCTACCAAGCAATAAGGTACATTTGGCCATTTCCGTCCTTCCCCACAGTCACAAACAACTGACCTTCAACAATCCCTTTAAGGAAGCAAGCATCCGGACCAACAACTTTTCTACAACCTTGTTTCCACCCTTCCTTCAAGGACTTGAAACATACATACAATCTCTTGAAAAGCTCTTTCCCAGACTGAGATTGCGTGTCAACAACCAAAAAATAAGTTGAGCTTGGGTTTGACCGATTCACCTCATCTAAATAATCATGAAGCCTCGAGTATTCTTCCTTGTAGTCACCCATGTGCTTGCTCAAAATCTGTAACTTAGCTCTTCTACAAATTGTTTTCCCAACATAAAGCTTCAATTCCTTTCTACACAATCCTTGTATCTCCCATATTTCTAAGGGATGTCTGAGATACTATCCTATTCTCAAAGTGCTTGGCCAAGTATTTGGAGGTACATAGCTTATTTTTGTTGTACCTTCTACAACTATGTGTGGGAGTATAGGTTTTAACTTGGAAATTTTTCGTTCCAGAATCAACACTTGCATGAATTCTCCAAGGACACCCTTCATGCACACATTTAATTGTGACTCTATGTGCCTTATTAGGCCTTAACTTTAACCTAACACCCTTAGTAATCAACTCTCAAACACCAACTCCCTAAATTTCTGAACACTCTCAAACACCATGTCCAACTCCCACATCGGGCACTCAGAATCAACTCTGTAAGGTATATGCCTACTCTTCTTCCTTCTCACCTCTTTGTGAGTTGATTCATCCCCTACAGATTCATCACTTTCAAGGCTGTACGCAGAATCACTTGCATAGTAAGGCTCATTGCCTCTAAGCTTCCCAGTGTAGTCCTTACTTGCATTCTAGTTCTCATATCCTTGATCGGGCCCTACACCACCAAGTGTGACCTCTATGTTCACCAAATCAGCCTCGTGTGCTTCCCTTCTGGTTCTGGTTTCCCGAGTTGCACATCTCATTTCTCTTAATTCCTCATCAACATATGACCCATCAGTCAAATCAAACCCCAAAGTTATAGTGTCGTCACTAGATTGGCTCCCTTCATCAGCATTGTAATTTGCATCTTCACTCTTGTTTGAGTCATCACCCTCAACATCATGGACTGCCTCTTCTTGCACACCCACCTCAACTGCCTTATCCATTTCTTCTGTTACATACTCAAGCATCAAAGGCACGTGATTATCCTCATTCAACACTTGTTGTTCTAGTTTATCTGGAAAAGGGATAGGATCTTCTACACTAAAGCCTAAGTTTGGAGGAACTACATCTGGCTCAGTGTTTAAAAATCGAGGTTCCATCATAGAATGCTTGATGGAAAAGTGTACTTTATAACCATTCTTCAAAGTACTTACTAGTTGTGAGAGTGACTAATAATCAACTCCTACGAATGCAGAATCCCTGACCCCTTTGAAGAAAATTCCATCACATGTTTGATAGCCAACACTATTCACATACCAATCTAATGTGGGGCGGCTCAGGATATCAGTTTCAATGGTGTTGTATGCAGTAGCAAACTCATCTACATAGGATGGCTCTGTAGTGTACACTAACCTGCCCCCATGGTGCCAAACGATGTTGATGATTGGCATTCTGAACATAACAAAGTAACAAAGCAAAAAACAGTTTTTAAAAAATTGATTTTTCCAAAAAAAAACTCAAAATAAGTTTCAGCAATTGATCAATATAAAAAGAAATAAAGAAATTATCACCAACGTTACCTACACAAAACATTTTTATATATCAGTAGCAATCGTTCAAGCTTTAGGAAACCCTCCGCTAGTGCAATGTTATGTTTTCACTGGTTTGTAAAAATGAAAACCCTCAAATCTTTACCAAATCAGCCTAACGATCGACTTTTGTAAACACAAAACCCACATTTACCAAATTTCATAAATCCTCAAATCTTTAAGAAAAAACGAAAACCCTCAAATCTGAACCATCAGATCAATTACCAACAAGCAAGCCAAGTCGATCGAACACCATGGACCCCAAAACTTCAAGCTTTCGAAACCCCTAAACCAAAAATTCCCAAATTTTAGAAATCTGACAAAGTCAATCGTTCAAGCTCAAAACTCCCAATTTATCTAATCAAATCACGCGACTAACCTTAATGTCAATGAAAACCAACATCCTGTTTGTTCTTAATGCTTGATTTCGCTATTTGAGTGAGATTTAAGGCTCTTGAGTTCCTTCCTTGAGGGTTTGTTCGTCGGGGTTTTTTAGAGACGTTTGAGCTTTTTTTTTGTGAGAGGTTTGGAGTTAGAGTTTGTCTGCCAATGTGTATAATGAAAGGCTTATGTGGCAATTACGTGGAATTTTTTTGCCTAATCATGCCACGTAATAGGCGCGTGATTATTACGGACCAACTTAATATTGGTTGAGGTGTTTAATAAATACGATTTTGCAAGTTGGGGTGTTAAATAGGTCCGTTTCAAAGGTCATGTGTCTAAATGTCGAAATGATCAAAATAGACAAGTTGAGCTGTCTGTATATGTTTTAAGCCATAAAATTACAATTTAGCCAAAAAACGTCTGCAATTCAAAATTACAAAAAATAACTACTCTGACGCATTTATTCCAAGGCGCACATTGTCGCATCGGCACCTTGGCATCGCATCATCTAGGCTCATCCGCCTAGGGTGTGTATGGCGTTGGCCATCCCATGGCGCATATCCGCCACGCCTTTTTAAACATTGGCTATACCAATCAGATCTTCGCCGTCGATGAAGGAGAACGAGCCGGTAACCGAGCAAGAGATGCAGTCCGAGCAGGCGGCAGCAACAGCGGCTCTGCCGACGACGATGTTGGTGGCAGAGGCTGGGACAACAAGGAAGGTGGCGGCACCGGCTCTAAGGAGAACGACGAGAAAACAGACGGTCGGGGTAATTTTAAAATAAATTTAATTTAGCATTTTTAATATATCGTATATTAATTTAACATTTTATTTAAGTTATCATTCTTATTCGTTTCGACTTTCTTATTTAGAAAGATGATCCGTTTAGCATTTTTATGTTGAAATTGATTAATTTATTGTTTCTATTTAGAAATAGTTTTAGTTTAGTGTTTATATTTAGAAATAGATTAATTTATCGTTTCTATTTACAAATAGTATTAGTTTAGAGTTTTTATTAAGAAATAGATTAATTTATTGTTTTTATTTATAAATAGTATTAGTTTAGCATTTTCATTTAGAAATGAATTAGTTTATTGTTGTTATTTAGAAATAGTACTAGTCTAGTGTTTTTATTTTGAAATAAGACTAATGTACCGATTGAATATAAGTGCGAATTCACAATAACTCACACTAATATAGACTATTAATATTTAGAGATAGTAATAGTTTATCCTTTTTATAATGGTATATAAATGCGAATTCAATATAATGTATGGTTGTGTATAAACATCTAATTGCAATATAATTTATCGTTTAATTACCAATAATATATAATGTACATTTTAATTCGTTAAAATTAGAAATAGAAACAAAAAAATTGGTTAGAAAATAACAAATTGGGATTGAATTCATATTAATTCAAAAGAACATTTTAAATAGTATATATTATGATTCTATAGAAATTCAAAACAGAAATTATAAATCGTAAATAAAATTAAATAATATTTGTATAACTATTTTAAACAACAAGACATAGTAGCATGGATATGACGAGATAAACGTAGTGGTATACATGACGATCATTGACCAGTTACGGCTTCTGGTCATAAGAGGAGACATGTGGAGTCGTCATTTGAGCAGCATGAGCCAGAGTTCGTATCTGATATGATTACTACCCCTTCGACCGAGTTGCGAGAGTCACTAGTTCATATAGAGGGCATTTAATTTTGAGATGATCCCTCCCCGACTCAGCCTTCGTCGTCTTATCCTCAGTTGTCGTCGTCTCATCCCTCAAGCGCCGACTCTTCTCTCTCCACTCCGATGCAGACTGAGCTAGGAGAGCTACATGTCGAGTTAGTTCTCGTTTCATCCTCTCAACCATCGTCATCATAATCTCTTCGCGTTGACTCTCGGCCCTCGATTGCTTGCCTTGTCATCCTTTTGTTTATCAGCCTTAATTGATTGTAATCTCTGAGCAAGTGGAAGGATATCACCAAAGGTGTAGGCACCATTAGATTGATGAACCACTACACTCTTCCTTAAAATAGGAAGTTTAGTGTCAACTGAAGTATTTCCTTTTGGAGATTTACTCTTGTCTTGTGAGTACGTGCTCCTTATTTCTAAAGGTAAATGAAAGAGAAAATCAGTAAAAAGGACAAGAAAATACACAAACAAGGGAGAAAATATGCATACGAAACTAAAAACCTCTTCGATTTGCAAAGGAAGCATCTTCTCCAATTGTCATTATTCTAAATGTTAGACATTTTACCGTCTTTTTTACAACAAGAAGATGTTTTATTTGGTTCCTTTTGCCCGTAGATCATTGTTTGACAATTCGTGGTTTTTTTTTACCTAATTACCAATAATACAAAACATATGAACATGATCAACCATGGAAATGAACAAATCAATAACAGAAATAAACAAATCAATAATGAAAATGAAAAAATCAAAGAAACAAATGAACATTCATTCATTTAGAAATCACACAAATGCGCATTCATTTAAGCATATTGATGGCTTGCATTTAGTTCATGTTTAGAGTGCACATTAGGTCATGTTTCGTAGCTTTCGGTTTGCGTTTCTCTCTTTTAAGTTAGATTTTTACTTATTTTCGGTTTAGTCGCGTGGTTCGGACTCTACGCTTTGTTCATTGTGAATTTCAGGAGATTTGGAGGTGAATGAAGCGTTGGAGATCAAGAGGACTCAAGGAGGCGATGAGAGCTCAAAGACGGTGTCAAGGAGAGGCCGAGAAGACGCCCAAAAAGCAAGCCGAAGACCGCCCAAGACGAAGCCCGAAGAACTAAGGCAAGAGGAAGCCAACCCGAGGCCACAACCCCTGACCCGGCCGGGTCCTGGTCCGGGTTGGGTTGCTCTGGCCCAGCTGAAGCAAGGGCGCAAGAGACAGTCTCCGACCCGTCCGGGTCGTGGGCCGGGTAGGCGCCCGGGTCGGGGCTGTTCTCATGTGTATTGTGCGGGAGCGGTCTCCAGAGCCAGACCCGGTCGGGTCGCGGGCCGGGTTAGATCCCGGGTCACGCCACCATGTCCCCTTTTTCCCGTTTTAGCCTTCTTTCCTTTAGGGTTGTATAAATACCGTCTTCCTCATTTTGGAAGGGAACCTTTTACCCAATTTAGAACCTCTTAAATTTCCACTAAAGCGCTTTGGGTGTTCTTGAGAGATTGAAGGATTTTGTTGGAGATTGGTGCCTTTTCAATCAATACAATGTTTGTGGGTATGAATTTCCTCATCTCTTCTTCATTTCTCTTGTTCTCCATGGATAGCTAAATTCCCAAATCCTAGGGTTTGGGGAAAACCCTATGGATTCTAGGTAGTACTTTGAAATGTTTGCTTGAATTGAGATTTGAATTGTGGTTTGTGTCAATCCTATGTGCCTAATGCCAAATTGATTGTGATTTGAGGCTTGTTGATGATTAGAACCGAGAGGTTAGGTTATCAATAGGAAGATAGGTTAGGGACTTGTGTTGAGAGATCTTTTCCCTAGCTTGAACCATAGGATTGATTGATTGAGGATCCTTAGAAATGGGAATTGATTTGTGAACTCTTGAGAGGTTGACCTACCGATAGCGGTTTGAGTTGGACGAGCTCACTCAAGCCACGACGGTGGATGAGGGCTTGAACCGATTGAGCCCCTATTGAGCCTAAAGGGCCTAGTCTTGGATCAAGCCACGAAAGTGGATGATTATCATATTCTAGGTACGATTTGTTTGATTCGATAGAATTAGACATTGATTCTAGGTAGATGCCTCCAAACCATGATTTGATCTAGATTCTTGTATGCTTTCAAAGTGTTGCGTAGATCCATAGTGTGAGTACCTAGGCTCTAGGATTGCCTTTCCCATATTAAACTTGCATCAATTTGTTAGTTGCTTTCTCCTTTTACTTAGTTGTTATTTGTATTCCTTTATTTCATTCCGAAATTGCCTCAAATTTGATTGTCGGTTCACCAACTCTACTAAAGTCCTAGAGATCGACACCTTGGTACTACGCGACCCGTACATTTGCGGTATTGGTCTAGTAGCCTATCAAGTTTTTTGGCGCCGTTGCCGGGGACTTTTGTTAGTTTTGGTTGTTTCCTACAACCGGTAGTCTTATTTGATTTGTTTTCTTTTGTTTGTGATTTCAGAGGTGTTCGGTTGTTTATGCGAAGAGTCATGAGCACTCCTCTTGTTGATTTTGATCCTGAAATTGAGCGTACTTTTCGTAAGAAACTCCGTGCACAACGTTCTCTAGATATGGCGGACGAGGTTCAACAAGCTCAAGCCTTGCAAAATGCCTTTGTTGCTCTTCAGAATCAGTTGGCCGCCGCTAATGCTCAGATTGCTCAGTTGACTCAGAACCAGAACCAAGCCGCTCAAGTCAATGGGCAACATCCTCAAACTCTGGCTGATTATATGAGACCCGCTCAGTTTGGTCCAGTGTCCGGTGTTGTCTTTCCCGAGGTCCGTGCTCGAAACTTTGAATTGAAGCCCTCTTTGATCAATATGGTCCAACAAAACCAATTTGGGGGTCTTCCTTCCAAGAATCCTCATCAACACCTCACTACCTTTCTAGAGTTGATGGCCACCGTCAAAATCCATGACGTTTCTCAAGATGCTCTTAGAATGAGGGCCTTCTCTTTCTCTCTTAGAGACAAGGCTAAAACTTGGTTGAAGACCCTTCCTCAAAACTCTATCTCTACTTGGGATGAGATGGCATCCGCTTTCTTGAACAAGTATTTCCCGCCAAAGAAGACTTCCGAGATGAGACAACAAATATGCAACTTCAAGATGAAAGATGGGGAGTCATTCTTTGAGGCTTGGGAGAGATTCAAAGAATTGCTAGTGTTGTGTCCACATCATGGACAATCCAAGATAGATCTCATTGTTGTCTTCTACAATGCAATTGACTGCTCAACAAGATTTCTATTAGATGCCTCATCCGGAGGTGGCCTTTCTAACCTTCAAGAGGATGATGCTTGGGATTTGATTGAGAAAACCGCCTTGCACTCGCACAATTACTCCGATGTGCGAGCCACTCCTAGTGTGAAGAGGCATGCCGGCATCTATCAGGTTGATGATACTACTCAATTGAAGGCTAAACTTGACATGCTCACTCAAACGATGAAGCAACTTGAGACCGCTTCCGTTGTGAAACCAACTTCCAAGGCTAATTGTCAATTTTGTGGGTCGGGGAATCACACCATCTCGGCTTACCAACTTTACCTAGCTCAAGGGGAAGAGATTGAAGGTGAAGTGAGTTACATGGGCAATTACAACCGGGGACCGAGGAATGATCCTTACTCCAACACCTACAATCCCGGTTGGGCCAAACACCCAAACTTCTCTTACAACAACTACACCAACCACTCTTCCTCCTCCTACAACCCAAACCAAGCCCAACCTAGAGGTCCACCGGGGTTCAATCAACAAGCCCCACAAGCTCCACAACCCAAATCCTCATTTGAGGCGCTTGTAGAGAACATGGCAAAAATGGTGAACCAACTTGCCGAGGACGTTCGAACTCAAGGAAAGAGTTTGAAAATGCTCGAGAACCAAGTTGCTCAACAAGCATTGAGTGCTCCTAGGCCTCAAGGTCAACTTCCGGGGCATCCCGAGGTCAATCCAAAAGAGCAATGCCGAGCAGTTACTCTTAGGAGTGGCAAAGAAATTCAAGAGCCTATGCCGGAAAAGCATCGAGTTGTAGAAGAGTCGGGAAGCAAGCCAACCGAAGAGGAAAGGCCCGAGCCTAGGTATGTTGCTCCACCTCCCTACAAACCACCTCTACCTTTCCCACAAAGGAGGGTTCAAGTGGGAAAAGAGCATCAATTTGGGAAGTTTGTAGAGATGATAAAGAAGCTTCACATAGATATCCCTTATGTTGATGTGCTCACCAAGATGCCTACCTATGCTAAGTTCTTGAAGGAGATCCTTTGCAAGAAAAGAAAATTTGATGACTTTGAGACCGTAGCTTTGGCGGTTAATCAAGTTGATAAGATGCCAAGCAAGTTGAAAGATCCCGGTGAGTTCTCAATTCCGGCCGATTTTGGTTCATTTGCATATGATTGCCTTTGTGATCTTGGTTCTAGTGTGAACATCATGCCCTTGTCGATTTGTAAGAAGCTGAATTTGGGTGAGCCTATTCCTACTAAGATGCGTCTCATTATGGCCGATAACTCGATAGCTCAACCCGTGGGCATTATTGAGGATTTTCCGGTAAAAGTGGGCAAATTCTTGATTCCGGGAGACTTTGTGATTCTTGATATGGAGGTGAAAGACAAGACTCCCATCATCTTTGGGAGGCCTTTCTTAGCTACCGCTGGGACAAGCATTGATTTGAGGGATGGGAAGATTTTGTTGCTCATTGGAGATGAGAAGATGGAATTTGAACGTCATAAGGAGAACTCTATTGAGCCGAGCATGAATCTTCCTCAAAAAGCGGTTCAAGTGGCTAGTTGTAGTGTTGAAATTAAGCCTTCTAAGAGTGAGACTCTGGCAAGTACCGTTCAAATCCACCAAGAAGAGGTCACCGAGCTTAGAGACCACAAGGAAAAGAAGAAAAAGGGTCGAGCCAAAGTTGAGCTTAAGAGTGGAGATTCCGTAATGCTTTTTCATGAGAAATCTAGCATGTTCTCGGGGAGTAAAGGAACGAGATGGTCCGGACCGTATAGAGTTCCAAGGGTCTTACACAGTGGAAGAGCTGATATTTGGCATAAAAATTCGGGAAATTTCAAAGTCCAAAACCGCCGTTTGAAGCTTGTGATCGCCCTTGATGCAATAGAAGTCGGGTCCGACAATCACAAAGACCCGAGCACTTGAAAGGCGGCATGGTCAAGCTAACAACCTTAAACAAGCGCTTCTTGGGAGGCAACCCAAGCTTTTCTTCTAATTTTTCTTTGTTTTGTAGGTTAAATTCAATAAAGGCTAAAAGTTGGAGATGTGGTTTCAGAGCCGGACCCGCCCGGGTTCATGGTCGGGTCGAAAACGGGGTCGAAAATGAGGAACAGTGCAAGAAAACAGACCCGAACCCGGTCGGGTCACTGACCGTGTCGCAGGCCAGGTTGGACTTTGAACTAAAAATGCGAAACAGGGTAGGACGCCAGACCCGGACTCGGTCGGGTCGTAGCCCGGGTCGCGGGTTGGGTCGAACCCTCTACATCTCCTCTTGTTTTCGCCCATCCTTGCACAGCTCTTTCTTCATTTCCTTCAACCCGACCGAGACAGCTCCATCACAACCCTCTCTTCCTCTCCTCTCCTTGCCCAGCTCACCTCCCTTGCGCCTCGGTTGCCCAGCTCCACCGAACCACCGAGCTGCTGCTCACCGGAACTCGTGTCGCCCATCCACAGCTCCACCAATTCGCGCATTCAGCAGCTTCGCCCGAGTCGCCAGCTGCTCGCCGGAGTTCCGCCCGAGCTACCGTCGTCCACCTCAGCAAGCCCAGCCGCCACCCTCCTCACCTTCCCTTGGTGTTACGGGTACCACTCTCTTTCCCCTTGACTTGCTTAATTTTTAGACCTAGGTTTTGGATTTTGGGTATAATTTGTTCCAATTTGTTGGATTTAAGTAGAGATTCATGCTTCTCTTAGCTTAATTGTGCAAATTGTTGATGAAAGTTGAAGACCT
The DNA here is from genome assembly GCA_934048045.1 of Polygonum aviculare. Lineage (NCBI taxonomy): Eukaryota > Viridiplantae > Streptophyta > Magnoliopsida > Caryophyllales > Polygonaceae > Polygonum > Polygonum aviculare. The sequence goes on along the minus strand of OW204032.1, from coordinate 2,278,415 downwards.
AGGTTGAATTTGTGGATCTGAATGTTAAAATTCAAGTTTGGGGGATTTGAGTAAATTTTGGGGATTTTTGTGAATTGGGTGTTTGATTTGCTTGTGGATGATGTTGATGGCTTGATTGTTGCTATTTACTCGAGTTTAATTGAAATTTGTCTTGATTGAAGGTTGAACTTGCTTGAAAATTGTTGAAACCTTTTGCATTTGGAGGCATTTGTTGGGTATTGCTTGGTATTGCTAGGTAGTGACTTGGTTGTGTTGCTTGTGGTTGTCCTTGCCGGGACAACATTTGGCTATTTGTGCTTGTGGTGGTTGCTTGTCTAGTGGTGTGTAGGTACCTAGCTAGCATAACTTCATGCTTCCCAAGAAGAAAAAGCTAAAGAGAGCTCGTGAGTCTAGCCGCCCCTTGTTGCTTAAAGATGCTTCTCCGGAGGACTTGGATATCCGTCTTGAGAGTAAGGAGCATAAGGCGCGTTTCAATGTTCTTAAGAAGCGGGAATTTGATGGAACCCGGTTTTTGGATGTGGATTGCCTCAAGAGTTTGGGATTTTGCAATGATTTCGTCTACTTGGCTTCGCGGTTAGGATGGGACCGATTCATACATTTGGATGAACCTACATACCCCGCCCTTACCCTAGAATTCCTAAGTACCTTGGAATTTCATGCAACTCCTCATGATAGGTAGGGGATAGCCGAGTTCCAACTCCGAAACAAACCGTTTGAGCTCAACTTAGAGAACTTGAATGCCATTTTTGGATTCCCGCAAATTACGCCTTCTCATGAAAACCAAGTTAGTGGTTTCGATGCCAAAGGTTTCTTTAGCTTGATTGGAAATGATGACCATGATTACCGCCCCGCCAAAACCAAGGCCACCGGAATATACAATCCAAGCTTCCGGGTCTTTCAAAGATGTATGGCTAATACAATTTTCGGCCGTGGTGATGGTGGCAATGGTCTCTCTTTCAAGGAACTCCTTTTCCTTTGGAGTGCAACTTTCGGTAACGCTCTCTCCTCCGTCGGATTCCTTTTCGGGCATTTGAAGAATGTTAGTGGAAAAGACAAAGGGAGCATTGTGATTGGGGGTTTGGTCACTCATTTGGCCAAACAACTTGGAGTTAGCTTGAAAGATATTCCCCTTGGTCTTTCGTCTTCCGGGCAACCTCTTAGCTATGCCACGCTTGTGAGTATGAAGATGATTGAAAAGCATGGACCGCTATTACTATGCCGGTGCCCACTTAGCTCCTAGGCTAGCCCCACTTCCTTGCCCACATAGAACAAATTTGTAAAACCGTGCCAATTGGAAGTTTCCAGGAGAGATTGTGACTATTCAAAGGACTCCATCATGCGTAGTGTTCGCCGTAATCAAAACTTGGATTTTGAAGATGATAGTGATGAAGATCTTGAGGGTGATGGTCAAATGCAACCCTCCCAAGTCCCTCTTTCCATAACCTTCCCCACGGGTAGTACACACTTTGAGCAAGGTGGCTCCTCTCATTCTCATGGCCACTATGGACCCTTCCCTCCACCAAACCATTACCTCTACAATGAGATTGAGGGCATGAACACCCGAATTGATGGCGTGTACAACCGCTTAGATGGATTGAGCACAAGATTTGATAGCTTTGAGCAAGGAATGGGTACTTTGAGCACCACTATGACCGACATTTCCAAGCGCCTTCAAGGCATTCCTCCTCCATCTTGGTGGGAAACTCATTTCCTCCACCTCCTCCTCCATAATAGATACAAGGTGAGTCCTTCCTTCTCTTCCTTCTTGGTTTTATTTTCACATTGAGGACAATGTGATGTTTAAGTTTGGGGGAGGGAATTCATGCTAGATAGATGCATTCATGTTTCATTTCTTGTTTTGCATTCATGTTTTTTTTTTGTCTTACTTTTTATTTGCATGCTAAAAATCCAAAAAAATTGAAAAATTTGTCAAAATGCCAAAAATTTCATGCATAATAGGTTGCCATCAAGTTTTCTTGAATGAGAATCTCTTGTCTTCAACATAGTTAGATTTTTGACTTGGAAATTCCCATATCTTTGCTTGGATGGATTAAACCCTTAATTTCTTGCATGATCATGACTTGTTTGCTTGACATATTTGGATGAGCATATGGACTCTTAAAGTTGTAGACTAATGTTGAAATTCTAGGTAATGAGCACCTAGTGAGATGATTTTTAGCCTCTTTTTCTAGGACTTTGTCATCTCTTTTCTTTGTGTGTGATTTCTCTATGCATCTCTAACTCTAGAACTTGAGAATGTATCTTTGTCAAGACCGCATTCATGACATTTGCTTGTGACTCTAATGTGATAGAGACATTGTTTTGTTAGCCCTACTATTTCCCCTATACACCCTATATTAGTGCCAAATTTTCTTGAAGCCTAATTTTTTGAGCCTAAAAGCCTATTCTTTAAAACTCCACAAAAATTGTTTCCTTAGCCCAAATGGCTTGACCTTCCTAGAGAATAGGAGTCATGGGAGATGAATTTTAAGTGAGTTTGGGTTTGAGAGGAAAATATCATCTTGGTGGAAGAGAATTTCAAAAGAAAAGAAAAGAAAAGAAAATGCAAAAGTGTGAGAAATGTTTGGGAAAAGTGAAAAGTCTTGAAAAATAGTGCTTGAAAGTTGACTTGATGACATGAAGAAATGTGCAAAATTTGGAAGTCACCAAAGTATTGTTGTGAAAAGAAGAAAAGCAAGTGCAAAAGGGTTGAGTTTCAAATGAAAGAAAAGTGAAAGGGGGAGAGTGAAGTTCAAAGTTAGTGAAGTGTTGAAATTGTGAAGTTTTCGGGTTTGAGAGAGTGTGTAAATACTTGAATTTGTTATTTGGTGGTGAAGTGAAAGTTATGACTCTTATTCTCTAGCTTAGCACCACATAGCCAAAAAATTTCCTTACCCGAATCTCCTCACCTAGCCCCACTACAACCCTTAAAAAGCCCTCTTGATTAGTGTCACTTGTATTGTCTTTAGCGGTGGAGATTGAGATCTCTTTCAAGCTTATGGTAGCTTAGGGATCATAGGTGAATTTGAGTGATAACTTTGAAGCCCAAACACATAGTAAGAGAGTAAACACATACCCCCTAGTGAGGCTTAGAATTGATTCATGTGTCTTCATCTTTTTGAGTCATAATGTGCAATGATTCCGGTTTGTCAAGTTTCAAGTTCTTTGATTATTGCTCGTTTAATTTTGAGGTGAATTCTTGAATTGAACTTGATGTGGGATGAAGAGTCTAAATTGTTTGCTTGAGGACAAGCAAGGTTCAAGTTTGGGGGATTTTGATGGCTTGCATTTAGTTCATGTTTAGAGTGCACATTAGGTCATGTTTCGTAGCTTTCGGTTTGCGTTTCTCGCCTTTAAGTTAGATTTTTACTTGTTTTCGGTTTAGTCGCGCGGTTCGGACTTTACGCTTTGTTCATTGTGAATTTCAGGAGATTTGGAGGTGAATGAAGCGTTGGAGATCAAGAGGACTCAAGGAGGCGACGAGAGCTCGAAGACGGTGTCAAGGAGTGGCCGAGAAGACGCCCAAGAAGCAAGCCGAAGACCGCCCAAGACGAAGCCCGAAGAACCAAGGCAAGAGGAAGCCAACCCGAGGCCACAGCCTCTGACCCGGCCGGGTCACGGGCCGGGTCCTGGTCCGGGTTGGGTTGCTCTGGCCCAGCTGAAGCAAGGGCGCAAGAAACAGTCTCCGACCCGGCCGGGTCGTGGGCCGGGTAGGCGCCCGGGTCGGGGCTGTTCTCATGTGTATTGTGCGGGAGCGGTCTCCAGAGCCGGACCCGGTCGGGTCGCGGGCCGGGTTGGACCCCGGGTCACGCCGTCGCGTCCCCTTTTCCCCGTTTTAGCCTTCTTTCCTTTAGGGTTGTATAAATACCATCTTCCTCGTTTTGGAAGGGAACCTTTTACCCAATTTAGAACCTCTTAAATTTCCATAAAAGCTCTTTGGGTGTTCTTGAGAGATTGAAGGATTTTGTTGGAGATTGGTGCCTTTTCAATCAATACAATGTTTGTGGGTATGAATTTCCTCATCTTCATTTCTCTTGTTCTCCATGGATAGCTAAATTCCCAAATCCTAGGGTTTGAGGAAAACCCTATGGATTCTAGGTAGTGCTTTGAAATGCTTGCTTGAATTGAGATTTGAATTGTGGTTTGTGTCAATCCTATGTGCCTAATGCCAAATTGATTGTGATTTGAGACTTGTTGATGATTAGAACCGAGAGGTTAGGTTGTCAATAGGGAGTTAGGTTAGGGACTTGTGTTGAGAGACCTTTTCCTTAGCTTGAACTATAGGATTGATTGATTGAGGACCCTTAGAAATGAGAATTGATTTGGGAACTCTTGAGAGGTTGACCTTATCTATTTTCATTGCGTTGCTTGGGATTTGATTAAAAAATCAAAAAAGAGAACTCTATTGTTTTGCTTTTTTTTTATAAAGGAAAGACATTAGGCTAGTTCCTATACAACGAGAAACTATCCTATAGCATCCATCAGGATGAGGTCCCTAAGAACCGGATCGGAACTGAGCGTGTAGGTTGTCACATGACAGAACGTGGAAGCGATGTGGTCTGCAACCGAGTTGGCTTCCTTTAAGACATGCCAGATACCCCAACTCTGAAACTTGCCAAGCAACAGCTGGACGTCTGCCCGAATGAGCTCCACTTCCCACGGGCAGCTCCAATCACCCAACACTACATTAACCACCTGTAGGTTGTCGCCTTCAATCACCAGACGGGGAACGCCACACTGGATGGCTTCAAGAATCCCCTACCGAAGCGCAAATGCTTCGGAAAACACCACGGAACGCCATCCGAGAAAACCACCATCAAAAGAGATGATGTCGCCTGAAGAATTCCTAATAACAAAACCATAAGAGGCAATACCAAAAGGATTAACGGCACCATCAAAGTTAAGTTTTAAAAAATTATCGGGAGGTTTAGTCCATCTAACATTCCTTCTTTTATTGGTTTGGTTTATATTTTTTGAGCCTTCATTTTTATTATCTCTGTCTGTTTTTTCTGAAAGCATAGCTCTCTTCCAGTCAGCCATTTGCTTGGACGCAAATTCAGTTGTTTCTCTAGGATTCATTTGAAGTTGGCCATTTCCATTAAAAATGTTTTTGTTTCTGAGAAACCATGTACACCACCAGAGGGTGAACACGGATTCAATTTGTGTTGTAGTGAGTCTAGCTCGCATCTCGCTAATAAAGTCTAGCGGGTATCGATTTTGTGCATCAAGTTGTCCCATCACCCGACCAATTGCGGGATTAAGCGCAATTAGAGCCTGACGAGCATGACTACATTCAATAAAAAGGTGATATGCATCTTCATTCTGTGAAGTGCAGAACCCACATCCCTGTGGCACCGCTATATGGTTCGCAGTTAATCTGGATTTAGTAGGCAGTCCATTACGACAGACTTTCCAGATAAAGTTCTTCTGCTTCGGTGGAATGTTTAGCTTCCATATCCAACCGAGGTCAACTTTAGGACTTGTTTTGTTGTCTTGAATCCACTTCATTGTAGCATTGGTGGAGTACCATCCATTCTTACTTGCTTTCCAATACATTCGGTCTTTTAAATTGTTGACCGGTAAGATTATCTTGGCAATCTCATTAGCATCGTCAGGATTCAGGACATGTCTAAGCTTATGAAGATCCCACGTTTTATCATCCCGTATGTATGAACACACGAGTTCTTCCTCATTAATAACATGGCGAGCCTCCGCTTTGGGTTTGATATTGAGGTTGGGAACCCAAAAATCCTTCCAGAAACGGATGGTTCTCCCATCTCCAACTTGCCACGATAACCCCGATAGGAAATGATCCTTGAGGCTCATGAGTTTGGACCACTGCCATGAAGTGTTCTGTTGCTTGTTATAGTTCTACAGGTTTTTCGTTTTAAGATATTTTTCGTTAACAATTTTGACCCACAAGTTCCCCGGGTCCGCAATTAGTTTCCAAAGAAGTTTCATTTGTAATGCTTGGTTCATTTCTTCCACTTTAGCGATACCAAGCCCGCCATGATGAGTAGTCCTGCAGATAGAATTCCAGCTTATTAATGGTTTGTATCCACTAGCCTTATTCCAGAAGAAGTTATGGTTGATCTTATCAAGTTCATCATGGGTAGCTTTGGTTAGGTAGAAAGATTGCATTAGGAAATTTGGTTGTGCAGACCGATTTGCCTTAATCAGAGTTGTCCTTCCTTCTTGAGAGAGCGTGTTAGCTTTCCATTTCGATAGTTGGTCCCTTGTTCTTGTTGTGTATGCATTGAATGTATTCTTAGTAACCCTTTCGTTAATGAGGGGACACCCTAGATATTTATCCAAGGATGTGGTATTTGTTATATGGAGGGTTTGTTTAATCTTATTTTTGGTTGCATTGTTAGTATTTTTTGTAGCCTGAAACGCTCATTTGTGAAGATTAACTTTCTGACCAGAGGCTTGGTAGTACTCCTCAATTATGTTCTTAACATTCTGACATGCTTGGTTGTTTGCTTTGGCAAATATGATTATATCATCTGCATACGCAAGAAATGGGATTTTGGTACCTCCCCTCGTGATCTGAATTCCGATCCCACTCTTTGGGTCCATATTGGCCCGCTAAAGTTGCTTTGCTAGCACTTCAGCTGCCAATATAAACAGATATGGTGAAAGGGGGTCACCCTGGCGTAGACCTTTATGAGGTTTGAATTGTTCCGTTGGACCATTGTTGACAAGGACAGAGAAGGTAACTGTTTCAATGCACTCTTTTATCCAAGAGATGAATTTTTTATCGAATCCGAATTTTTCAAGAACATGAGCCATGAATTCCCAGCTAATTCGGTCATAAGCTTTTTCCATATCAAGTTTGATAGCAACCCACCCACCCATACCTTTTTTATTACGGAATGAGTGTAGGATTTCATGTGCGATAAGGGTGTTGTCATGTATGCTTTTGTTTTCTAGAAATGCTGATTGCATTGGATGTATTAGCTTTCCCATGACTTTTTAAGTCTTGTTGTTAGGATTTTGGAGATGATTTTATATATTGTTTTGCACAAACTGATTGGCATGTAATGGTTAGTGGAGCTTGGATTGTCACATTTTGGTAGTAAGGTAATGAAAGTGTGATTAATCTGCTTGAGCAACTTTCCAGAGTGGAAGAAGCTTTTCACAACTTTAATAACATCCGGCCCTACTATGTGCCAGTATTTTTTGTAGAAACAAGATGTCATACCATCTGGCCCTGGTGATTTGTCTTCCTTAATATCAAAGACAGCTGATTTGATTTCTGTGTTGGTCACAAGTTTAGTGATAGTCTTGTTTTCTTCCTCCGTGATTTCGATGTGAATGTTTTGTGTTAACTCTGTCATTTTCCTTTTATTTATATCTATGTGCTGGAAACGATTCTGGAAATCCCTTAAGATTTACTGTTTTATGTTTCCCGAACCAGTGATATGGATCCCATCGCTGGATTTTAGTTCGCGTATATTAGTCCTATTTCTTCGACCGCTCGCAATGCGGTGAAAGTATTTGGTGTTTCTATCGTTGAGATTTAGGTGGTTGTTCTTTCCTCTTTGTTTCCAATATGAGTGTTGGAATTGAATCAGACATTCTCGCTTCTTACTCAATCTTTCTTGTTTATGGGTGAGTGAGTGATTTTTGTGTTATATGATTTCTTTCTGAACTCTTAGCAATTCATCATTAACCTTCTTAAATTGTTCAAATATGTTTCCAAACATTGTTTTGTTCCAAGCTTTAGCTTTTGCTTTGAGAAGTTGTGTTTTTTTTTACCAATTTAAACATGTGAGAACCTTCCGGGTTATGTCTCCATGCTTGTTTAACAATGTTCTGAAAATCCTTTCTAGACGTCCACATCGATTCAAATTTGAATGGATGCGCTTTTGGGACACTATCCGTTGGTATCTCGCACGATATCGGACAATGATCTGATGAGGAGAAGTTGTGATTCTTGGTTGAAATTGATGGGAACCATTGAATGATTTGGTCACAAACCAAAACTCGGTCAAGTTTTTCAAAGGTATTGTTGTTATCCATTTCTTTGGATTTTCTCCAAGTAAATTTATTCCCAAACGTAGGAAAGACATTTAGACTACAATCGTTTTTGAAATTGTGTAGTCTATCAAATCTAGACGCAGAAGGTATCACCCCTCCTAGCTTCTCATCTGGTCCTTGAATTTCATTCAAATCCCCCATTACTACACAAGGGAACTGTGCTTGATTAATGAACAACTTTAACTTGTCCCAAAATAGATTTTTGTCATGTGCTTTCGGAGGGGCGTAAGCAACAATAATGACAAGTTCTTTATGGTTGTCAAGATTTGTATACTTAAAAGCAACAAATCTATCCTCTTTATGAACAGTTTTGATCGATTCGTTCATAAGTTGATGGTTTTTCCAAACGATTAGAAGACCACCAGACATGCCAATTGACGGAACAAACTCATGAGAGTCAAAACCCGCATTGGTCCAATTTTTAAGGACGGGTAACTGTGGGCACTTTATTTCCACAAGAGCAATCATTTGGAAGTGTTCTGTTTTACATAAGGCGTTTATTTCGGTCCATCTATTTTGTTTTTTCAACCCTCTACAATTCCATAGGCAAATCTTCATAAAGAACTAGCTTTATTTGGGCTTTTGGCCATTTTTGTTGTTTTATCCAAAATGTTTGGAGTTGTATTCATCCAAAATGGATTACTCTTTTTTAGTTTTGTGTCTATATACTCGACTTTTGAGCAGGTAGTTATTTGAGGTTTCATGAAAGGCCTCACCCATTTGTATCTCACGAGCATGGTGCCGGTAAGAAGAAATGACAAAATCACAGGCAATATAAAACATATTATAAACGCTGTAATTATATAGCCTAATACACCAGCCAGTGATCATAAGATGCATTAGTACAAACAAGCTACATTTTCTCAGTTTGGGGTTTAAATTTCCCATTTGTGTTTTCATAAGCACATGAGGTCTTGATCCCTTTCTCCTTTGACAGAGGCATCTGATTTTCCTGCTTAGACATGGAATGGGAACGTTCCAGCCAGTAATAAGAGGCTCATGAGCTGTACAATCAGCCATCTGGTGTGCAAACAGGGCAGTGCTGAAAGCCAACACAACACACAAACCAAGACACATAATAAAGTGCCATAATCGTGCAATAAAATGAAGGACAATCAACTTATAAGGGTTAGCTGTATTGGAATTTTTAGTAATTCTAACCTTAATTAACCAAGTTAAGATCTTTTGTTGATCAGTGAAGACATATGGATTTTTCAAAGCCACCGAACAAGGTTTTTCAAACCTCAAAATATCATTAATGGCGACTTTGTAAAACAAAGTAGCATAAACAAGCATCATAAGGGTTTTTGATTCCCCGGATTTGTAACGTCCTAGAGTTGTAAGCTCAACCAATTTCAAAATTCTATGCCAGGTAGCAGCACTGAAAAGCACATGCCTGAACAGATAGAAATCATAGGAACATATACTTGAAGAAAACTGGCTAGTGATCCTAGGGTCACTAAAGCAAGGCAACCAAAGCGACCCGAGCCAGAGCAAAATAGCAAACATAGCAACTAGAATGCAAGGGCATCCATTGAAATAAAGCCAAAAGGATTTAAATCCCACAACAGCAGCCAATTGATTTGAAGGATGGGGTTTGCAATTCATGAAAAAGCACTGAAAAGAGACAAATGAGCAGGAGTGTGAGTACCTGAAGAACACACCACACGCATCACATCCAGAGCCGAAAAGACAAGCCCAGGGATAACACACCTCCAGGCACCGCCGCCACCACCACCGCCTATAGGTTCGCCTCTTCTTCTTGAACCGCCACCAGGGGTCTACACCGCCCCTAAAACGCACCGAAAACGAGCGACTCGAGATGCGACTTGCCTTCTCGATCTGTTTGCTTAAAGACCCTTCATGGGGGGTCTGGTTTCTTCGCTGGACGGGTTGGTACGGTATGTACTTAGCATGAACTTTGACGACCCATTCCGCGAGCTTGATGGCGACTCCATGGACGAGCCCTTGCGCCGTTCGCGGAGGCCAGGAGGGAGGTCCTCTTCTCGTACCCCAGTAGCGATCATACCGGATGAGGAGTAGTTGTTGGGCGGGATTAATAACGCACTTGATGGCTAGGCGACGGTCGGAATCCGTGTTTGCTGGTGGCGGCGGTGGCGGGTTGCTAGGGTTTTGCCATGAGATGGGGGAAGGATTAGTGCGCGTGAAAACGCGTTCTCCAGGCATGTTAAAAGGGTTTTTTTGTAGATATTGTTTTGCTTTGCTTGTACAGGAAGCACACTATCATTTGCTTGAGTAGGAGAAATGCCTGAGAAAATAAAAAAAAGTGAAAAGTGAAAGTAAAGAAGCGTGTTTTACACGGGTTAGATGGCGTGTGCGTCTCAAAATTTTAATTAGGATTACAATGATCATTCGATCCAATAAAATCTAGGGCTGTTTAAAATCCGGTCAAGACCGGACCGAACCGTACCTACACGGACTGGGAGGATACCGGTCCGGTCCTCGGTACATGAATATGGACATTCTCGGTCCCGGTCCGGACTAAGTTTTTATAAAATTTAATAAAAATTATATTAATTTTAATGTTATATAATTTATTTCTAATTTTTAACTTTCACATTTATATTATATACTTAATAATATCATATTTTTTCATTAATCATTTCTCTAATTATATTATAATTTTTCTATATAAAAATATTTTTTCTTAAAACAATTTATTTAAAAAAAAAATCCGACAAAAACCGTACAAGACCGGTTTTCCGCGATTCGATCCCCGGTCCATATTTTTCCACATTACCGGTCCCGATTCGAGTCTGCCGAACTCTAATAAAATCCGAATTGAGATCATTCTTATTTCTCCCCCGAACTTCTATTCTTGTTTCTCAGAAATATAATGATTTGATTGCGCTCACTCGTCGGCCATCCTTTATAACAAAATCCCCTGACCCGAAGTTCGCCCACCGCAGTTCGGCACAGGTGAGAAGTCTCTTTCCGCCAAGACCATTATTAGCCCTAACTCACCGCAGCACGGTTTCACTCCAATTCCTCTCTCCGTGAGCGTTTCCGCTCGTCTCTCTCCTCACTCCCTCAGCCATGGATGGCGCTATGGAGCTCCTCAGGTCCAATCTCTCCCGTGTCCGGATCCCCGAACCAACCAATCGCATCTACAAACACGAGTGCTGCGTCTCTTTTGATACTCCGGTACCTTTCCTCCTCCTCCGTTTCATGTTTGATTTCATTTCTTGAGAAGATTTCGCATTATCAATTTGAACATGTAGCACGTTTAGATCGAATGTATTGTGCTCATTGCATGCGAGTTTCTTTATTGCTTCTTCTTACTGAACGCCAATTTCGCTCTCTCGGAATCGTTGTAGAAATCGGAAGGTGGTTTGTTCATCGATATGAACACGTTTCTTGCATACGGAAAAGATTACGTGATGTGGAACTATGAGAAGACTGGGAATCCGGTCTATCTGCACATCAAGCAGACAAAGAAGGTCGTCTCTGAAGACCGACCTTTGAAGAAACCGACTCTTTTAGCTATAGGTACTTATTTTACTATATTTTCTTCAGAAGTGTATGAAAGCTTTCTTCAGAAGTTCCGTGCTATATCTTGTGTTGTTTTTGTTGCTATGCAATTAATGTTTTGATGTAACTACATGTGGTGACTGATAATGCTTTCGTATGTCTTGTCCATTGGTTCGGGTCTGGGATTACTAAGCAGTGTACTTGTGGAATGTGCTTTTTAAGATGACCAGCATTAATTTGATAGCTATGGCTGTAAGCTAGCTATGTTAGTTAAACATGTGGAATGTGGACGTATGCTCATGGCATTGGTGAGAAAGAACCATAAGCTTGTCCTCTTACATTCTTTCTCCCTTCTTCCTTCTGTCTTTCCTTTTCTTTTCTCATGAAGCTCTCATTGTTTTAAAATATAATATCAAATATTAAAAAAGCTAAGTCTTGTAAGACCTCATCAAGATGAAGCATTTCTTTCCTTTTAATTGATGGTCAATTATGGTGCATTGTGACACCATATGTTTGGTGCCATTGATTGGTTCAAGGTCATTTTTCATCCTCTATAGTATCATATCTCTCCTTTCTGGACCTGGAGCAATTACCTCAGATAGTTAGCTTAAAAAGGAGAAGGAAGACAATTTATATGTGTATTTCTTACTGTACTAGTGTATGAAGAATAAAAAAGTGCATCGAGTTCATCATGGTCCTGGTTATAACTTTTTATTTGCTCAAAAGCACAAAAAATGTTTCTTCTGCCATCTTTGGATATGTCTAATCCTTACTGTGTTAGTGCATGAAGAATAGAAAAGTGCAATTGGTTCATCTTGGTCCTGTTTTATATGTTTTTATTTGCTCAAAAGCACAAAAAGAGTTTCTTCTGCTACCTTTGGATGTAGATAAAAAAGAACTAAGATAAGCCACCTATTTTCAATATGCTTGAAAACAGTAGAATGACTCATCAATATATGCATTAACTTATCCAGCTATAGCAAGACACAATGCAAATAATGCTTGTGTAAGATGTATCGTAGGTCTATTTGATGAAATTCACCTTATGAAATGTACTGCCTTCCTATGGTCCATTGAACAACTTATGATGTTTCATCTTTTTTGCATTGTACACTCTCCCCCATTTAATGATCAATTGGTGTATCAGTGGCTGATTCTAAACAGTAGGGTGCACACATCACAAAGATGGGATATAGCATGTTTAGTAGTCCAGCAGCATGCATTCCGTATTTCCAATCGCATCATTATGTTTTTACATGTATGCATCCTTTTATCTTCGATATCATTCTATTCTGTGCGTGAACCACTTGTTTTTAAATCCTCCTTACAGTTATATTCATCGTTCCATTGTAGGTGTAGAAGGTGGATTTGATGAGAAGGAAGCTCAATATGAAGAAGGCTACAACATTGTCATATTGCCGAGCTTCGAAGCCCTTTCGTTTCCTTCTGTAGAGTTGCCAGAGAAGGTGATCATTCAGTTTGAGTATATACTTTGTATTCATGTGCTAGCCTCCCTTTGAGGGAAATTGAAGTATTTTATGATTGAATTCTAGGTAAGATTGGCAGTTGATTCTGTATTAATGGCTGAGGGTGCTGAGAAAAAAGAGCAACTTGCAGCCTGGGTAGCCGACAAGAAGCAAGTCAGTGTATATGCTATGAATTTGCAGCAGATTGGCGATGGTGTTGTTGTACCTCCTTCTGGTTGGAAGTGTTCGAAGTGTGATAAAACTGAAAATCTATGGCTAAATTTAACTGATGGAATGATTTTTTGTGGGAGGAGAAACTGGGATGGAACTGGTGGCAACAACCATGCGGTTGAGCACTATAATGAGACTAGGTATCCTCTGGCTGTGAAGCTTGGAACAATAACAGCTGATTTGGACTCAGCAGGTACCTCTTCCTTTGTACCAGTACATATTTATGGATTTTGCTGATTTGAAGTCTTAATGAACACGTTTATTGTTGCTAAAGGAACTTGATAACTTGATAAAAAATATGAAGAGCTTCCCGTAAAGCCTTTACAAGTGTATGAAGTAAAGAAGCAATATCTTGCAATGATACATATTTATGGAATTGCGATCTAACAAGTATTAACCTAATATGGTCCATTTTTTCTCTTCATTCTTATGCAATACCAACTATTCCTATACCATATTAGATATCTTTAATGATCACATGTTGTGGCAGCACAGATGTATACTCTTACCCAGAGGATGAAAGTGTTTTGGACCCCCTTCTTGCACAGCATCTTGCTTTCTTTGGAATTGACTTTTCCTCATTGCAGAAGGTGAGTTATACCTCTTACCCAGAGGACGAAAGTGTTTTGGACCCCCTTGTTGTTCCTTCAATGAATTTGTAATCTATACTTCCCACATGGACTTTAGCAGAGCAATCAATGTGGAAAAAGAACTTCCTCAGATCCGCTATGTTTTGTGTGAGATATGGTGCTATAATGGCAGAGTTGTGATTACTATAGCTCCATTCTTCTTGTTAGAGAAGTTGTCCAATTGGGTAGTGTCGAGTGTCTCACCATAAAAAAGGTTTCAAGTATGATGAAAATAAGGCACTTTACCTGCTATATCTAACTAAATATTTTACTTCATTCGCTTGTATGGGCTTATAGTTGCACTATATGTGTCGTGGGACTTCTTTCTTTTAGCTCACTAAGAGCCTGAAAAGAAGAACAAGGCTTTAAGTTAGAAACATATCCTGCTTTCCTGTACAATGACACACCATCTTCCAGGCCTGATGCAATTTGTGTATAATAATGTCTACATAAAGCCAACTCCTGTTGTTTCCATACTAAGAATTCTTTAGGTGGTAGTAGATTGATTGGAGCCAGTATCATTGTGGAAGGTAGTAGGTCCATTTTCGTGTGAAACTTGTGGGTGGATATTCAAACTAGAGGTTCTGGTTATTTATAACAGTGTTGGTAATTGGAGTGCAATGTTAAACTGGAGTCTGAACGATTCTGTATAAAGTAGCAAGCTCTTAAAATATGCTCTAATTGCCCTCCTTTTAGAATTTGAAGCCATCATGCTCTCATTAATCATTATATGGCACAAGCATATACTGTCTCATTGGATAATAGTATGGGTTTTGCTATTTCTGTATCTCTGTATTGCTCACACTGTGTACTCAGAGACTGTTATGTATAAGGGCTCATTGAAAATTTGAAATGTATGTTAGTATGAAATTTTCTAGATATTGCACAACTGACTTGATGTTAATTAGTAGTGCTTTACCACAGGAAGCGTGATCAGCTATATGTTTTAAGATTTACTTTTAAGTCCCAAGCCACAGGAGAGTAGGATACTTAATCCAGACATTCATTCCATAGTCCCCAACTTCCTAATCTACAATATCCTCCTGAGATAGGTCATGGAAAGCCATGCAGGATTTTAAATGGCACCTATGATCAACTTTCATGCTATAATCTGTTCAGTCTTTTTTGCATACCCTGGTGAATCCTTTAATATATTTATATTTCTGCAGACTGAAATGACTACTGCTGAAAGAGAGTTGGACCAGAATACCAATTTTGATTGGAACCGAATTCAAGAAAGCGGACAAGAAATGGAACCACTGTTTGGCCCAGGATATACTGGACTTGTGAATCTGGGGAACAGGTATGTACTTACAGTTTTTATGATTTGGCCTTATGTGGCACATTCATTTTGTTTTTGGTCACCATTCTTACCATTGTTTTATGTAGTTGTTACTTAGCGTCCACAATGCAAGTTGCATTTACTACAAGTGCCTTTAACGACAGGTGAGTATAACATTGTTTCACGAGTCCTTTGGTTAGTGCATAAAGCTTGATGATTCTTTGCTGAATAGCTAATTGTTTCTTTTTGTTTTAACCAGATATTATGTAGAACAGGACTTGAAAAAGGCTTTTGAAGAAGCTCCTGCTGACCCAACTGTAGACCTAAACATGCAATTGTATGCTATCTTGTCCCTTGATGCTTCTTGTGATATCACATGCTCTTTTTCTTTCCACTAGCGAATTTATTACTTGCTATAAGAGGTGAATATGTTGCACAACTTCTCAAGTTGTGGCGAAGTTATTTTAAGTAGGACTTGTTAATTTTATCCAAACATGACTTGTTATATCTTCTGTGAATGCTTTTACTTTGCTGAAGGGGGATATTTTCTTAACTTGCTTGGTCTATCTAGGAGGTTCTCCTTGAGTATAGTTTAGTTTTATAAACGGGCTTTTAGGCCTTATTGCTTTTCAACATGCGTAGATTCATTAGGTATATTATTGATCATATGGCAGGACTAAGCTGGGTCATGGTTTACTCTCTGGCAAATACTCTACTCCAACACCAGAGGTATGTAACTTATAGGAATTAGCTTCAGCAATATTTCGCTATGTGAAATGTAACGCTTGCAATTTTCATGCAGAAAGATGGTGCTGCAGATACACCTACTTCTGAACATGTAAAATATCTAACCCTATTTTATTTTTCAGCTGCTGATATTTGTATGTACTTAAGTTGCTTAGTGTCTGAATCTGTGATGGATTAATTGGCATGGGGATATTTCCATTTATGAAATGCTTACACATTTTGGTGATTTCATCTCGCTGGTTGCAATTGGGATAATTGTTGCAAAATGTATTGTCTCTTGTCAATATTTGAAAAAATCTACAGCTTGATTGGTTTCATTCTTATGAACTATTGTGTTTGACCTGTTATGTCATGGGGTTTGATGGCTTCCTACTCTTCAGTACTGACGTACATATTTTGTTTGACTTTCAGAAACAAGAGGGTATCCGCCCTCATATGTTCAAGACTGTAATTGCTGCTAGTCATCCAGAATTTTCAACCATGAGGCAACAGGTACTTTTCCTGCTCTTTAATGATTAAATCATGAGCTAAATTTCATGGAGTTATTTTTTTTATTTTGCTTATGTTGATGCTACTATGCTATGTTATGTAGGCACACTTGTTTACTATTCAACAACTGTATCTGTTCATGTTATACGATTGTTTTTTTTTCCTAAAGTAGCAAACTATAGTCAAATGGATCATATGATTCTACGCTGGATTTGGTACAACTGTTTGCTTCTTCAAGAGCCTGTCAATGACTTCTAATTGCTCACTGACAAATGTATTTGGTAATATTTGTTTTTAGGATGCTTTAGAGTTTTTTCTTCATCTTCTTGAACAAGTTGAGCGAGTTAACAGTGGGAACCCCAGATTGGATCCTTCAAGAAGGTTTAAGTTTGGCATCGAGGATAGAATTCTATGTCCATCAGGGAAAGTTACTTACAACAAAAGATTTGACTATATCTTGTCCTTAAATATCCCCCTGGATGAAGCCACTAACAAAGGTATCACTGATAATCTCCGTCTTCACCTTTTGTTTGCAGTATCTCAAGTTGTTTTTTGCTAAGTGTCTAATGATTTTGGATTTCAGAACAGCTAGAAAGCTTCAATAAATTGAAAGCTGAGATGAAAAAAGAAGGCAATGAATTGTAAGTTCAGTTGCTATTTGCTTGAATACACTCCTTGGAAAATTGCTGTTGATGATTGTGCATTCTTAAGGTTTTGCTAATGTGGCCAGATCTACTGATGAAATTGTTCGTCCAAGGGTACCGCTAGAAGCCTGTATAGCAAACTACTCTGCCCCTGAGGAGGTGCAAGAATTTTATAGTACTGCCTTGAAAACCAAAACAACAGCTATCAAGTAAGACTTTCTTCTTTCTGAGCTTTAAAAAATCTTGAAGTTGTAATTATTTGTTTTCAGTGAAACTGTTTCATATATTCTGTTTGTTGCTTTTGGTGGATTGCTATTTATTCTCTATGTTAGATATACGAAGTGTAATCAGTCATAGCATTTTATGTTTCGGGGATCCTTGATGGAATGTGAGTTTTTTTTGAAGGTGTGAAATTGCAGTTATGAGTTTTACTTTTCTGTGCAGAACCACTGGTCTAACTTCCTTCCCGGATTATCTTGTCTTGCACATGCGGAAATTTCTTATGGATGCTGGATGGGTTCCTAGAAAGCTGGGTAAGCTGACATGGTCTTATTGACGTGGCTGTACTTCATCTTCTTCTTTGTTAAGAGTTACAACCGTGTTTTGACCTTTCCTTTTTTCTTTTGTATTGTCTTTAGATGTTTACGTTGATGTTCCTGATATAATAGACATCGGTCACATGCGTAGCAAGGGTCATCAACCAGGGGAGGAGCTTTTGCCTGAGAGTGGTAGGTCTAGGTGCTTTCTTGTTCGCTGAACCTCTATAAGTCGAATGTAATGCTATAAATGTATACTATGTATAAAATCCGTGGGATATGACTGTATAAGGGTCTGTTTGGATTGCACCCGTAATTAACTTATCATGCTTTATAATGCAATTCAAAATTAAATCCTGCATTATTAAGCAGGACAATTTAATTGAGGGTGCGATCCAAACAGACCGTAATTCCTTTCTGACCGAGATTCTAATATTTAATCAATTGTACTATGCATTGAACTTGAATCTGTTTGTGAAAATTATAGAATTCAGCAATCAAGCCATAATGTTGCAACTACTAATTGTCCCTTGAATTTTTCTTGCCAGTTCCTTGTGATGAAATGGAAACAGAGAGCCTCTCAGCGAACGAAGATATTGTTTCTCAGCTTGTGTCAATGGGATTCACACATTTACATTGTCAAAAAGCTGCAATCAATACTTCAAATGCGGGTATTGAAGAGGCAATGAATTGGCTTTTGTCTCACATGGATGATGCAGGTAAACTAATTATTGTTTGGCTAAACTCTTGCATGAACTACATGGAATTGCAGAACTATTATCTGATGGTATCCATTTCACTTTCCAGATATAGATACTCCAATATCCAAAGGGTCTAAGGGTCCTACGATGCAACTTGATCAGACGAAGGTTAATACTCTTGTTTCATTTGGCTTTCCAGAAGAAATTGCACAAAGGGCTCTTATGGCTACGGTAGGCACATTATATAGCATATGATTTTGTCGTGTTTAACTCTTTAAGTATTTGTATGGTCTGCATTCCTTTTTAGCATGCTGGAAATTTGTGCCAAATGCCTGCTAAGTATGGACATTGATCGTTTTGCAGGGTGGTGATATTGAGAAGGCAACTGATTGGATCTTTAACAACCCTAATGCCTCTGCTGCCCCTTCGAGTGCAGACGCCTCAGGCAGCCAATCAGAACCTGTTGCTGATGAACTCCCTGACGGATCTGGAAGTGAGTTTATCCTACAGGCTACAGCTTACTTTCATTTATTGTTGACAATATTTTTGTTACCATTTCCTTTGATATGCTATTATAAAGATAAAAACATGAATAAGCTTCTGTGCAGCAGTTACATACTTGTTAATAGTTCCACCCTTGTAACATAACTGAAGGCGATTATGTACTTGTCAACTTGTTCTCATTGACGGAGATTCTTGTCATGAAGTAGGTAATGTATTGAATTTTGCTTAATATCCATGATGCAGGATATAAGCTTCTGGGGTTTGTTAGTCACATTGGAACTTCCACCCAGTGTGGTCACTATGTTGCACACATTCAGAAAGATGGAAGATGGGTGATATTTAATGATGACAAGGTCGGAGCATCTGTTAACCCTCCAAAGGACATGGGCTACCTCTATTTCTTTGAGAGGCTGAAAGATTAAACATTAGCTGTGTAACAACATATCACAAAAAAATTGATTGAAAGTCTTCTCTCATCCAGCACTCGAGTGGTGTCGGATTTGCTGCATGCAGTATGAAATTGACTATATTTGTCGGGGGGTTAAGGCTTGATATCATCAATGGCAAGAGATAAAAAGCATGTGACTGAATTGGAGAGTGCAGGTTGTGTTCCTTATTCTTGCATTTGGAAGGTGGAAAACGGATTCCGTCGTTTTCTATAATTTTGTCAGGCTAAGATCTCAAGGTGACTATGATTTTCTGCGTTGCACTTGCATCTTGATTGCTTAGTTAAATATTTTATGATCCCTGCTTTGATCTCTCTGATTAGAATTTTCTGGCTATATTACTGTTGGATTTTAAAACATCGATCTGGATTCATCTTTGTAAAAGCGTCAAATTTATGTTGTGGAGATCACAAGGAGATGATAGGATGCAAGTCATGAATTTGTATGCTGTGGATGTGTAGTAGCAAACAACATTGAAAGATAGTTGATGGCTAACTTGGCAACTTATTATGGCGTGAAAATGATGCTTTTTTGTTGTTGTGATGTGCATTTAATGGTTAAGGTGCAATTAACGGTGTTTTGCTGCTATGATGTCCATTCTATGGTGTTTTCGTTGCTATGATGTGCATTCTACGGTTAAGATGCAATGGACGGTCTTTTGCTTAGATGATGTCTGTTCATTCTATGGTCAGACTGCATTCCAATGATGTCTGTTCATTCTATGGTCAGACTGCATTCCAATTGTGTGTGGTATTCATTTTATGTTTGGCCGGTGTGTATATCATGATTAGTGTGTGAATCTCATTGGAGGGAGCTGGTTTAATAGGCAGTTGGTCATAACATTAGCAACTAAATGAGCATTGTTGACATGAAATCTTGAAAACGTTGAATGTTGTGCATTTCAAGATTTGACATCATGAAACAATATATGTATGTCTGAAATTAAGATTATCCATAGTGTAATTACTAGAAATTTTACTTCGTTGAGCTCGTAGGATCAAATCATGTTCATGTAAACACAGTTTACCTCTTCCAATTGCTTAGTGACATCATGATTCACGTGCTTCGGGTCATTGAACTTATAGATCCACTCATTTTCACCATTTCCTATTTTCACCATTTCCACATGTGGTACATGCAGAAAACCCTTCTTTATCGATCCAATATACTTTCAAGTGGCATACGAACTTGAATTCGTGTGAGCTTCTTACGCCAGTGCTTTGTAGAAAGTCAGAAGTCCACGAGATCTAAGCTCTTGTAGAAATAACTCATTAGCAGTCTCTGCAATATGTAAGAATAAGGTCAGTATTAAGCAAAATCAAGAATAAATAGAGTGTCACAACTACAAACATAGGACAAAAACTAACCACTCTTTCAACTACAAACATAGGACAAAAACTAACCACTCTTTCAGCATATTGAAACATATGTTGTACGGTTGATAGTCCACGAACAATATCAACCAGGTCAACCTTGGGTGCTTGACATTTACGTAAACATAGTACATATGCATTTCCATATATAATAGAAAACACCACTATTTCAAACAATCAAACATGCATAAAAAGAATATTGAAATGATTAGTCCGAACTACACATCAAAATAAATTACTTGTACCAGTAAAGAAAATCGAAGAGTATTTACACATGTACAGGAGGTGATTATTAAATCAACTTCAACGAAACTTGTCCCATGTATTTGTAGCTGAGGGGCTATTTCTCGGATAAAATGGGGCACCAAATCATGTACCTCACGCATATCGTCCATTGCTATGTAGGTTTGAAAATATGAACGATATACACCTACATATGTAGTGTTACATATGAATCCTAGTAGCATCTGAGATGCATAGTAAAAATATACATATTGTTGCAAAGAACCTCCTTATGAATTTATGAGGAGGCCTCGATTCTCTGTAATCTAAGACTACAACGAAGCCGTCTATGACATCCCTCTGGATGAGATAGGGACATCTTGTAAGCAAGTGAAAGTCTAATCAATCCATACTTACCCCATGAGTTTTATTGTGGAACAGAACCTCCTTCCTACATTAAAATGAAGAAACAGTAATGTAGGAGTAGTTGGATGTAATAAATAAATCAACAATGTAGCTATTATTTCTTGAACTTAATAGAGGCTTGCCTATTGGAATCGGATGCATCCCTAGCATATTCGTATAATTTTTGTTCTTCGGTAGTTGATCGTGTGTAGAATCCAATAAACTCTTTTTTGTAATTCGAGAGTGATGGTGGATGTTGTATAGAAGTTTCCTGATTCAGACACTCACTTGAAGAACATCTACCTAACAATTCTCTTGGATGTCCTAAAATAGAATGAAAATGCCCATATGTACACATATAATATAGTAATGGATAACATAACTGCACAACAATAATGTTAAGTGTCTTCTTTCAACACTATAGGCTTTGCAAATTGCACAACCTTTAATGTGGTGCATTTAACTAATCCTTTAGGGTTCGATTTCGTAGGTTCTTATAGTGCCATTATGTTATTCCCAACAAGCAACCAATAACAGCATTAAGGAGTTTCTACTACTATGCAAGAACACTCATTACCGTAGGCTTAGGACCTTAGGGTCTTTTGAAATGCTCCTACTTGGCTCCACAACATTGCTCTTTTCACCTTCCATAAAATCGTCCTCATCAGGGTCTCCCTCGGATAAGTCATCATCAACTCCTCCATCTTGAATTATATAATCAACACTTTCAGCATGAGTTTTGTCACCGTGATTCTTGGAGGGACCCTCATCTTGAATGGGATAATCACCAACTCCTTCGGAGGATATAACTTCTTAGTAGTCTCAGGTTGATTTTCATGACCCTGCTCAACAATTCACTGCCCCCCATAGACACTACATCCTTAGCAACACTTTTGTTATGATTTTCCTCATCATGATTCTTGAAGGGACCGTCATCTTCAATAAGATGATCATCAACGCTCTTTGACAAAAGAACATCAAATTTATCAAGTTAAAATTCACCACCCTTTGAGGAATGAGCTTTGTCCCCTTTTGAAAAATGGACATCAATAGTCGTAGATAGGATATCATCACCATCAACAATTGTTTGACGCTTAGCATCAACATAATCACTAGTTTGAACAAGATCCTTCTAACCTTCATTGGTATGTGGTGAATGAAGATGAAGAGGAATATGTAGGTCATGTCCACCTTCATCTTGAAGATTATCATCTTCAGACCGTGGATAGCCTAGATTACTATCATCATCTTCACTAACCTGGTCCCGTGTATCTTGGACATTCTCCTTATATGAAAGTGTACACAAGTATTTTTTAGCATTTCCTATAATCTTTCTGAAAGAATTACTCATCACAAAGTTTCCATTTTTTGAGAAAATTTTCCCAAAGAACATTGAAAACTTTAGCCATGATACGTCATTGACTTTGGATGATCCCACAATATCATATGGATGAGCAACACTCTTAGAACCAAAACTCCTAATACTACGAATTACATCTACAACAACCGCAATATTAGTTTCGTCATTCAGGTTCGTCACAACAAGCTCATCATCCTTTTGTCCATGGCTATGCTGATTTTTTAATATAGGGTTGTTCTTTATATCACCATCTTGCAGTTCATTTCTTCAACCTTGATCATGTTCCCTTGTGACATGTTCATCTACCTCTTGACCATGATTAAAATGAGCTTGGCCACGTAATATCCCTTCTCCAAACCCCACCTCTAAGTCATCAGTTTCCCTCGCCATAGCCATGTTTGTTGTCCACCCCTTTAGTATGGGATACAATCTCCAAGGTGGATCGAGGGATGCATCCTTGACACCAAAGCAGTCTATAATGCAACCCATGCACCCATGACTTCAATAGTTCAAGAGTATGAGATTGATTCTTGTATGCAAGAGCACCTTTGTAATACTTATTGATTCTTGTATGCAAGAGCACCTTTGTAATACTTAAAAGATAATAAAGCGAGTTGAGAGCTCTTCAAGTCCTACAAGTTTTATGTCTGATCGCCGACATCGTAGGCTTCGACGACTTCTAGTATACCAACGATCCTACATTAAAGATAACATGTAGTAAAATATGGATGGAATTTGATGCTTTAATTGTTTTTCCATTTTTATATATATATGGTTAACACTTTAATATGCTTAATTGTCATGTTGTAGAATAGATATTAATTTTGGTGATTTATAGCGTTGTAGTTGTAAGTTAGTGATTAGGTGAGGTTTTGTTAGTGTTTTAAAAAGTAGTATATGCACATTCAATTTGGTTGGTTTTACAATCAACCAAACAGATCTAAGAGAAATCAAATTGAACCAAAAAAAAATACGGTTCGATTTTTCGGTTATCCAATTTTCAAAATTTTGGTGTTGTTCGATTCAATTAATGTCTGTTTGGTTCGGTTTCGAACCAATACTCAGCCCTAATTATTGTATGTTATGTTGTGTACTACGTACTTTAATTGACTATGCGTTGATTATCCTATTATGATGTCTTTTTATGTATTTTCTTGACTTATTATGTGAATATGTATGCTATCTAGGGAGTGCATTATGCATGTAAGTATATTTGTTTGTGTCTGTTTAGATGTTACACTTTATATCTATATCTATATATTTCACAATATTCTCATAAACTTGTTTTTGTTGGTACATGTTTTGTTTACTTGTTTGGCTTATATTGAGATTGTTAGCTAATGTACAAGGGGATTCTCTTTTAGGAAGGGATTTTAGTGTAAATGATGCTTAATGGACACTTCCGAGACAATTGTTGGCCTACATGTCTTAGGCTGTTTTTGTGCATTATTCAATAGCTTGTTATGATTTCTACTCATAATATTTTGATTATTTGGAGTCTATTGCACACATGATTTCTATTGATACAATTTATATATATATATGATTTGGATATTTTATTATGTTGACTCATCGTGACTTTGTTGTAAGGTCCTATATTTTGAATTTGTTGTTAGATTAGCACAAGTGTAACTATATGAGGTTTATAATCAATTGACATCCTAACTTATAGAAACATTGTGTTACATGAATAAATCAATATTCAACAGAATTTATAAATGACTTGGCCATAAAGTATAAAATATTTAAAAAGTAATTTATCCAACAATGAATATAAACTCAGCATACAAAAATGAATGAATCACTAAAAAACAATTTAATCCAAACATGATATGATAATGAACTATCACTACTATTGAGCACAACATAGACACTTAGTGTAAGGAATAGTCTGGTCATCTTAAGTCAAGACCGGGGTTTTAGGAGATGAGGGCGATTACAGAACATTCTACCATTAGCTCCTACATAGGCTGCTATACACACACTCAGGCTACCCGATATCAATGATAAGAGCAAGTGTCGAAGATCATAGTGAGCTGTCCAATAATCAACAAATACAACCAAAATTACATTTTTAATATACTTCAAAATTCACTTTCTAAATATTATTTAAAGCAATCCTAATTTCTAAATATATTAATGTTCTTAAATTTCATTAGAAACTCATGTTAACAAAACACACCTTGTGTAAGTGAGACGGATGCAAAGTAAGACCCTACCACGATCAAAGACAAAGCTATAGGAAGTGTCTGCAACAATTAAGAAGATATTGCATTAATTTATATTGGTTTGACCTCAATCATAAGCAAAATGCAAAATATTTGATCGATACTGGCCTAATGCCTTCAAAAATTCACTAATTTAAATGTAAAGAAAGGCTACCTATTAAACAGTAAACTCCTCGTCCCTAAGGTGGCATTGCACATGTACACTTGATTTAGGAGTGTTTTTCATTAAAATTCAATTATTTTTAAGCTTACATGTATAAAGAAATTTACCCGCCAATTTAGTATAGTGACGGATTTAGGTGACAGTTATTTAAACGAGGAAGCCTTATCTGACATTACGTGACCTTTTTTTTTTCCAGTAATCATGTTCACGTAATAGAGCGTGCGTATTACGACACTCTGTAATCAGGGACGAGGTGTTTAATAGGTAAACTTTGACAAGTTGAGGTATTTAATAGGTCCGTTTCAAAGATGAGGTGTCCAAATGACCAAGTTCAGCTGTATATATGTTTTGAGCCAATAAAGAAATGAATGTAAAGCTAGAATCATATGTATAGTACTCACAACGATAGCCTCAAATCCTGACTTTTGAGGTTGTGATGCCATGTCTCGGTTCATAGACACAACAAAATGTCCATGTAGCAAGTCCATTGCATCCTAATCAAATGTACACAACTTAATATATATTGAGAGAATAATGAAACTATAATAAGAGTAGGTACAATAAATAAACAAAGACTTAATTGAGAGGGATGAATAGAATACTTGTTTTGTGCCGTCATGAAAGTTATTCAAATAGTAGCGCATGAGTGCATTGCAACCATCGTTTACGATGCCCTGTGTTGTTCGCTTCCCAAATCTAGACCCGATAATTAATACAAAAAAAATCAGTTGAGGAGAATTAATACTTGTAATTAACTTGAATAAATACATATTGGCTTAAACAAATAGAGTATTACCGAACAAAGTCTCCTTTAAGAGCTGGAGTTCCTGAATATTGAGTGCTAATATCATCTCCATGATTTGCCCACACTGAGATTATGAACTCACAATTTAATTAGGATTTTTTATTTAATATACGTACAATAAGTAAAGTACTCACTTATCTTGTATTTCTTATCGAAACTTGGACGTGAGCTAACGGTTTCTCTAGCTTTAAAGATGCCAATTTGTCGTAGTTGGTGCTCCAACATTTTTCTACCGATCATGCTCTACGCAACAACCAACGCTAATTATAAAAGTAAGAGCACGAGATTAATGTAAAATACCGACCATGTATATACACATAACATGATTAAATTACCTGAGTGACATTGGTACGATCTAAGCAATCAACACAATTGGTTCTCACAACCCCGTGTTGTTCTTCAACTTTGTCACCTACCTCATTTGATAGAAAATATCTAACAATGACCACTAACCTTTAGATCGTGATACACAAAAGAATATATATCTTCTTATAACAAAATATTCTACTAACAAAAATAAGACATAATTCGTACAACAAAATCTACAAATCTAGCTATTTTTTATATAATAGTAGATAATTTTTAGCACTTATATATGTATATATAGTTTGAAAATTTGTGATCATTTTCTTACTAATTAAGTACAAAAAAAAAATCATCTAATATTTACAAAGGCATTCCCTATTATACCAAGTTGAAAATGACATATATAATCTATCATTTAAGGAGAAATATCTAATATGTATCCTTACCCATTTTTGTCTAAATTGTCTTCAATTTCTTCATACAACCTAGAGAGACGCTCAAAATGAACGTGGCCACAAATCTTGTGAAAATCAAAGTGCACAAACCTAGATCATCAAAAATTAGACAAAAAACTATGAATCTAATTAATTAGCTAGACATGTAATTTAGGTTAGAAAATTGTAATAAATTAAAGACCAACCTTAAGTCATCTCCAAGAATGGGTTGGACAACTTTACCATACATATCACATAAACACCCTTCTCCTCCATGCTTTAGAGTTATAAAAGTCATATAAAATTATGAAAGGCTAGAATCAAAATATAAATTGAGCATTACTCTTAATAATGAATACATGCACATATATATTATTAAACATTATAATATACCTTTATTAAGTTTTAAAATAATAAATAGAAGAAAATTTCCAAACATTCAATATAAGAAAGAATGAGATTTTAAAAAAAATGTCATTGAAAATATTTTTAAAATGAATAAGATATGTTATTTCAATGACTAACGTCATAAATATGAACCCTAGTTTTAGGTTAACCAACATATAAAATTCAGGATGTATCAAATTAGAACATCATTCATACCGTATTTACAAGATCAACGGCTACAATAGCTCCATATCTTTTCCTCAAATCTTGGAAATGTCTATCAGCCACTTGAGGCTGTTCAAAACCACAAACATTATGTCATGGGAACTATATATTTATTATCTAATAAATCCTTAAAGAAGATTAATTGATGCAAGAAGAAAATTTGGGCGGAGTGGAGTGTACTCACGGCTTCTTCTGGCTTTACAATTTCATAGTCTGGTTTGTACGTTACATCAACTATTTGTTCCCACAAAAATGGCATTGACCCACGAATCTATTAGTAACAAAGCATACATGAAACAAATCAACACTATCACTATTAAACAATTAATTTTAGAATCATAAACGCGAATAAATTTGTCATGAAAAACAACCACAACTTTGATTTTTAAGCAAAGTTTTTTGGCCTAGATTTTTTATTATTTTTTAATGGATGTGTGTATTTCATATGCATTTTCTTGTATTTATATTGTTGGTAGTTTTGAATTTGTAGTGTTATCATATTAGTTAGATTTATTTGAAAGCATTAACTTGTACAAGCCATATTGATCGATATATGGAAATAACACATTGTCCATTATGTATATATGCCAATGCCATAGAAGAGTAGTGAGAATGGACGGGGAATGGAGGGATTGGAAAACTTTCTATAAAGACTACTAAAAGCTAGCGCAAAAGGTTCATTAGAAAGTTGCAACTTGATAATGCCTACTCAATTCCTGTGTTTCTAACCATCCGCAACACCAGAAAGACATGTGCATGAGAGGTTGCTAGAAAGACCTTTCTCATAATAAAACCACAACAAATGCCTTTGGCATAAGTTTATGCAATAAGGCCATGAATATACATGATACCCTAATATCCAAAAGTCCACCACTTTTATCATTTCTTTCTCCTCCACATCATCTCATACTCCTCCCATTTGATTTTGTGATACTCACTTAAATATCAATGAACCCCTAAAATCAACTTTTCCACTTTCCCACTTTCCAACACTTATTTATTTACTTATACCCTTGATTAATTAATTCACAATATTTCTTTATCTAATTAACCATCATTAATTATGTCTAAATACTAATAACTAACATTTTGTACAAGAATAGAAAAATATATATATATATAATTGGTGTTTATGGGATAGATAAAAAAAATTATGAATCATGGTATATTTATAATATTTTTATTTTAACTAAAAGTTAGCCAAAATAACAAAAACATAGACACACTCTTAACTCATTTATCAAATAATACATGAATCAATGTATGGGCTCCACAATTACTCCTCTCCTAAATGTGAATGGGCCTTACATTTACCAAATACACATGCACTCTTGTGTTGTTGATGCGCATCGCTCGGCGCTCCTCTCTAATGGGTATCACCACACTTTTTTTTTTGTTTTTTTTATAGAAATTAGCCTGATACTCTCGGTGATACGCCGATATTCATGGCCTAACTAATTATTTGAAAAATTCTACACTTTTCTCTCAAAAACTTATGGTAATTGTTTTAAGTAATATGAAACTAATTATATCGGAATACTTGGACAGGCATTATCATAGCAAGATTTCTACTTGAATCACTATGTTAACGAGACCAACATTATTTGTAATTAGAGTTGTCAAATGGGTCAGTTCGGTCGGGTTCGGGTATCGTCATTTCAAGTTTAGGTCAAGCTATGTCGGGTCATGGCAGGTCATTCAACAGTGCGGGTCGGTCTAACAAGTTAAGAATATAGATTTTTTATGATTATTTCAATAATATTATGATTAAATAGTATATTGAATGATAAAATTTTATTTTTATAGCTTTTCATAATAAAATATATTTATCATAAATTCAACTATCCTACACATATATAACAAATCGGGTCAACCCAATAGCTTTGGATCGGGTTGGAGTTTCGACCCAATTGGGTTCGGTTTTATCCTTGATCCATTGTTGTTGAGTCGGGCTTCAACTTAAATCGTCGGTCGGTTCGAGTCAATTTTTTGGATTAGATTTAAGTTTTGACAACTCTATTTTTTTTATCATTGTAGTGCTCATATTTTTCCCACCTAGCTAGATATAAAAATTAATTATTATTTTGTATAATTAATAGTTTGCAATTTAAAATAGAAAATACTAACAATTACTGAGCAATATTACAATACACGGTTAGTATTCTCAATTAAGTTATGCAACATTAACAATATTGATTGTTTTAATCATCATCAGTGTTAAGACTCTAAACTTGACAACATCTACTTCTATATGTTGAAGCGGTAACGAAGTCTTCTACATCATTGCATCACATCACCCATTCATTAAAATGATATATTAGATCTATTTTCTTACCATCATATTGAAATGACAAAAAAAGTATTAATAAAAGATTTTTAATATAAATATGTTTGTAAAACACCAAATATCTTTACCGTAAATATAATAATAACATGATAATATATTTGCGCTATTTAATAGGTAGAGTATGTCGATCATTTAACTTTATCAAAT
Organism: Polygonum aviculare; assembly: GCA_934048045.1. Taxonomy (NCBI): domain Eukaryota; kingdom Viridiplantae; phylum Streptophyta; class Magnoliopsida; order Caryophyllales; family Polygonaceae; genus Polygonum; species Polygonum aviculare. Next base: position 2,248,803 of record OW204032.1, on the reverse strand, counting down.
AAAATATAATATAATTGATCAAAATCACATAAGATTGGTTTTAAAATACCACCCCCATGCAAGACATGGGTCAGAAGCCAACATAAATTAAACTAAAGCAGATAGATTGGTTTTCATACCTGCACAAATGATGCTGTAAACCCTTTATATTGTACAATTTGCTCAGTTTCAACAAAATTAGCAACATATCCATCATGATCTGCTCCTCTTCTCCACATTCGAGTCCCTTGTCAAATACCAGTATAGAGTATCATGATACAAGAATATAAACTAGTTTTTATAACAGAGTATTTTGGTAGATGAATAAAAAGTGAGCCTAAGAAAAAAAGTGCAATTACCTATCCTTCTAGTGCATCTTCGGGCAATAAGTGTGACATCGACAATATCATTTCCACTTGCTGTTTGAAAATGTTGAAAACCTAATGATATTTAAGGAATAACTACAAGTGCAAATCCAATTAACTTTACTAACCTCGATCTGTTTTAGTTTGGGCTATTATTTGAAATTTAAACATGAAAAAAAATCTGAAGTTGGATACTTCCTTGAACAATAGGAAGCAAGTATGGATCAACCTACATATACAAAAACATTTGCAAATTAAAGGATATATGTTTATTCAACAAATTGCAATGATCGAGTAGCATCAATATGTACGTAGTCTGTAAGAGAATTTGGAAAATGTATTTCAAACCTTGTTTTTCATTAGTGCTTCCATCATATAATTATTCCACATAAACCTAGGTTCTGCCTGTGCGAATCATGTCCATATATTACAATTCAAATAAGTTATATATGTAAATCATGTACATATTTTGGTAGATATCGATATAAATATAAAAATAATGTTACTCATGTGATCAAATAATAAATCATGCAACAAATGATATCTCACCTGTCTCCATAGTGGAAGTGATTTGGATTCCTCTTTTAGAGCATGGTATCTTTGTGCACTACAACATGAACATAAACACATCCAATTTAATTAGTTCAGCAAAAATCCATTGCTTGCGACCCAAATCGTTTTATGTGACTATTCTTGAGCATGTGGAAAGGCAGAAGTTGTAGATGATAGTGAAGTATTTATCAAGAATGGATATTTAATTTGATTATCAAGGTCTTACTCTAATTTTATAATAAATCTTAAAATTAATTAATTAGAGATCCAGGTTATCTCTAACATCTAAAGAATGGCATATCTAATAGCAATATATGAAAGTTATATTTGAAACTTGCTTGTATAACGATACATGTCTTAAATTTTCACTCAATATTAGTACCTTAGAGTAATGTTAACGTCATAAGAGAAAAACAAACCAGATGTATCCTTTGCAACATTTAAGATTGCTAAGAATTTGTTCTCCATCGTTTTCTACAATATGAAGCATAATAAAACATTAGAGAAGTCAAAGTATAGTCTCGTTAAAAAAAACAAAAAAAAGGATACTTGTGTGGTTTTACATACATGATCTGCTAATGAAGTATTGAGGCATAGGTTACAAGGTAATATCTTGAGTGATGAGACCTTGAAGATGGGATGACCCAAATAAGATCCAACAATTTGATGTTCCGTTATCACAAATAAGTAAGACCCTGTAGGAACCAACTATAATTTCAAGCCACCTACAATTCTAATGTGAAATTCCCAAATCTATTTCAGTGCTTGAATTGTTACGCAGTACTCCCTCAATCCCTAAATGTTTGTCCCTTTTGCTTTATAATTTGTGAATGAAAGGGACAATCATTTAGGGACAGAGAGTACTACGTTTCCTATCAGAAAGATATGCATAAGCTAGCAAATGATAATTTCTAGTGAAGTTGTGCTTTATGAAGCTTGCCTGAAATGAGCTTGACCATGCCAATAACACCAAATATTATATGAATCTTAGGTATACGAATGGAGTTGTAACGTGGAAGCTCATCTATATTAATTAAAAACAAAAACAAAAACAAATAAGGTTCAATAAAGAATATGTATCATGAACACAATCTTGCAAACTATATTAGGATATTGTTTAAGAAACAAAAACCAAACCAATAAGCTTCATGGAGCCATCAATTTTGCTAATTGTTAGAATGTTGCCAAAGACACCATCTGTAGGCTCAATTATATATTGATTTGGGAAATCCCACAACCTCATTCGGGTATATAATTTTTCCCTACACTTCTCCTTCTCCATCCCTGTTTTGAAACAAATATATATATTAAAACTACTCCTGAATAAAAATCTCTATTCCTAGAATTAACCTATTCTCCATTCATCCATATCAAAAAGAACAATTACTAACAAGAAGATAATATCAAAAAGAGCAAAAAGATTTATAAATTAGCTACAATATACAATGATAATGGCAAAATGTAATGAAGGAAAACCATCATAATATGAATTCAAAGTATTATCCTTAATAACGATTGAAAGTTCAAGGATTGTAGAAGTTTGCACAAATGTATATTGCCTTACGATTGAAAGCTTCTAAGGAATTTCGATTTGTGTAATAAGAAACTATGTTTCTAAAGCAAATTGACAAAAAAAATCAGTTTAAGTTGTTTTGTATTTGAAAACGTATTATCATTTTCTAGTTAGAGAAAAGAAGCAAAAATTGCAAACATATTTGATATTTGTTAACAAATTCGCGGCAATATACTCGCTTATTGTTGTTACACCTTTCAAATATTTTCCATTTTGAGAAAACTCATAATGTCAAATTTATCTATCTATATATATATATAAGATGGGAATTACGCTCGTGTGAAATAACATTTTATAGTGCTTCATGAGACTTTATATGGGCTTTTGGATCTATTAGAATCAGTAAAACTAATTGAAATCAAGCTGAAATGGTAACTAAAGCTTTTTGTAACTGAAGCTTATATTTCTAGCTGAAATTCGTAATTGATTTTAAAACCTGACAATTTTTAGTAAGCAAGGGTGTTCGGTAAAACAAGCTTATTGTTGATAAAAGTAGAGAGTATAAAATGAAGAAAAGGGGTACTGAAGAGGGAGAAGAGGGTACAATGAGGGGTAAGAACCCACCTAAATTTGGAGAAAATGGGAATAAGCTACCATAAGCTTAAATAATCTACACATGAGGAACTTAAATTTATAACAAAAAATAAGCTAATATAAGCTAGAATAAGCTTTCATAATCTACTCCTACCGAACACCTCCTTACAAGCTTATTTATTTCCATAAGCTATCATAAGCTCCAATAAGCTGTAATAAGCTTTAGCCAAACACACACTTAAAGAAAAAAAGGACATAAATTTGATGGATGGGTGAGTAACACACCCAATCAAATCCAAAAGCGGAATTTGCACAAAATCACCCGTTAAATAGCTGATATTACAAATATCCACCCTTTATATATGCAAATTTATTTAAAACCAACCAAATCTATCTTTCCGTTAGCATTTAGCCACCCCTGAGCATTTCCGTCCAAAAAGCCGTTAAAAAGCATAAAGTTACCCTTTTACCCTTGAGTTTTTTTAAGAAATATAAAACATGGACAATTTTCGACCAAATTATGGATGATTGTGATTAGGTGGCCAAATTTTGGATGATTGATATTATAGTACGTTCCTTATATAGTAGTTATTAATTTATGATTTTATTGGGACCTTATATTTCTATAGTGGTCTTTTGAAAATTTATTATCTTATTATCTTATCAAAAATTGTCAAATTTTACACTAGCCCAAGTTAGGACCAGAGAAAAATATTAAATGTATAGTATTTATTAATTTATCGAGTATTAATTTATAGAGGGCACTATAGTGAGCTAGGCTAAGTAACTTTGACTTGCAAGAGAATGGGCCAGATTTGTTAGTTCCTTTCATCTCTTTCTCGACCACTTGGTATTCATTCCCGATTGAAAACATGAAGCTGGAGCCTTCACTCTCATGTACATATAAAAAAACTGCGAAAATATGCGCACTATAAGGAAAGAAAGTTGTATAAAGATCGTGTAATCTTTATTAAGAGAGGATGATGATATTTATATGAGTATACATCACCTCCTTTGAAAACCCTAGTACAATATCTTCTAGATATGCTTAACTAAAAATAAGCTATAATAACTCAACAACTTAAATAAGAAGATACACACATATATTGGGTTCACATGCCCCCTCAAGTTGGACGGCCAAAACGGGAAAGTCCAAGCTTGCTAGTGAGCTCCGGTAATTTGGGCCAAAGGAGAGGCTTGGTCAAGGCGTCTGCAAGCTAATCATTAGTAGACACATGTGCAACACGAAATGTGCCATTAGGAACCTTTTCACGGACACAATGATACAACCGTTCTGAAAAAGATGCACATTTATTGGGTTAACACGCACAACTTCTGAAAATGAATCAGCAAGTCTTAGCTTTTCCCCGAATTTGATCATTTGTTGTGTATATTAGTATATATGATCAAGAAAAAGAGCGAAGCCCTGATGCTACGGTTAGGAGGAGCGAGCATTTGGATTTAGGGGCTTTCCGGAGGGATAGGGGTCGCCCGAAGAAGCGGTGGATGGACAACATAAAGCAGGATATCGCCTTGTTAGGGATTTCAGAGAGTTTGGCTCAGTGTAGGGAAGTGTGGAGGGAGAAGATTAGGGTACTAGATAGCTAGTTGACTTTTTTGGTCTTTTCCTTTGGGTTGTTTTTTAATTTCTATCCTTTGTGTTGTATATTTTTGTTTCAAACCATGTTAAGTTTTTGTTTTCTTTCTTTTGGGTCGCATTGGGCGCATTCCATCTAGGTCTGAAATGCCCCCATCCAGACCCCCTAGATCCTGCCTTGGCGGGATTTCTCTAGGTGCATGTTATTCTGATCAAGAAAAAGAGCTTTTCACCACAAGAAGGAGAAACAGAAGAAGGTGTTAAACAATTTCGGCCCAAACATGGGACCATTAAGAAACTGAACCTAGGGCCCAACTGACAATTTTTCATCCATGAATAACCCAAAGGTTTCCATTTAAGAGGAAAGATACAATTAATATGATCTCATTGCAAAAAAGTCTAAAAACAATGCAATTTCATAAAACGTGGCTTATATTTCTCCAACCCGAAAACATTTTGATCTGCATTTACAAATCCGAGTGCATTGTATAAATTACGTGTCATGATTTTAGCTAAAGATGATATTTCAACACGTGTTTATTTTTTCGATCAAAGATATTTCAACACGTGTATGGTTATCTTTTTCTTACTTCACTAGTCTAGATACATTTGATCCGATGTTTTTTGGCAAATTGAATACAGATAACTCCAACAGAAAAATGGCAATTATATACAATTAAGTCTAAGTATATGATAATCCTTTCAATTAATGACGGTCTAAATTCATATATAGGATATGGTTTGACCAGTAGTACTCGATCTACAATGTCACGAATTTGTGGTAATTAACGGTTTGCATGGCATGAACAATGCTTACTCGTTACAGTTTATGTTTAGGCTATGTTCATGTAAACATACTACACACAATGTTACCACCTCACATGCACATGCATCCCAAACAATGAATTTGATTGTAATACAAAAGAATTCAAATAAATATAAGGTTTTAATTGAGAGTGTTAATGGTGGGCAGACACATCACATGCCTTATCATGCCAACCCCTTAAAAAAAATGTGTTAACGAGATTTTTAAGGGACATCAAACCGAAAAACAAATTATTTATGTATCTATAAGCTCGTCTTTATCGTTTTTTTTTTGGTTGAGGGCACTGCCCACAAGAGTCGAATTGGTGACCTCTGGATACTATCCTTGGAGGCTTAACCGTTTTGACTGAATGCCCGAAGGCAGTTCGTTTTTATCGTTTGAAAGATGGCTAGATAATAGATATGTACAAATATATGGTCCATCTCTTTACGAGTCAAACGCTTAATTGGTTTTATTACTTGATCGGCTCATGAAGTTTCTGAGCTTTTGCTTCTTCTTTTTTTTTTTTTTCTTTTTTCTCCTTATGTAAATATACATTGTCGATCAAATTATGTTTCGTGGTAGATGATTTTCCTAGGTAAGATCAAACTGAAGTGTTGGGACCATTGTAATACATATCCAACGTGCATAACTGAAGGAAAAGCATAATATATGCCAAAAGATCATAATTCATAACATATACTAATTATTAGCCATGCTTATAAGATGCTTATAAGATATAATCATTAAACGCCAGAGGTCAACCTTGAAATGCAATCATATCATTAAGATTAAATAAAAGGTATCACCGACCGCAGAGCAACGTATGTAGGCAGACCACAAACATAAATTAATAATTATGATAATTGCCCACTCCCTACCCTTCTAATCATGCATCTTAATTTTCGACAAAAAAAAAATCAGGAATCTTAATTTGTAATTAAGCATGACATGTTTTCCACCCAAAAAAAGGCATAATATTTGGAATATGATACTATGTTGGATGGAGAAGAAAATTCCAATATAACTTGAAATCTTATTTAAAACAATTACGAGTATTTTATATTGATATTACGTATCATCATAACTATATACTAAAACGGATGTTAAAAATAATATTTAGAACGACACATGTTAACTTCTCATTGGACCACATCACCCATTCTTATCAAAACAAATTAATTTGCTTAATTAGTTGAAATTTCATTGTACACCTCAAATTAGTTATGATAATATGTGGTTTTACAACTCTACATTAAGAAGATATTGTAAAAAATAGCTATAAATGAAAACATACCTTTATTTAAAAAACTTTTGCATTTTCATTAGAAATCCAATCATAAAATAATTAAAGTCTTAGTTTTTGGTAATGAGTCTTAGGTTTTGTAAAGATATTCTTATCTACTAATTTCCATTTAATTATTTTTAAAAGAAATTTCATATTAACATTTTCACATAGTTTTTCTAAAAATACTCTTATCTACTAATTTCTGTTTTTAATTATTTTTCTAAAAATACAATAATTGTATATTTTCTAAAAATAAAATTTCCACAAAATTTGCACATTTTATGCCGAAAACTCTACATAATATTTGCACGTTAATTATTTTTCTAAAAAATGAAATGCTCTTTTCAATAACATTATATAAAATTTAAAATAAGTTTTTAGTTATCAAATGCGTGCCTTCATGGCACGGGAAAAATGCCAGTTGTGATATAATTAAACCTGATCAAACACGGGTCGGTCGGCCCGCCCGCCCGCCCAGCCCGCCCATGAAAATGGGCGGATATGGACAATGTTTATAGTCCAGTGGGCCGGGCCGACCCGGCCCGGATATTTTGAAGGGCCGGGTTTGGGCAATAGTATAAAGCCCGATGGGCTTTAAAGCCCGGCCCATTACCCGGCCCGGCCCGGATATTTTTATAATATATTAATTAAATTACTAAATTACTAAATGAAATATTATTAATTATTATATATCAAAAGTTACAAAACCCTACTTATCTTTTTACTTCTTCTTTTATGCGCCGTTTCACTCATTTCTTACACCGAAAAGATGCAGCAAACCAAATGAAGAATTATTGCATTGCATTTGATGTAGTTTTTTATATATCAAGGGTTAAGGAATTCATACTTTTATTTTGTAATTTTGTATTATGGATGAATGTGTGTTGGATTCTTGGTTAAGCTTTTTTTTTGAGATCACGGATTCTTGGTTAAACTTATGGATGAACATTAGTTTGCTTAGTTTCAAGTTAATATTGCTTAGATTTAGAAATTTCATGTTAAAAAATTGCAGCTTTTTTTTAGCTTAAAATAAAAATGGGCGGCCCGGCGGGCAACCCGGCCCAGCCCTATGGGCGGGTCTGGGCAAAAATATTAGGCCCGGTGGGTAGCCCAAACCCGACCCGGCCTTTAAAATGGGCCGGGAAAATGAGTCAAACCCGGCCCGGACCCGACCCGGACCCGTGTTTGATCAGGTCTAGATATAATAATGGATGAATTTGAAAAAGCAAAATCTGATTTTTCCACTACAGCATAACTAAATAAGGCAATGCATTACAAAAAAAAATTCCTTGCCCGCAAAACGCAAGAGTACATGAATATTGAGAAAAATCGGGAAATAGTGTGCATGTTATGAAAATACCTTAACTTATTTGGAGATTAGGTAAGTAGCACGTGTCACACATGGGGATATGCTTTAAACTTGGATCTTATCTTCTCTCATTTTAATCCTATATATAGAGCCATGGAAACCGTCAAAGCGAAGAACACAATACAAGTACAAGGTATTATATTTGGAGATCAATCATCATATACATTATCAAAACTCAACAATATTCTCGATCAGTCGTGAAAATGTGTGGATTTGGGAAGCAAGTGTCCGCAAACGCCTCATCAATGGAAGGGTCCAATCACTGCAAATGCGACGACGACGACAACAACAATGGATGCATTACAAAAAACTCTTCTAGTGTGGCCTTGGATTCTAAGCTCATCAATCTTGATCAGTCAGTACTTCATCATATCTCTACTTATTTCTTTTCTTTATTTTTCACATGAGAAATCCTATACTACATTATCATATTTAGGATGTTACTTACAAGATAGTTTTTTATAGGTTTGATTTATACAATTCAGGAATACTTTTCAAATCAAGAACTTTGTTTAGGATATTTCATTTGTGTAAATCAATTAGTATGTAAGGAAAGCAGTATTTTTTATGCACTTACATATAACAATATATATATATATATATATTATAAAAGTTGAGTATTTTCGAGCTCACATCATATTTTAAAAAATAATTATTTTTTCACTTTACCATTTGATTTACTTAAATGAATCTAGCTTTTTAAACCTAATTATTTTCTATATTTACATGACCAACTATATTTTTTTTTACCTAATACGATATATTCAAATCTTACTACAAATATACTAGCTAGAAAGATATTATCTTAATAGAATTATTGATATTATTTGTTATTAAATGATATAAAGATATTATTGAGACATTAGAAATATCTTTATAAGATTTTATCAAACATAGTAACATATAAATGCATGAGAAAGATATTATTTCATTTAAATAAAAACATTAAGATAATATCTTAATAATTACATAGTGTTAACATATAGGCTAATTTTTAAAATAATGTTAGTTGATAACAATAAACGTATAAATATAAATTTTATAATTTTTAAAATACGAGGTATATCAATTTAGGTTTTTATAATAAGGTTTTAGAAAAACATGTTCATACATTAAAACTTGTATTATATTTTTCCATATCAATGTTCGATTATAAAACATGTAATTATAACTTAATATTTTAAAATCAAATTATCGGGATCAACAGGTGGTTAAGGTAGTTAATCCTAGATTACTAGGTACAAAGATGAAATATATATACAACGTACGTGATGATGCGACTACTAATATTGACGAATTTATAGTTGATAAGATTTTAGTCTTTTTTGTCGAAAATAAGATATTTAGTTTAGTATTTCACCGGCGGTAATGTACAAAAAATGGTGAAATCATTTCTTAAATGATAGAGTATATATATAGTGTGACATGACAGTAACTAGATGATGCGACATGGGTATAATATGACAGCGGAGATCCGAAAATGATGGAGGGTTACTGGAAGAAAAAAGACGAGGAATGCGCCATAACCATAAGGGCGTCGGAGCTTGTGAGCTACTTCAGCGACTCCGGGAGTCTGTGCTGGTACATGCAGCCGGAGTTGGGAGAGGCCGTCCATCGGATCCACCGCATGGTGGGTAACGCTGTCACCGAGGACCGTCACATTGTTGTGGGGACCGGCTCGTCCCAGCTCTACCAGGCGGCACTCTTCGCTCTCTCCTCAATCGCCGCCGCCGATCATCCACTCCCCGTGGTCTCCGCGGTCCCCTATTACTCGGTACGCTATAAATATATAACATGCATTTCATTTATTTTGTCGCTATATAAGCTCTTGAAATACATAGAGCTCCGTAATTCAAATTCTGTCTTTCATAATGATATATTGTTTCTCTGACGGATGCATACAGTCATACCCGGATCTGACGGATTTCTTGAAGTCGGGATTGTACAAGTGGGAAGGAGATGCAAAGTCTTATACACCAAGAACAGAAGATGAGGCTTTCATTGAGGTTGTTTGCTCCCCAAACAACCCTTGTGGATCCATTCGCAAATCGGCTGTGAAGAAGAATTGCCCCGGGAAGAAGTTGTTGATCCATGATTTAGCATACTATTGGCCTCACTACACTCCCGTTACTTGTCCTGCTGATCATGACCTCATGCTTTTCACCTTCTCCAAATGCACTGGCCATGCTGGATCAAGAATCGGGTAATTCAATGAACGCCCCTTGTAACTATCGTTATAACTATATACTAAATCGGAGGTTAAAAATAATATTTATCGTTATAACTATATACAAGCTTGTATATGTAGTTTTCTTGGGGTTTGCAAGTCTCTTGAAATAATTAATTAATTGTTGATTTGGAATTTAATTATGTATGTAAAGGTGGGCGATTGTGAAGGACGAGGCAGTGGCTAGAAAGATGGTCAAGTACATAGAGCTTACTACAATCGGAACATCGAAGGAGGCACAAATCCGAGCAGCCAAGATACTGAATTCCGTGTGTGATGACTACCTTGACTTCTCCTCGCCTGATTCAGAAGGCTTCTTCGAGCATGGCTACCGAATCATGGCTGAGCGTTGGGAGAAGCTACGTCAAGCTATGAAGCACAAGGAAGCCAACTTCCGTCTCGCTGAGTACCCTGAAAAGTATTGTCAATTCATGGGCAAGTTCACTCGACCAAATCCAGGTACGGATGTATCCTTAATTTTAAAAGATCGACTTTGTGCTCTATTGTTGTTCTTGTTGTTTTCGTTTTTTGTTTTTTTTTTTATGGAGGATCAATTAGTAAGGAATTTGGACTTTGGCAATGCAGCATTTGCGTGGATAGAGTGTAAGGAGGTTGAAGACGGAGCAGCGCTAATGCGAGAGCACAAGGTTTTGACGAGATCTGGACAGAGATTTGGAGCTGAGAAGAAGAATATGAGGATTAGCATGCTGGATAGTGATGAAACCTTCAATGTCTTCATTCAACGCCTATCTCAAATTTGAGTCTTTGTGTTTGTTTCAAACCAAAGCTGAATGTTTTTAGTTGCAAGATGTAGAGATTGTATGAACTGATAATATTATTAAGGACATCAATCTCCAATTTTTATAGAGAATACAACGTAACCCTAGCTAATCCTTGGGCTCCAAGATATGTTTATCTAGTAAGGGAAAATATAATCTAAGATATAGAAACTAACATAAGATAGAGTTATTATCCTAAACTATATCGTTACATGCCCCCCGAAAGCTGGACGAGGGTAGACAAAGTCCAAGCTTGGAGGAAAGACGTTGAAACTGAGGACGAGCCAACGGCTTGGTAAGGATGTCTGCGAGCTAATCACCAGTGGAGACATAACCAAATCAAAGTGTTCTCGACTACACAAGCTCACGTATGAAATGAAAGGCAAGAGCGACATGCTTCATACGAGAGTGAAATGACGGATTGGCACTTAGAATTTTAGCTCCCATATTATCATAGTAAAGTACAGGCTGCTGAACGAGAAGAATGCTCAACTTAGACAGTGAAGAGGTGACCCACAGAAGTTTAGCGCATGAATCGGCGAGGGCCCGATACTCTGCTTTTATCGATGAACGAGCAATAGTTTTTTGTTTGCAAGAAGACCAAGAGATAGGTGTGCTACCAAGGTAAATCTCATATCATGTGGTAGAAGTGTAGTCGTCTTTGTTTCTGGCCCAGTCGGCATTCGAAAAACCATGTAGAGTGACTCGGCTAAAGTCGTCGTGCCAAGATCAAAGATAAATAACCCAAACTACAAACTAAGTATAGCAAGTAAGTAAGGGGTCGAACCCAAGAGAACTATGACTTCTAGTATTAATATAATTATCAACCAAGAAAAGGGTCGGGGATTTAGGAGAGAAATCTATACTAAACTAATATAAGATTCAAAGAACAAACAAATAAATAAACATGCAAATATGGGGAAACAATTGATAAGGAGACAAGTTCATTCAAAAGATCCACTCATGATATAATCCCTCGATCATAGATTCATCCATTGATTTCATTCACACCTATGGTTAATTCCTATCCTGATCATTAACAATCGCAAGTCCACGGTCCAAGTAATTCTATAACCCTAGGCAAGGACGCTTAACCTAGAATTAGCATAGAGAACAAGGATATGCAGGATATAATATCAAACAATCAAGCTACGAGTCAATTGCAAGATAAAACAATCAATTCTCTTCTTAATCCTAGTTGCATAGACAACAGGTCTAGGTTAAGTTGTTTTCACAGATTAGTTTTGTCCACGGTCCAAACCTAATCAAACAGTAGAAAGCTAATCAATTCAATAGGGTCGCGAATCCTAGAGAAACAATCAACAATCATAAGATGAAGCACAAGAGAATTAATATTAACCAAAGGATAGAAATCAATTACCAAAATCTCACGAGTTCATACATCAGAGCTTCTCCCTTGAACAAACCCAAGGAGACTAGCTCTCCATAACTAAACTAAAGAAGAATTAATTTAATTATGAGAAAGAAGATACTAAAAACCTAAGGCTGGCTCCTCCTTATATAGCCCAAGGAACAAGCTCCACGAGATAGATAAGGAAAGAGGCAAAAGATAGAAAAGGAAACAAGATAGAAAGATTTCGGCCCGCTTCGAATTCGGCATCACCGCGGTCGCGTCGTCTCCACCGCATCCGCGCTTTCACAACAGAGAATAACTTCGTCTCTCGGCAGCCACCGCGGTCGCGGTGGACAATCCGCGGTCGCGGAATCTTGACAGAATCGCTGGTGTCACTTCGGAGGCTGTTTTGACCATCTTCGTCTTGGAATCTGACTTCGGTGTAAGAAGATAAATTGAAACCCTTGAAGTTATCTTTCCAATGGCACCGGAATCAGCTCAATCCGACCTCTGTAGCTCAAGATATAGCCTTCGCAAGCAAGTGGTATCGCGCAGACAGCTCAAAACGCCTTATAACTCTTGAATCTTAAATCCTTGTGTCTTCGGTCTTGGTATTACAATAATACTCAAATCTAACCTAAACACTCTGAATATAGCCCTAAAATACAAGATTTAACCTATAAAAAATAGCCCGAATCAAATTCCCCCATACTTAGATCTTGCTCGTCCTCGAGTAAGCTCAAAACAAATGCAACAAGTCAACACATCTAAGATCTCAGGAAATACGAGGGAAGATAAAAACACTCAACTCACAACCCGAACCAAAAAATATAGAGAAATCATGAGCATAAAACAATGAAGCTCAAACACACACCTCACAACAATATATATCACTCAAGCTCTAAAAAGATGAAAGAGCAACCTAGGATCTACCCAAATCTAACATGTAAGCCCCAAAGTCCCCAAGAAAGAATGATCCTAAAACACTCGAATTTTACCGCTCAATTCTGCTAGGCGCCCTTTCGCGTTTTCACCTAACCGCTCTTTTCATTTTTCTCAAGGGCGTGCTCACAAAAACTCACAACTCTCATGAACCTCATATTACCCCAGCCTAATGCTGGTCCGGGTTACCTGCTTATTACCTGAGCCGCCCTTTCGGGGGTCGTCGATTCATACCAGGATTTATACACCTTTTTTCAATTCTTTTATGGCTTTTTCTATCTTTTTCTTTTTCTTTCTTTCTTTATTATGCAAAAAGGTATGGTGCAAGTGCTCCATGAAAAGAAGAAAATCAAAAACCTGAAGCAAATCTCTAACTAAGCTAACTAGGATAAGCGAATGCGAGTACTCCTTCCCCCATACTTAAATCCTTCATTGTCCTCAATGAAGCAAAGAGAAAGGATGGAAGCAAGGAAAAAAAGGTATATCAGAAGACTCACAATCGATTGAAGGGGGTTGGAATGGAAGAACTCTTCATATGTGGTAGAAGAATGGATGAAAGGATCTTTGGAATACCGTTCTGATGGCTAACCGCGGGGGCGTTGTGGGTGGCGCAGTCGCGGTATATATCATGGCCGAGAGCAAAAGTCATGGGCAGACGAACCACCGCGGTCGCGGCAGATGTGGCGCGGTCGCGGTACTCGTGTAGGGACGAGTTCTTGACTTCGTCTCGAACAATGTGATGTGCAAACAACCTTCGTATCTTGACTCGTCTCTTGAAAGATGGACTAATACTTGAATTCGAGCCGTGGAGAAGAGAACTCTCGGGGGAACAAAGCTCCCTCATACTTAGGCTTTTACACATAGCCACAAGAACGGAAATTACAAAGGTGGATGGAAAGAAAATATAGAAGGTGGAAACATAGAAGATGGAAAAGAATGGATATAGATAGATGGAAGATATAGATATAGATTGGGACCAAAAAGTCCTCTTTTTTCTTTTTTTTTCTTTTTTTTTTCTTTTTTTTCACTTTTTTTTCGAACCAAGGGGCCTCCGCGGGCACGGCGTGAGGACCGCGACCGCGGGGGTCTAGTACTTGTACACCGGGGGTTCTGGGCTTGGCCGCGAGCGCGGTGTGGTTTCCGCGACCGCGATTTTGCACCAGAAACGTCCTTTCGGACCTAGTACCTGCACATTAGTCCGAAAACGAGAATAAACCTAAGCTAGGAATGGAAAAACAATCTATCTAAGCCTTGAGTTGCCTCCCAAGCAGCGCTGTTGTTTAACGTCGATGGCCCGACGTCTTCATGATCGGACATCGTCAATGCCATGAGCATCAAATCAAAGTCCTACACAGCTATCTTACAACAGGACACGTAACATGTTGACAAATTAACAAGAAATAAGAAATAGTTCAAACTCCTTTGTAACCTATCAAACATGCTTGGGTGAGATTTTCTAGAGTGAAACCAATTAGGTGATTTATTTGATTTTTCAAAATATTTAGCAAAGCATGCAAATCCCCTAGTTGAATTAACACTCTCATCAAATAAAATATAGGACTCATCATCTACCCTAGCATGCTCAAATATTGAATCCTTAATGAAAGGTTGACATGAAAGCACAAAGCAAGGATTAAGAGAGAGGGAAGAAGTGGAATAAAGGATATAAGGATCATCAAGGTTGACCTCAGGAATCTCCATGGAAGGGGATACGAAAGTTTCTGATGATGAAGAAGAAATCTCCATAACAGCATCTGGCTCCTTCGACGAGTCATCAGGCTCGTCGTTGTCACTCCAGGGGTCACCATACTGAAGGAAATACTCCTCTTCTGTCATCACATATCGTTCCTCCTCAGGCTCAGGCTCGGAAACTCGATCTAGCAATACCGGTGGATGTTCCTCGTCAAAGGCCGCGGGCGCGGTTTGTGGGCCGTGGTTGCGGTTCTCTTCCAGGGGGAGCTCCTCCGTTTCAGCATCGGAAACGCGGGCACGGGAATGCTCACCGCGCTCGCGGTTTCGCTTCAGAATGAGCGTCATCCCTCTTTTCCATGATTCGCGAGCGCGACGACGTCTAACCCGGGCGAACAACTCCATTGATGAACAAATCCTAGAGAGGTTTTGGTCTACATCTGAGTCCGAGTCGCTCTCGTAATCCATGGCATCCAATTCCCATTGTCTGAACTTTTCCTCATATTCTTTAGCACTTTTGCTCAGAAATTCCCAACGTTCCATACGAGACATGTCTATGATTTGCCCTTGGTTCTGAACCAAAAACTCCCGATGAGTCTCATCATCCATTCCATTGACAATGGGATAGAATATATCAGCATGGTCAATGTCTGGCTCTAATGAGAAGAGTCTAGGCAACTCGTCGGTACATCTAGCAAAGTACTCATGGAAGGGTTCATCCTGCAACTGACAAAACTCAAGGGAAGACATTAGAATATACAAGTGTGGACCGTAAGATAGGTCCACATAAAGTTAATAAAAATATTAATACTAGAAAGAAACCAAAGTTCCCCGGCAACGGCGCCAAAATTTGACTCGGCTAAAGTCGTCGTTCCAAGATCAAAGATAAATAACCCAAACTACAAACTAAGTATAGCAAGTAAGTAAGGGGTCGAACCCAAGAGAACTATGACTTCTAGTATTAATATAATTATCAACCAAGAAAAGGGGGATTTAGGAGAGAAATCTATACTAAACTAATATAAGATTCAAAGAACAAACAAATAAACAAACATGCAAATATGGGGAAACAATTGATAAGGAGACAAGTTCATTCAAAAGATCCACTCATGATATAATCCCTCGATCATAGATTCATCCATTGATTTCATTCACACCTATGGTTAATTCCTATCCTGATCATTAACAATCGCAAGTCCACGGTCCAAGTAATTCTATAACCCTAGGCAAGGACGCTTAACCTAGAATTAGCATAGAGAACAAGGATATGCAGGATATAATATCAAACAATCAAGCTACGAGTCAATTGCAAGATAAAACAATCAATTCTCTTCTTAATCCTAGTTGCATAGACAACAGGTCTAGGTTAAGTTGTTTTCACAGATTAGTTTTGTCCACGGTCCAAACCTAATCAAACAGTAGAAAGCTAATCAATTCAATAGGGTCGCGAATCCTAGAGAAACAATCAACAATCATAAGATGAAGCACAAGAGAATTAATATTAACCAAAGGATAGAAATCAATTACCAAAATCTCACGAGTTCATACATCAGAGCTTCTCCCTTGAACAAACCCAAGGAGACTAGCTCTCCATAACTAAACTAAAGAAGAATTAATTGAATTATAAGAAAGAAGATACTAAAAAACTAGGGCTGGCTCCTCCTTATATAGCCCAAAGAACAAACTCCACGAGATAGATAAGGAAAGAGGCAAAAGATAGAAAAGGAAACAAGATAGAAAGATTTCGGCCCGCTTCGAATTCGGCATCACCGCGGTCGCGTCGTCTCCACCGCACCCGCGCTTTCACAACAGAGAATAACTTCGTCTCTTGGCAGCCACCGCGGTCGCGGAATCTCGACAGAATCGCTAGTATGTCACTTCGGAGGCTGTTTTGACCATCTTCGGCTTGGAATCTGACTTCGGTGTGAAAAGATGAATTGAAGCCCTTGAAGTTAGCTTTCTAATGGCCCCAGAATCAGCTCAATCCGACCTCTGTAGCTCAAGATATATTTTTCGCAAGCAAGTGGTGTCGCGCAGACAACTCAAAACGCCTTATAACTCTTGAATCTTGAATCCTTGTGTCTTCGGTCTTCGTATTACAATAATGCTCAAATCTAACCTAAACACTCTCAATATAGCCCTAAAATACAAGAGTTAACCTATACAAGATAGCCTGAATCATAGAGACAACGGAGATCAGCGACTAATGAGCTGACCTTGCGTGGACGACCCCTTCAAGTAGCACAGCAAGCACTTCAAGGCGCTCTAATGTGCGGAAGACGGCGAGTGCAACTGAGAGGGTTTACTAATAGAGAAGTTGATATCAGGCCGAGTTAACGAGAGATATTGTAAGCTTCCAAGTACCATTCTGTACTCAGTATGAGAATCAGGCAGAGTGCTAGATGACCTTTGCAACGTTTGAGAAGAGCACATGGGCGTGGGCATTGAGTTCGAATCGGCCATGTTAACATTGCTGAGCAAGTCTTGAATGTACTTGTGTTGACTAATAAATAAGCCTTTAGGATGGGACTGAACTTCCACTCCCATGAAATAAGATAAAGAACCTAGGTCTTTAAGTGAAAACCGTGATGCCATGTGTTAGAGAATATCTTCTAGTGTAGCCAAGTGATTGACAGTAACAATGATATCATCAACGTATACGAGCAAGTAGATGACGGTTTGTTGATGGCGATATATGAAGAAAGATGGATCAACCACTAAGCTTAAGAACCAATTTGTAGAAGAAACAAGCTAAGTTCATTATACCATGCTCTCGGGGCGGGGGCTTGTTTAAGGTCATAAGTCACCTTATTGAGCTTACAGACATGAGTAGGGTAGTTTTTGTCGATGAAGCCAGGAGGCTGACTCATGAAGACGTCCTCTTGTAGCGTACCTTGGAGGAATGCTTATTCACATCTTATTGGCAAAGAGACCACCCATAAGAGACAACAATAAACAGGACGGTGCGAATTGTTACATGCTTAACTACAAGGCTGAGGTGAAGTCAAAGCCCGATCTTTAGTGAAAACCCTTGGCAACGAGACGCTCCTTGTACATGTCCAACGAACCATTAGCATGGTACTTGACCCGAAATACCCATTTGCAGCCAACCACATTCATGCGATAATCTAATAGAACGAGCTCCCATGTGTTGTTCGAGCATAACGCTGAGTACTTGAGCCATTGCAGCACGCCAATCAGGGATCCTTTAGGGGTTACAAGATGATGTTGGGTTCTTTGTGGATTGTGGTTTAGGTTTTAGATTTAATTTCTAGATAGGTTTGAAGATATGGTTTTAGGAGCAAGTGACTGCTCGGTTTGGCTAGGGAGGGTTCAGAGGGGGTTGGCGTTGTTGTATTGGTGGTGGCAGGGTTGGTGAGGGTGAGTCGGTGTGATCAGCAGTGGAGGAGGTCGCTGTGGAGGGACTATCGGTGGGGTTTGAGGGAGAGGACGAGGTGGCGTGAGGAGAAAGTAAGGGGGAGGCTGATTTAGGGTTTATAGGAGTAGATGGGGCTAAGGGAAATGGGGACGCTTGAGGCAATGGGTAATGGGCTTGTGGTTGTGGGGGATAATTGGAACATCCACGTTGGCCCAAGGGTCCAAGTTTGCCGAGGGAGCATTAGGTGGGGAGGATAAGGTTTGGTGAAGGAAAGGATAATTGTGTTCAACGAAGGTGACATGGCGAGAGGTGTAGATTTTGTAGGTGGTTGGATCAAGACAACAGTAGGCGCTTTGGATGAGGGAGTAGCCGACAAACACACATAGCGAGAGGCAATGGGTAATGGGCTTGTGGTTGTGGGGGATAATTGGAACATCCACGTTGGCCCAAGTGTCCAAGTTTGCCGAGGGAGCATTAGGTGGGGAGGATAAGGTTTGGTGAAGGAAAGGATAATTGTGTTCAACGAAGGTGACATGGCGAGAGGTGTAGATTTTGTAGGTGGTTGGATCAAGACAACAGTAGGCGCTTTGGATGAGGGAGTAGCCGACAAACACACATAGAATCGACTTTAGATCCATCTTGTTGTTCGTGTACGGTTTCAACCATGGGAAGCACAAACGACCAAAACACTTAAGGTTTTGATAATTAAGGTGAGTTTGAAAACGTTTGGAGAAAGGGGACTCATGATGAAGGGTTGGGGTAGGCATTCTAGGTATGAGGTATAGCGTAATACAAAAGGCAAAGGGCCAAAGGTTCCTATACATACCCGAATGTGAGAGAAATGTGAACCCGGTTTCTACAATGTGTCGGTGATGTCTTTCAGAATAGCCATGATGATGAGGTGTATGGAGAGGGATTGTGTAATGGGAGACACCATTCACGGCTAGAAAGGAGGCTAGGGAGATATACTCTCCGCCATTGTCAGAGTATATGATATTAATTTTGGATTTGAAAAAGTTTTCAACAAAGGGTTTGAATTGAGTGAAGACATCCTTAGGTTCAGATTTTCTTTTCAAGGGAAAGAACCAAATGTATCTTGTGAAGTGGTCAACAAAGATTGCATAGTATTTGTAGCCTTCTTGAGGCATAATAGGTGAAGTCCAGACATCTGAGAAAAGTATTTCACGAGGAGTTTTAGAAGAGATAGTAAACTCATGAAAGGGGAACTTATGACTTTTAGTAATTGAACAAGAAGTATAGACATCAACATCAGATGAAATCTCCCTAAATTAAAAACGTTTTGCATAAACTTGAGAATAGGTGGAGATGGATGGACAAGCTTTTGGTGCCAAGAATGACCGACATGATGAGCTGTAAGGGCTTAAGGAGAGGCAGATAGGGGCCAGGAATAGACGCCATCGACACACGGACCACTAGGAGAACCGTTCCTTAATGGAGATCCTTCACAACAAAGCAACTAGGTGAGAATTCATTTTAGAGGTTGTTTTGAGAGGTGAGATGAGATACAAACACAATGTTTTTAGAGATATAAGGAACATAAAGGACATTATCAAATTTAAGTGTATGGTTGTTTGGTTTTAAAGAAAAACTTCCAGTATGAGAGATATGAAGGCCTTTACCGTTACGAACAACAAGTGAGTCGGGTCCGTCGTAGGCGTCGTGAGAGGCAAGGTTTCAATGGTCATTCGTTACATGATGAGAGCCTCCACTATCCAAGAGTCAAGGCTGAGAGGAATTAGTAGCAATGTTGGCTTGAAGTGGTGATCGAGGTTGACGAGTAAACGAAGGAGGATGCGGGTTTGGGGCAGTTTGGTGAAACTTTGGACATTGGCTGACTACATGACCTTGAGTGCCCCACCATTGACACTTTCTGAGAAAGGGATAGGGCTGATAAGATGAGGGAGGGTTAATCCTAGGATTAGTGGGTGATGGTGGGTAGTGGCGAGGAAACTGATTATAGAAGTTTGGATTTGGGTTAGACTGAAAATTTTGTTAAGGAGTCCAGGGCCGGTTATAGAGCATGGAGTTTGTATGGGTAGGTTGTGTTAGCGGTGCTGACCATGGCTGATGAGGAGTACCCGAGCAGCATTTCGAACGTGGCTTGCTTTGCATGGAAAGAGCTGTCAATGAAGCAGATGTCGAGGAGTCAGAATTTTTGACTTTGAGTTGGAGCTCCTATGTGATCAATTTCTCATGGAGTTCATCAAACGAGATCGTGGAATCTCGAGTGCAAACACCATCAATAACAGACCGGAAGGAAGAGTCAAGGCCTTGAAAAACATAGTCGACAACGTCTTCTAGGTCTTGCTGCTTCCCTAGGGATGTCAAGAGATCAACGCACTGCCTGATTTCGTGCATGAAGTCTTGTATGGATTGCAACCCTTTTTCAGATAGCGCAACTTATCTTTCACTTTCTGAGTATGCCCCCGGAAGGGCTTAGAGTAGGTACTTTCAAGTGTCTTCCACGCCTCAAACGGCGTAGAAGCTTGAGTAACTAATGTGGCAACATTGGCCAGAAAGAGTGCCCAAAAGCGCACCGAATAGAAGCCGGTCTTGGCGCTGCACATGAATATGTAGGGTTGGGCGTGGTAGTGTTTTCGTTGAGCAAGTTCGGTTGAGTCTTGGATGGAGCAGGATACAACCCATGAACTTGAAAAAGGCCATACTCCTCAAGGATGGACTAAATTCGAGCCTTCTAAGTGATATAATTTGTAGGTGTGCGTTTGATTGCATTCTAAAAATTCACCATAATGAAGGGTTTTGATGGTTCAACATTATTGGGAATAACGTGGTTATTGGCACTACCCATGAAGAAAATATAGGGTTTGAAGAAAAAACTGTAGTTTTGATTGGATCTAGCTCAGATACCATGTAGAGATTGTATTAACTAATAATATTATTGAAGAGATAAATCTCCAATAAAATATTATCCTAAACTATATTGTAACACAAGATACAATCAACATACGGAATGATTGTAGAGCGTACTCACCAGATTTTAATGGGTCTCGATGATATTGTAAACGGGAATCTTTTCTCTAATATGATGTATCAAGAACATTATGGGTGGTATGGTGTGGATGTGAGCCATGGCCACTCGGGTGTCTTAGGGCATCGCCTTCAGTGCGAGACTCACTTATGGACTCCAAACATTGCATGGTTGGTGAATTGGGATGCATCAGATGTTTGTCCTTAAGGGCCCTACGCATGAGTGTGGCAGCCTCGGACACTTGGTGTTGGATTGCCGGGTCAATTTGCACTTTTGGAGGGTGGATTCTATGAGTGAGCCTAGCATTGGCCTCCGCGAGTTGCCTTGCTAAGAGCTCGTTGTGCTCCTCGGCTTGGCAAATCCGCTGCTCGGAGAAATATTGAATAGCGGTCATCTTCGTTGTTAATGTTCATCTCCGTTGATGTTGGAATCAGTGGATTTGGTGTTGGGGGTGGATTTTGATTCTGTTGTTGGTTGCTATCTTCACCGTCGTCTCCTCCTTGTAATTTTAAAGGCGACGTAATTGAAATATGGGCCATCGTGAGTATTAAGAGGAACAAAAGAGACTAGTCGTATCACTATCCCTACCCCTTCTCTTTACCGCTTGTCTCCTCCTCTACGGCTTCGTACAACCCATCTATTATCTTGCTATTATATTGTTTTTCACTTTTCTTCTTACCATAGGATTCAAGAGAAGCAAAGCCATAACGTTGGCTTTGTGGAGTTCCCATCACGTTGGGAGCTAGATTTACCATTTTCATTGCTTCCACCATCATCATCCTCAAACGGAGACACATAGCACACGATCTAAATCGAGAGATCATTAGGCCGAGTCCATCTATAGACGAGGTCGTATCACTATCCCTACCCTGTAGGGACGCTTCGAAGTTCACTACTTAACATCATAAATAACAAGAATGAGTTTCCTACGAGATAGGGAAGGCTTCCCAAACAAGAAGGAAACCTGTGCTCAAAGAATTCAAATTCAAATGGTCAAAAGTTGCTAGCACAAAACTACAAATATTGTGGAAGTGCCTCAGAAGCTTCAGGTGCAAGGCCAAAAACATATGAAGCCAAGACGTCGCTTTTGACAAACAAAACCCAATGCACAGATGTCACTTTCACTAGAGAAAGTCAGAGTTGACTATTGCAAGAAGACAAGGATTTGTGTTGTACAACACTGTGAAAGCGACGGGTTGTTTGAGAAATCTCTAAGGGATGTAGAAGGCTAAAAGTGTCCGAATATATATCGCTAGGGTTTGCATATTTATACATCTCTATGTATTGTATGCAAACCGACTTCTTCACACGAAAAACTCTCAAGAACACAAAGAGAGAGTTTGAGAGCTCAAAGAAGAAGAAGTCCAAGAAGAACAATCAAACCAAGAAACCAAAACCAAAAAGTGTAAGGTTTGACTTAGCTTTTCTTTGTTATTGAGTTTGGCTTAGAGCGTTAGGGCTGAGGGAGTTCATTAGTAATTCTATATCGAAAGATTCATATAGATCAGAGAAGTTTGAACTTTACCTTGTAATAGTTGTCAGAGCATCTCTAACAGTTTCTCCAAAAAAATCTTCAAAATAATTAACCAAAATTCAAAATTTGTACTTTATCTAGGCATTTAATTCAATAGCTTTTTCATTTTGGAGAGCACTTAATCAATTTATTTAAAGAATACACTAGATTTTTGGAAGTTTCCTATTTTTTTCTCATCCTTCTCTATTTTGGAGAATGAGATGGAGAATCTGTTGGAGTGAAATCCACCCCCAAACACCTCAAAAATCAAAATTTCTCCATTTTGGAGAAGTTGTTGGACATGCTCTTAGGGACTCAAGTAATAAAAGAAAAGGAAGTCATTCAAAATCCTCCAAGCGGATGTAGAGGTTCACCCATTAGACTAGTTGGTCTAAGTGGGGTTCTTCTATAAGGAAAGCACCCCTAAGTTTACTTCCTGCACTTAAGCTTTATTACTCCGCTGACTAGGGAAGTCATCCTACTGCTTCCCTATCTGATTACTAACGAACTCGATCTAACAACCATCCTCTTATTAGAGTATGTTGTACTTACACTTAAATCTACGATTGTGTGGGTGGATAATTGGTCTAATTCAAATTAATGATGTTTGATGTAGAGTAATCAATTCAACTTATAGAAATGGCTATCATGAGAATGAGCAAGAAACCAACATCTTATAATACGTTTTGAGATGTAAGAAGAATGCGGAGTGACATCCCAGATCTTGCTTGAATATTGATGATAAAACGGGTAATTTGTATGTACTCATGAAAATATTATTCTATTTTTTATGTGTGTTGATGGATGTAGGTTGGTTTAAAGATTGATAAAGTTACATAAGTTTCTATTTATAGTACTGACCATACTTTTACAAGAGTGAATCATATTCTTAATGCAACCCGTGTGAATATAGTCTAGACAATAGGGTTGTGCAAAATCCGGTCCGGACCGGATTTTTGGACCGGACCGGGAGGTTCCCGGTCCGGTCCCCGGTCCATGATATTGGAGGTTCCCGGTCCCGGTCCGGATCGGATTTTTAAAATAAATTAATAAAAAATAAATTTAAATAAAAATTATATTAATTTTAAAGTTATATAGTTTATTTTTAATATTTAAGTTTCATATTTATATTATATACTTAATAATAATATATTTTTCATTAATCATATATGATTTCTTTAACTATATTATAATTTTTTATATAAAAAAAAATATTTATTTATTTTTTAAATAAGGATCCGGTCCAATCCGGTCCTATCCGGTCCAGGACCGGACCGGACCGGACCGGACCGGATGTTCCCGGTCCGGTTCCCGGTCCACACGTTTTGGAGTTCCCGGTCCCGGTCCGGTCCGGTCCCGGACCGGTGCCCAACACTACTAGACATAGCTCTAACACATGCAACACAACTTATGACTAAACACATAACATTATTAAATATTTTTGGCAAAACGTAATGTTGTTCTTTAGTCCCACTAAAAGCTTCTTTAACTCACCATGTCCTTATATCGAATCACTTCTAAATTTAATAGTTTGCGAATGAAAGATTAAGTAATGCAAAGTTTTCCAAAATTTTAATAAACATCCCTTATCAAAAAAATACATATCAAACTCACTACTTTCTACGCACTCAGAATGTATGTCCTTAGAAAGTCATAAACAACATATAACTTCTTAATTACAAAAAAGTCTAAAATATCAGTATGAAAATTCAAGGGGACATGCATTTTGGATAGCCCATTTGCTATTACATTCACCTTTCTCTTCTTACGATGGGCCACATATGGGAAAATCTCCATAAAATCGACCCAATGAGTAGCACCCGGTTTAAATATGATTAGCACGTACTTCAAGGCCCCATGATTTGAGTTAATGACATTAAGACAATTGCAATACTACAATAACCTCTTTGACACTTAGCCTATTTTTATGAGTCCGAACTAACTATTGTAAACTACAATAGGCATGCAACTATACTTGTATGTGGGTTGACTCATGACGCGGAATGTCAAGCTCTTGCTCATATGCATGTCATGTGACTATATAAGATGCAACAATACTTGTAAGTGGTTACACACACTTTCCACAACTTCACAAGAATAACTCAATATCTTACACAAACTTAAAAGTTTATGCTAACATTTCTTCAACTTGTTGTAGTTTGCTATTAGCATCATATTTCTCGAAGCAATTTGAGATTAGATATCTCAAATTGAAGCATGATAATAAATAGTCAATTTTTTTGTCATCATATAGGAGAGACAACTAAAAAAATAAATATGGGAGAAATGGGTGGAGACCGGTCTTATTGATGCCTTAAAATCAATTTGGCCTTTTGAAGGACATGTTGCCATACTATAATTATGCTAGAAAATCTGTTTGTGTTTTGATGGTTCCAAACAGGTGATGAAGTCGCCGACCTGACCAAGGTCGCTGACATGAAGACTGAAGTCGCCGACTTGTGTTTCAGGAGAGACACGTGCGAAAATTCTATAAAAGGCAATGTCGCGTTTTTGTTTAAGGGAACTCCGAAGATGTTTTGGAAGTATTTATTAAGGCAAGTTGAAGTGTGCAAAGAAGGAAAATCATCAAAAGATCATTGAAGATATTGAAGATGATTTTATTATGGCTTAAGGAGCTATTTAAAGAAAGATTTTGTAAAGATTGTTCACGATTCATGTCTTGTCCAAATGGAATGAATCGGGTAGCAATCCCCTTAGTTCTCTAAATATTATCTCGTGGGATTAATGTTAGACTAAGGAGCTTGAGCGAATTCTTATATTGCGAGTGTGTGATTCATTCTTCATGAGGTTGAGTACAAGTGAGTTGTATTGAGTGAGATCTCTCAGATTACAAAGGTGTTCCTACTCCAAGAGAGTGTGTGATTCACTTCTTGGAGTAGGAACACCTTTGTAATCTGAGAGATTAATACAACGAGTGATGTGCTCTTCAAGTCCTTTCAAGTTGAAGCTTGAACGGCAAGTGGTTTTTCCCTAGACAAACTAGTTGGTTTGCATAGGGTTTTCCACTCTAAATCACCATATTCAAATCTAGTATTGTTAAGTCTTTCTTGTGTTATTATTCCGCTGTGTAAACATAAGTTGTTGACTTTGGTCACCGACATCGTAGGTGTCAGGGGTGGAGCTGGGGGGGTCCTGAGGGGTCCGGTGACCCCTCTCTCCCCAGCTCAGTCTATATGTAATTGTATGAAAATTTTATTAAATGGAGGCATTATGTATTGAATTGGGGGATAAATGAACACATAAATCAATTAGCGCAGCTGGTAAGCTTTGAGTGATTCTTCAAGACATCCTGTGTGTTCGATTCTTGTATCACCATTCCTTTAAAAGTTTGGTTTTAAATTTGGTGGTCCCATTACATCCTCTTTCTTATACTTATTTCTTTCGGTCTAAACAACCACTTTCTTATTTGTAAACTAGCATGTTGTTAACTTAGCATCTTCTATAAGTGTTCTATTTCTTTCCTAATTCATTTTACCATCCTTTTTTTTTTCATTTCTCATGTTGAGTTTAAACTAATATTAGGAAAAGATAGTAAATCATACCCCATGTAAACAAAACTATTTTTGTATAAAAAAAAATACTACTAGTATTTATTATTTAATTTTAATACCATATATATTCGAAATGTGACCCCCTTTTTAAAAGCTCTGGCTCCGCCACTGGTAGGTGTCGACGACTTTAATGTACTAATCGATCCTACAAATTAAGTTTCTTTTTCAAAGTAACACACTTTGAAGAAGAGAAGAGAAGAACTAAATATAATATATTGATGACCAAAAATTTTGGTCTACCATTACATATGCTCTTTGTGAACCACTAATCTGCTTCGAGTATGCAAATCTCCTTCCACAAATCCCTATTCATGTTAGTGTATATTAATCCACTAGAAATTTCGATAATCCATCAAGTTTAACAATCAACATACAACCATCAAATTATAGTGAGCCTAATGGGCACCAACTATTTTGTCATCCTCCTTATGTTTATGATTCTCATCTATAACCCTAACTTCATCTTTGTAGAGAGAGCTAACTTAACCTGTTTACTCTCGGCCATGAAGTTAGACCAATCAAAAGAACAATAGTAAGATTCATACCTAAATGGTCAGTGTTGGTGAAGAAAAGTGGGTGTTGTGTCACTAAGCTCACAACGATAATGTAAGCACTCTTCTATTGACATGGTATACCTCACAACTTGAAAAAACCTGATCGAAAACCCTAATTAGAGGGCTTTGATGCTGCTTGGATTTTTGTGATTATGAACTGAGAATGCGGGCTTTTAAATTAGACGAGTGGGAAGAAGATGAGCAACAGATCCATAACCAGGCCTATAGGGAGATGGTCCAGTTTTTATGTGACACCTTCTCACCGAATAACATTAAAAGCTACATACTCTCTACATTCTTGAAAGTTTGCCCAAAAGGATAGTTTTTATGGTTATTCAGAAAAATATCAAGTAGATGAAAACTGAACAATGTGGGTAAAAAATCAAATTACATGGGGGTAATTTTTTATATAGATAAAAAAAAGTTAAAAAGAGAAAAAATAGATGAAATAGTTGGATAGTGAAGGTAATATATCAGATTGAATGACTTTATTTTTATAATTTTATATATATATATAAATAATTAAATTAGATAAAAAGTTGGATAATAAAGATAATATATGAGATTGAATAAAGATAGTATTGTGATAAAATTATGATACAAGTACAAAGATGAAAAAGATTGACACAATTTTCAAGACATTTAAAAGAAATATATGATCAACTTTTGAGAACAAAGGGAGTAAAATAAAATGAGGGAACTAGCAGAAAGAAAATCAGCTCAAAATGTAAGGGCAAGCAATTCCAAGGAGCATTATTAGCCTCCCTTGCTAATATTGTTTTTTCCTTTTCTATTGGTTTTCATTTGCTTGAAGAGCCGTCTATGGACTCTTTTTCCCTCTCATTGGATGATATTGGGGGTTGGGCTTTCCCCCAATCTATTGATTGTTAGCCCGTTTTCTTTATTTTGTTAGGGCATTGCCTTTTTAGGTACCAAAAAAATTAGCATAACAAAAAAGAACCTAAGGGTAAGAATAAAAAATAGAAACAAAGAATAAGGCTTAATAATTTTCTATTTTGTGCGTCCCATATTGTTTGTACATATGCATGTATAATTTTCTATTTATACCATACTTTTATTATTACAATTGTCATTTAACCTCATATACTACCCATATTATCCAATTTTTTTCATATACTTTATCTTTTTTGATTTTTTTTAACTCCACTAAATTACAAAATTACTTTTATTTAATATCATAGATTATCCCCATTATCCATTTTTTTATCTACTTTATCTCTATCCAACTATTTATCTTCATAAAAGTGCAAAATGATCACCATCCCTTCATCAAACTTGTAGAATTGAGAGAAGAATCAATATATATTATAAAACGCGACCGTTTATAAGCCACTATGTTGATTCTGGCTCCGCTGCATATTTTATAAAAAAAAAGTTTTTAATTATATAAACAAATTTATTATTATGTATTCATATAAAAGGTATATTAAAATTTGCAAATTTTGGTAAGATATTATATCCTTTTTGATACACAACTTATCTTGTTAATTGTCTTTTTAATCAATTTATATAAAATTAATTAAAGATATTCGAATTTAAAAACTATTTTAAAATGGAAGCCATTTTTTAAATGAATTATTATTTTTATCATTGATATTAAATCAATTTATATTTATTAAAAGTATACCTAACTTATATATTGCCATGTTGATAATGAATTAGCTTTTATCTCTCATATTTAAAAAATTAAATTTTTCTCATGTTATTTAAATTAATCCAATTAAATTGTTTATTATCTATTTATGCAAAAGATATTTTAAATTTTTTGAACTTTGAGAAGATATTCTATCATTTTATCTATATTACTTATCTTTTTAATAACCTATTTAATCTGTCTATGTAAGAAGTAATTTAAATTATTTGAATTTAAAAATATACACCCTTTTCTAAATTTAATAACTATTTTATAGGCTGAAAAAGTAAGTCAATTTTATTTAATAAATTATTTTATAATTAGAATATAATTTTATATTTTTATAATCTGATACCCTTCGCCGTGGTAGTACATATATGAAAACCAATCTCCTTTTTGTTTAAAATCATTATACTTTTCACCAAATCCTATTTTATAATAAAAATAATTTTAAAGTACGAAACATGAGTTAGGCCGGGTACACTGGTACAACTCAGTCCGGATCACCTATTGCACTTTGTGTTTCATTCCCTATTTCTTTCCTAATATTGCTCTATGTGGAGATTTTTTTAAACCTAATTTAATTAAGTTAATTACAACAATTTTATGAAAATAGGAAAAAATTACCAAATCAAAAAAGAATCTTTTATCTTTCCTTAATCTTTTCTAACTAACCTTCTTCTCCCTCTCTATTGCCGTGTTCAACTGTAGGCCTTTGATTCTCACTCTACGTATACATGATCGAAGCCAAATTAATCAAGCACTTTCAAGAATCAGTAATTCGTCACTAAAAATATAATGTTTACACAAGCTGATGAAGGCTACATAAATTACTTGAAAGAGGAATATGTGATCCATATGTACTGCTTGCATTCCCAAAGCCTCTAAATCACACAAATATTGATGTGCTTCAACAGATCATTTTTTTTTTCAAACTAATTAGTCCATTTGCAAACACTACTTGAACCTATAAATTTCAACACAATAAAGAAGAACTATAGTTTAATTTGGCTTCGATCATGTATGCGTATAGAATCAAATGAATACACCTAATGGCAGCAGGAGAGAGGGAGAAGAAGGTTAGGTAGAAAAGATTAAGGAAGGGTAAGATTCTTTTTTGATTTGGTAATTTTTTCTATTTGGATAAAACTGTTTTAATTAACTTAATTAAATTAGGTTCAAATAAAATCTCCACGTGGAGCAATATTAGGAAAGCAATAGGGGGTGAAACACAAAGTGTACTAGGTGATCCGGACTGGGTACAACTAGCTAGTAAGCCACCAAATCCTCACAAACCGCAAATCGAAGCTGAAATGGGCACTCCATACCCGGACCCGATCACCCCAGGAAAAACCCGAATAGGCTGGATAGGCATCGGCGTGATGGGCTCGGCCATGGCCGGCCGCCTCCTGTCCGCCGGCCACTCCGTGAGCGTCTACGCCCGCTCCCCCTCGAAGGCCGCCGCTCTCCTCTCCATGGGCGCCCAACTCCACCCTTCCCCAACCTCCCTCGCCCGCTCATGCGACGTCGTATTCACCATGCTCTCACGCCCTCAAGACGTCCAAGAAATCGTCCTGGCCCAATCCGACGCCGTCCTGCCCGCCCTCGCCCCCAACTCCGTCCTGGTCGACCACACCAGCAGCCACCCGGACCTCGCCAGGCAGATCTCCGAACGCGCCCGCGCCCGCGGCCTCTGGGCCGTCGACGCGCCCGTGTCAGGCGGCGACGTCGGCGCCCAGACGGGCCGGCTCAGCATTTTCGCCGGCGGGGACCGCGGCGTCGTCGACTGGCTCGAACCCTTGTTTGCGATCACCGGTAGTAAGGTTTAATTACCTCTTTTCGGGTTTTCTTTACCGTTCTTTCCCGGGGTTAGCGTTTACTCCCTCCGTCCCTATTTGTTTGTCAAAAGGATAATAATTTACACGGGTTTTAAGAACGGTATAAAATAGTATTGATAATTGGAAAAAGTTGGTATAAAGTAGTATAGTATGGTAAAAGATGTGATTGATTAAGGTGAAAAGAAATAAAGTATGTAAGAGAATGGAATGATGAGGGTAAAAAAGTGGATATAAATGGAAAGTGGACAAATAAAAAGGGACGCCCGAAATGGAATATTTCACAAACAAATAGGGGCGGAGGGAGTATAATTTAACTATAAATATTGTATCTCTCGGGTTTTCTTTACGAATCTTTCCCGGGGTTAGGGTTTATAATTTAGCTATAAATATTGTATCTCGGTTAATGGGAAAACAATCAATGAAGAATCATATTTTGCTTGTTACATAAGGTGACGTACATGGGGGATTCCGGGAGCGGGCAGAGCTGCAAGATCGGCAATCAGATTGTGATCGGAGGGAGCTTGCTGGGGCTGAGTGAAGGTCTGTTCTTTGCTCAGGAGGCGGGTTTGGACAGGGAGAAGTGGTTGGAGGCTGTGAGGGGCGGGGCAGCTGGGTCCACCGCCATGGAGCTGTTCGGGAAGAGGATCGTCGAGAGGGATTTCGAGCCGGGTGGGTTTGCGGAGTATATGGTCAAGGACTTGGGGATGGGGATTGATTGTGTGGAGGAGGGAGGAGTTGGTGTCTTGCCTGGTGCCGCGTTGTGTAAGCAGCTGTATTCGGCTATGGTGGCTAATGGAGATGGGAAGCTCGGCGGTCAGGCCTTGATCACTGTCGTTGAGAGGATCAATGGCAAGTGAATTTGTTGTTTGATTGTGTTTTGCGCTGTTTAATTGTTCCCTATGCTGGTTTCTGTTGGATGATAATGGATGTGTGCTATCTAAATAAATGAACCCCAGCCCCCTTTTATGAGGAGCACATCTTGAGGACGTAAATTTGTTCATCTCCTACTGCCATTTTACATTTGATCTTTCTATTGTTACAAAGAAATACTATGTGCGAACACAAAAGAAAGAAAAGAAAAACAAAGATTTCCGACTCCAAAGGCGAATATATTCTGACTTTAATGTGGTCGCCTCTTCATGTCGAGGATGTAGGAGATAGGAGCCTTGTCAGTAAATACTCTTCTCCCACCTTTGGAAGCAATCTCCGACTTCCATGCAGGACCTAGAAACCATGAAATTGCAGCTCCCCCTAGCAGGCCTCCCACCTAAATCAAGTTGTATGTATGCCAGGCATGATAAGTATGATTGGTCAATGAAAAAGATCAGCAAATTTTGATAATTCAGCAAGCAGACTTGTGTCCGACTTCCATCAGATTTAGGCAAGATGTTTATGCTGAATATATAGTATCAATAAACCATCTGATCAAAACAAAAATAGTATCAATAAACCAAGTAGGCGGTTTACTTACATGTCCCCAGTTGTCAATTCCCCTCGACATAAGCCCAATAACCTGCATACAGGGATTAGATCATTGTCTCATACAATATTCAAAATTTCAAAGAATATAGGTTCTAAAACAAGCAGGTGTTGTTCTTTTTATTAGTAATACAGTGAATATTGGCAAGTATAATGCATGCTAGTTCTATAACAGAACCCAAAATTGTTCAGGGAAGCACTAAGAAAGTCCACGAACTCTAAAATATACCATGTTTAGGACAATTATACGTCCAATTTGTTGCAAATCCTCTGTGCCTCGGCCAACCACACCTCTATGCCGCATGACAAACACTGCAACTGATCCAACCTATGTATATATTGAACACTTTAGACAATAAGTGAGCAAATAGTAGTTGAAGAATACTTTGGTACATTATTGTCAACAGCACAAACTTCTACACATATCACTAAATATATCTTCTAACCAAATCTCACTTTTTTAGTAGCTCTCATCACTATATCCTCATCTCTATGTTATTAAAGGTAAAAGTGTTGAGCATTGAAAAACCTCCAAATATTGCCAATTAGATCTAATGGGTCAAAATATCGCCATTACATTCACTGCAAGCTCAGTAAATTGAAGTTTAATCGAACTCACCAACCCAAAAATGGCACCCGATGCCCCGACCGCTGGTGCTTTACACAAGCAGTAACTCATTGCAGTACCTGAGTACGGAAAATCCACTAGATCATTACGCATATAAAGTGGGACATGTTTCAGGGTCAAGACAGGAAAACAGTTATTGCAAAGAATTAAGGGAGTAAAGAGGCTATTACTTGCAACTGCAGAAGTGAAGTAAATTGCAAAGAATCTTCTAGAGCCAGAGAGAGTCTCCACAGCAGGACCAACAGAGTTTAATGAATAGCAGTTAATCTGGGAAATACTAAACCGTTTAGACCACAGAACTACTAAAGCAAGAAGGTGATGTTACATCCATCTTGAGCAATTTAATGAAATCAGACCAGGAGATGCCCAATATTTGCATGCAAGAACGAGGATGTGACCAGCCTCCATAACTGCCCTTGATCAATAAGGCTATTAATCTGTCAAAGGTTAAGCAATCTGATGATGAAAAGGTATCTTCAAAAACTTTTACGAAGCTATTTCTTCCATCATGGTCTAACCTTAGCTCCCCATAGCATTAACTTCCCTTGTGTTGCTATTTGTGCAACATAAAGCCTGGATAAGTACCACTTGATGAACTCATTTGTGCAAAAGTAAGATTAATGTGTGTGAAAGAAATCATGTTTAGTAAAATTAGTATACTTGATCCAAGTGATACTCACAGCACATTAGCAGCAAGCAGGACGTTCGTCCAGCGTCTTTGATAGGGAGATTTTCGCGATGTCTCAGGTGACGAGCTTCCTCCAGACCTTGTCTCTTGTCCAGTTTGTTTATCATCAAAGAAAAATGCTGAACACGTTGCTGATAGGGCATCGTTGGACCATGTAACTAAATTCAGCCCTTTCAATTTGATAGCCCTTCCATTCCAAACATCCTTCAATCCAGCATAATACCAAACACAGACAAAAAAAAAAAACATCAACATGAGATCCAAGCTGACCTAATAGACTCCAAAAAATGCATATCTAACTGCCAGTCACAGCAAATAGCAAAGTAATGACGAGCTTGGAAGAGATATAAACCAAAATCTACAAAACTTCAAGAAACAAAAACAAACATGGATGAATCACAATTTAGATTCAGTGCTTCTTAAAGACGAGCTTGGAAGCCCGTACGACAATCCGTTCATGGAAAGAACCAAAATGATGAATATCAACGCTCGGAATGATAATCAAGTGCCTTTCTACAAATCTTGTGCAATTGGCATAACCCGATCTAAATTGCAATTAACTCAGCATTGTTTATTGATCACTCCTAGATTATTTAATAGCAGAATGTAAATTTGAGAAGAAAAGAGTGAATAAGCCTGAAATTAAGGACGGATTATCAAAACAGCTAGAGGCATGGATGAATCTGAAATTTCCAAGAAACCGGATATCATCAGATTAGAGGTGGCTCAGATTGGAGCGATCAACTTGCAAGGTCACCATTGAATGACCTAATTAGGTCCCAAACGGGTTAAATAGAGCGATTAGGGGCAGAAAGCGGACCTGGAGAAGGAGGCGGCGAGTGAGGAAGTGGCCGAGGCGGAGGGAGGCGGCGGTGGTGAGAAGGTGGGAAGGCGAAGGCCCCGAATTCGAGATCGGGGACCAACCGCCGGGAAAGGGCAACAGGAGAGGCATCTCCCGTTGTGTTTTTTTAATCCAACTCTTCCCACGTTACAATCTTACTACTCCCCGGCCTTTCTCACAACATTCAAACCAATAAAACCTCAACCTTTGCACAATAACACCAAGGTGACCATGTAGGAGAAAGTGTGTGAAGTCCTAAATTACAATAGGAAACCTAGGACCCCACCTTTTTTTCTTTTTTCGAATGAGGTAAAAATTAGGGGTGTGAGTGGGTCGGGTCAGCTTCGGATTCGAGTCAATTAGGATTCCGATTAAATTCGAGTATTTGAATAATTGGGTCGGATCGGGTTGGATAATTTTAGATTAGGTATTTAATTAGTTAGGTAAAATCTGATTTTTTAGGCCAATTTCAATTGGATAATTCAAGTTTCGGTTCGATCAGTTAGATTTCTTATCGAATCTGGTTTCGTATTAATCGGATTTCAATTTTGACCATAGTTTGAATGATAGAATTCATCATTGACCTCTCTCATAGTCTAGTTTCGTATAGATTTTTCTCCGTGCTACACACGGAGCATCTTTTATTTTTTCCAATTTTAATTATCATTTACTTAATTTATAGACAATAATTTTCAAACATTCTTAATGTTTTAATCAAATAGTTTGCTATTTTTTTGCATGAATACTGTATTTTGTAATGTTATAAGTTTACTATTTTTATATTGTTTCAACTAATATTATTATATAATATATATAGTATATTTTGTAAATTAAGAAAAATACGAAGATATTTATTTTTTTCGGCCATCGATGAAGAATTCTATTATATATAATCTTTTAAATTTTCAATTATTAACTAACGAATTTAGTATGGAAAATTGTCATCCTACACGGATGCACATGTATATAAATAAAATTTCTTCAAATTTTTTTTATACTTGTATTATTGGTAGTTCTAAATTTGTCATCTAATGTATAATGTTGATCAAGTATAATATATATCATGATTAGAGGTTAATATGATCTAATATACTTGTATGACGTACCTTAGGGACCTATAATAAAAAATCTTATTATAATATTATATAATAAGAATATAATGACAAATACTAAAAACAAATATAAATAGTAAATGTATCTTCTTAATACATTTATAATGATAATAAAAAAATCATTATAAATTAGCCTTAATTTATAATTGATCAATTAATTTTAGATCATCTTAAAACATTAATTAAGATTTTCTATAGTGCAAAAAATAATCAAAAAATTTGTTTGAAGGCGAGCCGAACACATAACATATGGATTACTACATTTAAAGTGATGGATCAAAAAATTCATTATAAATTAGCCTAACTTTATTACTGACAAATTACTTTTAGATTATTTTAAGACATTAATTATGATTTTCTATAGTGGGAAAAATAATCAAAAAAACTGTTTGAAAGAGACTTGAACAGATAACATACGGATTAATGAAGGCAATTAAAAATTGATTAAATAGAAATTTGAATCCCAAACATTTGGGTTTTTTTTTAGCTCAACCTTTGGGCTTTTAAAGAAAGGAATTATCACTATATTATTGATGTCATTTTGATTTTGATTACATATTGTGTAATTATATAGGGAAGATTGCAATAAAATCTAATTGAACATTAAATAAGGATACCTCTTAAGTTTATAGTCTACTAGGAAGACAGGTCCGTGCTATCGCACGGGACATGAGTTTTGAATGTATTGAGATATGATGTCCGTGCTACGAGCTCTTTTTTATTTAACAACAATTATATGTATGACATTACATTTTAGGTAAATTACATGAAATAAATTCTAAACAATTTACTTAATATATTAAAAGTCGGTTATAAAAGCCGGTGATAGATTAAAGTGCAATGAACAGTAGGGACGAACCTCAACCAACAATTTAAAAGCATATAAACATGTACCACTTAAGAACACATACTTCAGTATTTGTTAATATATATTTGTTTTTTCATAGTTGGGAGTATTTGTTTGTCTCTCCCTACAAAAATCATCTCTTTCAAACAACGAAGATGTAGGATCGGCGTGTTAGAATACAGACCCTGATCCTTGAGGGATCAAAGAACTGGACAGCGGAAGCAAACAGGAAACAAGTAGCAAGCAGATTGCTGATCCTTAGCAGGGATCAATCTATCACGAAACGAAAACAACACACACAAAGGACACAATATTTAGAGAGGAAACCCAAAGCAACCAACTAGTCACTTTAGTAAAACCTCTACCTTCGTTAGAAGGATTTTGAATCACGTACTCCTGTTATTAATAATCACGAACTACACAAGTCAAGCAAGGATACCAACGTACCTAGACTCTTTCTAGTACTCTCCTAACTTCCTAGCCTAAAGAACGTATTATTAACTCAAAGTAGACCAAAATCCAACTATACCTCTGAAACCTGACATCTCACCAAGCTTCAATGTGTTCGAATCCTTCCGCAGTATCAACAAGTACGTCTGTTGTCACTGTTCCCTCAGACTGTGCTGATTGTTGATCCTCTGACCAACGATGGTGAAGCTTCTTCTCTTAAGCTTTAATGGCCGGTTAAGAAGCCTCCAACACTCCTTAAGGACGCCGCCTTTCTTCTCTTCGATGAAGTCTCCTTTTCTCTCTAGTAGAAGCACTCCAAAGGGTTCCTTTCGAACAAGTAAAAAACCTAAACTCTATTCCTATTTATAATAGACGAATAGGTCTGATATGATATTATTTTCTTGCCATAAAATAATATCTTTCCACCTCACAATCATCCATAAACGGATTTACACAATAAAATCTTCAACAAGATCTTCTATCATATCTTCTTGACTCCTTGGGTTCCAAGTAATGACCAAATCCATAAGATATGCTTCCCATAATTATTATCATCCTTTTAAAGATAATAACAACCTCTTCCAGCTGTAGATACACGTCCTTAATGAAGGAAACATGCTCCTTCCTTAAATAGACCTCTATCACGTGGCTGGCTGGCACATTGATCCCTCTTGGACCAATCTCTCTTTCTTCTCTTGTTCTCTGGTTCTCTTGTTCCCTTTGCACATGTTTTCTCCTGAAACACTTAGGCAAAACTCAAACCATTAAATCTTATGGTGTTTATCATCATCAAAACTCATGGGACTGATCCCGAGAGATCACTTGATTGTCTGACTGATCCTGAGGGAACATCAGTCCAACAATTTCCCCCTTTTTGATGATGACAAACCCATACATCAAAAATGCATATTATATCAAGTGAAGAACCATGAAACATGCACATGCACACACTAAGTAGAGAGAGTTGTTGTTCCCCCTCAAACCAATAACTTCTTCTGTTGTTGTTCCCCCTGAACGGAACACTGATCCTTACCAATCATGTTAGGCAGGACGTTCCTCCTTGGCATAAGCATAAAACTGCATCTCCTTGTGTAAGCTCATCTCTGCATTTTTCCTAACTTCCCCCTTTTGACATCATCAAAAGGTTAGATCAAACAGAGAATAACACAGAGCTACCACATTCTCAATTGGAACTACTAAAGTTATTTATGCCTGCAAAATTACCACACCGTCACATTGTTCCCAAAGCAAACATCATAATAGAGTTCAAAAGAATCAACAAAAGAACTCAACAAGACTTTGAAACAATTTTTGTGGGGGATCAACTGCTATGGAGTGAAAAAAAGGGTTCCAATCATGTCTTATCTACTAGAATAACGTTTCCCTAGTTACGTTTCAGGAGCTTAAGACCTCGATCCTCTTTCGCTTCCACCTTTGAACAAAACATACTATGTTTCATTCTTCTCTTTGTTGATCCTTGGGTAAGGAAACCCAACATCTCCTGTCGCATTGTTCCCTTTGGAACATCATTCAGCAACCTTCTTTTGAAGAAATTTTCACTCTTTTCTCTGTTGTTCCCTAGGGAATGAACTTCACTCTTTTCTTTTCTTTTGAGATAACTTCTCTCTTTTTTTTTCTCTCTCAATCTTTTCTTCTTTTTTTTTAAAAATCTCTCATTTTTCTTAACTCTCCCTGTTTTTCATTGGCACACACACGGCCACCCACACTTCTCTTCTTGATCCTTAGAACCTGATTATCCATCTTTTTCATTGATCCCTTCTGTAATAGGTACCACGCATCCTAGAGCATAGACATGATATGGAATAAAAACAGGCTGTGTTTGGATAACACGTTAAGGACAAAGACATATAATGTATCCAAACAAAATATGAGGTAGGGATTTTTTACATCCAAGGTAATTGATCCCAGTTGTGGGCTAACAAAAAAACGGGTTCATAGGGACCGTTTACTTGGACAAGGCTTTAGGGAAGGCTATACAACTGACTATCATTTCGGCTTATATCAAGGGTTAAACAAGATCAGTCAGTTGTCTCGGGCTCAAAGAAACGTGCTTTTGAGTTCAATCATTCTAGCCTCTAGCTATTAGAGCATGCAATGTTCCCAACTTCAAGTGCAATATTAGATCACACAACACAGAGACAACATGTAGCAGCCATTAGAAAGAACACAATAGATGCATAAATTCCCTATAAGATGCTACCTAATTAGCCAATCATTGGGGGAATAAAGGACCGGGACTCACTTACCTCAAGGAGATCATGCCTAGCAACATCCTTAGATGTTCATAGGACTTTCTATCCCATGCCACGGTGAAGACGTCCTCCATTTGGTCCTCATCTCCATCTCCCATGCGTCATCTCATTACTCTTAGGGAACGATCGGGATCATTCCCCCTCTGCTCAACATACCAACAACCTCCACTTCGAGGTTGTGAGGGATCATTCTCAGTGAAACACCTCTCCTTAGGTTGTTCCCACTGGTAGCACTTTGCAACCTCCTTTGAAGACGATAAACTTCTTCCATGTCTTCAAGCATTCTCCTTTCGAAGAGAGGGCGATGCACCATCGGGTGTCCTTTACTGTTCCCTTCGTGACTGCTCATCTTTTCCTGAAAAATCCTAACACAAATCTAGAGCACACCAGGCTCTGATACCAATTGTAGGATCGACGTGTTAGAATACAGACCCTGATCCTTGAGGGATCAAAGAACTGGACAGCGAAAGCAAACAGGAAACAAGTAGCAAGCAGATTCCTGATCCTTAGCAGGGATCAGTCTATCATGAAACGAAAACAACACACATAAAGGACACAATATTTAGAGAGGAAACCCAAAGCAACCAACTAGTCACTTTAGTAAAACCTCTACCTTCGTTAGAAGGATTTTGAATCACGTACTCCTGTTATTAATAATCACGAACTACATAAGGCAAAGCAAGGATACCAACGTACCTAGACTCTTTCTAGTACTCTCCTAACTTCCTAGCCTAAAGAACGTATTATTAACTCAAAGTAGACCAAAATCCAACTATACCTCTGAAACCTGACATCTCACCAAGCTTCAATGGGTTCGAATCCTTCCGTAGTATCAACAAGTACGTCCGTTGTCACTGTTCCCTCAGACTGTGCTGATTGTTGATCCTCTGACCAACGATGGTGAAGCTTCTTCTCTTAAGCTTCAATGGCCGGTTAAGAAGCCTCCAAAACTCCTTAAGGACGCCGCCTTTCTTCTCTTCGATAAAGTCTCCTTTTCTCTCTAGTAGAAGCACTCCAAAGGGTTCCTTTCGAACAAGTAAAAAACCTAAACTCTATTCCTATTTATAATAGACGAATAGGTCTGATATGATATTATTTTCTTGCCATAAAATAATATCTTTCCACCTCACAATCATCCATAAACGGATTTACACAATAAAAGCTTGAACAAGATCTTCTATCATATCTTCTTGACTCCTTGGGTTCCAAGTAATGACCAAATCCATAAGATATGCTTCCCATAATTATTATCATCCTTTTAAAGATAATAACAACCTCTTCCAGTTGTAGATACACGTCCTTAATGAAGGAAACATGCTCCTTCCTTAAATAGACCTCTATCACGTGGCTGGCTGGCACATTGATCCCTCTTGGACCAATCTCTCTTTCTTCTCTTGTTCTCTGGTTCTCTTGTTCCCTTTGCACATGTTTTCTCCTGAAACACTTAGGCAAAACTCAAACCATTAAATCTTATGGTGTTTATCATCATCAAAACTCATGGAACTGATCCCGAGAGATCACTTGATTGTCTGACTGATCCTGAGGGAACATCAGTCCAACAGAAGACATGTTTTAAGATCTTGAAACCTCTATATTACTCAAGTCAACTATAGGTTGCTTTTATCCAACATTACCAACCAACGTCTCTTCGCCTTGATGATCTTGTTACCTCTATATTACCCAAGTCAGCTATAGGTCACCTCCAGCTTTCGTTCTATATATATCAGGGCTTGCAAAAGATTGTTTTGCCACCTTCTTTGCCAAGGTTGCCAAAAATAAACTGATTAGAAACCCATTAAAAATGCTAACATACCAACCATATAGGAAGTGAGATAATAGCCTCTCTTCAAGTTCCTTAACATATGCACGTACTATTGTCTTTGTTAACTCGAGCAACACCAAGTTCAGCAGTGGCTACTCGCTTTGCAAACTTAAGGGTGCTAATGGTTTCTTCAATAACATTAGTTTCAACCTTATGTTAACAAACATAATCATCTTCGCTTGTCCTCTTGTAATCAAAATGGAAACAAAATTCTTATGTACAAAGTTGAGAGATTTTTGTGCCCTGAGCTGAAGTAAGCTAAAGGATTATCGTAAACTAACCAAGTGAGTCTTGGAGCAATTGTGTTAGCTTTCTATTATAGGGTACATGGGAGTTCTTACGGAATAGGGAAGAAATATCGCATCACCCAAAGCTGAGAGAGATTTGTTAATGTGTTGTGTTTCTTTTAATCTGTCTCTTGTCACCTCGGATTTGTCTACCCTTTCACTCCCAGCCAGGTTGACCAAATGCATGCAACCACAAAGAGTAGCACCAGACGTGAGGTCTCTTCCTTGGACATGAAAAATTAAGCAACTGCAAGATATATACTACGTAAGTTATTGTTCCCATATGACATACTCCAAGTTTAGTTACAGAATTATACCTATGGGAACGACTGCTCTAATAACATCATAAGCTGACGACACTTGCACAAGGGATGCATTCGACACATTGACTCCATTCAAAAAAAATATATGTGTACTCCGACTCCTATGTTCATATTTTTTCTTTTTTTGGTTGATACTCCTATGCAATGGGTTTATGACTTTAAGGGTTAGATTACGGGACATGAGTTTTAGATGTACAAAGATATGATGCCCGTGCTACGAGCTCTTTTTTATTTAACAACAATTATATGTATGACATTACATTTTAGGTATATTACATGAAATAAATTCTAAATAATTTACTTAAAATATTAAAAGCAAGTTATAAAAGTCGGTGATAGATTAAAGTGCAATGAACCTTAGCGACGAACCTCAAACAGCAATTTAAAAGCATATAAACACGTGTCTTAGCATGTATATCCGTAACCATTAAACAATGAAAACAAATGAAAGAATGACACGAGGATGAAGACAGGACTCCGAGCAAAGGTGTCTGTCCAAGAGGTCGCCTAAGAAATGAACCCGAGGATGGAAGAAACCCCATCAGAGCTATGCAAAACTAAATTTCGACGGATCCAAGCTCAATAATGGAAATGCATCGGGTGGAGCAATAATAAGGGACGAGAATAGAAACCTAATAGATGGCTCAGCAAGAACATATGAAAAAATAACGGTATTATTGGCAGAGACGATGGCGTTGTGGGATGGGGTGAAGAAGGCTAAACAAATGAATATAAAAAGGCTTGAGATAGAAGGGGATAACATCACAGTCATTAAAGCTGTTTCAGGATCAGTTCGTTATCCTTCAGAAAAAGAAAGAATTATTACAAACACTCTCGAATCCCTTCGGGAATTCGAGTCAGTTCGTTTTCATCATGAGAGCAGACAGTGTAATTCTACGGCTAATAAAATAGCGTTTTTGGGCCATAGTCTCTCATACGATTCCATTCGGAACCATCACGAGCTTTCTAGCTCTCATTCGAAAGGATGTTCTAAGATTCCCACCATCAGTCTATAAGGCAAGATCCTAATGTGTCAAAAAAAACATTCTTGTAACTAGGGGTGGGCACGGACGGGTAACCGGAAGTTCGGTTAACCGGATATTCGGTTACTAAATTATGATAACCATTACCGAACCGTTAAGAAACGGTTAACCGATATCGGTTAACCATGAAAACCGGTCGGTTAGTCGGTTAGTCGGTTAACCACTATTTGAAAGTGAAATTATTCATTTTAATGACATGCATTTTAACCGATAAATATCGAAATATATAATCA
The DNA here is from genome assembly GCA_934048045.1 of Polygonum aviculare. Taxonomy (NCBI): domain Eukaryota; kingdom Viridiplantae; phylum Streptophyta; class Magnoliopsida; order Caryophyllales; family Polygonaceae; genus Polygonum; species Polygonum aviculare. The sequence continues at coordinate 2,206,204 of OW204032.1, read as the reverse complement.
AAACACGTAGTCAAATACATTGTTGAAATACATAATTGGATTACATATCAAAGCATCGATCGAATTACATAGAGTTTGTTCACTGGAATCACTAAGATCAAAATACATAACTCAATCCCAAAACACTAATACATATTTCTTCATTCTTCCATAGCCTCATCGATTTCAATCGACGGTTAATTCTTCCATAGCCTCATCGATTTCAATTAACGGTTGCTCTAAAATAAGCTTTCTCATGCCTAAAAGTTATAAACAGTAACACAACAAAATAGTGAGTTAGACAATATAAATAAGAAAAGAAAAGCAAGCAAGATATAATACACTAACCTTCTTCCAAAGCCATATCCTCTAATTCAAGTAGGTTCTCCTCGACTGGAAAATGAGTACGCGAAGTACGCATTCAATCTTGACCACAAACTAGAGCCTCCACCACTTTAGGCGTCAGAGAAGTTCGAAAAGAATCAAGCACACGACCTCCAGTACTAAATGCCGACTCTTTTATTAAAAAATATATGACTAACCAGGTATTCAGAGAAAAGAAAGTATAGAATATATCTTTTATTTTTTGCAAATGTAAAATATATCTTTTATTAAAAAAGCCTAATACAATCAAATTAACATATCTATATTATTTTTTTCAAAAAAAATATATATTAATATTTTATTAAACGGTTACGGTTAACCGGTTGAAAATATATGACTAACCATTACCGAACCGTTAACCCGTTTAAAAGACCGGTCGGTTAGCCATAACCGTTTTTCCGGTTATTCTCGCCACAGTTAACCGGAAAAAGCTTTCGAATACCGGTTAAATGGTCGGTTAACCGGTATCCGGTTATTTTTGCCCAGCCCTACTTGTAAGTTGTAACCAAGGGACTGGATTTCCGGACTACGTTGAGCCGAACAAAGCCTTAGTTAAAAGAGGGACCGGAATAGTGCGGGGATCACAATTGGGGCGTGCTTCTGCGCGCAACTACACAGTCACTCTCTCCTCTTCGTCTTCCCATGGCCGCCGCCGCCGCTTCCGCATTCTCCCTCTCCCCCCGCCACCGCCTTCCCCTTTCCGCCCTCCGCTCCGGCCACCGCCGCCTACTCCTCCTCCAATCCCAATCACCTCCGTCCACCACGTCCAGATCCCTCACCCGAACCCTAACCTCGAACCGCGACCTCCCTCCGAGCCCCCCTCCTCCTCCGGAAGAGCCCCCCTCCGCCGATCGCAAGTCGCTCTCCGTCATCACCGCCGAGGTCTTTCTCGGCATCGCCTCTCGTCTCATCAAAACCCTAAAAGGCCCCGCTTCCACCTCGGTTTCCGTCCCGATTTGGGAGGACTCGCCTCGGAAGGACCTGGATTACGAAGACAAGATCGGGGCCTTGGTGGAGGACTCGTCTCAGCCTGGCGTGGTCTGGGAGCAGAGAGTCAAGGATGTCCAGGCCGAGAAGCTCAGGAAGAAGGTCTCTAGCCCTGGATTCAGTTTCTCAGCTGCTGGTCTCTTGTTTCCCTACCATCTCGGTGTTGCTCACTGCCTTATTCAGAAGGGATATATCAAGGTTTGTCCTGTTTTTTTTATGTCTACTGATTTTCTGGACTTGCCAATCTTGAAAAGTGTTATATATTGTAATAAGTTATTAGATTATTCCTTGTCCGTTGACAATTCAGGGTTTTCTGTGCATGAATTGTTACTTTATTAGGGGAAGACTTCAATTTTCTATGATACTTGAGGAGACTTGTATGCAACTTTCTGTATTTCAAATGCACAAATTGAATACTCTGCTCGTTAGATGAGGAAGGTCCATTAAAGGTTGGATGAATAGCTGTGTCAAATACTGTCATTTGGGGACTTTACTTGAAAGTTGATTCTGATATGGTAATACTGCTGCTTACACTTGCTCAGAGCATGAAAGTGTTGGACCTTCCAGATACTTAGAGGATGATTAATGATGCATTAAAAATTCTAAAAACTCGCTGTGATGTGTCTGTTGTCTGTAATAGACACTGCTGTTTTCTGCATTTGCTTGGTTCATGCTCTCTATGTTTAAGTCGTCATGATTTTTTTTATATCCTCCATATTGGTTTCAGTAACTATAGTTGTTTTCTACATTATCTCCTGGAACAGGAAACCACACCCTTAGCTGGTTCCTCGGCTGGGGCAATTATCTGTGCGGTAATTGCCTCCGGTAGTAGTATGCAGGAGGCCTTGCAAGTTACCAAGCAGCTAGCAGAAGATTGCCGGCTCAATGGGACTGCATTTCGCCTTGGGGTAAATATTAAGTTTGAATACTATTCTAGGCACTTTCCATATATTCTATTATAAGAGTGAGTAATTGATTTTATCTTCTATTCTGAACTCAGGCTGTTCTGAGAGAGATTCTTGAACAATTCCTTCCTGACGATGTTCATCTTCGATGTAATGGTAGAGTTCGGAGTAAGTGAACCTTGCCTTGCCTTTTTTTTTTGCTAATTTTTAATTGTAAAAAATGTAAAGAATTTCTCTGTGTCCTACCCGGAACATGTACAGGACTTGGATATGAGGCTACAGTTTTACTCATTGAAGTTCCAAGGAATAGACGTGGTTATGCCAATTATCAGCTTTAGTCTTATTCTAGATAAATCGAGTGCTGGTCATTTAAAGCTATTCAAATGAGAGTTCTTTTGTAAATTGCTCTTCATTGTCCTATCAATATGTTTTTCCCCCTTTACGCGGTATGAACTTGGTATCTGCATCTCCTACATACAGTTGCAGTAACTCAGATCCTTTGGAGGCCTAGGGGCCTGCTGGTAGATCAGTTTGATTCAAAAGAAGATCTTATCAACGCTGTCTTCACTTCTTCCTTCATTCCAGGGTAAGGGATGACAGATGCCACCTAAAATTCTCCACATTAAAATGTCAAAGAAAAATAGCTGACAAGATATTATTTTAGTTATCTTGCTCCAAGACCAGCAACTATGTTCCGAAACCGAGTTTGTGTTGATGGAGGGTTGACCCTGTTCATGCCACCAACTTCTGCTGCAGAAACGGTATGGTTTACCATCCAATGGCATCTCACCTCAAAGCTGTACTTAGTATGCTTAAAGGACTTTGTTTGGGCTGTGACAAGGGAATCAAAAAATGTATTGATTCAGATGTTGTCAGCTGAAACTATGTCATGAGTGTGATTTCCTGTTTGTCCCTCCTTACAGGTACGCATATGCGCCTTCCCTGCAGCTACGTTGAGATTACAAGGAATTGGTATCAGTCCTGATTGTAATCCGGACAACAGACCTGGCACACGGCAGGTAATCCTGTCATCATTGTTAACATTTTAGTTTAAATAGTTTTTGAACCCATGATAAATGACAACGTGCTAGAACATTTTGCAGCTGTTTAACTGGGCACTAGAACCAGCAGAAGATCTGGTGCTGGACAAGCTGTTTCAGTACGGTTACATGGACGCCTCGGTTTGGGCAGACGCAAACCCTGTGGACACGATAGTTACAGAAGCAAATATCTGATTGCGGGATTACACTATGGATAACAGAAGCTGAACCTGTGCAGGAAAGTGTTTAATATTATCATCCATGAAAAAACACACAGAAGGGGGGATATTTCATCATTCTTCCCAGTCTTCATACATTATAACCGGTTAGGTATAAGTATAGTTTTAATTTAGAGCAGAATTAGTTATACGAGGGGGAGCAAAATGGCCACATCTAATTGGAATAACAAGCCTTTGCCCTCGCTGTGCATCTTATGATTCTTATCGTGTATTTAAGCTATGTTTATATTCATTGATTTACGAGTAGCAAGGGTGTTTATGATATATGAGTAGAAGCTAGCTGTGGGCCAAGTTGCATGATATCGTATTGGTTGGACTTGGTTACAAGTGAAAACTAGCAATAGTGCAATACCGAGCTAGATAATCGCGATAGAGATGAAAGACACACAAAACATCAATCAAAATGCCATCTTGATATGAAAAAATAAAAGCGAGTTGTAAAGTCTTTTTTTTTTTTGATGAAAAGAGTTGTAAAGTCTTGAGGGAGAAGGAAAAGGAGCTGAATTGCTCATACCAAAGATATCTATTGCAAACTAATATATAAATGTGACCCTAGACCTAACAAAGATATGTAAGGTTGTGATGACTTGGTCAAAACGTCTGCTAGCTGACGATGAGATCGAACATGGAAGGTTGTGATTAAGCCCTCTTGCACCGACTCCTTGATGTAATGACAGTCCACACGAGGTGCTTGGTGTTCTCATGGTAAACTGGGTTGTCAACGAGTTAAAATATTGTGGTCCATAAACGTGTGTTTAAATATGTCATAGTCTCCCGATTGATATGAACTACTTGGAATCTGGTTTGGATTCACCAAAACTCATACCAAGTGGTTGCGTTTATGAGAGGGATGAGAATGAGTAATTAGTTGATTACCATTCCAGCAAAATATGTCATACTCAACCCAAAAGTAAGGTATGGTTGATTCCCTCTCTGAACTTCTTCCTCTTGGTTGTTGATTCCAAGTTTGAACCAAACGCAAATTTAAATTGATTCCTTATTTCAACCTGATTTCTGATCTCAAACCGATTCTAAGAATCGTACTAAATGGACTAAGGGCCTGTTTGGTACGATGCCAGGAATCGGATTGTAATGAGGTATCGGACTGATTAGGAATGACTCATAACCTGAGTTTTAATAAAGTATGTAATCATGTATATTTTATGGGAATGAGAATGGGAATGGGAATCACTCATAAGTCATACCCAACCCTACGATCAAAATAAACACATCAATGAGTTTAACTCGTTCCATTCCTTGCACCAATGGTACAGAAACAAACAGGGCTAAAGGACTTTCGCACATCCGAAAAGAAATACTCCTCCGTAATATAAAATTTTGGCGGCCGGGGTGACTCGGTAATTAATGTACGCCTCCTCATAACTCATAGCTCACAATTTGTTACTTGGCTTTAACTTTTGTTCCGGCGAAAGAGAGAGAGAGGGCATCGTAAAATTCCCCCAATCGGCACCTCTGAGTCGCCGAGAGGTAATTCACAAACCTTCTTCCATCCCTTTCCATGGCGTAATCGCGTAGCCAAACGATCAAGCGAGGCGGCAAGGGATGGGGAAGAACCCTTTCTGTTTCCGCCGGACGACCAGCCGCCGTCGCGGATCAAGAAAGGCGACCGAAATCTCACCGGCGGCCGGTGTCTCCGCGCCTGCGATCGAGCTGGCTCCTCAGTCCAATCCCAACGAGATCGCTCCCGTCGCCGGAACTAGTAAGCCGAAGAAGAAGACCGGAGGAGCCAGGCTGTGGATGAAGGTCGATCGGACTGGACAATCCGAGGCGATCGAGTGCGATAAAGGTGCTATCATCAAGCGCGTCGCGATTCCTGCTAGGGATTTGAGAATTCTCGGTCCTTTGTTCTCTCACTCTTCCAATATTCTTGGTACTTTTCTTGTCTCCCTCCCTCCTGTTGCCTTACATGTTCAATTCCGACTTTACTTATTCCAAACTTGAACCCTAAATTCAAAGATTGGGAAAGATTATCAATAGAACTCAAGTTGATACGGAGTAACCGGATAGGAACCGAGTTAGGAGCTCGGAGAGCTCGAAGAACCCGATTTCAGATAACCTAGGGTTAGTGTAAGATTAGAAACACCAAGCGAAGAGGAATACCTGCGATTGAATCAGTGATTCATGATTGAATGAGAGAAATTGGGAGATTGAGAAGGAGTGTGATTTCATTGATGATCTGGAAGAGCTACAAACGAGAGGTTTATAAACCTAGTTTAGTGAACCGGAATTCATAAAATATACTAATTAAAATAGATTTTACATGTAAAATCAAATGCCATATTAATTCGCACTGTAACACAAGTCCCTTGCATTCTACGGAGAGGCCGTCATGTGGTCTTATGTAGACTTTGTTGAGATGACTGATACCGTATTGTTTGTTGCTATGTTTTCTTTATCTTTTGGAATTGGTACTTCTTTGTTTAAACTAAACCAGAGGGCTTTTGATAGTCAGGGACTAATTAAGTTGAGTGTGATTCTCATAATTGTAGCTAGGGATAAAGCTATAGTTGTCAATCTGGAGTTTATAAAGGCAATAGTTACTGCTGAAGAGATACTTCTGCTTGATCCAATGCGCCAGGAAGTTCTTCCTTTTATTGATCAGCTTAAGAGACAGCTTCCCCTGAAAAGCACTTCGAAGAGTCTTGAGGCAGGGCTTACAGATCCTCAGGATAATGAAGTGCAACATGAGCTTCCATTTGAGTTTCAAGTGCTGGAGATTGCACTTGAAGTTGTGTGTTCGTACCTGGACCTTAATGTGGCAGAGCTTGAGAAGGATGCCTATCCTGTGCTGGATGAACTGGCTAGGAATGTCAGTACCAAGAATCTAGAGCGTGTGAGAAGCTTGAAAAGTAATCTCACCCGCTTGCTTGCACGGGTCCAGAAGGTACATGAATGCACTTATGTCATTTTCTCTCTTATAGATTCGCCAGATCTCTTTTCCATTGTGGTTTGTGAACACCAAGTTCTGCATTGTTTTATGTTAAAATGAAAAAGGATATCGTCATTAAATGAACAAGACAATGGAAATAACTATGTAAATCGGCATACTTACCCAGTTAACAACCACTTTGTACAGTTGTACATGAATCTCCACAAGTTGCTAGTGTTAATGTTTGACGTACTTACATTGCTTTGATGGTAGATGATATGCATTTCCTTCCCAAATCAGTTAGCTGTTTCTCAGTCATAACCAACAAGCTCAATCTTTTGTATCCACAAGGGATGCAAATTAATGCACCTATCCTGGTCTTCTTGAATAAATGATGCTCTTATATTGAGGAAAACTTTCCATAGGTTCGTAGATAATTCTTCATTCAAAGTGACATGCCTGTCTTCCCCGAACAAGATTCCTTAAATTACGACATTGTTTCTCTGCATTTATTGTTAACACCCTTATAGTGAGAGCAAGGGTGTTTAGGTTGTGACGTAGTGGAAGTTCTCAGTTCCAAAGGTGTATTGTGGCTCTATAGGGCCTTCTCTTGTACTAAATAATGTGCTACTATTGAAATATATTTTACATGTACTGATTGCTCGAAGTAAAAGCATCCATGCCGGTGTGGGATCGTGGCACTATAAGATTCTGTGTTCCTATCCATTTAAATGCATCTATTAAACTAGATCGTCAATTGCTTCCAGTGTGTGACACCTCACAGAGGAAAGAGGTTTCTAAAACATAAAAAACAATATTAAATGGGATCAAGAACATTCAACTCACATGATAACTTGTTTGCCAAAAAGCAGCTGATTATTTGTCTTGAATTGCGAAGTCACAAACAAGCTGCTTAGAGTTTCTCATTATTATTACTTAGTATATATATCGATGTCACTCCATGCTTTCTGTGTTTCTTTTGTATATTGGTTAGTTGAATGGAAAGATTTTACCTTCTTCAGTTTCCATATTTACAATTCTGAATCATACAGACTTTATGCTTGTGAGGAATCATATAACTTGGTGGCCATGTGGATTATTCTCACCACACAGGAGTGATTGCATGTTGGCAGGTACGAGATGAAATTGAGCATCTATTGGATGACAACGAAGATATGGCACAGCTGTATCTCACGAGGAGATTGATCCAGAATCAGCAATCTGAGGCTTTGTTGGCTGCAACAGCTTCAAATGCTCATGTTCCTGTACCACATCATCTTGCACGAATGAGTTCAAACAGGAGTGGAAGTGTGCTGACTAGCAACCATTTAGATGATGTGGAGGACATTGAAATGTTGCTAGAGGCTTATTTCATGCAGTTGGATGGGACTCGCAACAAAATATTGTCTGTAAGTATCATACTCTCCTGGAATTCCACACTGGACTTGAAATAGGAAAATTGGTCTTGCAACTCATCTAACTAATGGCCGGTTTACCTTTATATGCTTTCCTGATCTCATGGTTTTGTTTAATTTCTTATTTCGGTTCTCTTTGCTGTCGGGGGGAGATAATACTTCCTCTGTTAAGCTATACATGTCGTTATAGGATGTCTTATCTTTTTAAAGATTTTTCACCTTCTATTATATATTTATGTTTATGTAACTGATTTTAATCAATGGGATAATATAGGAAAGAACTGTAGCAAAATCTGTCCAATGACAAGTATTGCTTAAGGAGGGAGTATTACATTAGCAATTGCCTGCAGTGATATCAGATTAGTTCAAGTAAATTATCATTGTGGACATAAATAATGCAGTTGAAGTAGTGACTGTACACAGACAAAATTATAGCACAGATAATTTGCATTTCATTTGGAGAATATATTAGTGTGTTAGGCTGTAGGGCTTAGAAGAACCTTTTTGGCATTTTCATTCGGTTTTTGTTTGGTAGATCTTTTCCTGTTTGGCCTTTCCGAAACATCATCCTGACTTATTTTGGGGAAGCGAGTCCCTATGCCTTGGCCCCTTCAGATCCTACCTGAAGCGGGGGAATAAACTGAGTGGAGGTTGTTGTTGTTAGAAGAGATCGCCTTCGTTTTGTAAAACTATGGCTATATTGTTTATTTGCAACAATGACATAGGATCTTTTCCTCAAAATAAAAAAAAACAATGACATAGGATCTGGATGAGTTCAAGGGGACGTTTGGCATCTTTTCTCACTGCAATATGCTTGGAGTGCACTTTAAAACAATATATGGTTTTGCTAAACTTACAATAACAAGAAATAAAATGTTTGTCTCTACCAAATTGTGAATAATGATTGGTCTTTTATAAACATTTTCTTGCACACATTGTCAGTTCCAAATCAAGAATGTGTTCTTTTGTGATGTACCATGGTATCGATTGAAAGCTTGGTTAAGCTTGCATCTTTCAGTTGAAATAACACTTGAAACTTTAGTTGGTCTCCAGAAATTTCCTTTCCAGTCTTTTCCAGTTGTTCTATGCGACTTCTAACAGAACCAGATTTCAGGTACGAGAGTACATAGACGACACAGAGGATTACGTGAACATTCAGCTAGACAACCAACGTAATGAGCTCATCCAGCTGCAGTTGACATTAACAATCGCATCATTTGCTATAGCGCTGGAGACTCTCATTGCCGGGATGTTTGGGATGAACCTCCCTTGTTTTATGTTCCAGACGAAGGGGGTGTTCGAGTATTTTGTGGCAGTTATCACAGCCGTGAGTGTCCTGGTTTTCTTTCTCATTCTCGGCTACGCTCGATGGAAGAAGCTTTTGGGCTCTTAATGTCCCTCTATGCTTTTGTTTTTCCCGTCGGCTGATCGACTTCCATTGACCTGTATACCCTGTCATCTGGTGTAAAGCTTATGAGTGTATTATTCGGGTGCATGGCGTATTGGTGTATAAGCTTTGCATATATAAAGGTCAGCATCTACAACCATGAATCCATGAGACTGCTACAGTGAAATACCTCTTTACTTTTTCCAACTCTCTTTCTTCCACGTCATCTATGCAATCCAATTTCATTTTTACTCACATTCCATGTAACTCATAAAAACCATAATTAAACAATTCATATAACACCTTTTTAAATCCAAAAGTATAAAATTAATTTTAAATTAATTAAATATATGGAATATTAGTGTCTATAGATAGATTAAGAAAACAAGAATTATGATGATTATTTTATTTTTGTAATATAAATTGCCATAAAAAAAAAGCAATCTAAAATTTACTATATTTAATCATCTCCACATTTGTCACGTGTCACTTGCCAAATATGTGACAAAGTTACTCTTTCATTTCAAAACGCAGTGTTTTTTTTTTTGAATAGGTAAGAATTCGGGGTACCAAATGAAATTTGGTAGCCCGAGAGGCCGTTAAACGGCAGCCAAAAATGGCTAGGAGGGTCAAAAAGAGCCACACATGGCAGACAGAATATACTAAGGATAGCATAAATTCTCAAAAAACAAAAGCAAAACGACATTGGAATCGGGGTGAGTCAAGCACTAAGGAAATCTTAGCGTCGCAGGCATCAAGTCGACCCATCCCGGGGTGTGCGAAATGGACAGCTGACGTTCCCTCCACCGAGATGAAGGATCTTCAGAGGCCCCAAGCACCAAGCAACCTGGCCTAGCACAACTCGTTCCGAAAATTCCAACAAAGCTTTTGCTCTTCGAAAAATTTATGCGTAATTAAAGTACGAGTAATTCTGTCAAAAGTATCCAAAACTACAGATCAAGCTTTTATTCCTTGGAGGCCAAGCATAATTATTCAAATATTCAAATATAAAAAATAATTGATTTATTCCTTGGAGGCAAAGCAAGCAAAGAGTTGAGGGTGATGATTGTACGTCGCAAGCACCATCTCTTTGTTTCCTTTCTTTGATTACTCACTAATTTTCAATTCCCTGGTTTGGAGGTTAAGGTCTAAAAGCTAATAAACAGCCATATTCTTGATTTTACAAATTCACAAGTATTCCAAAGAAAAACCAAGAGAACATCTCTTTTTCATAACAAACATCGATCATGATGTAATTATGTTCCAAAATGGCAAATAGAGAAACGAAACAAGAAAGAGATAAATTTCTCATGGACAACAAATAGTTCAGCCAGTAAAGTTGAAAAATCCAATTTCATGTTTCCATTGATCTTGTTCTTTTTGGTACCATATGAAAAGGCACTAAACTTTTTCACAAGTGCATCCTCTGTACCTCCTTAATCCATCCTCCGTATCTCCTTAATCATTTCATTGAGGTTGGACTGTTACTAAATTTTTCCTGGGACAAAAAAATAACAGAAGCATATTACCAAGAGAGCAATTTTTGGGTTGGATTATCATCAAATTTTCAGCAGATTATGGGATAGATTCAACAGAGGTCTTGTATGTAGGCTACAAGCCCAATTGTTGTTCACTGGAGCAGCACAACTACAGGTCTAGACGACCGTAGCATGCTCATACTCGTCTTGTTCAGAGTCGTCTTGTTCAGGGTTGTTCAAAAGAACAGGTTTTTCATGAGATTGTTTTTTTCATGAGATTGTTTGTTTTCGGAGCGAATGCTCAAATTTGTAGAGATTGCTAGATATAGCAATCAATTGTTCAAATTCAAAAAGAAATGTTCTTGACAACAAAGAAAGAAACAACCTTGTTTCTTCTGCGTATGATGGTTGGGATAAGAGAAGCTCCTCTCCAGCGCCGTCCTTAAATCCCCCATGGTCTTCTGCTCCGCCTCCTTTTCGTGATTTTTAAGCCTCTTTCTCCAATTTTTCCTCCATCGCTCGATTCGTCGAATCTCTAGCACATCACAGTATTTTCAGGCAAAAGGCTAGGAATGATTTTCTTAGCGGCTTTATGCTTGAAAATCGGGAAATCTTTGAGCTAAGAGGGCTCAGATCTGGCTAGAAAGAAGATTCTAGGGGAGATTTGAAGAGGGTAGTTCATTACAGCTTGCATCATATGAAAAGGTATGAAAATTTGGGGCTTGAGGAGTTAGGGTTTTTCATCTTGGGAGCGTTTTTCAGAGGTCGGGGTTTTGGTACGGAGGAGGAAATACGACACTATTTTTTCTCTTGCAACTCTCATACAACAGTTGCAAAATTTGCAACTTCGCACCTCGATGTACCCCCACTTTCTTTATTTTATTATTTTATCTGACTTGACACAACTCCACTTTTAATCGTTGTAGATGGCCTAAGGAAACAAGTTGTGCATTATTTATTTTAATAAATACAAAAAAGATATTAATTTTAAAATTCTAAGCAACCAACGTTTAGGTCTCGTTTGGTAACACTGTCGGAATCGGAATGAACCATTCCAGAGATATGTTGTTTGGTATGCTGTCGGAATGAACCATTCATGATAAATATGGTTTAAATTTCTTAAGATTTAGGATTCTTAATTATGATGTTAAGGGTTTATGACTTTTAGAAATTCTAATTTAAGGTTGCGGAGTTCGGATTCAATATGAACAATTATAATTCTTGAAATCAATGATACTTGCTATTTCGGTTGGAATCAAATTAGCCTGTAACCATGGAATGAGCCATTCTTGGGAATGAAATTGATTCCAAAATTTTCCCAGCCAAACATTATACTGGAGAAAGGATTTGGATGAAGAATCTACATTTTTTTTCATATTTTATATATCTCATACCTTGATAGTGTATATATCGAATAATAATTGTTTCCATTTGCTGATGGTTTCCACTTTCCATACGAATAGTCTTCAACATCTCTAGTAACCGAAATTTGACCCATCAAACTTCTATATGGGAAACTTACTGACATCCATCTTCAATTGTAAAACCTAGCTCTGATACCAGTTGTTGGGGAATTTTGGATAGTTCAAGCAATTTGATGAATAAAAAAGCGAAAACAACAAAGAACACACACAATTGTTCACCCAATTCGTTAAAAGGACTACGTTTCTGGTGGGCACTACCAAGCCAGGGATATTTACTCTCAATTTTGTGGATACAATTATAATTGATATTGATAAGTATTTATAAAGAACTAAACGAATAGCCAACTTGTACCCAAAGTCCGAAACCCTAATCCGTGGCACAAGCCAAAACTCGAGCAAAACCACTTTGGCCCACTTAGTCTGCGCTTTACTGACAAAGGTTTTGTCGTCAAAGCACAACCTAGCGCCCCCAAGACACGGGGACGCTATCGCCGTCCCCACGCTTTCCGCTCCAGAGCCCTGACGCTCAAATCGCGGGTGCAACCACCAAACGCGGGCACGATAAGCCGGGCCGCGGGCGCGGATGCTGTCTTCTTCATGAAACTCTTCGCAGCTTCAAAAACTCGGGCAATCGCGGCCATAGCATAGCCATTGTTTTGAGCCACCTCGAGTTTCCCTTCACTGTCACCTAAAAATCGTCATTTCCACCAATTTCTTCCCTTCGGTCTTCGAACCCCCAAATTAGGCTTCATACTCAACATATATATTAAACACGAATGAAGGTTGCAACTGTAAGCCAAAAAGCATAAAACATTTAAGCCAAAAAAAGAGAAAAAAAATACAATTTACCTACAACCAATTTCAAATTTTCACAGATGAAGGTTGCAACTGTAATGGTGCCGGGATAGGTCTTGAAGGTGGACATTCTTGCAGGGATGAGCGGACACTCCATCTAGTCCTAGAACTCGTCATCTCACCCCAAAAATAGAAAAAAAGTGATGAAGGTTAGGATTTCGACCTTGAGAGACAAAGGGAGCATCAGGGTGCCGAAGACGGCATAGGTGAGGTCGATGGAGGATTCGAGGCCAAGTCGAATGTCGATGCTCGTTATTAAACTTTGGGTGAGAGAAATCGTGAGAGTGGGAGGAGATAAGAGGAGAGAGAGGTGTGATCAGAAATTTGTGGGAGCGAGAAAGTCAGGAAAGAGAGAAGGAGGTGAAAGGAAAAATAAATAATTAAGTAAGACTTTTATATTTGACAAGGGCGAAAATAGTGAACTTAAGTAGATGCCGTTGCTAAAATTAGTGACACTTTCCCTAAATTACTCCATGTATTCAATTTTTACAAAGTGTGGAATTCCTATATTTGTCCATGCAAAAAGTTGAAGCTTACAACTAATGAGCCTGACTACTCACAGACTTGTTATAGGCAGGCCCAAGTTCATCCATTCGGGTAACTTAGTGAGGGAAGAAGAGAGATAGAGAATCACGAGTTTGGAGAGAATCGTTCATTGCCGACAAAAATCTTATCTGCCTCCTCAAACACTCGTATACCCTAGAACTAGAGAAATCTAGAATCAACTGGGTAACTTGGGAGAAAGAATTCTTCACCCACGGTATGTATCTATAACTCTATAAGATCCAAATTTGATCGGTTGAGCTTTTCGTTCTTAGTTGAAATTTTTCTATGTTGAATTCGCGGGTCTTGTTTGTCGAGAAATATCGATGTTTGACTGATTATAACCATTTATTTTACTCAGTGATGCAAAAGACCAATGTAATTGATGGTTGCTTGTTTGTTATAAGAAGTTGAGGATCCAACTAGCGCTCCTTCAATTTTAAATGTAACCAAGTGTAACTGCTTAATTGTTATTCCTTAGCGTTGGAACTTTGAACCCGTGGAACCGAAAACCGAACCTATTAATCGAGCAGTTCGGTTACTAAAACTTTCTAAGGCAAAAAATTACGGTTCGGTTTGACAATGAAATTGGAGTTTGGTTTTCGGTAGACTTGCAAAAGTGACCCGAACCCGAAATGCAAACCGACTCGAACCGGGTCCAAAATTGGACCCGAATGACGAAAAATGAACAATCCGAACATGACCTAGACCCGATCTAAGACTTACCCGAACCGAAATGATCCGAATAAAATAGAATCCAAAACCGTCCGAACTGAATTGACCCGATCCAAAATTACCCGAACTAAATTTGACCCCAAACGACCCGATCCGAAATGTCCCGAAATCATCCGAACTAAATCTTAAGAGTAGGTATACTATTAAAAATAAAGGGAAATAAAAAATAGAAAGTAATGGTAGAAAATATTAGAATGGTACACACAAACAATGTATAAGAAAAGGCCGAACAAGTACATCTACACAAGGTCAATTAGTCACTATGGTGGGGCAAGACTTACAAGTGAACACAACTTATAGGATTCGAATATGTGATGATTTGATGTAAGAGTGGGCAACGTGCCACTAGGCTAAGGAGAGTTTCTTTAACACTCATGAAACAATTATATTAAAATACTTGTAATATTTATATTTTGATTTTAAAAAGGAAATACTTTATGCATTTTAAAAATACAATTAGTCAAAAATATTTACATTTATTAAAAGATACTCAAATATACATACACTTAAAATAAGAGTGTATTTATGAATGATAAATATGAACATTAAGTCATTAAGTATGAATACGAACATTCTAAGAATACTCTTGTGTTTCGTATAAGTTTAGGTGAATCCGAAATAACATGAAGCATTGTAATTGTAAAGAAAGCGAATCCAAATAACACCCGAATCGGAATTGATTCGATCCGAAATTATCTAATTCAAAGCAATCCTAAGAGGGATCCATATCCTCCGTCCCATAAACCCGTCCCCAAACCCGTCCCATGAGTTTTGATTGGTCCAAAGTTGCAAATTAGGCTTTTTTTTTGAGTTTTCTATAGTTGCAAATTGAGAATTGGACCAATTAAAATTCATGGGACGGGTTTAGGGACGGCTTCATGGGACGGAAGATTTGAGTCCTCCTAAAAGGACCCGAATCGAACTAGACCCAAAAGTGAACAACATCCGATCCGAATTAATTCGATCCAAACTAATCTGAAATATTACGACGCGAAAACGACTTGAATCCGAATTAAACCCAAGTCCGAACAACATCCAAACCCGAATCAAACCGAACCGAACTGAACAAGACCCAAAATAATTGTTTAGCCTCAACGGACCCAATCCAAACCTGATACGAAGAACCCGTTTGACAGGTCTAGATTTCGGGTCTATTAAAAAACAAAACAAAATACCCGTAATTGCAATATATCGCTGAAACGTGCATACACCTCGAAAAGCCCCATTCCAAACCTCCCTGCGAGTCCGAGCCCTAGCCTCCTCGTCCTTGCCGGAGTCCTCGCCGCCAGCCCGCCTGTCCTCTTCTCCAGCCCGCCTCCTCGTCCTCTATAATCGCAACTCCACATCGCCGGTAAGAACTTAATCCTATAAACATGAATGGTTGTTGCCTAACAGCTTCCATTGCATTTATCCATTATTATGTATCTCAACTGCTCTTTCTATATCCCCGTTTATGCATTCTGTGTGCAGTTTTGGATGAGTTTTGATGGGTTCCTGCAGATTTGTTTGTTAGTCATATGCTTAAAGAAGAAAGTTCTAGTTCAATTTTTTTTTATGCAAGTTATGCAATGGCTGATGTTATAGGTTTTGGCAGAATTCTAGTTACAATTGATGGGTTAAAAACACAGCTAGGTTTTTGCTCAATGTTTCATTGAAATTATGACGTGAATGCCAATGAGAATTTTATGCTTTTTCTTTTTGTAATTACCCTTGATAAGAAGGAGAAAGGAATGGCACTGTGATGAATGTTTTTTTGTTGATCCGTTGAGGAGTGTCATGTTTGTTATCTCTGTGGAAGATGTAATGGACTTTTTTTTGTGACTTTAGGAGGCATTGAACTTGCTTAATGAGTGCCGCTTCCAGATCAACTAGTCTAAGATCAGCTTTCTCGCACTGCGTTCAGCAAGTAAGAAACTATGATTATCATCACTACCTTTGTCTCCTTGAGCTTCCACCAGAGATGCGAAAGGCTGCATTTGCAATACGAGCCTTCAACGTAGAAACAGCAAAGGCAATGGATGTTGCTTCTGATCCTAGGATTGGCCTCATGCGCCTTGTTTGGTGGCGAGACACCATAGACAAAATCTTCCAAAACAAGCTAATTGAACACCCTATTGCCTCAACTCTCTCATGGGTAATAGCTGAGCATAAACTAAGCAAAGCGTGGCTGAAAAGATCCGTTGAGGCACGCATTAAAGATGCTCAGAGAGAACCCGATGAATTCCCAGAAACTATGGATGAGGTTGAAAAATATGCTGAGGATACGCAATCTACGATTCTCTACTCAACCCTCCAAGCGGGTGGTATAAGTTCAACCGTGGCTGATCATGCAGCATCACACATTGGTAAAGCAAGCGGGATTCTCTTGCTTCTTAGGTCATTGCCTTACCATGCAAGTAAGCAACGGCAATTTGCTTATATACCTTTAGAGATTGCAGAGAAAAGCAGGTTGTTAACTGAGCAAGGAGGGCGAAGAGAAATTAGCTTGGAATCTAGAGAAGGTTTGTGCAATGCGGTATTTGAGATGGCGTCGGTAGCCAATTCCCATTTGCAGAAGGCTCGCCAATTAGCTGAAACGGTGCCTGCTGAGGCTGTGCCAGTGCTTTTGCCTGCAATTCCAGCACAAGCTGTGCTGGATTCTCTGAGTCGGGTCAACTTTGATGTGTATGATCCGAGGTTTACTCGAGGTATTCTGGGTATGCCTCCATTGTGGTTTCAGTTGAAACTGAAATGGAGTTCATGGACAGGAAAGTATTGAAGAGACTAACCATTTCAGTTTGCTCTTTACTTTTTTGCCTTGTGTTTGGAGAGGAGTTGATCAAGGCGATTTATGTAAGTTTGTTTCCGAAAGCTTTTGCTGATGGTTTTATTGGCATGTGGGGTAGTTCATTCGCCCATCCACCATTCTGCTACCAGGTTCATGTAAACTGTGAAATGACATGGACTAGTTCAAGTTTTTGTTATTTCATGGTTTAAGGAGCCTTGAAATAATTACTGTCTGAAGGTTTGATTGTTGTGATATACGCTTAATTGTCATCGTCTATTTCTCAATGTACCATAATACCATTCAATTATGATACGACTTGCCCGAGCTTGCTAAATTTTGACAAGGGTCCATTAGCTCAAGTTTCTCCATGTAAGTTTACATTCCAAACTCCAATTTAGCGTACAATCATTTCATGTTTCTCCCGTTTTGGGCTCAAACACATGCCTGTCAAAATACAAAGTATCCCAAACAAATCACAGATCTCTTATTCATTCAAATCAAACCGAAAAAAATTCAAATTATAGAACTACAACATAAAAATTATCTCCCCTGCGAACCCACCATTTGTGGGTCATAATTCTCTATGCTACAGGGGTCCTCAAAACAGTTTGAAAGAGCAGCCGCATACAAAGTTACATGATATGATTTTGATTGTTCATTGTTGCTATATTTGAGCAAAAATATGCACTTTGAACATCATCATCTCAAGAACCATGCCTCCTACAACTACATACCAAGTTTAGACAGCAATGTGCGCCATCTTGGAGTTTCTTCATCGAAAATGTAAGTCAAAGGTGAAACCAGCACTCCACTACCACCAATCTGCAACGACAAAACAAAAAAAGGTTATATGGAGAATGCATTTCAAGATGCATGATCAAATGATGAAAATAATCATCACCAAAAATGTGCACTCAATATAAAGTGCATATATAGTGACGCAAAAGCTATCAATGGTTCAAATGAGACTTCATCTACAGGAAATCATCATGATTCAGGTAAGCAAGCAATCAGTAACTGCACATCCCAGTTCTATTAAAATATTTGATGCATCAAATAGTTTGAGTTCTTACTGCTCTTAGCTGCTGAACTGATTTGTACAGAGCCTTCTTAGGAACACAAATAACTATTGCATAATAGTCCACAGTAATCACTCCATCACGTTTGCAGAAGACAGGACTAACAGTCGGACCCTGCCCAAAACATTTCTCAAAGTGAACTTGTTGATCCGAATTGAGACCAAATATAACACAGTTATGGAGTCTGAAGTAAGTGATGATATATGGTAAGGAGCTGTAACAATGTTAAGGAAGAAGCTGGGGAAAGTGAGGTGCACAAAATATCACCTGCAGACCGGATAAAGATGATTGGCTCAAAATTCGCTCTGCGACTTCTTCAGCACTGTTTCCTCTCATGTTTGCTACTACCTGTCATATGTGAAAAAAGAAATAAGCAAGTAGCAATTACATTACATATATGAAAACCAATGTAAGAGAAGGTAGGAAAACCTAAAACAGCATGCCTACCGTGAACTGACTAGATGCCCTCAAATGTGCCTCCAACCTTTCTAGTATCTCGTGCATTGCATCTAAGACACCTTCCCGTTGTGTCAATGATTTCTTAGTTGCAACAAGTACAGCCTGAATATAACTCAATATAACCAATTACAAGAGGAAGGCGAACTTTACAGTAAAACCTTCTGATATATTCTGCAAATAAGCCAAATTAGTGAAAATCTAACCAAAAGGGAAAGTCTACCTGGCTCTCCAAGACAGTTCCGCCTTCAATTTCTTTCAAGTTGTTCTCTCGTAGTGTTGTCCCACTACTTACAAGATCCAAAATGGCATCAGCTATCCCCATCTGTGAATACGATGCCAAGTTATTCCATTGTATAATAAAAATAAAACACAAAGATACAGCTTCTCCAGATCTACAAATGAAAACAAAATTATGGCATCTCTCTAACATCATTACAATTCTCAAATTTAAAGCAGCTAAAATTTCAGGCGGATACCATCTTAAGCATCAATTTAGTTTAGGACCAAGCGGAAGATAGAACTATGCCCTATTATTAGGTGCAGGATGTTTTAGAGTATCATGTGTTCACATTAATAATGTATACAGTGTGTCTGGAAGAGTAACAACATAACATATGATAGGAGAAAGAAGCCAGTTGACGTTTATACCTCCACATATTTCCTTATTAACTACTAGAATTCATTCACTAAAGGTTAAGCATGATGATCTGCTGCGATGTCTTGTATCAGTTAACTTCTATACTTCCACCAACTTCCTAATCAACAACACATCAACTCATTAGCCCCAGAGGCAGGATCTGGTCCATATGTATGCATCTATTTCCTTATCAACTACTAGAATGAATACACTAAAGACTAAGCACGAGATTCTGCTAACTATCTTGTACTTGCAAGTACTTTCAAAACAAGCTTTTGGAACTTGCAAAAAAACATCCCAACAAACTATTGTAAGAACATAACAATATCTTGAATAATGAGTGGGTTTGGGGACAATTTTTGCACAGGTCTAGTGCAGATATATACTTACGGCAGGAGCTGCCTCCAGTGCTCCATCTGCTGTTGAAAAAACAACATGCTTCAATCCATTTGCTTCCATGAATTTTGGTCCCAGCTGTATGCATATAATGGCAAGAATTATTAGATGAAAATCCCATATATATGCCTAGTGTGACACCATCAAAGTTAGTTATCTAACACAAGTATCATACATTAGTGAAGCCGGTGGCAACTCGAAGAGGTTTCTCAGCTGTCCAGTGGGGCATTTCAGCAAGTTCCTTGATAGAGTTTACATTCTCAAAGATGCCATACTTGGGTATCTAAAATTGCAACGAAGAAACAGTTTCAATAAGGAATAACAACACAAGTGCACCACAATTTTGATAAGAGTGCAGCAGAAACTTACTGCTATGGATAGCCTGCAATCACCATAGTCTAGAGCATCATGAACAATGATAAGATCATCACTCTCCTGCAAGGCACAATCCATTGCCCACTACCAGTTAGTTAGGACTTAGGAGTAGCCATATGTAGGAAAGATTAGAAGAGTGAGGTACATGTTAATGTGTACATGGCACATTCCTTACCTGTCCATATTCACTGACTGTATCAAGACCAACGATGCCAAGGTCCAAGTCTCCTGACAGCAACTTCCTCACAATATCTTTTGGCCGCTGAAACCAAACTTCCATGTTTGGAAGCTGCATTATCAAAAGTTGAGGTGAGCAAACAAGGCTTAATCAACAAGCACAAAGCACTAGGGTAAGACAAAGGAAAGAAGATAATAGATAGGCAATAGCAATAGCAGGAAAAGACATCACAGGTGAAAAAGCAGAAAAGTATAGGCTGAGACACACGACAGATGGATGAAATTGAACATAGATGGCAATAGCAATTATCAATCCATAGAATTAAGAGCTCAATAGAACCATTTGAGCACAGAAATCAAATTGGACAGACAGAACACTATCCTATTCCTAGCAGAATGGGAAATGGAAGCAAACCTACGGAATTTGAGCGACGTAGATGGATGAAATTGGACATAGATGGCAATAGCGATTATCAGTCCATAGAATTAATAGCTCAATAGAACCATTTGAGCACAGAAATCAAATTGGACAGACATAACACTATCCTATCCCTAGCAGAATGGGAAATGGAAGCAAACCTGCGGAATTTGAGCGACGTAGATGGATGAAATTGGACATAGATGGCAATAGCGATTATCAATCCATAGAATTAAGAGCTCAATCGAACCATTTGAGCACATAAATCACATTGGACAGACATAACACTAGCAAGAATGGGAAATGGAAGCAAACCTGCGGAATTTGAGCGACGTATTGACGGGGATTCACTTGCCTGACCGACAATTGACAATCCTGATAATCCAGGAAGTCAAAACCACACAAATTCAGAACAATCTCAAATAGGGAGAAATGTAGGAAGGGAGCGAGAGAGAGAGAGGACCTTGAGCAGGTCGAGAGTGTCAGTCGCCATGCGACCTTTACTAGGCAGGCCGAGCCGGATTTCGGAGCGGTCGGGAACGCGAGCGTCGGCGTTTCCATTGAGAAGGAATGCGGGGGAAGGGGTCTGCACACACGCTCGGGTTCCGAATCTGAAGGAGAATTGGAGACGAGAAGGAGGAGGAGTCGGAGAAGAGGAGAAAAGAGGGAGGATGGAGGAGGAGAGAGAAGGACGTTGTTGGAGAGTGGCTTGTAAGGCCGCCATTGTTGAGGGATGAAGCTACGGAGATGTGGTTTTTAGCTAAGGAGGAAGGGAAGCGACGGCGGGGAGTGGAGAGAGGGCAGACAGAGAGGAGAGAGAAGAGAGAGTATATGGTTTTTGTATGGTGATTGTGGTGCTGACAGCTGTCCGTTGCAATGACCACCACCAAATCACCAATAATTGTACGTACATTTCCTCAAATCTTCCTAGGGGTGTTCATTGGTTCAGTTAAACCGAACAAAATCGAAAATAAAATCGAAAAAATCGGTTCGATTTGGTTTCGGCTTCGGTTTATGTTTTATGTTAGTTCGATTTTCGGTTTGGATCGGTTTGATTTTGGGTTCGGTTTGGTTAAACCGAAATAATTTTATATTTTAAAAAAAAATAAAAATTTATTTAATACTTAAAATACCCAAATTAAAATAAAACTATTCAATACTGAACATATCCAAATTATTCCCCAATCTTCTATAAAAATAACAATATATTGATCAATCGGTTTATTCGGTTCAAAGCCGAACCGAACTGAATAAAACCGAAACCGAACTGAACCGCGGTAATTCAGTTTAGTTTTCGGTTCGTATATATCCGATGTTCGGTTTTTGCTTCGGTTCGGTTTTCTGCAGCTCGGTTCGGTTTTGAACCGATGAACACCCCTAAATCTTCCTATGGTAGCATGGTACACAAGAAGAAAATAGGCTTATACGTATTGGTGTAAGAATCAATTTTACAAAAATTAATTTTACACACAAAAGTAAGAACCATTAAATGAACTAGTAGGTAAATCTAGCATGCTAGAGAAATATTATAAATACTTAATAATGCCATGATATAATATACATCACCGTGCATAAGCACGTCAATGTTCAGGAAAGGTAGATGATGTGTCAAAATGTAAGGAAAACATACGAATTCTCTTATTAAGTGGTTGTGTATACATTTTATTTGTTAATTTCCTTTTGATAATAAAGGCCCTCGGCAATTTGAACATAAGTGTGGATCTTTTTTTGCAATAACATTCCCAATCACTTCTCCTTCAAACTCCACATCTTCTCTTCCAAACCCCGGAACGATCGGTGTGTGAAGATGAGTATGTAGTTTGAATTTTGTGAGAACCGGCCATAGATACGAGCTTACTAAGCTGGCGTTAACAACCTCAATCTGAGTCTTGTGGGGTAGGACTGGCAAAACCTGTCTAAAATCACCACCGTATACAATAAGTTTTCCTCCAAATAGCTGTTTTGAACTACATATATCTTGTAATATGCGATCAACAGCTTCAACAAGAACTTAGCAAACGCAAGATCGGTGTTGGCTCGAATGTTAGTATGCAGTTTGAATTTTGTGAGAGCCGGACATAGATACGAGCTTACTAAGCTGGCGTTAACAACCTCAATCTGAGTCTTGTGGGGTAGGACTGGCAAAACTTGTCTGAAATCACCACCGAATACAATAAGTTTTCCTCCAAATAGCTGTTTTGAACTACAAGAGATGTTGCAGAGCCCTCTCGATCTCGCCGGGGTAAGTGAATGAACGCGCCACTATGCGAGGAAGATGGTGGGCTGCTCTGCTCTTGCCGGCGCCGACGACAGCTACCATCTTCTTCTTAGAGGCCTTGGAGGCGGAGCTAGGTTTAATGTCGGAGAAGACGGGGACGATTGTCATGGCGGAGCAGTTTAGGGTTTCGGCGGTGGTGGCGTCCTCGGAGCTCGAAGCGGGGAAATTGGAGCCGGCGTCAGCGAGGGCGGAGGGTGGATTGGAGGAGAGCTTCCTGACTTTGCGAGGGCATAAAAACGAGCTTTGTTGACGGGGAAGGGTTCTGGTGTAGGGCATTGGCCAATTCGAGGGTGGGGGTGATGTCGGGGGAGGAGGAGACGGTGGCACAGGCGACGGAGTCTTCGATTTCCGGCTTGAGATGCGATTGGGGCTGAACGAGGGGATCTGGATGGGATTGCAATTGGGATTGGATTTGATCGGACATGGGGAATTGGGCGGCGACCGGGCTAATGTTGGTGGATTTGACGGCGGTGGGCATTGTCCCGCCGGCGGATGTGGCGCTGCCGGAGGAGGCGTTCATGGGAAACCTGGGTTTCTATACTCGACAAGGGATTTGAGTGACGAGGGAGGGTAATTGAGAATGGAGAGAGGGTAATTCATTTTTATTTATATCTTTTAAAGAGTAGTTAACGGAAGTTTGTGTAAAGTGGATGGAACTGCAGTTTAGGTCTAATTTAGGTTACGTTTAGGACTTTTTCAATACCTTGGGGTTACCAAAAGGAATACTTTTTTTTTCGAGCACCAAGAGGAAAAGTCTAAACCTCAGGGGCACCAAAAGGAAAATCCCTTAATTTATTTATCTTAATAGTATTTCCTTCTCTTTATACATAACCAGGTTCGCTTTCTTCATCAATTTTCGTCCGCTTGTGGTTGTCATGGACTTAATGTGTGCATTCACCATTACTATTGGCCTCTATCAATTGAAAGCCTTATTTGGGATCGAGCAGATCGTTCAGAAATCTGATATTGTTTGTTTCATGCTTTTTGGTTTCTCAATCGACTGCATCATGGAGTAAACAAACAGATTTTTAACAACTTGGAATGTACATCTTTGACTCTTCGGTTTGTTTGTACAAAATCTATACGAAATATAGTAGTTGTATTGGACAGGTATGTCACTACTGATAATGCATTTTTTAAATACAGTATTACGCTTTCCTTTTTTCCCTTTCATATTTCTATTTTACTTCCTATGGCAATGGATAAAGCATACCGAATCTAACGCAATCCAGTATGATTTCATTATGCCGCCACCTGTCCAGTAGCTCTTATTAGTCACACAACCTATGCTATTACGATAACAACACATGAGTACATGTGTTGGCATAATTTTTTACAATCCTTATACTGTGGTGTTGCTCAAGTGCATCAAAATAGTTAAATATCAGGGTAAATTAACGTTGTTTCCTTTAATTTCCACTTCCTATACTATATGATTACTAAACAATTTATCCATAAACTAAATACCTTTGAGCAGAACAACCGCAGCTGACCTCAACTTACGATACAACGATCGAAATCGCTCCATCTTGAAACCGGGTTGCATGCCTCCAAACCTGGTGAGTCCGCATTCTACTCCGTCTCATTTGTTACCCACAAACTGAAAAACTTTTTGTTCCATTTCATTTGTTACTCGAAAAAACAAGAAATTTGCTTTACTTTGAATTGAAAGCTGCAACTGCTATTTCCTTGTAGGGCCATCAATAATGAAGAAAATCTGCGCGAAACACTTTCCACCTTTGAGGAACACCGTTCAACGACCCAGGAAGTTGTCGACCTGCCCTTGACCGAACTTATTAATGCAAAAGTAAATATATACAACCCTTCATCATTGCTTTATTACTATACACTACTAAACAATGTTGACGTTAATTACTATCACATTCACTATGACATTGTGCGTATATAGGCTGAGGACTTTAAAAACGCCTCCCTCGTTCGCGTTATGGCCAACGTTGCATCTTTCGACAATGACAGTCCCCGAACTATTCACTCTTGTCATCGGTGTGGACGCCAATGTCTCGGCACCCCGCTGACACCACAACAATGCACCTTCTATGTAGAACGCTCAATGTGTACCGCAAAGTTAGATATACATCCATATTCTTTGACAACAGTTATCGTACGTATTACTTTGATTTTAAAGACCTGGAATTGAAGGATCGCTACCTTTTAACGCATGATGTTTATCGACTTCACCTCTTCTGATACTTTGATTTTAAAGACCTGGAATTGAAGGATCGCTACCTTTTAACGCAGGATGTTTATCGACTTCACCTCTTCTGATGAAAACGCCAGCTACCAGTTACACGCATGACTCGGCTAAAGTCGTCGTGCCAAGATCAAAGATAAATAACCCAAACAAACAAACTAAGTATAGCATGCAAGTAAGGGGTCGAACCCAAGAGAACTATGGCTTCTAGTATTAATATATTTATCAACTACAGAAAAGGGGGGATTGAAAAGAAGAATCTAAACTAATCTAATCTAACAAACAAACAAAACAAACAATCAAACAAAACAAATAAGGAAAGCAGGTTCATTCAAAAGATGCACTCATGAAATAATCACTCGATCATAGATTCATCCATTGATTTCATTCACACCTATGGTTAATTCCTATCCCGATCATTAACAATCGCAAGTCCACGGTCCAAGCAATTCTATAACCCTAGGCAAGGACGCTTAACCTAGAATTAGGATATGCAGGATATAATATCAAACAATCAAGCTACGAGTCAATTGCAAGATAAAACAATCAATTCTCTTCTTAATCCTAGTTGCATAGACAACAGGTCTAGGTTAAGTTGTTTTCACAGATTAGTTTTGTCCATGGTCCAAACCTAATCAAACAGTAGAACATCAATCAAGTCAATAGGTTCATGACTCCTAGAGAAACAATAAACATTCATAAGATGAAGCACAAGAGAATCAATATTAACCAAAGGATAGAAATCAATTACCAAAACCTCACGAGTTCATATATCAGAGCTTCTCCCTTGAACAAACCCAAGGAGACTAGCTCTCCATAACTAAACTAAAAACCTAATTGAATTATGAATTGGAATGTGAATGTAAGAGGTAGAAGATATGTAAAAACCTAAAGCTGGCTCCTCCTTAAATAGCCCAAGGAACAAGCTCCCTGAGATAGATAAGGAAAGAGACAAAAGATAGAAAAGGAAACAAGATAGAAATATTTCGGCCCGCTTCGGATTCGGCATCACCGCGGTCGCGTCTCCATGGCCGCGCCCGCGCTTTCGCAACAGAGAAGAACAAGTCGGTCTCGGCAACCACCGCGGTCGCGGTATCGGACAGAACCTCTAGCGTCACTTCGGAGGCTGTTTTGACCATCTTCGTCTTGGAATCTGACTTCGGTGTAAAAAGATGAATTAAAGCCCTTGAAGTTAGCTTTCCAATGGCACCGGAATCAAGTCAATCAGACCTCTATATCTCAAGATATAGCCTTTGCAAGCAAGTGGTGTCGCGCAGACAGCTCAAAACGCCTTAAAACTCTTGATTCTTGCATTCTTGTGTCTTCGGTCTTCGTATTACAATAATGCTCAAATCTAACCTAAACACTCTCAATATAGCCCTAAAATACAAGAGTAAACCCATACAAAATAGCCTGAATCAACGCACAACCACGGACTGCTGAACGCTTACTAAAAATACCAGCCCTTGATTTCCATGCCATGCCAAATGAGGTAATCTTGCATATACCTAATCTTTGGAAATCGCTCATTGTTCTTTAGGTCTGCCACATTCTTCACTTGACTACTGCTTTTATAAAGTGCATATCATATTTGTGATGTTTTCTGTAGGATCGAACGTTGTTTGTCACACAAACTTTGCAAAGTCTGTAACGTAAAACGTCCCCCTTTTTCTCACACCAATAACATCTAGGCTGGAATTTGGCGAGTTACAGAGGGATCTGAAATACATACAACCTTTCTAGAGTCCGCTATGGGCTTCTCAAGGCGTCCACTTCTTCCAGCGCCACCCGATGACTCTACACGGTACCTACTTATGTACAAGGTATTCTCAATTTTCCCTTTACCGCTTATATGAGATATGACCGAATAACTACTGTACTTCCCCCCTCTTGGCATGCATATAGTACAAGTCTGTAACGAATACAGCTTTTGAACTTTGTTCCGTATCGTTTTATAGTCATAGCACTACTGTTTTTGTCATAACCAACGTACACTATCTCATCTTTTGTTGTATATTATGCTTCATATTATATGTATGTTTGTTTTTTATGTGATGATATCTTCATTCTATTTCTTTTATCTGCTTCTTCACTAGGAGATAACATTAATTTTGCTATTTAGTAATTACCCTTTGTGAGTAAGGTGTTTGGGTCAACCCAGAAGGATAAGAAGACAATGAAATTTAACAAGTACTCTTCTGATGGGTCTGAAATTAACTCATACTTTTATGTCGTCTTTTAATCTTTACTACTTAAAAAAATCCCTTAGTGTTATGAAAACAGCACATCAAACAGATGTCTTCCATAACCGTATTTTTCAACTTGTATTCTGTCTTCTATATATTTCTTATACATTATCCAATAAAACAAGATTACATATTTTGTTTTTCAAAACAAACACTCCCAATTTAGAATTTTGTTTGACTATAAGACCGCATATTTTGTTATCCAAAACAAAGACTCGCAATTTAGAGTATAAAACATTCACTCATACATAATACCACATTAATTGAACACTCACATATAGCCACATGTAATGGAACGTGAAGAACCTCTATGCACCGCCGTAACATAGACAAACATTAAACTCTTAGTGCTTTAAAATAATAAAACTTAAGACAGGACCCGCACCTTTTATGCAAAGGAAAGACCTTCTTACTTGTTAATATTTATTCCTCCGACACTTCATCCGAACTCTCGCTTCCATGTTCCATATGATCATCTTCTATGAGCTTTTTTTCACTGTACAACCGAATTTCGCGAACAATGTCCCAAGACGAAAGATACGTACATCTTAGCTCTATCGAAGACGCATGGATACACACTTTATCATACTTTGATATTTCTTTTATCATTTCAATATCACTGCTCTCATGTAATTGCATATACTTATGTGGGATATAACGATACGGATCAAGATAATACATAAAAATGGGGCACCCTATACATAAATTTTGGATATAGGGTAACGTAAAATCACTCTTACGAACACAATAACATGATTTAAAACCCCCAACATAAGTCCACATCCCATCTTCAAACGATCCTTCCCTCCATAAGGAAAAACTAAAGCTCTCGGACTCACACATCTAATTTGGTTGTAACGTAGACAAAAGAACAAAATTTACATGTTATATAACTAATACATGTATACACAATTCCATTATATATGAGCCAAAGGCAATGCCTAGATTTATCAACCTCAAGCAACACGTATAGTATAAAGAACCGACACGTGTATAGCTCTTCATAATGAAGTAACACGTACATTTTCAGTAGTACGTGTCAATATGCATGACACACTTTCATGCCACACTACACTTATTTTTACTTTGGGTGAAAATCTTTAAATTCTAAACGATATGACTCCATGCACCCATATTTACTTTCATTATTATCACTACGGTACATATATTGTTCATCGCTTTTGTATTTCGTGACCAAAAACATATTGACACACTTATAATCTTATACAAAATGGTTGACTAAGTTCAACATAAATTTCCAGACAATAGTGAATTTTCATATCTCAGTCGTTCCTCCGCCTTGCTCTGCTTCTTCCACCTCCTCCTTCCCTTCACGATCTACCTTTTTTGCTCCTTCTTTCATTTCTCTCGACTTTTGTTTCGATCAGCTCTGGTTTCATGTCCAAACCCCTATCCTGGCATCCGAACCCTAGCCTCCGACTTGCGCCCTAGCCGCCGCCTATGAGTCCGAGCCCTAGCCTCCTCCCGTTTTCGTCGCCAGCCAACCCGTCCTCTCCAGCCGTGAAAACCTGCTTCGTCGCCTCCTCTCCAATCACACCTCCTCATGGTCTCCGCCAACCCACTTCCTCGTCCTCGCTGATTTTTTGCCTCCCCATCATCGGTAAGAGCTTGGCTCGGGTCGAAACTTTCTGATTTGCAGCTCGTTTTTTTTTATAATATGCTTTGTAATTTCCCTCGCGTTCTCCGCCACCCCTCCTCCTTGTTCCCCATCTACTGTATTGAGTGCATCTCTTTCTTGATTTTTTCAATTTACATCACTTCATTTTCCTGCACCCTAGGTATTCGATGAAATTCCTGTATCACCTAGATCGTGTATCATCTCCGAAGAAACTCAGGTTTTCGGACCCAAGGTATATTGTGTAATTTCATTTGATCTTGGTTTAGTTTTGTCGATGGAAGTTTTCATTTTGGATTAGCATGAGCAGAGACTGATGTTTCCTGCTAAGGGTATTCATAGTTTCCTTCCTTCCTGTTTCCACTTACAAGTATACTTGCTGCAGATGCTGAGATTGTCCATTCTAATCTTGATTATTCATTTAGGTTGTTCGTAGTACATGGGTCATCACCCTTTGGCCATATCATTTTGGTTGCAATACCGTGTAATTTTTGGATAATCTAACAACAACAACACGCATTTATACACCATCTTTGGTGATTTGTTATGCTACTTATTCCAATCCCACATTTCCTTTTGCTTTCCTGTTTCCGCTTGACGTATGTCAATATACACTTCCTAATGAGCATATGGCTTCAGGCCACCCTATGCTCTTTATCCTCTTTTTAAGCCTATTTATTTGGAAGCGACCATATTCTTCAAACAATTATTGACCACATTCAATATTGACTGCAGTTGAAAACTCCGATTCATGATTTGAAAACAGCAAACAACTTTAGCGACTTTTGGAAAGGCAACTAGCAAAACGACAAACTTAAACGTGAGGTTTGTACATTATAATTTATTTTAGTCTCTTACGCTTTTTCTTATTACCTAAAGTTTTGTCTTGCTCATCTTTGAAGTTTATCTCACGACATTACGTGTTACACAAAAAATGATTACGACAGCATATTACATATTCTTATTGATTAAATGCAAATCACATATTTCAGAAACCACCAATGTCAAATTACATACACCGTACCACATTCCGGAAGCAGTGCTATTCCGTATCCTTTCCTACCTTCCAACGAAAGACCTCATCAGAAATCAAATAATAGCAAAGGCATGACAAAGAAGCATCCTAAGACACCACTTCGCCCGCCATCATCTCAACAACTTCCCAGCTAACAAACAGAAAACACAACTACTCATTCAGCAGGACCGCACTAGAGAGTACATCACCCGTTCAGCAACAACAATGTTACAGATCGGACCTCCCATTCACTCTCTTGGCAGCACAATACTTCTCAATTCCTGGATACAATGTCACTGCCATGAAGGTCTCATACTCCTCGTCCAATACACCGAAAATGAACATTTCAGACCACTTCTCCTATGGAATCCCTCAATCAAAAAAATCCTACCACTACCGATCCTAACCCCTGACGCAGTGCTCAACCAAAACAACATCACGCAGGTCCCCTTAGCCATAACATACGACACTACAAGAAGCTCATACAAAGTTATTGTGCTCGTATTTCATGTAGAAATGCTATACAAGATAGCATCATACACAATCAGCATCGGCATTTGGAACACAACAGTCTATAGAGGAGATCCAATTGAATTCAATCATGATCTGACAACAAGTACAAAGACCGTCACATACAAGCAGAAGCTTTTCTTTCTCGAGTCGAACGACGCCCATAGTACCTTTAGATTACTATCCTATGACCTGAGGACAGAGATAATATCCATACTACCCTGCCCCCCAAAGACCTATAAGACGCTGGACCTACCGGGATTCTACGTCATACTCCTCGATCACGGGGCCACACTAGGAATGACAGACTTCACATCCCCAGTTTGGACCCTGACATACGACCCCATCTCAATGCAAAACCATTATTGGCATTCAAGGTGGTCCTTCGTCTTGCCCCCGATGAGAGCCAAACACATGACATCAAACAACGAAATCATAGTGCACCGATACGAGCACCCACCACCATTCTACTGGCATGTAGGCACCGACTTTGACTTCGCAATGTACACAGAAACAACACTCTGTCACGTCCTCCCCACGAACAGAACATTTTCCGTCGTCATACCTTCATACACGTATGCCAGCATAGGATCTACCAACACACACTTTGAAAGCTTAGCGCTACTAGCCCTTCAAGACACAATCACTCCACATCTAGAGAGGTACTAGACCTTGGTATATATGTGTACAACCATCAAATAATTACATATGTACATTATGGTTTGCTACTAACTATACCCCAATCCTAATATTATTGCCGCTACTTGCTTCACATGAATTTCTTATGTGCCATATATGAACCCCAGAATCACATAGCATTTCAAAAAAACAAACCTAACATCTTATAGATAATGCAACTGATTTGTCGAACAATTGTTGGGAGATGCTTATCAAAAGTTCGTTTTAATGCACACTCCATATCAGCCCCCGGGGCTCTTACCTAGTACTATCAACACCACCATGGAGAATATATCAAAATATTTTTTTGAGACAATTTTTTTCTTCAATTACAGGTAAAGGCATGAGAGCTTTAGCAAACTCGGCTTCAAGCTCGTCAAACACTAGAGTACCAAGTCCCTAATTGAGAGGGGGGGGGGGGAATCAATGTCAAGAAGATAATTGATAAGCCAAACACACTAGTTCAATGAGATTATCTTAATAACATTAATGTCCATCAATAATAGGTGCAAGATCTTCCTCTACTCTAACGTCATCAATGGCAACAATCATCTTCTTTGCATATTCTGGATTAGGGCACCTTGGAATGTTGCTCTCAATCTGGAAAAGATAACCATGACGGAAAGTCATAATCGGAAGAAACTACAATAGTTGGTATCATATATGAAAACCATATATTTCTGTTGTACTTACTTCCTATGATTAACAATATTACTTCACTTGTTGCATACTCAAAAGATATACCACTTCAATGGATACTTTACTTATGTGTACAAGACATGTGGTAAAGAGCTGAGTATAGGTTGCAATTATTAAGTAATACCGGCTCAAGCGCCAAGGTTTCATAATCTACCAAATCCTCAAGAAGCACGACTTTGTGAGCTTAAGAAACAAATGCCAGTTGCTGCCAGGCATCGTAATAAGAAAATGCAGGATAAGAGTAGCGGACAGATTTCTCTCAAACTTTGAGACATGAGATGACGGTCCTAAGGCCAAAGAAAATATGACAGAGAAACAAACCTTGATTCTAGGCTTTTCTTTTATGATTTTCTTAGCAACGCCTCCACCTATAACTCGACCAATTGTTTCTCTTCTAAACGGTCTACTGCCACCCTATTTGTATATATAATACAATAGACATCTAAGAAAAAAGGAATTTCCAAATGGAAAAGTTTTTGAACATTTTAGAGGTCAAATGTATACGGAAATTTTACCTGCATTGATCGAAAACTATACTTCAAGTCATAAGTTGCATCTGCATTAGAAAGCATGTATGCTATGGACATTTGACCATAATCCAAAAAATTCAAACAAAGACATAAGATCTCTTAGAGATAAGATAAATTACGGCTGAGCGAAATCCGGTCCGGACCGGATTTTTTAACCGGACCGGACCGGACCGAGGCACTTCCTACGCAGTTTCAATTCAATCACAAAGCACAATCAGGGGGATTTCAAAGAGGTTGTTCTCAATACAAAGAAAGTAGAGTTCATTCAATGAATTCCACCTTTATAATCTATTGATCATCAATTCATCCACTTCTTTATATTCCTAGGTCAATTCCAATCCTTTTCTCAATTATTCACTAGTCCACGGTCCTAGCGAAACTATGATATGAACGAGGACGATTAATTCAAGTCATGCAATGAACACAAAGATATTAGGATATTGAATCATGCAATAAAACAACGAGTCTCATGCATAAAACAACCATTGAATACTCTTCCCTAATCTAGTTCACGGTCCTAGAATAGAGTTGTTTCGAGAACAGGAAAGATGCATGCATAGACAAGGATATTGTGGAACGCGCCTGCAGTTCTTGGACAGTGGCGACCTTTACTTGAATCTTGACTTGGAAACTCTCGTATCTTCAAATCTTGTGGTTTCGGTCTTCACATTACAATTAAGCTCAAAGTCTATCCTAAACACACTCATTAAAGCCCTAAAATACAAGAGATAACCTATACTAAAGAGAGCATATCAAATTTCCCCATACTTAGATCTTACTCATCATCGAGTAAGCTTATACTAAATATAACAATATAGCACATCAAAGATTTCAAGACAAATAAGGAAAGACAAAAACACTCAACTCTCAACCAGAACTCAAAATAATAGAGTAATCATGAGCATAAACACTAAAGCTCAAACACACACCTTACAATAATGATATAACACTCAAGCTCTAAAAAGTGTAGAGCAACCTAGGATCTACCCAAATCTACGATGTAAGCCCCAAGCCCCCAAGCAAGAATGATCATAATCACTCGGAATTTTCCGCTTAATTCTGCTTAGACGCCCTTTCGGGTTTTCACCTAATCGCTCTTTTCATTTTTCTCAAGGGTGTGCTCACATAAACTCACAAATCACTCATGAACCTCATATTAGCCTAGCCTAATGCTGGTCCGGGTTACATGCTTATTACATGAGCCGCCCTTTCGGGTTTTCGACTCATCCTAGGATTTTTATGCCTTTTTTCAAAATTTTATGGCTTTTTCTATCTTTTTCTTTTTTCGTATAAATAATGATCGTACCTAGAGTTTTGATAATGACAAATTCAACTTTGATCTAATTTTTGTTCAAGCTTTGTCTCAGGAAAATACAGGGACGTTATCATGTTTAAGGGATAACAAGTGTACAACAGTCCCTAAGGAGTAGGGACGTAAAAACACTTAGAGGAAAAAAGGAACAGAAAGTGTTCCTGCGAGATGAAGACGTCGTCCCCAACAAGTAGGAACACGTGCTTAGAAGATAGAGTCCTCCTAGGCTGTCGATAATGATGGCATTACCAGACAGCCAGCAAGTTCGCCGAAGCTTCGCATGTAGGGGACCAGTACACGTGGAGGCTTCCTTGGAAACCCTAGGGAAGAATGCAACAATGTACGGACTCTCGATCTAACCATGCGGCTGAGGACGAACGAAGGGCAAAAACGTCAGCAAAATGATGCCCTTCCCAACCACTATACATACATTCAATTGTACTCGGTGTGTTGTGACTTCTTACACACTTTTGAGAGTGATAGCAAGAACACGAAGAACACGAAGAACAAACTTAGAACTAAGTGTTTTGTGTGTGTGAATCGAGAGGGAGTCTAAAGACAAAAAGAAAACTATTTGTAACAAAGAACTACTTGTGCCTCATGAAGAATTGTGAGGGACGTGTGTCTAGCGTCCTTACGTTGTGAGAGTTAGGTTATAGAGTTTAGACTTAAAGGAATGCCACTAGTGAACTTAGGGACAAACACCTTAGTTCAGAGAAGAGTGAAACTTGCTTGTAAACTGTAAGGAATCTCTCATATATAACATAAGAAAACCTATTCGAAAATCCTCCTCAAACGTAGAGGTTTGCCTATAAGGACTATAACTACTTGGTCTTAGTGGGGTTCCTCTATAAATCACTTGTTGCGTCCTTATCTTATTCCTGTCATCTTTAATTGCAAAGTTTATTTTTCCGCTACCTAAGGACTCCATCATAAGGACGTCCTTACTCTTTACTACTAATAATGATCCAACAAAAAGGTTAGAAGTAATCCCATGTAGACACACCGAACGTCAAAATCTAGTCCTAAACTTCAAATGTAGAGACCCAAAACAACAAATACATATTCTCATCAAATCCACACAATTCAATAAGCAAATATTAGAATGTAACAGTAAACAAAACACTACAAAAGTAAGATCAAATTCAAGAGAGACAAAGTTTACCAAATGTGGAGGAGTTGATGTAATTTTGGAAATGACAAGTTCCAATCAAATGGGATAATTAAGCTGAAAAACGAAGACCACATAAAAAGTGAACAAGAGGATAATATATAAGAAACAGAGCATCAGTGAACACAAGAACACTAGAAGAAATCCATAAACCAGTAGCAAACCGAGCTTCAATGCATTGAGCCGAATCGGCCTTCAATTCCTTTATGATTGATGAACTTGAGTCGATCTTGATATCAAACTTCAATTTGCAACCCTGAATCAAATATCTTCTCAAAACCCTAAACCCAATACTAACAAAGCTTGATGCATGTAAGGAACTTACGTTAGAACTCCTAATGGTTTGTCCTTAACTGTCACAATTGTGCATCCTATTTCTTGCATATTTTGTTATGCAGTAAAAACAGTATCAATGGGCAATGCTGTTATAAGCCTGGGAAACACTTGGTTATAGTAAATATATGCGCATAATGTATTCACGAAATACAACTTCATGAGATATTACCTACTTTATTTGCTATGAAATAACGACAGAGAGTGATGGCCTAAAGACACATTCTCTAAGCGCCTTAATTAAGGTATAATGGCCTATGTTGGAACAAATATGTAAGTCGCGTAAAATCTGAGCAAACAAAATCATGATGAAGGAATAATGATTATGGAGAAGGCAATTGCAAATGGAAAAGAAGAGTTCGTTGAAATGGAGAAGACAAGTTGAAATGAGAAGACGAATGAAGCTGGAGAGATAACCGGTTACTTTAAAGGGGTAATCTGGTAGAAAACGTATTATTTTTTAAAAAGAGTGGGAAAATGGTAATTGCGCGGGATTTAATGGGAAAAATGACGGAATGGACCACGAGGTGGTTCTCTAAACAATTTTTTTTTTCATTGATGTTTTAAAAAAAACAACTATTTAACTATATTTGTTTTTCTCTTCATTTCTTTTTTTTTTAGCAAAAGTGGCCGTTTAGCTAGTGCAAATTTCTCTAAATTTTAATTAATGTGATTCTATTTAAACGTAAAGAAAAAGTAAATTACAGGAGTGGTAGCCGTAGTCTGAGAAGTAAGGCACGGATCCTCCAGAAATCGCCGGGCGACGTCGATTCTCCTTCCAGCGAACGGTGAGTCACTCGGCAATTCAATTTCGTCACTCAACTCTGTTCCAATTCGTTCTGTAAGGAAGTTGCTCTGTTGTGAGCTGATCTAGTATTTCATTGATTAGGGTTTTAGCTATATTGTTCAAAATGCGAAGCCTTTCACCTTGAAAGAGCGAAATGATGAACGGATTTCAAGTTACCTTAGCTTTTCTTTCGAATTTTGTACCCTATGCTTGGATTCCTCAACAGGAAGTACATAGTATTTACTGTGAGAATGAGAGATTCATATCTCATTGTGAATGTTGTCTTGTTGGTTTAAAGAAAATTCTGAAGAAGCTAGACACGCCTGTCACAACTGCTAGGTTTTCTAAATCTATTTATTTGGATATGGTTGATTGAATTTTGAAAATGGGCATTGGCACAAAATCAGACCCTTCTTTCTAGCCTTCAAGACTGTTTTCTTTTCTTTTTGTCATGCGATGCGTTATACATGGAGATGTTGCTTGGTGTTCTCTAATATAATTTCACTTCTTTATTAAGAGCTCTCATACTCAGTAAAGGGTAAGGTTTTAAATGAAATTGAGTGAACGTGTGCTTGTCTTATAAGGAAAAATGACTGAAGGCGAAGACAATGGGCAAGCTGGTAAAGACTTTTCCGAATCTGGTGATGCCGAGATGGTCAATGTGACGGTGGAAGATGACAAACTGGCTGACACGGATGAAGTAAAGGAGAAAGAGCAAACGGAGGATGATTTAGATGACGTGGATGATAAAATCGCTGATAAAGACCTGCATTCTAAGCAGCAAGTGGGTACTGAAGGGGCCACTAGCAATGGAGTTGGAGCAGTTCCTGACAGCAAAAATGGTGATCCTGAATTGAATGAGGAAGATCCTGATTATAAGAATATTGATGATGAGGAAGAGGAAAAACCGAAGGAGTCTGATAACGATTCTGTGAAAATGCACTCCGAAATTCCAGTTCCAGATAGGTCTGTGGACCAAGATGCGGAAGTGAATGAAAAAATCTGTGAGATAAATGAGCAAAGCTCTGTTGGACATCATGAAGAACAGCATAATAATGTGATATCTGTTAACTGTGCAAAAGTCAAAAATAATTCTGCTTCTGTAAATGGTGCTGTTCGTGGTAGATCTTCCATCAATGATGTTGAAAATTCTGAAGCCACTTTTGAGGAAAACAAGAAAGAGATCAAACCTCCTGTAGGCAATATGGAAAAAATAAAAGCGATGATGGCCATGGAAAGTACAGAACGAGCCCAAACATTCATGTTTGATGATGCTTCAGAGGGCGGTGAATCTGGAACAGAAGAAGAACAATCAACATTTATGATAGATCTAGAAAATTTGCTTAGAGAGAAACACATGGAGTTTAAGGTTCCAAAGTTCTATGGAGTGCCTGTGAATCTTCTTAAGTGAGTACCTAGTATTTGCTCCTGTCAACTGTTATGGTCAAACTATTGTTGGATTCTAGTTATTAGCTCCACAACTCCACTTGCACTATCTCATGGCTAATTCTGTTTGTTACTACCTGTTAAAAGGTTATGGAGAGCTGTTATCAAGTTAGGTGGTTATGACAAGGTATGGACCATATTTCCTGTCATTTAGCAGTATGTTTAATATAGTTGATTGTGTATAGGCACTGTTTCATGAAGTAGCTGAAATGGCATCCTGCTGTCACGAGTCGCTGAATTGGTTGATAATTGCATCCTCTGCTCTGTCTTATTGAATTTGGCTTGTTCTAATGAGCCAAAAATCTGGGGATTACTTGGGCTTAAAACATTGTTTTTATTAGGTCATGCACTTGTATTGAACAATATGTAATTGGAAATGAACCAAAAAACCTAGACAATACTCGGGCTTATAACATTGTTTTATTAGGTGCTGTGATTGTATTGAAAATATGTAATTGTGAAATGAACCATCCTATTACAAGGGTTAGTGATTGAGATCACACAAGGTTATCCTGCCAGCATACCATTGACACAGCTTTTTAAAATTACTTCTAACTTTTCATAGGGCAAAATAAGCTGTCTACCAGCTTATTTTAGTCAGAGTTCATATTTGAGGACCTTGAGGTATTGGGAACTGATAGGATCCTAATAAGTCCTTTGCTTTTTGGATATTATTCTATGATATTATTATTGAATCTTGTCTTTGTGGTGAGTCAGCAGGCTAAAAGTATGGATAAAATCCTTAATTTCAATTAGGAGAATAAGTTTACTGATTTTCAGAAATCAGCTCCTGATTTCACGTCAATCAGTATAGGGGATCAAGCCTTCATTACCTCACTCAGTTGGGGAGTATTTTTTATATAGATTTTTCTATTGTGTGCCTTAAGGGCACACTATAAGATACCAATATTAGTAAGATAAGATACCAATCTTAAATTTTGGGATTTTTTAATCATTTTTGTGACGGGCTCATTATTTCCTCTTTAGTGTTTTTTCCTTGTTTAGCATGCTTATAATGTTCCCTTAGGGCATACAATAGAAAAACCGTTTTTATACAAGCACAATCTAGAGTCAGCTGTAAGCATCCTGAAAAATTGTCAAAATATGGAAAGTTTCTCAGACTCTTTGCCTAAGTACATAATTCTTGTACTTAGTGGTTCCTCAAGTGAGATTCTCCTTGAGTGATTTCTATAACGAACTCTTCAAAGTTATACGCAGAAACTTGTTTCTCTCCTAAACAAAACAAATTTACGTATAGGGTACTTGCGAGTACATGTATATAGAACTCTAGATGCTGATGGTTTTATTCCAAATTTATGTCAAGAAAATTATGATTCTGTTACCCAAGAGGATGTTCAAACCCTAAAACCCATGTGTTTGATTGATAAACTGAAAAGATAGAACAATCTCAAAGGTACAATTCCTAATTGAGCAAAATCTCAGAGGAGAATACTCTCCAATGAGCCCAAAGGCAATAAGCCTTGATCCACTCTAGAATTCTGGATGCCCCTCTCTCATGAGACCCGCTCTTATTTATGGCGTAAAATCCGACTCCTCTCATAGCCAGCTCATAGCCTAGGATATGGTTAATCTTGCCATGTTTCCCAACAGTTGCTGCAATAATATGTAACTGTGTCTTGATCTCCTAATGTTTATTGACAGGTTACTGCTAGTAAGTTGTGGAGGCAAGTGGGCGAGGCCTTCAATCCACCAAAGTAATGCTTCTGCAATGGATTGCTTTTACAAGATATATTGCAATTGCACAACCTTAGGAATGACATAGTGTACATTAGATGTGTCTGCAGAACACTTGTATGTGTGTCAGTTTCCTTGTAGGCTTACCGGTTGAGCTGAAAGGTCTTATACTCTTTTCACTGATTTCTCATGCAGGACTTGTACAACTGTGTCGTTTACATTCCGAATATTTTATGAGAAGGTACAAACTTATGACTTGCTCATTGGCATCTCTTTTTTCATTCGGGAAGGGGATGTTAACAACAAAACGGAACTTCTTCTATGCATATTCTTACTTTCATTTTGTCCATCCTGCAGTATTTCTAGATCTCTTAGAATATCCTACATTGTTGACATCATGCGAGATGCTGGTTCTTCCATAAAAAAATTTCTTCACATTTCGTCTTTGAAAATGTACTATATCGTAGTCTTAAAAGGTATATTAAATTGGCGTTTGACGAGTTTTGGCCTGTAAGTTGTAATTTAAAATGTGCAGTGCTTTTTTTATTCCCCAAAAAACAAAATATGTACTAAAGACAGTCAAAGCTATAATATTAACTCCAAAAAGCAATCATTCCAATAATAACCTTGTTGTTTCAACCTCTAGTGAGAGATATATAATTTATGGTTTTTATGCCTATTCTTGATAAGACATTATAGACTTCTGAGACGGCTACATCATGTATATCACCTCATAAAATTAATTTAGTTTTTTTCTCCTTGTTGTCTTCTGTTAAATTACATTACCTGTCTTGCATTTCTTGCTTCCATAAGTAAAACTATCTGGTTCTGCCTCTGTAACTGCTTCACTATCTCTTCAGGCTCTCCTTGAATATGAAAGACACAAGATTACTGTCGGTGAGCTGGATATTACCCCTACAATCACAGAACCTTTGGCCATGGAAAGTCCGGTAAATATGCTCATTTGAAACTCATTAGCAAGGTCTTATATGGTTGAAATGTATATGAGAATCTGTAGTTTTTATTAATCTTCTGAGAAACCTTTTGGGCATATGCATAACTTATTTTAGTGTGTTTGTAATAATACACAATTTCTTAGCATGTAAACTAATTCATCATACTTTTCTGATCTCCCACTATACAGCTTCATTTTTATGTTTTCTCTCTGTCATATGTCATGGAATGAGTATTTCAGTATTGAACTTATATCCTACATCCATCCCATTTCATGTATGTTGGACCTTGAAGATTTCGAACTCAATGAATGAAGTTATATGAGGGTCTTCGGAAAAACTAAATAACTACTACATTTTAAGGTGCCACTCTGAGTAGTTTGGACTAAAAACTTGTGCCAGAAGAATATTATGCATTTTCTTTGTTAGTCGAAGATGTGGCAACTGCATCATCCATCTTAAGGCTGTAAATGTTATTGACCACACCATTATTATGACACTTTACGACCTCTTTTATGTAAACTTGTATTCAGGATCTCCCTTGTCATCTTTTCACTTGGATAGTTGTGTGGGTACGTTTAGTGCAATACTGGAGGTTTTAATTCCTGTCATGTTGCCATGCATAGCTTAACCCCAATACTTTATGGATTTTTATAACATAGTGGGTTTTTTCCTCCTGAATGATCCTGATTGACAACAATACCCATTTAAGTTACTGTTTATACCTTTTGCATTGTGAATGGATAAGAACACTGTCATCGCTTTTCTTTATTGATTTTGAATTTCTCATGTTTATCAAATCTTTCAATACCGTATAAAGTTTCGTAAGATCTTGCTAAGCGTTTTTATTATCTTATATTGTATATCTAAGTAATGAGAGCATTAGGTTGGAATAGTTGTCTCTCAAAATGAAAGGATTGAGCTCTTATTTTGGTTTCTCTCTTTCTTTTCCATCTTTGTGTTAATGTACCATAGAGGGTATTGAAGTATGGGTGATGTATTCTTTTCTTGTCATTTACTGATCAATAATCTTTTCTTTGCTGGAAAATCAACAATTATTGGGGTCCAAAAAATCGACTCAGTAATTATTAGGGTCCAAAAAATAGACTCACCTGATTTGAATGTGCTTATTGTTATCAATGATTAATTTGCCACTTGTATTAATTAAGTCCTTTGCTTCTATTTTGTACATAAAAAATAAACTCATACTAACGTAATATGTAAGCAACTATTGTTAATGAAGATGTCACCTTTTCACTAATAGTAGAGTAGAAGATAGTTTGTTATGTATTTGGACATAGAATATTATAAATTGAATGATAAAATGTACAAGTTATACTAATGCCTAGATTATGCCTGTTAAATTTTACAATTTCTATCTCAAAAAATTTCTCTTTAGATCTTTAAACATATCTCAAATATGGATGTTTTAGATTCTTTAATCTCTTATTTTAGTTATTCTCATTAACTATGTTGATTCACAATTTACAAGGTTATAATGTATTTCATGGAAAAAACTATATTCATTCTCCATATTTTACGCAATTCAACCTCTTTTTTATGAGTCATTAACGGGGTTTTTAATAAAATGACAAATAATCAAAGACAGTGGCTGGAAATGTTCATCCACAGCAATATATTGTGCATATTTTGTATTCATCTTCTATTTGGGATGGACCAACCTGTGCTTCCTCCCCACCTAGGAAAAAAAGATAATAATTCCCAAGCATGTGATTGATAATGATTTCTTACCACACTAAAATAATGATCGTTGTGAACAGGTTATAAATAGTCAAGCTTCTGGATCAG
Organism: Polygonum aviculare; assembly: GCA_934048045.1. Classification (NCBI taxonomy): domain Eukaryota; kingdom Viridiplantae; phylum Streptophyta; class Magnoliopsida; order Caryophyllales; family Polygonaceae; genus Polygonum; species Polygonum aviculare. The sequence goes on along the minus strand of OW204032.1, from coordinate 2,164,325 downwards.
GTAGAGCACGTAGAGATGCTGCTGCGCGAGCCATGCAGGGCTGGCACTCTCAGCGTCTTCTTGGGAATGGTGAAGTCAGTGATCCAATTAGTAAGGTATGGTCTCAATTTCCGTTTGTTATACCACTGTTTTCCTTTGCTATGATTATATTGTTGAAATATTGCTAATCTACGTGAAACATTTATGCTGTAGGATAAGGGCTCAATTCCCTTTAAAAGTCGGGAAAAGAATCTGAAGAACTTAGGTGGGTCTTCTAACAAAGCACTGACCTTTTTCTTGGACTTGGGACATTATGTATATTTCAAGGGTTTTTGAATGTTCTACAGTTGCACAGAAGCGGAAAAAACCACCGGTTGAAGCGTCTGTTAAAGGTTCACATAGCAAAATGATCAAGGGACTGTAAGTATTTTGGGCATGTGAGGGATTCTTTTTTTATTATATTATATTATATTTTATATGCTTTTTATAGTCTCTACGTGTGAGACTTTTGCCTTGGATCGGGACTTAAGCTGGAAATGCCGAATATTGCGTATGATTTGTTTCTAGAATTCTGATTGCTTTTTCATTTCCAGGTCTGACACTGCAGTCATTGATCTCGGGCCAACAGCTGATTGGGTAAAGATCAATGTTCGAACTACAGTAAGTTCTAGTAGACTAGTACATATGGAACCACATATGCTTATGGACATGATTGTCATATATTTGAAATTGTGCACACCGGAAATTTTCATAAAAGTTATACCTCTGTTCCATTTTGTTTTAACTTAGAACTTTCCTTGAACTATTAGTATATTTTCGATGTAGTATTGACGGAAACATTGGGCATTATCACTTTGGGTGTGTATGGCATATGTTTTTATGTGCTAATTTGTCTTGCTGAGAAAAATAAATCCATTTCAGCTTGTTGTTTGAAGTGGTAGTGCTGGTTTTTAATCTATAATGTGCGTGTTGCAGAAAGATTGCTATGAGGTCTATGCTTTAGTTCCGGGACTTCTACGGGAAGAGGTGAGATGTTATCTGGTTTTCATCCAATTATTCACTTGTGATCATTCCCTTACAATCTCAAAATTATGTCACAGGGGTGGGACCTACCCTAATAGGCTTTCATAGAACCACAGTTAATAATTTACAGTGCAACTCTCCAACAAACATCTCAATTACGTCCAACAAAAGGCTTTTCATTGTTTATGAGTGCATGTGTTTTGTGTTTTATACTCCCTCCGTTAAGAAATACTTGTCGTTTTAGCCGTGATTTTTTTTTGTTAAATAATATTTGTCATTTGACACATTTTGTCCGATAATATCCTCATTAATTAAAAATAATTACATAAATACTGTATATAGTAGAAGGTGAATGATCTTAACGATTTTGAGGGTAGTTAAGTCAAATAATACGGTTTCTTAATTGTTTAGATATATATCTAATCCTTAACGGAGGAAGTATTTGTCTGTTTATCACATGCTGCAAACAAACAAATCACTTCAGCACTATTTTCAGTTCCATTCTTGTGTATGCCCAGCTAGGCCATTTTTGTAGGTCGACATGGACACCTTAATGTTGATGCTTGTATTCCTCCAAGTTAGATTTGTTTAACATGATCTGTTGTTGTATATGGGAGCTGTCAAAGACCCCTGAGATACCATAGTTAACTTATTCTAGAAAGCAAATGAGTCCTGTAGAGGAACTAGATCTTTGTGCATATCAAATGGGAATTGCATCTTCAAAGCAAATCTTATAAGTTTAAGTGATACTACAGGTACGTGTTCAGTCGGATCCAGCAGGGCGGTTGGTGATATCTGGTGAACCTGAGCATCCTGACAATCCTTGGGGCGTCACACCCTTCAAAAAGGTGACTTGAAATTTTCACACTGCCTTCTTTTAATCATTGTTTTGCCTCCTTTCCTATAGATTTAAATTTATTTATATCCTATGTGGACATGAGCAATACAAAGTTATTCTGCATTGTTGATTGTAATAACTGGCGTTTTTTTTTTTGTCATCTTCAGATAGTTAGCTTGCCTTCAAGGATCGATCCTCTTCAGACTTCAGCTGTGGTAACATTGCATGGCCAGTTGTTCGTTCGTGCTCCATTTGAACAATTAGACTAATCCTGATGAGGGCCATGAATTATTGTGGAAGGAAAATAGGAAATGAGCTTAGTTCGTACATACAAGCAAACTTGAGGCCTAGGTCAGGCGAAAATGTTATAATTAAGTCTGTTAAGACTTAATTCTCGGGTTGTAAGAAGCCCGATATGATTTTTGTCTTTGTGTAGTCAGGTTTTTGAAAGTAAAGGAATCAGCAATAACCAATTTCTTGTTCTATCGAGTGGGTTGGTATTGCTCCTTTAGTACTCCCTATTATTTTTTACTTAACATAAGTTTTCTTTTCCTTGCCTTCCTATTTTGAAAATAGAAAGAGGTCTTTACGTTTAGGGCGTTTTAAGTGATGATTGGATGCTGCACTTCTATTTTTGGATGCATTTTGTTTTTACTTTTTTACGTAAAATGAAATGTTAGAGCATCGCCAACAATTTTACTAATGTTTTCCCTAAAATGGGAAAGCAAAAGCTATATTCTCCAAAATGTTTTTGCTTCAACTCCAATTGCTTTTCCATTTTGCATAATTTAATTTTTTTTATTTATATCCAACATCTTTAAGAATTTAGATGGAAGAGCATACATCCCTTATCTAATTACGTGTATAAAATTCATAAGCTTATTTCTCTCTCATCCAATAATAATTCTATCCCCCTATCTCCATTGAGACTTTTTCTCCCCCCATCAGCGTAGCTCATCGATTACCATCGCATCAACTATGGCGGCTCCTCCATCATCCCGTCTTTGTCGGATTTCTTCGTACGCTGTCGACGGCAACTAATTGTCTACTGGTGTCAAAAAATCTGGCTTTGTCGTGAACAACATTTATGAAACCCTAGCACATGCCACCACCTGCATTGGTAATTCTTTCCGGCTCTGTAGACTATTGGAATTTCCTCCTCTCTTTTGCATCATCACAGGTCGATAATCTGTTTGATTGATGAAACTGGGAACGAGAAGGTCAAGATGGACGACTACGATGGTGGCGCCAGCGCCAGAGGAAAAAGTTTCTTCGAGAAAAAAGCTAATCATTGATGGCGGTTTCTGTCGTTTCTTCTCCGGTGAAAGTGGCGGACGAGCACATCTGTTTATTAAGCAAGGTAAAACCTCGTTTTTTCAAATGTCTAGATATCGAAATCCCATATATAGCCTACTTGCACGATTTTTCTGTGTAAAATAAATCCATAATTCGGTTTTAGTGCGCTTGAAATGGACATATTTCTTACCCTTTCTTAAGCAAAAAGTCGTGTTTTTCTGCAAATTTGGTCACTGATTGTGACCTTTCCCAAACTTCTTTTACTTTTACTTTGTCTTATTTAAATTACTGTCAATGATAATATTGATGATATATGGAGAAGTTATCATTGGAATTATTAGTAACAATGACTTATGATGGTAGTGGCTAAGTGTCATTATTGTCAATGTGATGACACTTTGATGAGTAATATATATTGTTGATAGTTGATATATGTAATGACACTAATTAGATGTCTCTTTTTTAAGATGGCAATTTAGGTGGTGTCACTATAATGATGTTTTTTTTTATGTTGACACCTGATAAAACGAGTGTCATCTCCTGATGACAAAACGAGTGTCATCCCTTAGCATCACCAATATACACAATCACAACATTAGATACAACAATGTGCAATATCAACGTACATGAATACCAAAGTTTGGATTAGGACATACCGGTACAAAGTGGTTAGGAAATCTTGCGTGTGCTAAATCCACCCTCGGAGGACCCGGGGTTGCGCTCCTTCACCTTAAGGCTAAATATAAAGTTGGAGCACCCCATGCCAATAAGACAAGCTCAACTTGAAACCGTGTAGCAAATACTAAACCCATATATGGCATGTGGAACCAACAATGTTGGGGGCATGGGCTTTTGATGTAGTTAACTTGATGAATCAAGTCTTGCCATGTCATGGACGCATGGCAAACCAAAGCACTCTCTCACCCAATGATCAGTGCTCTCTTCTGGATAACCCTCCATTTTAATCATATCATATGTGGCCAACAACAAGTCAAAGCCCCTATCCGACACTCGCCTTGAAAACATCATTCCTATTTCCGGTAGCATCCATGGATCATCGAAATCGGTTAGTACAAGGGACTCCTCGACCCGGGACCTGAAGTCCCGGGTCGAGGAGAAAGCCCATCGTGTTGCGAGATTGGGAAGCCGTCCCTATCGAGAAGGAAATTGACGCTCAAATTCCAAAGCTCATATATTCAAACAAAGTCAACGCTTCCTGACAAGATAACATCATCCGCAACCGTAGTCCTTAGAAGCTTCAGCTGTTAGAGACAAAATGCATGAAGCTAAAGATGTCGCTTTACTAGACTCATCCCAAGAAACATGTGGAAGCTTCCCAATAAAGGAAGAACTGACTTTCGAAAGAAGACAAACTTTTGTAGCTGTACAACGTATCTGAAAGTGACAACTTCTAAAGACATCTATGAGGAGTCTAGAAGGGTAAAAGGGTCATAGGTAAGGTACCCCATCACATCCACTAGAGATACAACAATATGTGTTTATTATGACGTGACTTCTTCTGCACTCTCTTGCCAGAGTCTCAAGAGCACCAAGAACCCCCAAGAACAAAGTGAGTGAGTGATGTTGATCGAGAAGAAGAAGTCCACCAAGATCAAACATGTTTCCATAACTAAGAAGTGTGTGTGTCTCCTAGGGACTAGGAAACACGTGAGGTCTGAGTCCTTTATACTTGTATTTATTTGAGTTAGGCTATGTAGAGCTAGAGCTAAAAGGAAGTTCACTAGTAAACTATAAGGACAAACTTTTATAGTTTAAAAAAGTGTGATCTTCGCCTGTGTAATAGTTGTAGGGACCCAAATATAATACAAGTAAAAGAAGTCATTTGAAAACCTCCATGGAGGTAGAGGTTTAATTACCTATTTAGACTAGTTGTTGTAAGTGGGGTTCCTTTATAAATACTTGTGTCCTTAGTTTGCTTGTTTGCTTGACGTCGTTCCTACAACGTCCTTATCCGTTCTAATGAATCTCGATCCAACATCATAGACTTGGGATTGTTTATGAATAGGATAGGATTTAGCTATAGGAAAGAAAAGTAATTTATTGAAAATCCAATGATCAAACAACTTGTAAAAGTGGATTTGTGTGGATGAACTTGCTTCCCACATATTGATTCAAACCTTGATTTACTTGCTTCCTTTGTTCGCCATGAATTCATGGTTTTAGTGAAAACCCTAACCCCCCCCCCCTAGTTACTCTACAATTGATAAAATTTTAGTTCTAGAATCCTAGGGTCCCCTAGGTTCGACCCTGACTTACTCACTATATGATTGGTTAGTAGATTAGGTTTATTTTTTATTAGGCTTGATGATTTTAGCTTGGTCACCCATCATCGGGCTTAACTGAGTCCATCAGGCCTTGTCACGAGCCACCAATTGCAACCCAAGCCTTGCCTATGCCTGAGCGTGGGCCTCCATTTTGAGGTTCTCTTATTACAAGTGCCCAGGTGTGCCAAGGAGTGCCCCATCCAAGTGCGTGTTCAAAGCCATGCTATTTTCTTTGCTCATGCCAATCGTGTCACTTGTCGTACAAGGGACGCACCCATGCCAAGTGCTCAATACGTCATATTTATCTATATTTTATATCTTCAAGCGAGCTACCATTTTATCTACTAAGGAAACATCAATATCTATAGAGCACTTTCTCTATCTTAAATAAATTGAAAGCTTGGTTTGTTAGTTTTTCATTCTCTAAACGTCTTATTTATTTTTATTTAAAAGCGTGTGATATCTTGTTCCCAAGATATCTAGCCTATTTGGTTTAGGATTAGCTAGCTCTTTTCTCTATAAGTACTCATCTCTTGTACTTGAACAATTTACGTATAAATTGAATACAAATTTCCTTTGGTAAAAGTCCGGCTTCTTCTAATTCCTAAGGATTGTGCATCACCATTACTAAGAGCCCAAGCTATCATCTTTCATCTCATCACGTTGAGCCTCACCACCTTTTCATCACGTTGACAAGCGCCAACTTGCCATCACGTTGGCTAAGTCCAAACACACATACATCACGTTGAACGCTCTTGATCATCACGTTGAGCTTGCCTATCCAACCTCAAAACGCTTCCACATAGCCATTGGAGACTACGTACGCGATCTAGATTAATCTCGCGGACATTCTTGGCCTAGTCGAGGACAAGGACACACCACTACCTCGATCTACTCAAGATGATTCTACTCAAATATGGAGCTTATGAGGGCAAGGATGAAGAGTCCTTCGGTTTTTAACTAGACAAGGTAAATACCTACAAGATGGCCGGTCTTCTAGGGATAGACCAAGGTTTAACCTTCCAAGAAAGTTGCGAAGGGAAAAGTCCAATCATCCATGATGCCAACATCTCTTATCGCACCTTGGTTAGAGGATATCTGTTTTCATCTACCTTGGTTGTGTGAGCTTGCTAGTAATGTTCATGATGTTGCTCCATCATCACCATGAAGGACCCCTTGTTCCCTAGCCCATCCACCCTTTCAAATGTTTTTTTTTGCTTTTATTGTTTTCTGTTTTTTTTTTCTTAATGCCTTTGATTAATAAAACTAATTGCTTTATGCTTCTTATGATGTACTAGGATTTGATAGTACTAGATCTAACGAATAGATTAGTTAGATAATTGTGAAGTTCTTGTTTGCATGTAAATTTGTGTAATTGACGGTTAATAAGAGGACATATTCAAACTCCTCTAGCAAGGGAGTGATTTTTCTCTTATACAGCTAGTTGGTCGTGTAAGGGCTTATAAGTAATTGTGTCATCTATTACATGGGTAAGTGTTTTATTCCACTCCACAGTTCACCCTCAAGGTAACCGTGTGTCTGTGTTATAAGACTCAATCCAACAATTGGTATTAGAGCAAGAAAATTAGCTCTAGGAAACATGATAAATTCGCAACATTTTCGACCGTCATAAAATACATACTAATATGAATGCTCTGATGCATTCAAATTTATAAATTATTATGAAATAAAGGACAATATGATAAAATTACAACAATATAGTATACCATTGTAGGTATGATTGGGATGATATGATCAATCTTAATCTACCAAATTCATGTAGTCGGGATATCCCCAGAATTGGGTCGAAGTAATGGTGGTGGTGGTGTTGTAAAAAAAGGGATCTTCATTCATGCTCGTGGTGAGATTTGAAGCATCTCCTGGATCGATAGACCTTGGAGGGATTTCAACGATAGTAGAATCGACCATCCTAATGTCATGGATGCTGTATCTGCGTTTTTCGACCGGAGTCGTACACTTCAAACGCCGAAAATACTTCTGACCATGGCTAGCCACTTGACATGGAGTCTTGGTAACCACATAAAACCTTGATATGTTCATCCAATCTCCTTTTCCATACATTTCTAGCCCCATCAAAAATAACCTATATGTGTACACACGTAAAATCCACCTTCAATTCGTTAGCACGTAGAAAACCCATGCAATATGGTCACCATGATGAAAAAAGTTCATATACAAACAAAACTATTCAGATTATACATGACATATATATAGAGACTAAACTTAATTATTTAACTTATTCCATCTTATCTCAATTTAAAAAGTAGATTTATATATTATATACACATGCTCGATATAAACAAAAACGGAGATCCAAAATCACAACCCTAACATTTCAAAAACCAGATCCAAAACCCTAACATTTCAAAAAGACTGACCCCTTAATCACAACCCTAACTTCATGATTGTGTCAGGCTTGTTGAATTGCCACGACAAGTTACCAATCGGCTTAATTTTAGAATTCTTGACACAACAGAGGCCGTGCACAATCCCAAAGGGATGGGACAATTGGCATGTCTTAGGCAGCTTCCGAAAATCAAACTCAAGGCAGGGGATGGGTCTGAACTCAAAGAGTTGAGTAGTCTGCCACATAGTGGCCTAATAGTGATCGATCAAGCAACTTGAAAACATAAGTTGCAAAGAAGATGCTGTCTGAGGTGGATCAACAAGTTAATTAAGGTAGGTCTTTTTTACGGTTGAATCAAAAAAATAAGTTGAAAGCATAAGTTGCTTTGAATCAAAAAAATTAAGGTACCCCTTAATTACTGACCCCTTAATGGATTGTATCAAAAAAATGGATTGAATCAACAAGTTAATCACAACCCTAACATTTCAAAAATCAGATCGAGAGAGGGAAAGAGCAAGAAAGTACCTCCATAGTTCTTAGCGGAGGGGGCGGAGACGTGGCAGGCGGAGACGTTGCAGGCGGAGGGGAGAGTGAGCGCCTTGGTGAGATTAAGCGCGACGCCGAAGCTAGCGCTGTTCTTGAACCTCTGATTAAACAAAGCTCTGATTAACCTCCAATTAGTTGTCAATGAATGTTGATTAACCTACAACCTAGAGGAGATTTCTACCTAGGGTTTTGGAGAGGGATTTTAAAGCCAATACCTCGTGACGGCATCGGAGGACCTCGAGATGGATTCGGAGGTGAGCAGGACAATGTTCGAGATGGCGATCGAAGGGAGAGCTGCTGCGAAGGCGGAGGCGAAGGGAGAGGAACGAAGAGGCAAAAAATCGCTGGAACGCAGGCGGAGGAACACAGAACGTATAGGGGAAAATCGCTGGAACGAAGAGGCAAAAAATGAAGAGGGCAAATGCGTAAATTACCATTATTTATACATGCGTTACAAAGCAATCTGGATATGCGTCAAAAAAACTGACCCTAAAAAAAATGAAACGTTAGAGATCTCCAACAACTTTGCTAATGTTTTCCCTATAATTGGGAAGCAAAAGCCAAATTCTCCGAAATGCTTTTGTTTCAACTCCAATTGCTTCTCCATTTTTCGAAATTTAACATTTATTATTTAAATCCAACATCTTAGAGGAATTTTGATGGAAGGGTAGACATCCCCTATCTAATTACGAGTTTCGTTCATTTTGGGCCTTTTAAGGTGTATGATAATTAATAAATTCATAAGTTTATTTCTCTCTCCTCCAATAATATTTCGATCCCCCTTATCTCTAGATTGAGACATTTTCTCTCCCCATTAGCGTAGCTCATCGATCACCATCGCCTCAATTATGGTTGCTCCTCCATCATCCTGTCTTTGTCGGATTTTTTTGCATGTCGTCAACGACAAATCGAAAAAACTGGCTTTGTCGTGAACAAAATTTCTGAAACCATAGCACACGCCACCACCTCCAATGACGATTCTTTCTGGCTCTTCACACTACTGGAATTTCCTCCCCTCTCCTCCTTCTTCATAGGTCGATAATATGTTTGATTGATTCCTTTGGTAAAATTCAAGCTTCTTCTTTTTCCTAACTATTGTGCGTCACCATCACTAAGAGCCCAAGCTCTCATCTTTCATGTCATCACGTTGACAAGCCCCAACTTGCCATCACGTTGGTTAAGTCCAAACACACATTCATCAGGTTGAACGCTCATGCTAATCACGTTGAGCTTGCTTATCCAACCTCAAAACGCTTCCACATACCCATTGGAGGCTACGTGTACGCGATCTAGATCAAGCTCACGGACATTCTGTGCCTAGTCGAGGACAAGGACGCACCACTATCGATCTAATCAAGAAGATTCTACTCAAACATGGAGCTTACGAGGGGAAAGTTGAAAAGTCCTTCGGTTTTTAACTAGACAAGGTAAATATCGACAAGATGGTATTCTAGGGATAGACCAAGGTTGAACCTTCCAAGAAAGATGCTAAGGGAAAAGTCCAATCATCCACGATGCCAACATCTCTTATCGCACCTTGGTTGTTTTGGAGGATATCGATCTGTTTTCATCTACCTTGGTTGTGTGAGCTTGCTACTAATGTTCATGATGTTACTCCATCATCACCATGAAGGACCCCTTATTCCCTAGCCCATATCCACCCCACAAATGTATTTTTTTCTTTTGTTGTTTTCTGCTTGTTATTTTTCTTAATGCCTTTGATTAATAAAACGAATTGCTTTATGTTTCTTATGATGTACTATAGGATTTGATAGTACTAGCTAGATCTAACGAATAGATTAGACTATTGTGAAGCTCTTGTTTGCTTGTAAATTTGTGTAATTAACAGTTAACTAGTTTAAACCCCGTACCATGTACGGGTAATGTGATAATAAATTCAATTTAATATATATGTAATGTCAATGATCATATTAAAATTATAGGATCATATATATTTATCTTCGTATTATGATTATTGTTTTTTCACCAATAGTAAATCAACTCATTGTTTAAAATTACTTTATGATAAATATCACGTTTTATTAAATAGTAATATTCATGGAAAGATTAAAATTAATTCTTGGTAAGTGATAATTTATAATTTTTCGGGATAATTCATAATTTTTGGTAAATTTTAATCAATTTTAAGGGATAAGATTATATAAGATTCTAACTACCTAATTTGTATAAAGAAGGACCCGACTGATTATTTTATTATTGAAATGACACATGGCGCGATTTTTTGTGAACACATTGTCTCCGCTTTATACTATAGGTAGTATAGATAAGAGCACATATTGAAACTCCTCCAGCAAGGGAGTGATTTTTCTCTTATACATGTTGTTCGTGTAAGGGCTTATAAGTAATTGTGTAAGACTCAACAATTCACCCTCAAGGTAACCGTGTGTACGTATGTGTTGTAAGACTCGATCCAACAATTGGTATTAGAGTAAGAAAAGCTCTGGCAAACATGATAAATTCACAACATTATTTTTCTTATGATAAATAAAACGGGCTAAGTCACTCCTTTATGATAAAAAAAAAATGATAAATTCACAACATTTTTTACCGTCATAAAATACATACTAATATGAATGTTCTGATGCATTCAAATTCATACATTATTATGAAATAAAGGACAATATGATAAAATTACAACGATACAGTATACCATTGTAGGTATGATTGGGATGATATGATCAATCTTAATCTACCAAATTCATGTAGTCAGGATATCCCCAGAATTGGGTTGAAGTAATGGTGGTGGTGGTGTTGTAAAACAAGGGATCTTCATTCATGCTCATGGTGAGATTTGAAGCATCTCCTGGATCGATAGACCTTGGAGGGATTTCGACGATAGTAGAATCGACCATCCTAATGTCATGGATGCTGTATCTGCGCTTTTCGAGCGGAGTCGTGCACTTCAAACGCCGAAAATACTTCTGACCATGGCTAGCCACTTGACATGGAGTCTTAGTAACCACATAGAACCTCGATATGTTCATCCAATCTCCTTTTCCATACATTTCTAGCCCCATCAAAAATAACCTATATGTGTACACACGTAAAATCCACCTTCAATTCGTTAGTACGTAGAAAACCCATGCAATATGGTCACCATGATGAAAAAAATTCATATACAAACGAAACTATTCAGATTATACATGACATATATATAGAGACTAAACTTAATTATTTAACTTATTCCATCTTATCTCAATTTAAAAAGTAGATTTGTATATTATATACACATGCTCAGTATATATATACTTTAAATGATAAGATAAAGGATAATTATATATGTCAAAGACAACAAGTATATTTTCACTAGCTAGTTTACTACTTCACTATAATATATAGACTCAATTATTAATTTGAGAATATAAAATATATACCAAAAGCAATCATGAAAATTCATGAAGCTATTAGCTATCCAAAAGGCATCACAAATTATACAGTATTAAGAAGAATAACTTTTTCATAAGAATAATTAAATAGATGTATATATATATATATTTCTCATACATATTATAATTTATAATATATCAACGTGCATGCAAACAATTCAACTAAAAACTCTTTGATTCACAAAAAATTAATATGTGATATATATAAGGAGAGGAGTAGGTTCTAGTGAGGAGAACCCGTATGGTGAGGACAATCCCTTACGGTGAAGACTAATCTCATCTATTGGATTGTCCCCCACTATAAAATTTATGGTCCATATGTTTTTAAAACAAAATTGAAATTAGTTTTATGTATTTTTATTTTTTTTGGTTTTATATTCATTTTTCTAAAAAGAAAATAATATAAAGTTCAAATTATAGTAAACAAAGAAATAAACTTTTGGCTTCTAAAAATTGAACCACCCCATTGAAGGGTTATAATCATTTTGTTGTAAAAAAAGATATTTTTCCTATCTTTGAAAATTTGTTTTGGTAATTAAAATTTTTTTAGGTATTATTTTTTTATAAAAAATTAAATAATATAAAAATTGAACTTGTAGTACATAAAAATGAACTCTTAATAGATAAAAATTGAACTTAGTGCTACAAAATTAATAATTAAGCTCATAACATATACTCCCTCCGTCCCATTTTGTTTGTCCTCTTTCCTTTTCCGTCGTCCCAAAATGTTTGTCCTCTTTCTATTTATATCATTAATTTCTTACAATTTTACCCCTATTCAATCTCACTTTTTACACCCAAAATCCAATTTTTCCTTCTACTTTATCACTTTTCTACTTTTTACACCTGTAAAATTACAAAACTACCCTCATTTAATTTCAACCTTTACCCACTTTCCCATTTTCCAATACCACTTTATCACATCCTTAATAACCACAAAATGTGTCCTTTAAGACAAACAAAATGGGACGGAGGGAGTATAAAATGAGCTTTTATTATTAAAAACTAAACTCTCTATATACACAAAATGAATTGTCTTTGTATGCATTATAATTGTTACTTTTCAAGAAAAAAATATTTTTGAAATAATAAAATAATAAAATAAAATAATTCAATTTTTGTGAAAATCAAATTATATAAAAAATGAACTTGAAAGATATAAAAATTGAGCTCATAAAACACAAAAAATGAACTAATATAATATTGAAAATTGAAGTCATAGTAATTAGAAAATGAACTTTTAGTATATAAAAACTGAACTTTTAATGTATAAAAATTGAAATGTCGAATTTAATTGTTATAATTGTATTTTAAAAAAATAAAAATAGTATAGAAAATATAAAAAATAAAAAATAAAACTTTTTTTTTGAAAAAAAATGGATTGGAAAATCTATTACATTATTTACATATAAGGAGGTAAATCAAATGGATTTGGTTGTTCCTCACCACGAGAACTTATTTTCACTAAAGGCTAGTCCTCACTTGGACCAAATTCTATATGTTTTTATATATATATATATATATATCAAAATTGAGAAGATGTAAATAACAATTTAACCTTTTTATCGATATAAAATAACAATATTACCTGTGCTCTTCTTCCGTCCACCGCGTCCCTTTTTGCCTTGGTTGACTAGGTGTTGAGGAATTAGATACCCCAATATTAATAGAGGGTTCCATCCCATTGCATGTCTTCCCAACTTGTACGGCTTCCATAGAATAAGCGTTAGAGTTTTGGTCTAATACATCTCTACCTTTTGTGTTCCCTACATTTGTTGATGAGGTCATACCACTAGTGTACAATTGAGGATGAGGCAATTCATGACCATTCTCAACCGAAAACATCCTTGTCAACATCTCATCATCTCCCAACCCCAATGCTTTAGAACCTGCATTGACATTAATCTGATTCAGAAAGTGATCGATCCAAGCAAATAATATGAATAAAAGTAAATGAATGATTGTTATTTTTATGAATTTCATGCATGTTTTCTCAAGAGAGAAGCAATATATGGGATAGGAGGAGACATACCATCCATTGTGTTTGTGATGAAATCTTGGTTTCCTGTGTTTCAACTCTAATACAACTTATATAATATGACATCTATTACAAAATTAAATGCTTTAGATTCATGTACCTAGGTCAAAAAAGTACTATGTTGGAAAAAATCTTAAGTTTCAACTTTTTGAGATATAGTTCACATTATGAAAAGATAACTCTTCTTGTACACTCACCTGGTGATGCAATAAATGATGGAAGATAACATACTAGTTTGGTTGATTTTGTACTTGAATTGATGATTTCGTGTTGGGTGTAATTAGGGGTTCTAGCAAGACTATGACCTTGTTCACTTTACTAAAAGTAATTTTTCCCTCTAAAAATTTTATTTTACTTTTTTTAATAGAGGGAAGGGGGTGGGGAGGCCTTTTTTGAAATCTTTTTGTACTAACTAGCCCATCCTAAAAAAAAGGAAGTAACTAGTTGGTATTAAAACCACCTCCACCCCACTTTTTCCATTTTCACTCTCTCTCCTCTCTCTCTCTTCTCATACTCTCCCTCCTCTCTCCTCTCTTCCTCCCTTTTCTCTCTCTCACCATCAACTCCATTCCGGCGCCACCGTCTTCTTCTCCGGCCACCTCCGCCGCCACCGCCTTCTTCTCCGGTCACCTCCGCCGCCTCCACCTTCTTCTCCGGCGTCTCTTTTCGTCGATTTCAACATCCGGTAACCGATTTTCCTTCCTCTTTGTTCAATCGTTTTCTTTCTCCAATCAATTTCGATGATTTTTCCAGATTTGTTGGGGTTTCGTGTTTGATAACGTAGATCTGAAATTTCTAGATATAGATCTGGAATTTCAAGATCTAGATCTAAAAATTCTAGATCTAGATCTGAAATTTCTAGATCTAAATGTTTTGAAACAATTTTGTTCAAGTTTCTATCTCTCTCTCAAATTTATGATGTGAATTAGATGGTTGATTGATGTTTTGGGATGATTTCGTTCGAGTTTTGTGTATGGGTTTCGTCGCAGACAAGTTCTGTGTTTGTGGGTTTTGATGGTGACAAGTTCTGTATTTTATGGGTTTTATCGGTGACAAGTATCGGTGACAAGTTATGTGTTTATGGGTTTTGACGGTGACAAATCTGTGTTTTATGGGTTTTATCGATGACAAGATTTTTTGTTTACGGGTTTTATCGGTGACAAGTTCTGTGTTTATGGTTTTTGACGGTGGCAAGTGTTGTGTTTATAGGTTTTGGTGGTGACAAGTTTTTAATTTATGGGTTTTGGCGGTGAAAGGTTTTTTGTTTACTGATTGTGGTTAATTTGTTCATATATTAAGTTTAATTATGGCCTATTAGCTCAAATGGTAGAGCAACGTTGTTAATGCACGGTAATGTAGGTTCAAATCCCGCATAGGCTCAATAATAATTTTTGACAAAAAGTTTTTTGTACACGGTGACAAGGTTTTTGTACGTGGTGACAAATGACAAGATTTGACGACAATTTAACCGATCAGAAGGCTTATGACAAATTCGGTGATATTAAAATAGGTGATAATACATGATAATGACAAGATTTAACCATAATTTAAGCGATGACAAGAGGACGAAAAAATAAGCGATGACAGGGTTAATAATAAACGCAAATTTGGGATGGTGACGGGATGAGCTGTGACAGACGGTGAAAGATGAACGGTGACAGGTGACAGGATGAACGGTGATAGGTGATAGGATGGTCGGTGGGACGCAGTGGCACGCGCGTAATTTTGGATATGGAATGGGACGCGGTGGCATCTCGTAATTTTTTTTGGCCAGGGGTAAATTTGGAAAACCGACTAGTTGCTACATTTTTTTTAGAACGGTCCATCCGCTTCATTTAATTTTCCCCACAGCCCATATAGAGTTTTTCGTCTTTTTAATATCCATATCATACTACTTTCACGTTTTTCAATATAAAATTTTTACATCACTTTTCAACCAAATACTACTTTTAACTAGAAGTGAAACAAGGTCATATATTGTTGATGTTATTGTTCATGTGTAGATAATTTATGTCTTCTTATTCAATTGTACATGTCTTTTTCATCTTTCCTGAGAGAAGTTTCTGTTGTAATCTGTATATAATCAGCCCTTGAGAGCCTTAGTAAACATGAGAAACACTTTCTAAATTCAGTATTCTCATGGTATCGGAGCAGGTTAATCAAACCTAGCGTTTGTTTCCCACCCACCCTTTGGCCGCTGGCCTTCTTTCCCATTGGTTCTTTGCAACCCTGTTTGACATCGAATTTGACATCAATCCCACTACTTTTCTGGCACCCAAGCGAGCAACTATTGATCCCACAAATCCCTTCTATCTCCACCCGTCTGATCACCCCGGTCTCAAAATTTGCCACGTTCTTTTGAAAGGAGACAACTTTTAAGAATGGCTTACCGCCATGAAGAACGCCTTCCGGGCCAAGAGGAAGATGGGTTTCCTAGATGGTCGATCTTATTACGAAACTGTCTGAAAACTCTGACGATCTGGATGATTGGTGGAGCATAAATGCTATGATGATTGGTTGGATCTTTCAATCTAGTGATCCAACTCTCCGTGCTCCAACTCGGTTCCTGAAACTGTCTCCGAATTATGGGACGAATTGCATCAGTGATTTCATGTTGGAAACGCTCCTCGCATTCTTCAGTTAAGGGCGGAAATTGCCACCTGTTCTAAAAAAGGTCAATCGTTGATTACCTATTATGGTGTTCTCAAGCAGCTCTGGGATGAGCTCTCGCAGTATGATCCGCCCTGGGCCTGCACTTGTGGCAAGTGTACCTACGATCTGTCCACTTATCTGACCACAAAGCGCGATGAGGATCGCATCCATCAATTCCTGATTGGTCTTGATGATTCCATCTTCAACACTTTTCGCTCCAACGTTATGGCCAAAGATCCGCTTCCGTCTTTCGGTCGTGTGTACGCTCTTGCTATCCAAGAAGAACGTCAACACAACATCATCAAGGACCGTGAGATTAAGTCTGTCGACTCTCTAGCTCCAGCTACTCAGCAACGGCGTCCGCCCGCTGATTCCAAAGCATCCGATCGGCCTACGTGCACTCATTGTGGCGTTGTCGGTCATGATGTTGCCAAATGCTATCGGCTCCATGGCTTTCCCGAAGGATTCATCTTTCGCAATGGAGACGTGATGCGGAACGGCGAACGTATGCCTTCATCACCTTCAAACGGGTCTTCTCAGATCTCTCGTGGCCGAGGCAAATCAAAGACGGGATCCGCTCATGTTGTTCAGCCGGCCACTCCTTCCACTCGATCTTCATCTTTGACATCCGATGATCGCTCGGCGTTTGGTAAGGCGATCACATCAGATCAGTGGAACACTGTTCTGTCAGCTTTCAATTCTCTCCAAACTCAGCAGAATTCTTCTTCGTCTGGTAAGTGCTCGCGGAGTTTAGATACAGGGGCTTCTTTCCATATGACTGGTGACAAGTCATCACTCCATAATCTTGTGTCCATCAGTCCAATTTCAATATAATTTCCAGACAATCGTTTTGTTCATGCCATTACAGAAGGGTCATTACATTTGTCTCATCTTCTGACTTTGCATCACATTTTGTTCATTCCTTCATTGGACTGTAATCTTATATCCATTGGTCAGTTATCAGTCGATGCAAGATGTGTAGTGACATTCACTAACAAACTCTGTCTCATACAAGAATGCACTTTGAGGACAATGATTGGTCTGGGTGAGCAAAAGGGTGGGGTGTATTGGCTGCGTCAGTTCGGATCTGCTGCATCAGTGGCTCGCCTCTCAACAACTCCTGCTTTATGGCACTCTCGTTTAGGGCATCCATCGTCTGCTGTGTTATGTAAACTTTCAGTTTTTTAGGATTGTACTTTTTTAGACAATGAATTAAGTCTGTGTGATGTTTGTTTTTGAGCCAAACAATCTCGTACTACCTTTCCTTTAAGTTCTAATAAAGCAGATGTTGTTTTCAACTTGGTTCATTGTGATATTTGGGGACCCTATAGTGTTCCATCTACAAGTGGGGCTTGTTACTTCTTGCTTGTTGTTGATGATTTCTCAAGATCAACCTGTGTTTTCTTGCTGAAATCTAAATCTGAGGCTGCTACATTGCTCAAGAATTTTTGCGCCATGGAAAATACTCAGTTTCGTAAATTAGTGCAACGTATTCGATCCGACAACGGGATTGAATTTCTCTCTTTGCAACATTTCTTTGCTTCGCAGGGCATCTTACTTGAAACTTCATGCACATACACGCCTCAGCAAAATGGGCGTGTTGAACGAAAACACCGGCACATTCTCAACGTGGCTAGAGCTTTGCGCTTTCAAGCGAATTTATCTATTGATTTTTAGAGCGAGTGTGTCCTCACTGCTGCTTATCTCATCAACTGTACCCCTTCAGCTGTGCTTGCTTATAAATATCCATTTGAGCTTCTACATGGGCATCCTCCTACGTATGATCACATAAAGGTCTTCAGATGTCTTTGTTTCGCCGCTACCATGCTGAAACCTCGCGATAAGTTTGCCCCTCGGAGTCTGAAATGTGTGTTTCTCGGTTATCCACCAGGGAAACGTGGCTTGAGAGTTTATGATTTGGAAACAAATCGCATTCTTATCTCAAGGGACGTCGTCTTCTATGAGACTATCTTTCCTTATTCCTCTCCGTCATCTCTTTTGCCTTCAGAGGAACCCACTGATTCACCTAGGCATCTTGCCAATTATGATGGTTCTGAGTTGGTTATACCCGACAAGGGGAGCTTCCTACTACACGATCACCACCAGCTGATCAGCCCGCTGCTGACATTGGTGTTCTGCCTCCAGCGATTTTGTCTCCAACAACACAGCCCGATGGTGTTGCTCCTGCTGTTGCACAACCCGATGTTGATCCCCCTGTTGTCGCTCCACAGCCTATTTGTCGTAGCACTCGATCACGAAAACAATCAATCAGGCTCGGGGATTTTGTCTATAATACAGTTCGTCCTTCACCCCCCCCCCCCTTCTGCATCATCATCACCTATGGCCCTTCATTCCTTAAGTTCATTCTATCCTATTGCTTCATTTGTCTCTTTGGCTAACTTTTCAGACAAGCATGCCTGTTTCCTTACTTTTGTTACAACAGGATATGAACCAACCTCATTTCGTGAAGCTAGCACGATTTCTCACTAGAAAGAGGCTATGGCATCTGAATTAGCCGCTTTGAACCGGTACAGAACATGGGACGTTACAGCCCTTCCTCCGGGCAAGAAGCCTATCGGGTGCAAGTATACCGGTCTGATCGACAGATGAAGCGGTATAAAGCTCGTCTCGTTGTCTTGGGAAATCGTCAAGTTGAAGGGGTTGATTTCCATGAAACTTTTGCCCCGGTTGCTAAGGTGGTTACCGTCCGTGTTTTTCTCTCGTTCGCAGTTATTCAGAATTGGGAATTGCACCAAATGGATGTGCATAACGCCTTTCTCCATGGCGATCTCAATGAAGATGTGTATATGATTCCTCCACCCGGATTCAGTGGTGCTCTTCACGGGCAAGTTTGTAAGCTTAGAAAGTCCTTATATGGTTTACGACAAGCTTCTCGCCAGTGGTTTTCCAAACTTGCCGCTGCCTTACGAGCCTTCGGTTTCGTTTAGAGTAGGGTAGATTACTCTTTGTTTTCTTTGGCTCGAAACGGCAACGTCCTACACGTCCTTGTGTACGTTGACGATCTCATAATATCAGGAAATAGTGCATCAACCATCTCTGCTTTGAAGGTATATCTCAACAAGTGTTTCTTCATGAAGGATCTTGGTCATCTCAAATATTTCTTGGGGCTCGAGATCGCTCGAAACTCTGATGGCATCTTTGTCTCTCAGTGGAAGTACGCTCTCAAAGTTTTGGCTGATTCGGGTAATCTGGGTTCTAAACCTTGTGATTCTCCAATGGATTCTAATCACCAGTTAGCTGAAGCACGCAGCGAGAACTATGCTGATCCGGAGAGTTATCGCCGCCTTGTGGGACGTCTCATTTTTCTCACAATCACACGACCAGACTTGTGCTACTCAGTTCACGTGTTGTCTCAGTTTATATCTTGCCCGAAGGTTGATCACTAGCTTGCTGCTACGCGTGTCCTTCGGTTTCTAAAAAGTCACCCAGGACAAGGTCTTCATCTCTCCCGACATAGTGCTTTGCAACTCTCGGCATTGTGTGACTCTGATTGGGCTGCATGCCCGTTGACTCGTCGCTCTGTTTCGGGCTACCTCGTTATGCTTGGCCATTCTCCCATCTCTTGGAAGACCAAGAAGCAGCCCACGGTTGCTCAATCATCGGCGGAAGCAGAGTATCGGGCAATGGCTTCCACTTGTTGTGAACTGGTTTGGTTGAAGCAGCCCACGGTTGCTCAATCATCGGCGGAAGCTTGGTGTATCTTACTTCGCACGTGCTCGACTTTACAATGATAGTCAAGCTGCCATACATATCTCTTCCAATCCGGTATTTCACGAGCGTACCAAACATATTGAAATCGAATGTCACTTTGTTCTGGATCTTGTTCTCAGTGGCCATGTTCGGATGTCTCATGTGTCCACGGCACAGCAACCGGCGGATATCTTCACCAAAGCTCTTGCTAGAACTCAATTCTCGTTTCTATCGTCCAAGTTGGGCATTGTCGACCCCCATGCTCCAACTTGAGGGGGAGTGTTGAAGTTATTGTTGATGTGTAGATAATTTATGTCTTCTCATTCAATGGTACATGTCTTTCGATCTTTCCTGAGAGAAGTTTCTGTTGTAATCTGTATATAATCAGCCCTTGAGAGGCTTAGTAAACATGAGAAACACTTTCTGAATTCAGTATTCTAATATATCCTTGTCCGTGTGTATTCAAATATTGAACTAGGTGAGCGATTAAAAAGACTTTCTAAAATTTCCAATTCGCAATCACTTTTAGACAACGATGTAGAATTTTTTGGTGTAGTTAAGAAAATACAGATCGGTAGAAGAAAAAGAAAACTCAAAACCATCTGAATTTAATCAATCAAAATCAGCTTAGACGATCCACGAATGAAAGGATAACCAGTTCACACACACGGGCGGACCCAGACTTTTAGTCCAATGAGCTAAATATATGACGTATTATATTAATTTATTTCTTACCATGATATTTTTTTTTATTTTCCATCTCTTTTAAGTTTAAATACACTTTACTACATCTTATTGAATTGGGATTGGAACTAAAACATACATTATATAAATCCCTAATAGTTGAAAAAAATCTCTTCAAATAAACAACTAAAGTTTCCTAATGTTTAAGAATATGAAAAAATAAAGACATGGCTATTTATACAAATGATCTAGACTAAACCGCTTGTCATTTATTACATCAAATCAGTCAACGAAACCAGAATTAAAAAAAAGAATGAAAACGAGCTAAAAGTACTAGATATGATCAAATTTTGCTATTGCTAGGTTCGACGCTTTCTAGTTCTCTGCACCTAGGATCGACTTTTCAATTCCACAAATGATGCTCTTTAGTCATAAATGTCACAAATTCTCATTTTTGACATACACGAATGTTTTTCAAATTGAAAATTTTAAGTTTTACATATATTCCCCTTATTATAATAAATAAATAAATTTATGGGTCCGAATCCTATAGAATGGGCGCATAAGTGCAAAATAGGAACATATTTGGACCATCCGTCTCGGCCCATCAACAACCGTATTTTAGGCCCAACAAAACGCGTTTCACTTAAAAAAACACATCACTTCCTCTTGCTTGACGAAAAAGTAGGATCTCTTAAACAAAGCTCTCGAAAACACAATTCGTCTCTCATAAAATTCTGCAATTCTACATCAGACTTGTTCTTTGCACTGATCAATTTATCTCTCGCAAGCAATTGAGAGGGTGTTTGAGAATAATGTGCATCATTTCTGCATGTGGCATATAATGTTCAAGTTGCATCAAAGGTTATATGTAACAATGAAATTACCCTGGTTTCATATAATGGTTGACAATAAACAGTTTGGAAGCAAGTTCAATAAGCTTGTATGTAACAATGAAATTACCCGTGAAGAGTTCGAGGAGACGTGGCATTCCATTATAGGTGAATTCGGGCTTGATTCAAACACTTGGTTGCAAGCCATGTTTGATCTATGTCCCTTATGGATACTTTAGCTTTTCCAAGATCTCGACATGGGTGGACTCTTGAGAACGATTTCGCGGTCTGAAAGCCAAAACTACTTCTTCTCTCATTTCATCGGGTCGACATCTTTTAAGTGTTATTTTACTTTCCGCACCCCATTTAACCACATTCCATTGCCACATATTCAATTATTGGTTTTATCCATACTCATTGAAAGTTGTAAAAAAATTCTACAATTATTCACGTGGGTAAACATGTATTTTTTTGCAGTGGTGATTGCTTCGCAAAGGCATGAACAAGAAAGGTTGAACTTTGAATCCTCTACTTCCCCCCCGACTCCGATGACACCGCTTGAATTGGAAAAGAATTGTGCATCTGTTTACACCATTAGTGTCTTCTATGATTTTCAGACAGAAATTGTTGCTTCCATGTTCGAATGTGGCCTATCGCATTTGATCAGGGAAGACGAAATCCCTACATATCATGTCGGTTGTCAGAATAGGAAAGTGTACATTGTGCAACATGTCCTGTCAACAAAAGAGTTTGTTTGCTCATGCAACAAGTTTATGAATATTGGAAGTCCATGTTCACATATGCTTTTGGTTTTCAAAAACATTAGCTTGAAGAAGGTGCCTCCTAGATGCATAAAGACTAGATGGATGAAGAAATCAATTTTGACCCCAACCTTTGAGATTGGTTGTGCAGTAGTTGAAAATTCCAATAAGATGGATGAGAAAAAAAATCTTGGTAATTGAGATATTAAGTTGATTCACGACAACCAAGGGAGGTCGTCGGCCTTAGAAGTGATTGATGGATCTCGACATTGGACAAGCTTTGGTCACACCTTCCTTGTTGACTACACACATCAACCGCACAACACAAACACGACAATGCAAACACAACCCCCGAACGCACAAGAGAATAAACAAGCCTGACGAACACTTGTATAATTCAAAACGCAGAGCAACAAAGGTTTAAGGTGAAAGAAGAGAAACCAAAGTTACTCTTCTTAAGATTCGGTCTAAACAAAAGAAACAATTCACATTCAATTTATACAATTGCATATGAAACCAGGGTTCTAAAAATCCTATCAAAAAATAAAACAATCCCAAATATTATCCTAATCAATTAAGGTAAGAAGATAGGAGCAAGATAAGGTGGTTTTTGAAGAATAGCCCACACGGAGTTAACACATCGAAATAAAAACACATAAACGCGTTCACACGAGCAGGAGGCTTCTTAACGAGGCACTATCGACCCTAGAGAGAATGGTAACGACCTGGACAACCTCGCAACTGAGGGTGTATCTGTGTAGGGTTCTTTGCAAGCTTAGTAACGAGGTAGCTAATGTCGGTACCATGGTGTCTAAGGTCGGTACTGGCCTTGCGGTCCTCTCCATGCATGGCTCTTCAATTCCTTCTTGAATTTGGATGCTCATGACTTGTGAAAAGGTCTTGGCCTAGCTTGTTGATTCATGATCTTCTTTGCTATCATTCTCCTCCACTTGAAGTCGAAGCATTCTCGGTTCGATGTCGGAGTCATCATCGAGAATGTATGATGACAAATTCAAAACATTGAACGTTGGATGTGCATAATATCTTGGTAATCTTGGAGAACATCTAGCACACAATTAGGTATAATCATATCAACGAATTTTAAGGTACTTACCTCTTTCCTCACAAGTATGTAGCATTCTCGGTATGGTGCCATAGGAGGTCTCGGAACATTGGATGCATCGATCAAGCTTGAGGCGCTCGATAACGAGGCTATTTGGTTTTTAACTAAGACATTTCCTTCATGTATATGACTCTTTCCTTCAGTTACGAGGGCCTTATCCTTAGTAACAAGGCCACTGCTTTGGTAACAAGGAAATGTTTCCTTAGGTACGACCTCTTCTCCCTCCTACATTTCTGGTGGAGCCTCCTCACCTTCCTCATTATTCATAACATAACCTAGAGAGTTAAATGCCATAGTTTTGGTGTTCTTGTGAGTATACACATGTGGCATAGAGGAGTTAGTAGACAAAGGTATGGATGGAGAGTTAGGACGTACCCATATATAGACTCCAATGGTTGTGGTAAGAAAGGGAATATTTGTGAAGTTCTCTCGGTCATGGCCCTTGTTTGGTGCTAATGTGAGCCTGGTGACTGACCTCCATGGCTTCTCTCCGCCATCAATACATTAGTGAGACTTGGTCGAACTTTTGTGATAATTTAGAAATGTCACCCCTACTTCGCCAAATTGGCAATCTATAACATCAAATCTCCCTTTATGGTGCACTTTGAACTCCTCAAAAATACGGGGGTATATCCTCCTCAATAGCACAATCAATGAAATCAGTTATTTCCTTATTGACACCAAAGTCCGAAGGTATAATTTTCTCATTTTATCCGATATGCTTACAAAAATCAACAAGTGATCCAAGTAAAGTGTTCCAAGAAGGCAAGGACTTAAGTAACTAGTTAAGCCAAAACTTGTTCTTTCTTAATCATAATTCACAAGTTTTAGTTCAAATAGATGACTAAGGAACCTTAACTCAAGCCTAGATAAAGGAAGAAGATATTAATAAGAAAACAAAAGCAAAATTAAGAATAAGCAAATGTTTAATCAAAAAAATAAAATTCCTTCAATGAGACAATGTGAGCAATGCAAAAATTGAACTACAAGCCAAAACAAGTATGCAAAGTAAGCAAAAATATGAATGCTCGACTAGCTAGGGTAGAAAACAAAAAAATAATTCTTGCGTTTTTCTAACAAACATAAATTACTAAGATGTGCAACGGTTACTAACTCTTTTTTTTAAAACTACCAATGAAATTAACTAGGAGCTAATGAATGAAACAAACAATACAAGTCGAAAACATGCAATTTTTAGCCATCAAGTTCTATAATAAGTAAAGCAAACAAGTCAAATTTAATCTATAGAACTTTCAATTGACAAACAAGTGCAATAAAAATTCTAAATTTAATTTATGCAATGAAAATTTTCATCTTGAAGGAAAGAATTCAAACCAGGTAGGAAAACCATGATTTGTTCGCACCCCACAAAATTAAGCAAGAAAAGAGAGACTTTTGTTCCAAAGGGAACAAAAGACGATCTCCACTGGGCTTTGGCTTAGCTTGGTGTGCAAGGCACTAACATTTCTTCACATGCTAAAATCTGAGGGTGCATTGCAAACTTTTCAAGGGTTCCTTGCACACATTACAAATGTGCATTTCACACTAAATAGATTTCCTTTCTATGACCGTTATAATAAATTTCATGCTGCTTGAATTTAGTACTAACACTAAACAATTAAAGTTAGATGATGCATCATTATAGTAACGTAATAACAATAGTCTAAATAAGAAACTTTACACTACCAATGTGACCATTAAATAAGATTAAATGCGATAAATTGTTTTGTTACTAACAATCATACTTTATATTCATAAATATTCATAGATATTGTATTGTGTTGTCATGTGTAGTTGCTATAAATTATTCTCATTTACAACAATCAACGGAGTGGTAACTATATTATGTTTTATCATAGAAAATCTTGTTGGTAGTTTTCTGTTCATTTTTATTAAAGACAAACATATCATAGCATATTTTCTCACGAGAAATGTTTGAGAAACACTACATATATATTCTAGCGGATTGGGTCGATGCGGTTGAGCTCAAGTAGATCAATCTCTATCCCTTAAAACCACCGATGATGACCATTTGATTATCCAAATACAAATAATAATTAGCCTACTATACAATTTTATAAAGGGATTAGTAATAATTTTATATTGTTATTCCAACCAATCTTTAAGGGAAAAAGCCAAAATAGTTGGATTTTGAAACCCAAATATACGTATGTTTAATTGGGCTCAATGATCGGGTTTAGCAATCCAAACTTGGCCCCTAAAGCCACCAATGATCACCGTTTGATTATCCAAATACAAATAATACTTAACTTACCATACAATTTAATAAAGGGATTAACAATTTTATTGTTATTCCTACCAAACCTTTAAGGGAAAAAGCCAATATAGCCCGATTGTAAAACTTAAACTTGGGCCTATTTAATTGGGCTCAATGACCAGATTTTGCAATCCAAACTTAGGCCTGTTTAAGTAGGCCACCTATGGACCAACCAACTATTCTAGAATCGACTGATGAAGCTGCAAATACTACAAAGTCAGGTGACAAAGAGTCTACAGCTCAGACTGAACCAAAGGACATTGAACCTGGGCAATCAACGATTCGATCTGTAGACCAATCGCCAATGCCACTATCAACTATTGCATCTATAAATACCGCAGCGTCTCCTACGAGAGAGTCCCCTATGTAGAATGAAATGCATGATCTTTCTCGAAGGCCAAGACCGAATAGAACTAATGTGTCAAAAATGAAGAAGTTGCACGCGACGCTCCAATGCAATGGAAGCCCAAAAACGTTTGTGCAAACCCTATAAGACATCTCACCTAACCATAAGGAAGCTTTAGAGCGTTCTGGTTTTGGGTGTTCTTTGTATTGGAGGGTTAACTCCAGTCCAATGTCCCATGCATATGGGGTTGTGGAGCACTTTGATCTTGACATAGGATGGGCTGTAAAGAATGAAGCCAAGATCGTGCAATTAATACCCATAGATCTGAACATCTATTTGGGTCTTCCCTAGAGACCCAAATCCATCAACCTCTCCGACATAATGCACTCTAGGAAATTGAGTCATGAGTTCAAACTTCAACTCAAGGATGCAGGGCCACTATGACTCCCGCAGTGTTGTCAAGGCATATATTGCAAAACAAACGCGAATTTGGACCTAAGTTCATCACGTACACGACATTGTTGTTCTACATACGACAATGGGAGATTTTCTGTGTCAATGGTAGCATGAACATGACTTTGATACCCATATTGCAGAATGTTAATGACTCAGCTGTACAACAACAAGATTAACAACAATTACCTAATGAATCCCGCACGTGCAGGGTTTAGGGGATCAAGATGGGGGCATTCCAGACCTTGATGGGAAGCGCCCAAGAATACATGCTCAATAAACTAGTGCACGCTTGAAAGAGTTGAGACTCGAGTTCTTCAAATAGATTCAGAGGACCTGCCCTTTATCTCATTATAAGTGCACTTTTTCTTAATTTGAATTAGTTGATGTAGTTACGCCATTGTGTTTTAAACTTTATCAATGCATTCTTCAATCATTTTGCTACAAGTGGTGCATCTAAACCACTTTGTTGGGAGGGATACATCCCTCAACCCACCCAAGAGATGGTATCCCATTACAAAGGGTTAGACAACAAGCATGGTTACAACGACGGAAACAGATGAGCTACAAGTAGGGTTTAGAGAAGGGGTATTATGTAGCCAAGCTGGATTCAATCACGATGAACCTGCTATAGGGGAACATGTTCAAGGTTTAGGGAATGAAAAACAACATGCTGATGGAGATAACCCCCCTAAAGTGGGGATACAACATCACTGTGTACTACAAGATGATAACCCTTCTTTGAGGAACCTCGATGATTTTGCTGAAATAGCGACCCATGGCATAGCAGTATCAAGAGTTTCCCTCACACGAGTTTAGCTCACCCATTATGTGAACTCATGGCTAGTCTTTTCAATGTTCTGTTGGAGAACTACACGAACTCTGGGAAGTTCGTGACAAATGCTACTATGTTCAACCTAATGATAGGGGATGCAGAACGATACGTGTCTAACCTGAAACAAGGCCAACATTAAGAAGACGAGCCTATTGAGAAAGATGAGGAAGTTCCAAAACATGAGCAAGAGAAACATTTTAGGTGTCTTCAAGAAGATGAGGCATAGTTGATGGATGAGACCACAATGGAAGAAGATGAGGAGGAGTACCATGATGAAGACAAAACAGAGGAAGATGACCTTGATCAAGAATTTGAAACAGGTCAAGGACTTACTGAAGTTTAGGAGGAAGAAGATAAGGAGGATGAATAGGAGGAAGTGGTGAGAGAGGTGGGAGATGAGGGAGACAAGGGAGGGGGGGGGGGGAGAACCATGACATGGGTGATGTTGATATATTGTCTAAAGCGGCTAATGGCGTTCAACCTACTAAGCATGAGGTTGCCTCCAAGCTTGATGATGACAAACCTCACAAAAGGGGGCTGAATCTACTGATTTTGTACACATAAAGGAGGCTGATCATCATCCCAATGAGGGAGAAGACAACATGGATGCCGAGCCGAGCAATACTATTCAACAAGATTCAGTACATACGGTATCGAGCATTCCTTAAAGAAATACAATTTCATTAGGTTTGACCTAGTTTTTACTAATAGATAATAACATGAAACCATGTATTTAGGAAATGCATAGCCTAGCCAGAGCAAATTGCATGCCCTTTAGTTATCTCAGATTATATGATGTGGAATGCACAGTCTAAGAAGTTAACATTTCATGCCCTTCAATACTTTGAGATTATATGATGTGAAATGCATAGTCTAGGAAGTGCAAATGGCATGTTGTTTAGCTATGTAACATTACCCTCTTCGGTGCACGGCTATGAGTTCCTTCTGATTTTAGGAGGTCGAGGAATTTTGGGTAGATGTTCTCGATGTGGCCCGCCAAAATGTCGATGAGTCTTAAGGTTGACATCCGCAATAAGATACTTCTGTTCAAGCTCCACCATTGATATCGAATTATATGAATGAATTCATTGGATTCTACAAACAACCAACCGATGGAGAACGAAGATTGTTTGAATATGTAAGGGCTACAACCTACGGTAATAGGTAAGCCTTCACTCTGATCAATAAAATAGCCCCAATGCCAATATGTCTATTACGTTCAACTACTCATATCCTAGTGATTGTTATACTAATGCATGGATGACGACGTGTTTAAGAATTTAGGCCATGTCATCAGTTTTGCTCGATTAGACTTCAACTCCCTTACAGATGGTATAATTATCATCCAGGGATGGATTATGGAAGCCTTCGCTCCAGCTTTGAATCATAGGGAATTCAGTTTCTTAGAGAAAATCTGAAGGAGATTCTTTACATCACATATAGTTGTATGTATATTTTACTAATGCATCCAATAAGTCCTTAAGAATCACTTCTCACACCACTTACTTTGGTGTCTCTTAATTGCTCTTATTCCAGATTGGGATAGCAGATATGTCTGCTCTGACACCCAAGTTTAACCGAGAAATGAATCGTCTACAACAACTGTATGACAGAAGAGTTGTTGACATTGACTTCATAAACATCTCCTTCAAAGGGTATAATTACTACTCCCTTTCTTTACTTATGTGTAGTTCGTATTTTAGCATTCCTCTATTGATGATTCACGCATGCTTCATTGTTACAAACAGTGGTGTTTCCCCATTGTATTGTGTCTACATAAATGTCAAGCACCCTAGGGTTGACCTAGCTTGTTGATTTTGGTTGTGGACCAAAAACCTACCACAGGATGATTGGATATGCTAAACAAGTAGTTAGTTTACAGCTTTTGTTTGCACTTAGGACACTTAAATTAGTTCTTGATTAAAGAAGACCTTTGCTTCACCTTTTTAATATATATTGTAGAGACTGATATTGATCGATTTCTACAAGAGATTGGGTCTCCTGCACCTCTTTGCCTCGCTCCAAAGCAGAACTTGCAAGAAGCTCACATGGGCACAACTAGGTCTGCCAATATTTTGCGATTTAATGGATTCATTAAAAGAAACTTTCCACATGTACCACATGCATACGTATCCGGGAAATGGCCTGGATGAGTGAGGCTATCAGTTGAGTGACGAAGAGCACATGGATGAGGGCGGAAAAGATGCAACAAGCAGTTGGAAAAGCTAAGATGTGTTTACATAGCCATGATTTTATACTCCGACCTCATCCAAATACGTTAGAATGTTTAGTTACACCATGGACAAACTCAAACTATATTTATTTAATATTATGTTATGTAAGATACTAAAATGCACATTCCACTAAAATGGACACGACACAGTTGGAATGGCCAATAAAATTGCTTATTTGTTAAACTTCCCTGGATATATATTTACATTCTTATGCTATGACTAACAACCAATGAAACTGTATGGAGGTTACAAATAAAATGGACATCACACACAGTTGGAATGCAACTAAAAGAATAAAATTCACACCCTCCATCTAAACTAAATACAGTCCATTGCACGCCATAGGAAGTTGCCAAGTCAAACAAGATATGCCTCTTCACAAATATTTGCGCCACGTGTCATTTCAATAATAAAATAATCAGTTGGGCCTTTCTTTATACAAATAAGGTGGTTAGAATAACATAGCTAGAGAAAATGCTCCCGACGCTCCATACGCTCCCCGACCCCCAAGAAACTCAATCCCATGAACAGGGTTCAACATACCAAATCAAGAACCCTAGATCTCGATTGCTAAGCCAAATCGCCAAAATCATCCACCTTCTCCTCTTGAAAATCCCAATTCCTGCTACTAGAAGCCCTAATTAGAGAACAATTTGGGGCAAACCACCCCAAAATCCGAAAATAGGCCGACCAAACAGAGGCCATGTCGAACATCTTCGATTACAGGCCGCAAGCCAAAAGGAACTTCCCAACGATGGTAAACCCGTCTCACTTCAAAGGAGGATGCAAAGAAAAAGACAAGGTCCCTCCTTGGACAAACCAAAATCGCTATGGAGTCTAGGGTTGCTGAGTTGTGCACACTGTTCGGCTTTAGGTTACCATGGAATGGTGGGAGCGACGAGTGAGCTTCAAGCCATGGATAAATTGCAGGACAACAACCTTGGTAAAGAAGACAGGGAGGAGACCTCTTCTCCTCTCTAGAACAGCTTTGAGAGACGATGAACCCCGACTCGAAACAGGTTGTACCCTCTCTTTCCCTGCTTGGATATATTTGCTAAAATGCTTGATTTGGTTTCTGTTTGGCATGTTGGATTTGGTTTCTTTTTTGATGAAGAACTTGTGAAAGAACAATCTGAAAAGACGAAAATTAATGGGCAACCGGAACCCATTTCTACCATGGTCGATGAGACCTTAAAGGGTAGAGCTTATAACAAGCCTTTAGAGGCTGGCCCTTCGAGGTCGAGATTAGAAAAGTGTCAAAGGAATCAATATGAATCATGCCGATTGAGGCTCCATTGTTATGAAATTAGTAGCGTGTTTCTGCTTATCGTAAAACTGGGATTGATTTATCCATGGTCGATAGGTACTAATTGGAAACTAATCATTGTTGTTGATAAATCCAGACATCAAAATTATAGAACATTTAGAATTAGGGATGTGAGTGTGGATGGTTTACAGTGGGTGTTTGGCCTACATTGTGTTGAGTTTGATGAAGGTAATTGGCAACAAGTATGTAGATATGCGGGTTTGACTTTAAGCATCTGTGTTGAAAGATTTGGCCTGGAACTAGCTGATAAGAAAAATTAATATAGTTGGTGTGGCTATAATCAAATGAAAGCATAAGTTTGCTCTTAGAAACTCTAATTGCTACAAGTCTCTATGTGAAAACCATTGTAAGAATACCTAAAGAGGTAGAAACTCTAATTGCTAAAAGTTTTATGTGAAAACCATTGTAAGCCTTAAAGAGTTATGTCTTCTGATTCATGAGCATAAATTGATGCATATTATCATGCTTTGTTACTACTGGATCATGTTTGCTCAATTGAAGACCCTATATTTGCGTTGGAATCAGGAGACGAGATGGATGTATAAAAGAAGAAGATGTGAATTGGTATATGGATGGAATTGCAATGTATATGGGCACGGTTTTGAGCACTATGCATCATCTAATCTTAACAACACTTAAAATTCTCCCCCTCTTGTAACATTAATGTCTTCTCTCTAATTGTTTCTATTTTATTTTGGGTGAATACCTCTACAACACTTAATGTTCTTTCTCTTTGCCACATTAATGCTTATTTTCTATTATTTTTATTATTATTAATTTTTTCCTCCTATCTTTATTTTTACAACACATATTTTTGACTTTCTTGTCCAATAAATACCCTTTTTTATTTTTATTTTTTTTGTGTTTGAACTTTTAAGGGTAATTGGACAATAATCATTTTTTTTGCTGTATGCTTTTAAGGGTGATTGCACATTAGTCATATATTAATGTATAATTTAAATTATTTTTGAACATGCACATTAGTTTTTTTTTTGAAAAGTTAATTGTGTTTGTCAATGATTGGCAAAATAATTATGAGTTTGGCAATAGTTGTAGAGGAGGGGTCGATGACAATGAATGAAAGTCGGCTAATTTTGAAGTGTATTTAAATTACAAACTATTTCTAAAATGTATTTAAATTAGAAAGTATATTTAGGTAAAATGAAGTTGTTCTATTACTTTGTGAAGTATAGAGTATTGATCAACAAATGAGATAATTAAATAATTGAAAATTCTAATGGTTCCTCATGTAAGCCAAAATAAGAGTACGCGCGGTTGTTCACTTTATCGCTCACGAATGGTTGTATCAAGTTATGAAAAAGTATTGACTCGATTCCATACTAACTTCCTAACCCATATTTGCTTTGATGTTATATATTTAATATTCAAAAAAGAAAGAGAATATATTAGCTTCTTTTTTTTTTGGTCGAGAATGTATTAGCTTCTATAGTCATTTAACTATCGAAACATTACATTATGTACAAACTATAGCCTAAATGATTATGCATATTGTATATTCAATTAAAATATAGCATTTTCATAGATTAAAAATAATAAAAATAAGAATCCTATTTTAAGTTCATTCT
Organism: Polygonum aviculare; assembly: GCA_934048045.1. NCBI lineage: Eukaryota > Viridiplantae > Streptophyta > Magnoliopsida > Caryophyllales > Polygonaceae > Polygonum > Polygonum aviculare. Next base: position 2,131,722 of record OW204032.1, on the reverse strand, counting down.
AAAACTAGGACAAATAAGAATGAAATGATGAAATTATGGACCAAAGTGTTTATTAATCATATGCCATAACATCCTAAAAAACAATGACAAACAAATTTGACCGTCCATCGGACGGGCAAACTTTCTAGTCTAGATGTATAATTGACTTCTTGAGACAAATATGGGACCAATTTCGAAAGAGGAATGTGGCAAACACCAGAGCAACTAAGAAGATAAAAGGAGAAGAAGTGGAAAAGGCAAGTCACTATGATCAATTAGGCACTATATCAAGCTTCACTCTTGATTTGTTAAATGGATTTGCCAATAACTGTAAAAACCAAGTTAAGTGTTCCTACGCCTATAAATCAAGTCCTCTGAATAAACGAAACTTTAATGGAAGAGCGTATGTAAAGGATTGTTTATACAGGTTGAATGGATTTGCTTTGGCATGTAAAATTAATTATGTGTTGTTTAAGTGGTGTGGTTGTTATAAAGAACCAGGTAAAATTTGGTTAGGTTTGGTGGCTACAAGGAAACTCACTTTGTCAGTGGGGTTTTTTGTAGTACAAAGTAGCATCCTACAAGTTGTACAAGATAATGGTATTAGGCCAATGTTAAGTTTGCTATATGCAATTCCACGAAACATAGTAAAGGATATACAACAAATGCACAAAAGAGAGTGTTATAACAAGAATTATAAACTCTGGGATTGGTTGTTGAGCAATTGTGATATTGGCAAGAATGGGAATTTAGGACAAATGAAACGATCAGAGAAAATGTGGGTTTTAGACAAGGTTTGGTATATTGCTAACTATACCGTGTGTTTAGGTGATCTAGACAGAAGGATCGCAATTGATAATAGGAGACAACACATAGGTTATCACATAACCATAGAGACTTTTGAGTCCGGAAAAATTAGAGCTAAAATGAATAACCATAATAGAGGGAAGAATCGACAAATAAGGCAAAGCGACACTCAGCTTCGGGGACCTGTAAGATCACAAATAAAAATTAGAGATAAATGAAAGTTGCACTCTAGAATAGCAGAGGGATAGGTAGGAGATCGTTCTGGCCAGAAATTGATTCGTTTTGTAAAATCAAGCGTATTCAGATATTAGCGATTACAGAAACTAAAACAGACAAATTACCTAGTGATCAAACATGGAGACGTGCAGGTTTTGATAATATCGTGTGGTCCCTTGCAGAAGGAAGGGCAGGGGGTATTTGTATGATGTGGAAAGAACACCAATTCAATAGCGAATTTGTTCAGCTCTTAGTTCATAAGCCTAGGTACATTATACTAAAATATGTAAACCACCTCATGGGCTATTCTTTGGCATTGTGTTTTGTATATACACCCCCTAATGAAAACCAAAAGGACGATTCTGGCTTGAACTCTCCAAATGACTTAATGATACTCATCTCCTTGTCATTGTCCTAGGTGACTTGATTGAAATCTAAGAACAAGCGGATAAAAAAAGGAGGAAATGTTCTTATGGCTAATAGGTTTGTCCGATTAAGAAATTTCAAAGATGATTGTGATTTGCGAGACATTCCTACTACAAGCAACAAATATACGTGGAGAAAGAACAAGACAGAAGTCGACAATATATACGAAAAACTAGACAAAGTACTTGTAAGCGAGAACATTCTTCAATGGTTTTCGAATATCCAAACGCATAATCATGCCTTTACATCATCTGATCATTGTAAAATTTCGATAGAACTTATGAATGGCCATTTATCTAAGGCGGCCCCGTTTAAGATGGAGAAAACGTGGTTAATAAGGAAAGATTACCGGAATGTAGTGAAGGAAGCGTGGAGGGTGAGCTTCCAAGGATCATTTATGTTCCAGCTAATGAAAAAAACTCGGATAGTAAAAGAACACAAAACAATGGAAACGCAGAACATTTGGAAACACTTTTGAGCAATTCAAGGAAATAGAGGATACGCTGCTTGATCTGCAGAAGCAAATAATTGAATCCCCACAACCAGCTCTTATCCAGAAGCAACTTCATTTCCTCAAGAAAAAAGAATGTATTCTACAATTTCATAAAACATATTGGAAACAAAGGGCAAAAACAAAACATGTCAAACTGTCTGACTCTAACTCAGGGTATTTTCATAAGATAACTATAGGAAGGCGCAACCATAAAACTATAAGAACAATCATCGCAAGTGATGGAACACAAATTATGGGCGAAGAAAACATTTGTCGAGAAATTAGGAATGATTTTCATAAACAATACACTAAGGAACAGATAAACAATTCAGTACTCGAGCAATACCTCTCTCTCATAGATAATGAAATATCAACTGAAGACAATGTGCACCTCACAAAATAGGTAACTAATGAAGAAATAAAAGCGGCAGTTTTTTAGATTGGTTCGGATAAGTCTCCAAGGTTGGATGGCATGACAGCAGAATTCTATAAGAAATACTGGGATATAGTGTGCCCAGCTGTAATCAAGGCAGTCAAAGGTTTTTTCCATTCTGGAACGATGTTGAAACAGAGTAACCACAGTTTCATATCACTTCTCCCGAAAAATGACAACCCTTCGACAACAAACGATTTTCGCCCCATTAGCATGTGCACGACAATTTATAAAACAATCGCAAAAATTTTGACAGAGAGATTAATAAGGGTAATGCCTAAGATCATTCACCCTTTGCAAGGAGCGTTTGTAGCAGGATGAGCAATACAACACAATGTTCTCATTGCATATGAAATTCTTCACTCCTTTAGAGGAAGCCAGGCAAAAGATGGATGGATGGCTATTAAATTAGATATGGAAAAAGCGTACGATAGGGTGGATTGGTCTTATTTATTCCAAGTACTTGTGAGGTTTGGATTTGATGAAAAATTTGTAGAGTGGATTCGCCAGTGTGTATGTACAGTATCATTCTAAGTTCTAGTCAACAGTGGACCCACTGTCCCTTTTACTTCCGAGCGAGGGATTAGACAAGGTGACCCGCTATCGCCATATCTTTTCGTAATTGGCGCAGAAATTCTGGCGAGAAAGCTACAAAAGGTGAGTGAAAATCCTAAACCACTAATTGGATTCCCAATAACAAGAGGGGGAAAGAGGATACCATTCTTAGCCTTTGCAGATGACATTATAATATTTGCGAAAGGGATCCAAAATGCATGTAGCTTGATGAAAAACATTATTCAGGAGTATTGTGCGGCCACAAGACAAAAGGTGAACTACCACAAAGAAAGTAAGGAATCAACAGAAACAAAGTATCAAACAAGCGTTAGGAATCAGCACGATGACAAATTTAGAAAAGTACCTCGGATGTCCGATCATAAATGGTAGAGTAAACAAGGAAATGTTCCAGCCTACAATAGAAAATGCACATCGACAACTATCAAAATGGAAAGCCAGTATACTATCTCAAGAAGGTAGGTCAGTTCTAATAAGATCAAATCTGGCCACAAAGCCGAATTACCTAATGCAAAGCTTTATGTTGCCTAAATATGTGCATGACGAAATTGATGCAATCAATAGAACTTTCTTCTGGAATAAGGATAGACAACACAAACCCTTGATAGGATGGGACAAAATATGTAAACCGAAGGCATATGGCGGCTTAGGAATAAGGAAAGCTGTGGACATGAACAAGGAACTACAGATGAAGTTGTTGTGGAAAATACTCAAAGAGCATGACAATGTTTGGGTCAAGGTTGTGAAAGAGAAATATCTACGAGGGAGCATATTGGCAGAATATAGGAGTAAACCTAACACATCATGGCACTGGAAACAATTGATCAAACTCAAAGCGGAATTTGAAAAAGGACTTAGGTGGCAAATAGGAAATAGAAAGTCAGTAAATTTCTGGACAGATAATTGGGTAATGCAAGAACCATTAGAAAAGTTTGCAAACAAAAACATTATAGAGAATATTACTGTTAAGGTTGAACGATTTATTTCAACGGCCAGAGAATGGGATATAGAGGAACTGCGCAAAACTATACCTACAGATTTAGTAGAAAAAATAATGGTGATACCTATACCGCGTAATGAGATAGAGGACAAGCTTATATGGGCACCGAGCAGAAACGGATGGTTCTCAACAGCATCAGCAGTAAGTTTAGTTACGAAGGAGGATGCGATGAATCCGAGTCCGAATGATTGGATTTGGAAACTAGACATCAATCCAAAAGTGAAAATTTTCTTATGGAAAATTGATATGAATGGATTTCCAACGAAACAGAGGCTTGATGAAAACCATATTGCAGTACTGCAATGATGTCTCATGTGTAATGGAACCCACGAAGATTTGATACACTTGATGATTGATTGCCCACATACACTGGGTGTGATAAAAAGCATAAATGCAAATACCGAGCGAGCAATTAGGATGTATGTACCCCCACATCAAAACCCGAGGAGTGTTTTAAACGACATTAAAAGAAAACTAGGACAACCGGAATTTATTGAGCTAGCAGTAATATGGTGGAGCATATGGCATCAACGGAATAAGATGGTCTTTCAAACAACGCCGAATGACTTAATACAGGACCTAAACCTACATATTCATACACAATTGAGACAATGGGAACAAGCGAAGAGGTAGCAAGAGGATGAAGAAAAGGCACAAGAGAGTATGCTTCGTAGACAACAAACCGCACGACAAAAATTGAGTCACTGGGAAAAAGTAAAGACAAATTATGTAAAACTAAATTTTGATGGCTCTAAATTAAGTAATGGAAATGCTTCGGGTGGATCAATTATTAGGGACGCGGATGGGAACCCAATAACTGGAACCGTAAGAATATTCGGAAATGTGTCAATCCTGATGGCTGAAGCCCTTGCATTGTGGGATGGTATAGTGAAGGCCAAACAAAGTGAGGCCCGGAGAATTGAAATAGAAGGGGATAATGTCATGGTAATCAAAGCTATCAAAGGTCTAATCAACTGTCCATGGGAAATTGAAAGGATTATCGCAGACATTCTCGTATCCCTTCACAGATTCGAGTCAGTCCGAGTTTCACAAGAGAGTAGGCAATGCAATGTTGTGGCCGATAAAATTGCGAGTCTGGGCCATAGTCACTCATGGGAAACAATTTGGAACCACCACGAGCTTCTAGCTCTCATCCGTAAGGATGCTCTAGGCTCTCTGCCTTAAGTCGGAATCCTAATCCTCACCGATTAAAAAAAAAAAAGGTGGTTAGAATCTCATCTAACGTAAAAAAATGCTAAAAAATTATCGAAAATTATAAATTATCTCTTGTATCAAGGATTAGCTGTAATCTTCCAATAAATATTGGAGTATTATTTAATAAAACATGATATTTTTCATAAAGTAATTTTTGAACAAATCAAACTTATTTATATTATGAGTTGATTTACCATCATTGGTAAAAAACACAAATCACAATAGAAAATATATATATAGTCTATTTTTTTTAATTCCGAATTTTATATCAAAATTATAAAGATTAAGATAAATTCGGAAAACACAATTATGACAGTATTTTTTTGGACTTTTTTTATAATTTTGAAATAAAATTCGGATTTTTTCAAACAAATAATTAGACTATATCTATATTTCATAATTTCCTACCTACTAAATTTAAATTTCTTATCTTTTCAAATAACCATTGAAGATAAAATCATGTAATAATGTTTGAAGCCATTTTTATATCTATATCTAAAGGATTAATTTCTATTTAACATTCTACCTATATTATTTTCTATCGAAGAAGTTCATAAAACATATCTATATTGTGCTAAAAAAACATATCTATATTAAATCGGGACTATAATCACATTACCCGTACATGGTACGGGAGTTAAACTAGTTATACCTTATGCTTCAACAACACAACATCAATATTGTACCTTATGTTTCAATTGCACACAATGGCAACAAAAAAAAACGTACATCGCACGCCACATGAAATTATCAAGTCAACCAAGATATGCCTATACTAAACATCCGCAAAATACAAATTCCTAAGCCACACCTTATCATCTCCTTGTGATCTCGACAACACAATTAAGGTCTATACCTCCATCGTAAATTCGAAGCGTTCGTCTTTAGCAGTTACACCAAACGGAAATGGCAATTGTCCTTTAATTCCAACCTAACGCTGAAGCAATCACCTAATGGAATGACTAATTTCAACTGATGTTGGTCATAGCTTCCTACAAGACATTTACCATTCGGTTCCACAACAATCTAACCGCCAAGTTACATATAGGACTATCGGTTTCAATCGTCGCAAGAAAATAAAAAATTAGGTTTCAAAAATACCAGTTTTAATCTCAAACCAAAGACCCATTCAAACTTAAACAACAATTATTTCCAAAAGAATCAGACAAACTAGCACCAGAAAAGGAGTCAGACACAACTACGAGAGATTGTCGGCGAATTTTTTTTTTCGTTTTATTAGTTACGAGGGCAGAAAGGGAAAGTTGGTTTATTTTTCTTAAATTTTCAAATTCAAATGATATCGGGCTCCTTCATTGTTGAATTCCATTTATCTCGACTTTAAATATTGAAAAAAAAAACATAACACCTCGATTCTTAATATTGAAAAAAAAACATAACACCTATCAACCGTCGTGTTGTCTGCCATTCAACAGCTGCTACTTTTTTGTTTTTGTTTTTTGTAAGATCCTTTGTTACAGTTGGTGTACACGTAGCAGATAAATACTATGACGTCTCGTCCTTTGCAAATCAACTTTCCACCAAACCAAGAATATAGAATTACTATAATTATTACTCTCTACTAAATCTACTCGAGTCCAATTGCCGAATCTTACAACAAATGCATATTTTGATGCTTACTCTTCTTGATGCATCAGGGCAGGAGCTGAACCCCTTTTTGAACCTAAACAATAGTATAAGACGCATTTTCCCGCTGATTCTAAGCTACACTCTGTAGAGATATCACTTCATAGAGTCGGAGTGAACAAGCGCCATTTCGTCTTCTTTGTCGTTTCCACCCTGGGACACTGGAATGGCAATCATCTCGGCCTCCAGGTTTCCGTGTTCAACCCTCATGATAAGGCTCGACGTCTGTGTATGGGGCGATGAGGAAATATCAGATTCAGGGTCGGAGACATCGTTTTCCTCCTTGTAAGAGTGGCCAGTCGTCTTGAAACGACGCAGGGATCTAACAGAGGAGCGGAGGTTCGAGCTGGAGGTTCCCCCAGGAGTGAGAGTGGACGAACGTTCACCATCCTTGCTATAGTCTCCTGGCTTCTTCGTAACTGCCATTTGCCATTTCTTGAGGGCCTTGGTAGTTTGGTCGTCAAAAACAGACTTCTTCATGTTCGAACCCATCTGAATTAAGTTTCAACATAAGAGGAGCATTAATCTCAAATCATTTGTGGTCTGCACTAAGGATGCTTGCACTAATCCGAAATCTTGAGTTAGTCAAAGGGACATCAGATTATGGGTCATACAAAACATTGTCATCACACGTTTCATCTAACAAATATTTGGCTTGGATAAGTCAGATTATTATGGGTTATACGAAACATTGTCACCGGGACAACAGATTATGGGTCATACCGGTACTAATAACCGAGAATATAAGGAACCAGAGTCACCTGGGTTACAAGAGCATATAGTGGAAGGGTTATGTAGCTGCACAGAAGCACCGCAAAAACCCTGAATATTATGAGAAACAGTCACTAGTTATTTCACCATGTTAAAGTCTTGGAAATCAAAAGTTTGCAATTAAATAAAAAGGAATAAATCTATCATGTGAATTGATAAAGAGGCACTTACCCGATAGAAATTTTGGTTATTGCAAGAGGAAGACTGTCATGGAAGCAGGAATTTATTCCAAATTCATACTGAAGAAAGTGGAAAGGATATAATCAGACACTATTAATAGAAACTGGCCAGTAAGGAAATAGTGTTGTGGAACCTGAACAAGAAGAGTTATATTACCCATATCCACAAGAAATAGGTTATCTGAAAGGCATTCTGAGAACCAACAAAAAGAGATCCAGGTGTAAGAAGTTGAAGGCAATGCACATGTTCATGTTAATGTTTCACACAAGCCCACAAGGCGGACAATGTCACGACAGTCGACCAAAAGAATAGAATCTCTAAGTTATTCTTATAGGATCGGAGCTGAGCAAATGAATCTGTAATGAATAGTCTAGAAAACAGCTAACCTTTGTCTTAAGTAAGATTTGAAGTAAATATGAAAACAAAAACAGATTAATCATCATTTGTTACCTGAAAGAGGGTGAAATGGAGGAGATGAAGGACAAACCGAGGCCGAGAAAACCAAAAATATCCATCTGAGCCTTGCACTAGGGGGATTCCTTGGACTACAGCATGTCTTTCAGTGATTTCGAGTGCCATACTTGTCAAAATGGCCTGAAGTTTCGTACCCACTGCTAATATTATCTGCAGCAAATGATGCAGGAGTCACTAGATTATCTTCTATGTTTCACCACCAATAATCACACTGAAAAGGAAAATGCGACTTATTTCTTACAAGCAGAGGAATTATGGATGCCCATAACATAGTATGCCACCCTAAAAGCAAGAACACAATGATATTGATCAATTTATGCCAATTAGTACATTGGACTGTCATACAAAGGGAGAAACTTGGAGGTTTACCATTGACATTAAGAAGCAAGAACACCACGAAAGATGCCCACAAGAGAGGACTGAAGGAAACGAAGAAATGGTATTAATTTGACAACCATTTGGATCTTAGCATATAATCGTTATAGGAACAGGAATAGAAGCAAGAACTAACCTCACCCCGACAACAACCTTAAAGTCATCTTCCAGGGATCTCATAATGTACTTTTGGAAGTCAAATCTGCCCCTTGGAGATATATGAGTCTGTGATCAGACAAGAAAAGGAATTGAATATAGCACAGTTTTAAGAAGAAAACTATGTATACAATGACAATTGAGGATAGGAAACCGACCGTAATAAATCCGTTACGCAATGTCAAGTAGTCAGACTTTGTAACAGATCGAAAGAATTGTCGAAAAAAACATCCCTGCAAAACATAGTAAAATGTAGAGGTGTGGGTCCGACTGTACAGATAATGTAGAATGAAAATATCCCAGAAGCCAACTGAAAGAGAATTTGATTGCGGAATAAAGAAAACAATACTGAAGCCGAGAGAAGATAAAGTGGTAAGCAAAAAAGGTATTGCCTCTTACAACATAAAAAAATATGGGCACCCTTGTCCAAAAGCTAGCATGTGCTTTTACAAAGGATGTTTCATGAGTCAGCCTGAATCTTGAAGGATCTGAGAGTTTAATGAATTTACCGGTTAGATGTCGAGAAAATCCTTGGAAACTTGATAAGATATGAAAATTATGTGTTTAATTTAATAATGTAATTACCATTTGAAAATTCATAATGTAGGGATGAAGTCTCCTGCTCCCACACCTTCCAGCCTCGAATCTGCATAAGAAAAATAAAAGATAGTTTCATTTCTACTACACGTCAAATTAAGTCATCCGAAAATATATATTTCCACATGCAATTCCCACAAGAGTTTCAAATCTCAATTGCAACTAAGCCTATGCAAAAGAATACTTCAAGTTGTAATATAGTGATATATGTAAAAGAATATACATTTACCTTCATCTTTCCTAGCATCATTGTTACAGCACTGTATACCACATGAAAGACCGCCAGAAAAAATATAAGAATATGTAGTTGATGTAACCCATCACTTGAGATAAGTGGTTCATACCCCTGTTGAAAGAGAGACAGATTATGTGTATCTTAAGAAAATGAACAGCAAACAATTACATTACACTGAACTACTGGTTAACATAGGAGGATGAGATCTAACCGTATATAGACAAGACTCAAGAGACTCAAACATAACAGAGTACTTGATTTCCACAGATTCAAGAGAGGCATGGCATAAAGATATATGATATATGTACAAAGATTCATGAGTTTAACTTTCATGTAAAGTTCTAGCATCTTCCTACAAAAACTAAACAATCTGCAAATTAAAATTATATTCAAACAAGTCAACCCTCTTACTAGAATCTTTATCATTCTGCAATAAACTCAGAAATCCAAGTCAACAGATCTATGAAATTCTAATTTTATATAAAAAAAAAAAAAAAAACTGTCAGATTTCTATTATAATCAAAGAAGCATTAATATGACTGACATCATAAAACCCACACATCCTAATGCTTAAACATTAGCCAGATAAACTTGCCTTCTTGCACTGAGGCTCCGAGCTTGAGGCCAGTATCCGATGCTGATTCCACAAAAGCCTCCTACGAGTTTCTTCAGTATCCGAGCTTGAATCACTCTCACCATCAGCTTTGCATGGCAACATTGTATCCACCAAACCAGCAGGAATGCAGATTTTGGCAACGTAGCTCTGACTGAATGTGAATATGAGAGAGATAAATCCCATAACCATCAATTCTGCATTTGATCATTTTCAACAAATCTGACTAAGAGAAGCCACAACAATAGTTTCTTGTCAAAATGCTTATAAGAAAATAACATTGAGATTATGCTCTCACCTGCTTTAACCTTCTCAAGAGCATCAAACAATGCTCTCTTGCGCTTCTGAGTAAACCACTGAAATTAGAAAAGAAAATCAGAAAACATCTTGCAACAAACCGTTCCTAATCAGCACAAGACAACCCCTAAACCCTAAACACCAGAAATTAGAACAAGGGAAACTGAGCAAAATTCCCAGATGTGATAGCAATGGCATGGATCAACTAAATACAATCACGCCAAAGCAAACCCAGAATTGAAAGCACTCAAATTATGCACAAATTTCAAACTGTAACAGTAAACACTCAAATTATGCCCCAAAACCTCATTGGTTGAGTGAAACAAGTAAGCAACTACAATCCAATTACACTAACCTCTCCAATTTTGTGAAGAACCTTCTCCAGGAGAATGGAGATAATGATAATGGCAGCACAAATGCCTGCCACCGCCCATGTTGGTGTCTGGTCAAGCTTCCTTTCAGAAGTGCTGCTGCTTTCCGTCATGGCTGGAAGAGGAGGAGGGGATCATTCAAATCTTGGGACTGGAAATGGGTTTCTTTCTTTTTCAGTGAAGAAGGAAGAAATCAACTCCAATCTCCTGTGCTCTCTGCATAAACGCACTCGCACTAGAACGCGGTTTTGTATGCCTGGAGGGCAAAACAGGGAAAAAAAATAGATAAAGGCAGACTTTTCTAAATACTTTTCGCTCCCCAAGTGACGGTGTCACTGTCAAAGAAAGAGGAGGACAAAGAAATGATAGATAGGCTTTTACTGGCAGGGGTTTACCGCTACCTGCCAGTCTAACGCAGGTCTTGTTTGGTCCGGTGGGGTGTGTTTTGGTCTCATAAGACCTGCGTGTTTTTTCTTTCTTTTTTTTTTTTTTTTTTTGTTACTACAGAGAAATTTTCCTGCTTGGGTTTGGTATATTAATTTTTTAGGCAATATTAAGATATGGTATAATTTTGGGAGTGGCCCAAACGGATCCATCAAAGTAATAGGCCCAAGAACTTGTAGGTTGAAGCCCAAAGAAGAAAGGAGCCGTTAGAACATAGTGGAGGTTATCTAGTTATGTAGAGATTACGAAGATCCTGCCAATAGAGGTTATGGGAGGATCCGAACGTGCTCTTCTAAAAGAGGGTGACGATTGGATCAAATTAGGGCCGTTCATCGGGTCAGAACCAAACCGAACCGTCAAAAACTTAACCGAACCGAATACTGAACCATCAAATTTTAGGAAACGAAAACCGACCCGACGTAATTTGGTTTGATTCAGTTATTTTTGGTTTTTTCGGGTTTGGTTCGGTTCTAAATCGAATGAACCAAAATTTGTTGACTGGAAAACAAAATTACATTGACATGATGTAGCATTGTTTAAAAGTCCATTATTTAAATTAAATCTATACTACCTATAGTATAAAGCGAAGACAATGTCTTCACAAAAAATTGCGTCACGTGTCATTTCAATAATAAAATATTCAATCGGGCCCTCCTTTATACAAATTAGGTAGTTAGGATTAGACCTGGCAATTCGGGTTGTTCGGGTCAGTTTGGATCGGGTTGTTCGGTTCGGGTCAAATAGTTATTTCGGGTCTTGTTCGGTTCGGTTCGGGTTCGGGTTCGGATGTTGTTCGGGTTCGGTTCTAGTTCGGGTTCGGGTCGTTTCGGATCGTAATATTTCGGATTAGTTCGGATCGGATGTTGTTCGGTTTTGGGTCTAGGTCGGTTCGGGTCTTTTTCGGATTGCTTCGAATCGGATCATTTCGGGTCGGGTCAATTTGGATTCGGGTGTTATTTGGATTCAATTTTTTTTAATTATAAGATCACCCGCAACGGTGAGTTTTTAACGTAGAAGGTTTGAGCACTTTAATGAGTACTTTAATTACATTATTTTTTAGTTTTTAATTACATTTTTAATAGTATATATATACTCTTAAGATTTAGTTTGGATGATTTCGGGTCATTTTGGGTCAAAATTACTTCGGGTCAGTTCGGTTCGGGTGCAATTCGGTTCGGGTCATTTCGGTTCAAGTTTAGTTCGGGTTAGTTCGGTTTGGGTGAAGTTCGGTTCGGGTCAGTTCGGTTCAGGTTTAGTTCGGGATCAGTTCGGTTCGGGTGTTGTTCGGTTCGGGTCGGCTCGGTTCGGATTTCGGGTTCGGGTCACTTTCTACCGGGTCTAGTTAGGATCTCATATAATCTTATCCCGTAAAAATTGATTAAAATTTACCAAAAATTATGAATTATCCCAAAAATTATAAATTATCACTTACCCAGAATTATTTATAATCTTCCCATAAATATTACTATTTAATAAAATGTCATATATATCATAAAGTAATTTTTAAACAAATCCAACTTATTTATATTATGAGTTGATTTACTATTGATAAAAAACATTAATCATAATACGAAGATAAATATATGATCCTATCATTTTAACGTGATCATTGACATTACATATCTATATTAAATTGGATTTATAATCACATTACCCGTACATGGTACGGGGGTTAAACTAGTATGTTGTAGCAGTTCTCAAGTCCTCATTTCCCCAAAATGTCGATGTGGGAAGCTTTTTCTGGGCACTTTTCATGCATGCCACACCCATTTTCTATCCCACATCGAAAAATTCAAAGTGGAGAGCTTTAGATGGTATTATATAAGGTTTGGAATGTTTAAACTGATAATTCTATTATGAGTTTAAAATTAAATTTATATAGCTTTAGATGGTATTATATTCGGGGGGGTTTCGGTTCATTGGAACCGATGAACAACCCTAGATTAAATAGGCTCTTTGAACTTAATGTAGCAGATTCATTCTACACATAAGAAAGACAAAGATAATAACTCCACAATGAACTTCAATTCGATCTTTCTTTTTTCTCTCAAACAATTCACGAACATCTCGAGCTCCCTTTTGCTTCGGCCCGATCTTGTCTAGAGGTTGTGATCCTGGAAGATGAATTCCAGCTAATATATTTTGGCGGCCACCGTGGGGCCGGAATCAAAAGGTGTACTCTAGACTTACCCTCCAATGGATCCTTGTTAAGGGATTTAGAATGTACTCATTCCAATTACCACACTCGTGAGAGCTCGGTATTGTTATTTATTGTCACTACCCTCGTGTTAGGATTGGGTAATTTGCATGCATGCTTCCTTCCATGGATACTCTATTGACGTATTATCTCTAAACTTACTACAGTTATCCGAGTAGCAGGGTACCATCAAACAAATTAACTAATTTAATGAGCCATTCACAGTTTCACAATCTGAATTAGTTCATACTCACACATGCATGGCTTAATCATTGAGGCAAGCATATAACTATTGGTAGGATCAACAAGGTAGCATCTCTCGTGCAACGCCGCTTTGATACAAGAATGATAGAGAAGATCATGAACCGACAAGCTAGGCCAAGTCCGTTCCACAAGTCGTGAGCATTCAAGTTCAAGAAGGATGAAGCCATTCAAGTCGAGCTAATAAGTCGAGCCAAGAAGATCATGAGAGGGACAACCTTGGCCCTTGGGTGTTTATCTTCGAGGCTTGAAGAGAGTTCCAAGAAGAAACCGGTAATGTTGCTTGAAAACCGGGAGAACGAAGCCATCATCGATCAAGATACTCCCAGGACCGACCCTGGATAGGGTTCCAAACTCCCTCTCAGGACTGACCCTAATAGGGTCGTGTACGACCCCCCATAGGTCGATCTTGAGACGCGGACGATCCGGAACGGCAGGCTTTCCTTATTTCTTTGTTTTGGAAAATCTTATCTTGCATTACCTAATTAGTTTGGATATTATCTTATTTTTAGGATACATTTTTGGGAACCCTAGATGCTATGCAATCCTATAAATTGCATTAGCTTTGCTTCTTTTACTTTTCAGCGTATTTTGAGAAGAGAACCTTGTGTTTCTCTTCCTACGCCATTGGAGACTTTTGTTGCTTTGATTGATTTGAATCGAAAGTTGTTGGTTTGGTTTGCAATTGCCTTCGTTCTTTTTCTTGTTCGTGTGTGCATCTGAATCAAATTGTGTGAGTTTCATCAAGGATTGAAGAAGACGAGTCTTGTCCAAAGTCTAGATTCTACAATTGCTTCCGAGGCTGACGATCTACCCGGGTTGTCGTGCATCACGCTCTCCGCCTCAAGGCCGAGGCGTGTCGGGTGGGTATGCTAGGGCTTTGTTTCCGTTTCAGTCATGATCGGGTCCAGGGGGCCGCTGTGCGCCCCCCTCGCTTTCTGGGCATTCCACATCATGGGGTCCGACCGGGGCCCTCAGTCGCGGGCGCGAGGGCGGATCGCTCCGCCATGCCGGGGGACAAGGGCCATGGCCTTGGGGTCCGCCCGATCCCCTCTAAGGGGAGGTTGTGCGGAGCTTTCCAAGTTTGGGCTATCTATCCGTCGTGGTTACATCTCTATTGTCTATGTTATATACAGGCATGCAGCATGGGAAGCCAAGACTCGCCCGCAAGGCATTGCGCCCTTGGGGCCTATACTTGAATGATTCGTTGTGCTAGCAAGTACACCTACTGCTACAATTTGTCTCTTCTCTTTGTGGGTAAGAGCATCAGACAAAGTTTTGTTATCCATTAAAAAATGAAAAAAAAAATTGGTTTTTTTTGTTCGACTTTACATAAAAATGTGTAGAGAAAATTTCTTTTACAAGAGTAAAAATGACTTATAATTATTATACTATTTAATTAAATCGATAAAAATGATAAGATTAATTATCTTATTCATTATGATTTTTCTCTATCTTTTTCTTAAATATCCCCTAAATTGATATGGCGGTTAAGAGGTTGTAATGGAGGTTCTATCTTATACGCAAAGATAGAATTATCGCTGGATTGGGCTCCAAGTAATCGACTGACCCAAATCTCTTCCACTATAAGTACATGGAGATCGCCATGTATGGAGCATGCTCTCCCACTTTTTTGAAACCCTAGCTTTTACTTCTCCCTTAGCCTCGCGCTCGTTCGACGGATACTCTATTCACCTAGGCATTGGAGGTGGACTAGGGGGTCCCCGCCCCCCTTTGTCCATTGTTTTGCACGTCCTAGGTCATTGAAAGTGTTTGGAGAAGAAGGAGTTGGAAGGAGCTACCTAAGTGCATTAAAGGCGAATTTTTGTGCACTTACAATTGACATCGTCTGTGGGGATAGCCTAGTAATCGATCCATGACTATGGTGTTAGGTTCGATCCCTGAAAACGAGGAAGCAATATTCCATGAGCAGGGGGCAATCGCGCAGCACGAAGACGTGCGTAACCCCGAAATCGCTACGAACCGCGGGCACGGAACCATGAACCGCGACCGCGGGTCACCACCGCGATCACGGAACAATGACCGCGAGCGTGGCACTGAGGACGAATGCGTGAACGTCAATAATACGAACAACCCGATATTCGCTCGGGGCAATGGGTCGCCCTATGATCCGAGTAAGGAGCCTTGCTCGGGAACGACTCAAACTGCGACATGGTCCCCCTCTCTGACGCGCCTATTCTTCGCACAGACCAAAGGGGACCCGAGTCAATCAACGGGTTTGAGAGCCAATGTAGTGAGCGGCGCGACCCTATCGCACTCGAAAGAGCACGGGATTCTGCAACTCTACTCGCCGAAGATCGTAGCTTGGGGCATCGAGATGATCCGGACACGCAATCGCCACCGCTGGACAAAACCGCAGTCACGACCAGCCCTCCCGCGGTCGCGGGTTGACAATCATTGAACCTGTCAAAAACCCTAATTCACATCACGAGAGAGGTCAATCGAGTTACGCATGCCAGAACGGTGGCAATGGAGTTTCTACCACCGTAGAGAACAAGCAGGACAACGAGACCGTCCATATCTTAGTCACCGCCTTAAGAGAGAACAAAGCTATGCAGTCGAGATGTGCTAAGAATGAATCCCGCTTGGATCTTATCCTAGAAGAGATTGCAAAATTGAAGTACACCTTGGAAAAGGTGCAGGGTAAGCGCCTTGTTAGCGAGTCTAGAACCACACCGTGACTCGCTAGCATCATTGAGTTCACGGACAATCGCACCAGTCCCGAATTGGTTAGTTCTGGCGAACCCGAGGAGATGCGGGTGGACTACGATAGCGACCGTAGGAACCGAGAGGTCGCAAGAGGAATGGCTACCACCAATCTCCCCCTCACAAGAGAACCCGGGCCGCGGATCCTCCGCAACATGACGACCTGTACTCCGGCGATTCCGGAAATCCTAATCCCCGGGATCGTTACGACAGCGGGTGGGAGAACCACAACCACGACCGCCCGAACCGCCACCGCGCTTCCATTGAGCAACGCGAGAGATCGCGCGATCTCGTTGTGGATCGTTACGATCCTTTTGAAGCACCTGACCTGACTCGCAACCACGGCAAGAAGAAGGACAGAAGGCGCGACTATGACGCCGAAGCTGAAGAGAAGCATGAGGGGAGAGTTGGGGCTTACGAGCGTGCCGGGAAGAGGTTGCGTGATCTCTTGAAAGCGCAAGGTGGCACCTTGTAATCGGCTCAAGAGCAAGCGCAACACAAGCTCGCTTTAGTGACCTCTACACCATTCCATAGAGACATCCAACGTGCCAAACCCCCGCCAAGATGGCCTTATGGGTAACCGAGGACCCAATCATGTGCAAGATGTTCCCTTGTAGCCTAACGAAGGGCTCCCTCAAGTGGTTCCAAGCCTTGGAACCCGGGTCGATACGAACGTGGGAGCAACTCGCCACCTTGTTCGTCGAGTACTACATCGTCAATAGCCATGACGCGGTGTCCCTTGACACACTCTTTAGTCTCAAGATTAACCGAAACGAGAGTTTGCGCAGCTTCTCGAATCGCTTCATGGAATGTTACGCAGAGATCGAAAGTGTGATGAGAAGACCGCCATCACCACCTGCAAGAGAGCACTCCCGCTTGAGAGCGAGTTGAGAAAGGAGTTGACACTCCTGTCACTCCGTCTTCCTTCCTCCATCAACGAACTCAAAGAGAGGGTACATCAATACGTGCGGTTGGAGAACTACGGCTTCGCGGAAGGAGGGAGATCATCCTCATCATCATGCAATTCGGGACATTTTTCCAAGACGAATGCGAAACGAAGAGAGCGGTCTGAGCAAACGAGAGAGGAGCTCATCGTCTTCAACATTCCCATCTATAGGATCATTCCGCGTATCCAGGACGAGAAGTACTTTAGCTATCCCCCTAGGGATGAGGTCAAGGACGATTACCGGAGCCGGAAGTATTGCATGTACCACAAGGCTCAGGGGCACATGACCGAGGATTATGAGCGGTTCAAGGAGTACCTCAAAAGGTTGGTACGAAGACGGTACTTGAGCGAGTACATAGACAAGGAGAAGACCGAAGAGCTAGAGAAGCCAAGGAGCAAGCAAATCGAGGTCGTCCAAACCATCACGGCGGTCTGCAAGCAGAAAGACGACGCCTCGCGAAGCAACTTTAGGGAATTGTGCCATGAGCTCGAAGTCATGAGGGTCCAACAAGTTGAGCCATGCACACTACCATCGCTGCCGCCCGCCGTGGACGGGTTGCTCTTTCAGGATAAGGACCTCACTTCCGTTCAAATCCCGCATAACGACCCCTTGGTCCTCGCGGTAAGGATTGAGGGTTTCAAGGCACAATGCACCTTGGTAGACCCGGGCAGCTCGGTGGACATCATGTACTACGAGGTGTTCAAGCTAGTTGGAAGAAAGAATGAAGACTTGGTCCCGGCCAAGATGCAACTCACCGGTCTAGAAGGCTACCCAACGTGCCCCCTCGGGATGTACAAGACGCAAGTCGACCTTGCCAAGAAGACTTTGGAGGTAGAGTTTCTCGCCGTTGATGTTCCCTCTCCTTATAATTTGATTTTGGGACAACATTGGATTCATGAGATGGAAGCAGTACCATCGACCTTCTATCAAATGACAAAGACTTTGGAGGTAGAGTTTCTCGTCGTTGTTGTTCCCTTTCCTTATAATTTGATTTAGAGACAAAGATTTCATAGTCCGGGTGTGGGCTAATAAGCTGGAGGCTCGCATGTGCTCAAGAGGAAAGCGTCCCAAGAAAGAGTTCATACAAAAAGTCGAAGACGAGACATAGAATCACGACCTGAGGAAAAACCGTAGACGTGGTTTCGATCCAAAGAACGGAACCCTTATTCTGGAGCCAAACCACGACCGCGGATCACCCCACAACGACCGCGGGTCGCCTGGCCGCAAGCACTGCCCATCTCTTCTCGAGCGCGGATCAAGCACAGAACCGAGCGGTTCTCAAGAGAAGAGTCGTGGCCGTAGCCTGAGCGGGCGCGACCGCGGGTACCCGGACCTTTATGTGCGGGGATCCCGGGACTAGGATTTATGTAGGGGGTACTCTTTTTCCCACATGGTTTTGATGACGCCCCATATATTTTTTATTTTTGGATATCATTAGCTTTGTCCTTAGGCCATAACATTCATGTTTAATTTTCAATAAAAGTCTATTTTTCGCATTAGCTTGAGTCTGCATAAAAAATAGCGCAACATCGGTGCACCACACCGGTGGACTTCTCCCATATGCGCGTATGGGCGAGGAGCTAGGATCCCGTTTCATATTCGCTCACGGATGTACGAATATACGAGTGGGGGACCCTAGTCGTCGACTATCGTCTAATCCGCATGGCCACTCCGAGTAAACAGCAGCGTGCGACCTTTAAAGGCGAATTAGGAGGTGGAGTAGGAGGTCCCCGCCCCCTTTGTTCATTGTTTTGCACGTCCTAGGCCATTGAAGGTGCTTGGAGAAGAAGAAATTGAAAGGAGCTACTTAAGTGCATTAAAGACGAATTTTTGTACACTTACAATTATTTATTTACTCATAATTATATGAGCAGGCATTTAACATTTTTTCAAAAAATACTCTTTCATTTTTATGAAGATATTGATATTTTTGATAGATTATAGGACCTTAGATGATGGGATAAATATAGATAATTATAAATATTTTTATAAGCGTGTGTATGAATAATTATAAATATTATTATATTTTATAAAATCATTAAAATCTAAGTAATTTTCAACAAAATTCCACACATGATACGGAAAATTAATCATTTAGATGCCTGCCCAATTAAACGGACCGGGTCCCTTTTTCTACCTTATTCATGTTGCAAAGGATCTTATTCATGTTGCATAAACAACAAGCTTCATCTACCAGCTACAAGCTTCATCTACCAGCTACAAGCTTGGGGGGTAGCGGGCTGAAAATACAGTCATCTAACTGAGTTTAGGCAAAATTTCATCTTTTATCTACCTGAATATTTATTACCGAACGCGCCTTTAGTGACAGAAAGGAAAGGCGTGTCATGATGAGCCAGCCCATGCTTATCACACGATTTGAGTGTGTTTTGGTGCCTGCCTAATTAAACGGGCGGGTCTCTCTTTGTATCTCGATATAAATTAACAATAATTGAGTTTGCCCAGTTTCTCTCACCCAACAACTCTGTCTCTCTCTCTCTCGATCTCCGCCTATATCTCTGTGCCTATTCGAGACCACACGACGTCGCTTTGGTTGCCGATCTCGGTTCTGGATTTCGGTGAGGTAATTCTTCTGCTCAGCCTTGATTTTTCATCTAAATGCATTGTCTCGTGTAATCTTATGGCCAATTATGTACGTACATGTTCACACAATTTTGGATCTAATGTTTGTTTTCTCCGTTTGTTGAAATTTACTCTTTACCCAAATAATTACTACATAACACTTCATTTCATCGTCTTAGCCACTGGTCGTCACACATCAAACACATCCAACATCAATAAGATCGATAATTTTTTTTAAATGCAACTACACATTTAACATGTTTTTTCTCTTACATGTCCAATACATTTTTTCTCGGTCCGTAATATTCTTGTTTTTCAGAGTAATCCACCTTTTTAAAGTATGTAGAAGCAGAATACACTTTCTATTTTAGCTCTACTTATCTTCTTAGAATCAAAATTTTGTTACAAAAACTTATCTTTTTATATATTTTAAAAAAAATCAATTTGATCCTTATAGTATTTAATAAAAAAAAAGTAAACTAAATTTATCTCGTATTCATTTTTATAAAAAAAGGATTAAATATTTCTTTAAGGGGTATTCTGACACAATTTAAATTTTTCATGAATTTGTATATTCAAATCTGAAAAATATTCAAATCTGAAAAGACAATTAAAATTAACCGGGAATCAATGGTATCATAATTAATTTGAGAAACAGGTTTGAAGTTTCGATTCAAGGAAAGTGGGTGTTGTCGTTTTGCACATAATTCCGTGATTAATGCACGTAACATGCACGATTTCCTTTACGTAGCCGACGTAAGAAACTAAGAATGATTGGGTGTTGTGGGGATAGAAGACGGCACATGATTTATTCAATGTGGTGGGATCCATCAATCAAGTCGTTGTGTACGTGTTTGGTTTAAATAAGTGGATGCTGAGTCACCAAGGCGTGCAGCCTTCCAGTCCATTTTCCTAGTTGTCGGTTTTTTTTTTGTTTTTTTTTTTAAAATGTAAGAATTCGGAATACCAAATAAATTTGGTAGCCCGAGAGGTTGATAAACGGTAGCCGAAATGGATAGGAGGGTCGAAAAAGAGCCAACATCATCAAGAAGGCCAACATGATTTATTCAATGTGGTGGGATCCCATAAATCAAGTCGTTGTGTACGTGTTTGGTTTAAATAAGTAGATGCTGAGTCACAAGGCATGCAGCCTTCCAGTCCATTTTCCTAGTTGTCGGTTTATTTTGTTTTTTTTGAAAAGGTAAGAATTCGGAATATCAAGTAAATTTGGTAGTCTGAGAGGCTAATAAACGGCAGCCGAAAATGGCTAGGAGGGTCGAAAAAGAGCCCTACAAGGCGGACAGAAATTACTAAGGGTAGTACAAATTCTCAAAAAACAAAAGCAAAAAGAGATTGGAATCGGGGTGAGTCAAACACTAAGGAAATCTTAACGTGCAGGCATCAAGTTGTCCCATTCTGGGGTGTGCGAAATGGGCAGATGACGTTCCCTCCACCGAGATGAAAGATCTTCAGAGGCCCTAAGCACCAAGCAACCTGGCTTAGCACAACTCGATCCGAAAAGTTCTAACAATGCTTTTGCTCTTCGAAAAATTTATACGAAAGTGAAATACAAGTAATTATGCCAAAAAATATCAAAATCTAGAGATCAAGTTTCTATTACTTGGAGCCCACACAGTTATTCATTTATTTAAATATAAAAAAATAATGGTTTTCTCTCTCCAAGCAAAGCAAGGAAAAAGATTGATGATTGTACCTCACAAGCACCACCCCTTTGTTTCCTTTTCCTAAATTACTCACGATTTTTCAATTTCCTGGTTTGGAGGCTGGTCTAAACAAATTACAAGTATTCTAAAGAATAACCAGTAGAACAGATCTTTATCATAACATACGTTGATCCACTTTGTTCCAAAATAGCAGTCAAAGAAAATATACAAGAATTAGATATTGTTCTCATGGGCAACAAAATGCTTAGCCAGCAAAGCCAATAAATCGATTTATTTTCATGTTTCCTTTGATCTTGTTCTTTTTGGTACCATATGAAAAGGCACCAAACTTTTTCGCAATTGCACCCGACTCAAAGTTCTCCTCAACCGTAGTTGTCCATCCTCTATACCTCCTTAATCATTTCATAGTTGTTGGGCTGTTACTAAATTTTTCCGGGGACAAAAAGAGTAACGGAAAGCATATTATCAAGAGAGCAATTTTTGGGTTGTATTTTCATCAAACTTTTCAGCAGATTATAGGCTAGATTCAGAGATCTTGTATGCAAGCTACAAGCCCAAATGTTGTTCACTAGAGCAGCACCACTACAGATCTAGTCGACCCGTAGCATGCTCAGACTCGTCTTGTTCAAGGTCGTATTATTCAGGGTTGTTGAAAGGAACATGATTTCCAGAAAATTATTTGTTTTCAGAGCAATTGGTCAAATTAATCAATTATTCAAATTCAATAAGAACGTTCTTGACAACAAAGAAAGAAACAACCTATGTTTCTTCAGCGTATGATGGTTGAGATGAGAGAAGGTCCTCTCCAGCACTTAAGCGCCGTCCTTGAGACCCCCTGGTCTTCTGTTTCGCCTCCTTTTCGTGATTTTTAAGCCTCTTTCTCCAATTTTCCCTCCATCGCAATAAGTTCTAAATTTATCCGTAATTAATTTGTTAATTGAAGTCTTGAAAATTGTAGAATTTATAGTATGTGAGGAGATTTAGTTATATTTTAATAAGGTTATTTTTATAAAGTTAGAACTGTCTTAATAATCGCACAAATTGCTAAAAAGACAATTAGAAGTAGGCGGAGGGAATATACTTTTTACATCTCATAATGCGTAAAATTTAGTTACTTTTTCGAATTTCGATGTAGAAAAAATACTACGTTTTATTTAGTTACTTTTTCGTAAAAATTTAGTTACCCCTGTCTAGTTTTGGGTTTTTAGTTTTTGTGTGGTTGTGTTTCGCTTGGTTTTGTCTTGTTTTGTTTTTGTTTTATTTGGTTTTGTTTTTGTGTTGTTGTGTCTTTTGCTTTGTTTTGTGTGTTTTGAGAGTTTCGAGTTCCGTTGGGTCTTTTGGACGCACCCCCTCTGCGTCTAGCCAGGGGTGTCCCCATTTTGACCCCCTAGATTCCCCGTAAGGGGAATTATACCGGGTTATTATTGTTGTTGTTGTTGTTGTTTTTCGATGTAGAAAAAATATACTTTTGTAAAAAAATACTACGTTTTATCTCCAAGTGAAGCAAGGTACATGTGTGTAAGTGAATCAGAAAAGATTTTTATCCATTAAAAGATAAAAAAATTATCGGTTTTGTTAGACGTTACATAAAAATGAGTAGAGAAAATTTCTTTTACAAGAGTACAAATGACTTATAATTAATATACTATTTAATTAAATCGGTAAAACTGATAACATTATAATCTATATATAATGACTTAAATTAATAAGACTTTTTTTTAAAATACGAATTAAGTTCTTAACCCTAACGGTTTATAAGAATTGTTTTTTACAAAATCCTACCTTCCCCTCAATTTGATTTTATATAACAACAATTAGTTACAACTGTATTAAAAAGTAATTTTCTAGCTCCAAAGCAACTCTAACCTTCACAAAATAAATCTTTAATGATTTTCTAACTTTAACAAAAAAAAAACAGTTGTAAGTACGTTGAGATAATTCTAACCTTTAACTCTACATAATACTGACCAAATCCTTTTTATGAACTTTTTAACCTTACAAGGTTAATGATGACCTTAACAAAATTAGTTATAATTTTATGTAAATAACTTTCTATCCTTAGTAATATCAATATGAAGTCTTAATCTTAACCAATTCAGTTACAATTGTTTTTAAAACAACATTCAAGATAATTCTAGCTAATCATGCTCGAATTTTTGTAAGATTTTTTTTAACCTTAGTGAAACTTAATCAGCTTCAAACATATAATAATTTTTCTATGTTGGATAAATGTTTCTCTATCGACCATGTTTAGATCGAATACAGTTGGATAAAAAACTTTACCTTGTTTCTTAGGGAAACTTAACAATTTTTTTGGAATTGTTTTTTATTTACTCATAATTATATGAGCACACATTTAACCTTTTTTTTGAAAAATACTCTTTCATTTTTATGAAGGTATTTATGTATTTGATAGATTATAGGACCTTGGATGGTTGAATAATTATAGATAATTATAAATAGTTTTTGTAAGTGTATGGATAATGAGAGGTTGATTCTGATGAAAACTTTTCTTATCGTATAAACGACAAATGTGAACAAAATGTATAAATATATGAACATCAGGATGAAATACGTGAACAAGATCAATTTTTATTATGGATCGTCTTAAGACACATAATATTAAATTTTCTCAATATTATGTGTTATGGACTAGATTACTACACATAATAACATAATTAAACAAAAAGTCACAAACATTTTTTGGAGTTCACGTATTTTTGTTTTGAATTCACATATATCTATTAAATGCTCACATATTTCTATTTCATGTTTACGGTTTATAATTTATACATTAAGGAATGTTTTCCTTTGATTCAAACTGGTATAAGTATTATTATATTTTATGAAATCATTAAAATCTAAGATTTTCAACAAATTTGGGCACATGATGCTGGAAATTAATCATTTAGATGCCTGCCTAATTAAACGGGGCGGGTCCCTCTTTCAATCTTATTCACGTTGCATTGGATCTTATTCATGTTGCATAGTTAGTTAGTGACAGAAAGGAAAGGCCTGTCCTGATGAGCCCACGCTTATCACGATTTGTCTGCGTACTCATAATAAATCATTTCGTTGCCTGCCTAATCAAACAGGCCGGGATCTCACTTTCTTCTTTTTTTCTGGTCAAGATCTCTCATTGTATCTCTATATGAACAATAATTGATTTTCGCCAGTTTCTCTCACCCAACAACTCTGTCTCTCTCTCGATCTCCGCCTAGCCTGTTCGACGTCGCTTTGGTTGGATTTCGGCGAGGTAATTCTTCTGCTCACCTTTCATCTTCCATCTAAATACATCGTCCCGTGTAATCCCATGGCCAATTATATACGTGTTCCCACAATTATGGATCAAATGTGTGTTTTCTTTCTGATTAATATTAAGGGGTAAACAATCAAGAAGAAGACTAGAGAGAGAGAGATTAAGAGATGGGTTTCTGGACACTGTTTGAGGTAGCATCAATGCCCATCCTACAAGTGCTCATAATTGGTGGATTGGGAGCATTCATGGCTACTGGCTATTCCAATCTCTTGCCTGCTGATGCCAGAAGATCATTGAACAAGGTCTCAAACTCATTGAAAATGCTCTTCATGATTAGTTTCCTCTCTGATATGGATCTGTTGGTTAACTTGATTAATGAATAAACTGCAGATAGTGTTCATGATCTTCACTCCGAGTCTCATTTTCGCGTACCTGGCCAAGAATGTTACGCTTGATCAAATAATCTCATGGTAAAAATCAAATAGAGAACGCTGCATTATATACAATGTTCTAAAAACACTAGGCGGCTTATAGGCGGAGAGGGGTCGCCTAGCGCCTAGGCGGGTTAAAAGGCTAGGCGGACAGGAACCACCTAGCACGTTAAAAGGCTAGGCGGCTTCAAGTTGAGATATTTCCGACACTATCAAGTTCAGGGGCTTGTTTTCGCTTTGTTTTAGTTTTAGTTTCCTTTGTACTAGTTTTAGCTTCCTTTGCGGTTTTTATGTTTGTTTGCTCTCGTATAGTTTGTCAAGTTGGTCGGGTGTGTCTCTCTTGGGTCATATCGGGTGCACTCCATCTAGGTTTAGTTTGTCCCTATTCTGACCCCCTAGATCCCACGACTTTGGGACTACCTGAGTAAATATTGTTGTTGTTGTATCAAGTTTAGGGGCCTATTGCTATCAAAAAAAAAAAGTTTAGGGGCCTAGAAGGGATTTTTAGAACAGTGTTATATACACACATTATTATTATTATTTGGAGCTTTTCAAAATATGCATGCTTGTTCTGTCTCAATGAATCTGATTTGATGAAGAATTGGATCTCAGGTGGTTCATGCCAGTGAATATAGGATTGACCTTCTTGTTTGGAGGAGTCCTTGGTTGGATAGCAGTGAAGCTGTTAAAGCCTGAGCCCTATCTCCAAGGGATAATCATTGCTTGTTGTTCAGCAGGTCACTCACTAACTAACCAACTAACTAACTAACTTTAGGGACAATGCAAGTGATTAAACAATATTCTGGCCTTGAATACATGATGCAGGAAACTTGGGGAACCTTATGCTGATCATAGTCCCAGCCATATGCAATGAGCGTGGAAGCCCGTTCGGGGACCATGAAGTCTGCCGTTCTATTGGCCTCTCATACTCGTCTTTCTCCATGGCGGTACGTACAAGTATCCTTAACAAAGAAGCCTTAGCTTACTGGCTTCGACGTCGAATTTGAATGGTGATTTGTATATGTAGCTTGGTGGGTTTTACATTTGGACTTACACCTTCCATTTGGTAAGAAGCACTGCAATCAGTTACAAAGCGCTTCAAGCAGCCAGGGACTTGGACTCCAATCAGAAAACTGCC
The DNA here is from genome assembly GCA_934048045.1 of Polygonum aviculare. Classification (NCBI taxonomy): domain Eukaryota; kingdom Viridiplantae; phylum Streptophyta; class Magnoliopsida; order Caryophyllales; family Polygonaceae; genus Polygonum; species Polygonum aviculare. The sequence goes on along the minus strand of OW204032.1, from coordinate 2,105,198 downwards.
CAACTTCTCGATGCAGAGAAACAGGACGCTGTCTACGTCGCTCTGCCTTCATCGTCATCGTATGAGGATGCCCAAAATCAGCATGGTGAGGTGGTTACCGACGAAAAGAAGTCATTCTGGAGTAGCACGAAGGAGTTTGTGCATCAGATTCTTGAGGAGCTCATGTCTCCTCCTACTTTAGCTGCTGTAAGCAAGAATCTTCTTCTTCGTCGTCTTCTTCTTTAAGGGATCATATTTCATTAGTAGCTAAATGTTGTTATGATGATGTGTTCAGATGTTCGGACTCGCATTTGGAGCAGTGCCGTGGTTGAAAGACCTCATCGTTGGAGAAACTGCTCCCTTTCATGTCATTCAAGACTGCCTTCAACTACTTGGGTAATTTACCACTACTAAGTACCCTTTCATATTAGTTTTCTTTTTGTCGAAGGAGAGGCAGTAGTCTCCGTGCCCTCAAGGCGCGTTACCCATTCATAATAGTAGTAGCTAGTAGACTCTATCTTAGAATCAATTTTCACTTATTTTTGTTAAAATGTAACCATATGGTCCTACCCTTGATTAATTTCAGGAATGGAACTATACCTTGTATCACCCTTATCTTAGGAGGAAATCTCACCCAAGGTAATCCTTTTTCCAAAATTCATTGCATTGTATGTCTCAACTTAATTAACTCTCATTTGATGAAAACCATGAGTTAATTCATTGTAAGTGAAATGGACGTCGTACCAGGGTTCAAGACGGGCAGGCTGAAGCCGCGGATGATCCTAGGCGTCCTCGTTGTAAGGTACTTGCTTCTTCCAATCATCGGTGCTGCTGTCGTTCGAGCTGCTAGCGTGCTCGGGTTCCTTCCACAGGATCCGCTGTACCATTTCGTGCTCATGATCCAGTTCACTCTCCCTCCTGCAATGAACATTGGTAAATGCCCTTCATCCTTCGTTCCCTGTTCGGTTTTCGGTTTCCCTTTGTATTTCCTCAACTTGATGTAAGGTGTTGGAAATATCTCAAGGCACAATGGCTCAGCTGTTTGATGTGGGACAAGAAGAGTGTTCGGTTCTGTACCTTTGGACTTACTTGGTGGCTGCATTTGCCCTCACTTTCTGGGCTACTGTCTACATGTGGATCTTGTCTTAACTTTGTTGCAATGCGTACAACCAAACCCGACCCCTCGGATCATCGATTAAGACGACTATGGGGAGTTATGAAGTCACTAGCTCCCAGGGGCCGGGTCATCTAGACCTGCATATTTTGATGTTATTCAGCGGAGATGGTATGCTCGTCAATATATAAATATAGGCTATTTAAAAATTGTTCACTTTGGTCTTCTTCTATAGGCATTTTGATGTAGGAGTGTGATTCAATTCATTAGTTGTATACATGAAAATTGTATTGTATGCACAATAGCCAACAGGCTGATCTGAATCTGTATCTGTTGTTGTGTTTTAGCTCTATATTTGAATCACAAGGCTGAACTAAAAGATAAACTATTATTTTTATTTTTTGGTCGAAAAAGGTACACTATTATTTTATAGTGGAAAAGAATAGTACTTTTTAAACAACCCATCTCTACTACTATAGTACAAAGCGGAGTCAATATATTCACAAAAATTTGTCCCACATGTCATTTTTACAATAAAATAATTTGGACCCTTCTTTATACAAATTAAGTAATTAGAATCTCATATAATCTTATTTCGTAAAATTTGTTAAAAATTATCGAAAATTATGAATTATCTCCTACCAAAAATTAGTACATATTATTATTTAATAAAACGTGATATTAATCTTAAAGTAATTTTTGAACAAATCCAACTTATTTATATTATGAGTGATTTACTATCATTAGTAAAAAAAACATTAATCACAATACGAAGATGATGATAAATATATATGATCTTATATCTTTAATGTGATCATTGACGTTACTATATATATATATATATATATATATATATTAAATTGGGTTTATAATCACATTACTCGTATATGGTACGGGAATTAAACTAGTTTGATGAGCATACCATCTCATACCATCTATGGATGTCATGAAGTCATATTCCTCTCAGAAGAATACTAGTATTAGTAGTATGACTTAACTAAAAAAAACTATTTTAGACAATAGATAGATATAAAATCTTGTCTTATTTTATTTAATCTATTTTTTATGAGATTTATTTTAGTGATATATTTTTTTCTTTTATAATGTAGTTTTTTTGTCGAACAAAGATTTGTAGGATTATAATTTTTTTATAAGAATTGGATAATTTTTTGTCAATAAGTTTCTTTATTTTGAATTTTTTATTTTATGCTTATTTTGGAAAATAAAATAAAATAAAATCAACCCCTTTCTATCCAGCTTGACCCAAACTCGACTCAATCGAAATTCGATCCAACCGAAGAAAGAAACCAAATACCCGCCCAATAAAGGCAAAACTAAACTAAACTGAAACCCAAAACATCTCACCGATTTGTAAACGATAATCTGAATCGCCCGACAACTAAAAGACCGACCCGGTCCGACCCAACCCGACCCGACCAAACCAATCCGGAAACCCGAACTAACCGCCCAACCCCCGTTTGCCACCACGAATTAATTGGTTCTATGTTATTTCTTTCCCTGACTAGTACATGATTGCTTTAACATATCCTCTTGTTATGGTAATTATTCTATTCATCCATTCTCTGTATAAGAACTCCAGTGATCATATGAATGGAAGTATGAAGCTTCGATACACTTCCTTACCTTCATTTGTGTTGATCTGTGAAATAAAGATACAATTAGATATCGACAAAGCCTTATATTCGTTGTCCTATCATCAAAATTCCTATTTTTTTTTTGTTTGTTTCAGGCTAAAACTTCTGAATGCTTTCGGTCGAATTATTGATTCATTGCACAACTTATAGCAATCCGTTTGAAAATAATTTCCATACCCACTAAAATTCAGACTAGAGATAGTTTAAGACGACAAGCGCGCTTCATAAAGTAGGGAATATCTTTGGAAAGTGGTTACTAGACCGAGTCCTAGTCACATGACCTGATGAGCTTAAAAAAGCATAAGATAGCAACAAACAAATTATTTCGACCAAAAAAAGCAACAAACAAATTATGAAGGTGATGTATACTTGTGTTATATATCCTGTAGCCAATCCCCTTTGAAGCGATTAGAAGGGATTCATATATGTTAAGGGTTGTACTGTCTGCCTAATTTCTTATTCTATGTAAACACAATATATATAAAGTTTAATCCTTCCGTCGAAGGAGAGACAACACTCCCCGAGCCCTCAAGCGACGTTTTATTAATTAAGGAAAAAAAGAGGCTATGTAGTTATCAAGCGGGATAGCCGACCCCTTACATCGTTTTGTAAAAGTAAAGAAATCCCCTTCGATGGCGCAAGTAATATACATGAATAGCTAACGAAAAATTAAAGGAAAGAGACGCGAGACAATCCACGGAATTAGCCTTACAATACACATCATGGAATTGGACTCTCCAATCCCTACTAATTAAGCCTTGACATTTAACAACCAGGCTGAACAACGGATGACTCCTATTTATTTTCTTACCTATCATCTAGATTGCTAACTGAGGGTCCGACTCGACGATCACGTGACGAAAATCCAGCTCCCAAGCCATACGCAAACCGTCAAGGATGCCCCATAATTCCGCCATTGGCCACCGTGCAAGCTCCTATATAAAGTCTAATCCTAAATACAAATGTGGGAGAAAACTCAGATAAGGGAAAGATTAATTACATAAACTACCATCAATGGCTGGCTTGCATGTGTTCTCACACGTACGTCAAGTAGAAACGGAGTGACGTCCAATTTTGAGCCTTGTGTATTGCATCTCACATGTCACATGATTCACATGTGTATATATACTTGCTTGTTCCAGCCAAAGCCGGCCTACTTCCATCTTTCATCACTACAAGGAAATCAAACTGGTATGGGCAAGGGGAAGGATGGGAGCAGAGCTGGCTTATGGAAGGTGTTCGGGCAGGCGGACCCCGTCGACATGGCCCTCATGCTGGCCGGCTTTGTGGGGTCCGTCGGGGACGGCTTGTCATTTCCGGCCATGTTGGTGGTCATGAGTAGGCTCATGAATAACGTCGGAAGTACAGTCTCCGACGGCTCCTACGATCCCCGCCTCTTGACTACAAATCTCAACAGAGTATGTATTTCTAACCACCAATTTGAGCATATTATGATCGATGTGGCAGATCGTACTCGTTCCTTTGTTGATTTTGTTTCGTGTGAGATCCATGCAGAATGCTCTGTTCATGTGTCAACTAGCCGTTGCTGCCTGGCTCTTTTGTTTCCTAGGTTAGCCCAATGTATTATTATTCATTCTAATTGATGAATGAAATAGTACGTACAAGCAATATACTTAACATTTGTGCATTCTTAAGAGGGTTATTGTTGGACAAGAACATCGGGGCGACAAGCGTCTCGAATGCGAGCAAGTTACTTGAAAGCCGTCTTACGACAAGACGTGAGCTACTTCGACACCGGCCTTATTAGCGTCTCCGATGTCATCACAAGTGTTTCCAGTGACACTCTAATCATCCAAGAGTGTATTAGCGAAAAGGTACTGAGATACTATGTTAACCGGAAACTCCAACCGGGTGGCGTTTCCCATTTCCGTCGGAAACACGGAAACTTAGAAACTCAAACCCCTAAACTAGTTTTTTATACTAAAAACATAAATTCATGTGTTTCCCTTTCCCGTTCCCGTTTCCCTTTCCCGTTCCCGTTTCTGTTTCCGTGTAGCATAGCTGAGATCAACCACCTCATAGAGTCATAGTGTCTCTTTTTAACTGTGTTCAAAACTTCTTGTTGGATGATTAATAAACTGAGTTGCAAGTGTTTTGCATGAATTTGTTAGGTACCAAATTTCATAATGAACACAAGCACGTTTCTAGGTTGCTACTTAGCAGCGTTCATACTCCTATGGAGGCTAGCCATCATGGCAATTCCATTCCTAGTACTTCTGGTGGTGCCCGGGATCGTGTATGGGCGTGTGCTGATGACAGTCACGAGGAAGATGAGGGACGAGTATGACAAGGCAGGGCGTATAGCCGAGCAAGCCCTCTCTTCGATTAGGACGGTCTACGCGTTTGTTGGAGAGTCGAAAACCGTCTCCGCCTTCTCTGAAGCCCTCCAAGGGCTTGTTAGGCTCGGCCTTAAGCAGGGCTTAGCCAAGGGCCTTGCCTTGGGAAGTAACGGCTTGACCTTTGCAATATGGTCCTTCAACACTTGGTATGCCACGAGGCTTGTCATGTACCACGGGGCCAAGGGCGGTACCGCCTTCGCCGTTGGTGTTTGCATCAACATTGGAGGATTGTACGTGCTCCGTCCTTGCATCTTTTTATCTATGAAATATGCATAAAAATGTATAAGCTTGTTCAACAGACTGGTGGCTCCTAAGTCAAGGTCTTGCATATATAATTTGTGGTTTATAATAAATATAGGGCACTTGGTACAAGCTTGTCCAACCTCAAGTACTTCTCAGAAGCCTATTCAGCAGGGGAACGCATAGCAGAGGTGATAAACCGAGTGCCAAGTATCGATTCAGAGGACATGGATGGCAAGGTCTTGGACAACATCACAGGTTGGTTTTACGTAAACAAAGTGAGACTAAGGGCTAATTTGATTAGGAAGTTGAATAGAATCTCATACACATACACGCATATAAACACACATCAACACATGCACTTGATATAATTTGGAGTTTAGTCGAGAGAATGTCTCACGTAACTATAACAGTGCAATATCCTTAACACATGATTTTTTTGGTGTAACTTGTAAGTTAATTCAAGGTCTGACATCACAGTAAGTTAGCTAGGTTGTGTGAAAAGAGTTCAAGTCTAACCCACAAATTTTCAGATTATTGAACCATTATTGAGCCACATTTTAGCCATTTGCATGCATACATATATATCCAGAAGATCTCTAAGAGCTCCATTTCTTGCATAAAGGCGAATTGGAGTTCAAGGAAGTTGAGTTTGCGTATCCATCGAGACCCGATACCTTGATTTTGCGAGGCTTCTCCCTCAACGTCCCCGCAGGGAAGACCGTTGCACTTGTGGGAGGTAGTGGCTCAGGAAAATCTACAGCCGTATTGCTTCTTCAACGATTCTACAACCCGCTAAGAGGGCAAATCCTTCTCGATGGGGTTGCCATTGAAGAGCTTCAACTTAAGTGGTTAAGATCACAAATGGGGTTGGTAAGCCAAGAGCCAGCTCTTTTTGCCACTAGCATCAAAGAGAACATATTGTTCGGTAAAGAGGATGCCTCAATGGAAGATATCATTGAGGCTGCCGTGGCAGCGAATGCTCACAGTTTCATTAGTCAATTGCCTCAAGGATATGATACAATGGTAACCAAGTCTTCACTTATATTCTTTGGTTTTTTGTTTGTCACCCCATAACAAACATTGGTAAGAATTTATTAGGTTGGAGAGAGAGGAGTGCAACTATCAGGAGGACAAAAGCAAAGGATTGCAATTGCTCGGGCCATCATACGTAAGCCATGTATTCTTCTTCTAGATGAGGCTACAAGTGCCCTTGACTCGGAATCCGAGCACACGGTTCAAGAAGCTCTAGACCGCGTCTCATTAGGAACCACCACCATTGTTATTGCCCACCGCCTCTCTACCATACGCCATGCCCACATAATATCTATCATACAAGCTGGGCAAGTAGTGGAAATAGGCTCCCATGACGAGCTCATTCGCCTTCCTAATAGCATATATTCTTCCCTCCACCAAAAACAAACTCATACACCTAACAACGAGAAAGAACAAGAAGAAAGTGACCACCATAACTATCAAGAAATGGACTCATCAAAGACAAGAGATCAAATGAGCCTTACATCCCCTAGTGAGTATGATGGCAACGAGTCATTGTCAATGGGCAGCAATACAATAAAAAAGCCTTCTTTCAAAAGGCTTGTGGGGCTTAACTTGCCAGAATGGAAGATGGGCTTGTTGGGTTGCTTAGGCGCATTGTTGTTCGGGGCAGTTCAACCTGTGTACTCCTTCACCATGGGGACTATGATAACAATTTTCTTCCTATCAAGCCATCACGAGATTAAAAGGTTGACTAGGATCTTCTCCCCATGCTTTGCGGGGTTAGCTATAGTTGCATTCATAACAAATACAGTGCAACATTATAGCTTTGCCTACATTGGGGAGAAGTTGACCATGAGGGTAAGAGAGAAGATGCTGACAAAGATATTGAGTTTTGAAATTGGGTGGTTCGACCGAGCCGAAAATTCATCTGGCTCCATTTGCTCTAGGCTTGCCCATGATGCCAATGCGGTATGTACTTTTCCCTCCTCTGCATCTCAAAACTTTATTGCAACTCAAAACTTTATTCATGGAGTGTTTAAGTGCGTTAATGTCATGGTTCATCAGGTGAGATGTCTGGTAGGGGACATAATATCAATCTTACTCCAAGCGGCCTCCCTCGTACTTATTGCTTCTATCATGGGCCTAATCATCTCCTGGCGGCTTGCTGTTGTGATGATAGCAGTACAACCTCTCATTATCATTTGTTTCTACACACGACGGGTCTTACTCCGCAACATGTCCAACAAGTCCCGACAATCCCAAGAGAAATCCTCCAACTTAGCTGCTGAAGCAGTTTCCAATATTCGAACCATCACCTCATTCTCATCACAATCTAGAATCATGAAAATGCTCAGCGATGCCCAAGTAGGTCCATGCCAAGAGAATATTCGTCAATCCTGGTATACGGGCATCGGCCTAGCTACATCCCAAAGTCTTATGATACTATTTCCTGCCCTCAACTTTTGGTATGGAGGCAAGCTTATTGTGCATGGATATATGAATGCAAAGCAATTATTCCAAACCATCATGATCCTAGAGAGGACAGGTCGAGTCATAGCAGATGTTGGATCCATGATAAATGATCTTGCAAAGGGATCAAATGCTGTTGAATCAGTGTTCGCAGTGCTAGATAGAGATACCCAAATAGAGCCTCATAACCCGAAAGGCCAAAGGCCAAATCAAATCATGGGTCGGGTAGAGATTCAAAATGTAGATTTTTACTATCCTAATAGACCTAGTGTGACGATATTTAAAGGGTTCTCGCTTGATATACCAGTAGGGAAGTCTACGGCCTTGGTGGGACAAAGCGGATCGGGTAAGTCCACCATTATTGGTTTGGTAGAAAGGTTTTATGACCCACAAAGCGGGGTGGTGAAAATTGATGGACAAGATATAAGAATCTATGATCTTAGGTATTTAAGGCAGCACATGGCATTGGTGAGCCAAGAGCCAACATTGTTCCTTGGAACCATAAGGGAGAACATTGCATATGGAACTTGCAAAGATATTGATGAATCGGAAGTCGTGGAAGCAGCAAAGGCGGCGAATGCCCATGATTTCATTTCAGCGCTAAAAGATGGTTACAACACATGCTGTGGTGACAAAGGGATACAATTGTCAGGAGGACAAAAACAAAGAATCGCAATCGCTAGGGCAATCCTTAAGAATCCAAGGATTTTGTTATTGGATGAAGCAACGAGTGCTCTTGATAACCATTCTGAGGGGGTGGTACAAGGGGCGTTAGAGCAGATCATGGTTGGAAGGACAAGTTTGGTGGTGGCTCATAGGTTGAGCACGGTGCAAAATTGTGACGTCATAGTTGTGCTTGATAAGGGGAACGTTGTGGAGATTGGAAATCATCATTCATTGTTGGCCAAGGGATCATCTGGGGCTTATTACTCATTAGTTAATTTGCAGATACTTGCTGATGCAATGTAAACAATTTCAAAACTAATATACTTTTTTCTTATCTCAACATCGAATGCCAAGGCTTTCTTTCGCGGGATTGGATTGTCAGCATTACTCATGTCTTTAGGGAAGCAAACCCCGTCGCCGACTCCCTTGCTAGATTAGCTTTTAATTTCCGCTTGGTTGTCATTTTCTTGTCGAGCCTCCTATGGACTCTCTTTGTTTTTTTTAGGAGAACTTTGAGGGACGGACTTTCTCTCGTCTTACGAGAGCTTAGTCCCTACCTCCGCTAGGGCCTTGCCCTTCTTTGATAAAAAAAAACATCGAACTCCATGTCTAGTCAAATTCCAAATAAGAGAATTTTGCATTGGCACTAAAAAATCCATCAAATTGATAGCCTTGATCTACTATTTCCTCATTTTAAAAACTGGCTATAACTTGCTAAAATCAAACCAATAGACCCCATTACCATGCCATTGTAATGTACTCCACCATAATTTCTAAACTCATGCCAAAAGCTTATATACTATATATCATAGGTAGACCATAGACCACAACCCAAAATCTTACACTAGAACGACTATACAACATTTGTTTAATCGCAAATTTGCAAATAAATATGGCTAACAATGTTCAAAGGGTTCATGGGTATGGAATACTATCATTTCACAAAAAAATGAATAAAAAAATTGATGGAAAAAAGGAGGTTGGATCGAAAGATGTAGAGGAAGAGGTTAAAGGTGTTGAAAAAGATAGAATATACAATGTCGATTGTCGAAGACATGACTATGGTCGCCGATAATGGAAAAGTTACTAAGGATATCAATAATATCGATAGTGAAAGATGTTGAATAAGGACACCTTGAGGAAGATGGGTTAATATTTAGAAAATAGAGAATGCGTCTCAAAAGGTGGTGAGGCCTACAACATAGAGGATGTCATTAACTCTTTGTGATAGGTCGTCGACCATAGGGTCTTCATAACTTTCTCCATTTCATGCTTTCTACTCCCCTACCACATTATCTTCCTTTTCACAAAAAAATATTTTCTCTAGTTCAATTTGGTTGTACGGATAATATTTCTTGCTTATGTGTCATAGACTTTGCTAAGAGCATGGTTGTAGACTTGGTTGATTGCCTGAACATTTTTAGCTAATATGTTTGCCTTTGTTTATTTCTCTACATGATGATTGATCTTTTTGATGATGTCAAAAGGGGGAATAGCTATGGGTAACTTGCTTAGAAGGGTGAATCTACTAAATTATATGTGGATATTGAACTTAGGGGAAACTTTCTATTGTCGTTGTCTTTTTGCCCTATATTTTGGTGTGCTTTGAATAATTTAAACAGGTGGAAAAAGATGGTTGTTTGTCACCATCAAAAGGGGGGAATTTGTCATAACATGTCAAGTGTTTTCATGGTCCAACTAGGTTGTCAACCAGGAAAGCTTGTTGCCGACCAAGATGTGCTTCAGAGGTTGCCGACCAGAGATGTTGTGCAGATCGGTGCAAAAATCTAAATTGCTATCGACAATTATGAGATGTTCCTAAATGCCATTTAAGGACAGAATGATATTGAGTTAGAGTAGTTAAATAGGCAAGAGTGTAGTTCATGAGAGTATGGTATTCACTTTTTGTATACATGAGCACCATTGTAAACACAAGAGATCAATAGAGCGAGTTGAAGTACTCCTCAACTCCTTTCAAGTGAGATGCTTGAAAGGCAATGTAACACCCCCAATTTACGTGGGAGTATTACCGTCAGTAATCCTGAGTCTAACCAACCCAAAATTACTCACGTCTTTACAAAGTGCATTCAAGCATAAACAAACAATAATACAACTGAAACTTGATAAGATGGTTAAAGTCTGAATGCGCACTAAGGGGTTATCTAGAATTGTAGCTGTGGAAGCAAAACAAATGGCTGACTAATAACGAGCTTAGAATATGAATCGAATGAACAAGACATGATTCATGACTTTGCTACAGCTTCTTCTTCATTCTTGAAAGGGTAGTCGAGCTCCTCAACCTCTAATCTCCAACCTAATATAGTTAGTTACATTTTGGTATTCAACTTCAACTGAATAAATCAAACTCGCATTTCTGGACTTGGATCTGCCACTAGTGATTGCTATTAGGATTGGGCAAAAAAACCGTAACCGTTAAACCGGTATCCGAAAGCTTTTTCCGGTTAACCGTGACGAGAAAAACCGGAAAACCGGTTATGGTTAACCGACCGGCTTTTTAAACGGTTTAACAGTTCGGTAATGGTTAATCATATGTGGAAGTAGGAATGTGCTTCCCACATTGGAAATCAAATGTGAAACCACCCACCATATAAGTACATGAGCTACTCCCCCTATTGCCAATTGGTTTTAGGGTGGAACCTCATGTGCTTATGTGTTGGGCTTACCGCGCATATGCGCACGAACCGACGTGTACCCCCCACGTCATGTACGGCCCACCGAGATTTAACATGGTATCAGAGCCTGTTCGGTCTGGGTCCGACTATCCTGGTCTAATGGGCTGGCCGGCCTTAAGGCATGAGTCGTCAAGCGCAATTGGCTTATTGCGGGGTCAAGCAGTTGCACTTGAGGGGGCGTGTAGAAGTAGGAATGTGCTTCCCATATTGGAAATCAAATGTGAAACCACCCACCATATAAGTACATGAGCTACTCCCCCTATTGCCAATTGGTTTTAGGGTGGAACCTCATGTGCTTATGTGTTGGGCTTACCACGCATATGCGCACGAACCGACGTGTGAACCCTCCACGTCATGTATGGCCCACCGAGATTTAACATCATATTTTTTCAATCGGTTAACCGATAAACCGATTAATAAAAAATATTAATATATATTTTTAGAAAGAAAATAATATAAATAAGCTAATTTGATAGTATTAGGCTTTTTTAATAAGAGATCTATTATATAATTCAAATACAGTTATTTACAACTGCTTAATATTAATATCTTCCAAAATAGTTAGTGTCTTAAATGAATAACTAGGTATAACTTATAAACTTATAGGTTGCACTTGCACACTTGCACCCGTTAATTTGCTGATATTCTATCTTTCTTTTTTTGAGAAGGTTGATAAGCCTAAAATTCTATCTTTTTTTTGTCAGCCTAAAATTCTATCTTTTAACCTAGCTAGCTAGCATACGTTTGCAACCGCATAGAAGCACGACCCTCATAAACGGCGCATCCACTCACCATGTTCGATCGATCCAATCCGCACCAATCGATTACATGTTTTGATTATATATTTCGATATTTATCGGTCAAAATGCATGTATTTAAAATGAGTAATTTCACTTTTAAATAATGGTTAACCGATTAACCATACCGGTTTTCATGGTTAACCGATATCGCTTAACCGTTACTTAACGGTTCAGGTAATGGTTATCATAATTTAGTACCGGATATCGGTTAACCGAACTTCCGGTTTCCCGTCCATGCCCACCCCTAATTACTATAAGGTTAAGATTAAAGCTCCTCGAAAAAATGCCCCTCGGATTGTCGAGCTCCAGCGTGAAAATGCGTCATTACGGTCTGAAGTGGTTGCACTCAAAGAAGCTCAAGCCACTCTAGTTGAGCAGATTAAAAGTTTTCAACTCTTTATGGATTAGTACATGGCAATCCAACAACCGCCGTCTTGTATTGAAATGCAAATGCGCATTAATTATGTAATTGCATACTAAAATTTAATTAATATAATTGAAAATCATATAATATTAATTCATGTTTCATTTATGGTACAATGGGTTAAGTTAGTATCTCATTCAATGCTAGTAAAGAAAGATAGCACTGAACGAGGATACCATCCGACAATAAGCAGTTCATTATTGGGCCAGGAATGACTCGTTTTCTTAGCATGCTTACATTTGTTTTTAATGGTGGTAAGTAGAGTTGTCAAACAGGTCGGTTTGGGCGGGTCTAAGTTCACTCACTTCGTGTTTGGGTAGACTGTGAATTCGGGTCAATCGGGTTATATGTAAAGTCGGGTCGGATCTTGTCATGTTATTGTGCAAGTTTTGTTTGACATACCAGGTTAAAAATTTGAATTTTTAATAATTATAAAATAATATTATAATCAAATAACAACAACATAAAGATCGAGTTCCAACTTACATGAAGCTAGATGGGAGTCTTGAAACAAGTTGAGCTCCCACACCTTTCTCAATGCAAAAACTCAACCTATGAAATATAAAAGCTCCACTCTTGGCATTGTTAGAGTGACTAACAGAGATGGACTTAATACGTGAAAGCAAGTCTAAGGCCTCCTTATCGAGCTCCCCAAAAGTGGAGAAAGCAAAAGGGATAAACTCGTATGTATATATATTACAAGTTAAGGTGTTCGAATCGAGTTTGGGTTTCAACTCCATCAATATCGAATTAATTGAGTTAAAATTTTTCCATTATCTATCATTTTTTAGGTCGGATTTCAAAATTAAAATTGTCTTTTAATTGTATTTTAATTGCTCAAAAATCTACTATAATACAGTATAAAGCGGAACCCAATTCTTTGTTAAAATTTACGCCACGTCATCAAGCATGAATAAAATAATGATTTATTTTTTTACATTATATTTTCTAAAAATAACTCATATATCTATTTGATATTTTATCCAATTTTCTTAAATCTATTTGATATCTTACCCATTTTTTGATATCTTAAGATTTTTTCCTAATATGACTATTTAAACATTATATCCATATATGAATAAAACAAATTCAAGCTATTTATTTGATATCTTAACAAGTTTTCCTTATTAATCTATATATATCTTAATTTTGTCCCCAAACAAGGTCAAACAAATGCATATGCTTTCAATACATCACTCCATGTTTGCTTTCTTAGATGAAATCTCAATCCCTTCAACTCTCCCTTAGTTAATTCCATTATTTGTTCAAGAGTCCAATGACATTCCACCCTAATAATAATGATTGAGATTTTGAATATTTTGATCCTAAAGAAAGTTTATAAAAATTATATTTCAGCATGATTATAAGAATTTTTTAAAATTGACTTTATTAAATCAGATTTTTTTTTAAACTTTTCATACACTTAAATTTGTACCTAAGACTAAGACTTATAATCGGATTTATTAAATTCGTATTAACTTTTAAAAATATTTTACAGAAATACTAAAAAGAAAAGTCATATGTTTCTTTATGTTTTGGTCCGTCTATGACATGGGATATGAATGTCATGTACCAAGGTATTATTAAGAATTTCTAATATTTTTCTGGCGTGCTTTCCCCCGTCCATCGGACGGGACAATGTATATCTAGTTAGTATAAGTTTTTGCCATTATTAAATCTTGAAAAATCATAAAAACCTCTCACATATGTCAATAGTGTATTATATAATAATATAAATACGAAAAAAATGAATAGAATTATTTTAAAATAACATTGTATTAATAGAAGTATATATATATAGGTCAATATATAGGTTTGGACTCCGGTCTATCGGTTTTGGATTATAAATACTTGAGTTAAAAGCGGATTCATATCAAAATTCGAGTTAATTCGGATTTATATTTACATTACACGTACACGGTATGGGGTTTGTACCAGTTGTCTTTTAATTCGGGTCGATTTGGGCCCAATCGGGCTTTTGACCGCTCTAGTGATAACGCATGTGGATACGCGTTGGCCGCCCAATAAAAAATTAACTACAGTATATAAGAGGGCGCTTATTGATCTTTTTTGACGAAGTTGAAATTATCTGGAGAAAACGCGTTAGGGTTTCGGCGCTCTTCTCTATCTTCTTTATCGCTAATCAATTCCTCTCCTCTCCTGCTAGTTCTCTCTTCCGTGATCAATCGTTTCCTCGGCTGGTAAGACAATTCTTTGCCTGTTGGGAGTTGGGAGTTGTGAGCGAGAGCGGCGACGGTGGGGAAAAATTGTTCCTTTGTAAATTGCAATTGAGAGCACATGAGTAAGAAGAATTCTACCTCCATTGAGCCAGAGACTAAGGGGGGTCTTGAGAGGCTCCTTTTCAGCTTTTCCAAGTTATAGAGGCAAGGAAGACGACTGTCTCTTTCCCCTCTTCTCACATCTTACAGTGCATCGAAAATATGATAAATTGGGCGCCGCCGTCACTGTCTCTTTCCCCTCCCTGTCTGTTGCCGCTGCGCCTGGTTCTTTGCTGACCGGCGTCTTGGCCTCTCCCCTTCCTTTGACCACTACCCTGACCTCAGCCGCTGGATGCTCGTGGCTATGGCTCTGTTTCGAGCCATCTCCTTCGCTCTTCCAGTCGCGTCTGCTCGCCGGCGCTCTTTACTCCTTCGTCGGGCTAGCCCTCCTTGTCCTCGCCTCCTTCGTCGGCCCCACCGGCCGTCTCAAGCTTCTCTGCTCCCACACCCGAGGCGTTTTCGGCCAAACCCAGATGAACGGAAGTACAAGTAGGATAAGGGTATCTATAGGAAATCGAAGAAGGGGTGTACCTGAGGAGGCGAGACACACAAATCCGGCAATAATGGAGGAACACCAAGGGTCGAATCGTAACCGAAGGAGAAGGCCGACAGGCGGAAGGCGGAAGGCGAAAGCGGTGAAGGGGGAAGGCGATAAATTGGGCGAAGAGTAATCGATAAGATGACCTAATTGAAATACCCAATATTAAAAACGACATTAAACCACAAGGCACATTCGCATTATTCTATAGACTAGTATTAGGGCCCGTGCGATGCACGGGCTTTGTTTGCAGCAAAATAATTGTTGCTTTAGAAAGAAATCAAATATATTGATTGTGTATATCATAAAAATATGATTATGTTTTAATGACCAAATTGCTTACAAAATTTCCATCCATGATATATGTATAGTAGAAATTAGACCCAGGAGTTTCATCAACTTATGATATTACAGTAGAACCTCTATAAATTAATACGCGATAAATTAAAAACATGGTAAGTTAATATTCTTCTCCGGTCCTGACTTGGGCAAGTGTAAAATTTGACAATTTTCGATAAGATAATAAATTATTGAAAAATCACTATAGAAATATAAGATCCCAATAAAATTATAAAGTAATATATTGTGAAAAATTACATAAATATACATAAGAGAAGTTTCAAAACTTAGTAAAATATGATCCTATTGTTGATTGTTTTTTCTTACAACTTAAATCTACTCGAAGTATATCTTGAACTTATATATAACGAATGTACAATAATACCAATAATCCAAAATTTGGCCGGAAAATAGTCTATGTTTTAACCTATATCTTTAACTTAATAGTTTTGCTATGCTTTTACGATTTTTGCAGTTGGAATTATTTTTGGGTCAATGACAATAACTAATATTAAAGTTTAATAAATTTAATTTAGTCACATTTTAATTGTTGGACTTTACAAATTTCTAATAATGTATCATAAAATTAGTTTAACATATATTTATTAATAATTCTCATAATTAAATTCGAAAAATACATTATAAAATAACTATATTATAAATCCATATCAACACGAAATAACTATAATTAAATTCAAAAATCCATAAAACAAATTTTCAAGTTGGTTAATAGGAGAATACTCTGTATTGGGTTTTGACGGATTTGATCATTTTTTGAAAATATTAATGTCATTTCTTGTAACTCAATAATTAATGGAGTTTACATAGTGTTTGGTTATGTGACTGTACACTATGGCAGATCATTCACAACAGTATATGAACAAAAAGTCTGGCAAAGTTGTAGATGCCATCTTTAGAAGTCACAACAACAACAAAAGGAGTCTTCTTTCTTCTTTTTCCTCATTACGGAGGCTAATGTTACATATATATATTGTCACACACTCACACCAGATAAAATGATCATAACAACACTATAATTCAAGGGCCTTATAGAAAAGGAAAAAAAATCATAACCCCACAAACTAACCAAACCCAAAGAATATTACAGATTGGGGAATTACACCCAATTAATCCCTTATTGATAAAAGCTGAGCAAAATACACCAAATCAGAGGAATAATCAACAACTCACAAAGAAGAAAAAAATCAGATGAAGATGAAGAACCCTAGGAAAAAAGAATTAAATACTATTCCTCCTCACTATCTTCTGACACAACTCACCAATCAGAGTTCTGCGCCTCCTCTTAGTTACAGCACAAGAATGAGTTCATCTCAGATTGCATCTCAGCAAACCCCGAGATCCGCCAATTACCTCCTCCGGCGCAACTTTACATCCTCTCATAAGTGCAGACTTCATGTTATTGACAAAATCATGGTCTTCATCTTCATACTGCAACATCAGTACAACCTTAAATTTCAGTATGTTGATAGATGAATCCTCAATACAACAAAAATAACCAGTGTGCAGTGGAGATTTTACCAAAATCCGAGGCAGATTTTTGGGGTCAATATCATCTCCAACCCTTTGAAGTACACACGTAATGAGATCCGCCAAGTATCTGCACTTGTACATATGAGCTCAAAATGGAGTTGAAACAACTACACACCATGCTAAATGTAAATACAGAAGCGTGGATAGGTTAAAGCAAGTTAGAGCAAAGATAATCTCAGAAGGGTTAGCAAACATGAATTTAAATTTCAAAATATATAAAAAAATGCAACACCTCTTCTCTTTGAATCCTCATATTTGTCTTCCAATCTTCATCCTAGATCAAAAAGAAAAAAGTCAAATGTGCAATTGGACAGAATACATACGAATTTATATTAATTTGAACATATCTAGGCTGGAATTTGATAATATGGACAAATTGAAAATTGTAACCTCTCTTAGTCTAGGCTGGGATATGAATCTACCACCATGGAAGTTCAATCAGATAACAGTTCAAAGACAGCAAAACTTTCAATCTTTATTTGGACAGAAGAAATATCAAATCCCTCCTCACATATTGGCTAGTCTATGTGAAGCAGAAGAAACATGCCAGCAAGCATAGGAGTGTACTCACTCGCAAGTGGAGACATCTAAAAGTGGCCCAAGGGCTTTAGAGCTGAGTCTGATGCAATATGTGCAAACAGCTGCATAACATGCAGCTACAAAAACAAGGAAAGCTTGTCAGTGACAAACAAGTGACAATTTGATGGCGAAAATGCTTCCTGCAAAATGTAAGAGGATAGTGATTGGACCTGCTTACAACCAAAGAGACTCTCCACAGATTGCAGTTTTGTTCAGATGTTGATTTAACTGCTTCTAAAGTCATTTTGGTCACTACAACTTCATGCATACCAGCAAGGCATTCTCCTCCTGTTAGCCATCCTATCCATAATGCACAAGTTTAAGAGATTATGTATATCGAACTCCAAAGACACTGCATACAAACAAAATCATTTTCATTTTTATATGTAGACAAAAGACATCCTAGTATTGGTTTATATTTAGACAGGATATTCCAATGAGTTGCTAAAAAAGGTATATATTACACCCGTTAAGCATTGCATAAGTGTTATTTGAAAGCCTGTATTTGCTCATTTAGAGGCTCGTGATAGCAATGTACCAGTCCTGGTAAGAAAATATACCTGTTTGAAAGAGAAGATATTCTAGGGAACTTTTACCTCCACTTTCTGTCCATTCCTAAGCCAGATGTTCAGACCAGGAACTCTATTTCTTCCATGAATAGTCAAAAAGTTGAGGTCATAGTGGAAACTGCTTACGGGCGTTCAAATCTAAAAGGCATAGCTGTATTGTTGTTGGAAGAGCAATTGAAGGGGGAAACCAGAGGAAATTAATAAGATGGAGGCACCTGAACAGAGAAGACCTTGCGGGAATAGAACATCTGGGCCGTCTCGGGGGCGCCGTTGACGTCGCGGGCGAGGCTGGGGCAGGCGGCGGAGTCGTGGAGGCAGGCGCTGATCTGGGCCCAGTAGGCGGGATCGGGGACTCGGGGTAAGTTAGGGTCGGTGGTCACCATTGGTGGGAGCCAGCAGAGGGCTCGTCGGACTGGTGGGGTTCGAGGTCGTCGGTGTTGGACGACGAAGCTGTTGTGTGGGCCGGCGAGCGCGGGTTGGGCTGGTGGCTCGTCGCCGGAAGCAGGGGACTCGGGGTTGAGCGAGGGCGTGGCCAGTCGGGGTTTGGGGCTCGGTCAGAACAGAACAGGGGCGGGAAGGGAGAGCGAGAGAGAATCGAGGGCGAGAGGGAGGCGGGTGCCGTGGAGCGAGCCAAGGGCGGCCGGCCGGCGAGCGTGGGACAAAACCCCAGATTTGGAACTCGGGTGCGAGTGAGAGCGAGCTCGGGGAATCGAGTGGGTGAAGAGAGAGGAGAGACGACCGGTGTGTTGTTGTCCGGCGATGTCGACCGAGAGAGGAGGATGGGCTGTCGTCGGCTCTTGGCCGGAGCTTGCAATTCCCAGATCTGGTGGGCTGTGGAATCGGGATTACAGACGAAGAAGGAGGCCAAGATGAGTAGTCCAGGAGGTAGTAGTCGGATGCAAATCGTAGGATTCAATTTGAAGGTAACCGCCGGTGGAGATCTCAAAGGCTACTCGACTTCAATGTCGGAACTGATCCCGAATTAGAAGGGACCCGAGAATTTGGGGTAAATTCATTTATTGGACGTGGGTTTGGATAGTTCGGTGTGGCAAAACACCAATTCGGGAGTTAATGGAGGGAGTCCAACAATCACAAACTGTTGAGGGCTAATTGAAAGGGCTATCAGAGAAGGGCGTGAATTGTCGACATTAAAACATCTGGAGTGAATTGAAACGAATTTGTTTGGAATTAGCGTGAATTCAAACGGCCAACAAGTAAATTAAGCGAATTTGTTTTTCAGGAAAAAAGGATCCGGAGTGAATTGACGACATTAAAGCAATTGGCTGTGTTGCCTTTTTCAAGTTGTAAAGATATTGATAGATTATGTTTTTTATATATAATAATATTATAAAATGTAACTTAACCAATAAGAAGATAACGTGTTTGGCTAAACAATTAATGCATTCCCTAAATATAGAGAAAGGATTAAAAATTTTTGAGATGAACTCCAAAATGGAGAATGCAATGGAGAAACTCTTAGACCATAAAATGGGTCCAAAATCTTCAAATACGTACACATAATTCAAGAATTTGGAACATCTCTCGAGATGCTATAGAATTACTATATTTCAACATAAAACTTTATAGGAACATTATCTACATAATGGAATAACAAGCGGGAATATCCCAAGGTTTCATAAGCATATTCTAGGAGGAGTATTAGAGATTAACTAGCGTATTTTCCCGTGCCCTGCACGGGGTTTTATTAAAATATTTTAAATGTTTTTAACTGTAAATTTTTATTATTAATAATGACCTCTGTCCAATTTTCTCTATTTTATTTTATTTTAAATGAGATAACTTAAAGAGAAGTGATAACACATGTGGAAAAATAAGGTGACGTAATATAATGAACTTATATCTTATCGTGACATGTGGTACAAAAAATGAGATAGATTAATATGTAAGCCGGTAAATATGGTTAGTTTTTTTTCTTACTCGTTGTAAGTAAATTTTCAAAAAAAAATCATAACATTAACTGGAAAATAAAAGATTTGGTAAACAAATGGATTCATTTATAAATATTAAAAGCCATAAATAAATTAAATTATAGTGTACGTTGTAATTGGAAATGAAATATTTTGTAAAATAAATAGATCAGTTGCAAATCCCAGGGATATCTATTCTTTTTATTTTCTCTATTTCATCTTTATTTTTATACTTAAAATAGCCTTTATGTACAAATAAGTTAGGATAAAATGGAACATAGAAAAATTGATTCTTATAATTGATGTCATATTTAGAAATAAATAAAGTCATAGATGTAAAATAATGATCTTCAAATCACCTCAATAATGATCTTCGGATCATATAATGATCTTCGTTTTAACCCAATTTTCTTGTTTGAAATTATGTACTATCGTTCTAAGTATTTATGTACCTACTTATCCGATTTTATCCTTAAAAAAAAGTAGACAATCACGTAAATCTTGGGGAGGATGCAGAGCAAAATATTAGCAATATGGAAAGACCACTTTTCTAGCCTATAATCCCCGATGCTCTTGCCTTATAGGTAGCAGCTAAATCTTTTTTGGTAGAATATAGGTAGCAACTAAATCTAGCTGAGCGGCAAGTATTGAATTTGTATTTTTTTAAAAATTAAATTAAGGGTAATTAGACTTCTTAATTTTTGTGAAAAGTGACAAAACGCCATATAATTTTAAACGAAGGTAGTATAATCGTGTCTCATAATTTTCGTAGTGATGAGAGATTAAAACAATTACTTCTTCCTAGAAGATCTCTATTTGCATCACTATGATGTCTCTCCTTTGCTTTGACAGTTCAACCTTCTTCTCGTATTTTTATGTCTCGAGTGTGCTTCCTCGGGTGATAATAGGTTTTGCGTGATCGAATATTGTGATTATTTATGCATTTCGTAGAGTTCGATAAGATATCGGAGTTATATATGAGGTGGAGGACGAAGGAAGTGCAAGTGGTGTGGAGGTGGTTGCGTGGCGGCGAAAAAGATGAAGAAGGTTGTCGATCTAGTAAACGATGAGTATTGTTAAGAAGCCGATGGCAACATTGTGGTTGGGTAGAGGAGGAGATAGGTGGAGGATGGTGGAGTATCAATGGGTGGTGGAAAACCAAAGAAGGAGGAGAATTACATTTATTTGATAATAGAGATTGTGAATGATAATCGATAATTATAAATGATGTGTAAATGACGTGGTAAAATTTGACATATGGCATATGATGTGGAATAAAATTACTTTTGTGTAAATTTTATAAAGCAAGGAGAAAATTACACGTGGCAAAAGCTGAGGTGGCACATTCTCGGAGCGACATGTGGAAAAAGCTGAGGTGGCGCAACGTGGTGGCTCCAATCCTTACGGCTTTTATATATATATATATAGATTGTACTTTTCTAGGTTAAATTTCCTAAAGAAGGATACAATAAAGACGTACGGATAATCCCATGCATATCACCATCTCACCTACTAAATTACATGCATATTCACTCACTTCACATCGCATATAAAAGCCCTAATTCCATCTCAAATTTCAAATCATAAGAAACATTTGAATTCAACAACTAATACTCATAAAAAAAATGTGGGCATCTCAAAGGCTCATGTTCACCCTCCTAGTCATCATAATGGGAGTTGGCGTCGAGTTGACGCAGTTAGTAGACGCCACGTGGCCCGTTGACATCAACATCATCAACAATCTGGAATCCGGGAAAATTCTGCAAGTACATTGCAAGGACAAGAACAACGACTACGGTGTGCATAAGATTCAACCCAACCAAACGTACGGGTTCCACATCGATGCGAACTTCGTGTCCAACTACTTTTGTGGGTTCGTCTTCGACAATGTGCTCCACTGGTTCGACGTCTACATCGACATTAACTATTACAGTTTGTGCGGAAAACATGGCCATTGTGATTGGTATGTGAAGGAGGCCGGTCCGTGTGGAGGGGGACCTGATCTTAGTCAATGCTTTCCTTGGAATCAGAATTAAATCATCCCATCTTCATTTTATATAGATCAATAAGCCTATTAAATTTCAACCAAAAAAAACCTATTACATGAATTGATTATTTGTTAATCGGTTTAATTATTTTTTGCGGTACTGCTTCGAACGGTTATGTGTACTGGGGTCGTCAAGCAATTTTATTGTAAGAGTACAGCATGATACTTATTTGTTACCTAATCAAGGTATTATTTCCAATTGTGATTCAAAGCTTGGTTTCTATATTTTTTTTTGGCTCAAAAAAGCTTGGTTTCTTTTTTTCTTTGGGTCGAAAAAAGATTGGTTTTTTTTCGACTAATGCCAAGTCACTACCGATAGCACAAAACATATAGATTCGAATTTGATCCATATCCATAAATTAATGAAAGAAGCGATGACAACCCTATATCAAATCTAATACCTAATCAATCAATTACAGTAATAGGTTGTCATCGTTTGTTTCATTAATTTGTTGGGTCAGTTTCAGAGTTGGGGCATCAAACACATCTTCAGAGAAGCCAACTCAGTAGCTGATTTTGTTGCAGGCTCGTTTCGCTGTGTGCCATCGACTACTTTGGGTTTCGATCCAGTCCTTCGGGACCTCATCCGCATGGATGCTATAGGATAGTTTTCTGTAAAGCTAGTCTAATCTCTTTCCTATATCAAAAAAAAAATCAATTACAGTAATATAGCTAATGTAGAATCCAGATTGGTCGGATAAAAACATAAATGTTTAAATAGAAAACAAATGCAAAATGTAGAAGAACTCGACTCATCATATACAAAAACGACTTAACATTTTCAAAATTTGTGAAGAAGAGATTATATAAATGTCTAGTATGAAAACTTGACCACCATAACCATGCCAAATTAAGAAAATCTTCTCATTCTTTTTGATTCTAGTATTACGATAAGTAGTTATCCTAAATTTCATAGGCATATGATTTTTTCCGAATGGTAATTCAAGTGATATCACGTCTTTTATATAGTTTACTATGCTGAATTTGTGACCATTCCAATTGGTGCACCACAATAACGGAGCCTACTTATTGAATAGTATTACTCCCTTCATCCCAGAGAATTTGTCCACAAAACAGATTTACACATAGACTAAAGAGAAGTGAGAAAAGTGGAATAATGAGATAATAATGAGGTTGATGAGAATTGAGTGAAAAAATTGGATAAAGTTGATGCGAAAGCTTGACTTTTGGGTAGTAAAGTGATAAAGGTAGTTAGAAAGTTGGGTAATGGGGATAATTGTGTGATTGTGTAAGGGTAAAATTATAAAAACGTATACTACCTCCGTCTCCGAAAGTTTGTCCGCCTTTTCCTTTTTTGACGTTTCGATAAGATTGTCCATCTTTCAATCTTCCCATTTACATCCAATTTTTCTTACAATAATACCCCTACTCAATTTCAAATATTATCCCCACTATCCAACTTTCTCATCAACTTCATCACTTTTTTCTACAAAAATACCCTCATCTAATATCACATATTACCCCCATTATCCAACTTTCATATCAACTTTATCACTTTTTTCTCTACACAAACACAAAAATACCCTTATCCCCTTTTAATATTACCCAAATTACCTTATTTTTCCACTTTTTCTTAAAAAACCACAATTTTTCTTTATGGACAATCTTATGGAAACGGAGGAAGCAACTATAAATGAAAGATTTTGAAGATGGACAAACTTTCAAAAATGCCTAAAACGGAAAAATGAACAAACTGTTTGGGATGGTGGGAGTAATATCTTTTAGATCACGTAATTTTGACATATAAAGCTCACATGCAAAACGTAATTTTGACAGATGAAGCTCACATGCAAACTAAACAAGCATGGAGAATTAGTGAAATACGTAATTCATCAAGGAAGTTGCTCAAAAAAAAACTGTCAGAAAACGCGTGAGGAGAAATGGTTGGACTTGTCCACTATTCATGATGCGGGGTCATTTCAGTTTGTAAAAAAGTGCTTTTTGTACTCAACAGTCAAACTATTTCCCACCCCTTCGTCTCCCACCTTCCTTCACTCTTCAAACCACCATAACAAACCTCCACAAACCCTAACACGCAATCAGAAGTTCACAACTCTCTTCATCCCGATTTCTCTATTAGGTCTCAACAATGTCGTACAGCGGCGGCGCTAGAGGCGGCCGTGGCGTTGGAGGTGGTCGAGGCCGTGGCTCTGGCGGTTACGGAGTCGCCGGAGGAAGCGATTCTGGCCGTGGATCGTTCGGATCAGGCTCCGGAGGCGGTGGCCGAGGAGTGCACGGACAAGGTTATGGAGGCGGCGGAGGCCGTGGAGTGTACGGACAAGGTCATGGAGGCGACGGAGGCCGTGGAGTGTACGGACAAGGTTATGGAGGCGGCGGCGGCGTAGGAGGCCGAGGAGTGTACGGACAAGGTTATGGAGGCGGCGGAGGAGGCGCTTCTGGCCGTGGATCGTTCGGATCGGGCTCCGGAGGCGGAGGTCGGGGATCTTACGGCGGCGGACGGGGATCGGACGGACAAGGTGCGCCTTCGGCGGAGGTTTCGACGGCGGAGACGTGGAAGACGGCGGGATCAGGGGCGGGAGACGCGGCGGCGCTGAGCAAGCAGGTGGAGCAGCGGCTGAAGTTAGGGCCGTCTTCTTCATCGGCGGCCATGGAACCTCCGGCGAGGCCTTGGTTCGGGAAAATCGGACGGCCTTGCGCTGTGAGAGCAAATCATTTCCTTGTTCAGCTGTCTTGCAAGGATATGTATCATTATGATGTGAGTGCTTTGAATAGTTTCCTCGTTTGATGATTGATACTGGATTTAGGTGCTGAGGATGGATTTTCTGTCCTCTAGTTCATTATTATGGTGGAATAATACTTTAATATTGGATTTAGGATGTAAGTGCTTTGAATGATTTCCTCATTTGATGATTGATACTGGATTTAGGTGCTGAGGATAGATTTTCTGTTCTCTAGTTCATTATTATGGTGGAATAATACTTTAATATTCTATGTGAAAGGTGTCAATTGCTTCTGATATTGCATCCAAAGAAGGTGTGTCCAAAGAAATTACGTCTAAGAGGCTTTGCAAGAAGGTTATGGATGCTCTGGTGCATCAATATAGAGGATCTGTCTTGGGGAACCGAATTCCGGCTTATGATGGAAAGAAGAGTCTGTATACAGCTGGACCGTTTCCGTTTAAGTCTAAGCAGTTTGTTGTTTCTTGGCTTGAGGAAGAGGCTGGTTCAAAAAGGTTATTGGTCTCCTTAACATTATGGATATGTATTTTGATGCTTATTCTGCTGTAACATACTGACTTGGTTGCTTTGCATTTCTAGTAAGGAAAAGAGGTTCAAGGTTACTATCAAGGAGGCAGCTAGAATTGACTCCCATCATCTGCTACAGTTTCTATCTGGCCAAGCAATTGACAACCCTCAAGATGCCATCCAAGCTCTAGATGTTGTTATGCGGGCAGCAGCTCCGATGAAGTAATTCATATTATCCTTCTTCGGCTATGTACTCCTTCTGATTACTAGAGATTGCAATTTTAGGCTTTGATGATATTCTAAAATGATAAATTATTAATTTCCGCTAATGTGTAGCCAATGAGTAAAGAGACTTTGCGACAAAAAGATCATGCACAAATCTCATATTTTGCAACCTAAAACTCTGAACTGAAGAATTTTTGCTAGCAAAATGACAATCTTTTTTTGAATGGAGGTAGTATTGTTTTTCTGTATTCGACTCTGAAGGCAAAACACATTTTAATGTTTGTGCAATTCTTGAAGCTATGTGGCTATTGGGAGTTCATTCTTCTCAACATCCCTTGGGAGGGATGAACTAGGAGAAGGTTTAGAATTTTGGAGAGGTTATTATCAGAGTATTCGTCCAGTCCAAATGGGCCTTTCCCTTAATGTTGGTAAGGCTTCTGGCAAACTCTCTTGTAGCTGTTGTTATAAGGCATTCTTGTTTACCAAGTCTGATATAAATGTCTGTCTTGTGAATGCAGATGCTTCTGCCAGGCCATTTTATAGGCCGGTCCCTCTACAGGTTTTTGTTGCTGACTTCTTGAAAAAAAGAAGTCTCACTAAACCACTGACAGAACAAGAACGTCTAAAGGTAGTGCAAGCCACGTCCTCCTTACATCGGCTGTTCTGAAATTCTAGTATCTAGGTTCCATATCTTTTCGTTCTTGCATTGCTCCTAGTTTTCTGTCTCTTACATTGTTGAGTCTGAATTGGTTAACTGGCTATGTCTTGTGATTGTCTAGGTCTAGAGAGTGCTGAGAGGAGTTCTTGTTGAAACCTCATATATGCAGTACACTAAAGTCTACAAGATCAATAGCTTATCTTCTAAATCCGCAGATCAAGAGACGTGAGCATTCTGTACCGAGTTTTAAAATTTGTTCTTAGTTTTCATTTTTGTGAAAACTTGTGCCTCATGTCAATGTCTTGTACTCTGTTTTGTCTTAGGAGTTTTTTCCCCTTTAGCCTGTATGTGCAGATTCTCTGATGGGATATCAAAAAAAGTCATGTATTTTTTCTTGTGTAGTAGCATGTCTTTATCATTGTCATAATCTAGCTTGTTTTGCAAAAAGCATATCGAAAAAATTGATCTGGAACACTGGTTAGGTTGAATTCCATGTTCTGTTATAAATCTTTGGCAGTATAATTGTCAGATTAATGCGCTCTCTGAATGTAGCTGAGTTATCCTCTTGTGACTTATCCCAACTAATGATCTTTTTTATCATTTAGGTTCACTTCTGACTATGAAAAATCTGTTAGTCGGCATTTTCTCGAGAAATACGACATTAATCTTCAATATCCATTTCTTCCTTGTATTCAAGTTGGGACAGAGAACAGAATTTCTTTTATACCTATGGAGGTAACCTTTTCATTCCCTAATTGTAAAGATGCTTTTACTTTTCTTTATAGGGAAAACTACAATTTGTTTCTCTGATATTGACACAGCTTTGCAAACTTGCCGAAGCTCAAAGATACTTGAAAAAATTAAGTGGAGAGCAGGTGGCTAAAATGTTAAGAGCAACCTGCCAGCGTCCACCTGAGAGGGAGCAGAGCATTATAAGGGTAAGATAATCACTGGCTTCTCTTGATTCAAATATTTTGTCTCTTAAGGGCTAATCATAGTTCTTTTTGTGTATTTGCGGATTGAAGATGGTTAAAGATAATCAATACAATGTAAAAGAGCTGGTGGCCAAAGAATTTGGAATTCAAGTAAGCGAGGAGCCAACTTTAATTAATGCAAGGATTCTTCCAGTACCTAGGGTGAGCATCTGTTCAATGAAGTAACGATGATGATTTCAAGTGCATATTATAACCCTCTTGTAACCTCTTGATTTATTTTCATGCTATTGTAGCTGAACTATTCTAAAAATGAACTCGTTGCTCCTGAGCTAGGACAATGGAAGATGAATAACAAGGTGGAGCATCTTTCCCTTATCTAAGTTTTCTATAACTGAGAGGAACCTGATAAGCTTTGAAATCTTACTTTGCTAATTTTCCAAGTGCAGAAGTATTACAGTGGTACAACTGTAAAATACTGGACTAGTTTGAACTTCTCAGCTCTAGACCAAGGAAGTGTTTCACAGTTTTGCAATGACTTGGTCAATATGTGTGCCAGCAAGGGGATGGTATATAGTAAAGTACATGCATTTGTTTTTGATAGAGTTACCTTTGTCCAAATTCCAATAACATTTCATTTCTTTCTGCTAGGACTTCAATCCTAGGCCTGTAGTTCCAATACGATCTGCTTCTTCTTACCAAATTGATAGAGCTCTTCGTGATGTTCATATTGAGGCCAGGAAGCAACTTCAGTTGCTATTTGTAATATTGCCAAGTTCTGATGGAGCATACGGTATAACTTGCATGCATGCCTTATCCTAAAAACATATCTATTAGATAGTCACTAGCTTATAATTTCTGTGCAGAAACAATTAAGAAAATATGTGAGACCGAGCTTGGAATAATCAGTCAGTGCTGCTACCGTGAGAAGGAACCAAAGAATTACAGGCAGTATCTTGAAAACCTTGCTCATAAAATCAACGTTAAGGTTCGCCCAATATTATTTATATGTATATTTAATGTCTGAGCTTTTCTAAGGTTCGGATTTTTAAATTGATAAATAATTAAAATCGTATTGTTCTTGTAAGGCTGGTGGGACAAACCTAGCTCTTCATTCAGCTGTTCAGCGAGAAATTCCTCTGCTAACAGAAAAAGATGGGCCTTTTGATCCAAAAACAGAAAAAGGTGGGCCAACCATCATTTTTGGTGCTGATGTGACACATGCGAAACCTGATGACTCCACCCCTTCTGTTGCAGCAGTATGAATCTTGTCCGGGGAACTCTTTTCAATTCTAATCTTTTTGTGTTGGCACTTTTTATAATTGTTCTTTTCCGGTGAAGGTAGTTGCTTCCATGGACTGGCCTGAAGTTACTAAATACCGAGCCTTGATTTCTGCTCAGGGTGTACGAGAAGAAGTTATTCAAGATCTTGATGTCATGATAAGGTAGATATAGTTATTAATTTTCCAATTGGCTTTGTTGTTATCTCCTGAAAGAGTATTATAAAGGTTTACACACTCTTTTATCCTTTGAAATTTTGCAGGGAATTGCTTCTTGCTTTCCACAGATCAACTAAGCTGAAGCCTAACAGGATAATCTTCTACAGGTAAAGTTTATGACAATCTGTTAGCTCGTGTGAATTCGTTCTATACGCCTGGTGTCTTGCTAATAATTGATGTTTCCCTTTGTCTATTCAATAGGGATGGGGTCAGTGAAGGGTAGTTTGCTCAAGTTCTGTTGCATGAAGTGCTTGCGATAAGAAAGGTTTGCATTGGACTTTTTTTGTTACGAAACAATCTTTTTTCTTTCATCGGTTCAACTTTCTTATTGTTTTCCCAAGGCATGTGAATCACTACAACATGGATACGCACCACACCTGACATTTATAGTTGTGCAAAAAAGGCATCACACCCGCCTTTTTCCTGTTGATCGTAGCATGGCAGACAGAAGCGGCAATATATTGCCAGGTTTAACTCCTAGTACGACACTTCTTTCCTGTTGTTTCTTGCTATCACTCACCTTTTTCACATCTCTCTTTAGGCACAGTTGTAGATTCTACAATCTGTCATCCAATCCAGTATGACTTCTACCTCTGCTCCCATGCCGGCATTCAGGTACAAAATTCGGTATCTTTCTGCATTTTATCTCTATTGTCCCATCTTGTGACATTAGATAATATATGATTCATTAATTATATATGACAGGGGACAAGCCGCCCCACGCATTACCATGTGTTGCTAGATGAGAACTATTTCCCTCCTGATTTGCTCCAGCTCATGACCTACAGCTTATGCTACACGTATGTCATCTTCATATCTTTTGTTCGGTTCTCTTAACCTGTACCCGCGGGAGCATAGGGTTTGGAGGATTCTTAGAAAGACCGTTTCTGTTTTTCGTTGTTGTCAAGCTAATAACTAACTATCCATTCTGGTACCAACTCCCGATCTTTGTTTCTTTTATAGGTACGCGAGATGTACTAGATCGGTTTCTATCGGTATGTCACCTCTATTCACTGTCAGTCATAACATTTTCCCATGATTAAGTGCTCTAATAGGAAAAAATGATGCAATGGCAGTTCCCCCAGCTTATTATGCACACCTGGCAGCATTCCGAGCTCGAGCGTACATGGATGGAGATGTGTCTGACAGCGGATCCACAAGCAGAGGACAATCGAGCACTGGGATGAGCGCGGAATCTCGTCCCCTTCCCAAGATCATTGACGCCCTTAAAGATGTTATGTTTTATTGCTAAGTCTTCACAGGGTCTGATTTTCTTTGTTTTGGTACAATTATGCGTGTGAAATGGGGCTTAAAATGCTTTGTATGCTTACGGATCTTTTTGCTACGGAGTATTAAAGGTGTAACTTGAAGACTGGTCAGTTTCAGCTTTGTAGTGCCTATTGATCTTTACTACAGAATCTAAGCAAGCTTTGTGAAAAGTTGTCTTGTTGCTGTGAACTTCGAATAACATATAGCATAAATAGCAAACAGTCTTCAGTTGTGTTCAATATATGGAATGGATTTCTACCTTGAAAGATTGTGAATAAAACAAAGCATAGCATACAAGGCTTGTGGATTCCTATTGTACATTATCACCTTGTGTATTAACTAAGCCAATGATGACACTTAATGTGGAGTATTTGAACTCTTCAATTAAATAATACGGAGTAAGTACAAATGTCATCACACATTAACTATGGCTACCGTTACTTTTTCTCTAATCCAAATAAAAACAACGATTTTTCTATATGTACCTTAAGGGCACACTGTTAGTAATATCAATGTTTTGAAAATCTTAAATTCTTGATTTTTTCATTTTTTTAATGACGAATTCACTATTTTCTTTTTAAGATTTTAGTTTCTGTTTTTGATATTCTTACGCAATAGAAAAACCGTTGAAACAAACCATGTGTATCTCAACATCATTTTACCTAATCCTTCTTAACAAAGAAGACAAGAGACCGTCCAATTAGAAGAAACATGACATAGCTAAGTAAGTAGGAATAAAAGCAAATGGATGGCCCACACGGCCACCTTTCAGTTTCAGATATAGAGTTCGTTTGACTGTTCTATTTTTAAAGACTTATAAGCACATTTTTGCTTATAAGCATAAAATAAGCAACTGAGTTTTGCCAAACACATTTTTTTCATTTAAGTGTTTATAAGCAAACTTTTGATTATAAGCAACAAAAAAAAAAGCATGGGTACCCATGCTTATCGAAATAAGCAAGGAAATATCAGCAATGCTTATTATTCATTTTCCTTCTCTTACCCCTCTCTTCCATACGTAACTCTTCCCTTCCCAGATCTGCACTCCATCTCGCCGGCCCTTCTTCTCCGGTCCTCGCCGCCGGCCCTTCTTCTCCGGTCCTCGCCGCCGGCCCTTCTTCTCCGGTCCTCGGGTTCTGGTTTTCGAAAATTTTGACCCTTCCTCTGAATTTGAAGGTTTTCTATATTCCGTCACTGTTATGGATGTGAAGATTGATTTCTGGTTTTTGCCGATTTTGAGCTCAATTGTCTGGCTTAATTTTTGTTCCATTAGGAAACGTTCTCAATTCTTTCATTATACCTCCATTTTCTTGACTTCAATTATCCAATCCACCCACTTTCATCTCCTTAAACCAACCTCTCCATCTCTGATTCCTGATAAGGTTTCTTCAACCTATTGATCTGATTTCTCTGTTTTTTACCCCATCTTTCAGATTCAAACATCTTGGCTTTTTGCGATAAAAAAAAAAACAGCTTGGCTTTTGGGTCAATTTTGGACCCCTGAACTCTGATCTGGGTATGCCATGCATTTGTCAATAGCAAGCATTCCGACTGACGGCGAGGGCTTACCGGAGCAATGGACGATGGCAATGAGGCGACGAGACGCTTGTGAAGCAGCGACGAGATGATTAAGCAGCGACGGCAATGATTCGCCGCCGAGCAGGAAAAGACAGAGAGGGACGACGGGACGGCGAGAAGCTTACCGGAGCAAGGCGCCGGAGACGAGGGACGACGACTCGATACCACCGATCTGGAGCTTGGACGGGACGACGGCTTCGAGTATGCGATAGGGTTCCAATCTGATTTGTTTTTGTTTTTTAGTTTAGGGGCATAATGGTAATTGTATTAATCTTACATACAAAATCAGCAAACCGTCTTACCAAACACCCCATTGTTTATCTAAAAAATAAGTTTTCAATTTCAACAAAAATATCAGCAATTAATATCAGCATCAACAATCGATCAGCATCAGCAATCGATCAGCATCAGCATAAGTAATGGTTTGCCAAACGGACTCTAGTACGAACCTTGACTAAACTCACCGCCAAAATCTTTTCTTACATCTCTGATTAAATAATCTATTTTAGCGCTAAACTTTATCAAATCCCTACTTATTACCAAAGCAAGTGGAAGCCACCACGAAACTAACTCCCTCTTTAATGAAAGCAACCCGTAACGAACTCTCCGTATTAACTGGGCCCACCACTAATCAACAAATTGAAAAAACAAAAGAAAAAAAAAACCTTGACCCCACCAAGTCCACGACGACCCCGGGCGACCGCGACTTCCCACCTCCTACTAACGCGCGTGTTCCTCACGCTCTGCTTGCGCTCTACGGTTCACCCCCTTCAACTGTTAAAAGCCTCCGACTTTTCCAAGGATTCTAGAACTCGCCATTGATCGCGTATATATAATCCCTAGTCACGCAAATCAACCCCTCCAACAACACTTCAATCTCACTCTCAATTGAAAAATTCAGCATCTGCTAGAGCTTTCAGAATTACAATGTCTCAATCTCAAAGAGGAAGAGGAAGAGGCGGAATTGGTGGCCGAGGAGCGTACGGAGGGAGAGGCGGAGGCGGACGGGGATCGTACGGACAAGGTGGACCGGCGGCGGAGGTCTCGACGCCGGAGATTTGGAGGACGGCGGGAGTTAGGGCGGGGGATGCGGAGGCGCTGAGTAGGGAGGCGGATCGGATACTGACTCTGAGGCCGTCGTCGTCCAAGGCCGTTGAACCGCCGCCGAGGCCGGGGTTTGGTAAGATCGGAAGGAGTTGTAAGGTGAAAGCCAACCATTTTCTCATTCAGATCACCAATAGCAAGGATATATACCATTACGATGTGAGTGTTCCTCTTTTTGTTAGGGTTTGTGTGTGCTTTCGATCGATTTGTGACCTTTTCTGGTGCTAGAATACTGTATACTGGACCTTAGTGATAGTAATACTAGTAGTATGTCTTTTTGTTAGGGTTTGTGTGTTTTCGATCGATTTGTGACTGTTTCTGGTGCTAGAATACTGAATACTGGAGCTTAGTGATAGTAATGCTAGTAATATGTTGGTTTGTGGAAGGTATCGATTGTTGCGGAAGGTGGATCGAAAGAAATTGGATCTAAAACACTTTGCAAGAAGGTTATGACGGAGCTGGTGGAGCTTTACAAGGAATCTGAATTGGGAAACCGAATTCCTGCATATGATGGAAAAAAGAGTCTGTATACGGGAGGGCCGCTGCCGTTTGAGTCTAAGCAATTTATTGTTCCCTTGCCTGATGAGCGGGGTGACCAGAGGTTTGAATATGTTGTACATGTCCCTTTCATGTCAATTTTGGTTTGTTATTCAACTGTCATGCTGAATTGGTTTTGATGTGTGTGTATGTTTAGAAAGGAAAAAAAGTTCAAGGTTACTGTCAAGAAGGCAGCCATAATTGGCCCACATCAAGGTTCCATCCAAGCTCTGGATGTGGTCTTGCGAGCAGCTGCTCCTACGAAGTACTACATTTAACCCTCCTTCTTCTATACACATGTAGTATATTGAACTGATATAAGAGGGTCTTAGGCTTATGTAACTTCATAACTTGTGTAATTCTTGTAGCTATGTCGCCATTGGGAGGTCATTCTTCTCTACTAAGCTTGGGAGGGATGAACTAGGGATGGGATTAGAATATTGGAAGGGCTACTACCAGAGTGTTCGTCCTGTCCAAATGGGACTTTCCCTCAATGTGGGTAAGTTTTCTTGCAAAGTCTCCTGCAGCTGCTAATTCAGTCACTAGAGGAAACCGATTTCTTCACTTTTTTAAAGTGTTCTTCCTAGTTTTCTATCAGTATTGTAAAATGTAATTGTTGTTTGGATGGATGCAGATGCATCTGCGAGGGCATTTTACAAGCCCGTCGTTGTTACTGAATTCATTGCTGAGTTCTTGAATAGAAGACTGTTTAAGCAGCTGACAGATCAAGATCGTTATATGGTATTGCCATAACTCTACCATCTAATATTCATATCTTATAGGTTAAATTAGTTCTTTGTAATATCCTTAAACAAAAAAGCAAGCAACCTTCATTCGAATTATACTGTTTTTGTTTCATTTGTGACTGCTTACATTATTAGAAACAAAGCAAGCCCTAAATTATCAACACCTGACGTTGTCTTGCATATGTTTAGGTCAAGAAAGCATTAAAGGGGATTTTCGTGGAAACGCGATATATGGGTTACACTAAATGTTACAAGATCAACAGCTTGTCTACTGAATGTGCAGACCAATTGATGTGAGTTATCCATATTGTTTAGTGGAAGTTGTTCTACATTTGTTATTAGATTATGATTAGATTATGATGCACAGTGGAATCTATTGTTGGAACCTGCTATACTCAAGTCTTAATGCACCGTATACATTTAGAAAGTCTTGTTTTTCAGTAGTCTTGAAATTACAATTCTTGTTCATTATAACCTTTTCTTTTGTTTGCTTAAACATAGAAATAATAAACGCAGAGAGTATATCCTTCTTGAAACGGAGTTTCTATCTTTTCATACAGTAAATAGGGGAACAGTTTACGAAACCAAATTTGAGCGTCTGTATACCTTCATTTTTTAATATAAGGATCAGTGATTATCCTTTTGTCTCTCCCCTGTAGGTTCAATGCTGAATCTGGTCAAAAATCTGTTTCCAGGCATTTTTTTGATAAGTATGACATTAGGCTTACATATCCATTCCTTCCTTGTCTTAAAGTTGGAACAGACACAACCTGTTTACATACCCATGGAGGTAAAGCTCTTTTTAGTGGCTTTTCTGCTATATTTTTTGCCACTAATAAGGAGAAATCTGATCTTTTTGTATGATATTGATGTCTATAGCTCTGCAAGCTTGTTGAAGCTCAAAGGTATATAAAGAAACTGAACAAGGATCAGGTAGCTAAAATTTTAAGAGCAACATGCCAACGTCCACCTGAGAGGGAGCAGAATATCATTCAGGTTGATAGATTACTACCAGCTTTCATTACAAAAACCTTTTGTTTCTAAGGGCTACCAATCATAGTTCTTCTTATCTTATTGTTGTTTGAACCTTGAAGATGGTTAGAGATAATAGATACAATGAAAAACAAATGGTGGTGAAGGAATTTGGAATCCATTTAACTGAGTAGCCAACAGTAATTGATGCCAGAATTCTTCCAGTACCCAAGGTGAGTGTTTGGTTCAATATATATTCATTTATGATTGTAAATTCTAATAACCCCCTTGTAACTTTATTGTGATTTTTGTTTATGATCCTGTAGCTCAACTATTATAACAATCAACTTGTTGATCCTGACCTGGGGCAATGGAGGATGAATGACAAGGTGGAGCTTCTTGCCTTGCATTCAAAATTCTTGTTTAAGAAGACCTTGATAAGTTTGAGATCTTATTTCATTGATTTTCTAATTGCAGAAATTTTACACTGGTGCAAGTGTTAAATACTGGACTTGCCTGAATTTCTCTACCATAGACCAGAGAAATATTTTGCATTTCTGCAAGGACATAGTTGATATGTGTGTTAGTAAGGGAATGGTATGTATGTGCATTTTCGTTTTAGAATTGTCTCACCTCTGCTTAAATCTTACAATACTTCTTTTCCTGGTCTTTCTAGGACTTTAACCCAAAGCCTGTAGTTCCAATACGTGATGCTGTTCCTAACCAAATTGAGAGAGCTCTTCATCAAGTTCATACAGACGCCAAGAAACAGCTTCAGTTGCTGTTTGTTATATTGCCCAGTTATGACGGAGCCTACGGTATGATGTCTTAGCAACCCTTGCCTCAAAAGAAATCCAAATGCACACTTATTGTGGTGGCTGAAGAATTTTTAATGTTCATTCTGTGCAGAAACAATTAAGAGAATATGCGAGACGGAGCTGGGTATCATCACCCAGTGTTGCGATCTGAACAAGGAGATGAAAAACCAGAGGCAGTATCTAGAAAATCTTTCTTTTAAGATAAATGTTAAGGTTTGTCCTAATTTTTGGTATGATGAGTGAAATTCTGTTATAATCAAATTCTCTGTAAGCACTGATTAAATCACTATTGGTCTTGGAAAGACTGGTGGCAGAAACCTGGCTCTTCATGCTGCTGTTCAGCGACAGATTCCTCTATTGACTGATAAACCAAC
Source organism: Polygonum aviculare (assembly GCA_934048045.1). Taxonomy (NCBI): domain Eukaryota; kingdom Viridiplantae; phylum Streptophyta; class Magnoliopsida; order Caryophyllales; family Polygonaceae; genus Polygonum; species Polygonum aviculare. Next base: position 2,069,029 of record OW204032.1, on the reverse strand, counting down.
AATCATTTTTGGTGCTGATGTCACACACGCCAAACCCAATGACTCCACCCCTTCAGTTGCAGCAGTATGTATCTTGTTCATGCATCACTTTTTCATTCTAGTTTTTTGGAGCTAGCACTTACTCAAATCGTTCTTTGCTGTTGCAGGTAGTTGCTTCCATGGACTGGCCTCACGTTACTAAATACCGAGCCTTGATTTCTGCTCAAGGTGTACGAGAAGAAATTATTCAAGATCTTTACACCGAGGAGAGAGATCCACAAAAGGGCATCGTCTCTGGTGGCATGATAAGGTAGATTGGGTGTTACTTTCTCAAATGGCTTTATTATTTCACCTAAAAAAATAGTAGTACAAGTTTTATACATTTTCTATCCTCAAACTTGCAGGGAATTGCTTATTTCTTTCTATAAAGCAAATAATAAGCAGAAGCCCGATAGAATAATCTTCTACAGGTAAATTCCATTCTGACGATCTGTTTGCTAATGTGAATTCGTTCTACACGCCTTGTTTCTTGCTAATGATTTAAGGTTTCCCTTCTTCTACTCAATAGGGATGGGGTCAGTGAAGGCCAGTTTGCTCAAGTTCTGATGCATGAAGTACTTGCAATAAGAAAGGTGCACAGTGAACTTTTTTTTAATTCAACAATGAACAATCCATAGTCTTTGTCAAAAACTATTCATATTGCCCACTTTTTGCCCCCATTTGCTCACCTTCCAACTTTATCTCTCAAGGCTTGCCAATCTCTGCAACATGATTATGCACCACGCTTGACATTCATAATCGTGCAAAAGAGGCATCACACCCGCCTATCCCCGTTGATCGTAACATGACAGACAGAAGTGGCAACATTTTGCCAGGTTTAACTCTTCATTCAACCTTTGAAGTTATATTTCTTCATTACTAGCTCTTTCTTGCTGGCTCTTATCCATTTTTCCCACTCGTCTCTGATTAGGCACGGTTGTGGACACTACAATCTGTCATCCAATTCAGTATGACTTTTATCTCTGCTCCCATGCCGGATTTTCAGGTACAAATTTTGGTGCTTTTGAGCTCTTTCTTTCTCCATACTCCCATCTTATAACATTAGATCAATATATGATCCATCAATTGAAATTGACAGGGGACAAGCCGCCCTACACATTACCATGTGTTGCTAGATGAAAACTATTTCCCTCCTGATCTGCTCCAGCTCATGACATACAGCTTATGCTACACGTAAGCAACTTCCTTACATTCTCTGATTTTTGTGACAATTTCTTATTTGTAGTTAAAAACTATTTTCAAATCCTTTTTTGTACTGTTTTTTACAGATATGCGAGATGCACTAGATCGGTGTCCCTAGGTATGTCGGCTCTCCTGCATTGATAAATATGTTGTTAATTAATGAATGACATAGTATGACTACTAACAAAAAAAACTATTGCAAATTCCAATGGCAGTGCCTCCGGCTTATTATGCGCACCTGGCAGCGTTTCGAGCTCGAGCCTACATGGAAGGGGAGGCGTCTGACAGCGGATCCATGAGTAGAGGAGGAGAGTCGAGCAATGAATCCAGTCGGCGCTCTGTTCCAAGGATTGTTGACAGCATGAAGGATGTTATGTACTATTGCTGATGCCATTTGAAGAAACCTATAAGGTCCTCTTCCAAGTATTTGAAACTTATATGCCTGATGTCAGTGGCGTATGAATTTACGTGTTTTGTGCCTTTGTGCTTGCGTGTTTGTTTGTGTTGCTTTGGAGACAATTTGTCATCAGGTTTTTGATGTTGGTTTTGGTGTGGTTTGCAACTGTGTGCTTGCGATTGTTTGTGTACTATTTGGTTGGACACACTTTGGCATCAGTTTGGCATCAGATTATTCATGCAGCAGTTTTTGGTGTTTCTAAACCTCGGTGTTATATAGTTTTGTTTATATAAAGCTGTCTTAATGCATTATTTTCATGTTTTGTTCATGTTCTCTCTTGCTTAATTCATTTGGGTCTTGTTTTGTACTACATCAATAATCTGCTGCATAAATGAACAAAACAAGAAACAACCAAAACTTGCATCTTTTGGAAATCCGAAGTGATCCCGACCCAAAAGGCCATAACTATTTAGTAGACCCAAAAATACACCTTATTCATCTTTCTTTCTGTAGAAAATAGTTACAATTCAATGACATTTACGATATATTATTATATTCGAAAATCTTTATGGTTGATCTGAGCCTTTCTGACGGAACCTATTTTTCTACCCAATCTGGTTGTAGTAACAAACCCAAGTAATCAGGGAAATTTCAGCTAATCTACAGATTTGAGAAAAGGAACAAAGAAACAGTCAAATCTACTTGCCCACCAGAATTAAGTTACTGAATTATTCAAAGCCTGGCGGGGACCTCTCGCATTGCATGTGAGAGAGCACATGCAATGCGTTTGTTACTGATCAGAATATTAACTAACGCTCCATCTACTTGCTGCTCCTCTCTGCCTTTTCCATTTACCACCAATGCCTTTGATTTCCACTCCATTTTTGCTCCATACAAAGCTTCTTTTGTTTTCCATTCTTTCTCACGAAGATTCAGTTGAGTTTTTTTTCCTATATCTTTACGGCTTCAATTCGTTTACCATGTTCGTTAATCATCTTCTTGGCCTGTAAATTAGGTTCATTTCGGCAGCAAATAGGTGCACCCGGACACGAGCACGTAATAGCTAGGTACAAACTAACTTTCTTGAGTTCATTTTTACTCCTTATTATGAGTATATATAATTATTATTTATATGTACTAGCTAGCTACTTCATATAAATTATGCATGGAAATGGATGTGTATTTTTTAAGATAAGACTATCATTTTGTATTTTAAAAACAAAGATTATATATATAAGTGACTGCTTTTAGTTTTATTTTCAGTAAAATGTTTTGGGTTATGAGCAACTTAAGGTTTATTGTTTGGCATATTTTTTTGTTGCTTTTCTTATAGATTTGTCAAAATGAAGCCGAAGAAGAAAAGGAAAAGATTAATCTATGGTTTTATGGTGATCTAACCATTACGGAAGCTATGAATTTGTACAAAATTTTCAAGGTAACATGCACGGATGCACCCGACTTATTTATATAACACGTTTTTTGTAGATTGTATGTGGAGTTGTTAACTTAAAATTATCATTGAGTTATATATATGATCTTTGAAAGCGTGCGAACATTTATTTGAAATGTGTGTCTAGTTATTCCAATCAAAACATGGTTTAGAAAATATGAATTCTCTTGTTGGATTTCGATCTGTGGTTGCATTCACCGTAAGTGCTGTGAAAATCTTGTTCATGCCAAACTTTCTTAATTGGTTAATATTTTTACGCTGTGTAATTGTGCATCAATTGGTGTGAAACAACCTTGCCCCCGACTCCACTTGTTTTTACACTGTGTATTGTATTTGCTTATAGAAGCACATAGTTGGGCTTTGTTTGTATATGTGTTTGACTTGCAAAACGCCCCTATTCTACATGTATTTCTTGGATCACAATTAAAATTGACATAGAAGAAGCTTTTTACCTTGCCATAGAACTATAGAAATTCAACTATTGCAAATTCCAATGGCAGTGCCTCCGGCTTATTATGCGCACCTGGCAGCGTTTCGAGCTCGAGCCTACATGGAAGGGGAGGCGTCTGACAACGGATCCATGAGTAGAGGGGAGTCGAGCAATGAAACCAGTCGGCGCTCTGTTCCAAGGATTGTTGACAGCATGAAGGATAGTATGTACTGGTGCTGATGCCATTTAAGAAACCTACAAGGCCCTCTTCCAAGTATTTGAAACTTATATGCCTGATGTCAGTGGCGTATGAATTTTCGTGTTTCATGCCTTTGTGCTTGCGTGTTTGTTTGTGTTGCTTTGGAGACAATTTGTCATCAGGTTTTTGATGTTGGTTTTGGTGTGGTTTGCATCTGTGTGCTTGCGATTGTTTGTGTACTATTTGGTTGGACACAGTTTGGCATCAGTTTTTGGTGTTACTAAACCTCGGTGTTATATAGTTTTGTTTATATAAAGCTGTCTTATGCATTATTTTGTTGTTTTGTTCATGTTCTCTCCAGCTCAATTCATATGGGTCTTGTTTTGTACTACGTGAATAATCTGCTAAACAATCTAACTGAAGTTTGCAAACACCAGCAATCATCCATTACAAAAACCAATGGATGCAATACTCAGCAAAACAAGAATGGAATTTCAATTCTACCAAAACAAGAAAACCAAAATGGAATGAAAACCTGTACAGGATCATATACACATTTCTGTGTTTGTACCAAAGTTGTTCCTCCAATCATTCAGGATGAACCCTTCTGAAACAACACCATCAAATTAGTCCAATCATATAATTACAAACTGTGACTCAATCAAAAAATCACAAAGTTCAAAATGACCTTTCAAATGCCAATCAGCACATAACCAGTTCATGTAATCCTCAGCCTTCTCACAAGGCGCCTTTCGAGTGCGATCTATTGTTGAGATCTCATCCAAGCAAAAACAGTCATCCAGGCTTAGATGACACATTGCAGTGTCAACAACAAGGAAAACAACAATCAATAACAAATTAGGAAGAACCAACTCCAAAGCTAGTGATGAATGAAAGAGTTACTAACTCATTGATGCATTGCTAGATTTGGAGTTCAATTCCTCCTAATTTGACACCTCTTGCTGTCACTTGTCATCAATTCTCATCCATTGTAGACACTACAATCTGTCATCCAAGCTAGTACAACTACTTTTTATGGCCCCATAAATATATAAACAAAGCAGATTTCCATAATGACCCTACAAGTTACAAACAAGATTCAGAATTTCAGACAGATCTCTCTCCAAATTAATTTAAAACCGGCATTGCCTGATTGCCAACACATAAAGATAATTTCCAAACTTTCTTGTAATCAGGGAAATTTCAGCTAATCTACAGATTTGAGAAAAAGAACAAAGAAATAGTCAATTCAACAACCAGCTCTGACAAGCCTACAAATTTGAGCTATTGGATCAGACCATATTTTTAGAAATTAGATCCTATGCCAGAAAAAGAAGATTCAGGCATTCATAATTCTGTAAAACGGAAAGTAGCAACAATTAAAACGGTCGCCGGATCTCCAATGTTCTGATATCAATCTAGTGATTGGTGGGACTTGGGAGATATTTATGCATATTATTATTGTATATATTTATAGGACTAGATGTAGGTTTTCTTGCGGAATAACAAGAGTTTTAGCCCAGCCCATTTAAAGGCATGTATTGGGCCGAGACAAATTTCTCGTTGTAGGCCCATGTGCAATGCTGATCTCATAATTTTATGGGAATTTTTTTATAGAAAAAAAGCATTTGGTTGACTAATCTCATGAATTAATAACTCAAATTTTAAAACCATAGAGATAGAGTGACCCTATTTTTCCCATAGTACGTGTTGTATTTCGTAGTGTTTGACTCACCACTCATGTCCTCTTTCGTAGTGTTTGTGCTCGTTTATCGACTTCGTCCGACTACGGAATGTCTCCCTTCATCGATCAACCAAGTCCAATACATCGAATTCCTTTTTAATTTAAAAAACAAAGGACTATCACATGCCACTCCCTCAACAAATAAGTTAGAAATTTGGTTTTGGTTTCGTTCGGCAACCAACTCAGGTGTTTGAGCAACCGATATAGGTCCAAAAGGAACGGAGGAAACAAGGATCGTAATGGTCAAAAGATTTATTAGCAAAAACGGAAGAACTGAACATCATAGCACATCCACAAAGCAACAAAAAAACAAAATACAACGGAACCTAGCACTGCTCCAAATTCCCAGCAAGGTCAAGTACTAGACATCCTCTTCAGATGATCGGGGGCGGGGGCGGGGGCGGGGATCTCACTGATCGGGGGTGGGGGCGGCGGGGTGACCGGACGGATTGTAGGCGTATAGGTCATTGTTAGTGGGTCCACAGTCGGCTGCCTCATATGCGGCGGAAAACATGCGATGGGAGGCCCGAATCCGGCCGGCTCCTCTGACGGAGCGTCGGCGAATGGTTGCTGAGGCAGAGGCGGCGGAGGAGTCTCGGGGACGGCAACTTTCTTCGTTCCAGCCATTACAATCAGCACCGCGACAACGATAACAACCAGAATCCCGCCGAGCCACGATACACCTGTACACGCGTACAATTAGAAAATTCAAATTCAATAACGCATTTTATCGAACAGTATATGTGCGTCTAGAATCTTACCAGCCTCATGGATAGGAGTGGCCGAAGACAGGGTGGACCGCAGGTGAGGGAATGAGAGCAAAAGTCCGTGAATCACAACCTTCGGATTGTGCATAAGATCCGGAGTCTAATATCTTTGCTAACACTATTAATTGGTCATGTGTTTCCTAAAAACATGTTAACATAGTGGTTAGAGTGTTTCCTACTAATCAGTTGGTCATGTGTTCTAATCTCTTTGCTAACACTATTACAATTTTTTTTTGTTTTCATTTCCTCAATCTAAGTTCTATGTTATATATCATCACAAACATATTTATATGAACTTTTTTAAACCATTGATACATGCTCTTTCTCATATTAATATGAAATTTTTTGCCTTGTGCATAGCACGGGCATCATCACTAGTGTATATTATAAACTAGGGACGTGTACTCCATTTAGTAATTATTCCAATATTAGTAAACATTATAAAGTTGTGTACAATGTGCATTTATTACATATATTAAATACTTACACACAATCTTATACTTTTTACTTAATTTTCATTGGAAATTATAACTAATCTTATATCACAATGATTTAAACTATTAGAGAGTAATGGATAGTCAAATGTTCAAATCTTAAGAGGTGTATTAGAGTTCTCTTTTTCATTGAGATTATATACCCTTTTCCCTATATATTATGTATGTTTATTGTTATTTTATATTAAGTATTTATATATAGACTAACTGTTTGTCTTAAAATTCTCAAAAAAATCATGGAAAACTAAGATTCTTATATATTGTATGTTGTTACTTCATCTTATATTCAAAGATGATTTTTTTATTATAAAAAAAACCTAAAATTATGTTGTATAATATGGATGAGCATTTACAGATAGAGATTCTCAGAGGATGTTTATCTACTTATGTGCACTTATTGGCTACATTTATCACCCCTAGTGATACTCATATTTATGTGTATGTTTAACCTATTATATTCATATTTTATGGGATGACCTATATATATATATAAAGGTGAAATGGATGAATAAAAATAAATTCATGTGTGTGCAAATTCTTTGGTGTCTTGTCTTCACAATTCTTCTACAACGTTTATTACTTTACAACACATTATTAACATGAATTTCTTAAAGTGTAGACTGTCAATTCAATTGTGCGAAATCTCTTTCGTTTTATCTTTCGTTTTACATGATACACGCCTCTGTTGATATCTCATTGCTATTATGTTGAAGTTCATTTTTTTATAATGTTGATCTCTTATATATTTGAGTAATTTGTAATATAGATGATTAAGTTTGATTTCTTACTCATTTTTCTTCTATTTTTTTCTATTATATACGTTCATTTGAATATTTGTTTCTTCTAAATTTCATTTCTTACTCGTTATTATTTTTCTACTAGATAAACCGAAAAACACTTGCAAAGAACTTGTCCCATGCATAACACAGGTTTGTTCTTCTAGTTAATATTATATTTTTCGATCTACAAATAAATAATTTGCTATTAATTAAAGTGATAGATAAAAGAAAAATAATATATTGTATCAATTAGCAGAAATTGAAAGGTCTCTTTACAAAGAGAGAAAGCAAATTTAAAGAGCATAGAGAAAGAGAGAGGAAATTAAGAAATGAAATTTGATTTATCCGTATCAAATTATCAGTAACTCTGTGCCTTCTTTACTTCTCATTGTCATATTCATTAATTCCATCTTTAGTGTTTTTTAGTTAGAATCATCATTATTGTTCTTGGATATGATTTGTTAAAGGAACTTTGCCAACCATAGTTAATTCATGTGTTACTTTTCGGTAAGACTTACTATACTTAAATATTTTATTTAAATTGATCACTTGATTAGTTATAGTTATTAGATTTGAAGTTGGTTGATTTGGGTAGTTTAATGGTGTTTTAGACTAGTTTGATTAAAGGTGGTGATTTAGTAATTGTTTTGCTCAAAGGTGATTTATTAATTTGTGTGTGCTTGAATTAGTTCTTGCTAGTAGTGTAAACGTAGGGGTAGTTTCACGGAATTGATAAGTAATTAATTTATGAGGGGTATTCACTAATTTGGTGCTTGATTAATATATGTGTGTACTTGTATCATCAAAACACTCAAATTTCCATTGAGATCTTTTTTGCTAATTTTTAAGATCCAATCATTTTTTTAATGCATGACACAAGGAGTTTGTATATCTACGTGTTTTGTTTCTTTGGGATGAAAGATGATGTTTTTGAAGTGTGCTCAAAAGTCAAGACTATTACTGTAGTATGAATTTTAATGCTCATAAATTGTCTTGCTTTCATTAGTGCATTTAATAATTAAAATGGAGCAAACTAAGTTCAAAATGATCATGTTTAAATACTAAGTAATAATTTCGACAAAAAAATACTAAGTAATAATTTTTGCTATACAAAATTTTCAATTTATTTTTTGTTAAGGGCCTCCGAAATCTAAGGACCGGCCCTGAGTCAAAGTGGACCAAATGTGCAGGTGAGGGAAAGGGAGCACAAGTCCGTGAATCACAACCTTCGGATTGTGGATAAGATCGGGAGTCTAGATCAGCACATAGTTAATCCTCATCGGCGCCAGGATCCCTCCGCCGGAGCGAGTCGTCACCGTCAGAGTCTCGCCGACTTCCAAGGTCGGCAAAGCAGCCAACGCCGAGAGCCTCTCAAGGTCGTGCAACATCAAGTGGTGGTCAGGCACGATGTGGAACCGGATATCGTGGACGAAGGAGTATTGTCCGCCGTGGAAGACGGAGGTGTCGTCAACAGTGAACACCGTTATGTTGTGCAGAGTGACGAGCTCGGGGTAATTCTCTCTGATTGCCATGGCCATGACGTTGAATCCGCTGGTCCGGAGCCGAATCATGGCGTCGGTGAGCATGAGGTGCATGACGGCGTACGCTGGGGACGGATTCGGAAGGGACAGCGCCTCCTCGTCGATGGAGCAGGAATACGGCGACATGAAGCCTTGGAGGCCGTGGATGATGATCTGGCAGTTGTTGAAGAGCTCCGGACGAGTGATCACGGATCCGCCGATGAAAAGCCGGTATTTAAAGGCGGTCAAGCTCGAAATTTGGGCGGGAAAAGCCGGTATGGGATTCGTCTTCTAGATTGAGATGGAAGGTTTTTGAATTTTTGGTGCTTTCTAACAGACATGGCAAGGCGGTGACGGTGAGAATTGCCAGATCAGTTACAACTGTGTGCAGCGTTGACTGAAGTTGAAGTTGGACTCGATGAGTGTATCCGTCTAACTAACTCGCCACCTGGCACGATTTTATTCGTTGCACCACACTCGATGTAAATTGTGGAGTCCGTTTTTTTTGTTTGTTTTTTTGGCTCAGGAAGTTAGGGATCACCGTTCAGCTTATAATTTGTTACGTGCTAAATTAATTAATGTTTTAGTCTAAAACGGCAGAATGAGCTTCTTATCCCAATTTGCCCAAAATGCAAACACAAAACCCTAGAAAAAATTAGACGGAGGTCATATAAAATAGTGTAATGAATAATCGATGCAAACGAGAATATCTTTTAGTGACAAAACAAACAAACAAATTGGCAACCATGTTGATGGGCTAAACACAAAAGGCCCTTATGGCCGCAACTTGTTCCTTTATATGGCCTCTAACCATAAACCACTTGTTTTGACCAAATTAAACCCTTAAACCCCCACTTGTGATGTCGCAAGCTTAGCTTGTAAGCCACCTTTGCTCTACCTAAAAGTGGCCTTGTGTCAACTACATATAGATCTCCACGAGTCTCTACAACACGGCCCCACGACGACAGCCAATCCAATGAATCCTTAGTCGACAAAGGAGGTCCGAGTCGGTACATTCCAAGCAAGGTGTTGTCCATCATCACGCAAACTATTCCACACTTGTGTAGTGCACATACTCTTCCTTTATAAGTGCCAATGTCTACAAAATCCTTCTCATCATAGGTATGGGAGTCCCAAACAACTCCTCCTCCTCCTCCTCCTCCTCCTCCTCCTCCTCCTCCTCCTCCTCCTCCTCCTCCTCCTCCTCCTCCTCCTCCTCCTCCTCCTCCTCCTCCTCTTTGCCTCAATAATGCCAATTTTCCCGAACTCAAGAGATAAACCACAGCAAGATCAGACATCCTAGCGTAGACAGGATTGACACCATCATCCGGGTTCGATAAATTAACCAACACCACCTTTTTTACAACGGTAATTGTTTGCGCCGATTCGAGTTGCCATAATGAACCGTTCCCATCATCATCCGAACATGGGACGAATTTGCGAAGATAGAAGGCCTTGTCGACCAAGGAGAGTCTGCTAAAGGGCTCCGGTGGAGAGTCCATGGAACACTCCTTAGGGTAATTGGTTACTCTTGCCGTAGGAAAAGTGAGATCGGGGCGGAATACGTTGCTGCATGGAGCCACCTCCTCGAGCGCCACATGCACCCTATTACTCTTGCCAATCGCGTACATGTCAACTTCGGTGATGGAAAAGGCCGTGTCGAGGAGGTCCAAATCATAATTGGGAGGGGGTGGCACCACGAGCGGGAATCGAGCTGGAGCCGGAAGCGATGACCGCAACGTTTTGCACACGGACCGAAAGCGTACGATGTCAAGGCGGCTCAGGAGATGTTCCCCTATCTTGCCCCACACGTCACTAGGAAGAGGTCCCAAAGCTTCCATCCTTTCATCTGTACGTAGTAATTGTACCATCACATTTGAAATGGAACATAATATTAATTGTTTGCTTGTAACTAGCTATTAGATCATTAGCTTAAGTATTAGAAAACGAGTACAAACCTCGAAGGAACTGAAGTGTAAACAACCGAGTGGCCTTCTGTATCAAGAAATTATTGGTTTGAGACCAATTCACACTCCTGAACTCAAAGCAATTTTTTTTTGGTTGAGCCTGAACTCAAAGCAATTTATTATTATGTAATTAACTAAATTACATTATATATATATATATATTACAATGCATAGGCCCAACCCCGCCCACATGTATAGTCGAACTATCATCGACCAATCTCTCGAACTATGATATGCGCTTGGCGTATCAGCTCACTGGTTGACCACTCATGGTTTAGTTCTCATCCCTTGCGGATGCTCTAGACGACCCTAAGTAGTACTTGTTGCAACCCTATTCCCTTTCCTTATTACAAAAAAAAAATAAAAAAATCTCGAATGATATATATGAATCCAGTTTCATTGGTCCATAATTTAAGCTCCACCCATCATATTCAAAATCCTAAACTAATGAACTACAAACAAAAAAACCCTAGAGCACGTAGGGCACGACGGCGACTGTTCTCTGGCAGGTCTCTCCGAGTGTTCTGGCTTCTCTCCGACATCCGGTCGTGAGAGCTAGGGTTTCCCCGTCACGTGCGGGTTTCGCCGGCATTGTGTGTGTGTGCTGTTCTGGTCCGAGAGTTTGGGGCATTGATGGCAAGGAGAAGAGATCTACATCTGACAGATCTCGAGTGTGTGGAGATCGAAGGACAAGGGGGAGGAGCGGAAGGGCAGGAGGAGGATGCCTTGACTTTGGTTGGATCTCTGCTCACGTCGAGACCCTTTAATGCGTACGCCCTGAATAACACGATGAAGGGTGCGTGGAGGTTACGTCAGGGCTGCGTTTTCAGGGAGTTGCGACACAACCTGTTCTTGTTCAAGTTTGCCAGTAAGGAAGATAAGGAGCGGGTGATGGTTGGAGGCCCGTGGACCTTTGATAAATCGTTGCTGATGTTAAAGGAGCCACGAAATGAGCAACCATCGAGAATGATTCTGGATAAGGCTATGTTTTGGATTAGGGTATACGATGTACCGATTGAAGCAATGAATAAAGGCATGGCAGAGGCGATAGGGCAGGCGTTTGGAGGAGCAATGGAGATTGATGATGAAGACTTCCTCATCTGTGCCAAATTCATTAGGCTTCGAGTTCTGATTGATGTGACGAAACTGCTGCGGAGGGGATTGATGATGCGGTTTGGAGGAAAGAGGATGTGGTTGGAAGTAAAATACGAGAGGCTGCCAAACTTTTGTTACGTGTGTGGCAAGTTAGGGCATGTGGAGGCAGAATGCAATGAGGAGGGCGAGAAGAATTTGCATGGTGAGTATGGGGATTGGCTGAGAGCGACCCCTTTGAAGCAACTTCAACAACGAGACCTAGTGGAGCGGGAAAGGGAGAGAGCGATTTTGAGGGGCAAAGGGGAGGAGAAGCGCAGCTCTAGTGGAGGGAATAGCCAGGTGAGAAGGTCTTTGTTGGAGTTGCTTGATGAAGCTCAAGAGGAGAAGGAAGGGGAGGAGAGTTGCTCGGGTGATAATGGGTTTGCGAGGGAGGTAGAAGAGCGGGTTGAAAGGCTAACAATCCAAGACCGAGTGGAAGTGGATCAGAATAAGGGGGAGGTTGGGGAGAAGGACTTTGGTGTGGAGAAGGGGAGAGGAACCACTGAGAATGATGGGAGAGGGGTTAAAAGTGGAGGGGTGAGAGCTACTAGTTCTGATTCTGGAAGGGCTAAGAGTAAGGAGGAGAGTGCCGGAAGTAAGGGTCAGGAGAGTCTTTCGGGGAGCCAGGAGGTGCGGAGGAAGAGACCGAAGGGGTGGAAGTACAGGGCTAGGGAGAAAAAGACGATGGGGGGTGGGGAGGAGGAAAGTTCAAGGAAACATAAGGAGAATGACCCTATGCAGATTGAGGAGGTTGCTGATGGGAACAAGAAACTCTTTATATCGGCGGGAGAGACGGGATGTCTCTCTTGCCGGAATCAATGAGTCTCTTAAGTTACAACTGCCGGGGACTGGGGACGGCCCGTGCAGTTGCTCGTCTCACTAGTTTGGTGAGAAGGGAGGCCCCGAAGGTGGTGTTTTTGATGGAAACGAGGTGTGATGGTAAGAGGATGGAGGAGGTTCGGCAGAAAGTTGGTATGGAGGGCTGTTTTACGGTGAATAATGTGGGAAAGTCGGGAGGTTTGTGCTTGATGTGGGAAAGTGATGTAGTGGTAAAGGTGAGAACCTATACGAGGCATCACGTGGACGCTGATGTGGTTTGGAAGAGCGATGGGAAGGAATGGTGTTTCTCTGGCTTCTACGGGTGGCCGAGGAAGGAGGAAAAGGTTCACACGTGGGCGTTGATGAAAAGGTTGGCAGAAGATCCTCATGATGCTTGGTTGTGTGTTGGAGATTTTAACCAGATTCTTAGGGTGGAGGAGAAGGAAGGGGGGCGGGATCCGGACTGGGATGAGATGATGGCGTTTAGTAATGCAATGGATAGTTGTGGCTTATACGAGGTGCAATTTTCGGGTCCTTGCTTTACTTGGGACAATGGAAGGGAGGGAGACGATTTCATTCAGGAGCGCCTTGATCGTGGGTTGGCTAATGAGAGGTGGCTGGAGATGTTCCCTTCATGTGGCGTTCGGCATCTAGACAGGTGTGGTTCTGATCACATTCCAATTGTCGTGGAATTCTACAAACGAGTGGATGTGGAGGATGAAAGAAAGGGTCCGAGGCCTTTTCGTTTTGAAGCAATGTGGGTCCAACACGAGAATTATGAAACGGTGTGGAAGAATTGTTGGCTTAACCCAAACTTGCGATCGGCTGGATTGGTGACGAAGATGGAGAGGTGTGCTGAAGTGCTTAAGGATTGGAACAAGCAAGAGTTTGGGAACATTTCGGTTAGGCTGAAAGAGATAAGAGAGGAGTTGAGAAGGCTTCAAAAAGCTGGTATGAGGGGTGAATGGGTGAGACGGAGAAAGGAGCTGGAAAATATGGAAAGAGATTTGTTAGCGAAGGAGGAGATTTTGTGGTACCAACGAGCCAAGGCTAACGAACTCAAGTGGGGGGATAGAAATTCCAGCTACTTTCATCGGAAAGCTAATGGAAGAAGGAAGCGGAACATGTTGAGAAGGCTGGTGGATGAAAACGGGCTGGAGTGGAGGGGCCGAAGTGGGATGACGAAGGTGGCTGTCGATTATTTTTCTGAGCTCTTTAGATCCGATCCAGGCACACACACAATGTCGGTTCCTCAAGGACTCTCGCCTCTATTGACGGATACGGATAACCTGATGCTCTTGCGCCCTTTCACCGGTGAAGAGGTTCGTAATGCTCTTTTTTCAATGCATCCTACTAAGTCGCCGGGTCCGGATGGTATGCCAGCGTTGTTTTTTCAACAACACTGGGATATTATCGGCCAGGAAGTCATTTCCTTCGTGCTTAGTATTCTAGAGGGTGCTCCTTTCCCTGAACGCTTTAATTTTACCTATATCTCACTTATTCCCAAGGTGTCTAACCCGTTTCGTATGAAGGATCTTCGACCGATAAGCCTTTGTAACGTGCTTTACAAGATTGTCTCTAAGGTCTTGGCGAACAGGTTGAAGGAGGTGCTTGACAAGGTGGTTTCAAAGACTCAAAGTGCTTTTGTGCCCGGAAGGCTTATCACCGATAATGTTATTTCGGCTTTTGAGTTGTTCCACTACATGAAGAACAAGAGGACGGGGCGGAAGGGCTATATGGGGGTTAAGTTGGATATGGCGAAGGCGTATGACAGGGTGGAGTGGCACTTTCTGGAGGGTTGTATGCGTCGGATGGGCTTTGGAGACAGGTGGATTGAGTTGATTATGAGGTGTGTGACGAGCGTTACTTTCTCGGTGTTGGTGGCTGGCAGCCCGTCTGAGGAGTTTTCGCCGGAGCGGGGTTTGCGACAGGGTGATCCTTTGTCGCCGTATTTGTTTCTCTTAGTGGCGGAAGGTTTCTCGGCTTTGATAAGAGAGAGTGAGCAGGCGGGCAAGCTGAAGGGGATCAGAGTGGCAAGAACAGCACCGGTGGTCTCGCATCTTTTCTTTGCGGATGATAGTATTCTTTTTACTCAGGCTTCTTGTCAACAAGCAGCGGAAATTGTGCAAATCCTCCAAAGTTATGGAGCAGCGTCGGGTCAACAAGTGAACTTGAGTAAATCTGAAGTGTCATTCAGCAGGAATGTTGGGGCGGATCAGCAGGAGGCTCTTCAGGCAATTCTGAATATCCCGGAGGTAGAGAAACATGAGAGATACCTCGGCTTACCCACCATGGTTAGAAGGTCGAAGAAAGTCATTTTCTCTCATGTCAAGGAACGGGTTTGGAAGAAGTTGAAAGGCTGGAAATCGAGTTCTTTGTCCCGGGCTGGTAAAGAGGTTTTGTTGAAGTCAGTAATTCAGTCTATCCCGTCTTACGCTATGTCTTGCTTTCTTTTGCCATCGGGTATTTGTTCTGATATTGAGCAGCTTATGGCTAACTTCCTGTGGGGCAGTGGTGATGATTCGAAAGGTGTACATTGGATGAACTGGCAGCGGCTTTGTAAGCCAAAGTCGAAAGGGGGTCTGGGCTTCAGGGACTTAAGAAATTTCAACCTTGCTTTGCTTGCAAGGCAGGGCTGGAAGATGATTCAGGAGCCGGATTCTCTGGTGGCTAGGATCCTAAAAGCACGGTATTTCCCTCGTTCTAGCTTTATGGAGGCGAAAGAGGGGTATAAGCCAAGCTATGTTTGGTCGAGTATTTTCAAGGCTAGGGATATTCTGGCAGATGGGTGCTTGTGGAAGGTTGGAAATGGAGCAAATATTAGAGTTTGGGAGGACCGATGGTTGCCCCGCCCTAACAGTTTCCGGCCTCTGGGCAATTTTTTTGGTGGAGACCCTGAGCTTCGTGTGCAGGAACTTATTGATTGGGACGAGAAACGATGGAAGGAGGAGGTTCTTAGCTCCATCATGTTGCCTTATGATACCGAGACGATCATGAATATTCATCTAGTGGATGCAAATCTGGATGATAGGATCGTTTGGCACTATTCCTCCGATGGTAACTACTCTGTGAGGTCTGCCTGTCGTATGCTTGAGCAGAAACGGGATATAGTGGCCCTGGCTGGTGCGCAGGCGGATGACTCCCTTACGAGTAGGCTTTGGAAAAACGTTTGGAAGATCAAGATGGTGCCGAGAGTAAGGTCCTTTATTTGGAGGGCGGGGAAGCAGATTTTGCCGTGCAAAAGAAACTTGTGGGGGCGTCATGTTGTGCAGGAACCTTGGTGTGAGAGGTGTGGGAAAGAAGAATCTGTTCTTCATGCTTTAAGGGATTGCATCTTGCCCTTGGAGGTGTGGAGCTTCTTTCCTTCGTTTCAGGAGATGGGTGCGTGTTCAGGCTCGTTTCTTGATTGGGCGGATCAGATTCTTAAGAGGCCGATGGACGATCGATGCTCTTGGGCGCTGATCTGCTGGTGTTTGTGGAAAGCTAGGAACAAGTGGATTTTCTCAGGAATTAGTACAAGCGTGGAGGAAGTTTTGGAGGAGTGCGAAGCGTTGCAGGCGGAATTTAGCAAGGTGGATTCATGCTCGGTGAAGGCTAATGTTGCTGCTGTGGAATCGGGAGAAGCCTGGAAAAAGCCTCCGGTGGGCTGGGTTAAGATCAACGCGGATGCATCAGTCGACGGAAGCAAGTGTGGTATTGGCATTGTATGTCGAGATGATGCTGGCGAGGTTGTTTTCGCCGGGGCTAGGAGGATTCAAGAGGGCTCCTCTGTGGAAGTGGAGGAGATGGAGGCTGTGCGCTGGGGGGTGGAGAAGGGCGTCGAGCTGGGGCTGCAAAGGGTCATAGTGGAGAGCGACTCGATCATTGTTATCCAGAGGGCCAGGGCTGCTGACATTCAAGCTACTGCATTTGGAGACATTCTGGCCATAACCCTTGAGAAGAGTGTGGATTTCTCTCAATGTCTTTGGAGTTTTGTTAGGAGAAATGCAAATGGTGCTGCTCATTGGTTAAGTAGATGGAGGCCTACGAGCCCGTTTTTCATTAGTACTGATTTTTTCTTTCCTTTGGAGTTTTATGATGTTTTGGAGACAGATTTAGCTTCTTCTTAATAAATGGCGTTTTCTATCAAAAAACAAATCCTAAACTAATAGGGTGATACGTATGCTAAATAATCGTGAATTAAGCAACCAAAGTGTATGTAAGTGCGCTCAAAAAAAAAAAGTGTATGTAAGTAATGTAACTCACCGATATATAATTAGTGCTCCCTCGATCACAGTATGGACGGCACATATATCTCTGAGGGCGTTAATTTTTTTTTTTTTTTTTTTTGAAAAGGTAAAAATTCGGAATACCAAACAGAATTGGTAGTCCGAGAGGCCGTTAAAAACGGCAGCCATGAACGGCTAAGAGGGTCAAACAAAGGGACCACAAAAAAAGCAAAAACGACTAGAAATTGTACAAATTATCGAAAAGAAAGAGCAGAAAACGAGATTGAAGTCGGGGTGAGTAAAGCACTAAGAAATAGCGCCGCAGGCGACAAGTCAACCCATCCCGGGTGTGCGTAATGGACGCCTGACGTTCCCTCCACCGAGATGAAGGATCTTCAGAAGCCTCGAAGCACCACGTGACTTAGCCTAATGCAACTCGGTCCGATTCCAACCACAACCCCAACTTTTCGAAAAATAAGTACCCAATAAGTACCCATTAAGAACGAGTCATCTCTGAGGGCGTTAATTGGTGTAAAACAGAAAGGCTAGAGAGAAATCAAATAACATAACAAAATTAAAATTATTAACATACCGACCAAGGCAAGTACCCTAATAATTAACCAAAACCGCTACGGCCCAAGTCCTGTACATATATTTTCGATATTTCTTTTCTCAATAATATTTTCTCTTCGTTTTCAACAGCCTCCTCTAGTACCAAAAACAAAGCCATAAAACGAACTAACCTTGAGTTTCGATATGGAGTTGCAAAGGAAATCCATCTTCTTCTTTCTT
The DNA here is from genome assembly GCA_934048045.1 of Polygonum aviculare. Taxonomy (NCBI): domain Eukaryota; kingdom Viridiplantae; phylum Streptophyta; class Magnoliopsida; order Caryophyllales; family Polygonaceae; genus Polygonum; species Polygonum aviculare. The sequence continues at coordinate 2,051,108 of OW204032.1, read as the reverse complement.
AGAACTTAAGTGGATATTATTGAGCCATTATACAAGTATTTATAAAAACAAAGTATTTATAGAAGAAGATATAGAACTAACACATATATGAAGAAAGCTCAAGTTTATATTATTGAGCCATTAGGCAAGTATTCGTAGATACTTGCCACACAAGTAAGAAACCCTAATACAATAATTCTATCTTATATCAATACCCGGGTTGAAGAAAATAAAGAAAGATAAAAAAAAAAAAAGTATTTTTGATTAGGAATATGATATGATAATTAACTAAGATATTTTTTTGGTTGAATGATGCTTATGTGGGCAAGAAACGAGCTCGGTGCTCTAAGAAAGCGGTGGAAAACGCTACATGTAAGCTAGTGTAGGATCGACGTGTTAGAATACGGACCCTGATCCTTGAGGGATCAAAGAACTGGACAACGGAAGCAACAGGAAACAAGTAGCAAATAGATTACTGATTCTTAGCAGGGATCAATCTATCACGAAACGAAAACAACACACACAAAGGACACAATATTTAGAGAGGAAACCCAAAGCAACCAACTAGTCACTTTAGTAAAACCTCTACCTTCGTTAGAAGGATTTTGAATCACGTACTCTTGTTATTAATAATCACGAACTACACAAGGCAAGCAAGGATACCAACGTACCTAGACTCTTTCTAGTACTCTCCTAACTTCCTAGCCTAAAGAACGTATTATTAACTCAAAGTAGGCCAAAATCCAACTATACCTCTGAAACCTGACATCTCACCAAGCTTCAATGGGTTCGAGTCCTTCCGCAGTATCAACAAGTACGTCTGTTGTCACTGTTCCCTCAGACTGTGCTGATTGTTGATCCTCTGACCAACGATGGTGAAGCTTCTTCTCTTAAGCTTCAATGGCCGGTTAAGAAGCTTCCAAAACTCCTTTAGGACGCCGCCTTTCTTCTCTTCAATGAAGTCTTCTTTTCTCTCTAGTAGAAGCACTCCAAAGGGTTCCTTTCGAACAAGTAAAAAACCTAAACTCTATTCCTATTTATAATAGACGAATAGGTCTGATTGATATTATTTTCTTGCCATAAAATAATATCTTTCCACCTCACAATCATCCATAAACGGATTTACACAATCAAATCTTCAACAAGATCTTCTATCATAACTTCTTGACTCCTTGGGCTCCAAGTAATGTCCAAATCAATAAGATATGCTTCCCATAATTATTATCATCCTTATAAAGAAGATAACCTCTTCCAGCTGTAGATGCACGTCCTTAATGAAGGAAACACGCTCCTTCCTTAAATAGACGTCTATCACGTAGCTGGCTGGCCAATTGATCCCTCTGGGACCAATCTCTCTTTCTGCTCTTGTTCTCTGGTTCTCTTGTTCCCTTTGCACCTGTTTTCTCCTGAAACACTTTGCAAAACTCAAACCATTAAACCTTATGGTGTTTATCATCATCAAAACTCATGGGACTGATCCCGAGAGATCACTTGATTGTCCGACTGATCCCGAGGGAATATCAGTCCAACAATTTCCCCCTTTTTGATGATGACAAACCCATACATCAAAAATGCATATTATATCAAGTTAAGAAACATGAAACATGCACATGCACACAGTAAGTAGAGAGAGTTGTTATTCCCCCTCAAACCAATAACTTCTTCTGTTGTTGTTCCCCCTGAACACAACACTAATCCTTACCAATCATGTTAGGCAGGACGTTCCCCTTGGCATAAGCATAAACCTGCATCTCCTTGTGTAAGCTCATCTCTGCAATTTTCCTTTAGATCAAACGGAGAATAACACAGAGCTACCACATTCTCAATTGGAACTACTAAAGTTATTTATGCCTGCAAAATTACCACACCGTCACATTGTTCCCAAAGCAAACATCATAATAGAGTTCAAAAGCATCAAACAAAAGAACTCAACAAGACTTTGAAACAATTTTTGTGGGGGATCAACTGCTATGGAGTGAAAAAGAGGGTTCCAATCATATCTTAGCTACTTGAATAACGTTTCCCTAGTTACCTTTCAGGAGCTAAAGACCTTGATCCTCTTTTGCTTCCACCTTTGAACAAAACATACTATGTTTCATTCTTCTTTTTGTTGATCCTTGGCTAAGGAAACCCAACTTCTCATGTCGCATTGTTCCCTTTGGAACATCATTCTACAATCTTCTTTTGAAGAAATTTTCTATCTTTTCTCTGTTGTTCCCTAGGGAACGAACTTCACTCTTTTTTCTTTCGAGAGGACTTCTCTCTTTTTCAACTCTCATCTTTTCCCTTTTTTTTTTAAAGAAATCTCTCATTTTTCTTAACTCTCCTTGTCTTTCATTGGCACACACACGGCCACCCACACTTCTCTTCTTGATCCTTAGAACCTGATTATCCATCTTTTTCATTGATCCCTTCTGCAATAGGTATCACGCATCCTAGAGCATAGACATGATATGGAACAAAAACAGGCTGTGTTTGGATAACACGTTAAGGACAAAGACATATAATGTATCCAAACAAAATATGAGGTAGGGATTTTTTACATCCAAGGTAATTGATTGCAGTTGTGGGCTAACAAAAAACGGGTTCATAGGGACCGTTTACCTGGACAAGGCTTAGGGAAGGCTATACAACTGACCATCATTTCGGCTTGTATCAAGGGTTAAACAAGATCAAGCCAGTTGTCTCGGGCTCAAAGAAACGTGCTTTTGAGTTCAATCATTCTAGCCTCTAGCTATTAGAGCATGCAATGTTCCCAACTTCAAGTGCAATATTAGATCACATAGCACAGAGACAACATGTAGCATCCATTAGAAAGAACGCAATAGATGCATAAATTTCCTATAAGATGCTACCTAATTAACCAATCATTGGGGGAATAAAGGACCGGGACTCACTTACCTCAAGGAGATCATGCCTAAAAACATCCTTAGATGTTCATAGGATTTTCTATCCCATGCCATGGTAAAAACGTCCTCCATTTGGTCCTCATCTCCATCTCCCATGCATCATCTCATTACTCTTAGGGAACGATCGGGATCATTCCCCCTCAGCTCAAGCATACCAACACGTGAGTTCCTGACTCACCTCCACTTCGAGGTTGTGAGGGATCATTCTCAGTGAAACACCTCTCCTTAGGTTGTTCCCACTGGTAGCACTTTGCAACCTTCTTTGAAGACAATGAACTTTCTCCATGTCTTCAAGCTTTCTCCTTTCGAAGAGTGGGCGAAGCACCATCGGGTGTCCTTTTCTATTCCCTTCGTGACTGCTCACCTTTTCCTGAAAAATCCTAACACAAATCTAGAGCACACCATGCTCTGATACCAATTGTAGGATCGACGTGTTAGAATACAGACCCTGATCCTTGAGGGATCAAAGAACTGGACAGCGAAAGCAACAGGAAACAAGTAGCAAGCAGATTCCTGATCCTTAGCAGGGATCAATCTATCATGAAACGAAAACAACACACACAAAGGACACAATATTTAGAGAGGAAACCCAAAGCAACCAACTAGTCACTTTAGTAAAACCTCTACCTTCGTTAGAAGGATTTTGAATCACGTACTCCTGTTATTAATAATCACGAACTACACAAGGCAAGCAAGGATACCAACGTACCTAGACTCTTTCTAGTACTCTCCTAACTTCCTAGCCTAAAGAACGTATTATTAACTCAAAGTAGACCAAAATCCAACTATACCTCTGAAACCTGACATCTCACCAAGCTTCAATGGGTTCGAGTCCTTCCGCAGTATCAACAAGTACGTCCGTTGTCACTGTTCCCTCAGACTGTGCTGATTGTTGATCCTCTGACCAACGATGGTGAAGCTTCTTCTCTTAAGCTTCAATGGCCGGTTAAGAAGCCTCCAAAACTCCTTAAGGACGCCGCCTTTCTTCTCTTCGATGAAGTCTCCTTTTCTCTCTAGTAGAAGCACTCCAAAGGGTTCCTTTCGAACAAGTAAAAAACCTAAACTCTATTCCTATTTATAATAGACGAATAGGTCTGATATGATATTATTTTCTTGCCATAAAATAATATCTTTCCACCTCACAATCATCCATAAACGGATTTACACAATAAAAGCTTGAACAAGATCTTCTATCATATCTTCTTGACTCCTTGGGTTCCAAGTAATGACCAAATCCATAAGATATGCTTCCCATAATTATTATCATCCTTTTAAAGATAATAACAACCTCTTCCAGTTGTAGATACACGTCCTTAATGAAGGAAACATGCTCCTTCCTTAAATAGACCTCTATCACGTGGCTGGCTGGCACATTGATCCCTCTTGGACCAATCTCTCTTTCTTCTCTTGTTCTCTGGTTCTCTTGTTCCCTTTGCACCTGTTTTCTCCTGAAACACTTTGCAAAACTCAAACCATTAAACCTTATGGTGTTTATCATCATCAAAACTCATGGGACTGATCCCGAGAGATCACTTGATTGTCCGACTGATCCCGAGGGAACATCAGTCCAACAGCTAGTCTCATACTCTTACGTATGGTTACACTTTTAAGCACGTGTGTATGTTCAAATTCTAGTTTGTAAACAGAAACCGGACCCCGAAAGGCAAATGAGACTGGGAAGGTGTCCTTTAACGCTCGAGCAAGTCGGGTTACGAAAGTGATGTTCATATCTACGTCGCATAGGCGAAGTCTACAACGGACAAGACACATTGGCACCTCTTAGGAAAATGTTTCCAAATTTTCATTCTAAGGATTCTATTGCTAGTAAGGAAGAGCTGGCTCCGTTTGCAGCGTATTCTGCGCTAGATTTCGTCGTCTGCGATGAGAGTGATGTTTTTGTTACCAATAACAATGGTATTATGGCCAGGATTCTTGCAGGAAGAAGGTATTGTTAGTTTAGCAACTCATTGTTTTTGATCATTGGTCTTCTGAAATTCTGGCTGAAGAAATTGTGTTGCTTTGTGTTTGCAGGAGATACTTTGGCCACAAACCGACGATTCGTCCAAACGCGAAGAAACTAAACCATCTGTTTATGAATCTGAAGAATGTGACATGGGAAGAGTTTGTTTCCGGTGTCAGAAATGTGCAAGTTGGCTTTATGGGTGAGCCAAATGAGATAAAGCTAGGCAAGGGTGAATGCCATGAGAACCCTGAATCTTGCATATGTCAAAATTCATTGATGAAAAATGGTGAGTTCGAAACCCAGAATCGAAGCGAACCGGATTATAAAACCGAGCAGCGATGAAGACGAGCAAGCGAAAATGGTGATCTGTAGATAGAGGATTTTGTTTTTGACATGATATACTGATTGTGTATTAGGTTGTCCTATCCTTGTAAATGGTAACACAAATATTTGACAGAAGTATCAAAGAATGCAACACTGAGTCACTGAAGGCTCAAAATTAAATTTTTTTTTATCAGACTTGAAGGCTCAAATTTGAACATTCCTTAGGGATGAATATGTACACTGTAGAATTGTTTCTTGCTGTATACGAAAATGTTACAGGTTTATCTTTTGGTTATAATCATGAAGCTTACATTTGTTACTTGTAATGTGCTACATCAATAATGAAAAGTCTTAAGATCTTACAAATATGAATTAGGGTTTGGATCCTCTTTCTTGTGGGATGATGTCTTTGCTGATATTTTAGGATCTCTAGATCACATCCTTCATAAGTTGTTAAGGATGGATTACTTCATCAATGGTAGGAATTTAATTCAGCTATCCACTTGATAAAATGGTTTGCAATTGTTCTATATTTTCATAAACATGATCTTCAATCGTCATGCAGAAAGCATTGTCTGTCTGGTATTAGACGCATTGATGTGGACGGATTGCGGTGGAAGGTCTTCGATGCGAAGGGCCAGGTCAGAACTTATTAGCTCCGTAACAAGCTTACCTTGTGTTTCCTCCTTTCATAATACATCTATCTATAGTTCTGTTGACAGAAAGCTCCCTTTAGTGAATGGCTTTGACATTGGATATTCAATCTCCATGAAAAGGAACATTATTTAAAAAAAGACTGAATTAGTATGAGCGAGATGGAAATTGACTTTCTTTTTCAGGCTTGTTATTCTGAAATTTTTTCGAAACTGGGCACTTTACAATTTTTATTTCCGAAAGTAGGCACAGAAAAATTTTTATTCCGGACATAGGCACTTTAAAGGCAAAAGACGCTGGCCCAGCCAGCGTCTTTGGCCTTTTTCTGGCACCTGGCAAAGACGCTGGACCATCCAGCGTCTTTCATAGAGAGACGCTGGTTGGGCCAGCGTCTCTCTTTATTTTATTTTTTTTTCAAAATTTCGTATTATTTTTTTTTTCAAAAGTTTAATATCATCAAATTTTAATAAAATTAGTTCAAATTATATGCCTATCAAATTTAATAATTTTTTTGTTACGGTTTAAGGGAAAGACCGATATACTTACATGTCTGATCAAAAGACGTTATCTCGTTCGATTATCTTCCTTGTTATAAAAACTTAACTTGTGTATATCTTATATATATATATTTTAGAGGTGTTAAACGGGTCGGGTCGGGTGGATTCCGGTTCGGGTTCAGGTTGAGTGTGGGTTCGGGTCAATCGGGTTACAGGTAATATTATTATTAAAGCCTAAACTTAAAAAAAAAAAAAAGCCTTGCAGGGAAGGTGGTGAGATCCACCGTTGGGCCACGGGTTGCATCATTGTTATATATGAAACCATATATAAATAAAGCTGAAGCATGTGCTATAAACCGGAGTTTGCTGTCCAGCGGTAAGATGGTGCGTAGGGGTTGAAACACGGGTGTGAAATGCAATAACTTTTGGCTCGGTGATCCGTTCGAGGCGTGTGAGCAGTCGTTTCGAAGGTCTCGACATAAGCCACGAGGTGGAGTCTTGGGTTCGCGGTTTCCGGACCGGAATGAGTGCAGAATCCCGGGAGAAGCAGACAGGCGTCGTGGCCTCCGGCGAGAAAAGCGACGTAACTTTGCGCTCGGTTATCGGAATGGGGCGTATTTTATGTCATTTCGAAGGTCTCGTCGAGACGGGGCTATAGTCGGGGCCGGAGGGCCTGCGTGCTGGGGGTTCTCGCAAAAAAACACGTTTGTGGCTTCAAAACCGCGTTTGAGTGTCCCAAACGGCGTAGTTAGGTCCCGTTTTGGAGCTTTCCATGCATCTGGGCTCGTCATGGCTCATTCGGTTGCTCCGGGTGACGAATGAGCGTTGTAGTTCCCGTCGAGACCTTCGAAATGAGTGGTCATAATAGCTGAACAGATGTCCAAGGATAAAATTCTAACCTTCCATACACTTGTACATGTGTACGTTGAGCTTGTCCATCCAAAGGGCACACACTCAACCTGAACCCGAACCGGAATCCACCCGACCCGACCCGTTTAACACCTCTAAAATATATATATAAGATATACACAAGTTAAGTTTTTATAACAAGGAAGATAATCGAACGAGATAACGTCTTTTGATCAGACATGTAAGTATATCGGTCTTTCCCTTAAACCGTAACAAAAAAATTATTAAATTTGCTAGGCATATAATTTGAACTAATTTTATTAAAATTTGATATTAAACTTTTGAAAAAAAAATAATACGAAATTTTGAAAAATAAAATAAAATAAAGAGAGACACTGGCCCAACCAGCGTCTCTCTATGAAAGACGCTGGATGGTCCAGCGTCTTTCTGGCAAAGACGCTGGATGGTCCAGCGTCTTTCTGGCAAAGACGCTGGATGGTCCAGCGTCTTTGCCAGGTGCCAGAAAAAGGCCAAAGACGTTGGCTGGGCCAGCGTCTTTCGCCTTCAAAGTGCCTATGTCCGGAATAAAAAATTTTCTGTGCCTACTTTCGGAAATAAAAATTGTAAAGTGCCCAGTTTCGAAAAAATTTCTGTTATTCTAATCTCTAAATATTCCGGCTCTTGCAAATATGCGCACCACTTCCTTCTCTCATTCATTTGAGCTGTATTTTTGAACTTTGCAATAAGTTGAGGGTTGTATTCATAACATGGCTTTGCAGGATAGACTCAGGAAGTTAAGGATATTCCCAGGAAGTGAACACCCGTTTGTTGATCGACCCCTTGATCCTTACATCATGCCTCCGAGGAATGTTCGGGAGATGAGACCTCGTGCAAGACGACGAGCCATGGTTCGAGCTCAGAAAATGGGCTGACCATCTAGAGCAAAAGCAGCAGCAACAGTGATACATTTACGCCTCCCATCAAGCCTTTTTCCATGTTGGTTTTGGTTGCAAGTTACAACCACTGTTGGCCTCTGCATCATCAAAGAGGCGAGAACTAACTATCATGCTTCCAATACAAGTTTTCATGTTTCCAAATGGACACGGTTCTCGAAGGGTGATGGAACCTAACTATCATTGGTAGAAATATAATCCTTACACAAAATGGCTGTCTCGAATTGACTATGCTCCAAAATTGTAAATATAATCCCTCTCAAAATTTCATGACTATAAACAAAACCGCACAATAAAGAGCTGACTTGAACACGATTCAGGAGCAAGCGCAACCGAGATCACAAGAACTCCAAGTCATCCTCTGGTCTAGCCAGAACAAGGGTGGCAAGAGCCTTCCTTGGTCGCGACCTCGGCATTTGGGTCCGCTGCTCTTGTCCAAGACTTGCAAGTTTTGTTGCTTCTGCCATACCTACAGCTGTTGGCTTCTTGCTGTGGTCATCCATTTGAAAAAAAAAAAAACACATAATCATGTTAAGTGAGGACAACAAGGCTATGTTTGGGATGACAGACCAACTTTGTCAGCAGATTCAGCATTTGTAGGAGTTTTAGCTCTGGCTACGGATTTAGGGGAGATTTCTATTTGCTATCAAATCAAAGTTTGCAGCGGATACGTAAGCAAACCTGCCACGAACAAACCCAGATGTACGACTCCCTATCAGCGGGATCATCTGGCAATTGGAATTCCCACTTGCCAGAGGCCAATCAGGACTGAGGTACTTGGAGATCAGACTCGCCGTCTTCTGACGTGCATTGCATTACCAGAATCAACATAAAATCGTCTATAAAGAACAAAAGACAAAGGCCTAAGAGTAACTGTTAGAGGGAAATAAAGACAAAAAAACAAGTACCTGGATCTCCACAATGCGATTCCAAGGAGGTGTTATGGCAACTTTAAAAGGTCTTTTTGCAGGTGGACGAAGTTCCATCTTTTGATCAGATTCTGAAGCTTCAATTGCCTTGGAGGAATAGTATGCATAGCAATCAGGAAAATCTGAAGGAAAATAAGGTAGGCCAACCTTCAAAAGGTGACACTTTAATCAGTACAAAATATAGTAGCATGGTAGAGAATTAAAGCAGGGATTATCAAGATGGACATACATCATTAGCAATCCATCGCTTCTCCCTCAAACCAATTGCATGAGCTCCATTGGAAACAAATGGCATCCAGAAAGCTTTAACCCAGCTAAGAGGAAGTATGACAGAGCAACTAAAATTTAATGACAGCAGAAAATAAAATGAATTAGTTTCACAGACATACATAATCAAATACTTTTGAGATACCAATGACTGATAATAATTGGAGACAACATAATAGCAATGGCAGGGACACTGGGACATTAAATTATTACATTGAAAAGAAGTTCATACTAAAAAAGTTGCAACATTCACAGTTCAAGCTTATGCAGAACAAAATGAGCAAGAAAGGGAGATACCCTTTATGTAAGCCCACATTGCTTGTGTTTCTCAAGAGCATAACAGGACACATTCTTGAACCTTGAACCTCATTTGACATTCCTGACTTAGCATCTTTGAGGCAAAAGAGGCTTAACCGTCGATGATGTGTCTCTTTGGAGAGCGCATTCTCTTCCATAGGAGGAAAAATATATGTCCTTGCATCTTGAGTCAGCAAGGTCATTTTCACAATCTAATGACTGTCAAACGGAAGAACACTATATTTTCACAATCTAATGACTGTCAAACGGAAAAATATATGTCCTTGCATCCTGAACACTATATTTAAGTGTTCTTCCGTTTGACAGTCATCTACTACCATACCCTGATCATCCCCCGAATCTGGTAGAGAAACAGATGTCCCACATTTGGCAGATACGCGGCGCGGATCAGAGACTGCTCGTCTGACAGAAGTTGTGCAAATCCATCACTAGCCTCTGTTACTGAACACTTCTTCAAGTTCCAAACATGCTCTGAAGAACTGAAAAAAGTCAGCTTGTAAGCCATAATATTCACATAGATCAAATAAAAATAATGATCTAGTCCAACTATATCCAAACATAATACTTACCCAGCCACAGGATGCAATATTTTCTTTAACAATGCGAAAGCTTTCAATCCCATAACATCCAACCTTGCAAGTTGGCCCTCAAGATTTAGACAGTTATCTGAGAAATATAAGCATTGCCGAATTTAAGTAAAACAAATACAGGCTAGCAAGACTATGGAAGCGTATCATATGATTCCAAAACTAATCAGAATACAAATAAGGGGGAGGGCTAAAGCAATTATCATCATCAAAGTAACACTTGTATCATAAAAGCCTCTGTGTTTGGTCCTTTTATGTGACCACATGAAGTTCACAAACAACTTTAAAGTCCTCCAACCGAAAAATATCTGAAAACAATACATTAGATAAAGGACCTAGCTTCTTTTGCAAGTCGTTACTTACCACCCTTGCTGAGCCTGACTGATTACACGACGATTTCGTACGAAACGTCGTCGTTTTGAAGAGCTTCAGATTTCGTATAGTTCGGTCTAATTAGCATAATCAGGTTTTTTTTTGGGAATTTAAAAACAGAGAATTGGGGGAAGATTGAGAGATGGAGAGAAAAGAATTACTCAGAGGGTTGGCGTTGAAGGAGAGTGGAAGTCTGGAAGAGGGCGTCGTCGTCGGCCGAACGAAGAGTTGGGAGTTGGATTGTGGACGATGACGGAGGACGGAGGACGGAGGACGGCTGCACCAGAACTCAGAAGAGTAGCACACTGCACACGCCTCGGTTTCAACCAATATTTTGCTATCTAGGTTTTTTGTTTTTTAAATATTCGGTTTACTTGAACCGAACCGAACCGATCCAAACCAAGAACCTAACTTGACTAAGGGTCCGTTCGTTTACACCATATCAATATCATACCCATATTTTTTTTTTCTATTTAAAAAACTTTTATTTCTTTTCTAATTCATTTTCCATTATTTTTTTTCTATTTTTTCATGCTGAGCTTAAGCTAATGTCAACAAAAAAATAGCATATCATACCCATATTTAAATACTATTTTTTTTCCTACATAAATTAAGATAATATTATTTTTATTTAAGTTTTATATCATATGTTAAAAAAGTGACCCCCTCTTAAAACTCTTCATTACTCGCTCCTAATTACTACTCAACCGGTTCATCATTTTGGCTCCGTTCGGGTAATTAGCTGAAAGCTGGAACTGAAAGCTGAAAGCTGGGACTGACAGCTTTTAGCTGGAACTGGCAGCTGAATCCGAAAGCTGGATTTACTAGCTGAATTGAGTAAAAATTGAAATGAGTGTTCGGTAAAGTAACTAGCTGAATTCTGAAAAGGGTAATAATAAATGACCAAAATACCCTCAAAACTAAATATAAAAATATCCCCGATTCATTAATAAAAAATAATTTCTTATCCTCTTCCCCTCTAATATCAGTAACATGGCCCCCGTGCTCAAAAAAAAATAAAAATAACATTGCCCCCAATTCATTGTCTCGTCCCCCTCACTCCTATCTCCTTCTTCCAGGACACCAGATCTGGCAACTACGGCCCTCCGGCCGAACCCGACGGCAGGCCCGCTCTCACCCCGGCGACCCGCTCTCCCTCTCGCCAACCCTCTTGCCGCCTCCCTGCCGCTGGCGGCTCCGACCCACGACGCCGAGTCTTCTCACCCTTGCCCGAGCTCTCGCCGGCGTCGGTGCGGTTGTGGACGTCGTCGCCCGAGGTCTCGAGCTCTCGCCGTCGTCTGTCGCCGGCCCCGGAGAAATCAGAGAAAGTGCTAGATCTGGGTATCGAGAGAAAGGGCTAGATCTGGGTATCAAGAGATCTGGGCAAAATTGAGGGGTATCGGGGGAAAATTGAAGGGTACTTTGGTTCAGCTACCTTGGTTCCGCTACCATCTAGACGCTGCAATCTTGGGGGGTAGGGGATAGCGTCCAGCGGAATTTCGACCCCCATCTAGCTTGGAACGCTACAGCCGAACACGCAAACTCCGTAGCGTCCCGCCAGCGAGAAGCTCCAGCTAGGGTTGGAACGCTACTGCCGAACGGACCCTTTGACACAACTAGTCCGTACCCTACACGCATACCATAATCAATTATCTACATAGTCCCAGTATACCCTAAATCACACAAGTTACATACATTCGAATTTATAATTCAAGTGATTTTGCTCACTTAATTACACATCCTAATTTCAAACAAAACAATATAATGCATTACACAAAAGAGCCAAGATGATGTTGCAATGCAATTTTCGAACCCTGCCTTCTCCCTAGTCATAAATCTCCCTAGTCATAAATGGATTTCTGATTTTCGAGTAAGAACCAAATCCCGAGATACGCCAGGAACGAGTTCGACATGAACAGGAAGACAACGATCGGCGTCGAGTTCCAGACTCAGTGCGTGGAGATCGACGGCAAGGAAGTCAAGGCTCAGATCTGGGATACGGCCGGCCAGGAGCGGTTCCGAGTTGTCACTTCGGCTTATTACAGAGGCGCCGTCGGAGCTCTGGTTGTTTACGATGTCAGTCGCCGGAGCACCTTTGATAATCTCGGCCGGTGGCTTGAGGAGCTCAACGGTGAGCTGTTTCGTTATAAGTAATTGATTTGCAAGATTGTTGTCTTTCAACTGTGCTTTCACCATTATAAGTAATTGTAGGTAGTAATGTTTTCATGTTAAAATAAGCAAATTTCTAAAATGATGCTCTAAAGTCAGTGTTGTCTTGAATGGTTTATTTAGGGCGGAGTATCGATTCAAAATCGAACCGAACTGAAACCAAAATTCGGAAATTTGGTGAACCGAAAAATTCGGTTCGGTTTTCGATAAATATCTTAGAAAAAATTGAACTGGACCGAAATAGAAATCTTGAAATTTATTAAGCCGAGAACCGAATCGAACTCCGTCAATTTCGGTTCGGTCGGTTCGGTCAATTTTTTCGGTTTCGGTTGAACCATGCTCAACCCTAGGTTTATTGGAAATTCCAGTAGCAAGAAAGCCATGTTCACGAGTCATGATTGAATTTCCCCCATTCAGTTAAACATGTTCTGAAAATTTGTGCAACTCATTGTGACACCACGGTTGCAACGATGCTGGTGGGCAACAAGTGTGATTTGGAGAACATCAGAGAAGTTACGTCGAAGAGGGCAAGAGCCTTGCAGAGACGTAAAAACTGTTCTTCATGGAGACGTCGGCGCTCGACGCTACCAACGTCAGGACGGCTTTTGAGATGGTTATAAGGGAGATCTACAACAATGTGAGTAGGAAGCTTCTGAGCTCGGATTTGTACAAGGCTGAGCTGTCTAGAAACCGCGTCAGCCTTGCCAAGGACGGCACAGACTTGTCGAAGAGCAACCGCTTCTGCTGTTCAAGCTAAGAGCTGGTGTTTGAGATCATATATTTTACAATTATACAAGATGTTTTCATGAATCGTCTGATAAATTGATGTTGAGTATTGCTTATCATGTAATGTGAGTTGTAATATGTACGTGTACTTTTGCCAAATTTGGTAGCTGAAAGATATCTTTGATTTTCTTGATAAGCTGATCAATTTATGGTCTTCGCACAAACAAAGGCAATGAAATACTTTTTGCCCAGGAAAACCACTTGCATCCCTTGTGCAGAACCTCATGTGCGATCAGTGACGAACGCAGAACGGATTTAAAGGGGGGCACAGCCGCCCAACTCGTGTACGAGATCCAATGATTCAAGAATAATCGATAAATGTAGCTACTCAATACTCTTAAATAGTAATAAAATAGGTACTTGTTTTTCAAAAAAAAAATTACGATATGTATGAAATCTAATTTATGCAGTAAATATCTAGTTTATAAACAAAATTTTGAGAGAAATGCATTAAATTTGAATAAAAAAGCTCTTATACCAAAAAATTTTGAATAAAAAAGCTCTTTTGGTCCTATGGGGATTTGAACCTTGGTGGAATTAAACCAAAATTAAGCAAGAAACCATCTAGAATAGTTGATTTTCATGTCATATTAATACAAATTTAATTAAAAAATATTAATATTTAATCAAAAATTACATATATATACTGGAAATTAACCCGACGGGAGGGGGCACGGGCCCCCTCATGCCCCCCCTAGATTCGTCACTGTGTGCGATTATGCAACAAGATTTGCGTACTTGTTGTTTTCAAACTTCTGTTGGCTTGCCGGGGTCATGAAATGAAATACTCCGTAGTACCGAACCGCATGATTCGGTTCGGTTCGTAAAAATAAACAGGCTAAAATTTTGGGTTCGGCTTTCGGGTTTAAATAAAAAAAAAACGAAAATTTGTAGAATACTGAATACCCGTACTGGCGTACTTTGTCTGTTTTTCATTCTTAGAGTACCCCCGACTCCCCCAGCCCTAGCAGTTCGCATCGCACTTTTGCACGCCAACTCAGCGACGAGCCGCCGAGCCCTAGCAGAGCCTTCGCCGGTCGCCTCCAGGTACACGCCTCCGCTGCCTCTTTTTAACTTATTAACGACTTACAGAGTTGGTGCGAGCTAGCGAGTTATTGAATTTGCATTAGAAATTTAGGCAGGTGGTCGTTCGAATTGTTGTTGAATTCAATTTACGATTTACAGTTTGAATTTAGGCAGATGGTTGTTCAAATTTGTCTTGACAAAATTGGTGTTGGTGAAGTAAAACCGGTCTAATCTCACTCCTGGTTAACAATTCGCACACCAGCTGCTCGACGAATTGGCTGAGAGAGGGGGCAACTGGGTCTTATTGTATCACAATGATTCATTGGAATTATTTGGACATGACAAATTTGTTTGCTTTGTGTGTGTATTTCTGGTTCCTCTTGGGTGTTCGGTGAGCTTACACAGACTTGGTTCGGATATTGTTATTGTTTAAGAGGGAATGCAATGCTCAATGCATAGTATTGGATGCCTCTACTCTTTGCTGGTAGAAATCAATTGTTCTGTGGATTATTTATTCCTGTCATTTAGCATCAAAGTTATAATAGGACACCCGCTCTTTTGTTGCAAATATGCATGTAAGGTAATTTTGTAATAATCAGGATATTAGAGTTGGGTTTAAGTGTTGGACACTTATTTATTTTTGATAAATGGAAATTAGTTTATAATTCAATGTCCCGTAGCTTTATGAAGCATGGTATCCTTATCTTCAATATCCTTTTCCCACATGTATCTAACTCATTTTGTAATTGATATGTTGTCTGCAAGATAGCGACCAATTTGATATGTTGCTGCTTGTTTTCATTTCTTGTTTCTGATTCTGTTTATGTTCTTGTTTCTTCTTTTCAACAGTTTTTTACTCTAGAAGCTTCTCTGCCATGGCTGCTTCTTTACCCCATTTCGAAGATGGTTACTCAGCTGACAAGCTCTTCAACCAGGGCTTCTCCTACACCTACGATGATGTCATCTTCCTCCCACACTACATTGATTTCCCTACTGAATCTGTTCAGCTCACCACAAAGCTCACCGGAAACATCTCCCTCTCCCTCCCCTGTGTGTCGTCTCCCATGGACACGGTCACCGAAGCCTCCATGGCTGTAGCCATGGCGGCTCTCGGTGGGGTCGGAATAATCCACTCAAACAACACCGCTGCTGGACAGCTCTCATTCCTTCAAGCAGCCAAGTCCCGGAGAGTTCCTTTTGTCTCCGATTTCGAGACCAAATCCCCCTCTGATGTGATCGACTCGGAGTCTGATTTCGGTGGGTCTAGTGTGGTTCTGGTAACGGAGACTGGCAACAGGAAGTCGAAGGTCTTGGGGTATGTGTCGAAGTCCGATTGGATGGAGTTGAAATCCAAGGAGGGGAGGATTTGCGATTACATGTCAAAGCTTGGTTTTGCGGTGCCTAGCAGCTATGATTTGGATCAGATTGCCGGGTTCTTGTCTGCGAAAGGTATTCCGTTGGTGCCAACATTGTCTGATGGAGGTAATGAGGTAATAGATTTGGTAACAATGGAGCATGTGGAGATGATCAAGTCATTCCCGAAGAGAGGATTGCCTTCTGTAGGGTCTAATGGAGATTTCATCATTGGGGCTTCAATCGGAACAAGGGAATCGGATAAGGAGAGATTGCAGTATTTAGTGAAAGGAGGTCTTGATGTCGTTGTGCTCGATAGCTCTCAAGGGAATTCGATATATCAGTTAGATATGATCAAGTATATTAAGAAGACGTATCCGCAACTGGATGTCATTGGTGGGAATGTGGTGACCATGTACCAGGCTTCTAACTTAATCCACGCCGGTGTCGATGGCCACGGTTGCAACAATGCTGGTGGGCAACAAGTGTGATTTGGAGAACATCAGAGAAGTTAGCGTCGAAGAGGGCAAGAGCCTTGTAGAGACGGAAAAACTGTTCTTCATGGAGACGTCGGCGCTCGACGCTACCAACATCAAGACGGCTTTTGAGATGGTTATAAGGGAGATCTACAACAATGTGAGTAGGAAGCTTCTGAGCTCGGATTTGTACAAGGTTGAGCTGTCTGGAAACCGAGTCAGCCTTGCCAAGGACGGCACAGACTTGTCGAAGAGCAACCGCTTTTGCTGTTCGTGCTAAGAGCGGGTGTTTGAGATCGATCATATATTTTACAATTATACACAATCATATGGATGTTTTTTCATGAATCGTCTGATGAATTAATCTTGAGCATTTGCTTATCATGTAATGTGAGTTATAATATGTACGTGTACTTTTGCCAAATTTGGTAGCTGAATGAAAGATATCTTTGATTTTCTTGATAAGCTGATCAATTTATGATCTTCGCACAAATGAAGGCACTGAAATACTTTTTGCCCAGGAAAAACCACTTGCATCCCTTGTGCAGAACCTCATGTGCGATTATGCAACAATATTTGCGTTCTTGGTCTCAGTGGTTCTCTGAGGCAATTGATCGAACAGTTTATAGGCAATAATTACATCACCATATTTAAGCATAGTATAACTCATAGATTGTCCATTTCTCCTACTGAATTGTTTATTGTATGATGAGAATAATACATCCGATCAATTGTATATTTTTTTTTTGTTCCAAAATCGGATCAATCGATGCGAGCTCATTCGATCAAGATTGAAAAATGTGATTGGGGGTACAATTAATTTATTTTAATTGTAAACCCGATTGGGTCCATTTCAATTAGTTTATTTTATGATTTCCGACTCAATAGGTTTATAACCCTATCTTCCAGATTATCAATGAAAACACCCAATTTCTCGGGTAAGGATTAGGGTCGCCGCAAGTACTACTTGGGCTTGCCTAGAGCATCCACAAGAGATGAGAACTGGTTACTAACCAGCTCTAAAGGAAATAGGGCAAACCGCCGCTCTGGAGTCTCGAACCCAAGATCTGTGCTCAACCCGTGAGCTGATGCGACAAGCGTCGTAAGGCTGGTTTCTACTTTGCCTTAATTCTTCTCTTCTCTTATCTTGCATTTCTTTTTTCATTGTAAATTCTCGGGCGGCGACTTTGGACCCGAACCGAATCGAATCGAGCTGTTCGGGTCGGTTATTAAAAATTATTTTTAAAAAAAACGGTTCGGTTCCTATATAAACTTTCGGTTCGGTTTTCGGGTTTAAAAAAAAAAAATTAAAATACCCGAGATTCTAGCCAAAATGTGAAAAGCCCAAATAAATTCCCCACACAAACTACTCAGTCCAATTACCACGCAGCCGCAGGTGACCCCGACTCCCCCGAGCCCTAGCAGTTCGCTCGTCGCCCGTCGTTCCCCGTCGTCGGCCGCCTGCGAGTCGCCGGTCGCCGGTCTCCCCTCTTCGGCTCTTCCCGTCATAGTTCGCACCAACTCCTCGCTGTCCTCACTTTCTCTCTTCCTTCTACCTACTCTGTCTTCTTGCTCTTTGCTGGTTCGTGGGATTTTCGGTAATTTCTCTCATTCTCTAGCTTTACTGTGCATGATTTTGTGTTCAAATTCCTGTTTTTGGTTTCGATTTCTGCTCAAGGATTAAAAAAAAGCCAATTTTTATTGAAATCCCTGTTCGTGGCTTCCTCATTGTGCTTGTGTGGGGAGCTGTTGTGACGATCTGTGTTTCTGCCTCTGTTCTAGGGCTTGGAAAGAATTAGAAATCTCTTCGGTGTGCAAAGTCTCGATTTTTGCCTTAGCTTTCTGTTCTTGCTAATTACTGGTGTGAATTCCTTGGATTCATGGAGCAATAGCTTTAAAAAATGGCTCCTTTACATGGTTGTGAGTATGCATGTGAGTTGGATTGCTGTGTGCATCTACGTCTAGCAAGTTATAGTTTGGGTTATTTGCTCTGTTAGCATTGATACGAATGTTTGTGCCTTTTGGGGTATATATAATTTCAAAGCTGTTTCTTTCATTAGTATGCTTTATTAGCATGGGAGGCATGTGATGTTTGGAGGCATCAAGCATAAAGATATTAGTTTGAGATGTTGGTTGTCATAGCGACTAGCGAGTCGAAAGTTCTACAATCTTATGTGTTTGTGCAGTTTTCATGTGTCCAAGCTGGGTGTGAGATTTGTTGGTTAGAGAGGCTTAAAGAAAGTTCCATTTTCTTTTGTTTTGGTAGAATTTTACTTTCAGTTGATGGGTTAAGCACAATTTTTGTTCTGAATTAGATCAATTGTGAATTAAAATACAGTATATAGTACTACAGACTATATATTCTCTGGTAACATGAATTATAGATACATACATATATATATATATACATATATATATATTGGATTTAAATAAGGGGTCACAACTCACAACTAATGGTCTCTTTTTGAAAGTGTTGGTCAAATGAAAGTGTTATGAATTGAGCTGCCCATGCATATATGGGAATGGGATGCTCCCGTTGACAGTTAGATCTTTCTCCACCTGATTCGGAGGAGTTGATATATTAGTTGATTGCGTGATTATTATTGATTCTAGCTAGCTTCTTCTACCTTTTTCATTCCCATCTTACAAAATGAAAAACAAAATTAATTTTAACTAGTATATAATAATGTGATATTGGGTAGGCGGTGGGATGCGGGGATTTCGAGAAAGCCTAAAAGCATGTCACAAGAGAGAGATTTCTGGCTCGGTGCAAGTATGTGTGTCTGTGGGCATGTGTTTTTTTTTTTTTTTGTTTGTCGATAGTGAGAGAGAGAAAGGCAGAAAGAGTGGTGGGTGGTTACAATAATGGTTTCTGGAGAGAAAAAGAACAAGATAATGAATCAGAGAAGGAGAAGGGGGTCGAAGATGGGGAAAAACAGTGAGCCTGAACTGAAGTGGGTGGTGATTGGTTTTATTAACGATTAGAAATTGTTTGACAAAGTGGGTGGGGGGTTTTCCTTCATGAGGAAGAGAGTTGAAACTTGAGATTAGGGAGGTGGTTTTGTCTTGTTTTACTACTGTTGGTCGTCCTTTTTAGACGTGTAAATTGAAAACAATTTGGAACAGAGACAAGTATTTTGTGGAGGTGTGTGTCAAAAGTCCACCTTCCCTTTTATTATTTTGGTTTTGGATTCTCTAATCTATGTTTTAATTCACTTTAATTATTTTTGTTTAGGATGGCTCTTTGTTTGTCTTTGCTTGGTAATGAATATGGCTAATTGCCCAGTAGGCTGTAACCTGTGGTTTTTGTAACATGTTGACTGATGTTGTGATTATGAATAAAGTTTCAATTGGGTTTCTATCTCGGTGTATTCGAAACCAAATTTGAAAATATAGATGCAGAACATTAACCTAAAAAATTAGCCTAGGCTAAAAATTAGGATTTATTGAGGGTCATATTGAACTATTGAATTTGTAGTTGTACTACTTTGTAGTTGTCTGACTTGTTTCATACTTTCATCATTCATGTTTTATCACTTTCACAGTTGTTTCATACTATTATGTTGCAGCTTGCTGATTCTGTTTATGTTCTTGTTTCTTCTTTTCAACAGTTTTTGACTCTAGAAGCTTCTCTGCCATGGCTGCTTCTTTACCCCATTTCGAAGATGGTTACTCAGCTGACAAGCTCTTCAACCAGGGCTTCTCCTACACCTACGATGATGTCATCTTCCTCCCACACTACATCGATTTCCCCACCGAATCTGTTCAGCTCACCACAAAGCTCACCAGAAACATCTCCCTCTCCCTCCCCTGTGTGTCGTCTCCCATGGACACGGTCACCGAAGCCTCCATGGCTGTAGCCATGGCTGCTCTTGGTGGCGTCGGAATAATCCACTCAAACAACACCGCCGCTGAACAGCTCTCCTTCCTTCAAGCAGCCAAGTCCCGGAGAGTTCCGTTTGTCTCCGATTTCGAGACCAAATCCCCATCTGATGTGATCGACTCAGAGTCCGATTTCGGTGGGTCTAGTGTGGTTCTGGTAACGGAGACTGGCAACAGGAAATCGAAGGTCTTGGGGTACGTGTCGAAATCCGATTGGATGAACTTGAAATCCAAGGGTGGGAGGATTTGTGATTACATGTCAAAGCTTGATTTTGCGGTGCCTAGCAGCTATGATTTGGATCAGATTGCTGGGTTCTTGTCTGCGAAAGGTATTCCGTTGGTGCCAACATTGTCTGATGGAGATAATGAGGTAATAGATTTGGTAACAATGGAGCATGTGGAGATGATCAAGTCATTCCCGAAGAGAGGATTGCCTTCTGTAGGGTCTAATGGAGATTTCATCATTGGGGCTTCAATCGGAACAAGGGAATCGGATAAGGAGAGATTGCAGTATTTAGTGAACGGAGGTCTTGATGTCGTTGTGCTCGATAGCTCTCAAGGGAATTCGATATATCAGTTAGATATGATCAAGTATATTAAGAAGACGTATCCGCAACTGGATGTCATTGGTGGGAATGTGGTGACCATGTACCAGGCTTCTAACTTAATCCACGCCGGTGTCGATGGCTTGAGAGTTGGCATGGGTTCTGGTTCCATTTGCACAACTCAAGAAGTTTGCGCTGTGGGTCGTGGACAGGTAATGTAAAATCATTATTATATAGCTTTTCTCAGTTAAGCTGTTAAGGTGGTTAAAGCACATCATTGATGAAATTAATGTTTGCCTTTATCATTTTAGGCGACGGCAGTTTACAAGGTTTCTTCAATTGCTTCTCAAAGTGGCATACCTGTAATTGCTGATGGAGGGATATCGAATTCCGGACACATTGTGAAGGCTCTAACATTAGGGGCATCGACTGTAATGATGGGAAGCTTCTTGGCAGGAAGTGTTGAGGCTCCTGGTCGCTATGAATATCTTGCGGTATGTATTAGTTGTTGAGATGAGGAAAATTTTATTGAACGGCTGTGTAATTTCGGTTTTCTTCTGTTTATAGGATGGTCGTCGTGTCAAAAAGTACAGGGGAATGGGCTCTTTGGAAGCAATGACGAAAGGTAGTGATCAAAGATACCTGGGCGATACTTCAAAGCTTAAAATAGCCCAAGGTGTTGTGGGGAGGGTTGCCGACAAAGGTTCGGTTCTTAAGTTGGTCCCTTACACAATGCATGCTGTGAAACAAGGATTCCAGGATCTTGGAGCCTCGTCAGTGTCGTCTGCTCATGATCTATTGAGATCAAACACATTGAGGCTTGAGGTATGAAGTGGAAAATGCTAAAAAATGACTGTTTTGGCAATAGTAGTGATTTCTTTTAATAAACAGAAGTACTTTTTCGATTTCGAATTCACTCATTATGTGTTTGTACCATAAAATGTTCAGGTTCGTACCGGAGCTGCACAAGCTGAAGGAGGAGTCCATGGATTAGTTTCTTATGAGAAGAAATCCTTCTGAAGAGAGACACATGGTTGCAGTTACAACAACAGGCTTGTAGAATAATCACCCTTTATATTTAGAGCAGTTTTGTAACATGGGATTTCCAGATTTTGTGGCAGCATTTTGAAATTTGAAATTGCAATGTATGCTCTTTTGGTTATGGGCTCAAACATGTATGCATTATTAAACACTCGAGATCCCCCAATTAGACAGCAGTTGCTTCTTGAATTTTGCAGTTTTCTCATCTTCAATTGCATCACTAATGCATTCAGATGGTAGTATTATTAACTGCATTACGATCAATTTGTCGGGGGAAGTAGTAGAGCATTTATTTAGTAAAAAGGGTACCTTTTGGCGAAGTCCAGCTTATCTCTTAACACATGTCATCCTCGTTATTTTTAGTATATACCTTTCTACTCTGCTTTCTTCTGATGCATATTTTTGCTGGAAATAAAAAGTTACAAACAAGACCATGCCAAAAAGCATTACAACTAGCTACAAGTACAAAACATTACACAGAGGAAGTAGAGAATGGTGGAATCTGAGAGTAGTGTACCTTGTATACCAAAATGCATAGAATCCATAGGTACACGCATGTTCAGTACACAAATGAACAACATAATATTATCGAGCATCCAGCTACCAATTATCTTGTACAGATTTACAAAAAAAAACTAGCTTTTATAGAGTATAGGGATATGTATATTTATATATTAATGTGCATGACATTGCATGTATCATCATTTTCCTCCAATATTTATTCAAATCTGGCCAACCTTCAAGTGCTACACACCAGCAAACAACACCAGAAAACGCAGCACTTCAAAAGATGACCTCAACCGGCTCATTACCTTTTCCAATAGAAGCCACAACAGCATCAATCACAGCCTGGGTTTTCCTACTCAGAACCGGCCATTTCTTCTCGGGTTTCGAGCCATTCCATTTTATGCTCCTGACCAAATTTGAAAACTCCTTCACCATTAAGACCTCCTGTGGAAGCTCATTCATGACAATATGCTCACTTGGCATCTTAGACCACCCGGTATGAAGATCATTGAAAGAGGCATCTGAAGCAGTAGAGAAAGACCCAGCTTTCTCTTCGAGAGGTATAACAAAGTCGGTAAGATGTAAAGTTCCATTTGTTCCAATAACAGTTAGGTCCATTGTTAAATGAGACATGAAGGAGCAGATGAACGTCCCTACAGTTCCGTCTTCCCAATTCAGAGACGCCCCACAAGACAAGATAACTCCCGCCTCATTGGTAATGGTGCCAGGCAATGCTGTCACGTGTTTTGGCAGCTCGTAATTTGCAGCCCATAAGATTGCTCTGACACTGTACCAGCCTGCATCGCCAAGAGCACCAAGGGCGTCGAGGTCTGGCTTCACACGAATGTCGTTTTCGAGAAATTCCTTAGGAGCAGCAAAGCTGAAGAAAGATTGTACCTGAAAAAATAGAAGAAATGAGAATATGTCCACATTGAGGTTGCACCGAATAAAAAGCTTTGTACTCTTCAATAAAAATAAGTGGACAAAGCCAAGCATCAATTCTTCCCTTCTTAAGAATACAGTAGAGAATCAAGAGTAATACGTAACAAACAGTCTCAAACTGCTCTTTCAATCTGAAATTTTAGAAAATGAAGAAACTTACAAGAAAGTGTAGAACATGGAGATAATATATAATCAAAATAAAACTATTGATATTTGTATTCTTGGTTTGTTTTACCATGCAACAAAAAATTGAGCCTCGCATCCCTTCTGTTCGAGCCACAGTTCAAAGGATTCCAGCATCACAGGGAATATCTTAATAACTAGCTTCTACACAGAGAGGTTTCTGGAGAGCAATTACCAAAACACAAACACATCATCTTTTGGTCTACACGTAGAATAGAGCTCCAATATCGATCCATTTCACACCCACCAATAGCTTATAAGAAAAACCGTTCTATCATTCACATTTTTTGTGCATTCCAGTCATGAGAATCTTTAATAGGACTGCATTAAGCAGAATGCCAAAAACAGATCCCTAAGGAATCAATAGGTTATAATCCATATGTAATGCAAGTTGCCTCATCAAAGAACAGATAAACATGGATTTCAACCAAAAATAAATTCACAAATCCTAGCTAGCAATGTAGCAAAAAGCATCTTAGAAAGTCATTACCAAGGCTATCTCAAAAGCTATTGTTTAACTCTGTCATCTGCAGCCAAAGTATGTGAAGAAAAATCCAATACTAATCCCCAGGTAGTAGCATAGTCCAATGGCAAAATGGCAAATCTGTTCTTCCTTTCTTTACTGAAGGTATCAGTAGAGGTAAAGGCAGAAGTTTCTAAGAATTAGGCTAGCTACTCAAACCCTAACCAGTAACCATGTCTTCCAACTCTGACCATCTAACAGTACAATTTTACGAATTTCTCCCAATTGCTTCTTCAAATGTGAGATTAACAACACTACAAACCCTAGCCATTCTTCTCAGAATTAGAAATCAGCAATACTAACACACACAAACACAGACACTCACATTCTTAAGGCGGCCGAATCAGCAATACTAAGAATTAGGCTAGCCACTCAAAACCTAACCATGTCTTCCAACTCTGACCATTTAACAGTACAATTTCACGAATTTCTCCCAATTGCTTCTACAAAAGTGAAATTAACAGTACGTACAAACCCTAGCCATTCTTCTCAGAATTAGAAATCAGCAATACTAACACACACACACAGAGACACTCACGTTCTTAAGGCGGCCGAATTTGTGATCATCGTCTCTAAGAATTAGACTAGCCACTCAAAACCTAACCATGTCTTCCAACTCTAACCATCTAACACTACAATTTTATGAATTTCTCCCAATTGCTTCTTCAACTGTGAAATTAACAGTACAAACCCTAGCCATTCTTCTCAGAATTAGAAATCAGCAATACTACCACACACAGAGAGACACTCACGTTCTTAACAGTACAAACCCTAATTAACAGCACAAATGTGAAATCAACAGTACAAACCCTAACTATTCTTCTCAGAATTAGAAATCAGCAACACTAACACACAGAGAGAAAGAGAGAGACACTCACATTCATAAGGCGGCCGAATTTGCGCTCATCGTTGAGAAACTCCTGCATCCTGAAGGTCCTGGGATGATGCATCCACATAGTACCGTCCATGAACTGGACGCCATTCTCGTCACAAGCCTCGACGATCTGATCAAACTCGGCGACGGAGAGCGCAACAGGCTTCTCGAGGAGGAGGTGCTTCTTTTTGCGAGCGGCGAGCACCGCCCAGCGGAGGTGGAGAGCGGAAGGCAGGGGGACGTAGACGGCGTCGACGGCGGGATCGTCGAGGAGAGCCTCGTAGGAGCCGTAGATCTTGGCGTCGGAGGGGAAGCCGTTGGCGGAGGCGAAGCTCTTGGCCTTGGAGAGGGAGCGGCTGGCGACGGCGTAGAGGGAGGTGGAAGGAGCGGAGAGGGAGATCGCGCGAGAGAGCTTGCGAGCGATGCCGGCGCAGCCTAGGATCCCGAAGCGGATCGGAGAAGGCTCTGCCATGGATGGGGATGAAGCTTCTGGTGGAAGTGTTGTAGTTCTTGGTTTTGAGGGAGAGAAGCTGGAATTTGAGTGGTGACTGTTGAAGGACTATGGAAGACTGGAAGGGAATGGAATGAGGACGGCGTTTCTCGAACTTGAAGATCTTCAATTCCCGCAAATCTATTTTTTCCCTAAAAAATACTTTTAAACCTTACTACTACTGTAAAATACTGTTTTGTTTTTTTCGACCAAAAAAAATATTGTTATGTTTTTTACTTTTCACATATTTCAATATACTAATACTACATACCTTGATTTATCAAAAAGTACTTCTTATGTGGTATAGATTACTAGTTACTAGGGGAAATGGAGGAATTAAAATACTCTTACGTATAAAAGAACAAAAGTATGATCAAGTTAGAGCTTGCTACATTTGTTTTTAAAAACTACTGGTTTAATCTGTCGTGTCATATACAACTATTAGATTAAATATATATATCAAAAACTTTTTTTAGATATTTTATAATAAAATATTTGTATGATAAAATTTATATAAGTTTTAATGGTTGTTCATTTTTTCTTTTCAAAATAGTTATATAAAAAGTTTTATAACCCAATTAATATATAGATGATATATTATTAGACTTTGTTTATAAAAACTATTCCCCCCCTGAAAACTACATTCAAATCTTTTAATTAAGTGTAACAAGTTCTTTTTCACGCACATCTTGCTACAAATAAAAACGGCCGAAATACCAGATTGATATTAAAAAACGCTATCTTTGGACATTTGAGTATTAAAAAACATCTTTTGAACATTTTGGTATTAAAAAAGCAAAAATTGGACAATTGGGTATTAACAAACATAGATCATTTTTGTGCTTTTAATTGTTTATGTAACAGCGCAATTCGATGAACTATACTCGTTATCCTTATGGGCCTTATATATGTTCTTGCAAATGAACAATATCAAAGATTTTATTTCTATTATAAGCAACCATATATGTATATATATATATATTATGATGGAATAATCAAATTATGCTTTAAAGCAAATAAAACTCTAATTTGCATGGAAAATTTTATTTCTTAATATTTTATTAAATGTTTAAGCATTCACAATTTTGATATTTGATTTTGTCAAATTAAATTTGAGTATAGATTTATTAATTATAAATAAAAAAACTAGTTTTAATTTGTAATATCATTTTTTAATTAATACACAAGTGTTTCTTACAAGTGAATTTGATTACTTTCATTGAATTATACTAAAATGACAAACTTTTGCTTTTATAATAATCAAATGTTTAAATTTTTATTTTCAAATATCCATTTATCCAAACATGTTTTCTAAATATCGAAATGTTCAAAAATAATATTTTTTTAATACCAATTTGACATTTCGGCTAAATAAAAACTAGTGGAGTACTACATTGGGCTAGTAATTTTTTCAACCCAGGCCAATTCACCGCCACCAAAAATTAGAAAGATGATGTGAAGCACGTACAGTCGTACACGACAAGTTCATTCCATTTTTCTGATAGGTCACGGTCAAAATTAGTAAAAGGGTGAACCGCACCCAAAAGTCAAAAGTAATACTTTTTCCTCTAACGCAACGATTACGGCGGTGGGTACGTCATACACACGTCAAGCCCAACGCATTTTCGAAGGCAACACAGAAGAATTTATTCACACTAGTTATAACCCGGGCTTTCCCCGGGGATTTTCAAATAAAAATTAACATGAATTAATTTATATTTAATATAAATATTATAAATTAAGTACATAATTTATTTGAATCCAATAAGTATTGTGAAACCCACGACATTTAGAATCGGTTAAATAATTAATTTTGGTAGCATGGAACTATAGAAAGTTTATTCAAACCGATCTCATCGATAAGTTTCTTTTTCAAATATTATTATTTAAACTTGTATTCAATCCTAAGTGAAAATGTCCAACTTAATGAACCTACTATGCTAATAGGTTTATTCCCCAAATGAAATAGTCGAACCTTGTATTCAATTCGAACTCAGAATGATCAACATATAAAACTGACCAATAAATATGTTTATTTTCCACATATAATAGTTTAAACTTGTACTCAATCCAAACTCAAATAACCAATCTACTTAACCAACCCAATCAGTAAGTTTATTTTTTATATATAATATCGCAACCTTATACCTAATCTGAAACCAAAATGTCTGACTCATCGGACTAACTTAACTAATAATTTTATTTTTGATACATTGATAATCTTTTATAAAATTATTGATTATAATATTAGCAGGTCGGCCTAAATCTGCAATTATCCGACCCAATTAGAGTTGTCAAAACTTGACTTGACTCAAGGAATCGACCGAGAATTTAAGGGTTAAAACCCGACTCGAAAAATAGTGGGTGATGGAACGGTTGACCCGAATCCGATTGAGTTGAATCCCGAACGTCCCGACACGTCCTGTTGGATTGACCCGATTTTTGTATATATGTAGAATGAATATGTTTTATTTTAATTATTATAATAGATTTAAATATATAAAACATTATTTTATTATTAACTATATATCATTATTTAATCATAATATTATTTTTAATCATCATTAAAAATTCAAGTTCCTTACTTGTTAGGTTGACTTGAACATACACAGTAACCAATTAGGACCCAACCCGACTTGACTTATAACCCGATTGATCCGCACTCAACCCAAACCTGAAATGATCGAATGCGAACCCGTTCGAACCTACCCGTTTCACAACTCTAGACTCAATTAGCTCATAAATTTCAACAACACAAACCTGTACACAAATCGAACATAAAATGACCAACCTACCAAATCGATACAATTAATATTTTTATTCTCAATGAACCTATAATTTTAGAAAATTTTAAGTTATAAAATTATGTCCACATGTATTTGATATAATTGTGAACATTTAGGATTAAAAATTATAAAATAATTTTTGCATTTCAATATTTGCATCACTATCAATTTAATTTAATTAAATTTGTAATTTGTCAATACTTTATTATATTGATAGTAAATATAATGATCGACAATAGATTGTTGAAGG
The DNA here is from genome assembly GCA_934048045.1 of Polygonum aviculare. Taxonomy (NCBI): domain Eukaryota; kingdom Viridiplantae; phylum Streptophyta; class Magnoliopsida; order Caryophyllales; family Polygonaceae; genus Polygonum; species Polygonum aviculare. The sequence continues at coordinate 2,022,674 of OW204032.1, read as the reverse complement.
TATGATATTTAAAATACTTATGTTAAACCAAACACAATTATATTGATATTGTAATGTAAAAAACTTAAATGACTTAAATGATGATAATATCAAATATATTTAATAGAAAAACTAATATCACGTTGATACATTATATTACATGTATCAACGTACTAATTTATCATAAAAAAATAATAAAACAAATTTATCAAGTACTTACGTGAATTTCATCAATTTTCGATCATTATGAACAATGTAGTATAAAATAAAATACCAAATATGAATACGTGCTCTACTTATACGTATGAAGTATGACCAAATTGTAACTACCTATTCAAGCTACATATATGTTAGATATATTCTTTTTCAGCTTGATAATTTTTTGGATTTAGAAAATTAATATTAGGTGAGATCTTCACATATATATCTTATTTTGAAGATTAAGATAGAAACTACCATGTAAATATCTACTTATATAATTTGTTAAATATTAATGGATAGAAAATTACTATAAAAATCACTTATTAAAAATATGGTGAGTGGTTTATAAAACCTAAATGACAAAACTGCCCTTAACTGCTTCAGGTTTAGAAGTATACTAGTAGTAGTGCCCGTGCCCGGGAGGGCACGACTTATATAAAAAAAATTCCTATGTTTCCTCAATTGTTACTATGGAGTAGACCTGTCAAAAGCTGACCCGACCCGTAAACCCGACCCGAAATTTCTGGGTTTCAACCTGAAAATTTGAACCCGAAACCCAGTTTCAACCTGAACCCGTTAAACCCGAAAATTTAGGGTTAGGGTCAGGGTCAAACCCGCTGGGTCAAGAAATCTATAAGGCGGAAAACTTATTTTAGAATACACTCTATTATAATGAAATGACAGATTGACGGGTAATTGTGCACCCAAAGGTTTTAATTATATTAAAATTTATAAAATTTATTTTATAAAATTATGATAAATTTTATTATTAAAATATATAAAAATAATCTTTTGTTATTATATTTTATTATTTAAATAATATTTTATTTAAATTTTGGTGAAAAAATTGATACTCTTGACCCGTTGGGTTGACCCGACCCAGTTTGACTCGTAACCCGATTGACCCGAACCCGAACCCAACCCGAACCCAGAACGACCCGACCCGAACCCGCCCGACCCGACCCGATTGACAGGTCTACTATGGAGTATTGTATAATTATTTTATTTTTAAGCAGTTTGTGCAAATTTAGTTTCAAATAGATAGGTCTAATAAAATAATTTGCATTTTAAAGGAATTAAGAGCCCTTGGTCATTTATCAATAAATTTAATGTTTTATATCTTATAAATTTAATATTTTAATTGGATATATTATATATATACTATTTCAATCAGATATATTATAGCATAGTTAAAAATATAATGTTTGCATAGATAAAAGATTTAGGAAGTTTTTTAAAATACTCAAATTCTTTTTCCAGAGTATTTTAAATGCATAACAATCAATTTTAAACAAAAAAACACAATGTAAGATTTGTTAGTTACTAAATCAATAATTTTTGGTATTTTATCTTTATTATTTTAGACATAGTAAGATGTTGATATAAATAGTTAAATAAATTACAAAATTGATCAAGGCAAAAAAATCGATCAAATTATGCATATGTTAAAGAAATATCCAATTCAAGTATAGGTTGATACGTACATATTTTTTCCACTTTGGATAGAATATTATTCTATGCATAGATTTGGATAGATTTTTTTAAGAAAATAATTTAAATAGAAATCAGAAGATAAGAGAAAATCAAATGTGGCTCTATAATGAAATTTCAACCAATTAAATAAATTGAATTATTTTAATAAAGATGGGTGATGCGGTCCAATGAGGAGGTGACACATGTCGGGCTAAATATTATTTCTAACCTCCGCTTTAGTATATAGTTATGATGATATGGATTGATTAATCAGGGAGTACAACATATTCTAATTTGGTAAAACCCCACTCAAAAGTCAAAACGTGTTCCTATCTTTTACTCCATTTACTTGCAGTTTTTAGGTTTTGTGGCCAACTTGCTGCCTACCTGTGTTCATTTGTTTGTGCTCTTATTTGGAGCTGGATTTAATGATCCAATTAATCAGCCCCACCACCAGTCCACCGCGCATGAGATTTTAGGTATGCATCAAATTGAGCCATAAACTAAAAAGCTACTCCACTATTCAAGTCCAACATTTTATACTCAAAAAATCATATCAATGCATTCCCATTAGTTGCTTTATACTATGAATTGAACGATCCTTAGCATGCTACTGTTTTTATGTGTTCATGTGTTCTCTCCGCCCTTAAAAGAGTGTTTATCTTCTTTTTTTTTGAATAAGATTGTCCGTTTTTTCAATTTTTCAATTATATCATATTTTTCTTATAATATTACTCTTATTTCATCTCATATATTATCCACACTATCAAAATTCTCCCATCAATTTTATCATTTTTGTATAAAATTATCCTTATCTAACCTCATATATTATCGCTTATTATCCAATTTTCTCATTAATTTTTTTTTTTTACTTCTTTCCTCTACAAAATTATAAATTTTTTCTCATTTAATCTTATGTATGACTTCATTTACATCTATTATCCATTTTTTTCCACTTGTTATTAACTTTTTGAGAGTGAGGAGGGAGTAGTAATTATGTAACTATGTAAGTCTATCTAACCTTGTACAAATTGCATGTAAAGCGACCATGACCGTGAAAAACGTGTTCATAGCTTGTGCTGGCCTAGCTACTAATTAATTGCATGATTATAAATAGAGAGCGGCCATAAACTTGCTTTTTTTTAATTTACTGGCTTTCACAAAGCATGGGCCATGAAAATAAATAAGCTCTAGAAAGTGATCATTCATGAATGAGTGGGAATAGTTAATTTGCAACTGCACACCACCACACGAAATTTAAGTGGCAACTTCCAACTGATCTCCACCTACTCTTTACACTACCAAACCCTTCTTAGCTAGCTCACATCAAACGTGTTGAGAGCTAATCACAACTCATCAACTTCTTCTTAGTTAATTAATTCATATGGTACGGTAACGGTAAGTACGTACTACGGAGTATTTACCATGCATGCATCATCTATGCAAACTAATTGAATAACGTCAATAAATGGCATGCCCCATTTTCCCCCCTCAAACTTCACGTTAAGTTTGAAACTTCAACATAAACAAAGAAATCAGCCATACAAGAGTGTTGTCATGCATTCGGACCTTATAATATACGGTGTATGACATTTTTGCTAACTTAAATGCTACCCCTGTTAAGCAAGAAAATTGGCATTTAGTTTTGTGGACCAAAAAAGATATGAGGATATATTATTCCATGGATGCAATCTGTCCATCCCGCCCATCTTATCTTGAATAATCTCAAATTTGTCCATCAGAAACGGTTGCAGATTGATTTTTTTTTCTTTGTAAATGAAAATTGATATTTTACGATTGCTGTATTCGTACAATTTTTTTTTGTAGTGATAAATGTAATTTTTTGCTTAGAAAAATAAAAAGGAAATGACATCAAATGCCTTTATTTAATAATTTGTTTATAAAAGTACCTTAATTATTAACCTGTTACAGTAATATTTTAAAATATTAAAAAAATTAGTATCTAAATGGGTGTTTTTATAAAAGTTTTATTTATTTATGAAGAATATGTACCCTGCAAATTGGCCTCAAATAATTACTACATTTTCCATAAAAATTGAACATATAAAATAACACTCTGTATTATAGTAGTAGCATATTATGATCATCCATCTAAGAAATACAGTCCCGCCATAAATAGTACTGTAATTAGTAAAAAAGGCTAAGCAACAGAAAAACAAAAAACAGAAAATCTACGGATCGCTTTCAAAATCTCAACAACCGAATTAAAGCAACAAAACAAGAGCAGCAGCAGCAACAACAAACCCGAACCCGAACGAGACCCCAACTCCGGCGGCGTTGTTTCCGGAATCGGGCGCGGGCGAATCAGCGGACGCCAAATCGAGAATCCCCTTGGCATCGAGATTGGCGGGACCAAAATCATGCTTATCGGGGCGACCGACTTGCCAGACCTGGTTGATCTTGTCCGTGTTGGGGGGAAGCTGCCACGTGGCGAAGACGGTGAGCGTGTCGTCTCGGGCCGGGGTAGGAGAGGGGAGCCTGGACGGTCTGGGAGTAGGAGCGGAGGGCGTAGGTGGAGACGGAGACGGAGCCGTTGGGGGACTTGAAGGCGAGCAGGGCCTGGGAGCCGGCCATGGAAGGGGAGTCCGGGTTGATGGCCCAGGCGATCCAGCCGGAGGGGGCGGGAGGGGCCGCGGAGAAGGCGATGGAGAGCGTCGAGGATGAGGAGTTGAAGGTGTAGTGGAGGGAGGCTGAGAGGTGCGGGAGGGAGGCGCAGTTTGCGAAGGGCGACGACGTTTTCGGGGTTTTGAAGGTGTTGGGGGAGTTGCAGGTTTGGGCCGAAGCGGCGGTGGAGGTGAGGAGGAGGAGGAGGACGGTGGTTGAAGACGACGCCATTGTTGGAGGATTAGGAATTGAATTGGATTGAATGGTGGTGGGTTTTTTGTTTTGAGGGGTGGGTGACTTGTTGTAGCTAGGTGTTTGAGTGAATATATACAAGCTAAGATCAGATAAGAATGCATGAATTTAGAGAGAGAATGTGAATTTGAATTTGGGCTGGGATTACAATTTTCTTCCACAAAGAAAGGAATTCAATTTCATGTAAAATAGATTAGGCTCATGTCATGTATAATCATGATCTCAAATATTAGATTATTTTTATATATACTATTATTTGGAGTTTATGCACGTTTAATTCATTTATTAATAAAATAAATGCTAAATATATTTAGTACTATTGTTATATTTAATTTGATTTAATTTATTTTTGATCTAAGTTTACTATTTGAATTGTCAAGTACAATATTAGTACTTTACATATAAAAACATAACAATCCTAGAGAATGGAGAGTAAGTACTTTCGTACTATGTATATAAACCATGATTTTGTGCTCAAAATCATTTATTCCATGTTCATAAATATAAAATCTTTTTTATTTTACAAAGGTAATATAATTGATTTGCTTCAATATAGGTATGAATATCTATAATTCTTTAAGGCTCAATACAAATTATGTTTTTTTAATTAAAATGACGATACTATCTTGATAAATTGTATACGTATAAATGTTATTATTATCTTGATAGATTATATAGGTATAGATGTTACTTTGATATTAATATGGAGGAATTATATAAATATATTTGATTTTCTTATAGTTAAATTAATAAGAATATTGGCTGAGTTTCCCCTAAAATACTACATTGCTCAAACAACCAGTTTGTTGGAGTAACATCCATACAAGTTCTATTCTAAAATAGAATGAGTTGTGTTCGATTTTTCTTGAATCCACACACCAGAAAATTAGGTTTATAAAAAGACTTAGAAAAAAGTATACCGGTAAATTTGTAGGGTAAGTTTTAATATATATTTTATACATTTAGCCCCTCTAGGGTAAATTTCTGATTCCGCCAGTGGCGCGCACACTTGTAAAGCAATCTCTTTTTCAATACGAGTCCTCTTTCCCACAAAGTCTATCCTAGCTTGTCTTCAAGCATTCGGAGCAAGCCCTGACTTAGTGTATTGAAGGGGTTCGACTTAGCTAAGGGCCGCATAGGTTAGACAAGAGTCTCAGCACGTGCCATATACACGACAGTTCCTTCGGAGATTGATTTATCTACATTAATTAGCAAGAATACAATCCAAAAGGAATATACCCTATCCTATAATATTGGATGATGGCTATATATAGAGATTTGTGCATGTACCAGCCGATGTATACATACCTGCATCAGTCATACAAAAATTCCTACGGAGATTCAACATTTGGCAATCGTATGGATGATTTTATAAAGACACTGGCATGGAAATCAACCAAATAGAATAGCCAAAAAAAAAGAGACCATAATACTACCATTATTACCAAAAACCTTTTGAGCACGTGCGTTTATGCTATGCTTATAAAGCAGAGTCTGGTGCCGCTTCTAATCCTGTCCCTGTCAGTCTCTCCACGGTGGCTCTAAATTCTGATGGGCTTGTTTGCACCGTTCTTACAGCAACTGGGCGTACTGTTTATACCAAAGTTAGACTCGTTTTAATTGTATGTAAATAGGATAAGGAACGACATATATATGCGCGTGATAATGATCTGCTTCATCATAACCCGATCGAATGTACTAATGAATAAAAAAGTGGGAGATTCTTCTTCATTATGCATGTTATGACCTGAAAAACTAGGCAACTGTGAACGAAAAGGGAAAAGTCCTTGTAGCATAACTAGGATGCAACATTCAGTTCATGCATTAGCTTCTCATGCACTAGCATCTAAGTATCTAACACTAGCACTAATTCCTAGGATGCGTTCATACCTTTGCCTCGGTGTAGCCCTTGCTTCGTGGCATTAAGGTCTTCGAATGTGTCTGCTTTGCTGGTTCTGGAATCTAGTATCACAGAGTTGATGGCACAAGGGTCAGCAAGTGTGTCTGTTTTGATGGTTCTGGAATCCAGTATCACAGAGTTGAGCCTTGGAGTCCTAAGGGATCCTGACGAAAATGATGCCAGTGTAGGACATAAGCTTATTTCCAGTGTTTCCAAGGAGGGAAAGTGCACCTCATAGCTTCCCTTACTGAATGTCTCAAGTTTGGGCAACCTGCAAAGCTCAATCTTCCTTAAGCAAGGGAATAGGGTTATTCCATATTTGACAAGAAGTTGCTCTCCCTCTTCTTGCACCTCCTCCCGGGAAATGATTGTTTCTAGACTCTCACAGTCTTCTACCTTCATACTTTCGAGTAGTGGTAACAAGTTGCCTCCAACAAGCATGGAAGTTGATACCAGAGAAGTCCAAACCTTGAGGCCTCCAATGACAAGGGAACGGATTTTTATTAGCTCGTTCCAAGGGATCCTCCTCAGTCTTCCCAAGCTGACAAACTCCAACTTTTTCAAACAAAAGAGCGGTTTATGGACGTTATCATCTGATTTCTCATCCTCAAAAAGCTCTTCCATGGAGTTGCATTCTGATAATCTGAGTACTTCTAACTCACATGACATTACAAGCGGCAAAGAAGGAATACATGTTGGCTGAACTGAGAATAGCACATTGAAGCATTCAACTTTGTGAAGATCCAATAACCTCAATGTTTTTGAGCTGATATTGGGCAAGGATTTCAGATTTCGCAATTCTCTCAAAGTTAGTCTTTGCAGATTTGGGAATGTTGTCGTGTCTCCATGTTTTTTGATCAATTCGGTGTCCATACACGATACTTGTAGATCCTCCAAGGATGCAAAATCAATCTGCTTAATTCTTATAGGATATGGGTGAGATTGATGACATATAATGTGAGAAAATAATTCATTATTGGAAGTGATAAAGATTAATGTGAAAGGAAAATATAAGAGATCAAGAATTATATGTCCACATCTTGTGCGCATGTATGGAAATATATTTCTTCTCCAAGAATATAGATATGGTTGCACAAATTAAGGAGTGACTAAAGATTAGATTGAAAAATGCAGACACATGAAAAGATTACCTTCCCATCAAAGAGTGGTGTGCCTTGTGTATCAAGTGTTGAAGTATTCTGGAGGGTGAACGCCTTCATAACCATTAGATTATGTAGAACCAACTCTCTCAACAAAGGGAGTTTAAGCTCAAGGGATCCTTGGTAGAAGAATTGTAGTCTATCCAAATGCTTGAGGCTAAGTGTTTGTAATTTGGGGAAAGATATCATACTTGTAGTAGGACTGACATCATTTTCAGCATCAGTACTTGTGATAACTTCCCTCAAATTATGACAGTCATCAACTTCTAGCTTCTCCAGCTGTGACAGAGAATTGCAAATCTTGGAAGGGAACAAGCTTTTTAATTTACCACAAGCATGAACCCTTAGATATGTCAAATTTCCAAAGCTAGAGCTTTTGCCGTATGTTGGACTCTGTAAGGGTAGCATTATTTCAGCACCACCTTGTTCAGATTGTGAGAAGCCACATAGCTCCTCAATTTCTTCAAGGTTCTCCATATGCATTTCCTTTAGGAAAGGAAGCTTGATCTACCAAAAATGAATTGCATATTGGATTAGACACCGATATATGCACCTGGAGAACGAAAAATGCTCTTACAGGATTTTTTTTAAAAAAAACCTATTATGTATGCAAGCTACCTTTTTACCAAATAGAACCCGGCGACAAGGTCTTCCAAGTTCATTTCTTGTGATTGAATCCTCTGACAAATCATCTAAGGCTAGTAGACTTGTCAAGCCCTTGAGCTCCAATCTCTCCATACACCGCAACTCAACACTAGAACTGACGTTGGTATCAGAAGTTGCAAATACCCAAAGCAACCTCGAACAACCACTCACTTCCATAATCCTCATTTTATGAGCAAGCTCAAGAGGTAACACAAATGGACTTAGTTGAGGTAAATCCGTTAGTCTGAGCTCCTGTAGTTTCGGGAAAAAACTGAAGCAAGGTTGCCAAGAACACAGACAGAGACTGGTAAGGCTGAACAGTTGCTTGAGAGTCAGGATTTCTAATTCTGGAAACACGTCTCTTTGAACCAGGGTATCTAAAATGCACTTCATTTCGCCACAGCTCTCGATGTGCATTTTTGCTTGAGACTGGTAAGGAGCCTCTCAAGAAATGAGAATGCTCAGATGGATGTGTGGCCTCACGAGGTTGGATAAGATTAGGAACGAGGAGATCAGAAGCAGGCTGGGAGTGACTAGCATAGAAGACAAGCTCCGAGAAGCGAGACTCCGTTGGTTTGGTCATGTGCTGAGGCGTAGTCCGGATGCTACAGTTAGAAGGTGTGAGCGTTTGGAGTTAGGGGAGTACATGAGAGCTAGAGGTCGCCCGAAGAAGCGTTTGATGGACAACATAAGGCAAGACATCGGCTTATTAGGTATTTCTATCGAGTTGACGCAGTGCAGAGAGCGTTGGAGGGAGAAGATCTCGATTTTGGACAACTAGTTCGTTTGTTGGTGGAACTTTGCGTAGTTGCTGCGTGGTTTTGGTCAAATGTTCTTCTTTTTCTTTATTTTAGTTTTAGCTTTAGTGGAGCTTGCGTTGTTGTGTTCAGTTTGTTCGGTTTAGTTTGTTGAGTGTTTTCTCTTGGGTTGTTCTGGGCGCATTCCATCTAGGTGTGGAATGCCCCTATCCTGACCCCCCAGATCCTGCTTATGCGGGTTCCCCATGGGTAAATGTTGTTGTTGTTTCTAATAACTTAACTTTTATCTCTCATAATTAAACAATTATTTTTTTCATGTTATTTTAATTAATCTTATTACATTTTTTATTATCAATTTATGTAAAAGATATTTTTTCACCTTTGTAAGATAATTTTTCACTTTTTTCATGTTATTTCACTTTTGATATGTATTTATTTTAATTAATTTTTTTCGTCAACAAAAAAATAACATTTGCATATGCTTAAATTTTTATTATATATTTTCACTTATTAATATCCTATTTATAATAAAAATAATTTTTAAATGTGAAGCGTGAGTCATTGTCGTGTATGACACGACGGGTACAACTAGTTGTCTTTTAATTCGGGTCGATTTGGGCCCAATCGGGCTTTTGACCGCTCTAGTGATAACGCATGTGGATACGCGTTGGCCGCCCAATAAAAAATTAACTATATAAGAGGGCGCTTATTGATCTTTTTGACAAAGCTGAAATTATCTGGAGAAAACGCGTTAGGGTTTCGGCGCTCTTCTCTATCTTCTTTATCGCTAATCAATTCCTCTCCTCTCCTGCTAGTTCCCTCTTCCGTGATCAATCGTTCCCTCGGCTGGTAAGACAATTCTTTGCCTGTTGGGAGTTGGGAGTTGTGAGCGAGAGCGGCGACGGTGGGGAAAAATTGTTCCTTTGTAGATTCTCAGGATTACGATCAATTGCGTGATAGCCTATTTGATTATTCAATCTTTGTTAGGGTTGGATCTGTGTCCTACTCTTTGTTTCCGATCCAATTGCAGAGTTTTGTGTTAAAATTGTACTTTTGAAATTGAGTTAGGGTTTGCTTGTTTTGGCTTTCTAGGTTGTATTAGTACTTCCGTTTTTGTTGGTTCTTGATTGTTGAGAATTTCTCCTTGTGGTTGTGTTGCCCTTTTTCAATCGATCTAATGGCAGCGAGAGGGGCTGTTGTCTCAAGGAATGGAGTCGCTGTTTCTTCTCCAAAACGGGGGTTGGATCAAACTATCAATGTGTCTTCCACCCAGAAGAGGAAGAGGTTTTCCCCAATTGTGTGGGATAGGGAGGATTATGAATCTGGCAATTTGTCTGGTGGGGTTGGGAAGGTTACTGATCTCTTGAACCAGCCATGTGGCAAAGTCAATTGTGAGGTGACTTCTTCTCCTACTGGTATGAGCTCTTCATTGACTTACCAGGATTGTGCAAGCGGTGACCAGGAACCAGGGCAATTGGATGTAGAGGACTTCAGCCATGCACCCAATATTATGAATTCACGCTGGGCGTCTGATGATGATGAGGGTCAGGACGAAGATCTGCAAGTTGTTGAGCGCCAAAAGCTGAAGTCCGTTGGCACACCTGAGTCTGAATCTAGGAGTGGTAACATTCGTGTTGCTTCATCTGGTTCAGGGGGTGAGGTGGTTCAGGATGACCTTTTGGAGGCCATGGATGTGGATGATAGGAGGTCCCCAAATGAAATAGAAATTGATGATGATGATATCTCAGCTGAAAAACCAAGTGAGAATATGTTCCCAGAGTGCAGAAGCGTCTATGACTTTGAGAGACTTGGCAAAATAAGCGAGGGAACTTATGGTGTTGTGTTTAAAGCAAGAGACAAAAAAACAGGGGATGTGGTGGCCCTGAAGAAGTTGAAAATGGGCAAGGAAAGGGAGGGGTTCCCTTTGTATTATCTCAGAGAAATCAACATTATGCGGTCCTTTAATCACCCTTCTGTATTGGGCGTTAAGGAAGTAGTAGTTGATGAGAGTGATCATGGTTTTGGTAATGTTTATATGGTAATGGAGTACATAGAACATGATCTCAAAGCCTTGGTGGATTCCAGAAAGCAACCTTTTAGTCAAAGTGAAATTAAGTGCTTAATGCTGCAGCTTTTGGAAGGTGTTGAATATCTTCATGATAACTGGGTTCTTCATAGGGATTTGAAGACATCTAACCTTCTGTTCAGTAATCAGGGTGACCTTAAAATATGTGACATGGGAATGGCAAGACAATATAGTATCCCACCGAAGCCATATACTGCATTGGTCGTTACTCTTTGGTACAGGTTAGTTGCAATTTGAAAATAATGCCCATCACTTCTTTTTATATGGCTGTTATATTTTTGCGTATGTAAAACTCGTCTTAGGGTCCTTGTTTTCTGCTGATGTTTGTGTGCAGGGCACCTGAACTTCTACTTGGAGCCACAGAGTATTCAACTGCTGTTGACATGTGGTCAGTAGGCTGTATAATGGCTGAACTCTTGACTGGAAAGCCGATGTTTGATGGAAGAACTGAGGCTAGTCAACTTGACAAGGTAACTCAATTGATTGCCTACTGATTGATGAATTTGGTCATTTTTTGGTCACAGTTGACTCAGTTTCTGTGTTAATTTGTTGCAGATCTTTAGAACTCTTGGCACACCAACTGAGAACATTTGGCCTGGTTATTCAAATTTACCTGGAGCTAAAGTGAACTTTGTACATCAACCGTAAGTATATTATAAGGCTACTGTGCTTCTTCATCTGGTTTTTTGTGCAGCTATTCTTCATAGATTTTTTCCTTCTGTATTTGTTGATAATTGTGTTTCATTCTCTTGATTTTTATTGATGCAGGTATAATATGTTACAAAAGAAGTTCCCTCGTGCCTCATTTACAGGCTCTCCTGTGCTTTCTGATTTGGGTCTTGATTTACTAAGCAACTTGTTAACGTATGATCCAGAGAAGGTACTTGTTTTTCTATGTACTTTAATTTCTCAGCATAGCTGCATACATGTGTATATCTGTTAATCATTTATAATCTTATGTTGTGCAGCGCATTTCAGCCAAAGATGCACTTGAACATGCATGGTTTAGGGAGGTTCCCCTTGCTAGCTCAAAAGAATTTATGCCTACCTTTCCCGCTCAAACATCCAGATGACGAATTGGCAGGGCAACTTTTGAGAAGAAGCATTATCTGTCTGTATGAAATGATGGAAGGGTTTGGATGCAGAACTTGTAGACTGGTGTTGGCCAGATGATTGGTTGGCTTTGATCATTTAAAAAACGTTCTATAATCATACCTTTCACATAATCTTGTTAATGGGTTCATCATTTTCTTTCACAATGAAAAACAATTGTGATATAGGGTGCTTATACAACTGACAGCGGCTGCTTGAACAACTAATGGCTGGATTTAAGTATACGGGATGAGGTGCTTGTGCTCAATCGTGAAGTAATATCATCGGTCTACAGATGGGTCTATCAGTTTTGGCTGACCTAGCACCTGCATAAGTATGCAAGGTGTGGCTTTTTTTTTTTCTGGTTATGAACTCCCTTTCATTTGTTCTGGAGTGTTCCAAGATAGATTTTTTTATATAAAGAGATACTCTGTCAATACTGTGCTTAATTTGTATCACTTGCTCATCCTGAAATATATTGTAGACCTTGATGTATGATGTATCTCGCTTCATAATTTAGTTTTGAGTTTATGATAGTTAATATGTGCATTTATTTGCAAGATTGCGGCTACTCAAAAAAGGCATAGTGGAAGGGTTTTGTCGTATTCCCTGGCATAAGGGCGGATCTTTCAGGTATTTGCTGATTTGATATATGCCTGTCATCCTATTGTTTGGGGCATTTAAATTAGATCGTTTAGGGTGATATAAACCTCTTTTATCTCTCTGCTCGTTTAGTTTAGTTTTGGTGGAGTTACTATGGGTTGTGGTTGTGAGGGTATAAGGTTAATCTAGCCTCCTTTTAAATCCTATTATTTTCAGTATTTTTTTAAGGTTAAATTCTCTGTGGAAGCCTGAGAGGGTTCAACTCTACACATTCGCAATAGGGAGTTGTCTTATTCCTCAATTTTTGCTGAGGAAGATTTTTTTGCTTTGACGTTGATTGTAAATTAGTAACCTGCAAGGGAATGATAAATTACGTGAAGTTCATATAACTTGATATTTTGGCTAAAGGAGCTCACCTAGCTGTGTACTTTGTAGTAGTGTAGATGTGTCTCATTTTGTATTTGTTAGTTGTTGGGGGTGCTGTCTTCTCCTTTGTTGTTTTATGGTCCCAATTCCGCTTGCTAGTTTTTATCTTTGTACTCCCATGCATCTACAAGTTTGTTTACATGTGCTGGTTTTGCTCTTAGCTCGCTCAAAGATATAATCTGCTGGTCTTTTTTGTCTGAGGAACTTCTGTTTTGTGTGCTGGTAACGTGGACTTCTCCTTCTCTTGTTATTTGCTATTTGATTTATCCCTTGGAAATCCAAGGCACTGAACTATGTTTTGGTGGATGTTCTGGAAAACAATATGTAATGAGCTCGCACCTCGTGGAAGCTGATCAAGGGGGCTTGTGAATAGGCTGGCTGGGCAGAGCAATGTTTTCTGCAACTGCCTTACACCACAGGTTCTTACAGGTTATGTGATTTTTAAATAATTAACAGGTTACTTGCTCCCTGATCTAAAGTGCATCCGTTCGCTTGTGGTTGATAGATATTGAGGGTTTCTTTTGGTTCTGTAGGGTCTCGTTTGTGTATATGGTTACGAATCTGATGTTAGTTTGGTTGGGGAACCATAGCTACGGTCATGATTCAAAATTACATGATCCAATCTTGTTCTAATGATGTCAGTAAGTATTCTTCATGCTATGTGAAGTTGCTTTTGTGATTGTGTAAACGTGTTGGTTTCTGGATTTCAGCGGGTTCGTCGTCATGCATTATGTGCTAGATCGAACCATGGTGATTTTCTTTGGTGAACATTTATATTTCAAAATACATGGTATGCCTGGTTTCTTCCTATTTCGTTTATAGCTGAGTTAAGTCCTCCTTGCTGAATTTTTTGCGATCGAGATGTTTTTATGTCTTGAGAGTGCCTGGCCTATAGGCTGGATGCTTGATGGAAACTGGTGCAAAGTTCATATTTGCTTGCTTTGTAGAGGTGGAATCATCGGTGAAGTTGGGAATCGATAACCAGAAAATCTCGTATTGTCTGCAAAACATGTTGCATGGAAGTAATCCCAAGTGACCAAACCGGTAGATGAGAAGCACTCGAATTTTCCTTTTTTTCCAAAAAAAAAAAAACGCTTATGTAAACTTAAGGGGGAGTTTTCAAGATTTATTAATTACAGTATCCCCCAGTGGTATAGCTATCTTATTAGAACTAAAATCGATTTAAAGCTGCTCAAGAAAATGAGCTTGATCATCTAACATTTTTTCAAGTGGTCCAGTCACATTCCCTTGTCAACCATTTGTGTTAAGTAAAATATGCTTTGCATGGATTAGATGCTTGAAGGGCCTTCAAAAAACACTGAAATTATAAGTGAACAGATTTTTAAAGTTGGACGTCGGTTTAAGATGGTACCGGAATAAGATTGATTTTTGTGGAATGAAATTTTTCCTCGGTCTGGTTTCGGTTCTCGTCTTGGCCTGATTCTATGCTACCTATGTACTACCCGTCCTAAATTATTTATCTATAAAGTACGATTTGTATGATAATTAATAAAAAAAATTGATCATTTCATCCGATCTCGATTGGACATCCATAAAGTATGGTTTACACGATAATTAAATATTATATATTTAATTAGAATGCCCCCGCCCTTCTTTTGGTTAGTGTTGGAGGGAGAAGATCAGTGTAGTAGACAGCTAGTCAGCTTGCTGGTGGAGCCAAGTGGAGTCGGCCGTTCTTTTGTTGGCCGTCAGTCTCTCGCTTATGTATAGCATTTTTATAGCCTAGTCTTTCTTTTCTTGTTTAGTTTTCTTTCTTCTTTCTTCTAGTCTTTTTAGTAGTTTTGGTTAGTGTTGGTTTCTAAACTCTTTGTAGTAGGTTGTTGAGTAGGCCGGTCTTTGTCTTTTGGGTCGTTTTTGGGCGCATTTCATCTAGGTTTGGAATGCCCCCGCCCTGACCCCCCAGATCCTGCTTTTGCGGGAGGCACTGGGTATATGTTGTTGATGTTGTTGTAATTAGAAATTACCTTTTATAGCACCAACACCTAATGGTGTGTAATATGTATTTAATATTTAAGAAACTAGATTATTGGTCATACCCTGTACGGGACACGATCAATAATAATTTGTTTACGTACTATTCAATTAATAAAGGAATGTGTAATAATATTATTAGTAATTTGATATTGCTATCATACTTTTTATCCGAAATCGTTACAATATTTTGTTAATCCAAAACTATGATTTGATATTAAGAATATATTTATATTTATATTTCATATAATATGACTTAAATAAAAAAGTATATATTTAATGCTATCATAATATTTCAAAATATATTTGATTAATTAAAAAAATCATATGTGATACGATACGAAACCTCAATTGAAATATTTCATTATCATATATATTTTTATAACTAATAAGATTTATATATGATGCTAGAAATCAAACATTAAGTTTATAACTTATTAAAATAAATCTTATAGAAAAATAGAATTGTATCAGTAATAATATTTTTGAAATAAAATGAATATTTTAATAGATTTTATTAAAATTATAGTTAATTTCATAATAGTAGAGTTATAGATAAATATAATTTGTAAATGAATATTATAACACAAATTTAGTTTATATATTCTTAAGATATATTTCAAATATATTTTTAGATATATGTAGCTTAAATTATAAATTTATGGGATATAAAATATTGACAAAGAAATATGACCAATGTATATGATTATAAAAACAAAAATTCAGAGTGACAAATAAGTTTAACAAATTAACTATAGATAAAATTTGGATAGTTTATAAATAACAACATTTACCCAGGTAGTCCCGCAGCCTCGGGATCTGGGGGGTCAGGATGGGGGCAAACCAGACCTGGATGGAATGCGCCCAATACAACCCAAGAACAACACACTAGACCATAACTACAAACTATGCGAAAACTAAAGGAAACTAAACTAAGAATACAAGAAACTAAACTAAGTTAAACTAAAGGAAACTCAAACTAACTCTATCAAAAAACAAGCTCCTTGCTCTACCCCCTCGCGCTCCAGAATACTCACTTCAACACCCAGACGGCTAGCCATCCAAAACCTTGATTCTCTCCCTCCAACTCTCCCTGTTCTGAGCCAACTCCACTGAAATTCCTACGAAGCTGATATCCTGCTTGATGCTGTCCAACCATCGTTTCTTCGGCCGGCCCCTACCTCGCCTGAACGCTCCTAACTCCAGCCGCTCACACCTCCTGACTATAGCGTCCGGACTCCGCCTCTGAACATGACCAAACCATCGGAGCCTCGTTTCTCGAAGTTTGTCTCCTATACTAGCCACCCCCAGCTTGCTTCTGATCTCCTCATTCCGAATCCTGTCCATCCTCGTGTGCCCACACATCCATCTGAGCATCCTCATCTCTGCGACTGCGAGCTTCTGCTCCTGCGCCTTCGTCATCGGCCAACATTCAGCCCCATACAGGATCGCTGGCCTTATCACAGACCTGTAGAACTTTCCCTTAAGCTTAAGCGGTACCTTCTTATCGCATAAAACTCCTAAAGCTGCCCTCCATTTCCGCCAACCTCTCTGAATACGAGACCTCACATCTTCCTCAATACTCCCATCGCTCTGCAAAACTGAACCCAGATACCTGAAGTTATCGCTCCTCGTAATGGCCACATTCCCCAACCGCACCTCACTCCTAGAGTCGATCTCTTGCCCAAAACTGAACTCCACGTACTCTGTCTTTGACCTACTCAACTTAAATCCCTTAGATTCCAACCTTTCCCTCCACACTTCCAGTCTGTCATTTACTTTAGCTCTAGAGTCCCCCATTAGGGCAATGTCATCTGCGAACAGCATACACCTCAGAACCTCTCCCTGGATGTCCCTCGTCAACTCGTCCAGCACAACTGTGAAAAGAAACGGACTTAAGGCCGAACCTTGATGAAGACCCATACTCACCTCGAAATACTCTATATCCCCTCCTTGCGTGCAAACACTCGTCCTCGACCCCTCATACATATCACGAATGATTCTGATAAACGAGCTTGACACTTCCTTGGCTTCCAGGCATTCCCAAATCAACTCTCTGGGGACCCTATCATAGGCCTTCTCCAGATCTATGAACACCATATGAAGGTTCTTCTTCCTCTCCCTATGCGCTTCTGTCAACCTTCTTAACAAGTGAATAGCCTCTATTGACGACCTTCCTGGCATAAACCCAAACTGGTTCTCTGACACTTGCACTCTACTCCTCAGTCTCAACTCGATAGTCTTCTCCCACACTTTCATTGTATGGCTTAGTAATTTTATACCCCGATAATTACTACACTGTTGAATATCACCTTTGTTCTTGTATAAGGGAATTAGCTTACTGAGCCTCCACTCTTCTGGCATCTTCGCCGTCGTGAAGATAACGTTGAAAAGAGCCGCTAGCCACTCTAAGCCTCTGACACCCAAGCACTTCCAAATCTCAACCGGGATTTCATCTGGCCCTACTGCCCTTTTACTGCCCATTCTGCGGATAAGCTCACTAATCTCTGACCTAGAAAATCTCCTGAATGAACTACTAGCCTGGCCCCCTGTACGCTGGGGGCCACTCCTTTAAGGACTCCCCACCGACTCGCAACCCTCATTTAGAAGGCCGGAAAAGTACCTCTCCCACCGATGCCTGATTTCCTGATCCTCCACTAGCACAATCCCATTCTCCTCTTTAATACATCGAACCTTACCCAAATCCGAACTCATCCTGTCCCTTTCCCTCGCAAGCCTAAACAAAACCCGCTCTCCTCCCTTCTCATCGAGTGCTCTGTAAAGGCTTTCATACGCTTTCTCCTTTGCAATCGCCACTGCCTTCTTTGCCTCCTTCTTTGCTAATTTGTACTCTTCTGCCCTCAACTCTCTGTCCTGATCATTGCTCCTCAACCAAGCTTTGAAAGCAAGCTGCTTGCTCCTCACCTTTCCCTGCACCTCTTCATCCCACCAAGCAACCGACCTCTTGTGACCACATCTGCCTCTCGACAAGCCCAGCACCCCACATGCTGCTCTGCGAATACACTCTGCCATCTTACCCCACATCTCGTCTGCATCTCTCCTCTCAAGCCAAGCCCCTTTAGGATATTATTTTGATAGATATAGATATTATTCTGATATATCAATATATAGTAAATAGATAGATACATATGAGAGGATGAATCTAGATTGTATAGATAGATAAATTTTGGACAGTTTATAAATATAGGATATTATTTTGATAGATTGTGTATATAGATATTACTCTGATATATCAATAAATGGTAATTATATATATATGAGAATTTTTTATTTGTAAAATTAATAAGGATAGATAATTGATTTATAATTAATTTATTAACGTGGAGGCTCGAAATTCCTCGGCTTTATATATAATACTAGTATTAGTCCTCGTGCCTTGAAGGCATGATTTCGATTTAACTAAAATCTTAGTTTAAATTTTATACAGTTATTCAAAAGAATAGTTTGATACAAAATCTTGTATTAATTTTATTTAATTTGCTTCTTCCGGGATTTATAATATTGATAAATTATTTGTGCTATAATATATTATTTTAATTAAAAAAAATTTGTAAGATTGTAATTATTGGATAAGGATTGAATACTTGTTTTTATCAATAAGTTTCCTTATTTTATAATTATTATTTTTATTTTATATTTATTTTATAATTAAAATATTTTAACAAAGATAGGTGATGCGGTACAATTAAACAATTTTGGATAGCTTTTTTAAAGATTTCGATAGATAAGCTTAATTTAAAAGAATATAATATATTTTGAAATTTTAGAATTGGAGTACGTTTGGTTTGGATACAAATCTTAATTTTGCAAGTCTATCTATTGGTGCAATTTTATCGGATATTCAGATCAAGATTTTCAAGTTTTTAGTAGATAAGAAAAGTTATGTGTAAAATTTGAAGTTTATTTTTATAGAAAAAAAATTAAAATGGAAATTAGTAGAGAAGAAAAGTTCTAATGTGGGGTCTATGATGAAATTTTAACCAATTACACACAAATTAAATTGTTTTAATAACGATGATTGATGTGGTCCAATAAAAAGTTGACACGTATTATTTATAACCTCCGCTTTAGTATATATAACTATGATAGATTATTAAAACCATTAGTAATAGTATACATGACATCTATCTTCGTCTTTTTCGAATTTCACAAAATATCATACATTTTGGGGATCATTAAGTATTCATATATAACAAGATTATATGTATTCGCCCTCATTTTTTTTATATGATGACAAAAATCATAGTTCGTGCATAAATTGATTTTCAAAAATTATAAATCTCTTCTTCAAATGATTATAAAATTCAAAAACAATCAAATTTAAGCCTTTTTTTAATCATAGAACATTGTTTATGCAAATCTATTTATATATCCAAGGTTGTCAGGATCGAGATCCTTGGATCGGATCGGAAGGGGATAGCAGGATCGGATCGTAGAATCGGATCGTAAGGATCGTAAGATCCTACATTATAACTAAAAAATATACGATAACCTAATATATTGTAAATTTTCTTATATATAAAGTCTGAAATTTTATAAACATTATTAATTTGATGAGTAAAAATATTTTAGGATGAATTGGGTTAATAATTTAATGGATAAGAGACATAAACGTTGATCATAGTAATAATATATAAATATAATAGTGATTGTTTGGGATGACAAGAATTGTTTGTAGGATCGTTAGAATCGTCGTAGAATCGTTAGAGTCGTGTGTAAAATCAAAATCCAATTAGAATTTTATATTAAATCATTTAAGATCCTAGTTTACTAAGATCCTACTTAGGATCGTGGATCGATTTATGACTTTTGAGTCGTAAAGTAGTTGGAATCGTAGGATCGAGTCGGGATTCTGATAACCTTGTATATATCTACTATGGGTCCGGATCCGGTAGGAATGATTATTATGGTAGGAAATAGGAATGAATCACAACCGTTGATCACGCAGAGGAAAACAGCCCAGATTTGGCACGGCCGAATAATACGCGTATTATTCGCATATTATTCGCGTATAATACACGTATTATACGCGTATAATACGCGTTTTTTTCCCTGCGTCCGTTTTCTTCCATTTTTTCCGTTTTCTTCCGTTTTTTTCACTTTTTTCCGTTTTCTTTCGTTTTTCTCCGTTTTTTTTCGTTTTTCTTCGCTTTTTTTTCGTTTTTTTTCGTTTTTTTGTTTTTTTCCCGCGTTTCTTTCGTTTTTTTCTTTTTTTTTTCATTTTGTTCATTTTTTTCCCCCGCGTTTCTTTCGTTTTTTTGTGCAACTCAATGGTCAAATTTGTACAACTCATTGGTCAACTTTGTGCAACTCTATGGTCAATTTGTTCATTCATATTTGTTCAAATCTATTACCAATGTGTTGAATTTATTTGTGCAACTCAATGGTCACGTTTGTGCAACTCTATGGTCAATTTGTTCAACTCTATTGTCAATGTGTTGCATTCTATTTGTGCAAATCAATGGGCACGTTTGTGCAACTCAATGGTCACGTTTGTGCAACTCTATGGTCAATTTGTTCAACTCTATTGTCAATGTGTTGAATTCTATTTGTGCAACTCAATGGTCACGTTTGTACAACTCAATGGTCACGTTTGTGCAACTCAATACTATGACCACTCATTTCGAAGGTCTCGACGGGAACTACAGTGCCTTTTCGCTACACAGACCTACAGAATGAGCCATGACGAGCCCGGATGCATGGAAAGCTCCAAAACGGGACCTAACTACGCGGTTTTGGACACTCAAACGCGGTTTTGAAGGCTTAAACGGCTTTTTTTGCGAGAAAACCCAGCACACAGGCCCTACGGTCCTGCCTATAGCCCCGTCTCGAAGAGACCTTCGAAACGACATAAAATACGCCCCGATCCGATAACCGAGCGCAAAGTTACGCCCATTTTCTCGCCGGACTCCCCGACGCCTGTCTGCTTCTCCCGGGATTCTGGGCGCATGCCGGGCCGGAAAACGCCAACCCAAGACTCCACCTCGTGGCTTACGTTGAGTCCTTCGATACGACTGCTCACACGCCTCGAACGGATCACCGAGCCAGAAGTTATTGCATTTCACTTCCAATTTGGCAGTAACACACATAGCTAAATCGGAACAGCTTTACACTACTAAAGTGAACTAGATCGTGGATTGTGCAATCACGATCGAGGATTGTGCAATCAAGATCGTCGATTGTGCAATCACAATCGTCGATTGTGCAATCACAATCGTCGATTGTGCAATCTCTAAGAAACCTTCTTATATGAGTCTTTCCTATTTGTGCAACTCAATAGTCAAATTTGTGCAACTCAATGGTCATATTTGTGCAACTCTGTGGTCAATTTGTTCATTCATATTTGTTCAACTCTATTGCCAATGTGTTGAATTCTATGGTCAATTTGTTCATCAATATTTGTGCAACTCAATGGTTAAATTTGTGCAACCCAATGGTTAAATTTGTGCAACTCAATGGTCAAATTTGTGCAACTCAATGGTCAAATTTGTGCAACTCAATGGTCAATTTGTTCATTCATATTTGTTCAATTCTATCGCCAATGTGTTGAATTCTATGGTCAATTTGTTCGTCAATATTTGTGCAACTCAATGGTCAAATTTGTGCAACTCAATGGTCAAATTTGTGCAACTCAATGGTCAAGTTTGTGCAACTCAATTGTCAAATTTGTGCAACTCAATGGTCAAATTTAGGCAACTCAATGGTCAAATTTGTGCAACTCAATGGTCAAATTTGTGCAACTCAATGGTCAAGTTTGTGCAACTCAATGGTCAATTTGTTTGCGTGGAGCAAAAATGGTCCAGTTTGTGCAACTCAATGTTCAATACGAAAATTGAACAATAAGCTCTAACTAAGAGAGAAAGGGAGTAGTATATGCACACGATTCCAGTACTCTAACTAAGATTAATCTCAGTGGTTCAGTAATCAGTCTGTCCTTAAGCATTAAAACCAAACATTGTGTAGAGAAACATCTTTTTTAATCCTTTGAAGTCCTTATCATTCCATAAGACTGTAGCACATACATTCAAATGCAAGTCAAGCCATTCCAGCACTCTAAATTGATGTTAACAGCAAGGCAGCCATTCCAGACAATGTGCATTCTATCATAAGCCTAATTGATGCCAATCCAAAGAACTAAATACGAAATCGAACAGTAAACTCTTAACCAGGTTAAGAAATAGAGTCGTATGTACATACGATTTAATCTTTTCAGGCAACCGCGTTTTGGTCAAGAACTCCGTGAACGGCGACTCCAAATCCTCTTGTTCAATCGCACTGCCAGCGGAATCAATATGCTGAATCGCAAGCTTGAAGAAGCGCATCAATTGCGTCTTCTCAGTGAGCCCCAAGCTCCGGTCCTTGAAAATCTCGGCGCGCGATCCCGGAACCCTAGACAAACCGCCATGGCCGTCATAGACGAAGCTCGCATCGACGCTCTTGAAGTCCAAGTACTCGCTGATCCCGGACTTCACCATCAGATCCACGCTCGAGTCGGCGCAGAACAGAACCCTAGGGCATGAAACGTCCAGGCTGAATTTCCCGGAGAGTTCTAGGTCAGGCGTAATGGCGTAGACCTCCGGATCGGAGATTAGCGGCGACGGCCGAATCGAGTCTGCCTTCGACGTCCTCCTCCATTCTCTGCCTCAGTTTCGTCTTTCTCTGTCTTGAAGTTGAGAATGGCGAACGCGAACGCGGAGGAGCTCCTTCTCCGGATCCGGAGGCGGAGAATCGCGATCCGAAATCGCCGGATTCGGACGACTGAGTTGGAGACGAGGAGGAGGAAGAGGAGAATGGCAGATCCCTGAGCGAGAGGAAGATGAGAATGTCGGAGAACGAGAAAAGCAGGAGAGAGAGAAAGAGATATGGGTATTGTTTTTATTTAATGAGCGTTATTTTTTCTGGGAAGGCTGCGTGTATATTAGCCGTAGGATGAAGGAGAATTGAATGGCCAAGATCTATTCCTATTTCCTACCGTAAGAGTCCTTCCTACATGACTCTTTCTCATCTACTATAATCTATAATGCTATATAGAAAGAAATTTTTCTTTCTATAAAGAAAGAAAATCTTGAAAGCTATATTGATCTAAGAATTCAGCATATGTAATCTCATCACGAATAGGCCGATAAAAGTTATCGACCATAACTTGGACTGAAAAATCAATTCAATTCTCTAACTTTTCCTAGAAAAATATGTGTATTCGAGTAGGGAATTCGAGCATCAGATGGAAATCGATCATCAAATCCGGGAACTCGAGCATCTGGGGGAAATTGAGACCTAGAAGCTCAGTTTTCTCTCAACTCTCCTTCGACGTAATTGACTAGCGAATCGTTAGGGTTTGGGACGGATGTGCTCGTTTGAATGCTGTTTTGGGCCGGATTTTGAGGCGTTGATTCCAAATCTTTTTGTTTAGTTTCGCTATCATTTATTTGTTGGGCGTGATTCTTGGTTCGGGTGTTTCGATTATGGTAAAATTTGGGTTTTTTCCTACGATTGTGCCTCGAAATTTCATAGGTCGGACAAACGGCTTGCTGATATTAGGGTTTTTAAAGATTCCTATTTTGATGGGTGATTGTCGGATGTTTTTAACTAATGTTGGTATTTAGGGTTTAGGATTTCCCTGATTCGCTCAATCGGATGATATTGCTCAATTTAATTTTCTGTTAGGATACTTGCAATCAAGTTGTTTGTTTAATAAACTATTGATCTTAAATGAGTCTGTTTCTTTGTTTGCTTTACATAATGTTATCATTGTCATCTTTGTCAAGAAAGTGAAAGAGAAAAAGAAAACAATTTTAGTATGGAAGGCTATTAGATGAGTAATACTATATGAAATATGTCACAACTCGATCCACAAAATCCCCAAAAGTGTAAAGTTGTTGACAATGGTGAAGTGGTAAACAAAAACAATTTTACGGATTTTGAGGTTTGTTTAGTCCAGAGATAAAATAGAGACGAGGAAAATACTACTAAACATGAGGGATTTGAGTTCTAAACAAATGTGGAAGGTGCCTACATCAAACCTAGAGAAGAATGTCAATGTTATCAAGAACTCAGTGTCTATAAAGTAATAATAAATTTGAAAGATAATAGTATTATAAGTAGTGGTCATCTCATATATACAGTCACATATATACACCATGGAAACAAGATTATCAAGAACTCAAGAGCAGCAACACAACACTATTTTTGGCAAGGATGACATCAAAATGCGAACTAGGATATCTCATTGAACAACCTGGAGTGAACCTCCTCCGGTGTTTGGAGGCTAGGACAATATGGCTAGGTGGGAGGGAGCACCTCCTCTTACCACAGTCTCACCACGACCATGGTAAGCTTCTCTAGATTCGATTCTCTTTCATACTCTACAGATAGCTCATAGTATTCTTGGATCTGAAATAAGCAAAACATATCAGCAAGCATCAACGGTCGGATCGAGCAACTATATCACTTAGTTAGCAATCAATTGATCAAAGTACACTCACTTAATTATGAAGATATTTCTATATTCATTAAAAACATACAACGGAAACAGACAGACTCTTCGGAATAAACAAACAAGCAAATTAACCAAAGTCACAACTAGCAACAACATCAAAAATACACAAAATTACAACAAATCTCAAATAAAGTATAGTTTCAAACTTTCCATTTCTACATAGTTCATTGGTCTTCTGCGTTTAGACTGCACTAATGACGGGGATATACACAATTTTTTCAATGTCACGAACATTAATCCCTCAAATTACCAATATTATGTCATTACTTCCCCATGCACACATTTTCCGATTACATTATTGGAAATGTGTGCAGGAGAAAGGAGTCTGAATCTGATTCAAGTCACCTTGTTCCTATTCGTAATTCCTCTCCCGAGCAAGAAAGAGCGGCGAAGATTCCCAGGCTTGAAACTGTTGCGGAATTGCTCCACAGAGGTGTAAGCCAAATTGGACATGATGATTTGGATTGCAAGCAGGATGGACATGGTCCTTTTACTGATCGAATTATGCTATTTCATTTGTCATTCTTGCATTGTTTGCATTATACGACCATCTCATTGATTCCCTCTGGGTGCTTGACTAGAGATATATGCATATTAGTCGGCTCGGCTCTACTTTAGGATACACTCTTAGATTTCTATTAAGATTCTATTAGGACACATTTTCCGGCTCGACTTTACTGTAGGATATGTTGTTAGAGTAAGCCGGCTCGGCTTTCTATTAGGCTTCTAAATTTCTAATAGCCGGCTCGGCTTTACTATACGATACTTTGTTATAGTAAGTCGACTCGGCTTTCGATTAGGAATACATTGTTACTATAGGCTATCTCGGCTTTCCCATTCGAATACATTGTTACTATATTAGTAGTGTTTATGCGTATTTGATGAATGGATGTGCGAATAAGGAGGATGCAGATGGGGTTTTCAGGCTTTATGAGGAGTTGAAGGAGATACTGGATGGGAAAGTGAGCGATGAGATTGTTAATGGGGTGGATTGATGAAAGGCTATTTCTTGAAAGGAGAGGAGGAGGAAGCTATGAAATTGTACAATAGAATGATGGGAAGTTTGATGGGTGATGTGGTTTATAATTTTGTTATGGATGCTTTGTTTAAGAATGGGAAGTTTGATGAGGGATTAAAGCTATTCGATTTGATGAAGGAGAAGCACAACTCTCGATTTCAGTGAATCTTGGAAGCAATAATGTTGTTGATAGCTATTGTGCAGAAGGAAGGTTTATGCAAGGAAGAAAATTTCCTATACCGTCAAAAATTCCGTCATGTCGCGTAAATTTACCCTTTTGTTCACCACTGTTCGACTTATTTACAAGCTTACCGGCCAGTTTGGGATATTTTTAAAAAAAATATTTAAAACAACCCATTTGGGATTTTTTATTCATGAAACAATCAATTGAGAATTCTAGGGTTCCATCTTGTCTTCTCCACCTGTTCGTTCATCCACCGACGAAACCCTAAAATCCATCGCTTTTGGGACAAATCTCAAATAATTCTCAACATCAGCAGTTGGTCTAGGCAAAAAAAAAACTTTGAAGAAATGGGTTAGGCATTTCGTCGAGCAGTTGGTGGAGTATGAGGTTCCGTCCTAGACACGCCCGTTTCTTCTCCGTCACAACCTATTCTCCGGAGACCTCCGTCGCCTCGGGCGGTGGGTTTTGTGCTGGACAATGTTGATAGTTCTCAAAAACCAAACAGAGGTAATTACATCTATGATTGCTTGGGGAATTGATTAGGCTTTTGATTTCCCCTTTCTCGTTGATAAGTGCAATTGAATTGATATGAGTTATGCCCATCTGATTTGGGCTAATATATTTGTTATAGAAAGATGGAATCTTTGGATTGAATTTTGGGTCAATTGGTTGCCTGTAACCGGGAAATTCCCAAAAAGAAATTGGGGGCTTTTGATTTGGGTAATTTCAATTTGCATTCATTAATACAAAAAAAAAAAAAAACCGAATTGCTTGTTTTGAATTTATTTTTGGGAAAATACCCCTAAACTAACTGGTAAGTATGTAAATAATTCAAACATTGGAGGGTAAGAGGTTAAATTGTACACGATCTAACGGCATTTTGACGGAATAACGCCATGGGTGGCTATTTGTTAACGGAATCAAAGTTTTGGGTGGTTTAAAACAAATTCGTGTATAACGGGTGGTTAAGTGTAAATTCACCTATTTAGCGGGTGGTTTAGTGTAAATTTATCCAAAATATATATTGAATACAATATATTATTAAAGTTATGCACATTTAATTTTACTTACTTATAAAATACACCCTGATAGTACTATTATATATAATTTGAATTAAAATATTTTTAGCCATTAAAATCTTGCTCATAGTATATTTTTCTTAATATCAATACTATAATTTGCCTTATAAACCAACTTAAAGTATAAAATCCTATATTTCACGTAGATAAATATATAAAATATTTATAACTTTAGTTTGATATTTCATCAAACTTTACACAGATAAATATAATACTAATGTCCTAACAGATCATATTTTCTAAATAGATATCGTTTTCATGTAACCTAAAATCATATTTTATATAGATAAAAATATAAAGTTTTGTATGTTGGTACTCGATACAAAGGGTCAGTGGCTGATCTAGGAATGAATCAATGGGAGGGGGTGTGTGCAGACTTTACACTAAAAAAATTGCAATAGTTTTACTAGTAAAATATCATAGGATAATAACACTACATTTATTTTGACGTAAAATTAATTTAGATAGAAAAATATTCTCTCCGTCCCATATGTTCAAACTCAACACGTGATCATGGATCCGGAACCCCGCTCAGTCCACTCTCATCTCGTCTATAGGCTGTAACCCTCGTCAGCTCGGTCGAAAGTAGTCAATGACACCCTACTCGTCTCATGTATTATTTAACCCGAAATATGCCCCCAAAATATTGACCTAAATTAAATTAATTAACTGCAACTTTGTCATTTTGTAAGTACAAGCGAGGGTAAAATTAACAAGGATAACCAGATGAGGGTAACTAGTAACCTAAATTTAATGAGGACAATCTAAACTAATTAAATTTAATGAGGATAAAACTAGTAACCTACAACTACCTCTTCGTGAATTTAATAAAAAAATTATATTGGACCTTACTTTTTTTGGTAGATATATTGGGCCTTACTTTTAACTAATGACATAACAGACTCGCTTAAGATGGTGAGCGCGTTACGTGCAATTAACACTACGGGTAAAACACTATCCAACATTATAACAGAAATACATAACACTTTGGGAACGCGAAATTTCACTGAACTATCAATCGTATGGTGGTGTATATGGCAACAGAGAAACAGACTCGCTTTCCAGAAAGAACCAAATGACTTTATCCGAGACCTGACAAAATACATTCAATCCCAAATTGGACTTTGGAACAAAGCCAAGGAATGGGAGGAAGACGAGGAAAAACTTCGGAAACCGAACAAACGTGGGGTAAGAAGAAGAACCATGCAAAAAACTTGGGAAAAGCCACAAAGAGGATGGTTTAAACTAAACTTTGATGGGTCAAAATTACAAACTGGGTCTGCCTCTATTGGTTTTGTAATAAGAGACCATTTAGGAAAAATTCTAAGCATGGGATCGACTTAAAATAAATTTTATTCCATTGTACAGATTGAAGTTCGTGCTCTTAAAGAAGGTATGAAAGAAGCTAAGAGAAGGGGATTACGAAATCTGGAAATCGAGGGAGACAATCAGACAGTCATTAATGCAGCCTGTGGAACAGGGTTAACTCCATGGGAAATTGACATGCACATCGCGGAGATTTGGGTGCTATTCCGCGACTTCGAGAACATTCGCATCCGTCATGTGACTAGGGATTGCAATACTGTGGCTGATAAAATTGCCAAAATGGGCCACGTATTCCCTAACATTCACATCCTTAACAACCAAGAACTTCGCGTTCTCATCCAGCTGGATGCTCTAGATCGGCCTCCGTAAGGAAGCCCGTCTAATTTTTACCTTGTTCAAAAAAAAAAAACTAATGACATGTCTAACTCCAACATTAACTTTTCATCTTCTTCTACCTCAAACCCCCGACCTCCAACGGGACAAAACAAGACCTCCGTATTCTACCTTTAGCGATGGTCGCTCCCCTCGGTCCTCATCTTAGTGCCCCCGAGTCGCAACCTCGCCCCGCCCAAGATCCGCCCTGCAATCCCTAGATCTGCCCCGCCCCTCACTAATCCGAGCTACCACTCTGGCGAGATGGGGGGTGGCCGCCCCCTAAATCCGCCAATGTAAAGGGAGTGTAAAGAGCGCATGGTTACTGACTCGGTGGCCACGTGGAGGTTTCCGAGCCATTAAGTACCCAAAACACACCATTCTGGGGACCTCCCCTCTTCAACCGCCCGCTCTACGCCCTACATGGGGTTAACCATCCCCTTATAAAAACAAACAAAGACATCCAAGTGGATGTTGTCCGGTCCAAGTAGGCAGCGTCACATCCGAACGAACGTCGACATTCCCCCCACCATCCCATATTGGAGAAAGCACTAAATTCGAGCCGAGAATTTATTATAAATAGTGGGTCACCTACATAGAAAAGATGTCGAAAAACCGTCTTTAGCCTAAGATTACTTTTCACTAAAACCTGACTTGTTGAAACAACGAGAAGAGCACACGTAATGCGAAGGAGATCTGAACACTTATAAAATACCATCCGCTAACTCCATATAATCTAGTCCGTATTCGTTCTTTGTACTTTGCGTGCTGCAACTCCTAAAAATTCTCGATCTCGTTGTAATCCTTGGCTTGAGTGAAATAAAATACTATTTTTTCTCGTTAGTCGTGCTATTTTTATCTTTTCGCGTTTCAACAATATTTTCTAAATATTTAGAAATTGCATAGGTAGATATTTACCTATGTCCTAGGCAATATCTATAGTTTGTTTTAAGGTTAAACATATATTTTCTTAAGTAGTATGATATTGATAGACTCTATAGATAGATATTATTGGAATGTATTTTTAGAGTGAATTTAAATATTTTCTTATATTATTTGGATAGATTATAAATATAGGTATTATTTTTATAGATTACGAATATATATATATCATTTTAATATATATTGATATAGGGATATGATAAAGATATATGATAATTTTTATTGGGTCCGGATCCGGTAAGAATGATTATTATGGTAGGAAATAGGAATGAATCTCGGCCGTTGATCACGCGGGAGAAAAACAGCCCAGTTTACACACAGGCGAATTATTTGCGTATAAAACGCGTATAATTCGCGTATAATACGCGTTTTATATGCGCTTTTTTCGCGCTTTTTTCCCCTTTCCCCGTTTTTACGTTTTTACGTTTTTTTCCCGTTTTTTTCATTTTTTCCCGTTTTTTTCGTTTTTCCCCGTTTTTTTGCGTTTCTTCTGTTTTTTTTGTTTTTTTCCGTTTTTTTTGTTTTTTCCGTTTTTTGGGTTTTTTTCTGTTTTCTTTGTTTTTTTTCCCGTGTTTCTTCCGTTTTTTCCCCTTTTTTTATTAGCGCATGTACAAAATTTGTTCAACTATATGGACGATCTGTGCAACTCAATGGTCAAATTTGTGCAACCCAATGGTCAAATTTGTGCAACTCAATGGTCCGATTTGTGCAATTCAATGGTCACGTTTGTGCAACTCTGTGGTCAATTTGTTCATTCATATTTGTTCAACTCTATTGCCAATGTGTTGAGTTCTATGGTCAATTTGTTCGCCAATATTTGTGCAACTCAATGGTCAGATTTGTGCAACTCAATGGTCAAGTTTGTGCAACTCAATGGTCAATTTGTTCATTCATATTTGTTCAACTCTATTGCCAATGCGTTGAATTCTATGGTCAATTTGTTCGTCAATATTTGTGCAACTCAATGGTCAAATTTGTGCAACTCAATGGTCAAGTTTGTGCAACTCAATGTTCAATTTGTTCATTCATATTTGTTCAACTCTATTGCCAATGTGTTCAATTTTATGGTCAATTTGTTCATCAATATTTGTGCAACTCAATGGTCAAGTTTGTGCAACTCAATGGTCAATTTGTTTGCGTGGAGCAACATCCATGTGGAAAGTTTGCATAGCTGGATGGGTTCAATAGATAAATTTCTAGCCATAACGACTAACAAAATAGTTCTTTTTCATTGGAAGGAGTCAAATCCATGTCAATTTGTTCAACTCTACTATGACCACTCATTTCGAAGGTCTCGACGGGCCCAGATGCATGGAAAGCTGCAAAACGGGACCTAACTACGCATATTGGGACACTCAAACGCGATTTTGAAGCCTTAAACGGCTTTTTTTGGGAGGACCCCCAACACACAGGCCCTTTGGTCCTGCCTATAGCCCCGTCTTGAAAAGACCTTCGAAATGACATAAAATACGCCCCGTTCCGATAACCGAGCGCAAAGTTACGCCCCTTTTCTCCCCGGACTCCCCGACGCCTGACT
The DNA here is from genome assembly GCA_934048045.1 of Polygonum aviculare. NCBI lineage: Eukaryota > Viridiplantae > Streptophyta > Magnoliopsida > Caryophyllales > Polygonaceae > Polygonum > Polygonum aviculare. The sequence goes on along the minus strand of OW204032.1, from coordinate 1,991,507 downwards.
GCTTCCCCCCAGATTCTGGTCTTATTCTGGCCCGGAAACCACGAACTCAAGACTCCACCTCGTGGATTACGTCGAGACCTTCGAAACGACTGCTCACACGCCTCGAACGGATCACCGAGCCAAAAGTTATTGCACTTCACTTCCAATTTGGCGGTAACACACAAGAACATAGCTAAATCGGAACCGCTTTACATTACTAGAGTGAACTAGATCGTGGATTGTGCAATCACGATCGAGGATTGTGCAATCACGATCGAGGATTGTGCAATCACGATCGAGGATTGTGCAATCACGATCGAGGATTGTGCAATCACGATCGAGGATTGTGCAATCACAATCGAGGATTATGCAATCACGATCGAGGATTTGTGCAACTCAATGGTCACGTTTGTGCAACTCTGTGGTCAATTTGTTCATTCATATTTGTTCAACTCTATTGCCAATGTGTTGAATTCTATGGTCAATTTGTCATCAATATTTGTGCAACTCAATGGTCAAATTTGTGCAGCTCAATGGTCAAATTTGTTCACCTTTATAGTCCATTTGTTCAATCAAAACGAGGGAAGTAACACTTTTGTTCACCTCTATGTTCTCATTCAAAATTTAACGTAATATCATCATTGACTACCTAAATAAGTCACATTCAATTGCTACCAACACGAAAATCTTAGATATCCATCAGATTTCATTAGAGCATAGCTACACCGCAATCGCTTTACAGTAACGAAACCCTATAAATCCATCGGATTGCTTAAGAACACAATGAAGATCAACAATTAAGCACCAAATCCGTAGAAATTCATTAAGAGTAAAAAGATGATGAACACATTTCCAATTTGGCAGTAACACACAAGAACATAGCTAAATCGAAACCGCTTTACAGTACTAAAGTGAACTAGATCGTGGATTGTGCAACCACGATTGCCGGTTGTGCAACCACGATCGCCGGTTGTGCAACCACAATCGCCGGTTGTGCAACCACGATCGCCGGTTGTGCAACCACGATCGCCGGTTGTGCAACCACGATCGCCGGTTGTGCAACCACGATCGCCGGTTGTGCAACCACGATCGCCGGTTGTGCAACCACGATCGCCGGTTGTGCAACCACGATCGCCGGTTGTGCAATTACGACATTGGCTCCAAAAGGCAAGTGGATTCATGTAATTGAGTTTATCACAATCACGAAGCCACAACTGCAATCGAGTTTTCAGAGGAGAACAAAGCATGATCTAAACAAAGCCACCTTCACTCTATCTCCTGTTCCACGAACATACACCGCCCCCAATCTGCAGATCAAAATATAGGATTTGTTTTCTTCTCAATGCAGGAATGGTGGATGTGAAAGAGAATGGTGATCCCCCGAGTTTGACACCATTTGGAGATCATGTCCATTACTACACAGTTTGGGGTTAAGAGCGTGTGGGAAAGAGCTTGTTGAGTTCTTGGACAGGTTCTGTTCCCTGATTTCAGCCATTTTTGAAATGAAAGGTCTCTCGTAAGTCTACAAGACAACCAGCAAACCATTAGAACACCACAAAACACCGAAATTCAAGCTCAAAACCGCCATTTATTAACTCAAAAAGACCTAATTTCAGAGCAACTAGTTCAAACCGCCCAAATCACAGAATTTCAGCAAAATTAAGCATACGAATTCGAATTCGCATGCTATAGAAAACCGAATTCGAAATTTCCTTATACTCAGCGAATCACAAACACCAAGCCCCCATAACAACACCAAAACCCTAAAATCATCATAGCGACACATAACGAACAATCAAACGAAGAGGACCGGATGAAAATCGATTAGTCAGTGACATAATAAGGAAACAAACCTTGCGCTTAAGATTGTAGCGGTGCCATTCGGACTTATAATGGAGCTTCTGCTCCACATCGTCGTTAAATTCCTTGTTGCAACCATTACACGTCAGCCCTGGCATCTTCTTCTACAAATCCACAATCAAAAAACTCTCTCAGGATCCACATTCCGAACGATCTCGTCCTTCACCGTCTCTGCGCACAGTCCGCAGATCCACATTCCGGCGTACCGCTCCCGGATCCGCTCGATGTACGCTGGTGTGCACTCCTCCGTCAGGCCACAACAGTCGCAATTCTCCGAGTCGATTTCGATGCGAGCCTCGGACGAAATCTTCTTCGTTGAAGGCCAGAGCGAGATCGTCTGCTACAATTGACGAAGAAATCGAGATCAAGGAGGTTCCGGTGGACGATTTCGCGGAGATTAAAGAGGAGGATTCGGAGGAGAGGATTCGGAGTGGAGGAAGAAGGCGGCGGAGGCGGCGGCGAAGACCTGGTCGGAGGGGGAGTCGGAGGAGAGGATGAGGAGGACGGAGGCCGAAAGAGCGAGAAAGAGGAGGACGAGAAACCGTATTTTTTTTTAGCAAATTGACGGTAGAGATCTAGGGCTGTGATCAGACCTGTCAAAAGCTGACCCGACCCGTAAACCCGACCCGACCCGACCCGAAATTTCTAGGGTTTCAACCCGAAAATTTGAACCCGAAACCCAGTTTCAACCCGAACCCGATAAACCCGAAAATTTAGGGTTAGGGTCAGGGTCAAACCCGCTGGGTCAAGAAATCTATAAGGCGGTAAACTTATTTTAGAAGACACTCTATTATAATGAAATGACGGATTGACGGGTAATTGTGCACCCAAAGGTTTTAATTATATTACAATATATAAAATTTATTTTATAAAATTATGATAAAATTTATTTTATAAAATTATGATAAATTTTATTATTAAATATATTTAAAAATAATATTTTGTTATTTTATTTTTTTATTTAAATAATATTTTATTTAAATTTTAGTCAAAAAATTGATACTCTTGACCCGTTGGGTTGACCCGACCCGACCCGAAACCCGAAACGACCCGACCCAGTTTGACCCGTAACCCGATTGACCCGAACCCGATCTCAACCCGAACCCGAAACGTCCCGACCCGAACCCACCCGACCCGATTGACAGGTCTAGCTGTGATCTATTCCTATTTCTCACCATAAAACATGTTCCTACATGACTCTTTCTCATTTTTATTTGTAAAACTAAAACGGATATAAAATTATTAAAATATAAGTGATTTATAATTAATTTGATACAAATTGAGTTCAAAATTAGCACGAAGACTAAAAATGAGTTTTAATAATAGTATAGATACGTACAGTATATTCTAGTTTGTATTGAAAAAGTCCAACTAATGGAATAATGGAATTATCAACCCGAAAGAAAGAAAAGATGACTGGTGGGGTGACCGGTGATCGCCACGACACAGCTACGTCAAAACTCAGCGCTTAAGGAAACGCCTTGGAATCTTCCAATTCCAAATCCCCCGCCATAAGCCTAGCCTAATAGCCTTCCTCCATCTCATCCTCAAAACCCTTGCTCATCTCCTTCCCCCTCCCTTGTTCATTCCGCCGATGAAGCCCTGGTCCAAGATCCTCGTCGGCTGCCTCCTTCTCTCGGTGCTCGGCGTTCTGAGCGCCGGTCGTGAGCTTTCCGATTCAGATCCTGCCCTAATTCCAGGCGCACCTCGTGCTCGGAGCTTGCTCTCTTCTACCTCACCGTACGTAACGTAATTCCTCCCTTCTTCTAGCTGATTGGTGTCGCTTTGGCTGTCAATGTTTCATTTCGGAGGTTTTGGCTGAAACAGAGCTGGTATTGCCTTGTTCATTAGGCGATGCTAGGTTTCAAATGACTAGTGTATTTACTCTGTACTTCATAGCATTAGGGTTCTACTCCGCGAAATTGTAAGATCGGTCCTCAATTAGCCTAGCAGATTACTCTTGAGGGTGAAGATTTGCTAGTACAACCACGAGATCCAATCTAAAATGTAATTTTAAGTTCTAAGCTGATACTATTAGTCAAGCTCAATTACTTATTGAGGGGCTTAATTTACAAAATGAGTTGATTTGTGGGTTGATATTACTTGTATCAAGCAAACCTTTTACATGCATGATTGTCAAACTGTCCGAGTAATGAACTCGGTTCGTATGTCGTACTTTCAGCAAGTGAGTGCTTGGTGTGTAGTTAGTTTTATGAGACAATTGGTTGACTCTTTACATGTACAAATGCAATACTAGTTTGTGTTTTCTGTTGACCTGCTGTTGAGTGTGTGTTCCTTACCTGTTGTTGTTTCTTCTGTTGAGGTATAACAGTGAGCAAGATAGGCAACATTTCGAGTTAATAGCTGCACCTAATGGTACTATATATCTGGTGGAGAGCGATTCAAGGAAGGTGATGTGGTCATGTCCTACCGGGCCTCCAGTCTACTCCTCGTTTCAACTTCCACTTGACCAAGTCAGTGGTAAAGTGAATAATACACTTTCTTATGTGGACTATGGAGAGGACGGTATGCTGTATTTGCACACTCAAGATGGGAAACTGGTGAGTTGTGTTTCCTTTCTCTTTTAAAGTTTTTTTGCATTTTTAGTTTCAGGACTTCATTTAGAATAGTTTATAATTATGGCTGTGGATGCTCCCAAATGTTTTCTTTTGAGTCATATTCCCTTATTTCTTTGTCATTCTTCACATTTATCCTTTCAGTGTATTATTTTATCAAGCTTAATGTGATAATTGAGATATATGGATATTTTACAGGAACACAATGAAATCCCTTATTAGCTATTCCTCGCTCAGTGTTCATTTTGTTTAGGTTTGATGTCTTATCATGGTATGGTTAGTGTAGACTTCTGTGAAAAAACAGCTATGTAATGGTCGAGTGTTTTGCAGAGACTTAACCAGACGATTCAGGATTACCTCAAAAGCTTACCTGAAATCTCCAAAAATGGGCAAGTTACTGTCGGGTCTACACATGCTTGTGTGCTTGAAATTGACCCTTTGACAGGGAATCTCTTGAAGAAGCATGGTCATTCCGGTTCTTCTAGCATGTCAGAACACGTGGCCGATGTGGAATTTTATATCTTAAGAATTGATCATTTGGTTCGGTGCTATGGTTCAAACTCTCATGAGCTCTGGAATCTTACAACTTCTCTTTTTGACGCTGAACTTCGGTGTAAAACCAGTGGCAATTCACTCCACAAAATTCCTGGTTCAAGCTATGGGCATGGATCAGATCTTGGCTCCCGTATTAATTCATCTTGTTGGCACAAATTCAATGTCCACCGCTTTTATAGGCAGGAGATGTTTGATTCATTTCTTACATCAAATGGACCAGAACAGATTCTTGTAGATGATATCTCATCAGTATCTCGTCAAAACAAAAACCCTAACATTGTGTCCAAGGATGATAAACTGACGGTCAGCCATAACAATGCAGAACAACAAAGCCGCAACAGCATGAGCTCCATGCTAATCAGCCTATTGAATGAACTAAGAACAGTAACCAAAATGTTATTTCCGCTATCTGTGCTCTTGCTCATTCTGCTTCTTGTTGGATACATCATGATCACTGTCTTTCGGAGGGCCAGAGTAATAGACTTGCAACCAACAACTTCCAAAAGGAAGAAAACTCGCAAATCAGGCCGGATCGTTGGTAGCATTGAAGAGGGTTTACTTGCTGGTAGCAAGCAGTGGTTGCACCTGAACGGTGCTTGGAGGGAAGGACATGATTACACAATAGGCAGGTTAGTTGTATCCGATAAGGAAATAGCCAAGGGGAGCAACGGAACTGTCATCTTTGAAGGAATGTATGAAGGTAGGAAGGTTGCAGTGAAACGCTTGGTTAGGGCTCTTCATGATGTTGCTTTCAAAGAAGTCCAAAACCTCATTGCATCTGATCAACACCCAAATATTGTTCGATGGCATGGGGTCGAATATGATAAAGATTTTGTGTACCTTGTGCTGGAACGTTGTATTTGCAGTTTGAATGATCTGATCTGGCTGCAAAAAGATTCTCGTCGGAATCTAGGGTTCGTTGATGGTCAGACAATAGGGGCACCATGGAATACCTCTATCCAGGATATTCAGTTGTGGAAAAGCAATGGCTATCCTTCAGCTATGCTATTAAAGCTTATGAGGTTAGTTGGACTGCCTTATATTCTCTCGCTTCTGTTGTCGTGGACTTATATGGCTTAATAGAGAGTGTTGCTGATAGCAATTGGAGTGCATAGCTTTGTTTATGTTAATATCTCATAACTCAGTTTTAACAATACAGATACACTCAAACCTTATAGTTATGTAACTCCTTTTTTCTTCTAGAAGTACCTTTGAACATAAGAGTGACTTCAGAAATTCTATATATTCGAATGATAAGAGGCTCTAGAGTTCTGTCTCTGATCTTGTCTGGATTAGAATGGCATGCCATGATCATGATTACTAAAAACTATATCTTCCCTTCGAATCATGCTTCCTGTGGTGATTGATGACAATTTCTGATTGCTTGTTTTGTTTTTTGAACCTAGGGACATGGTCTATGGGCTTGTTCATTTGCATGAACTGGGTATCATCCATCGAGATATTAAACCTCAAAATGTTCTGATAACTAATGGAATGACTTTATGTGCAAAACTTTCTGATATGGGCATTAGCAAGTGTCTTCCTCCGGATATGTCTTCCTTGGGCCAGAACTCTACTGGTAAGCTTCTAGTATTTTTTATTTGTGATGTATGGTGCACTGTGTTGACTTTATTTTTTATCTACTGATGGATGGCATTTTACTAGGAAATTTGGCAAATCTTTTGTTTGTTTATTTTATTGGTTTAATGTTTATTGGGCGACTTCAAGAAATAATGGCTATCAGATCCTCATAGACCACCTTATCTAATCCTATACCTTTGAAAATCTGCTTATAATGCTAAAAATGCTTACATATACACCCTGTAATTTTAACGTTCAGTTATAACTGATGATATCTGTCATGCCTACTCCTAGGATTTCAAGAGTTTAGATTAATTGAGTCATCTCATTCTGTATTCATTCTATAGATGTATACTTATTTTTCGTATTGTAGTATGCTGAGCGGTTTAAGATCTGATACTGTTTTGCTTTATATTGAATTCGTATCTTTACCCTCTAAATCTATAATACTCACCTCATATGATCCATACTGATAGAACAGTGCATATTGTTTAATTGCTGCTTCCTTTGTGCCACTGTAAATCTAATTTGAGGTGAAATTCAGCTTATATAATACTTACTTGTCACCATGGATAACTTCCATGATATCCTCTATCTGACTTCACATCTTGCTTGTGGAATTCGGCCTGCAGGACTCATTTTTTAGGATTTTTGCATCATTAGCTCTAAGTTTGCTCATTGTGACATCTATGATCTTTGACTGTCAGAAGTGGAATCTCTTGTTAACTGTTCATGCCATATACACCAAAGGGTTATGTTTTAAAATTAGGATTTTTTCTTCTATTGGCAGTTTTGTAATCCAATTTGTCGTTTAAAACATACATACAGGATCAGGTAGTTCCGGTTGGCAGGCACCAGAGCAGATACTTCTCCATGAACGGCAAACTCGGGCTGTGGATATGTTCAGTTTGGGCTGTTCCTTTTTCTTCTGCCTCACTCAGGGTGCCCATCCATACGGTGATCGGCTTGAACGCGATTTCAATATTGTAAATAAGAGGATGGACCTCCACTGGATTGATCATATACCAGAAGCTGTAGACCTCCTTTCTCGTTTATTGGATTCGGACCCTAAAATGAGGTAAAAGAATCTACTCTGCTATATTATGGATGGTCTCTTTGGTGACACTTTGCTTGTGTGATGATATTCTCATTATTCTTTTGGCTTTCAGGCCAACTGCACGTCAGGTGCTACACCATCCTTTCTTCTGGGAATCTGAGATGAGACTTTCGTTCCTTCGTGATGTTAGTGACCGGATTGAATTAGAAGACAGGGGGTTTGCCTCGAACATCTTGATTGCCCTGGAGAGTGTGGGGCCACATGCTCTAGGGGGTCCTTGGGACTGGAAGATGGAACCCGCGTTCATCAATAACATTGGCCATTACAGGCGCTACAACTATAACAGTGTCCGAGACTTGCTGCGAGTTATACGCAACAAGTTAAATCATTACCGCGAGCTCCCTCTCGAAATTCAGGTGTCTTAATCTCCGTCTCAATTGATGTGCATGATATATCTATGTTTTCCCTCATCAGAGCTCTTCATTCATCATTGTACTAACCTTGTTGTACCTTGGTAAAATCAGGAAATCTTAGGGTCAGTGCCAGAAGGGTTTGATGAATACTTCAGTTGCCGATTCCCGTGGCTGTTGATGGAGGTGTACAAAGTGGCTTTCAATCACTGCAGATCAGACAAGTGCTTTGAGAAGTACTTTGGGGTTGTTTCAGTTCCAATTGTGTAAATATGCTTGTACTTGCTGCGACTGATGTATATATGTGTATGTGATATGATAATCTGATCAGCTTTGTAAATAATATGTGTAACAGACGTGTACTGCTCGTCCGTTATTGTAAATTTGTAAATTATGTAAGATACCGAAATAATGACGAGGGCGTGCAGCATTTGCATCATACTTCATCAAATCAGTTGCATGGTGATAAACGAATTGAAAGAATTTAGAGTTTGTTTGGTTCCCAATATGAAAACACAATAAACGGAAAGGAAACGAATTTAAGTCTATATTGGCCTCACGATAGATCAACTACAAAGTACTACAAAGTTACTAAGTTTGAATGAACCCAGAAACTCAAAGTTACTTCACCGACCAAACTCTCAGTCTCCAATCTCCAATCTCCAATCTCCATGCCCAAAGTCTCAACCAATTTTCGGATCTTCTCGATCTGCACACGGAACCCACTCGGCTTTCCCCTCCTCACAATCTTGCAATCAAAACAATTCACCTCATCTTCACCTTCATCACCTGTTCCAACTCATCAGCACATAGCCCATCTCATCCTAGACCAGAAATCCCCCTCTCAAGCTCTCCAAACGTTCAGGTGGGCGACCAAGCTCCCCAACTTCACCCACAATCAGTGCACCTATCGTGCCCTGATCAACAGGCTGTGCGCTTTTCGCCGGTTCGATGATGCACACCAGCTGCTCGACGAAATGCCCAGCTCAATTGGCTCGCCCCCAGATGAAGATATCTTTGTTACAATCATCAGGGGCCTTGGGCGCGCCCATAGGATCAAAGAGGTCATCCGGGTGCCTGATTTGGTTACCAAATTCAACGTGAACCCATCTTTGAAGATATATAATTCCATACTCGATGTGTTGGTTAAAGAAGACATTGACATTGCTAGGAAGTTCTATAGGAAGAAAATCATGGATCGCGGAGTTAAGGCGGATGATTACACTTTTGGGATTTTGATGAAGGGGCTATGCTTGACGAATCGGATAGGGGATGGGTTTAAGCTGTTGCAGGCTATGAAGTCGCGGGGTGTGACGCCGAATGCTGTTGTTTACAACACACTGTTGCAAGCACTCTGTAAGAATGGCAAGGTAGGGAGGGCTAGGAGTCTGATGACAGAGATGCCTGAAACTAATGATGTGACTTACAATCTTATGATTTCTGCATATTGTAAAGAAGACAATTTGGTTCAATCTCTGGTGCTTCTGGAGAAGAGCTTGGGTTTAGGCTTTGTTCCTGATGCTGTTACTGTCACCAAAATAGTGGAACTGCTATGCAAAGTTGGACATGTGGACGAGGCTGTTGAGATTTTGGAAAGGGTTGAGGCCTCCTGCTGTAGAGTTGATGTGGTTGCTTATAATACTCTAATAAAAGGTTTTTGTGATTTGGGGAAGGCGAAGGTTGCTGTCCGTTACTTGAAGAAGATGGAGATGAAGGGACTTCTTCCCAATGTTCAAACATATAATGCTTTAATATCTGGGTTCTGTGAGATTGGCATGTTAGACATGGCACTTGATTTGTTTCATGACATGAAAACAGACGGAATCACTTGGAACTTGGACTCATTCGACATATTAATAAAAGCCCTTTGCTCCAAAGGACGGGTAGAGGACGGTTTCAAAATCTTAGAACTGATGGAGTTGAGTAGAGGTGGATCTTGTGGCCGAATTAGTCCTTATAACAGCGTTATATATGGGCTGTATCTGGAAAATCGCCACAAAGAGGCACTTGAATTTCTCACGAAAATGGAGATATTGTTTCCAAGAGCAGTGGGCAGGAGTTTGAAGATCCTGGGATTCTGTGATGAAAAATGCGTCGAAAATGCAAAGGAAGTGTATGACCAATTGGTCAGAGAAGGCGGCGTTCCCTGCGTTCTTGTTTATGCAAGCTTGATCCGTGTGCTTAGCCAACGAAACTGTGTTAGGGAAGCATTTGAGCTAATGAATCAGATGATTAGCTGCAAATATTACCCAGTTTTATCAACATATAATTCTCTTATACAGGGCTTTTGCTCTCAAGGAAAAGCTACGAATGCTTGTAAGCTAATGGAGGACATGATTATTAGGGGATGCATACCAGATGCAGAAACTTACTGCCCTATAATCGATGCTCTTTGTAGAAAAGGCAACTTTCATAAGGCCTTGATTGTGTTCCACCAGATGGTTGATACCGGTATCATTCCTAAGAACGATACATGGGCTTTGTTGCTTTTCCATCTTAGTCAGCAAACTTCATGGTCAGGAGCTAGCATTCTTTCCTGTCTAAACAAGCAGATAGAAGAAATCATTGATGTATAATACAGGTGACTCGTCAATGGAAAGTGTTTCTTCTTCATGCCTGTAGTTGATATGTTTACAAGGATTGTGATGAAGGCAAATTGGTCATCCAGATTTGTCACTAAAGGTATGTGGTGAGCCTGAAGAGACATTGCATTATATAAATGAGTCATATGGGCATAGAAGGTCTAGCTGGGTTTTACAGGATAATGTTTTTAGATAGATTGGTTCTACGCAAGATTCTTTCTGTGCTCATACTGGCTTTCCCATGTGATTTGATTAATATCAGATACTTTGTGTCTGCGCTCTGATTGAGCTGTGATAGAGAGTAGGTTATATATGAATCCATAATGTAAAAGAAGTTGTCTTTCCTGGGATCTGCCTCTGAAAGAAAGCTACAACAAACTAGAAACTGCAGATAATTGAAGATGACTGATGCAGAGTAGGAAGAAAGGAAGCCCAGCTGTTGAAGAACTGGCAACGAATGAAAACCAATTTGAAAGATTTGTGCAACAAAATAGAGCTGTACGTAATCCTGTAACATGTCTAGAGTGGTTTACTGTTCAAAGTCAAATACTTTTGAAACCAAACATGGAAAAATCACACTTGCCAAAGGAAAAACCTAGAGAAAAGGAGGGTTCTAAAATTTCATCCTTCTTGGTTTCTTCTTTGACGTGGATAAAGAAAATGGTTAAAATATACTGTAATACTGAGTGAAAGTAAAATATTCAGAAAATTATAGATGTAAAAAAAAGGAAAATACAATAAACAAATCAGAAGGACTAAAAACCAAACTGAACAAACAAAAAGAACCCGAGAGTACTTTTCTTCTTGTAATCCCCAAGTTGGATTTTTCAACCTGAGACACGTAATCATTGTTTGTTGTTGTTTTCTCAATAATTATTGAGAACTCTCATACTGAAACATCTGGAGCATTCTGATATTTATCTGTACGTGCAACAGTAAAAACCCATCTGGACTGGAGGGGCAGAATCGTCATTAAACTTGAGCCCCTTTGCGGAGCCTGCAGCCAATGTTGTTTATATATTGATCTTCAGAATTGGGACTCCCCTCAAAACCCCAATCAACAAACCAATCAATCAGGTTTCTGCAAATCTTCCTGCCCTGGCTTCATCCGATAAACCCAAGAAATGGTGGGGTTTGACGACTCAGCCGGGTCAAGCTCCTACACAATCCCAATCCCAAGAGAGGACACCCCATTGGTGGGCAACCCTAACAACCACCACCAATCCTCCCAATTCAAGACCTTCGCCAACATCTTCATCGCCGTTGTCGGCGCCGGCGTTCTGGGCCTCCCCTACACCTTCAAGAAGTCCGGCTGGCTCTTCGGCGTCTGCACCCTCCTCGCCGTCGCCGGCCTCACCTTCCATTGCATGATGCTCCTCGTCCACACCCGAAGAAAGATGGAGTCCCTCAACGGGTTCTCCAAGATCTCGTCTTTCGGCGATCTGGGCTTCGCCGTCTGCGGCGCCCCCGGCCGCTTCGCCGTCGACGCCATGATCATCCTCTCCCAAGCCGGCTTCTGCATCAGCTATCTCATCTTCATCGCCAACACTCTTGCCCACTTGCTCGGAGGTGCGCTAAATTACTATATTTTTGTCATATCATTTTTGGGTTGGCTAAATTTACTATAACAACAACATTAATTCTTACTATAAATTTTACTATATAAACTAAGTTTACCTTAATTTTTACTATAAATTTTACTATATAAACTAAGTTTACCTTAATTTTTACTATTTTCATATTAATTTTATACTAATTTTATCTTTTATATGTTTTTTTAGGGTGGACTGGAGCAGAGCCTAGCTCAACGAAGTCATGGTTCATTTGGGGGTGTTTCCCGTTCCAACTAGGGCTGAATTCGATTCCGACGCTGACCCATTTGGCCCCGCTTAGTATATTTGCTGATGTTGTGCAGATTGGGGCCATGGGGATTGTTTTGGTGAAGGACTCTTTGGTGTTTATCCAGGAGAGGCCTGATGCTGAGCTGTTTGGTGGGTGGAATGAGTTCTTTTACTGTGTGGGTGTTTGTGTTTATTCCTTTGAAGGGATTGGAATGGTTTTGCCTTTGGAGTCAGAGACCAGGGACAAGGACGGGTTTGGGAAAGCGCTTGGGCTTTCCATGGGAGCCATCTCCTTGCTGTTTGGGGCCTTTGGTGTTCTGGGTTACTTGGCATTTGGCGACGAAACAAGGGACATAATCACTACCAACATTGGCACAGGCCTGCTTAGCACTTTAGTTCAATTGGGTCTCTGTATAAACCTATTCTTTACTTTCCCTTTGATGATGAACCCTGTCTATGAGATTGTGGAGAGGAGGCTGTCTCAGGGAAGCTATTGCCTGTGGCTCAGATGGGCCACCGTTCTTTGTGTGAGCTTGGCTGCTCTGCTCGTTCCGAACTTTGCGGATTTCTTGTCGCTTGTTGGGAGCAGTGTCTGCATTGCGCTTGGGTTCATTCTGCCTTCGCTTTTCCATATGTTGGTGTTCAAGGAAGCCATGGGAAGGTCGGTTCTTCTCAAGGACGCCGCCATTGTTGTTCTTGGTGTTGTTCTTGCTGTCTCCGGGACTTGGACTTCTCTTGTACAAATCTTTTCATCCAGTGCTTGATTTTCATGAGCTCCAACTGGATGAAAAATGGTGTTTGATTAATTATATATGGGACAACTATATGATGATGATGTTCTTCTTGTGCTTTGCTTGGCTGGTATAGTGTTTGTTAGATGGTCTAGCTACCTCCTCCTATATGAATCTTTTCGGTGTGTGTTCTTGAATAATCTGATATGCTCTGTTTGCTTGTATGACGTCGTCTGTTCATCACCAAAAGTCCAATCATTGGATTTTAATCTCTGTGCGCATGTTTGTTATTTGGCAAATTAAAATGTGCACTTGCTTCTTGCTTGTTAGGTTTGCCATGTGTTTGGGTGGACAATATGTAATCAATGTAAACAAAAATTACATCAGGTCAATTTATAATGATTTTCTAATTCTTCAAAAGTATGAAAGTGCAATTACCATACGAGAGTAGGTATGTACTTTACCTCTTTTTTTTAATATGTATATTTTTACATTTAATTAATTATAAAATTTCTACTACACTTATAAACTAATCAATTGGATTTCACAAGGTTATAATAGTGACTTCGTATGAATTCATATAAATTTTCAAATCCAACCAAACGAAAGATAAGTTTATAATTTCTAGAAAAAGATTTTTAACCAAACGCTATTTAATAAGTCCTATAAAATATAATTCTTGTATATTTATTTTCACACATTTCTTATGTTTAACCAAATGAGTACTTCATTGGTATAGTCTATGCTAGGGATTCAAAAGTTTTTAATCGGGGGTTTCATGATTTTAATCAGATTCAAATGATTTAAGATCAAGCTATTTCGACCTTAGGGCTTGTTTCACTTCTACATACAAATTCTATCTATACTTTTCACATTTCCCAATAAAATTTTTTCATCCAAACCTCTATTTTTTCCTCAAAAAGATCTTTCCACCATAAAAAAGAACAAGCCCTTAGTATATTCGAGTGTAAACTCATTTAGTAGATCTCAATACTTTCACTCTTGATAAAGTATTTGACATTTCTAGTTCAAAGCATCTAAAAATCTCATGAATGCACACTAATTGGACTTTCAACTTTGCATTTTGAAGTAGGCTTAGTTCTACTCTTCCCATTTTACATGTGAGTATATATAACAATTTTCATTTGAAATTTCAAATTCTTAAATCAACCGAGCATAATTTTCTAACTCACTTCCTTTTTTTTTCTTTGTAAGTTTAGGGCCTATGCTCAAAATTCCAAGAATCCCAAACAATAGAATCATTTTTCAAAAAGTAATTTTATATGCTTAACCAAACATGCCCTTTCAATTATACACCATTATCTATACTATATATTAAAGCCGGAGAATTTCGAGTCTCCACGTTAATTCTGGCCCCACTTTATTAACAATTTTATATGTTTTATTTTTCCTAATTATCTAATCTTTAACTTTATCTTTTTTCTTTCCCATCAAATATCTATCTTTAAAGGCATATTATTTATCTTTAAAATTTCTATAATTATTTAACCTTTAATTTTATCCTTTTTCTTACTCATCTAATATCTATCTCTGAAACAATATTATCTATCTTTAAAATTTCCTTCTATAAAAGATACATATTAATTAACTTGACTTTTCAATTCCCATTTTAATCTATTTATATATAAGAATTAATATATAGTATAGATTATAGTAGATACACAAATTAGCGGAAAAATGATCATTACCCGTACATGGTACGGGTCTTCAACTAGTTTGTTTAAATTTAAAAGGATATATCTTATTTCTTATGGTTATATTCCTTTGCCTAATGTTATAATTATATAGATTATTTATTATTAACAACTAACTATTGTACGTCTCTCACCAATATCCTTTATGATACCGGTCCAATAACTAGTGGTACGATAATGTTTATATTTTAATGCTTAAAATGAATAATGAAATGAATAGAAATCATATATATACTTTCAACGTGAATATCCGATTGTCTTTATCAAAAATTTCAAGGCTTGTTTTCCCATATAATTTATGTATTCATTTGATCATTTCCTTTTCATATGCCAAAAATCTGCATTTTGATCGTAGTGGTCATCCTTCTCCGCCATTCAAGATATGTCGCTTATAATGGCATCGATTTACCTCTTACGATCTAGCTTCTAAGCTATGGCACTTATTGTGCATAATTTCCCTAGAGAACCTTTGTATGGCGTAGAAAAAGCAACCCTTGTGAGCAATGAAGGCAATGAGAAGGCACTTGGCTTCAATTCTTACAACTGATGTGAATGTCTCATCATAGTCAATCTTTTCCTCTTGTCTATATCGTTGTGCTACAAGGAGTGCTTTGTTCCTTGCAACTCTTCCTCCTTCATCAAGCTTGTTGCGAAACACTTACTCGTCCCTATGATGTTATTATACTTTGGACGAGGGACGAGCTTTCAAACCTTGTTCCTTTCAAAATGGTTGAGCTCATCTTACATGACGAGAATCAAATCAGCGTCCATAAGTGCTTCCTTGATGTTCTTTGATTCTATCATATACACAAAGGCATTCAAGCCACAAAAGGTTTAATTCTCTTCACTTGACTTGTTCAAAGTTGATCTGGTCTGAATGCCTTGCTCACGAGATAAAATAATCTGATCAATTGGATGATCCCTGATAAGTTAGAGCATCCTTTGCCTAGCGTCCCTTGCTTGATCTCTACACTCTCGATCATCACATTCATCCTTTTAAGTGTTCCCTTGATTCTGACTCATTGCGTTCCCCTTGAGCTCGAGAATCAACATTTTTTTTGAGTTCCCCTTGGAAACTTGATTCTTCATTTTCTCCATCACAACCTTGATTGAGTGACCAAGTCTATGAGCATCTTTCATTTGTCTTCCATGCGTGTAGTACAAACACGGAGATAAAGGACAATCAAATGATTATTTTCTCTAAGACATGCAGGTTCGTTTAATCATTAGAACTTGTTTTTGATAAGTCATACGTTTGAGACACAATTTGGTTGCTATTAAAAGTGTAGATATACTTGTGCGGTCTTTTGCTATACTTTGTGTGCACCACCATTCTAATATTTTATATCATTACTTCTTAATTTTTAATTAATACTTTTAATAGTATATCACTATATCTACGCTTAAGATTTAATTTGGATGATTTCAGGTCATTTCGGGTTAGAATTAGTTCGGGTTGTTTTGGATCGGGTCATTTACAGCTTGTTTGGCAATTGGGATTTGAGGAGAAAGGAATGGAGAGTGATATATGAGAAAGGAAGAGAAGAGAAAAGATGAGAAAGTTATAGGCGAGAATATGAATTTCTTACGTTTGGATATAGATGGATTTTGATGAGAAAATGTGAATTAATTTTATTTTACTTTTTTTGTTTGAGAGGGAGTATCTCACTTTCCCACCAAATCCCACCAATTTGGTGGGATTCATTTTCCCATCCTTTCCTTCTAAATTTTCCTATGAAATCCCATCAAATCCTATCTCAAAACTCAACCAAACAAGAGAAAATGATTCCCACCCATTTCCCATCTTAAAATTCCCATCAAATCCCACCAACCAAACACACTGTTAAGATCGGGTTATTTCGGGTTAAGTTCAGTTCGGATTAGTTCGGTTCGGGTGCAGTTCAGTTTGGGTCAATTTGATTTATATTTTATTCTTGTCAGTTTCAGATCGGATCGGATTCAAATCTGAGTCTAGGTCATGTTCAGGTGGTTATTTTTAATTTTGCCGCTTGATTCTCACCCCACCCCTCCAAATTTCACTTCTGGTCGAAAACGGTAATATAACCAAAATGTAAAAACACATACACAAATACAGAACCGAGATCCCGTCCAAACGTAACAGTAAAACCCTCTGGTTCGATCTGAGCCCTCAAATGGAAATTTTCCAAAGAAGAGCGACCACGAGAGAAAAAAGTGGAAGCAGTCTTGCAATGGAGGCCACCCCTCAAAATCAAAATTAAAAAAATCACAGGCGATCAAAACCAATCAAGCGAGCACCTCGTCCTTTTCCCCCTCCCACAATCTCTCTTTCCAAAATTGATGTTCAAATCTTGGATTTGACCATTCACCCTCGGATCGACCTTTTCCGGAATCAGATCACTGAAATCAACTCCCCAACCCTAAAGCAACGCGATGTCGTGCTCGTCGTCGTCTGGCTCGGAGGAGGAGGAAGAGGAGTTCGATTCGTACAGAAAGGGCGGCTACCATGCCGTGCGCGTCGGAGATTGCTTCAATGGCGGACGATACATCGCGCAGAGGAAACTCGGTTGGGGCGAATTCTCCACCGTCTGGCTCGCTTATGATACTCACACCTCCGTATGATCCCCTAATCTCTGTTTGCTTATCTAATTGGGGTTCGTGATTCTGTTTGTTGGTATAAAACGGTTAATTGTTGTCCCTTGCATTAATTGCTGTAGATCTTTTCTTTTGTCATGTTCTTCTGTTCGGATACATCTCTTTGCATCGTTTCTTTCAATTGGATTAATTGCTGTTTGTTGAGAATGTTGTTTTCTGTCTTGTTTTGTAATTTTCCGTGGATAAATGGAGGCGTTGAATTTGGATGTGTAATTGTATCAATGATTTTGATTTTTTGACTTTGCGGAGATTAGTTAGAATGGCATGGGATTTGTTTTAGTTTCAAGCTGTAGTGATCTGATGTACTTGCTGGGGTAATGATTTCGTATTAACGTCTCAGCTTTAGATTATTTCTTGGCATGCATTTTTCTCATCTTTGGATCAAATCTATGGGAATTTTGGACTTGTAAGGTAAATACTAGGAAGAAGGATGTAAGAGTTTTCAATTCATTGGGCTGATCTAACCCTAAGAGAACTATATTTGTATCAATATGTGGCTCGCCTCTATGTTGTAGGATTCGAAGGGACGAAGATAAAAAACATTTATTGAAAATTATAGGATTTAGAGGAAAAGAATCTTATGAATTTTGGACATTGAAGCCGATTTGATTTGCTAAATGTCAAGCTATGGGAGATCATTTTCATCAGCTATTTCACAGGGTGAATTGATCATATGAATCTTTCTGTCTTGGACACTCTGTAATTTGTTAGCAAGAGCACAGTTTGTATATTTCATGCATACTTCTCATGTAGATCCAGATATTTGAGATTCTTACTATGAACTTGTGTGGTATGCATAATGCTTTTGAGTTTTATAGTCCAAATCAGATTGTAGTGAGTAGTGAGTGTAGAATGTATTTTGGTCCATCCATTGTATTGATTTCTTCCATAGCAGCGTATATATCTTTATGAACCATTCCTATTTCTTGATTTTCTAAAATTTGCACAAAGGTTTCATAATAGAAAAGGCGAGCAAGCACAATCACATATTAGGACTCCTCATGTGTATGCTTCTGACTTTCGTTTAAAGACATCTATTTGCACAGTATAACAAATTTGATCAATGTCATTTATTATCGATCCAGAGTCAGAATATTGAGAAGTGCTGACCAGTGACCCGTTTTCTCTGGTTTGGCCTTTCTTTCGAGCTTTTGTGCAAGTTGCTGGACCTTGTGAACTTGTAATACATGACATTATATATAGAATTCTTGACAATGCCAGTTGTGGAAGACTTGCTTGGTCAATTTTCATGGATACAGAAGATCTGTCTGCTGTATACAACTTTCTTAGCAGAATTTTTTCCATTCAACATACAGCTTGTCTTATCTTTTCTTTTCTTTTTATCACAGAAATATGTAGCTTTGAAAATTCAGAAAAGTGCGCCACAGTTTGCTCAGGCTGCACTTCACGAAATCGAAGTCCTTTCAACAATTACTAACGGAGACTCATCAAACTCAAAATGTGTTGTCCAGTTGATTGACCATTTCAAACACACGGGTCCAAACGGACAGCATTTATGCATGGTCCTTGAATTCCTTGGTGATACCTTGCTCCGGCTGATTAGATATAACCGTCACAAAGGCCTTGATTTGAACAAAGTCAAGGAAATCTGCATAGATGTGTTGATAGGCTTGGATTACTTGCATCGAGAGCTTAACATAATCCATACAGACTTGAAACCTGAGAACATTCTTCTGTGTGCCCCCATTGATTCTGCAAAGGATCCAGCTAAATCTGGGAAGGCCCCAATTTTAGAGAGGCCTGAAGGAGGCATGGGCAATGGTGGAGCTAGCATGAATTTGGTTGAGAGAAAACTGAAGAGAAGGGCTAAGAGGGCAGTGGCTAGAATATCTGAGAGAAGATCATCCATGATAGGGGGTCTTGTAGAGAACACAAAGCCAAAGAGATCCTTGGATGGAATTAACTTGAGGTGCAAAATTGTAGACTTTGGGAATGCTTGTTGGGTGGATAGGCAATTTACAAATGAAATTCAAACAAGGCAATATAGAGCTCCTGAAGTTGTTCTCCAGTCTGGATACAATACCTCAGCTGATATGTGGTCCTTTGCTTGCACGGCCTTTGAGCTTGCCACTGGTGAGATGCTATTTACTCCCAGTGGTGCACAGGGTTTTACTGATGATGAGGTAAAATATGTTCGGAACTATTTAGCTATTATTCACTCTTTAAGTTTTTTGAGACTGCACTTATTCTGCTTTGATGAGTAAATTTCCTAATTAAAATAAGCCATTCTGAAACTTGGGATCTCATTGTGATATCTGCTCGTTTTCAATAATTACAAGGCTTTGAATGTATGATATAGTAAATCTCTTGTGCAGATACAGCTTTGAATATATGATATAGTTGCATGTGTATTTTTTTTTTTTGAAGAAGTCGTAAGGTTTTGTACTTGAGGAAGAATGTACATCAGCAAAAGAAAAATTACAAGAAATAATTAAGTTTACAAAACATGACCAGTGAACTCTGCATTGAGTTTAAGAGCGTCACTCCAATAGGGGATTCTTGTTTGTTCTAAGCTAATATACTAGGATGTTTTGTTGATAAACTTAAGGGCTTAATGAAGTTAAATACGTGGCCGGTTACATGGTTGATGAGCAACTTGTGGCTTAACTTTGTTCTTTGTGTATTCACAGGATCATCTTGCCCTGATGATGGAACTTCTTGGTAAAATGCCTAAAAAGGTGAGCATGACTTCATTATGCACTTATATTGCATGAACTAGTGCCTGTTTGGATGCATACTATATGCATTATATATCATGTGTAGTGCATCATCAAGACGAAAAACTTGTGTTGTTTCATAAGCCCAAAATATAATGCTTTTATGATACATTGATATAATATACTGCCTAATCAACTCACATACTGCATTTTGAATTTTGATATTCAATAATGTGCAAGTTCTTTATGCTGCATGATGTCACTACAACCAAACAAATTCTCCACACCAAATCTCTTACTGACATTGCCTGCCACAGATTGCAATTGGGGGCGCCAAATCTAGAGATTACTTTGACAAATATGGGGACTTGAGGAGAATCAAAAGGCTGAAAAACTGCCCGCTCGATAAACTGCTCATTGACAGATACGAGTTCTCAGAGACGGATGCTCTTCAGTTCTCGGAGTTCCTCAGCCCACTTCTTGATTTCACCCCGGAGAAGAGGCCGACAGCTAAGCAGTGCCTACAGCATCCATGGTTGGTGACTTGCTGAGGAACAATCTGACTCACTCTCACTAATAACGCCAAGGAAAAGTGCAATGTTGAGAACATAGGTGTTCAGATGAGTATAACATTAAGGTTGGGT
Organism: Polygonum aviculare; assembly: GCA_934048045.1. Classification (NCBI taxonomy): domain Eukaryota; kingdom Viridiplantae; phylum Streptophyta; class Magnoliopsida; order Caryophyllales; family Polygonaceae; genus Polygonum; species Polygonum aviculare. The sequence continues at coordinate 1,970,664 of OW204032.1, read as the reverse complement.
AAGTAAAAGGAAAAGGTTAATATGCTGTTTGAGTGCATTGTTGCGTTTATTGATTTTGAAATCACTCAGGAATTACTTGTTACATTGTTTCGTTATTTTCTTTATTTTGTTCAAAGTATGTAATAAAGTGAAATTCTGCTATTTTTTTTGGTAAACCCAGATGTGTAATATAGTTTTGGTTTTTCGAAAAGGAAAATTAACTGTGTTGTATTGTATGAATTCCTACCACTTAATGATACAGTTGATACTTGAACCTTGTTCTCTCAGGGAGATGGAATCATGAGATTTCTTCCTCTTGATAATTCTTCTCTCTCTTGGTTTTCTACTTGAAATCTAACAATAAACACATGCCAAATAAAACACAGGACTATACAAGCAACGTCCAGCAAATAAATCACAAGGGTCATATTCCAAGTTTCATTAGAATCAAGGATGTACTATGTCATTCCACCTCTAATCTCATGTGTAATTAAGTATTCATCATCTTCTAACATTGAGTAAATTAGATATTTGAGTAAATTAGTTTTAAATATCTGTTGTTTATGCTTTCAAACATTGGTTTTCTACCCTAATTCTGCAACAAAATAATTTTATGATTGAATTGAATAGTTACCAGATTTAAGTTTTTGTTTTTTTGATTGTGGAGCTACTAGCTCGAACAAGCCAAAATTATGCCACCTTTAAGTTACAAGTATAACCTAAATCATCGTGACGGATGATCTTTAATAATTTAAACAACGCGGGTTGTTGACTCAACAAACACCGCGACTGTGTTACAGACAAATGAGAAGACGGAAGGGACGAAGCATGAATAGGCAAGGCTTCATTAAAGCTCTGAAGATTGACGTGTCTTCTTGCCAGGAAATCTGCAGCAGCGTTTGATTCCCTCTAACAATGATAAAAAATAACAGAGGGGATAACTGAAATCAAATTTCTTATGTCTTCAATAATAGAGTGAATTTCCCAAGGAACTTTCCATAGACGTTTCAAAGAATTAATAACAATAAGATTGTCTCCTTCTATTACAAGATTGTGAATGTGAGAAAGGTCTATTTTTGTGATAGCATGAAGTAAGGCTGAAGCTTCCGCTTGTACTATAGTCATAGAGTGAAGTTGATGGCGTCCCGCAGAAAGGACATTTCCAGAATGATCTCTAACGATGAATCCGGCATGGGTTGTTCCTGTTTTGAGTCTAGAAGCATCGAAATTTAGTTTGTGCCACTGCGGAGGGTTTTTTTTCCAGGATGTGTGATTTTTCCTTTTTGGTTTATTAGAGGTCTTATGAGATTTCAAACAGCAGCCTTCCCAAGCAAGGACGCCTGTGAAAGCTAAGTTGGATGGAAGGTTTTTAGGGTTAATTCTAGTTGAATCAAAATTTTTAGCATTCCTATGTGCCCACACAAACCACCAGAGGAAAGCTAGTGATGTGGCGTGATGATTATTGGCAATTGTTTCTTGTAAATTTTGTTGGAAAGTATGATTCGTAGTAAGATTAAAAGAATAATTTAATAGTTTTTGAAGATGAAAAATCATAGCTTTTGTAAAAGGACATTGGAAAAAGAAATGATTGAGGGATTCATCATTTAGCTCACAAAGGGAACATAGATTCGGAACTGAATTATAGAAACGGTTTAATCTGTCTGTTGTCGGGAGGCAGTCAGCACAGGCTTTCCAAAGGAAGTTGATTATTTTAGGTGGTAATTTTGATTTCCAAATCCAATCAAATTCATTAATACTTGTATTTTGTGGAGATACTAAAAGTAAGTTTGCTGATTGAACCGAGAAAATACCATCATTAGCAGGAAGCCAGATGAGTCTATCCTCGATATCTGTTATAGGGATTCTAGTTAGAACGATAATATCAGCAATATGAGGTGGCAAGACCTGAGCGAGGAGGGTAATATTCCAGGTCCTATTTGGAAGGATAAAGGTGGCGACTTTTTGAGTCGGATTCCCTGAATCGATAAAGGGTAGAAGGTCAATATTTGGTAAAGGATTTGTCCAGAATTTGATTGTTTTACCATTTCCTAGCAGCCATCTAATACCCTTAGAGAATAAAACTCTAAGATTCATTAGCCTGCCAAACTGCCAAGAACAATTATTTATATGATAGTTGAAAAGGGAGTCCGTACTTAGATATTTTTCAGTTATTACTTTGACCCATACATTTTGTGGTTGCGTCGCTATTTTCCAGAGCAATTTCATTTGAAGAGACATATTGATGTTTTCCGCAGAACGAAGGCCAAGACACCCGTTCTCTTTTGGAGAACAAATCCGGTCCCAACTAATGAGTGGATGGTGATTTGGAATGAATTTATTCCAAAAGAAAGATTTACAAACCGCATCTATTTGTTTGAGGACCCCTTAGGGCAACATAAAACTTTGCATGAGGTAGTTAACTTTGCTTATTAGACATGATTGGATAAGAACAACCCTGCCTGCTTGTGATATTGTATTAGCTTTGCATTGGGACAGTTGTGTTTTAAGATTAGAAACTGAGTCTGAAAACATTGAAATCTGAACTCTTCCTTTTAAGTTTGAAAAGGCACCGCCTCGCCATGGCAATCCAAAGGGCACCATGGACGTCGCCACACCATTTCAAACACTAGTACCATTAACGACCACGAAACGGGACAAGTTACCAACAGACTTCAATTAAAAAAAAAAACAGGATTCCAAGAAAGCAAGCAATGTACCACAAACATTCAAATTCCAGTTTCGCATTACAAACTTACCAACACAAAACAAGCATAGAATCCTTCATTCCCAAAAACAAAAGAGGACAAACAAGCCTTCCCCATCATTCTTATCTAGAAAGCAGCTTCATAAACAATGAAAAAGAGAGTGACCTTCAAGACCAATACATATATAGACAATCAAGTTATGCTGATAAAGCCACACAATTCTGAACTATGCAATATATGTATAAATGTTCAGCTGTAGAGAGTAGTTCATAGCTTCAAGCATAAAAAAAAATGGCTCGATTTGCTTCAACTGCTACCTAGCACGAAAACCTCTACGAGATTTCGGCTTGGCTTCTAGTTCTGCAAATTCTCTTGTTAGGAGAAGAAGATGAGTCAAGGTGAGTTGACAAAACTTCTGCCAGACATGCTGTAATCTTCTCCAGATTGGTAGGGGTTATAGTTTCCTGGAACTTCCATCTTCCCAATAAAGTGATCAAGCCCTCCTGCAAAGACCATCATTTATGTGGTGACAATGATGATGAGTTGGGGAAAGACGAAAAATGGCAGATGTAAAGATTGGAAAAATATAATTGTGAAGGTTGATCTTTATTGAATGAATATGAAAGGTATTTATACATGAAGATCCTTGATGGCCAAGCGATATTATCTATCTTGGTTAGCAAGATAAAATAAAGAAAGGAAAATATCGTTTAGATCACGAGATAATTATTCAGTCCTATACCATATAATAAATGATTATGATAGATCAATGAACCCAAGTTTATAGCTTACTTGAATGCTCCAGCATGGTATCATAGAAAGTCATTTGGCCTAAATTCTGAGAAGGCTTCACAGTTCCATCAGATGGAAACACAGGCTCGACTTTATTGGAGTGCAGATCAACAGGACGGATCTCAGAATTGATTTCTTGGCCTTGATAGCAATGGTCTTCAGAACCACCAGGCTGGAAACTCTCTGGTTTTGTCTTTTTCTCTTTGGGAGACTCAACGTCGGTCTCAACCTCTGATTCAGCATTGTTTGGTCCATTCAACTGCTTCCGCTTTGACCTAGCACGCCTGTTCTGGAACCAGTTATACACATTTGTTTCAGAAATCTGTCCATGTTGAGACAAGTCAGCAGTTATATCCTTTATCTTCTGTTTGCTCGGAGTTCCGGTGCCTTGATCGAAGATGCGCTCAAGAATTTGAAGTTGCACAGGTGTTGGGGTCCATCTTTGTCTTGCTGTGATTTTGTGGCCAATGGATGTAACCATGGGATCACAGTACAAATTCCCCAGCCTCACTCCTGGGATAGCAACAATAATAAGTTTTAATCCCACTACATCCCCTGTATCCATATCCAAAATAAACCGATTCGAGAAAAAGGCTAGCATTACATCATTATCTACACAGTTGCAGGCCCTTGAGATTCGCAACCAGAATAAACCGAGATCTAGCAACCGAGTAAAGTGATGATTCAAGTCCAACAAATATTTCAGCAGAAAACATGAACACAATCAGCCAATTGATCAAACGGAGCTCATTAAGAAAGATTTATTAGCTTTAGACTGTTAAAGATAATGATAACAAGATAGGTGACTTATTAGCTTTCGACTGTCAAAGAGTCATTAAGAAAGATTTCTCACCAACGAAGACCGAGATCATTTCACAAAGATCGAGCATTCAAATTCAAGAAGATCATAAGTTGTAGAACTGGAATATCAAGATCCAGCAATCCAGGCATACACTAGTAACACATTCATCTCACTAAACGCCAGAGACAGGCGAAACCGATAAACAAAGTGAAATTGGAGTGAGAATCAAGTTCAGTTCTCAAAACAGATTAAAAAATTAGCCTAGTAGTACACGATGAAACCTAAAAGCCAACGAATGCGGAAACAGACACATCGGATCCGACTGGTAAGAAAAGCAGCAAAAACCAGAAGCGAAAAGCTTGTACGGACACACAAGAAGGAATTACTACTTTAGAATTGAAGAAGAGGAAAAGAGAGAGAGGCACAGACCGGCCAGATCTTGCTGAGCGGTGACGGACTTGTGCATCTCAACGAGCTGCTCGCAAATGGAGGCGTAGACGGCGATTTGAGTGCGGAGGACTTCGAGTTGCTCGTCGGTCATGACCTTGACGTAGAGAGCGCCGCCGACAGCGGTTGCGCCGGCGGAGGGATCGAATTGGCTGGGCGTGGGCGGTGGTTGAGGCTGCATCTGCTTGTCCCACTCCATCATTTCTTTCTCGGTTCGGCTTGAATTGATCATACACCAACTCGCTCTCTCTCTCTCTTTCGCTCGTTGTGATGGGTTCTGAATGAGGACTGAAAAGTGAAGAAGAGGAAATCTTGTCGGGAGACGCGCTATTAAAGACAAAAAGGAGGGAGGTGGGAGTAGACGAGGGGTGAGGGTGTAGCGTGGTCGTGCCCACACTCTACCGCACCTTCGCCTCAGATTTGTGTCAATTTACTTTACCTTTTTTGGGTCAAATCTCCCTTCCCGTTCCCGAAAACTTGTCCGTAAAGCATATTTGTATGCGGATTAATGAAAATTATAAATGTTTGACAGGTGATTGAAAAAGGTGTGAAATTGATGAAAAGGGTAATAAAAATGAGAACTCCCTCCGTCCCGGAAAGCTTGTCCATAAAGCATGTTTGCGCGCAAATTAATAAAAAGTAGAAAAGTTTGATAAGTGATGGAAAAATGTGTTAAAGTTAATGAAAAGGGTATAAAAGGAGTAATTTATAAGATTGCTTGGGGATAATTTTGTAATTTTATAGGAAAAAATGATAAAGTTGAGAGGAAAGTTGGATAATGGGGGTAATATATGAGATTGTATGAGGGTAAGATTGTAAAAGCAAAGTGATATAAATGGAAATAAAGTAGAGATGGACAAACTTTCCGGGACGCCCTAAAAGGAAAGGCGGACAAACTTTCGGGGACGGAGGGAGTAATATATAAGATTGGATGGGTAACTTTGTAATTTTATAGGAAAAAGTGATAAAGTTGAGGAGAAAGTTGGATAATGAGTGTAATATATAAGATTGTATGAGGGTAAGATTGTAAAAACACAGTGATATAAATGGAAAGAAAATAGAGATGGACAAAGTTTTGGAGACGACCGAAAAAGAAAGGCGGACAAGTTTTCGGGGACGGAGGAAGCATTACTTTACCCTAGTATAAAGCTAAGGATGTGTGATATAACTATAGTTGTTTGTCCATAAAACACCCCTCCATCCTAAATTGTTTGTCCATAAACTATAATTGGCATGATAATTAAAAAAATTAAAAGGTTGAAAAGGTGGGGTAATATATGAAAATAAACGATGGTAATTTTAAAATTTTATAAAGGTAAAAAGTTAAAAGGTGATAAAGTTGATGCGAAAAGTGGATAATTGAAGGTAATATATAAGATTGGATGAGGATAATTTTATAATCTATTTACATATATAAAAGTCATAAGGTTTAGAGCCACCACATTGCATCACGTAGAATTCTTTCACATGTTGTCCTCACATTTCGCCACCTAGGATTTTGACATGTGTCAGTATATCGTTGCTCCATGTCACATATGAAGCATTATTTAATTTTTTTTATTAAGTCACATCATATCTATTTATCCATATATCTATTTAATTTTTTTATCAAGATTTTATTAAGCCACATCATATCTATTTATTAAGGCATCATATTTATTTAGGTAAATCATATTTTGTCCTACCAAAAAGGTAAATATAGAGATTGTTTATGAATTATTTAATTTTTTTTTATAGTTGTACAAATCTTATCTGTATAATATTATTTAATTTTTTTATATTTTTTTTATAGTTGTATATTTGTCAATAGATATTCTTATCAAGTATCAAAATATTTCATTTCTTAATTAATATGCTAATTAGTCTTTTCTTTCTTGATTAACAAATTTGATTGTATATAGCGTATACTTTAACTCTTATCAAATCGTCAAAAAAATTCATTTGTTCTCGGTAAATGGGTATCCTCGGTAAATGGGTATTAAGTCACAATTTGCCATGGAGGGATGTTCTCGGTACTTATCGAGAACCAAAGTTCTTGTTAAATTGTTTATAATTCCTAGTTAGCGAGTACTTTTGTTCTCGCTAACTGGTCTATGATACAGCACCAACCAAAAGCTTGGATGAGTTAGCCTTGTATTCCGTATATAAGGAGGAAGAAAGATTGATTTCACTTCCTATTTCTCAGTCAGTCGTTGCTATTTCTCAATCAAAATCAGTCAGCATTTTCAATTACTGTATTTATTTTGTTAGGCTTAAAATTGAGTCAATAAGTCTTGCTATTTTTCAATAGTTCATTTTATTTGTTTCCTGCCACTTCTCCAACAAGTCTTGTTTGTGGATGAGTGGGTTTTACTAGATTAGAGTTCATTATTTAAGCTGATTGAGTCTTCATTTTTAAGCACCGAATTATCATTTATCAATAAAAAAAAGTCAAAGGACAGTTCCCTTCAATTCGTTCCTCTTGCTAGATACTAGTGAGAGTGGTCTTACCATTTTGGTATCAGAACATTCCGATCCATCATGGTCCAAACATGCAATTCTTCCAATTCACAAGATCTCAATCCCCCAAATCCAAATCTTCCACCACCCCCATCCAATCAAGAAATTGCCCCACAACTAGCCTTTCTCGCCTCTCGAATGGAGGTCCTGGATAACGTGGTGGCTAAAGTCGCGAACCTAAAGGCAAACAGCAAACTCTTAGCCCCTAGGATCCCACCATCACCATGACAACAACCCCGAGAGTTCCCATCAAAGAGGCTCGAGTGCGGTCTGTTGTAAACCAGTATGAAGGAAACCAAAATCACGCTAGGTCTCCTCACACCTTGAGAACCGATCAGCGTAATCCCTACCGATCCAGAGATGATTACGATGATGGTCGTCGGAGTTATCAAGCCAACCACCATCCTAGGGCGCGCATTGATTTCCCGAAATTTGAAGGTGGTGATCGACGTGGATGGATTCGCCGGGCTAAAAAATATTTTCGCTATTACGATGTAGCTGAAGAGATGAAAGTTGAAGTAGTCGCGGTGTACTCAGAAGGCGATGCCCTTGAACTCTATGCTTGGGTCAACAACAAATGAGAAGTTATAGTTTGGCAGGATTTGGTCCACGTCTTCCAAGAATACTATGGCCCGCCGAATTTCCAAATTCCCGACGAATCCCTATGCTCCATTAAACAAACCGGCTCTGTTGCTAAATACCGAGATGCGTGCGCTCGACGAGCCGCCAAAGTGAGGGACTGGCCGAATCCGTGCTTATAGGAGCGTTCGTCTCAGGTCTGAAGGAGGACCTCAAGGCTAAAGTATGTATTCACTCTCTGCAGATCAGTATTCAGGGCTGCTTCTCTAGCCCTAGAATTCGAGTCCAAGTTGGGCTCCATCAAAAATACTAAACCTATTCATCCCACTTACAAACCCAACTACAGTAGGCCTCCCCAATCTTTCCAACGTCTAGCCACCAATTCCTTCCCAAACCCACACCAGACCGCTGCACCCACCAACCGGATTTCAGACTCTGAAAGGCAATCACGCCGGGAGAAGGGACTTTGTTTCTGATGTGGAGAAAATTCACCCCTGACCATCAGTGCAAAACGTCTTTCTCTCAATTAGAGTTCATCAACAACGATGAGCAAAATGTGGAAGAAGTCGGCGACAACTGGGCTAATCAGGGAGACTGCGACGAAAAAGTTGAAATCTCATTCCATCAGATTTCCGGTCAAAACGCCACCGCCACAATGAAATTGAAGGGGTCTATTAAAGGGTGGACAGTGCTCATCCTAATCGACAGTGGATCGACCCACAATTTCATCTCCAACACCCTGGCGGTGGAGTTAGGTCTACCGACTGAGGAAGTTCCGGCGTTTGGAGTTATCATCGGCAACGGAGGAGTGATCTTTTGCAATCAAATTTGTCCAAATGTCGCCATACACATGCCCAAAATTATTATTCGCCAGGATGTTTTCCCTTTGGAAATGGGCAGCGCTGAATTAGTCTTGGGCATCAAGTGGTTGGCTTCTCTGGACACCATTGAGGCAAACAGGAAGGAGCTATTCCTGAGCTTTAACCAGCAAGGCCGAAAAGTCAAAATCCATGGAGTCCATAGCCAGTAGGAAACCTCTTCCTTAGCATCAATGATCTTACTTCCAACCGATAGCACTAATAAAAAATTGGTCACTTCTAAGGCAATTCTACAGTTACTCGATCTCTTCCAATCACCCACCTCTTTACCTCCACCAAGAACCCAAACGCACACCATTCCCTTTCTCCCTAATGCTAAACCGCCCATGTTTCGCCCCTACCGCTATCCCTACCACCAGAAAACTAAAATATAAAAACAGACTGAGGAGTTGCTTCAGGCAAGGTTTGTTCGTCCTAGCATCAGCCCCATTTTCCAGCCCGGTTCTTCTGGTGAAAAAGAAAGATAATAGCTGGCGGATTTGTGTTGACTAGCGCAAGCTTAAAATGTTTATTTGGCCAACTAGAAATCATTTTTTTGGGGCATATTGTCTCCGTTGCTAGTCTCTCTGTTAATCAGGAGAAGATTTCAACGGTGACGAGTTGGCCGAACCCACAATCAGTCAAGGAGTTACGCGGATTTTTGGGTCTAACAGGCTACTACTGTAGATTTTTCAAAGACTACGGTATTCTAGCCCGACCGCTCACTGATTTGACGAAAAAAAATGCTTTCCAGTGGGATTTGGTGGCTGAACAAGCCTTTTAGAACTTGAAAACAACGCTGGTATTAGTTCTAGTCTTACGTTTGCCCAATTTCTCAAGACCATTCACTGTGGAGTGTGATGCGTCATCTAAGGGAGTCGCTGCAATGCTCATTCAGTCTGGTCATCCAGTGGCGTTTTTCAGTAAAGGTTTCTCGTTCTCTAACCGCTTTCAATCTACATATGACCGAGAATTACTTACTCTAATTCTTGCTTTACAAAAGTGGAAACATTATCTCATGGGGGCTAAGTTTGTGGTATGTACGGACCATAGGAGTCTTCAATTTCTCCTTGATCAGCGTATTACCACAAATTCCCAACAGCGGCTACTCCGATCAAACTTCTACCATTTGATTTTACAATTGAATACCGTCACGAACGAGAAAATTCAAGAGTTGATACTCTCTCGAGGAGGCCCCAACATGCTGAACTCTTAGCCTTGACCATCCCGATCAATCATGATTTTGAGGTTTGGGCTAAATCCCTTGCAGCTGATCCGTTCACTAGTAGCATACTGACTTTTAAGCTTAAAGATGCCGCGACATACCTGGAGTTTTCAGTAGTGCAGGTTCGTCTCTTCTTTAAAGACCGACTAGTGGTCCCAAATGATGAACATAGGAAGAGGAAAATTGTGGCTGAATCTCATGATACCCCTGTTGTAGGCCACGGTGGTTTCGTCAAAACCTTACAAAGGGTTGCGTCAGTATTCTATTGGGCCAAAATGAAAGCTGATGTAAGATTCCATGTGCAAGATTGTGATGTATGTCAGCGGGCTAAGTATGAAACCCTAGCTTCTGCTGGACTGATGTAGCCTCTGTCGGTACCCGAGCAAATTTGGGAAGATATCTCTATTGACTTCATCTCAAGTCTGCCTAAATCATGAGGTTTTGATGTGATATTAGTAGTGGTAGATCGTCTGAGCAAATTTGTGCATTTCATCGGGTTGGCACATCCTTATTCAGCAAAATCAGTAGCTAATATGTTTTTTAGAGATATTTTCAAGCTTCATGGCATCCCTCATTCCATTATATCTGATAGGGATCCGGTTTTCCTTAGCTCATTTTGGACTAAGTTATTTCGCCTTAGTCAGACGACGTTGAGGATGAGTTCAACTTATCACCCTCAATCTGATGGTAAGACCGAAGTTGTTAATCGATGTCTGGAAACATATCTACGCTGTTTTGCTATGGAAAGCCACGCCAATGGAGTTTTTTTTACCCTGGGCTGAATTCTCATTCAATACCGGGTTCCACACTTCAACGGGTATGTCACGCTTCAAAATCGTGTATGGGCGAGATCCACCTCTCATTCATCCCTTTGTTTAGGGTGAGACTCGCTTACCTGAGTTGGAATCCCAATTGGTTGCCCGAGACGAGATTCTTGATGCTTTAAGGTCCAATTTGCTAAAGGTGCAAGCTCAAATGAAGAAAGTTGTTGAAGTACATCGCGGGGAGATAAGTTACAGGGTCAGTGATCTGGTATTCCTACGCTTACAGGTTTACAGACATAAGTTATTGGCTCGTCGAGCTAACCACAAGCTGTCACCCCAGTTCTTTGGGCCTTACAAAATACTGAGGAAAATCGAGATAGTTGCATATGAGCTTGACCTGCCAGTTGGGGCGAAAGTGCATCCCATTTTTCATGTTCCTCTACTCAAACCAGCCAGAGGTCATTCCGTTTTTCAAACTCCATCATCCTTATCCGTCAATGATTCATTCGAGTTCAGTGTGAAGCCTGAAGGGGTCATTGCCCATCAGTGGAAGAAATCTGGTGATGCTAGCATAGTTGAGATCTTAGTCAAGTGGGTGGATCGCCCTCAAGAGGAAGCGAGTTAGGAAGAGTACGATCTAATAAGACTACAGTTCCCCGACTTTCGACTTGAGGACAAGTTGAGGAGGGGGGGGGGGGGGTAATGATAGAGCACCAGTCAAAGCTTGGATGAGTTAGCCTTGTCTTCCGTATACAAGGAGGAAGAAAGATTGATTTCAGTTCCTACTTCTCAGCCAGCCGTTGCTATTTCTCAGTGTTTAGAATTGAGTCAATAAGTCTTGCTATTTTGCATTAGTTAGTTTTATTTGTTTCCTATCACTTCTCTAATAAGTCTTGTTAGTAGATGGGTGGGTTTTACTAACATTAGAGTTCATTATTTAAGCTCATTGAGTCTTCAGTTGTAAGCACTGAACTATCATTTATCAATCAAAAAGAGTCGAAGGACAGTTCCCTTCAATTCGTTCCTTTTGCTAGATACCGGTGAGAGTGGTCTTACCGATCTAGAACCAAAGTTCTCAATAAATTGTTGGGAAAGTTGCACACCAAACTTTACCAATGACATATTTTGTTCTGGGTTAAGCTCTCACAAAATACGAAAAGGTTTTACATTCAGCGAGAACTCTTCGTTTATCCTCGGCAAATTGTCGCTAATTAGCAAAAAATCGGTGTATTAGGTAAATTCTTCTCGGTAATTAAGAGTTTAATTGTAGTGCTTCATGCAGCAAAATGATTAAATCACATACCCAATCCTGATGAATTTATCTACGAAACTAGTTCGTGTACTGTTCGATTAATAATGTCTTTACACTTGCCGTCCTGCATTCCATATTATAATGACATTTCATGTTCTTTTTTTAAACTTGAAATCTCCAGCCTCTCTCACTACATTTATCCAAAGGTTGTTTTCTGTGCCAACTACAAGAAAATGATCAACTTGAGACCACTCCTAGAAGATCAAGAACATGCATAAGAGTACAGGAGCACAGTATGTAACTTAAAAGCATAAAATATGTATCCATAATCCTAAACATACATAGTTACATCAAGTGAAATTAAGCAATTGAGCTCCATAACCTCAACAAAGCTCAACTCACTAGCAAAAACAAAATTATACATGCAAATGAATGTGGGAAGGCACAACGGTAAATCGTGCTGCCCTGTGCGACTTAATGTAAGAGTCACAAGTCCAGCCTACAAGTCACTCATCCATCAGGCAATATAGACTGGTCAGGCACTTGTAAGTTGTCTTCCATACCTTGGCAGCTTAAGCATATGCAGGGCATGTTCTGGGCAAGAACTATTGGCCAACCCTTCCCAAGGGAGGCCAACAGACAACTGAGGAACGATGTCCTCTGAGTTAACTGAGGTCTTAAGAATCTCTCGAAGGGAACCCTACCCATTCGTGAGATTTTAGATGAAAGTAACTGCAGATGCAACTTTGTTGCAGTAGTAGCTCCCTATGTGGGAACAGCATGCATGTGTCTTAGATGGCCAACTGCTTGAAGAGTTCGCCACCACAGATGGGAATATTAGATACTGCAGATTTGGGTATCAAATCCTTTAGTGACGAGGAACTGTAGCAGAAAGAGTCATTCTTATGCCTGTGGAATAGCAAAGCACACTGTCAAAGAAGTCAGTACAGCAGTGTTTGATATTATGAATAATGCGTGAAAAGATGGGATGAAAAGATCCTCCTTATCTGGAAGGAGAATAAATGATTGAGCCATTTTCACAGCACAAGCAGGCAAATTAGAGACAAAAAAGCAAAGGATGAATATGAACCTGATTTCATAGGCGTTGCTGGTGCAAGAGGTGGTGCAAGAGGCATAGAGTGCCCAAAAGGGTGAGACAAAGTAGCAGAATATTGATAGAATTGGTGAGGATTGTAGTGAAAGCCATAGTTTTGCCCCAGTGAAGTAGAGTAGGTGGATGCGCATCCTTCGCCAAGCTGCTGTACATAAGGATAGAAGGGGCTTGTTGTGGCACTGCCTATGACACTGCTACCCCTCGGTCCAGGTACTCCAAATGTTGAATATTGGGCTGACTCCCCTCCATAACCATTATAGTATCCCTGTAATCCCAAAATGAATTCAGTCATACGTTATAGCTTCTTACAGGCTGCAATGTTATACAGGAGCATCATGATACATTTATTCTATTCCCCTCGAAGCAGAATGAAGGCAGAAAGGGAATAAGATCTCAAATGGGGGGCTAACCAAAGAAGGTCATCATATTCTAGAATAATCTATAGAATGCAGTGATGCACCACAAAAAATCATAGTTAATTAAGAATTTCAGTACTTAATTTACTACCTTAGTCTCCATGTTGTCCAAGTTTAATTACAACAAAGGTGAGAGTGTAATAGGTAGAGGTCAGGAAAAGGGGGTTGAAGGGGATCAGCAATGTTCACGAACTTCTAATATCATACACTTTTTTTAAGTATTATATAAGACCCATGACAGAAAACTAATACAATGAAACAAAAAATCATACGAACCGGAGAATATGCATGGTCCGGAGAATACGCACAATACCTGAAACGAAAGAATTCCATTAAAAAGCTACAAAAATGAGAAAGCATGGGATAAATACACTGTCCTTGCAGAATTCAAACTTTTCTATATATCAATGGATAAAAAGGGGCAACATTTACATCAGTATTGCTAGATTTATGGCAACAAAGGTTTTGGCAATCAAAGCATACTCTTATGACAACAGATAACTAGATAAGTGTGGCAAACCTAAATCGAAGGACAAGAATAGTGCGATATCAAGAGAGATAATCACTTCAGAGATGAGAATTGAGCATTACCCGTATAAATTAGCAAAAGGAACACCTTGCTGAATGGCATATTGTGGGAAAGCAGCTGCTGGTATCATTCCTCCGCCATATCCGATGTGATAATTACTTCCCATAACCTTCATGTTCCTGTTATTAACTGTGTAAATAAAAATTTAAGCACATAGCACAACTGTTTGGACACAAATAAAGCACCAAAGAACAATGACCAGAAAAGCACAATTTCACACCTAACTCAAGAAGAAAACTTCTAAGTTTGGATAGTGGGACATACCTAGTAACAATGTATCCATGGTACTATAGAGTATTGCCTCAAACACAACAATTCATATTTGATTTATGCAGCAAGACAACTGCGCTAAAATTTGAGGTGCAAAGACAGTCTACCAGGTGACCAATAATCAGTCTAAAAGCCTAAACAGGAGCTTTCATTTCTTTTCACAAGTGCGAAAGAAGGAAATTAAGGGTTTTATGAGCAAATATATACATATCAGTTAAATAAAAAAAAGTGTGATTTCATACATATAAGAAACTACTGGCCATGCGCAAAACGGATGTGCAAGAGCACCTGCATAGCTGAAAGTTTTTACGTGTCTGCTCCAATTATTTGGACAATTAACGTCTATCCAAGATTTGAACCAATCTACTCATGATCAACATGCACTGAAAGTTTTTCTCTTAATAATAGCACCACTTGTCAAAAGCACCTGCATAGCTGCAACTCAATTATCCAATTCTAACTTTAGGTATATTCTTGTTTTGATGATATAAAATAAGTGTAATTAAGAACAGTAGACAGCGATTTTTGAGTTGTACAACATCATTTACACACCTTCTTCCTAATCATATCCTTCCTCCAACATAAAAAAACAAATCCAAATCTCCTCTGCAACTTTACACCCTCATCTCGCCCAACTCCCATGGTTGAAAGAACCAAAAATGAATTAAAAAAAAAAAATTACATGTGTAAGAAATCAGTTTCTTCAACCTCCAAACCACCTTCTAATTAATGTCTTTCTGTATTTTCAACCCTTGAATTGTGGGCGCAAGTGGGTAAACAATTGACTATCAATTCTCCACGTCTTAAATTATCATTTCCAATCTTGGGTTTTCTGTTACGAAAAAATCAGGACTCACACTACAGAGTTTTCTCACAGAAAATATCCCTCTGAAATAAACCAAATTCAGATAGCCTTCTTTGTGACATCGGAGATTCTTGAGAGATGGCGGGCGGGTCATTCGGGCCGGGCTGGGCCGCCAAGGAGAGGGTGGAGCAGTACAAGGGCAGAGTCACGCCTTATGTGGTCATAGCTTGTGTTGTGGCTGCTGTTGGTGGCTCCCTCTTTGGCTATGATATTGGTATTTCAGGTACTCATTTCTTTTTAATTACTACTTGTCTTTCAGTGATTCAAACTGTCTGGTTCTTTGGGTATTTATGGAGTGTAAGTCAGACATGTGATTCAGGAATCATGCTTTTTATGGTGGGCTTCAGTGGATATATTGTCCCACTTTTTATGCTTTCTTTCTTCACTAGTTAAAAAGTACTAGGAAAAAGGGAGGTCAAATAATTAGCAGTTGTGAGTTTGTAATCTGGAATCACAAGAAGTCTGAGAGAGCTAAGCCAAATTGAACAGGTGGAGTCACATCCATGGATGGATTCCTACAGAAATTCTACGTTTGGATAGTAGGGCATACCTAGTAACAATGTATCCATGGTACTCTGGAGTATTGCCTCAAACATAACAATTCATATTTGATTTAAGCAGCAAGACAACTGGACTAAAATTTGAGGTGCAAAGACAGTCTACCAGGTGACCAATAATCTGTCTAAACGCCTAAACAGCAGCTTCCATTTCTTATCACAAGTGCGAAAGACAGAAATTAAGGATTTTATGAGCAAATATCTACTTATCAATTGAATAAACAAAAGTGTGATTTCATTCATACATATCAGATCCACAGAAACAATAGAGCAAAAAATGCTAAATCAACTTGAAAACTGGAAAGATGTAACAAGATCTAAGCAAAATAGAAACCTTGTTTAGGCGTAGAAGGCTTAGATCTTTGAAGTCCCAAAGAAGCAAGGTTGCAATTAGCCCTCCTTCCATCGATAACCGGAGTAGGGTTCTCACAAGCTCTCATGGCAGCCTCCGGCTCCCGGAAAGTAACCTGAAATCAGAGAAACAGAAGCTCCATTAACACTCGCACATCGGACACAAAGATTCAAAGAGACAGCAAACAAATTGACATACGAATCCGTAGCCTTTGGATCTGCCAGTGGACTTATCGGAGATCACAACGGCCTCCAAGATGTCTCCGAATTGCAGAAAGTAGCTCTTCATTGTCTCCTTTTGAGTCTCCCACGCCAATCCCCCGACGAACACCTTCGTGTAGGTGGTGTCGCCCGATCTGTCTCCGATTGTAGGTGGATTCATGCTCTTGAAAATTGCAAGGGAATTACAGAGCGCTGACACTGACAAGTAAGCAATGTTTTGTAGAAATCGTTCTGGAAGGAGAGGCAATTTGGTCAGAGTTCCATGAAATGTATAATTGGGAGGGGACAGAAAAAGCTATAGTCGGAAAAAAGCAAAAAAAGAAAAAAGGAGGGTGAATTAGTAAATTCACATACGCACTCGTACTACAAAAATGTAGAACTTTGGACAGTGGCCATGGCGACAGCAACAATGAGTGCTTGGCTCGCCGCTAGCGTTCTCAAGTGTGGAAGAGGAAAGGTCTGGCTCGATCCCAATGAGTGCAGCGAAATTTCCATGGCCAACTCTCGTAAGCTCTATCCCTCGCCGTCGCTCATTTCCTTCTTCATGTGCCTGTTGTCTATGCTCCTTCTTCGGAAGCTTCTGTATTGATCTGATTAGGACTTGTGTTTGGCTGTGGATCTGATTCGATTTCTCTGAGGAAGATTAGTAATCGCAAACTGTAGATGAACTTGTTGTAGAGAAGAATTTGTGGTTTAAGCTTTCGATTTTCGAAGCCGTTCGTTAGGAATAATTTAGCTGTCTATCTAGACTGTGTTTATGTGACTCAACTTGAATCAATTAGTCGATTGGCATCTGGAGTGTTTTCTGTGATAAATGGAACAATGGTGATTGGAAACTTGTATATCCCTAGTTTATACTTATGGCTCTCAATTGATTATTTTTTCGTAGCAATGCTGTCTTGATGACTGTCTTACACTTTCATTCAATACTATATTTAATGTCCCTGAGCACTCAGGTTTCTAAGGTGTAGCTACTCATTTCTGTTTACATACTTCCATTTGCTTAATGTCAGAGTTAGTTGATAATAGGGATTTTGTGAGGAACTTATTCTTGGCGTTTGAATTTTAGGCCAAAACATCAGAAAGCTGGTGAAGGATGGTTTCATCATCAGGAAGCCAACCAAGATCCACTCTAGGTCACGTGCTCGTCGCATGAAGGAGGCCAAGAGGAAGGGACGTCACTCTGGATACGGTAAGCGTAAGGGTACCAGGGCAGGGAGGCAAGGCTGCCCACCAAGATCCTGTGGATGAGGAGGATGAGAGTTCTCAGGCGTCTGCTCCGCAAGTACCGTGAGGCAAAGAAGATCGACAAGCACATGTACCATGACATGTACATGAAGGTGAAGGGTAATGTCTTCAAGAACAAGAGAGTGCTTATGGAGAGTATCCACAAGTCGAAGGCTGAAAAGGCCAGAGAGAAGACGTTGTCTGACCAGTTCGAGGCCAAGCGTGCCAAGAACAAGGCAAGCAGGGAAAGAAAGCTTGCAAGAAGGGAAGAGCGTTTGGCTCAGGGACCAGGAGAGAAACCAGTTGCACCTACACCAGCTGCCCCAGCAGCTCAACCACCACACCTCACAAAGAAATCCAAGAAGTGAAAACATGAAGAGATGACTGTTCGAGTTGACACTTATATAGCATTTTGTTCCGAGCTATTATGTTTTCGATGGATCTTGTTATGTTTTGCTATTTCACAGAATTGATGATCTTTGATATACATTGTTTTCCCCCCTCTTTTAAGGACGTGACAACTTCAGCGTTGCTCGATCAAAAAAACAATATTATTCACAAAACAGCCCATAAAGGGTTGAGCATCATTCGGTCGAAACCGAAAAAATTAACCGAACCGAAATTGGCGGAATTCGGTTCGGTTTTCGGTTCAAGAAATTTCAGGATTTCGGTTTCGGTTATTTTTCGGTTCGATTCAATTTTTTCAAAGAAAAACCTTATATTCCGTCGATTTCGGTTTTCGGTTCAAAAAATTTCAGGATTTCAAGTATTTTTTTGGTTCAATTCAATTTTTCCAAAAAAAAACTTATATTTAATGAAACCCGGAAAAATCGAACCGAAACCAAACCGAGCCAAATTTTTTCAGTTCGGTTTTTGGTTCACTGAATTTCCGAATTTCGGTTTCGGCTCAATTTGGTTCTTTTCGGTGTGATTCGGTTTTTTCGGTTCGGTTTGGTAGCGCATAAACTGTATAACCGTAGTTTTTGTGTGCTCTCTCTACAACGTCAGGGGTTGCATACTGTGGTGTGTATTAATATTAGCCATGTGCTGCAGTTGAACCACTGAGTTTTGGCTTCTTCCCCTTCCCTCCAAACTGTAATCACCTAAAAAGAACAGAGTTATTAATCTGATTTTGCTTTGATTTCTGAAACAGATCCGGGAAGGTTTGATCCGTTTTTCCCATTTGTTAAGGCTTCTTCCGCTGTTGTACGCAGTTTTCTACAAATTTCTAGCACCATCAATCAGGTCTAGCCTTCCACTAATTAATGTAACAGATCAACATTTGGAGGAGCAGCCGGGCCATCGACCACCAGAATATTGAAATTGTCATTCGAATCCCAATTCCCCAGTCGAGTATTCACTGAGAAGAGAATTCTCAAGTGATTCTCAAGTGATTACCCTCAACAAGGGCGTGGCTTTCTTGCACAATCTGTCCATTTCTGACAACTCCTCTTGGCTTCCTAGCAAGAAATTCAGATTGGGGGTTAGGGTTTGTCCACATGAAGCCCTGTTTCCCGGTGTTACAGGAGTTCAGGAAGCCGTAAGCCAAGCCTTTGAAGTCAAGGACAAACGTGGTGAATGTAAGTTCTATTCCTCTTGTATTGCTTAAACTGTGATCATCATCATCATCAAGATATTTGTGAGCCTCTTTTTTTTTGTTTTTTTTCTTGTGAAAGATTACTGTTAATGGATGAATGAGTGGTTCATTGTAGTTGAAGGTGAAGTTTCAGCAATAATGAACGCCTATGCTTTCCTCATCGCCATTGCCATAGTCGTCTTATCAACGGCTCTTCCCCCGTTCTTCAATTTCACCGCCCCGAGTATCAATTCATCGCCCTTCGCTTCCTCTAATCTTCCTTCTTTTACACCCGTTTCCAATAAATGCGTTTTTTGTCTCACTTGAATTTTCTTCATGCTTTGAGTTTTTTCAGCATGGTCGAGGATGCGAAACCTAGAGGCGGTGGCTGATTTGGTGGTGATAGATGCGTTCATCTACACAGCTGATGATTCTCTTCCCTTTGCCGACTCTATGGCCATCCGCCATGGCCGTATTATCGCTATTGGCAATTACTCGTCTGTTCGGGCAAGTAAAATCTGTACAATGCTTATCTACCAGAGTTTGTACTAGACTTGTCACTGAATAGGCAAGTATGAATGAGAATAATGTTGAATTGCAATATTCTTCTATGCAAAACGTAGTTTGGGCATTGTGTTGGTAAATTTATTTTTAAGATAAATAGCTATGTTGAGTATGAAATGAAACTATTTTGCTCACAACTTGAGTAAAGGAAGCCTTAAAGTTGATTGAATTGCTGGCTGGACAGTTTATAACCAGCAACTGATGTGATCAAACTTGCACCACACTTAAAAAGGGAGCATCTTTGGGTGTTCTTTTTTTAATTTCTTCAGATGCCCATGTCAGAACTTCCCCAGATTCCATGTAAAGTTAGTCTCTTTCCTTCTCTCTTTCTTCCTCTCTCTCTCTGTTAAATGCTTTCTTTGCTTTGCGTCCAGACTGTTTTCATCATATGGGTTTGAGTTTTCTCAGTGGGATTGTTCATTGTTGTGTTGGGGTTTTCTGGTTTCTTCATCTGGTTGGTTGAATTTTTATCCTTTTGCTTTTGTTTGTGTGGGTTTTCTTAATTCTCCCATTTGGGGTCCAAGTTGGTGAATCCTGACATCATCATACACCTTTAAAAATAAAACTGTAGAGTTTTGGAAATGGGCAACTTTTCCTTATTGATTTGTGCTTATGAGCAAAAAAATGGAGCACATTTGTGATGCTCATCACTTGTCTGACTTTATGTGATGTTGATCTTTTCTGCATTTTCTGGGAAAAAAATTATTCATTTAGAAAGTCAAACATAGAAGAAGAACCTCTCCTTTTGTATCCATCTCTTTACCTTGTTCTTTCCTTCCACTGTTTCATATCCCCCCTCTTTTACCTCTACTTTGGTTTTTGGAATTCCTCTCTAAAATGGTTTTCTGATTGCAGTTCCCAAAAGGGTTAATTTGTTTCTGTTGAGCGATGTGTATGCAACAGAAGCAGATTGATTTATTGTTGAAGACAGACGCTAGAGACCCAGACCCTTCATGGAAGTCCCCTCTTTTACTCCACATATTTCTGCCACTTTGGTGTTTTGGGTCATGAATGCTTTTACTTATTTGTAAGCAAAAACGAGAGTTCAGTTTCAATCCCTTTGTTCCTTCCACCTTGGATTCCTACACCCAACATTTGTTTACTTGTGGGTTCTTCAAGTAGTCTAAATTGTCATCTGATTTTAAGCCATGGATTTCAATGGCTTTACACCTAGTTCTTCAATTTCTGGCAACATTGACATTGATTTCATGGATCAACTCTTTGACGGAAGTTGCTGGTTACAAACTGCTGATAAATAACATTCATGCCCTGCTTGATGATCTTCTTGATTTTTCAGTTGATGCAATTGATGTGATACAAATTTTGGATTGATGTTTACTCGTATGTGATTGTAGGGTTTGGAGGGATATGGAACCATTAAATTAAATCTTCATGGAAAAGTTGTTGTTCCTGGCTTTATTGATTCTCATGTGCACTTTATTTCTGGAGGCCTGCAGGTTTGTACAACTCACATTTTTGTTTTAGTTTCTCTAATTTTCATGGGGTTCTCTTTGTGTTTACTATCCCAATGTGAAGCAGATGGGACAAGTGCAACTTAATGGTGTTAGTTCAAAAGAGGAATTCATTGGAAGAATTAAAGCAGCGGTTGAAAGTAAGTTTATATGCATGTATCTTCCAGTATTTCGAATTCACACATATCACTAACTAATAGAGGATAGCTTTTCAAATTAGAGTGGTTTGTTATATTTAGTATTTATGAATTCACCTGGGGGTGTATATTGACCAATATAGTCCTATCAAACTTGTATAGTTCACTTGCAAACCTATGATTTTGATTGCGTGTTTAGCCTCACGAATACTCAAATCCTACCAAACTATGGCATGCTCTATGGTAATTTGGCTGAATGTAAATGATGGATTGATCTAAACAATATTGACTTCATCATATGATTCCTGTTAATGGAACCAGAGCTTCTTAATCACTTTAGAGTTTACTCTAATAGTTTGGGGGAGAATTTACAGATAAGAAGCCAGGCTCATGGATTCTTGGTGGTGGATGGAATGATGATCTGTGGGGAGGAGAATTGCCAACAACTTCCTGGATTGATGATTTTACACATCAAAATCCTGTAAAATACCCAGTCATACAGACACACGCACACAACTTCTTTGTTCTTGTATGAAGTATTTTGATTGGATTGATGGGTAATCATTAGGCCATGCTCACAGGTTTGGCTGGCTAGGACAGATGGTCATATGGGCTTTGCTAATTCACTAGCATTGGAAATGGCTGGGATCACCCGTGATACTAAAGATCCAGATGGTGGGAGCATAGTGAGAGCATCCAACGGAGGTACAGCTTCAGCTCTCTTGTTCCTAAAGAATAAAAATAAAAGAGAACTTGAATTCGAGAGACTCACTTGCACTAATCTAGAGTTTATTATTTCCTTCCTACATGTGAACCGTGTTGCTTATATAATAAGGAACTTCAATTCAAATTATACGACATAGGAAGAGAATGAGGGATGTCTTACATTATCCAATATATGAATGTGAATATGAAAATCAAAGTGGAGCACACCAAAGAAATATTTTCTACAAGCATGAGAAATTATAAATTACCTATTTCTTTATTGTATATTACATTCAGGATGGAGTAATTATTTATTGCATTCTCGGAATAATCTTTCTTATCCGAGATGCTTTGCTTTTTAAAAAGGATGATTCAACTAAATTTTGATCCATTACCTTTTATAAACAATATGTTCAAAGGATACTAGTATCATTTTTTTTTTGTCACTAATGGTTATGATATATCAAGTGCAATATCTTGACTAAGAAAAATACTTTTGACAAAGAAGAAATATGTGTCATCCTATGTTACTCCACTCAATATCAACAGTTATATTATATTCGTATCTTACTGGGAAATAAGTACTTCAAAGTATTTGTTGCATATATTGATCACAATATTGTTTTTTGAAGTATGCATATGAAAATCACTGGTGATATTATGTTGGTGTGATTTATTTTTAATGCTATCAGTTTTTGTTGCTCGAAACTTTATTATATGCTCATTTAA
The DNA here is from genome assembly GCA_934048045.1 of Polygonum aviculare. Classification (NCBI taxonomy): domain Eukaryota; kingdom Viridiplantae; phylum Streptophyta; class Magnoliopsida; order Caryophyllales; family Polygonaceae; genus Polygonum; species Polygonum aviculare. The sequence goes on along the minus strand of OW204032.1, from coordinate 1,947,969 downwards.
GGATTTTCAAAGTTACCATTTTGTTGAATGCAGAACCTACTGGTTTGATGATTGATTCTGCGATGAATCTCATCAATAGTCCGGAATTGTCTGTTGAGGAAAGACGAGAGGCATTAGTAAGGGCCAGCAACTACGCATTGACGAAAGGTGTAACTACTGTCGTTGATGTTGGGAGATACTTTCCCGGGTCATCTGTGGAAGACTCCTGGAATGATTATGCAGGTTTGTATAAAAAACACTAAGGTGTAGTAATTACCAAAGAAAAGGTGTTTATGTTAAGGTCCAAGAAAATTAAAGTGAAGTGCGAAATCAGTTATCAAATGATGAAGTATAAAAGGTGTTTTGGGGTAGGTAAATCAATTTCACTGCTATTCATATAAAAATGTTGTCATTTACTTCTCAATTGAAATTGATCAACAAACCCATTATAAATGAATTCATTTGTTATTGTTGCACAAAAATCAGTTATTGCACCATTTTATATTAGGATCCAATAAACTGAAATATTTGCTCTTTTGTAATATATTTCATTCTCATGCTATGAGTTGCAGATGTTTACAGATGGGCTCATTCTTCAGGAAATATGATGATTAGGGTTTGCCTATTCTTTCCGATGAAGACATGGTCACGGCTTGATGTAAGAATTGCTAAAGTAATGTAATAATATCTTGATTTTTAGCTTGGATGAACATCTTTATTTTGCTATGGCTGTGATGCATACTTATTTAATTTTAAGATTTATTCTTCCTTTTCTATATGTTATATTTCTTGGTAATTATTTGCGTATTAAAATGAACAGGGAATTTCTAATCTATCTGACTATTTCAAATTCTACTTAATCTAATCCCCTTCTTGGGTTTTGTACTTTCTAAGATGTTTGAAGATTGAGTTACAAGTAATGGACTTTATTCTGACAAGTGCAAACTAATCATGATATTTGTGTCATTAGTCATCTCTTATGAGATCTTTTTCCTGTTCTTAATTAGGAACTTATTCATCAGACTGGTCGTGCCCTTAGCCACTGGATTTATTTTGGCGGTGTCAAGGAGTTTTTTGATGGGTCATTGGGTTCAAACAGTGCGTTATTTTATGAGGTGAGTTTCTCAAATGCACTCGTGACATCTGAAGTGTTAACAATGGAATTTTTTATTTATTGCAGCCAACTTGCTTTATTTTGTATCTTGTAGATATATTCTTGGTAGAATCATAAGGACAATAAACTTGCATTTTAATTTTTCATAAGAGTACGTGATTCCGTCCCTGCTGCTTGTTAATCAAGTACTTATTGTCTACAAAGTAAGTAAAATTTGAAAGATAACCAGGACAAGGAAGAAGTGTTAGTCTGTTTTGTTTTATGTGAGTTAGAACATTTTGTAATAGTTTATTCATTAACCACATATTTAATGTTGGATGCTTAATGCCTTTATATAGGCATATGCAGACGATCCAGGAAACTATGGCCTACAAATAATAGACACTGAGAGCTTATTAAACATGACATCATTGGCAGATAAACATGGGCTTCAGGTGCTCCTTTGAAATTCGTGCTACTTAGTATTTTCTAGTACTCCGTATTTGGTTGTGCTGAAGAACTTTTTAACTGTTAAATTATTCTGATTGCAGGTTGCTATTCATGCTATTGGTGACAAAGCAAATGATTTAGTCTTGGATATTTATAAATCAGTTGTAGCTCAAAATGGGTTCAGAGATAGAAGATTTAGGGTAAGTAGTTCACTGATTGGCACTGAAAATTGGTGTGAACTTGCGCTAAATATAGTAACATACAATGACTTGTGAGGTATGAAGTGTCACGTATTATCATCATGATTTGAGTCATGTTTCACAGGTTTATGAGTAATAAGAGCTAAACGTAACTTTTAGGATATTTTTTATGGTAGAATAAGGTTAAGTAGTTCATTGATTGGCATTGATATTTAGTGCAACTGTGTGCACGTATTTGAATTTGAGAGAAGTACAGTAAGCGAGAAAGGTATATGACTTGTGAGGTATTGAACTAGGTTAACTCCCAGGATATTTTACATAGTATTCCCTCCAAAAAATGTGGTATTGAACGAATTAAAGAATCAAGCATCTATCCCCAACACTAGTGGAGTTTTTGTGAGCAATGATTGGGGCTTGCTGGTTAGAAACAGACAAAATGGGTTGTTTCCAACATTCTGTCTTCATGCAAGGAGCTTGACTTGGGACACATGGGCAATGAGCTCTCAACTATAGTCCTTCAAGAAAGCTTGACCAACAAGTTATTCACTACTTGTTCAAGGTTTCTCTTGAGATTTGCATAGGATTCCCTACACTTCCCTGACTGAGTTTTGTTAAAATTTCAAGCATTCCACCTCATTTTCTCATGGACTCCTTTTGTTCAACGCTCTCAGGAACCAAGGCGTTCTAATTTTTTCTACCAACAAAAAAGAGATGGCCATGTTACTGGTGAATATGGCCAAGGGGCTTGTACTAGAAATGCAAAACCCGCTGGGGAATACATAAGCAGAAAAAGGCATGTGTCAGAAAAATCAGGTTTATTGAGATATAGGATTCTTATCCAATTAATGTTGAAAAAGGTTGCAGGAATTGAGCCAAGTATGGTCGGGTCTGCAAACGAAGGTTGTTGCGGCTAATATAGTTTAGGGTGCAAAAGAAAAGATGGGGGGTAGGTTTTCTCTCTTGAATACACAAATGAAAAGGGAAAAATTGATGAATATCATGGCTGGTGCTCTGGGGAAGTACAATACAATGGGCACATAAAACATCTTGTAATCAACATGCCTCCATTTCATGGAGTACTTGCCTACAAGGGTGAAGCTCAAAAACCAGGACATTATTGATGTTGAGGAGTGTGTGTTGCACAACATTGAGAAGAAAACAAAAGGACCACATTTTGTTTGATGCCTTCAAAATCTGGGCTCCTTCAACTCAGCAGAATAAAATCATATATGATCATTGTCTACAATGTTCACTGTCTATTGCATTTGGCGTGCTCAAATTAGCTGGTTCACAACTTGATAAGGATTGAAACCAATACTTGTGCCAATTATATACACCATATTTAGGGCATTATAATATACTTTGTGGCAAGTTAATTGCCAACTAAAATGGCTTCTCATAGTGAAAAGGATGTTGTATTAGAAGAATATTATTGTACATTATAGTAGTTTAATAATATTCCACATCTATATATTACCCATTTTGAGTTGATTTGTAAAAGTTGAGGACTTTGATCCTAATGGTGCTCATGATTGCACTTTTGTCTTCATAATAACTTGGCATACTAGCCTTGCTAGGATTTACTTAAATTTGAACTTCCATTCGAGATTAAACCTCTAAAATCATGTTTATTACACATACTCGTTACGTCTATGTTGTTTGTTTGAATTACTTCAGATTGAACATGCCCAACATCTGACTCATGGAGCTGCTGCACAATTTGGCAAGGATGGCGTTGTTGCTTCCGTTCAGGTCTGTAGCTCAAAGTTAAATTATTTTTCAAAGTGATTTTTCGAGTGGAGCCCTAACATTGATTGTTTGGGGAGGACGGACGGTATTTTCTTATGAGAGGATGTAAGGATGTTGTTAAGGTATTTTATCATTTGCATAATAGTTTTTAGTTTTGAAATAGGCTGTTTTCTCAATATGGTTCTATACTGATCAATGTTCTTGTTGTTGTTCTATACTGATCAAGTAGCCCGCACATCTGCTGAATGATGCTAGTTCTGCAATAAGGAAACTCGGGAAAGATCGAGCTGAACAAGGATCGTACCTATTTGGCTCACTTGCAACCGGCAATGCCAAGTTGGCGTTTGGCTCCGATTGGCCTGTGAGCACCAACTTCACTAGCTCTTGCTTAAAGTTTAATCTAGGGCAATTGTCCAAGAAGAGTTGATTCGCGTGCTCATTGTTGCAGGTGGTGGATATAGATCCGCTATGCACTGTTAAGACATCTGTGCAACGAGTTCCTTTTTCGTGGCACACTCCTTGGATGCCATCTGAATGTCTTGCACTTGAGGATGCACTAAATGCGTAAGATTCACATTTTCCACATAATATAGCTAGCGCTCATTTAGTACTTGTCATCATTACTTTCATATTTGACATATGTCTTAGGCATAGAAAAAGTGCACATTTACATAGTTGTTCTACATAGTAAACCTTGCTATATAAAAAATGCTCCAAAGCTAAAAATCATAGATGCTCATTGTGGCATTTCATGAACCAGCTATATTCAATTCATGGTATCATAGATGAGTGTAAAACCTGAAAATAATGAAGATCTTCACTATGCAATAGATCCGCTATGCACTGTTAAGGCATCTGTGCAAAGACTTCCTTTTTCGTGGCACACTCCTTGGATGCCATCTGAATGTCTTGCACTTGAGGATGCACTAAATGCGTAAGATTCACATTTTCCACATAGTATAGCTAGTGCTCATTTAGTACTTGTCATCATTACTTTCATATTTGACATATGTCTTAGGCATAGAAAAAGTGCACATTTACATAGTTCTTCTAACTAGTAAACCTTGCTATATAAAAAATGCTCCAGAGCTAAACACCATGGATGCTCATTATGGTATTCCATGAACCAGCTATATTCAATTCATGGTATCGTAGCTGAGTGTGAAACCTGACAATGATGAAGGTTCATCACTATGCAATAGGGCTATGCATGATAAATGAATAGAAACTAGCAAGTGTTCTGACAAAAAAAGATAAGAAAAAGAAACTAGCTAGTGTGATTTTAAAATGGCACAACTATAATACTGTGTTCCTACTTTGCTTTTGTTTCTTTTGGTGTATAGTATTACATAATTGTTCCGTGTCTTGTTCTTGTCTCGTACTTAGATCATCAACTCTGTTATTATTCAAGCAACCAAATGACAACAAAAGTTTTTTCATTGAATCACCTTCAAGTACATGAAATTCTCAGGCACACCATCTCAGCAGCCCAGGCGTGCTTTCTTGACAAAGAACTAGGATCATTATCGGTTGGCAAATGGGCAGATTTTGTGGTGCTCTCATCTGATTCATGGGACGACTTTAAGAATGAGGCCTCAGCATCAATTGAAGCAACTTATGTAGGTGGCATTCAGGCCTACCCTTCAAAACGAGCAATGTAATGAAGCTACATTTATACATATGTACGGTTCATATCCCTACGCCTCACGGAGAGATCGATCAACTGCTGTCATGTGTATATTCAACTTCTTATTCCGCTTCAATGCTTTCACGGATATTGAGTTCATGTCTCTACGGTTTTACGTGTTGTTGTATCTTGTATATTCAACTTTCTATTCCGCTTCAATCCTTTAAAGGCTTTTGTTATGGTGTCGAATGAAATGGAAGAAAACTAGAGTCTAGAGAAGAGAGCAAAATAATGTGTAAATCAACTTGTCTTATTGATGGGACAAGGATGTGTGTTTATAGAGGTGAATTAAGGTTAGTTTATTTAATGTTTAGGAAGTATACTACTCCCTCCGTCCCATAATGTTTGTCCACTTTCCTTTTCCGTCGTCTCAAAATGTTTGTCCACTTTCCTTTTATATCAATAACTTTTTCCAATCTTACCCCTATTCAATCTCTACATTTACCCCCATCATCAAACTTTTCCACCTACTTTATCTCTTTTCAACTTTTATCCCCTATAAATTTCCAAAAGTACCCCTATTCAATCATATTTTTTACCCACTTTATTCTACTTTTTCACTTTCCAATATCACTTTACACCTTTCATTAAAAATCGTAAAAACCGTCCTTTTGGACAAACATTATGGGACGGAGGGAGTAATTATTAACATTTTTTATCTTCACAATTTGTCCATTGAATTGCCCTTGGACTTTCCGAAAGACCTTACATTCAAACTGAGGGAAATGTGGTCAGTGTTTACACAATTGTGGTCGCTAATATTCGCTGATTGTTTGTTGTCAAGATGTGTTTGCACATCCTTAACATGTTTGCCTGTCTTACCTGTGACCACACTTACGCAATTGGCCGCTAATTTTCGTTGATCGTTTGTTGTCAAGGTATGTGTGCGCATACTTAACATGTCTGCATGTCTTACCTGTGTCTTGCCGTCTTTTTTGGTTGATCGCTTGTTGACCTCGACTGCTTTGTGTGCGCATTTGTGTGTTGACCTCGTAACCCTCGTATTTTACAAGCATTCACTTGTGTAACCCTCATATAAATACACCCCTATGTATTGTAGATGACGTGACTTCTTCCGCATTCTCTTCCATTGCATCAAGAACACTTAACATCCAAGAACAAAGTGAGAAAGAGTGATCTTGATCGAGAAGAAGAAGTCCACCAAAGAACTCCAATGTTTACATTCAAGCGTGTTTGTGTTTCATAAGGACTGAGAAACACGTGAGGTTTGACGTTCTTTGTACTTAGGATTATTGAGTTGGGCTACGTAAATCTATGGCTGAAAGGAAGTGTATAGTAACTTATAAGGACGAAATCCTATAGGTTAGAAAATTTTGTATTTTCCATGTAATAGTTGTAGGAACTCTCATATAATACAAGTAAAAGAGGTTATTCAGAAATCTTCCACAGAGGTAGAAGTTTACCCACTAAGGCCAGTTGGTCTAAGTGCGGTTTCTCGATAAATCACTTGCGTCCCTAGTTAGTTTATTTCCTGCATTAGTTTGTTATTTGCTTTGTTATTTCGCTGTCCAAGAATGTCGTCCCTAAATGACGTTCATGACTAATAACTAACTAATTTTGATCCAATAGAGAAAATCCACAAAACTTCCCCATCTAATTCCCGATGGGGAGCGGGGTGGAAAGTACCCATCGGGTTTGGATACGTCAACGTGAATCCATTTCTTAATTTTTTTGTGCTGAAGGGGTCTTCTTTACTTTTAACATTCGTAATAATTACTTCAAATTATAATCAAAATTAAACTATATATCTACTTAATAACATATATATATGTATAGATAAAAACAAAATTTACATATAAAAAAAAAATTTATAATAAATTATCTATAGTTTTAGTATAAATTGAATACTTATATAAGGATAATTAATTAATAATATCGTGGTCAAAGAATAAACGGAACGGATAGAAAATTCCTCGTACCTATCTCATCCCTATCGGGGAATTAAAATCCGATTCTCATACCCGTCGGCCGTCGCGTGATGGCTTGCATCTAGCTCATGCTTAGAGTGCATATTAGGTCATGTTTCATTTGGTTTTGGTTTGCTTTTCTCTCTTTTAAGTTAGTATTTTAGTTGTTTTCGGTTTAGTGCCTTCGTTCGGACTCTACGCCTTGTTTGTGCATTTTCAGGTGAAAATGGAAGAGTTTTGGTGATTGGAGATCAAGAGGAGCTTAAGAAGACGACATTAGCTCGAAGACGGAGTCAAGGAGAGGCCCGAAAAGACGCCACAAGAAGTAATCCGAAGACCGATCAAGACGAGAGCAAGACGTCGAAGCAAGGAAGCCAAACCGGGCCTCCAGGCTCCGACCCGGCCGGGTCACGGGCCGGGTCACAGCCCGGGTTGCCGGTTCTTGCAAAAACCGACCAAAGTGCAAAAATCAGGCCCCGACCCGGCCGGGTCACGGCCAGGGTCGGGGCCGGGGTCGGGGCTTTTCTTCGCGTTTGCTTGTGTTTGGCCTTCCCGACTCGGACCCGGCCGGGTCACGGCCCGGGTCGGCCCCCGGGTCACGCGACGGCACCCCTCTTTTCCTCTTTTATCCCTCTTTTCCTTTTAGGGTTGTATAAATACCTCTTCTTCCCCTTAGAAGACAATATCTTCTTTCCCCCTTTTGGGGACTTTTTCCCATTTTAGAACTTGAGTCTCTTGTGAAGAATTGGAGAAAGTGTTGGAGATTCTTCCATCTTTTCAATCAATTGAATGAAGTTTGGTATGGATTTCCTTCTCTCTTCTTCATTTCCTTTGTTTATGTTTAGCTAGGTTCCTAAATCCTAGGGTTTGGGGAAAACCCTATGGATTCTAGGTAGCCTTGAAATGCTTGCTTGAATTGAGATTGGAATTGTGGTTTGTGTCAATCTTACATGCTTAATGCCAAATTGCTTGCGATTTGAGGCTTGTTGATGATTAGAACCGAAAGGTTAGATTGTCAATAGGGAGATAGGCTAGGGACTTGTGTTGAGAGACCTCCTCTCTAGTTTGAACATTAGGATTGATTGATTGATTTCCCTTTGAAATGAGAATTGATTTGGGAATTCTTTAGAGGTTGACCTACCGATAGAGGTTTGATTTGGACGGGCTCACTCTAGCCACGACGGTGGATGAGAGGCTTGAACTTATTGAGACACTATTGAGCCTAAAGGGCCTAGTTTGCATGTCAAGCCATGTCGTAATCTAGGTACGGTTTGTTTGATTCGATAGCATTAGACATTGATTCTAGGTAGATGCCTCCAAACCATGATTTGATCTTGATTCATGTATGCTTGCAAAGTGCTACTTTGGTCCATAGTGTGAGTACCTAGATCCTAGGATTGCCTTTCTCATAGTAAACTTGCATCGATTTGTTGGTTGTTTTCTCCTTTTACTTAGTTGTTATTTGAGTTCTTTAATTTCAATCCCAAATTGCCTCATATAAGCCTAGCTACTTTGATTGTCGGTTCACCAACTCTACTAAAGTCCTTGAGATTCGACACCTTGGTACTACGCGATCCGTGCACTTGCGGTATTGGTCTAGTAGCCTATCAAGTTTTTTGGCGCCGTTGCCGGGGACTTTAGTTAGTTTTGGTTGTTTCCTACAACCGGTAGTCTAGGTCCTTTTATTATTTGATTTTGTTTTCTTTTGTTTGTGATTTCAGAGGTGTTCGGTTGTTTATGCAAAGAGTCCTGAGCGCTCCTATTGTTGATTTTGATCCTGAAATTGAGCGTACTTTTCGTAAGAAACTCCGTGCACAAAGATCTCTAGATATGGCGGACGAGGTTCAACAAGCTCAAGCTTTGCAAAACGCCTTTGTTGCTCTTCAGAATCAGTTGGCCGCCGCTAATGCTCAGATTGCTCAGTTGACTCAGAATCAGAACCAAGCCGCTCAAGTCAATGGGCAACGTCCTCAAACTCTAGCCGATTATATGAGACCCGCTCAGTTTGGTCCAGTGTCCGGTGTTGTCTTTCCCGAGGTCCGTGCTCGAAACTTTGAGTTGAAGCCCTCTTTGATCAATATGGTCCAACAAAATCAGTTTGGGGGTCTTCCTTCCGAGAATCCTCATCAACATCTCACTACCTTTCTAGAGTTGATGGACACCGTCAAAATCCATGACGTTTCTCAAGATGCACTTAGAATGAGGGCCTTCTCTTTCTCTCTTAGAGACAAGGCTAAAACTTGGTTAAAAACTCTTCCCCAAAATTCTATCTCTACTTGGTACGAGTTGGCATCCGCTTTCTTGAACAAGTACTTCCCGCCAAAGAAGACTTCCGAGATGAGACAACAAATATGCAACTTCAAAATGAAAGATGGGGAGTCCTTCTTTGAGGCTTGGGAAAGGTTCAAAGAATTGCTAGTGTTGTGTCCACACCATGGGCAATCCAAGATAACTCTTATTGATGTCTTCTACAATGCTATTGATTGCTCAACGAGATTGCTATTAGATGCCTCATCGGGAGGTGGCCTTTCCAACCTTCAAGAGGATGATGCTTGGGATTTGATTGAGAAAACCGCCTTGCATTCGCACAATTACTCTGATGTGCGAGCCACTCCTAGTGTGAAGAAGCATGCCGGTATTTATGAGGTTGATGAGACTACTCAATTGAAGGCTCAACTTGACATGCTCACTCAAAAGATGAAGCAACTTGAGACCGCTTCCGTTGTGAAACCGACTTCCAAGGCTAATTGTCAATTTTGTGGGTCGGGAAATCACACAATCTCGGCTTGTCAACTTTATCTAGCTCAAGGGGAAGAGATTGAAGGTGAAGTGAGTTACATGGACAACTACAACCGGGGACCGAGGAATGACCCTTACTCCAACACCTACAATCCCGGTTGGGCCAAACACCCAAACTTCTCTTACAACAACAACTACACCAACCCCTCATCCTCCTCCTACAACCCAAACCAAGCCCAACCTAGAGGTCCACCGGGGTTCAATCAACAAGCTCCACATGTCCCTCAAGCCCCTCAACCTAAATCCTCATTTAAAGCGCTTGTAGAGAACATGGCAAAAACAGTGAACCAACTCGCCGAGGATGTTCGAACTCAAGGAAAGAGTTTGAAAATGCTCGAGACTCAAGTTGCTCAACAAGCATCAAATGCTCCTAGGCCTCAAGGTCAACTTCCGGGGCATCCCGAGGTCAACCCTAAAGAGCAATGCCGAGCGGTTACTCTTAGAAGTGGCAAAGAACTTCAAGAGCCTATACCGGAAAAGCATCAAGTTGTAGAAGAGTCGGGAAGTAAGCCAACCGAAGAGGAAAGGCCCGAGCCTAGGTATGTTGCTCCACCTCCCTACAAACCACCTCTACCTTTCCCACAAAGGAGGGTTCAAGTTGGAAAAGAACATCAATTTGGGAAGTTTGTAGAGATGATAAAGAAGCTTCACATAGATATCCCTTTTGTTGATGTGCTCACCAAGATGCCTACTTATGCTAAATTCTTGAAAGAGATCCTTTGCAAGAAAAGAAAGTTTGATGACTTTGAGACCGTAGCTTTGGCGGTTAATCAAGTTGATAAGATGCCGAGCAAGTTGAAAGATCCCGGTGAGTTCTCAATCCCGGCCGATTTTGGTTCATTTGCATATGATTGCCTTTGTGATCTTGGTTCTAGTGTGAACATCATGCCCTTGTCGATTTGTAGGAAGTTGAATTTGGGTGAGCCTATTCCTACTAAGATGTGTCTCATCATGGCCGACAATTCGGTTGCTCAACCCGTGGGCATCATTGAGGATTTTCCGGTAAAAGTGGGCAAATTCTTGATTCCGGGAGACTTTGTGATTCTTGATATGGAGGTGAAAGACAAGACTCCCATCATCTTTGGGAGGCCTTTCTTAGCTACCGCGGGGGCAAGCATTGATTTGAGAGATGGGAAGATTTCATTGCTCATAGGAGATGAAAAGATGGTATTTGAACGTCGTAAGGAGAACTCTATTGAGCCTAGCATGAATCTTCCTCAAAAAGCGGTTCAAGTGGCTAGTTGTAGTGTTGAAATTGAACCTCCTAAGAGTGAGACTTTGGCAAGTACCGTTCAAATCCGCCAGGAAGAGGTCACCGAGCTTAGAGACCACAAGAAAAAGAAGAAAATGGGTCGAGCTAAAATTGAGCTTAAGAGTGGAGATTTCGTAATGTTTTTTCATGAAAAATCTAGCATGTTCTCGGGGAGTAAAGGAACGAGATGGTCCGGACCGTATAGAGTTTCAAGGGTCTTGCAAGGTGGAAGAGCTGAGATTTGGCATAAAAATTCGGGAAATTTCAAAGTCCAAAACCGCCGTTTGAAGCTTGTGATAGCCCTTGATGCAATAGAGGTCGGGTCCGACAATCACAAAGACCCGAGCACTTGAAAGGCGACATGGTCAAGCTAAAGACCTTAAACAAGCGCTTCTTGGGAGGCAACCCAAGCTTTTCTTCTCATTTTTTTTCTTTGTTTTGTAGGTTAATTTCAATAAAGGCTAAAATTTGGAGATGGAATTCCAGAGGTGGCCCGGGTCGTTGGTAGGGTCGAAAACGGGGTCGAAAACAAGAAAACAGGGCAAGAAAACAGGCTTGGACCCGGTCGGGTCGTAGGTCGGGTCGCAGGCCGGGTTTCACGATCGAACAAATGGCGAAACAGGGGAGAACACAGACCCGGACCCGGTCGGGTCAAGGCCCGGGTCACGGGCCGGGTCGGAACTCCTCCCACTCCCTCATGTTTTCTTGCATTGCCAGCCCCCTTCTTCATTTCTACCTAAACCCGACCATGACCCAGCCTCTTTCCCCAGCTCCACCGCTTCGCCGCCGGCCGGGTCGTGCTTGCTCGCGCTAGCCCCGCTCGCCGGAGTAGCCCCCTGCCGAGTCGTCGCCCGTTCGAGCTCCTCACCGACCACCAACTGCTCGCTCGAGTCGCCAGCCTCCACTTCGCCCACTACCGCAGTAGCAACTCCTCCTCTTCGCCACAGTTGTTCGCCGGAGCGCCGCCAGCACTGCAGTCGGCCGTCGTCTCCAGCAGCCCAGCCGCTACCCTCCACTTCAATTCCCATTGGTGCTTTTGGTAACCTCTTTTTCCCCCTTTACTTGTTTAATTTCTAGACCTAGGCTTTGGATTTTGGGTATAATTTGTTCAAATTTGTTGGATTTAGGTAGAGATTCATGCTTCTCTTAGCCTAAATTGTGCAAATTGTTGATGAAAATTGAAGACCTAGGTTGAATTTGGGGATTTTCATGCTAAAATTCAAGTTTGGGGGATTTGAGTAAAATTTGGGGATTTTTGTGAATTGGGTGTTTGATTTGCTTGTGGGTGATGATGATGGCTTGATTGTTGCTACTTGATTGAGCTTAGATGAAATTTGTCTTGATTGAAGGTTGAGCCTACTTGAAAATTCTTAAAAATTTTGCATTTGGAGGCATTTGTACTTGGTATTGCTAGGTAGTGGCTTGGTTGTGCTGTGTTGCTTGATTGCTTGGTTGTTGCTTGTGGTTGTCCTTGCCGGGACAAGATTTGGCTATTTGTGCTTGTGGTGGTCGCTTGTCTTGTGGTGTGTAGGTGCCTAACTTAACTTCATGCCTCCCAAAGAGAAAAAGCTAAAGAGAGCTCGTGAGTCTAGCCGTCCCTTATTGCTTAAGAATGCTTCTCCGGAGGATTTGCATATCCATCTTGAGAATAGTGAGCACAAGGCGCGTTTTGATGTTCTTAAGAAGCGGGAATTTGATGGAACTCGGTTTTTGGATGTTGATTGCCTCAAGAGTTTGGGATTTTGGGATGATGTCGTTTACTTGGCTTCGCAGTTAGGATGGGACCGATTCATACATTTGGATGAGCCTACATATCCCGCCCTCACCCTAGAATTCCTAAGTACCTTGGAATTTCATGCAACTCCTCATACTAGGTACGGGATAGCCGAGTTCCAACTCCGAAACAAATCCTTTGAGCTCAACTTAGAGACCTTGAGTGACATATTTGGATTCCCGCCAATTACCTCGCCCTCTCATGAGAACCAAGTTAGTGGTTTCGATGCCCAAGACTTCTTTGATGCCCAAGTTAGTGGTACTACCCGGATCCTCAAGTTTCGGCGGAAGTTTGTTTTGAAGAATTGCACTACACTCTTTCCATAACCTTCCCCTCGGGTAGTGCACACTTTGAGCAAGGTGGTTCCTCTCACTCTCATGGCCATTATGGACCTAACCCTCCAACAAACCACTACCTTTACAACGAGATTTAGGGCATGAACACCCGAATTGATGGTGTTTCCAACCGCTTAGATGGATTAAGCTCAAGATTTGATAGCTTTGAGCAAAGTTTGGGAGCGTTGAACACCACTATGTCCACCCTCTCCACCCGACTTGAACGTCTTCCTCCTCTATCATGGTGGGACTCCCACTTCCCTCCGCCTCCTCCTCCACAATGAACACTAAGTGAGTCTTCTTTCTCTCCTTTCTTGCTTTTATTTTCACATTGAGGATAATGTGATGTTTAAGTTTGGGGGAGGCAATTCATGCTAGATTGATGCATTCATGCTTCAATTCTTGTCTTGCATTCATGTTTACTTTTGTCTTGCCATTTTATTTGCATGCTAAAAATCCAAAAAAATTGAAAAATTTGTCAAAATGCCAAAAATTTCATGCATTATAGGTTGCCATCAAATTTTCTTAAATGAGAATCTCTTGTCTTCAACATAGTTAAATCCATGACTTGGAAAATTCCATATCTTTGCTTGGATGGATGAAACCCTTAATTCCTTGCATGATCATGGCTTGTTTGCTTGACATATTTGGATGAGCATGTGGACTCTTAAGGTTGTAGACTAATGTTGACATTCTAGGTAATGAGCACCTAGTGAGATGATTTTTAGCCTCTTTTTCTAGGACTTTGTCCTCTCTTTTCTTTGTGTGTGATTTCTCTATGCATCTCTATCTCTAGAACTTGAGATTGTATCTTTGTCAAGGCCGCATTCATGACATTTGTTTGTGACATTAAAGTGATAGAGGCATTGTTTCGTTAGCCCTACTATTTCCCCTATCCACCCTATATTAGTGCCAATTTTTCTTGAAACCCAATTTTTTTTGAGCCTAAAAGCCTATTTCTTGAAACTCCACAAAATTGTTCCCTTAGCCCAAATAGCTTGACCCTCCTAGAGAATAGGAGTCATGGAGATGAATTTCAAGTGAGTTTGGGTTTGAGAGGAAGATATCATCTTGGTGGAAGAGAATTTCAAAAGGAAAAGAAAATGCAAAAGTGTGGAAATGTTTGGGAGAAGAAAAGAAAAGTGTTGAAAATAATGCTTGAAAGTTGAGTTGGTGACATGAAAATAAATGTGCAAAATTTGGAAGTCACCAAAGTGTTGTTGTGAAAAGAAGAAAAGCAAGTGCAAAAGGGTTGAGTTTAAAATGAAAGAAAAGTGAAAGTGGGAAAGTGAACTCCAAAGTTTATGATGTGTCGAAGTTGTGAAGGTTTCGGGTTTGAGAGAGTGTGCAAAATGCTTGAATTGGTTGATTGGTTGTGAAGTGAAAGCTTTGACTCTTATTCTCTAGTTTAGCACCACATGACCAAAAATTTTCCTCACCCAACTCTTCTCACCTAGCCCCACTACAACCCTTTAAAAAGCCCTCTTGATTAGTGTCACTTGCATTGTCTTTAGCGGTGGAGATTGAGATCTCTTTCAAGCTTATGGTAGCTTAGAGATCATAGATGAATTTGAGTGATAACTTTGAAGCCTAAACACATGAAAGAGAGTAAACACATACCTCCTAGTGAGGCCTAGAATTGATTCATGTGTCTTCATCTTTTCGAGTCATAAAACATGTGCAATGATTCCGGTTTGTCAAGTTTCAAGTTCTTTGATTATTGCTCGTTTAATTTTGAGGTGAACTCTTGAATTGCATTTGATGTGGGATGAAGAGTCTAAATTGCTTGCTTGAGGACAAGAAAGGTTCAAGTTTGGGGGATTTTGATGGCTTGCATCTAGCTCATGCTTAGAGTGCATATTAGGTCATGTTTCATTTGGTTTCGGTTTGCTTTTCTCTCTTTTAAGTTAGTATTTTAGTTGTTTTCGGTTTAGTGCCTTCGTTCGGACTCTACGCCTTGTTTGTGCATTTTCAGGTGAAAATGGAAGAGTTTTGGTGATTGGAGATCAAGAGGAGCTTAAGAAGACGATATTAGCTCGAAGACGGAGTCAAGGAGAGGCCCGAAAAGACGCCACAAGAAGTAATCCGAAGACCGATCAAGACGAGAGCAAGACGTCGAAGCAAGGAAGCCAAACCGGGCCTCCAGGCTCCGACCCGGCCGGGTCACGGGCCGGGTCACAGCCCGGGTTGCCGGTTCTTGCAAAAACCGACCAAAGTGCAAAAATCAGGCCCCGACCCGGCCGGGTCACGGCCAGGGTCGTGGCCGGGGTCGGGGCTTTTCTTCGCGTTTGCTTGTGTTTGGCCTTCCCGACTCGGACCCGGCCGGGTCACGGCCCGGGTCGGCCCCCGGGTCACGCGACGGCACCCCTCTTTTCCTCTTTTATCCCTCTTTTCCTTTTAGGGTTGTATAAATACCTCTTCTTCCCCTTAGAAGACAATATCTTCTTTCCCCCTTTTGGGGACTTTTTCCCATTTTAGAACTTGAGTCTCTTGTGAAGAATTGGAGAAAGTGTTGGAGATTCTTCCATCTTTTCAATCAATTGAATGAAGTTTGGTATAGATTTCCTTCTCTCTTCTTCATTTCCTTTGTTTATGTTTAGCTAGGTTCCTAAATCCTAGGGTTTGGGGAAAACCCTATGGATTCTAGATAGCCTTGAAATGCTTGCTTGAATTGAGATTGGAATTGTGGTTTGTGTCAATCTTACATGCTTAATGCCAAATTGCTTGCGATTTGAGGCTTGTTGATGATTAGAATCGAAAGGTTAGATTGTCAATAGGGAGATAGGCTAGGGACTTGTGTTGAGAGACCTCCTCTCTAGTTTGAACATTAGGATTGATTGATTGATTTCCCTTTGAAATGAGAATTGATTTGGGAATTCTTTAGAGGTTGACCTACCGATAGAGGTTTGATTTGGACGGGCTCACTCAAGCCACGACGGTGGATGAGAGGCTTGAACTTATTGAGCCACTATTGAGCCTAAAGGGCCTAGTTTGCATGTCAAGCCACGAAAGTGGATGATTGTCGTAATCTAGGTACGGTTTGTTTGATTCGATAGGATTAGACATTGATTCTAGGTAGATGCCTCCAAACCATGATTTGATCTTGATTCATGTATGCTTGCAAAGTGCTACTTTGGTCCATAGTGTGAGTACCTAGATCCTAGGATTGCCTTTCTCATAGTAAACTTGCATCGATTTGTTGGTTGTTTTCTCCTTTTACTTAGTTGTTATTTGAGTTCTTTAATTTCAATCCCAAATTGCCTCATATAAGCCTAGCTACTTTGATTGTCGGTTCACCAACTCTACTAAAGTCCTTGAGATTCGACACCTTGGTACTACGCGATCCGTGCACTTGCGGTATTGGTCTAGTAGCCTATCATCGCGCTCCCCACCAAGTCAAGGAATCTCCATGAATCCCCACACCATGGGGCAAATGTACATTCATAATAGAGGGTAGGGATATTAAGGATGTGGATGGAGATGGGGGATGTATTATCCGCCTTGTCTTACCCCCATGTGCATCCTTATCCCCAGAATTATGGATATTCCCAAATTGTACTTACATTTAATTAGTTTTTTTTCATTTTTTTATTGAGACAAACAGTTGTAAAAAATCTCTTTGTTTTGAATAACAATTTAAGATATTTGCTCCACTGTGATCCCAAACAAGAAAGTTTGCATTTAAAATTTGTTTTTTACCATAGTATATGTAAGATATATATTATGATAGTATTCTTAAGTTATTGGAGTATTGTTATGCAATGAATTCATAATTTAGAATTTGTCTATCAAGAATGACATAAAATAAGAACCCTGTAAAATGTTTGTCTATCATTATACAATAATATATTATCATGATTTGTAATTTATATAGGACACCATTATTGTACAATAAGATATTTATTAAAATACTTTAAATCATAATCTAATGATTTGGAAATAACAAATACTTCTACTAAAAAACAAATACTTAAGTATCTAAAAAAGAGAAATTGTTGGAATTGCAGTAGAAAATATTTAAAAGGTATGACTCTTATTTCTCTATTTTGGAGAAAATTATAGAAATATTATTGGAGAAGTCGTTCAAAATTAAGTTTGTGTTTAACAAATCCTTATGCATGATAGGCTCGTTCGTTGCAATCATACTATGTAAAATAATATACTGTAATGAGTTATTTTTGAAAAAGTTGTGTTCGGTCATATTGTAATAAACTCTATTCATCTATAAAATTCTAAAATTCCCACAATCTCTGTTCCAAACAAAGCCCACTATAATGTATTATTATAAAGGCGCCGGTTCAAATGAAAACCCAGCTTATCCTAAAAACTAAAAACGAACAGGGACCGTCCGATTATGTGGATGGACGGCCCTGATTAGAAGACTTCTCCTTTTATCTTTTAAAGGCACGGGGGTATTTTTGTAATTTCGTTCACTTAAAACGTGTTCTCTTTCAACATGTAAACAACAACCCACCCAATACAAACAGCTTCCTGTTGCAATTTTCCACGATCGGGGGGTTCAAGGGTTCAATCCAATACAAACATATTCCCGATTTCACAGTTTTCATATCTCTGCAAGGTTGTAGGGATTCGGTTTCCCGTTTCCGTCCTCTTGATGTGGATTCTTTGGACTCAGCAGTTAACGATGATTTGATTTGTGGTGTTATCGCCTGTCACGAGTTAGGGTTTCACATTTGTTATCGAGGGTTCTTCGTTCCCCTTCGGCCGGATAAGGGCGTAATCGAGGGCCACATGATGGAGAAGACGGAGTTTGTTGAGCAGAGGAGGGCTGCGATCGAAAAGTATTTGAGGAAATTGGCGGCTCATCCGGTGATTCGGAAGGGGAAGGAGCTCAGGGAGTTTCTGGTGGCGGAAGATGGGGGTTTCTCGCCAGTGAGCTCTGGAACTCCGGTGTCCGATGATCCAGGGGTTGTGGCTGGTGTTCCGAGGGAGGTGGTCGGAAAAGGAGGGCAGCTTACCAGTGTCACAACTCGGGTCTCTTTCTTTAGCTACTCTTATTGATGGTGTTGGTGTTTTTCTTAGTGGCATTTGGTTATAATTTAGGAAATTTTGTGGAATTAGAAACATGTTAGTGGAATTGGCTAATTAAGGAAGTGGTATGGGATTAGAAACATACCCGACAACTTTGTTTTGTAGTTGGAGTTTTAGGAATGGGTTTGACAAAATCCTGATATGAAAGTATGAATTTGAATGATTCTAACCTGATTCCTCATAGTGGCATTATGAATGATTTGTGGTAGTTAAATTCGTTCGAAGTTGTTGTTCATTAATTGGAAAGCTTCAGGTTACATAAAAAAGCTTAGCCTGATGATATTGATCATGGTATGAATTTACATGATTCTAACCAAGCTGTACGACCTCCACAGCCAGCGCCTAGTGGTACTGTATGCCCTTTGCAAAGTGTTTCTTCTCAAGGATTTTCTGGAGCTGGTTCTGCTGTTGGATTTGACCCCTCAAACTCCAGAATACAAGAAGGAAAGACCAATGGACATCCAACAGGAATGATCTCATAAGCCGTGGATAGATCATTCAGTCTTCCAGTTTCGCAAGTTGGATTAGGCCCTGGAGTATCAGGATCGGTTGTATCAGCACCTCATCCACCTATATCTGTGGCATTACTGACATCTACATCCATTCACAACTCCTCTCTTCCGTAGAATGGCGCCGGATCTTTTTTCGGGGGAGATGGATTCTCAGCAACTCAAGCTCAAAAAATTGATGTTGTGGGGGCTACATCATCTGCTAGTAGTTTGCCAATGTCATCAGGGTCAATTTCTGTGTCACCTACACCTCCTTCATCTTCAAAGGCTGGGACCTTTAAAACAATACAAAATTCTCTTACTGTACAATCTGGTGGAGGGTACCTCTAGAAAACACAACCACTTCCTAAAGAACATCAAAATGTAACAGTCCAAAATGTTCCTCGTGCACCAAGGGTTTCCTCTCAATTTTTGTGATCCAACCCATAATGTAATTGCTTGCTTGGACTATTTTATATCTCACGTAAATTTTCATATTCATCATGAAATAACTTTCCTTGATGCTTAATGCTATATGTGAGCGTACATCTAAAACACGTGAACATGGTACTCAAATACGTGAACATTATACTCAAATATGTGAACGTACATCTAAATTACGTGAACATAATACTCAAATACGTGAACACAATTACTTCATATGTGAACGTACATCTAAAATACGTGAATATGATACTCAAATACGTGAACACAACTACTTCATATGTGAACGTACATAACAAAAATACGTGAACATGATACTCAAATACATGAACATTATATTCAAATACGTGAACATTATACTCAAATATGTGAACGTATATTTAAAATACATGAACATTATACTCAAATATGTGAACGCACATCTAAAATACGTGAACATGATACTCAAATACGTGAACACAACTACTTCATATGTGAACGTACATAACAAAAATACGTGAACATGATACTCAAATACATGAACATTATATTCAAATACGTGAACATTATACTCAAATATGTGAACGTATATTTAAAATACATGAACATTATACTCAAATATGTGAACGCACATCTAAAATACGTGAACATGATACTCAAATACGTGAACAGAACTACTTCATATGTGAACATACATCTAAAATACGTGAACATGATATTCAAATACATGAACATTATACTCAAATATGTGAACATACATCTAAAATAAGTCAGTTATAACTTCCCAAGGAAAGCCCTTGAAAAAAGTTGTTCTTTCTTTTGATTTACTACTATAGTTACATTACAATCATGGTGTCACGATAAAAGTCTCTTTATATCTGAACCCAGTGCAATGTACCCTCTTAGGTTTTTTATTTCTCCTCTTTATTAACTATTTTCTTCAACTTTCTCTTAATAACGTATCTATTGGTCTCTTCAACCCCGTCCCTCACTTCCATTTTCCTTTTTCTGGTGGGTGGAGGGGCAGTTTCTTCCCTAAAACATAAAAAAAATATATGAAGATCAAATAATGTTCATCAAACATTTAAAAAAGAGACAAAATCATCATTTTTGAACAAGAAAAAAAATATGTGAACATCCTAATAAAATACGTGAACAAATGAGGAAAATATGCGAACATGCTTAATCTGAAACATTACTATCTTATTTGTGAACAAATGCATGAAATATGTGAATATAGTATTCAAATATGTGAACACAATAGATAAATACATGAACATACTAATAATTAATTTTTAAACTTTTTGTCATATTTAATAAGAAGTTGGTGAGATTCCTAATACTACGGCCGAGCCTTAGCAATGAAGACACATTGGTAATTACTAAAAGAGGGGGCAGGTTAGTCCATTTCAAACCACAACAAAATCGCACTTAGGATTAGTAAAAGCAGAGGCAATTGTGAAATTGCCCACTTTTACGCCAGCACACTCTTCTAACTTTGGGTTTTCATCATTTTAATCCCAACATGGAAGCATACTAGTGCAGGGAAGACAAAGATTATTTTAGATATACGTGAACATACTAATAATTAATATTAACCATGAGTTATGCTTACACAGAAAATCTGAAGCCTCAAACTAAGGATTCCCAAAGCACAAGGTTCAACACGTTTACAGTATAATGACAATAAAGAAGGTTCATACAGGAAGTGGCAATTAAGGAGTTCCTACAACACTTATAAGCTAGCTCCTCCGTATAAGTAGAATTCTGCACTTCAGGCTCAACTTTAAAATCTGGTATTTCAGATGCCGGTGGTTGCTGACCAACTGAAGCTTCATCATCATACTCAAAAATATCGTTACGGGCAAAATATCCTTGCTCTTGAGTAGCCAAGAAAAAGACCTGGATAAACTTCTTCCAGCCACTAAATATCCAGGCTCCTGAGTAGCCAATATTCCCAAATTTTGAAGTTGCAACAATGTAGATTCTACTGGTTCTTTCACAGATTCAGTCTCAGCCTTCACTCAATCTTCTTCCATTAAGATGCACCCATTGGCCTATCAACAACATGCTTATCTACATAATGTTTCATGTAAAAACTGTATCTTCTAAATATAGAAATCCCCAAAATAGGCTTCACATGTGCACCGAAAAGAATCCAATTCCAATTCTTCAGAGTTTCCATGAGACAAAAAAAATTTCAACCATAGTTGTAATTACTTGTCTAGATTCTACATCATCTCCGTTCCTCAGAACAATATTATGAACAAATTTAGCTAGTAAAATCAGCATGTTTCAAAGGCAGCTAAATTGAAGACAGAAGAAACCCTAGCTCTTGAACATACATGACGGAGAGAGACGAAGGTGAGAAGCATCTGTGCGCCGAGCTCTCTCTCGAATTTGACCTTGCCTTCCGTCTTCATCGAGAGCAATTTCGCGACGTTCTCCTTCGCAGAAACCTTGTTGTCGCCAAGCAAATCGAAAGGCGTTTTCTCTGCATTGTGATCCACAACCGTTTCATTTGCTCCGACGAACACCCCGAAATTCTCATCAGATGGATTGATGTGTATCTTCCTCTAAAGACCTAGCCAACACAGGATCCCACCACCAACACAATCGGGCTGGTTCAGTTCACGGCCGTTCATCTCCCTCAAGATCCTCGGTGATGCCGCTGTCGACGACGCCGATGAGATCGAGGTCTTTGACTCCCCGCCGTCGGACATCTCCGTGAACTCGCTGCCGATCGATTCGTCAACGGAGGAATCCTCTCCGGCCTCCTCCGATTGCTGGTGGTGAACAAGCAAACTCGCGAATGGAGGAACGAACAAACGTCTCTTCTATTTTGAGACTCACGGACGACTTTACCCTTAAAAATGCTCTATAATTACAAAATTGCCACCGCACTATACTTTGAACCCAATTTCCCTCTTTAGCTTTTTGTTTCAATCTGAACCGTATCTAACGGTTATTATTTATTTACAATTTGTATCTTAAGAGGTGTTTTCATGTGAATCAACCTCTATTATAAATAATAATCTCGTTGCCGAACAGAGATGAATACAAATTCTAAGGCGGCTCCTCACGTTTTTTGAAGTGTGCACATTACTCCTCACGTTTTTTGAAGTGTGCACATTACTTTTAAAAAGTATTATATTATGTTATCTTAATTATATTTTGATTAAAAAGAGTAGACTCAAGAGATTGGTGGAGAGCGTAAATATTCAATACTCCGTACATATATAAACAAATTAGTGAAGTAAATATTCAATATTTTTTTTTGAACCGGTAAAAATTAGGAGACCCCCTCAAGGGGGACGTCCTAGAGCGTCCGAAAGGACGAAAACTTTCAGTTCTGGATGATTCATAATGACATTAGTAGGGAGGCTATGACCCATTTTAGCAATTTTATCGGCCACAGCATTACACACTCTACTGACGTGGGTAATTCGCACATTCTCGAACCAGTTTAACGAGACTAGGATATCTGCAATTATTATTTCAATGTCCCATGGGCTTTGTCCCTTTTTGTTGACTGCATTAATTACTACCAGGTTATCACCCTCTATCTCTAGTTTTCTTAGTCCCAATTCTTTGGCCATCCTAATTCCATCTCTTAATGTCAGCGCTTCAATTTTTGGTACTGATATATTTCCATACTGATTCGTTCTTAATTTGATTACCTCTGCGTTTTGATCACGAATTACTATGCCGGAAGCGGTAGATCCGTTAGCTAGTTTCGATCCATCGAAATATAGTTTGGCAAAATCTGGGCTTGGCCTATGCCAATTGATTGTTTTCCTTTACTGACGTTGTCTTATTGGTTGTTTTTATAGTTGATCATTTTCTTGTTCCGTCCAGTTTTTGGCTTGAGTCCAGCTGAGAATCTGAGATTTTATAACTGACCTAGGTCAGCTGAAGTAAATATATAGACATATCCCTAGACTTTTTGAAGACTTTATTATACTCCCTCCGTTTCAAAATACATGACCATTTAGACTTTGCACATATATTAAGAAAAAAATGTTATTCCTATATTACCCCTATCAAATGTAGAGTTAATTATTTGTTTAGAGAAATATGAAAAAGTGTAATGATTATGATAAAGATAATTATTAGGGGTATAAATAGAAAGAGATGGGTAAAAAATGTGAAATAGTCAAGTATTATGAAACAAGAAAAAGTGTCTAAATGATCATGTATTTTGAAACGGAGGGAGTAAATATTATGTCTGGGAGAAATACAAAACGTATGGCGTTCTCAATAGACAAGTGTCGTAGAACTTTCTTTTTCCGGAACCATGTGATGAATATTTCAATTTTATATCCGGTTGAGAACGCAGCCAAAACTTCTGTATTTACAATCAGATTCGCAGCCCCCTTTTCTTGCACAAGAACACAACTTGGATTCCGCCTTCCCTGTCATCACTCACTTTGTCGTATTTCCCCAACTTGCCCTACTCGCCTACGCATCTCTCATCTCAACCGCCTTCCTCAGTTCTTCCCCAAATAATTTCCCCATTCCAAAATTCCAGTCTCTTTCACAAATCACAATAACTCACCCAAATCAATGCCATCCTCTTTGACTGAATCAGAGCTGTGTCTGCGTACCAATATAAGGCATGTTATTTAGGATTTGGTACGATGATTGAACCCATCATAAACACTAGGCCCCATTAAAATCAAACACGACCCTTTCTTGTTTGAGAATGTATTATTTTCTGGGTATTTGGAAATCACTTTGATCGAACAGAGAGCAGGTTCGGAGGATTAATATTAAGCTCTCATGTATTATGTATAGGTAGCTAGTTTAAAGTTTCTTACGCTTTCAATTTCAGTTTTAGTTTTTGAGGGCTCTCAGCCTGTTGTTTGTAGTTGTTGGATGGTTCGGAGCGTCTATCTTGAGCCCCCAAATCCTGCATCCCGCGCGACTGTCTGGGTAAATGTTGTTGTTGTAGTAGTAGTTTATGTTACACGGAAACGGGAACGAAGCGGAAACGGAAACGGGGAAACACAAGATTTCGGTATTTTTAGTGTAAAAACGAGTTTCCGAGTTTCCGTGTTTCCATCCGAAACGAGAAACGCCACCTCGTTGGGGTTTCCGGGTAACATAGGTAGTAGTATTATGTATAGGTAGTATTATTAGGTCAAACCTTTTGTTTAAAAAAATAATTAAATTTGTCCATTAGGTAAGATACGTTTAGCCCACCCAACTTTCCATTGTGAGAGAGTATGATGTTTGCTTGTAGCTCTGACTGACTGATGTTAGTTTCATTCTTGTATGCTCTATGCATCAAAACGTGCTCATTTCTCCACTTTTATCCATTACTGTGTATCTTGTGTAAATCTGTGATGATTCTGTTGCTGGCTTAATCAAAATAGGTTATTCATTTGGTGAGTGCACAAAGAAAGAGTGAGGAAGTGGTGAAATGGGGCTGCTGGATCTTTTCTTGGTGGCTTCGATGCCGGTTTTGAAGGTGCTGTTGATTACTGCACTTGGGTTTTACCTTGCACTAGAGAGTGTGGATCTGTTGGGGGAGAACGCCCGCGTGTACATGAATTCTGTAAGCTGCATATCAATCTCATTCTCATAGAGCATTTGACCTCCAAAATCTGTTAGTTTACCGCTTCGAAATCATGCGCTGTGTGTTGAAACCTGCAGATGGTGTTCTTTGTGTTCAATCCTGCATTGGTTGGAGGCAGTTTGTCTAGAACTGTCACCTTGGACAGCTTCCTCAAATTGTGAGCAAAATGTCATACTGTCATTGATTTGTTTGTTTTGCTCTGTTCTGTCCTGTCTTTCTTATTTGTATCATACTACCATTTTGCTGCAAAATGTCTCATTTTGGACTTAATCATATATGGTTGTTGTGGAGCAAGTTGTGAAATGGGTTTGAGCTGAGTCCTTCCTTCCTTAATGAATCAGGTGGTTCATGCCCTTCAATATACTCATCACATTTCTGATAGGATCGGCGCTCGGGTGGCTGCTCATCAAGCTCACCAAGCCTCCACAGCACATCAGGGGCCTCATCTTGGGTACCTGTGCTGCAGGTGCTTCAAAACTTGCTGTTTTCTTCCTTGCATTCCAGCATCGTTGGTCTAGTATTGACTCATTTATACGCTAGGCGGCCTTTAGGTGGAGAGGGGCTGCCTAGCGCCTAGGAGGCCTATACGGTTGCTTAACGCCTAGGCAAGGGCCTAGAAGGAATTTTTAGAACACTGTAATTATACTTCCATAACCAAGGTGTTTTGAGATAATTGTGTCAGGTAACATGGGGAACTTGCCCATAATCATAGTCCCTGCAATATGCAAGGAGAAAGCGAGTCCATTTGGAGATCCTGTTGCCTGCCAAAGATATGGACTAGCTTATGCTGCGCTCTCTATGGCGGTACGACAACAAAACTCCTCTTTACAGAAAAACGTTTCCGGTTTCCGGTTTCTGTTTATATCCTTTTTGTTCTCTCGCTTACAATGTTACTTGTTTTTCCACTTCAGATAGGAGCTATATACTTGTGGTCCTATGTTTACAACATTGTACGTGTCTACGCAAACCAAGAAGATGCGAAGCACGACACTTTGGACACGAATCCAGAGTTATCAGAAGGGCTTCTTCCTTCCAAAGCTTTTGATGAATCAAAGGAAGATGTAATTCAGCAGAACTCTATTCTTGCTGCTTTGAAACTCTTATCAGTGATCTGTTTTGTATAATGTGTAATCTCTTCGAGCTTCATGTACAGACTCCATTCCTTACTCGGATCAAACAAGGTTTCATCACATTTTCGGAGAAGATAAACCTCAAGAAATTACTTGCACCTTCAACAACTGGAGCGGTATGTCTGACTAACTACAAATTGTGCATCTCTTTATATCTCAAAAACATGATCCTAGAATGCACAAATGAATGCAATTTTTCACACTTTTTTTTTTCTTTTCCTCTTCTACAGATTGTGGGGTTTGTCATTGGAATGGTTCCACAAATGCGAGGATTGCTAGTAGGGAACGAGGCTCCTCTTCGTGTGCTCCAAGACTCTGCTTCCTTGCTTGGGTCTTAACACATTCCGTCTGATCAAAATATTTCACTATGTTGGATTTGTCACCCAGCCACTTTTTATGACCAAAGTTTCCTAATACTAATTGCAGTGATGCAGCCATTCCAGTAACCACCCTTATACTGGGAGCAAACCTTCTCAAAGGTATCAACCGAATTCCGAAAATTCTTAAATGGGTCTTGATCAGAATTTGAAAACATGATTTTGATGGCTTTCGACTTTGCTGTGCAAGGTTTGAAGGGCTCGGGCATACGAATGCCTATTGTTGGCGGCATAGTTGCAATAAGGTACGTTGTCCTACCCATTGTAGGCGTGTTCGTAGTCAAGGGAGCGGTTCGTGCAGGTTTAGTGAGCTCAGATCCGCTCTACCAGTTTGTCCTTCTGCTTCAGTATGCAATGCCACCAGCAATGAACATTGGTAGGCACTCTTCAGTCACTACTTCAGAATTCGCAAAGTCTGTCTTAGGAACAATAACAAACATTTTCATCATTTTGATCATGGTAGGAACAATAACACAACTGTTTGGAGCTGGGCAGAGTGAATGCTCAGTCATCATGCTGTGGACGTATTCTTTGGCTTCGGTCGCGCTCACGCTTTGGTCCACCTACTTCATGTGGGTTGTGGGTTGATCATTTCAAGCTCAACTCTTTGTCGAATGCGTGGTTTATTCTATATTACTTGTTCAAGAGCAGAAATAGAAAACCCTCTTCTCTTGCACAATGCTATTTTTGATGCATTTTACTTAGAACCATGACAGCAATGAAGCCGGTCAAATCATAGTATGATATATTCCTCATTGACATCAGTTTCAAGATGTAGGATCGTGGTGTATTTTTGTTATTCTTCTTGCAGTTTTTTTTTTCGTTGAACCATGTTCTTGCTCCCTAATCCTGGTTTTAGACGGGCAGACAATACAAATGACTGAATCCTTTTCTAAAAAGCAAAAGGATAATGAAAAGGGCAGACAATACAAATTTCCTTTAATGAAAAGCAAAAGAAGTAAAAGACGATCCACCATTGCGTTCACTGCACAATACACATGACGAAACAGGACCTGATAGTCCAGTACAAAGAAAGTCTTGGCATTGCATCACCCGGTTAGAGAGAGGGTGGCTTCTTCATATATATAAGGGTATGTTTGATTATAAAGGTTATATGTATGATGTTTTATTGGTTGTATACATGAATACACAAACTCCGAAATTATAGGGAATAAAATTACGTATTTTTATGCATGGTTATCACACATTATATTCATGATTTTAATACACTATAAAGGTATAAAAAATACACAATAAGTAAAATATCAAGCATGTGATATGTTATAGTAAGGCATATGACATGCTATAGTCATGCATATGACATTATGTAATTATACATATACGTACATGAGTTTAAGTTTCCTATAATTATGGGTTTTATAAAATATTTTCTCTTTATAATTTTAAAATTAAATTTGGTTCATTTATTATATTTAGATCTAATGGTCCATAATTATCCATTGTGTATCACTATAAACTAGTGTATCAATAGAACCTAAATCTATGTATATATATTTCATATGAATAAACTTAGGCATATGCAAATGCCAATTTCCCCAATTTATCATTCTATGAACCGTACTGTTCAAGCTTGAATCTGCCTCGAGTTTTATCTGAATGGACTCATATGATCCCTTATGATTTAGACCCGAAGATCTCAATGAAATGGCCTTTTAAACGTCTTGTGAAATGACCTTATAGATCCTATATGAAATGACTTTTTTGTCTCCAATGATTGCAAATTCACGGTAAGACAATCACAAATCTTTTAATCATGACAATGTGATATGCTCAAATGCATCATGTGATCATATATTCTCTGTCATTTGCCAACGCACATTCTATGCAAACAGTAGTTGATATTCCAGAGAAAAACACATATCATACATATATCCATATAACATATATAATTCATAATATATGTTCATATTGTAGCACATCATATAAACACATAAGGTTTACTCTCTTATCTATACTCACCTTCTAAGAAAGATATCTCGCCTCTGATTCACATATGCAAGAAATAACTTACTTATTATATAAACATATAATTCATATATAACAACTGTTCACATAAATATATAATAAAACTTAACAAGCATAAGTTAATTCACACTCACACATACACACACCTATATCTAGTTACTTTGGATACTAATACATCTTTTTTTTGGTTTTATTACAAAACATATGTCTAAATAGCAAATTGAGGAGGAGAAGGTTGCAGAAGTCATTAGTTGATCGACCTGTGCAAATTTGACCTCTAAGAGACACAAGCTAGTAAAACTAGTTGATTCTCAAAAATAGTTTACGGTTTATGTGAGCCGCATATTCAATGAATATAAACCATCATCAATTATTTCACTCATAACCAAACAATTAATTGTTATACATATACATATATATGTTGTAGGAAATCCTTATGGGGGATTTCCCACATTGGAAAGTCATGACCTCCAATGTGTGGTATATAAGTGGGAAGTTCCCCACTCCTATTGGCTAGCTTTTGGGGGTGGTTCTACTCTAGCTTATACACCCTGTAATAATGGTATCAGAGTTGGGACCGACCTTCTGACACGATGCCTTCCGTTGTAGCCAGAGCGCACATTGGTAGGGGTCGCGTGGTACCATTGCCGGAACGTAAGAGGCAAGGAAGCCCAGTTCCCCAGTGGGTACGCGTCGGAACGCCGGGCTCACATCTCGACGGCAGTTACAGGAGTGGTGGGTAGTCGGCACCTAGTGCGGACCGACCCCGGCGGATTAAGGGCCGACCGTGGCCAGGGCACCTGGTGCGTACCCTAGTGCCTGGATTCCTGTAACAATGCCGCCATGGGCGTCGGCACTCAGTGGGGGTGCTTTGTTGTAGGCCACATTGGAAAGTCATGACCTCCAATGTGTGGTATATAAGTGGGAAGTTCCCCACTCCTATTGACTTGCTTTTGGGGGTGGTTCTACTCTAGCTTATGTACCCTGTGATGTGATTCGCCTTAGGATCGGACTCGATTCTGGTTCGAGGGAGTTCATTGTTGCTTCTTGAATTCGGCTTCGATGAAATCACTTGCCAAACTTGCGAATTTGAACAAAAATGTGTCACTTTGAGGCATGTGGGATTTTATGATTCATCAAAACTCTTTTGTAGGATCTTTTTATTAATAAGGGATAAGTAGTCGAGCCCTCACTTCGGTCCACTCACCGAGAAGGATCGACTAAGGGATACAAGGGGTGCGGAACCGAACCCTAACAACCCAAGCGGCCCTAAGGATAGGTAGGCGCCTTGCTCAGAGTGAACCAAGCTAGGAAGCCTAAGGAGGGAAAGCGAGGCTTGAGTCTCACGAGCCAGGCCACCCTCCGAGCCCTCGGTTACCCGAAGGCCATGGTTGGTTTGAAAAATATGAACGGCGAGGCCTAGGTTCGAGTCTCACGAACCAAAGCCCGCCATCCGGCTCTTGAGTCTCACGAGAGCCCTACGGCTTGAGTCCCACAAGCCGGGAAAGCCCAAAACCTAGATCGGGACAAAAAGTCTCACAATTCAGGTTCAAGCTTAGTCTTAATCTATATCTAAAAATGAAGAATGGCATCCCTTTATATAGGGAAAAATTTAGGCTCTTGGCTTGGCCTCCAAGGCGGTAATTGATGGCGGCTTGTTACTTGGAGTGGAAGGCATGCATTATTGAAAGCTCATACTTGGCGGCCAAGCTAACTTGAGGAGGTGGAAAGGAGTGGGCGACAAGCTTCATGAGGAGGTGGAAGATTGGGCTTGGGCCCGTACTTGCCTTCGTTGAAGCGAACTAGTCCAGCCCGTCTTGTTCTTGAATGTTGTTGGCTTTTCCACATGGATTTCATGAATTGGAGGCCCGAGGCGGGGCCTAGATGAGGGCCCAACAACGGTGCCAACCCGAAGGCGCGCACGCCCACGAGAGGCACCGACGCCGCGAACGGGGTGCCTCGATGAGGCACCGGCACCGAGAGGTGCGCGGGCGCGGGGCTCGGGCACGACCCCCTTTGGCTCGGGCACGATCACATCACCCTGTAGAAATATATTCTATATGATTAAACATATACATATACACATGCCAATGTATCCAGTTAATTATTTTGTGAATTGTTCAGGCTTGCATCTACTCGAGTTTCCTCTTAATGGACTCATAGTTTGCCTTACGATTTAGACCCGAATGTCTCATATGAAATGGCCTTTTAGGCCTCCTATGAAATGTCCTTATATGTCCCATGTGAAATGACCTTTTAGGTCTTTTGTGATTACAAATTTACCACAAAGATAGTCACAAATTTTTTAATCTCATGACAATGTGAGATCCGTGCTCAGATGCACCATGTGATCATATATACTCTTTCATTTGCCAATGCACTTTCTATCCAAATAGTCATGGATATTCCAAAGACAACACATATAACACGTATATCCATATAACATATAATATATATTCACATTGTAGCACATCATATAACACGTATATAATGTTTAATCTCCGGTCTATACTGACCTTCTAAGAAAGATATCTTGCCTTTGACTTCTTCCTCTGATGAAGATTTATCACCTTCTTCCTCTGATGAAGATTTATCACTCGTGCTCCTATCTATATAGCCCAATGCAAATTAGCCTATAAACTCTTACAATTTCTAACCCTAAATGTAATAAATGGTTCTAAGAAGAGAATTCATGGGACTTGTAGGACTAGTTGATTAAAGAAGAGAACTCATTCGCATGTTATTTAGATGTCGGATTGATCTTAATTAATGCATATTTCTATTGATGCTTGAATCTTAATGTTGTTGTCAAATTGAATCTAAGAGGTCTCTTAGGTTGTATATTAATTAGGGTTGTTAGTATCAATAGTGCTAATAATTAGAATTGGAGTATAATTAATAATTCCATGAAGTTGGTTTATTAGGAATTTCGCAATAGATTAGTCAAGACAAAAAAGAAAATTTTCATAGTCAATTATCAACAATAAAGTCTGCAATGAATGTTAACAAGTTGAGCATATTTCTCCCTTATTTTACAAGTTACGTTTAATTTTGCATTTAGTTACACAAAGATCATTATTAGGACAGTGTTAGGAATGTTATGTTCATTAATACTAGATCAATGATATATGTCCCTAGTTTTGATAATGACAAACTCTTTATGAAATAATGTTTGTCCAAGTCATTTCTAAGGATGTTATGCAATGAAAAAGGGCAACAAGTGAATTTCATCCATATCCTATAAGGATGTACAGGAGTTCATCACTTAAACATCAGACTTAACAAGAAGATGTTTCTTACAAGAGTGGGAAGTCGTCCCAAGCGAGAAGGAAACCAACCCTCAAATGGAAGTCCAATTCAAATAAGTCAAACTACCAGCACATAACAATAAAAGGACGACAACAGTTCCTCAAAAGTTGTAGGTGTTAGGAAACAAATACATGAATCCAAGACATCATTTTCAACAAACTCATCTCAATGTACACATGGTGTCTTCCCAAATAAAGCAAGAGTTGACTTTACAAGTAGACAAACTTTTATGGTTGTACAACATTGGGAAAGCGACAGGTTGTCTGAGGAAGACTCTGAGGACTTCAAAAGGTCAAAAGAGTTAAGAAAAGTTTGCATATAAATACACCTCGGTGAATAGTATGCAAACTGAATTCTTCTAGTCTTTTTCACACAAGAAAATGTCAAATACACTAAGAGAGAGAGAGAGAGAGAGAGAGAGAGAGAGAGAGAGAGAGAGAGCTTGATCGAAGAAGAAGAAAAAGTAGTCCACAAAGAACAATCAATCCAATCCATAACGAGAGAAGGAGTTCCCTAAGTTGTAGGGAGCTCGAGTGAGGTTTGACTTAGCTTTTATTATTGAGCTAGGCCTCTAACAGCTAGGGTTGAGAGAGTGCATTGGTGATCTTATAAGGTCAGACTCTTATAGATTAGAGAAGTTTGTACTTTGTCTTGTAATAGCTGTATGGAGTCAAGTAATAAGAAAAGGAAGTCATTCAAAAATCCTTCAAGCGGAGGTAGAGGTTTACTCATCAGACTAGTTGGTCTAAGTGGGTTCCTCTATAAGGAAGGCATCCCTAAGATTTTATATTCTAGACTTAGTTTTTATCACCTACACACTAATATTTTCATAAAGGCAAGACGTACCAACTAACTAGTTTCAGGAAAGAAAGAAAGGGATGTTAATCAAACACGAGACTAAACAAGTAGTAGAATGCAACTAGGTGCAAGGCTAAGCATGTTGACATCAAAATCCAAAAGAAACTAAACAATGCACGACAATTAGGTTATTTTGAGGGGAGGGTATGAGATAATTTTGAAAATTGGAGATTACTACGATATAGTTCTGGTGATTATGAGAAGGAAAGAATCCAACATGAAAAGATATATGAACATTTCGTTTAGGAATAGCATGGGGGAGGTGATTCCTAGCATGAAAAATGATTAAGGTAATGGAATTCTTTATGAAAAAGGAGAATCAAGAGAAGAGAAGAGGATCGAAAGGGAGTTGTGAATCAAGTGAGAAATCTGAATTGAGAATTCGTTATGAATTACACACGAACACAACACTATCTTGGAGATGAAGTCACAAAACAAGTAGATAAATTTGGGTTAAAACCCTAGGAAGTAAAATGAGTAGAAATCAAGTCTTATTCCTAGAATTGTGATTAACCTATTTGAATGAGTATGTTAGAAAGGTTTAGATGGAAGAGTTTTCAACCTAATTTTCTGTCTCTAAAAAAACTCTATCTTAAGCCAAAAGATAAGTACACACCAATTAACAACGTATCTTCCAAGGAAACATGCACTCGTCCCTCCCTTAGGATGGGGGGGCTCATGCCTAGCTTGGTTCTGGGAAGATAAGTTGTCAACACATAAAAAGGCCCAAAACAAAAAAGGATCATGTATGGGAAACGTAAAAATAGCCTGGTCAAAATTGGAAATGCTAAATTTAGAAAGTTTCTATAAAAGGAAACTAGCATAAGCATGTCCAAATCAACCTTAGAAATGTTGTATGGTGGTGACCCATTTGTGCTCCTTTGGCACGTCCACCATGGTTGGGAACTTGGATTCAAGCTAGAAGGGCACGAGTGGCTTGCCTTAGCTTCTTGGCTTGATCTTGAGTTATTGGTCCATCAAAAGGAATGTGGGTTATGTCTTCGATCTCTTGTGGAGTCAGAGGTGCATGAGTTACATCAGTATTAACAATTGAGCTATGTACAACATCCAGTCTCGTAGGGATGTTGTTGTTAGGAACAATATCTTTATATTATTATGTTAGGGTACAAATATTCTTTTTATTCATATTATTATCTTGTTATCTTTAGATAAGGTAATAATATAAAAAGACAATAATGTGAATATAAAGACAATATATTTTTATCCTTACATATTAATATAAAGATATTCTTTCTAATACGCTCATGTAGTCGAAGCGTGGATTTGAATGAACGTTGAAGAATAGAGACTTTGATATGAATAATTTTGATTGCGGTCTTATTGTTGATCGAAGAGGCTCTTGACCTTATCTGCTTTTGTTGATTGATTTTGGTTGATCTTTGTTTTATCTTTAGAACCGACCATTGTTTGCTTCTTGAGCCAATCGTGGTTTCATCCTGGGATCTGTATAATTTTTTATCAACTAGAGTCAAATGGAGGCTATCTTGCAATCAAGGTTGTTTTGTATGAGGAAAAAAAAACTTGTTTTGTGTGATGAGAAAGAAAAAAGTGAGGATCTTAAAGATAAATTTATTTTTACAAAAAAAAGAATGGTAGTGATATGATAAAAGTAGCTACCGTACCGAGGGATATTATGAAGCAAGTAATAAATAGTGAGGCATTAGAAGATTAGATGAGATTAGAGGGAATAACAATTAATAAGAGGATGTGAATTGGAAGAGGAGGGAGAGAGAAAAAAGCCAAGGAGATAAGGAGAATTAGGGGTGATAATGTTCATTTATTCATTTCCCAAATGACAAATTACAATATTTATAGTTAAACCCTAATTAACCCTAACGGTTCAAGAAAAGTATTATGGGAAAGAAACATAACGAAAACCCGGATTAATTAAACTCTAAAAAGGACAGTTAATTAATAAAATTATAGCGTCGTATCCGTTCTCCTCCGTTGACAATCGCCTTGTCCTCAAGGGGCAAATCAGGAGGGAGTCGCTGAAGTGATAATAAAGTCCTCCAAGGTTGAACAGAAATGAGTAGATCGATGCAAAGTTCTCCCATTTGCTCAAATGCCACAACATTTGAGACGACATCAATTTCACCCATTTTCTCAATAGCAGACTTACAGACCATAACTGGTAAAGGTCTGAGGGTAACCGTAAACGCTTTAGATTTCATCCGAACCAAAACTTCATACCTCTCACCACCCATAATTCGCAAGGGCCCCTTCCTGATCAAAGTAGAAATCTCAAGATGTGAATTAAAAATTTGACGTTGCTCAATGCCCTCTTATGTGAATTCGATTAGGTGTTCCAACTCTTGATCAATAACATTTACTTCTTCGGCCTGCTTTACTTCGTCGTCCTACTTTACTTCTTCGGCTTGGTGCGCATCTTCGATCGCATTCTCATTCTTGTTTGATACGCTATTGATTCAGTCATCAAATCACAACTCTAGTCGACAACATCCCTCATAGATGCATCTCCCATTGAAGCGATTGAACACCTCGAGGTCTGACGTAGTACTTTGAAAACGAATCCGCGAATGAAATCCAACAGCATCATCAAACTTTTCAATATCTTCTAAATTTCCAACGCTCGAGAACACTTGATTCAAGATTTCCGAAGAAATCAGATAGATTTCGGAATGGATTCTAACATACAGGGTATTTTGGAGGAGTTCCCGGAGAGCAGCAACTTCCAAAACCATTTCCTCTTTATTCATGGTCACGAAGAGTTTCCGGATGAAAGTACCAATCGATACGATAATGAGTAGCTATCGTACCGAGGGATAGTATGATGCAAGTAATAGATAGTGTGGGATTAGAAGATTAAAGGAGATTTGAGGGAATAACAATTAATTAGAGGAGGAGATAGGAACGTGAATTGGAAGAAGAGAGGGAGAGAAGAGAGCCGAAGAGGGGGAGAGAAGAGAGCCAAGGAGACGGGGAGAATTTAGGGTTGATAATGTTCATTCATTCGTTTCCCAAATGACAAATTACAATATTTATAGCTAAACTCTAATTAACCCTAACGGTTCAAGAAAAATATTTACGGAAGGAACCATAAAGAAAGCCTAGATTAACTAAACTCTAACAATAATGAATAATTAATAAAGTTATAGAGCCGTATCAGGTAGATGCGGTTTAATTAAAGATAATAGTAGAGTTTTGTGAATGGTCTATAAGTACTTGGAAAATAAGTAATTATTTAAAATATAGTATAAACTAATGATATATATAAGATAATATATTACCTAAGATAACAATATGAATATAAAGACAATATTTTACTGTAACGTAATAATATAGTGGTTTGAATCAAACGAAAACTTTTATTAATCTATAAACTATAAACCGTGAACATGAAATAGAAATACATGAACATTTAATAGATATACATGAACCCAGGGGCGGCCTATCACATTATGAGGCCCCACACTGCAAATTGAAAATCACTTTATGAGGCTCCACAACAAATTGAAAAGGAGTGTAAAAAGAGAGAACAATAGGAATCAAACCCCTGCCCACTTAATATTGGCAAATATATATGGGCTTATTAGACCACTGTGCTATGTTATTTCTTATGACTATGTCTATTAATTTTTTTTACGTATAATAACTTTTTGATTTTGAGGCCCCATAAAAACGGGAGCCCTTTGCAGGTGCACGGGTTGCACCTGCCCTGGACCGCCCCTTCATGAACCCAAAACAGAAATACGTGAACTCCAAAAAATGTTTGTGATTATGTTATTACGTGTAGTACTACGGTCTATAACATATAATATTGACAAGTTGTATTATTATGTGTATTAATACGACCCATAATAAATGTTGATTTCATGCGCGTACGTAATCCCGATATTCACATATTTATGTATTTTGTTTACATTTTCACTTTATAGGATAAATTTTTTTTTTTACCAGAATTAACCTCATAATATAAAGATATTCATAATAATATAAATATATTCTTTGTAATACTGTTGTTAGTGGATTCACTGGATTGGCTTATTTGGATTATGCAATGCATCTATATAAAGGATGGAAACGTAGTTATATTGAAGCAGCTAGCGAACAACTGCGGATAAATCGAAGTGTACCAATAATTTGACATGGGGCCAGTTGCCAAATTACCCACCCTGTCATGTCATGAATCATGATGGGTTTGCATCTTCTTATGTCACAACTCGAAAAGGACACACTGTATAGTACTGTAATACTGTATCTGTAGACTGTATGTACCCAAAATCCAAAATGCTGATGATATGTATCATACGCATGATCCATAACAGTACCTTAGACTTAAGTTGACCCGTGAACCCCGTCTCTTTTGTCCTTGTTTTCCCACCCTCGTGATTTTCACACTCACTGCCAAACACCGCCTTGAATTATGCAAATTGGCGGACTCAAAAGTCAAGTAGGCAATTTGAACTTGACCCATTTAAGGAAATAATTAAAGGTCCCTCCATTCATTATTGGGTTGAATACGTTCGTACGTGTGAATCCGATCTACACGCTAATCGCATATATGGCCATTAATTAGGACAGACCACCTTAAGTTATTATTTTTTCGGTTGGGGGCACTGTCCATGAAAGTCGAACTGGTGACCTCTGAATACTATTCTCGGAAATTTAACCGCTTGACTAAATGCTCGAAGGCAGACCATCTTAAATTATTAACTAGTCCCTTCTCCACCCTAGATATTCTATTCTATACAATTAGACAATTAGTAATGATATTAGTCCTCACCAAAAAAAAGTAATGATATTAGTGATGATGCATGTGCTATGTACGTAGAGGGTAAAAATGATGGTAGTATGAGAATGTACATAACAAAACATATATTTTAATTTCAACTTTTGTTATTATTAATATTATTATTGAAAATTATAATATTGTACTAAGAAAAGAAGTACAAAAACTTTATAAATTAACACACGAATGAACAATACACACACGAAATTTGTTATGAAAATACAAAAGTTACATACCCCACTAATAATATTTTCGATAAAATTACATTAATTCCAAACGGATATGGTTTATAATCTAAGAGCATCTCTAACAGATTCTCCTAATTCTTGAATTTGGTGCATTTGAGGATTTTGGGCCTCTTTTATGTTTCAACAAATTCTCCATTTTGGAGAAGATTTCCAAAAAATGAACTGGATTCTTTAAATTTGGGGATATCTCTAAAATTGTTTAGAGAATGCATTAATTACATATTAAACCATGTCTTCTCCCAATTGGTCAATTTTGAATTTAAAATAGTAGTTTATATATAGATTTAATAAAGATAATTTGTTAAAGTTAGGACATGAAAAATTTGGAGAATATGAGACTTCTTTTTCCATTTTAGAGAAAATTATAGAGTATCTGTTCGAGATATCCTAAAAAAATGGAGGAAATTAGTAAAGTTCTTATTGCCATTAAACAATTAAATCAATAATATATAAGTATTGCTTATATTAAATGAATGAAAACCACCGCGGAATGCATATATCTAGAAGACGTATAAAATTAAGTATAGCAATGATATGTACCTCATATTCTACATCGGTTTGACTTTCTTAGTACCTTTTGTTTAGTATCATACTAGTATTAATCCCGTGTCTTGAAGGCACGAATTTGATTTAACTAAAATTTTAGTTTAAATTTTATATAAAGTTTTTCAAAAGAATAATTTGATATAAAATCTTGTATTAATGGTTTGTTTCTTATGAGATTTATTTTAATGATATATAACTAAATAAAAATATATTTATTGAAAATTATAAATATTGGATTTACATTATGTGTACAATTTTGGATAGTTTTTTTAAGATTTAGATAGATTTATTATGTGTATGATTTAATGTGGGGTCTACAATGAAATTTAAACCAAATTAAACAAAGTAAATTATTTTAATAAAGATGGGTGATACGGTTGTTGATACCAGGAACCGTCAACGCGATAGGGTACCCTACCAAAACAAAATATGACAAGTATGAACTTCTCGAGATGACGTCAAACCATAAACTATATGGCCATCGCGATTCCGGGGTCAATAGTTCTTAATAGGCCAGCTCCCTAGAAAGCGGAGGTCTGATCCCGGGGGTTGCGCTCACCGCCCCGTCCCATCCAAGCCTAGAAAGCGGAGGTCTGATCCCGGGGGTTGCGCTCACCGCCCCGTCCCATCCAAGCAAGTGGGTGGGCGGCAACGTCCCATCAGGGGAGCGGTGGGCGGTAACGTCCCATCCTGGCTTTTGATTAGCCAGCTTCGCGGCTGCCGCCCCAAGAACCAACCATAGAGCGACACGTACCTGGGCGACGCCCGTCCCACATCGGCATCTCGCTCCAACTCTGTTCGAACCTCCACTATAAATAGCGAGCTCAATGCACCAGAGCGCAGATCGAAGAACCTCGTGAACCACACACACTAGATCTCGAGCTAAGATTATTGTTGTAACCCGATACACCTAAACGCGATAGAGATCACCTGTTCCCTATTGTAATCCCACAGTTAATACAAAAAGCATTCTTAACACTACCCCCATCGCGTTAAAACACTTCAAGCGACTAAATACTTTCCATCTCTCCGTCCGTTGACTCGTTTGAGTTCAAACCTCTTGCTCTCATCGCGTTAATCTACAATCGGTGTTTTCGGACCTCAACAACGGTCCAATGAGAAATCGACACATATCGTGCTAAATATTATTTTTAACCTCCGCTTTAGTATATAGTTATGATTACAAACTAGTTTAACCCCCGTACCATGTATGGGTAACGTGATTATAAATCCATTGTAATAAAGATATGTAACGTCAATGATCACGTTAAAAATATATAATATTATATATTTAAGTTCGTTTTGTGATTAGTGTTTTTTACCAATAGTAAATCAACTCATAATATAAATAAGTTGGATTTGTTTAAAAATATTTTACGATAAATATCACGTTTTGTTAAATAATAATATTTATGAGAAGATTACAACTAATTCTTAGTAGGATAGAATTCATAATTTTCGGGATTTTTGGTAAATTTTAAGTAATTTTTACAGAATAAGATTATATAAAATTCTAACTACCTAATCTGTATAAAAGAGGGCCCAGGTAATTATTATATTATCGAAATGACACGTGGCGCAATTTTTTGTGAAGACATTGTCTCCGCTTTATACTATAGGTAGTATAGATGAGTATAATATTTTGACATAACTTTATTATTTGTTTTTATTAAATAGATCTATATATGAATTTGAATTGAAATGAATATATGTGGAAAGTTCATTTGATCCAATTTTAATAATGATAATTCTAGAATAAGATGTAATTGAGCAATGTATAACATTCTAGATCATTATTAAATTATAAGACTTGATAGACATTGAAAGTAATTATACTATCTCGAAAATAGATGTTAGATTAGAGCGTATATGTTACAACTTACATGATATTTGAATATGTTCAATTTCTTCATTTGCTATTTAACTGCACTTAATATCTTAACTAATTTCTTTGAATGGGATGCAAAGTTAGAGTATAAGACATTAACACAAATTAATGACAATTAAATGTATCTAATATCTATCATTGATAATAAGCGGTCACAACTAGCTCAATTTATTTAAAGGTACAGATGCATATACTATTATAATATTATAAGTTTAACACTAAGACAATTTTCTTATTTGTTTTAAGTTCCATATAAAGGAATTTTCTTTGCAAATTGGAAAAAGTAAGATTCCTTATCTCATATAATATAATAAAATGGATTTGTTTGCAAATGAGAACAAAAAAGTATAGTTGTAAATTTTGAAATAAAAATATATTTGTAAAATAAGTGTTGTAGATACTAAATTGCTTTCTTATAAAATAAAAATTTACAAAATAAGTCCAATTATGATGTATAATGTAACAATTTACAAAGGTATATTGTTTTAAAAAGTTCATTTTAACATGTTTGTGATGATAGATAAGATAACATAAACCTTAAGATTGAAGAAATGAATAGGAAAAAGTAATTTGTAATAGTGTGTGAGTAAGGATATTTGAACCCATGATCAATAAGTCAATAGGAAACAATTTAGCCACTAGGTTATACATGTTTTTCCATTTATATTTTTTAATACTAATTATATAGAGATTTTTGTGAACATAGTTAACGAATGCATGAATGGTGTCAAAATCCAATCTATTTATATATATAAAAGTCATAAGTTTTAAGGTCACCATATCGTGTGAGTCTATCATTGATCAATATCACATATTATTTAATTTTTTTAATTAAAACACATCATATATATTTATCCATGTCATATATAGATATATTTGTCCACATGAGATTTATTTGTCTACCAAATAGGTAAATGAAAGATTTTTTTTTCCTTCCAATTAGATCAATGTAGAGATTTTTGTACCAAATAGGTAAATGTAGAAATTGTTTATAAAATATTTTTTTATTTGTACAAGTCTGATCTATAACATATTAATTAAAAGTACTGATTAAGAAAGCAAAGATTTTGATAATTATATATAGGTCAAAAAATATTGTTATCAAATAGTCAAAATAATTCATTTATTAATTAATATAGTAACTAGTTTAACCCCCGTACCATGTACGGACAAGTGTTTTTTTACCAATAGTAAATCAACTCATAATATAAATAAGTTGGGTTTGTTCAAAAATTAATTTATGATAAATATCACGTTTTATAAAATAATAATATTTATCTGAAGATTACAACTAATTCTTAGTAAGGGATAATTCATAATTTTCGGGATAATTCATTATTTACGGCAATTTTTACGGGATAAGATTATATGAGATTTTAACTACCTAATTTATATAGAGGAGGGCCCGATTGATTATTTTATTAAATATATTACATGTGGCGCAATTTTTCATGAAGACTTTGTCTCCGCTTTATACTATATACAATATAGATTAGTCTTTTCTTTATTAATTATAGATTTATAGTTGAATTGTGTGTTTCTCTAAACTTATTATTATTTATTAAAATTTTTTATTTTTCATCACGTAAACATGATCAATTAGAATATTCCAAACTTATAATATATATTGAACTTCTTAAAATGATCCTACCCATTGAGTAAACATGTAAAATAATTTAAATAAAAACCAGTAATAATATAAATAAAATTTAGATAAAATCGGCACAAAGCATATATGTCCAATTACACTAGGATTATACTAATTACATTTTTGTGAACATATTCAATGAGAGTAATAAAGAGTGATAAAATCAATCTTATATACATAAGATAAGATTATGTAGCAGTACTCGAGAAAGCATACCGACATCAACTGATTTTGAAACTTTAAACATATAGATAACCCTCATTAATTAAAACATATAAAGTCATAAAATAATTAATAAAGTTTACAAAAACCTTTTCATTAGATAAACATATACTCCTATAAACGTACCCCACTCCTTGATACACCGTAAGTCCAAAAAGCCCACGCCCATTTCTCTACCATATAGCTTTAAAAACGCATTGATCGAGCACCACTTTCTTGCATTGATCGGTACGTATACAAACATCAACATGGCTTCTTCTTCTTCTTCTTCTATTACTCTCTTCTTCGCTTTCCTTCTCCTCGCGCTCTCCATCGCCGCCAAATCCGACCCCAGCCTCATAAAAAAGACGTGCAAGGCCACTCCCTACTACTCCCTCTGCATCTCGGCCCTGAAAGCCGACCCCGCCAGCGTCGGCGCCGACACCAAGGGCCTGGCCTCAATAATCCTTGAGACGGCCTCCGCCAACGCCGCCGCCGCCTCCTCGTACCTCTCCTCCCAGCTGCTGAGCGGCGGCGCCTCCTCGGGCCCGCCGCCCGCCGTGGGGCCCGCCCAGAAGGCCACGAGGATATGCATTGACAAGTACTCCGGCGCCAACGACTCCCTGCAGTCGGCCCTGCAGAGCGTCGCCGCCGATATGTTCGACTACGCCTCCGTCGACGTCGCCGCCGCCGCCGCCTACCCTGACGCCTGCCGGAACGCCTTCGGGAGGGCGGTGGCTGTGTACCCGGCTGACTTGGCTAAGAGGGAGGCGGGTCTCAAGCGGATGTGTGCGGTGGCTGTGGGGATACTCAATCTTCTCATTGACAACCAATCCAACTAGT
This sequence comes from Polygonum aviculare, assembly GCA_934048045.1. Lineage (NCBI taxonomy): Eukaryota > Viridiplantae > Streptophyta > Magnoliopsida > Caryophyllales > Polygonaceae > Polygonum > Polygonum aviculare. The sequence goes on along the minus strand of OW204032.1, from coordinate 1,905,371 downwards.
TGAGGCTCCGTTTCATGTTCTGTGTTGAGGAGTGTGTTGAGGTTGGACAAAGTTCGGTCTCTCATGTTTTGTTGATTTATTTATTCCTGTTTATGTTTTTATTTGTTGTTGGGATTAAAACGCAGTCCTTTATAATTTATTTATTTATTTATTTATTGTCTATAATTGCACCGATAATAAACTTATTATAGTCTTGGGATATCTAGTCAAACGGTTAAGTCTCTGATGGTAATATTCAGAGGTCACCGGTTTGACTCTTATGGGCAGTGACCTTAACCAAAAATAATAAACCTAATATAATTTGAAAAAGAAACCTATTACAAGAATTTTTTACATACTATTCCTCTCCTAAGGCCTCGGCTGAATCCACCGGTTGCAGGCTACTTATGCACACAATGGGACATCATGATTACGGGGCCGCAGACCGGATATCCGCATCCGGAGATAGCTCTGGCTTCGCAAGCCGGAAGCCTTAGATTGTTTTCGTATTACAAATTGCATGTCATCTAAGTATTACTTGTATATTTGTAATCCATTAAACTGATCGAAGAAGAATATTGATAATGTATATTGTACGTAGATGAGAAATTAACTAGTTAGATTGTAGATGTGGAAAGGATGGTGGGAATGGGGGGCCACATGCGGCACCAAATCAGCCGGGATGCAATTAATTAATTTGAGAAATTAGATTATGAAAATACACGATAATTAATTAGATGACAAATTATCATAATTTAGTATTTAGTTAAAACAAATAATTTGGAATTTAAGGGAAATGAACTACTTATCTTAAATTCAAAATACAAATAACATAAAACAAATTCTATATGTTCAAACTTTATGCATAGGATTACATTATGTGATTTGAATATATTTTATAGCTTAATTTAGCCCTATATATAAATTTTAGGCTTTGAATTATCACTAATATATGGAAAGAACACATTTGACTTGACTAAACGATATATATGACGAACAAAAAACGTTATAAGTTAGTTGATAACACAAACTACATATACTCGTGTCAAAGATTTTGATGGAATGTTTTGACCAAAAAAAGAAAAGAAAAGATTTGATGGAACAAAAACTACTTCTTTCACACAACTAAATTAAGGTCTTGCATATAAACTTTATCGTTTAGTCAAGTCAAATGTTTTCTTACCTAAATTATTGATAATAGGGCTAAGATAAGCAATTTTCGTAATCTAATTAATTATCTCTTTTTTTTGCCGAAATCTAATTAATTACTATCAGTACAGTATTATAATAACCGCATTTCCATAATCTAATTAAGGTCACTTTTTTAATCTATTTAATTAATTACACAACCTCGTTGTTTTGTTGCCGCATGTGGGCCCTATCCTGCCATCCATTCACATTATTGTAATCAGATGCACAAGGCTTACAATAATCACACACATAAGGCTTTCGGCTTCCCAAGCCAAAGCTCCCTCTGTATGTACACATCCGGTCTGCAGCCCCGGAATCATGATGTCCCCATCGGGTGCACAAGGAGCCTGCAACCGGTGGAATCGGTATTGACCCTCTGCTAGTACTAGCATTTGTTTTTGGTATTTATTGTGGATATATAAGCACTCTGACTAATCCGCACGCTAGCCGCGCTAACTTGCTGCGGCACCGTTGCGTCCCACAACTCACTCCCTTCAAGTGGATCTAGTGTGGCAAACCTATACGAGTGTCTCCCTTAACTCACTCCCTTCAAGTGGATCTAGTGTGGCAAACCTATACGAGTGTTCCCTTAACTCACTCCCTTCAAGTGGACTTTACGACCTAGAGTGGTAACTTATTCTTAGAAGGGGGACCCGAAGACCATGGAGGCAGTGGCGGAGCCACGTTAGGATTAGTGGGGGCTACAACCCCCACTGGAATTTTATAAAAAATTTATTATAGTTATTGTTATTTTATTTTATTTTATTTTATGTAAGAAAAAAGAGGTGTAGGAAGTCTAATTTATTTTGAATAACTCAATCATATTACGGATGGAACCGTAAATTCGCCGCATTGACCTGAAATCGTAAATCCGCAATCCACAAATATATAATCTAAATATTAGTTCAAAACCCACCATGAGTTTAATAAAAACTTTAGTTTGTTTCGAAATTTATCAGTGTGAAGTTTGAACATGTCTAGTCTGTTTGAACTCTAAACTTGTCTAATTTCTTGGTAAGTGTACACATTTTTTAATTTATTTCTTTTTCTTTGCTCGGATTATTACTAATTTTATAATTACATTAAGCCATTTTGGGTTTGTTCTAAATTTTAATGACTACATATTTAACTTGTTATAATGATTATACTTAGATTAAGCTATTTTCGACCGGAAAAAAAAGATTAAGGTATTTAGCCCCCTCTGGGGCAAATTCCTGATTCCGCCACTGCATGGAGGAGTGTGACCCCAAGAGCGTACGCTAATCTTGCTACCCGAATACCTCGGGGGTGATTACACGATACCCATGCTCCGTGTAGATTGAACCCGTGACCTACGGGTACTACCCATGACCTAGTTACCAATTGATCCCATGAAACATGAGTAATACAAGCCTTTTGAAAGATCCATTATATGTGATTACAGTATAATTAAGAATGTGATTCTTTGGAATAAATATTATACATGTGTATATGGATAAAAAAAATGATACATTATAAAAGATTAAAATTAAATTTACAAATGGTACTATTATGATACATGAAAAGTGCATTTTTTCACTATAAACTTTAAAGACATTTTATTTAACTTATATTTTTGCTAATTTTGAATAAACTTTAAAATACATTACAATGGACATTTATTTCTCGACTTACCCTTTTTAAGTATTTTTGCAAAATGAAGTCCATCATAATCGTTTTCTAAATTTTGGAAAAAAAAACAAAAGAAATAGCAAAAAGGTGAAACTAGGGAGAAAAAAAATCAAAAGATATCAGGAAACAAAGGATAAAACATATCATGTTTCCGAAATTGTGTGTGTCAAAGGACTGCAAAGATTTTTTTAGAAGCGTATTCATTGAATAAAAGAAGTAACTAGTAATAGGACAACTATCTAATGGTGCGTCACTACCAGAAGTTGCACAATTTGCCCTGTGTAGCAAAAATCACCCAATCCTCATCTATAGCTTCTTGCTTGTCGCTCTAGAAATTACGAGCGAAATTTCAAGCGATGTATGCCTGCAACTTCGAGCTCGAGTTTGAGCCTCCATCGTCATCACAATCATTGTAAGCTAACTTCCTCAACCACCATTGTTACCTGCGGTTTCCCTGCAATTTCTAGCGCGATTCGAGATTCCATTGTCGCCTACAACTTAGAGCTCGAATTCGAACCTCCATCATCATCGCAAGCTTCCTTCCTCAACCGCCATTGTTACCTGCGATTTCCCTTGCAATTTTTGGAGCGGATCGAGCCTTCACTGTTGCCTGCCATATCGAGCTCGAATTTGAGCCTCCTTCATCATCATAATCATCACAAGCATCATCGCAAGCTTCCTTCCTCAACCGCCATTATTGCCTGAAATTTCTAGCAGGATGTGTCCATTGTCGTCAGTCCGAGCTCGAATTCGAGCCCCCATCATTATCACAATTATCACAAGCATCATCGCAAGCTTCCTTCCTCAGCCGCCATTGTCGCTTGTGATTTCCTTTGAGAGCCGCCATTGTCGCTAGTAATTCCGAACTCGAACTCGAGCCTCTATCAACATCTCTTACAAGCTGTCATCACACACCGTCAAAATAAGATCTATAAGTAAGTTGAAAACTCTCTCAAAATGAGCTAGTGATGACTAAAAGTGATGCAATGCAGTTCAATATGTTGACAGTTATGATAATTGATTCTAGTATATAACTTTTTTTAATATGCGGTGACATTATATTATTGACAATCTAGTGATGATAATTGATGATAGAGAGATCGGAGTTGATGATATGATGATAGTGATGATAATTGATGATCTAGTGATCAGTGATAATTGATAATAGAGAAATCAAAGTCGATGATTTGATAATAGTGATGATAATTGATGACTGAGTTAAAGTTTTTTATCTCTATGTGTTTGATAATGATGCAATTAAAATGAATTTGAAGATAGTGATGATAGTTTGCACATGGGATTGACGATACTGTTGATAGTCTAGGAACTTGATCTAGAGGTTTTTTTAATGTGCGGTTATGCTATTGACAATCTAGGGCGATTTTGAGAGTATTTCCTCTGAAAAACAATGTAGTGATGATAACTAATAATAGAGAAATCAGAGTTGATGATAGTCTATAAACAACTTTAAGAGTAAGAAGCAAACAGGTGATGACTAAATGTAATGATATACTACTAACACTCTGATTTTGCTCTCATTTAGACAGATGGATATTATACTTCTAATAGTTTGCACTAAGGGGGAATGAGAGACAACTAATGACAAATGCACCTATGTTGTGATGCAAATAAAACATTTGTGTTGGAAGAGAAATTCAAACTTGAAAGTCTAATAGAAAAGATTGTGGAAAAGTTCAAACTGTCATCACATGTACATCCGTCAAAAAAAGCTACCAAATCCGTTCACAGTTGAAACAAATGACGGTCTCAAGTCCTTTTACCATATTAAAAGCACAACTTAAGCTGCTTGGAGGTTGCCTCACAAGATATTGCATGAGAAAAGGAAAATAGCATGCTACTCAGAATATATAACTATCAACAAGCATCACCAACAACTACCCACTCTCTTCCAATATCATTAGCCGTCATCAATCTCTAGAGATTTCCGAAGTCCATCAAGATGCAATGTCATTAGATGAAGATAATGCATTTAATCGTGCACCAGATCACCAATATGTATAAGCTAGACAAATGTTTCAAACCAAAGAACAATTGAAGACTATGATGATAATCATGCAATGAGAGAAAGCTATTGTTTCAAAGTGAATAGATCAAAGAAAGAATACTATTTTTTTGAAATGTGTAGATGAGAATTGCGAATGGAAAATGGTGGTTGCAAAGTTGAAAAGGCTCAGTTATTTTGTGGTTAAGAAATTCAATAACACACATACATGCCCCTTCAAAGTGAGATGTGCAAGACATATCATTACAGGAGATAAAATGTAAATTGAGGTATTTTAACTATTTATTTGTCATCACTTTTGACTTTGAGGTTCTAAGAAGAATATCATTACATGTTGTCATCATTGTATATTTATTATCACTCTATATTATTATCGCATGTTTGAAGGTGTGAACAAAGGTTCAAATTCAAACATGATCGGATGTTAGAAATGAATACATGTAATGCATAAGTTATTAGAAAGCTTGGAGAGCCCACGAGTGGGCGCATCTGCTAAATAGAGACACATCGGAAGAAAACTATGCAATACTTCCATCATATTGCCAAATGCTCAAAGAAGAAAATAATGAGACCTACACATTTGTGGAAATCGACAACAATAACTGATTTTAGTTTGACTTTGTTGCACTCGGAGCATCAATTAGAGGCTATCCTCCCACCGAAAAAAAAATCAATTAGAGGCTGTCCACATATGAGAAATATAATAAAGCTTATTTTCCATCATATTACCAAATGATCAAAGTAGAGAAATGAAAAGGGCAAAGGGAAAACCTAGAAGAGAGAAGAGAGCAAAAACCAAGGCCAAGCAAATTTGACACCTATAATTTTCAAGGATGGGTACTTGTACTCATAATAAAAGCGATTATTTTAAAGGACGCGATTACAAAAATTATATATTTGTTCCTAAGTTTAGTGGACATTTTCATCGCAAAATTAGAAGACGAGAGCTAATCTATAGTTGTACCCACTTTTTATATCCTGAATGACATTGGGGATTGGTCCGATTAACCAACATTGTGTATACTTTATATCCTCGAAGGTATATTCTAGGGGTGTTCAACGGGTCGGGTCGGGTCGACCCGCGGCCCGCAGTGCGGGTTGCGGTCCAACCCGCGACCCGAAAAAAATTTAAGAAGTGACCCGCGACCTGACCCGCAAACCCGCGGGTTTTGCGGGTCGGGTCGTGGGTCAACCCGTTTGACTTGGTCAAGTTCGTATTTTTTCTATAACACGAAAATAAATTGTAGATCGACCCCAAATACGGTGAATTTTTCAAAAAATATATATATATTATAATACTAATAAAATTATTAAAAGACATATTATTTCTAAAAAATACATTTTAATACTAATAAAACAATAAATATTAGTATCAAAACATATATTTTTTCTTTAAAATACATTTTAATATTAATAAAACAATAAAAATATATATAATTTAAATGTAACGGGTCGCGGGTCAACGCGCAAACCCGCGGGTTTAACCCGACCCGACCCATGACCCACAAACTTAAAAAAACTCGACCCGCGACCCGACCCGCGAAGTGCAGGTCGGGTCACTGCGGGTGCGACCCGACCCGTTGAACACCCCTAGTATATTCATTCATCCATTCGTCTCAATTTCCCGCCAAAATAAAGGCGCCAAAACCCTCTACTTGCATTTAGTTCCTCCAAATTTCCAACTCAAACATCAAAGAGAAACCCTCGTCGCTTTCCTCGTTTGGCGTTCGGCACTGTTCAGACTTCAGATCCAATCGAAGACCAAATTCGGCAGAGTCGATGAGGGCGGGCACTGTTCAGATCGTTTGGCACGACACCAAACCTGTCTTAACCCTAGATTTCCACCCCACCACCGGAATTCTCGCCACTGGCGGCGCCGACAAAGAAATCAAGGTTCTTCTATCCATCTCTTCGCTTTTCATTTCCCTCAATTTTCCTAACAATGACCTAGTTTTCAGTTTCAATTGTGTTTTCCCTCAATTTGTGGGGATCGGAGCCACTGTTCTAAAAATCCCTTCTAGGCTCCGTCTAAGCGCTAGGCGGTCTCTGTCTGCCTAGCCTTATAACCCGCCTAGGCGGCGTCTAGATATCCGTTTAGACCGCTTAGGTGCCAGACAGTCTCTCTCCGTCTAGGATCCGCCTAGCGTTTTTTAGAACACTGATCGGAGCACTGATTTTCTATGCTTTTCTTTTTTTTTAGCTTCTGACGGTTTTGCTTCTGTTTTTCCGTGTTCTTCAGATCTGGCAAATAGTTTCTGACGAAGGGAAGAAGAAACAGCCAACAGCGACCTACCAAAGTTTTCTTTCTTATCATAGCTCTCCGGTTAATGCTCTTCGCTTCTCGCCTACTGGTATTTCAACAACTATCCTACTGTCGGTAGAATCATTTCTTCTTTTTCTTTTGCAAAAAGTTCAGTTCATTTATTAATTTTATCAGTTTCTATCATGGGATAGGATCAAATTGCTATAAAGACTAGTCTGAAAATGCTGTAGTGCAAAGAAATTAGGAATGCAATTTTATTGGTGCAGCCAAAGTCAAAGAAGTAGTTGGAAAGGGCCTAGTATTAGTTGGTGGAAGTCAATATCAGGGTAACAAGAGGATGTTCTGTTGAAAAAAGATGGTTGCAATGCAATCTTACTAGTGGATTATGATTTATATGTCATGCTTCCACTGAGATATGTCTCAATTATTGAGGTTTTGCTGGTGGTGTAATTATAGAGATTTAAGCTTTTGTTGGGCTAGTTTCTCGCTGAGTGCTCTAGTTTATGAAATGAACAGTGTGTACATTTGACTTAGTGGAGGTTAAGATCACTATAGACATGTTTCTATGCTTTTTTCCAAGATACTATGTTGGCTTTCCTAGGGTTTGCAGGGAAATGTACCTTTCCAAACTATCGGAAACTGTTTATTTAGTGCAAGATGCACAATATGACTGATAATTAAACCTGAACTTTTGGTGCAAAACAGCAATTGAGAAAGATTTCTGAGTACTCAAGTCTTGAGCTAACAACGAGCGCTATGGTTCTATCTGCCTGGACATTTGAAATAACATTTCTGCCTTCTGGTTCTAGATCATCTTCTGGATGCTGCATTTCTTCCTAACTACCACAGCAGTACTTTATAAATTTTTGGATGAATTAAAATCTTCCTCTGGATACCTGTTCAAGACATGTAAATTAATAGGAAAGAGATAAATGTTCCAGCTTATGTTTTCACCTTTGAGATCCTATATAGATTTTGGCCTGTCAATGGCTGAACAAACAGCATCTACGAGTAAACTTCTCCCTTTCCTTGAATTTCATAATGTCCCCAAATCTTATGCCTTGTAGTTAGGAGAAAACTGAACTAATTGAGAGTAGGCAAAATGCAAATGCTGTCTTGTAACGAATCTGCAAACAACATCAGCCTCGTTTTATATTAATGCGCTTCGTGTTTTATTTGCAGGAGAATATCTAGCTTCGGGTGCAGATGGTATGCTATTGTAAATTTATTCTAGTTGTCATCATCATATAAACTATTTCAAATCTTATACCCTTAAATCTATCTAAATTAAACCCTACTGCAGGGGGTGAACTAATCTTATGGAAGCTACACACTACTGATGATGGCCAAACATGGAAAGTGCACAAGACACTAGCGTAAGATTTATTTTAATTTTTTGTTATGAACCATAAAAGAAACTTTTAGAATCCTCCATAATCTATCCATATATCCACATATGGGTACTAAAGAAGAGGACTTTTTTGCTACATGTTACTGCATTATTCATTTGCCTTATGGGTCAGTTATTGTGTTTTTGGATTGTTATAATTAAAATTGTGGTTCCTGCATTATTTCTGTATCTATTTGAAACAATTTGTTTTATAAAAACTCGGTTTTAATTTAAAATCTATATAATCCTGTATCAATATTTATTTATACACTAAAACAATATTTGTGCCATGAATGTGAATTCAACTAGTTCATGAATTGAACAGACTTGTCTCAACATGAAAGGTAGAAGAATGAAATTTGTTTTACTTGCAAATATGACTATTTTGCGGATTTAATCAGCATTCTTCTCTACAAGGAGTGGTTGTTGCAGTGCTGTTTGGTAGAACAATTAACATTCAAAAGATTGATGCTCATTTTCTGAAATGATTTACTGGCTCTGCTTTTCACAATGATTGTGTCTGAATTAACTCTTGTTGAAAACATTCTCATTTCTGATAAGTTATAATAAGTAGGCCTCTGACAGATGGAACTCTTTTGTGTCAGAGGATCTCTTTTGCTTACTAAAATTATTTGAATAAAAAAGGAATTAAGAAGATAAGTGCAGAAAATAAGTTTGGTGAATATATTGCAATTATTCAATCAAACTTTTATTGCACATTGAACGTATAGCATACTGTGTTCCTGGCAGTTTAATTTGCTTTAGGCAAGAGGAAATTTTTGGTTTCAGAAGTCAGACCCCTAAAAAGAAGATATAATTTCCACCAAGCCTATGATAGTGCTAGGATGCTACCAAGAAGCATATATAGATATCTCGACAAGTGGAAAGTGATACTCCCTCCATCCCATAATTTTCTTACAATATTACCTCTATCCAATTTCCTACAATATTACCTCTATCCAGTTTCATCTTTTGTATCACTTTTAACTTTTTATCTCCGTTAAATTACACACTACACACATTCAATCTCATCTTTTACCCAGAATATCGAATCTTTTAATCTACTGTATCTCTTTTCAAATATTTTATGTATTTTCTTAATAGCCCTGAAAATTGTCCTTTTGGACAAACATAATGGGATGGACAGAATAGTATATGGTTAGTTTTGTCCTGCAAGCATCATTATTAATTTAAATGTATCTACAAATCAAGCTGTGGTACCTCGGCCGATTGATTTTTCACCTATATCTTGCCTGGTTCATTATGAAAATAACTTCAAACTGATTCACAATCTTTGAATTTTGCAGATTTCATTGCAAGGATATACTGGACTTGCAATGGTCTAGTGATGGTGGATATCTTGTTTCTGGTTCTGTTGATAATTCATGCATCATATGGGACGTGAACAAAGGTATAATAAATGTTGGTTCAAGGGTATGCATTTTATGAAGACTTGTTTATAATTCCTCTGCATTTTCATCTTATAGGTTCGGTCCATCAGATTCTGGATGCACATCTTCACTATGTTCAAGGCGTGGCATGGGATCCGCTGGCTAAGTATGTTGCCTCACTTAGTTCAGACCGGACTTGCCGTATCTACGTCAACAAGCCTGAAAAGAAAACAAAAGGAAAGGATAGCCTTAACTTTGTCTGTCAGCACGTCATTTCAAAGGCTGAACAACAAGCTGCAGATGATGTCAAGGTATAAGTTTCACTTCCATATTCTGTGAGTCAAATCTCTATTACAGAAGTCAGAAGTTAGAATTAGGAAAGCAAAGGTTTAATTGGTATTGAATGCAGGCTTTGAAGAACCATCTTTTTCATGACGAGACATTGCCGTCTTTCTTCCGTAGATTGGACTGGTCACCAGATGGATCATTTTTAATTACACCTGCAGGTAGATCAACAATATCATTCTTGTGGTTATACTTTACTTAAGTCCATGTGTTCCATAATGAGATAAATTGAGAGCTATTATGAGTGTCATGAATCTGCTGAATTCTTGTGTATTGTAACCAAAATCATCTTCCTTGCACACTTCACTGAAAAGGCAAAGAAACTTGTTTCCGTCGTTTGAATTTGACTTGACATTTATGTGCAGACTTGGATCATGATCAAGATGTCCTTTGAGACCTCTTGAACTCATGCCTATTTATTAATGCTTACTCATATTATGGAAACTTCATTTTCAGGCTCATACAAGTTTTCTCCGGCATCAGAATCAGTGAATACGGCTTATGTATTTGCCAGGAAAGACCTTTCAAGGCAAGCCGCAGACTTTTGCTGCATTTTCTTGATCAATCAAGGCAAGCAATGCAGATAAATTAAAACTAGCATCTCTTTGATCATACTTGTGTTCCATCATTGGCAGGCCAGCACTACAGCTTCCAGGCGCCAGCAAGCCTATTGTTGCAGTGCGTTTCTGCCCTGTAGCGTTCAGTCTTCGAGGCACAACATCTGGTAATGAAAACATTATGCAAACATCTCCATTTTTATTATTTTTAACTAAATTTGCATAAATTCTCATACCAACTACTCTGAACTGGAATGAACTCAGCAGGGTCCGTTTTTTTTAAGCTTCCTTATCGGTTAGTGTTTGCCTTGGCAACCTTGAACTCTTTGTATATATACGACACAGAAAGTACAATCCCAATAGCCATCTTAGCAGGCCTTCACTATGCAGCACTAACAGATATAGCATGGTGAGTACATTTTCTGCCCTGCTGAATGTTTTTCTGTTTCAAAGCATGTTGGAAAATTTTCAGGAAGTGTAATCTATGACTCTAAATAGGTCACCAGATGCAAAGTACCTAGCAGTGTCCTCTCAAGACGGGTACTGCACTCTAGTTGAATTTGACCCTGAAGAATTAGGATCAACTGTGCCCTTGACAGGTTTTCTCTAATTTCAACTGGGATTTACTAATTTAATACCCTTTTCTTTGCTGCTTACTCAAGCTCATTAACGTGGGCAGGAAAAGGAATTGTGAGTGCTGATAGTATTAGTAGGAGCCCGGTTCCATCAGAAGCAGAGGAAATGGAGGTGGAACCAGCTGGAAACAGCAGCAGCTCTCATGCTGCAGACAATAAGGAAGCAAAGGACAAGCAAGAGCCTCCTGTTCCGGTTCCAGTTCCAGCTCTAGCCAATAAACCAGTTCCAGATAAAACAGCAAGGCGGCGCATCACTCCAATGGCAATAGATCCATAGTGACCTCTAAAGCTTCGACCAAAAAAAAAAAAATAGTAAACCTCTAAAGCTCCATGTTTGTTCTTCTCATAAATCTTGCTCATAGCATTTGGTCCTCTGGGGGTGTGTACAACTGGTGCTTGACTGCTTGTGGGGACGTCTTGTGAATTGTGATTCACTGAGATATTAGTGCATTTACTGCAAAAATATGCAGGCGGTATTGTTTCGCAGATGTTTTATCATAGGATAAACTCCGGGCCTTGTTACTTAGCCAAGGATTCCAGATTAGCTAATAGAAGAGAGGTTTATTTGTAAGTCTGTTGCTCTATTAATAGAGCCCTTCAGAAAACTGGATCATCATGTTTCATATGTGGGCGGGGTGTGTGTTATTCTGAAAATAAGGGTTAATTGAGTGCAAAGTTTTTTTGATCAAGGTGGTGGTTGTTTTATGATTAAGTTAGTAGCCTCACATCAAACAAATACTTATACTAGAGGCATTCTTTTTAATGTACTCCGTATTATTTTATGTTTAGTGCTATAATATCAGTTTTAACTTTGATGTAATTGTGCCCCTGGGCATATGGCGTAGTGGTTTGGGACCACTCCAGTGCATAAGGCCCCAAGTTTGGGAATGCTTGCAATGTATAATTTCCCACCAGACCCTTTACAGGGTAAACAAACGAAAGACCATCTGCTGTCAAAATATTAAGCAAAGGTACAAGGGCGACCTTTATTCAGTTCGTATAACAAAAACAAAGGTGAAGCCTTTTTAACCTCAAAAATATCACTACAAAGGTATAGATATAGAGAAGTAGATAGCTACAAGGCAGAGCAGAATGCACCAAGGAGAACTTTGTTTGGGACCCACTAGTTTTTCTTATACCTCTCAAGATATGCCTGCAAAGGAAGAACAAGAACAACGGTTTAATGTCAAATAGCCGTTAGCGAATTCTCAAAACGATACAAACAACAGACTCTATACCTGACCATAAAAACTTCTCAAAAAGGAGTTAGAAGAAGAAGGCCAACAAATTCAAAGACTAGTGAATTATCTATACTAGCAGCAGACTCTCATTACTCCCTTTACCCTTCAGATACCCAAATTAAAAAGTATTTGTATATATAGATTTATATATAGAGAGAGTTAACGTAGAACTAGAAACATTAAACCAGAAATGAAATGACTATATACCTGTACAAGCTTAGTAAGCTTTGGTTTGGAAAATGATAGGTATTGATCAATTTTCTCTTTCGTCCCAGGAATATGTGCCTCTTGGATAGAATCAGTAACTTTATCAACTACTTTCTTGACTATGGTTTTGTAAACCTCTTTGCTCATTTTACCTTCTTTCCAAGCCGGATTTAACAACTCCTTGACGGTCTCCGCCAAAGCAAATTTAAATGGACGCATTTCTTTGACCTCCTTGCCTTTTTTGCCATCATTGTCGTCACCGTTTATAGCCGTTTCTGCTCCAACTCCATGTTCCTGAACTTCACTTCTTCCCTTTCCAGCTTCTCCTTCATTTTCCTCTTCCTCGTTAACTAGCCCTTGATGATCCGGATCAAGATTATGATTTCCTAACTCATCTCCAGGAAAACCAATTACAAAATCACTAATAGATATCTCACCGATCACCACTGAAGTGGGGATAGCAGATGAAGATGGAATTGCTGGAATTGACATTAACTGATCCCTTGTGCTGTCTATCTTGGTCTCAATACTGTCACATATGTGATCACTTTGTTGAGTGAATTCACTGGCTTGATGATAAGGCATTTCATTAATACCAACACCTGTCGGGTTTAAAGGGTATGATGCTTGAAATTGCAGCACATCAGTTACACAGGTGACAGGCAATGAACTGAAACTCTCATCAAGTTGGTGAATGCCTTGTCCTGGTATATTAGATGAAACAGTAACATCTGCATATGAGCTGACATTATAATCACCAGGAGCATCTGCTCGCACGATCTCCTCATCCCAATCCTGTACTTTTGGCATGCTTCGTGGAGAAGTTTTATTGCTCCAATTTGCATCACCGGGTAACTCGTGCATATTATTCAATTTGTTTTTTTGCTGACAATCATCTGGTGACTTCTTTTCAGTAAGAGCTTGTTCATTGCGGTCGTACCTGTGTCCATCTTGGCAGCTGTCATCTACAGCCCCTTTTCTGTGTTCATCAGAACCAGACTCATGATGAGGAAACTTGCATGAAGCACCTCTTCTGCATTCACCTTTCAAAAAATCATTACAAATGTTTGCACATCTTTTTCCTGTGCTATAGGAATCAGAATAAGATTGCAACGCTTTGTCATCCCTATCACTTCTAAATCTTTTGTCTAAGTGCCTTCCTGAATTACTGGCGTGAACAAAATGACATCGGTCACCCTGTCTGCATCTCCCAGCAGAAAAATCTTTGCACAATGGAGCTGAATGCCCCGATCTGCTACTTGGATCATTTTTTCTTAGTTGTCGCCGTGGATTATGAACAGGACTTCTGCTCCTGCTTCTACTCCTACTCCTGTAGATCATTTGAGTTCCAACGACAAGCAAGAAATACAAACTTCAAACATGTAAATTAATTCTACAACGAAAGCACCAAATGCATAAAAATTCCCATTTTGCAGATGTTACTTCTTCTAATGAATGACAAGGAAGCTATAACAGATTAAAAGTGACTTGGAAGCAGCATGGAAGATATTTTGTACTTCAATATTATATATGAAGTTAATCTTAAATAACTGTAAACTATCTGCCAACCACCATTAGATCAGGACTAACAGTTATTATAAAGATACCACTGAACATTAGGCAACAATATTCTACCTGTATGATCTGTCTCGACCCTTAGATGAGTGGGTTCGACTTTCATGCCTTCCTCCATGAAGACCTGTTGAATTCCTTGTTTCATTATGTCTATCACCTTCAAATCCAGGAATACTTTCTTCTTTTAAGCCGTCAGACCTTTGAAGATCTCCTGTTCCTGACATATTATCCCTGGACTACATTTGAAGATCATGCTTCAGTATTTTTTGGAGCAGTACAAGTATACTGTAACTCTAACAGAGAGTCATCAACATACTTCATGCTCAATAAAGGTACTTCCATCTTCGTTTGAATGTTGATTTTCTGGTGAAGTGTCTTCTTTTAGGTCCCATTTGGAAGAACGTCTCCTACCACTGCCAATCATTTCTTCCAGCCTGACCAATAGTAAATTCCAATTTTAGTAGAGATCTCACCCACAAATGTGATCCTTCTGTTAGTGAAGTCCCACATTGCAAGCCAAACTTAAAGCACGTAAATTCTGCAGCTTTTAGACAAAATGCAAGTATGATGCTGGAATCACAGATTGAGAGCAACAATATTTAAGATCGTATCTCAGATAGTTAAAAGGAGTACCGTTTGCCATACAAGAAAAGTTATTATGAGACACATGAGCTTTCAGATGTCTAATTGAAGCAAAACATGTATAGAACAAAAAAGGATGGAGGCCAAGTTATTCATATGAGATGGATTTAGAAACAGAAGAATGCGAGATTTAATATCAATATACTCATGTTTGTATTCCACCGAAACGAGAATAGAAGTATGCAATAGACTACCTGGTTGTTTACTAGGTGGGTATTACCAAATAGCATAGTTTGACAGGAGACATGAACAAGGTAACTACAACAACTGACATTTACAAATTAGATGAGTTCAGTAAGCAAAAAAACAAAAGTGTATTATGTGAATCTGACTGTTCCGGAAACAACAAATATAGGTGAAAGTACAAGTATTCTACTACTGATTTCAATTTCTTTCTAACCATAGAAGTGATGGCTTGTCATGAAGCAGCACATCATTAGGAACAACATGATAAAAACAGAGTTTCTGAATATCCAACCAATAGAAGAAAAAAATTGACATAGTTAGTCTCACATAAGAGAAATACATTGATGGAAAGTATCAGACTGCCTATATGCTCACATCATTACCCAATATGATGGGATGCCATCTTACACGATTTGGAACTGGAAAGAGGAAACAAAGTATAGCTACCATAGTTTCACACAAGGATCTATGAATCCGAGTTTCTCAATTTTCCCCCAGATACACACTGGGAAAATATACTGTATTTGCATGGAACAAAACTGAAAAGCATATCTATTTTAACCAAGAGGAATATTTGAAAAAAGCCAAGGACTAGATTAAGGCAAAGGAGGTGTTTCAGGTGTATCATCTAAATCCATATAAATTACAGAATCTTTGCTATCCTAAACTAATAGCATTCCTAATTCCTTTTCAAAATACATACCAAAAACCTAAAATGTACTTCAGTATACTTACAACAAGCACAGTCAACCTTTCTTGTGGAACGTAGAGAAAGTAAACTCAGATTCGTTAAAATTTTGCACACAAAGTCCACTTACTTGATGCCTTTTTTTTTCTACATCAAAATTTACATCCTATCTAACAGCATGAACAGACAAATTGCAAGTCTAAAATAATATGGCTCAGCTCAGCAAAAAATCCCAATCTCGAATAATGTCTTCATCTAAAGTCATAAACGCTCGACAGCCATTGACCAAATTCAAATCCACTCCATCTTCTGAGAAAATCCTATCTGAGAATAACAGAACTCCTTTAATCAGCAACAAACAGGGTGACTAGCATTACGGTTCTATTCACCAGTCTCGACAACCTCCAACTCCCCAAGCATTTATCCCATTGAACTACTGCACCAAAATTATCTTATATTAGCATTTTGGAGTCGGCCCTAACAATGAGCTCTTAAGGAGAGCTATTTCCATTGCCTAAGACATTAGAGGAGACCCCATAATTCTAAGATAGCAATACTTGCTAAAATTGAGGTGTTCATACCGAACATACTCTAAAGATTCTTAGAATTTGAGCTCTGTATGCCATAATGCACGACGACATAACTACATGATCTTATCCAGTCCAAGAACAATGACCTTAAAATAATGAAGGCCCATCAAGAACCCTAGGATCTTCACAGAAAAAAGCCAATCTAATACCTTGTTGAGAATTCACAGTGCTTGTTAATCATGGGACTGTCACCAACCACTAGGCCATTATAACTTTATAACGAGAGAAAGGACTAATGTATCATGATTTAAGGTTAAACATTGAGAAGAATGAATTAATTTCATCTAAAATTGTGGCAGCGTAATCTTCTTCAATGTGTATCACAATACTGAAGGCACTAGGACACATTTAAGGAAAAAGCTATAATCAGCAAACAGCGGTCATACTCAATATCCCAAATGATTAAGAGTTTCTTTCAGATCCGTTTATAAGGAATATCTATTGGAGCAATTAACCAAGCAAAGGTACAAGATCTAATGATTCATTTTGAATATCTGAAATCCAACGAAAGGAAAACGCCAAGTTAAAATTTTACCCAGTGCCCTTGTAAATTATGAAGTCCAGGATTGAAGACTTGGATCCTAGCAGAAGGATGATGATGAAGTAACAAGCTGAATTGAAGACATACCAGTAGGATTCGAGCTGAGAATTTTGAGGATGAAAAGGTGGGCCCCCTAGACGAAGAACTCAGAGCTCACGCTAGCCAGAGCAAGAACAGTTCTTGGCGTGAAAGGAAACTCGTAATAAACTCAACCGATGTGTAGTAATCCAGCCTAGACTTTTTCAATAGAGTAATTACAAAACCACCCATTCTCTTGACCAAAAAAAAACAAAAACCACCCATTGTTTAGATATTATGTTACTCATATTTTTTCATCAAAATAATTGTTACTCATATTTAAAAATTAATTTTTATTTTTATTATATATATATTATTATATTGGTTTTTTTCAATTAAATCTATTTTCTATATCAAAATATTTCTTCTTCATTAAAAAACCGTCATGTCCTAATAATCTTTATCTTCTAGCATAATATATTTTCACAAGTAACTTTATGTTTAACCAAAAAAATAATTAAACTCAATATATATAAATTTTATCCATATATATTCATATTAAAATCTACAATTATTAATTTCCTCAATCATCAATTGTTTTTATGATTATTTTGTCAATGATCGATTTTCTCCTCTTATATTATTATTTAAGTAAAAATGTCATTAGATAATAATTTGGTATATATGACGTACTAATAATATTTTATTTTTTTATTAATTTGATGACAAATCCTATTAGAATAGTTATATTTATTAATAGATGACAAAAATATATTGATTTGTATAATGTAGAATTATCTTTATTTAGTAATATTTACATTAAAATTTAATTATATATAAAATAAGATATGAAAAATATCCAAGTACAAATCATAGGATAAGAAAAAATTTACATCGACTGAAATAAAATTTAAAAAACCTTGTACATGCTACGAGAAATACACCACTTTGTACAAAATTAAAATCTATGATATATATTACTACCTCTATCCCTGAAAGTTTGTCTATTATTCCGTTTTGGGCGTCCTAGAGATTTTGACCTTATTGTCGTATTTTCATTTATATTACTATGTTTTTACAAGTTTACTGCTATTCAGTCTCATATATTACCCTTATTATTCAACTTTTTCATCAACTTATCACTCTTTCCTACAAAATTACCCTCATCCAATCTTATATATATTTCATCATTATCCAACTTTCTCATTTTTTAAATTTTACCTCAATACAATTATAAAATTACTCTAATCTAATCTCAAATATTATCCTAATCATCCAACCTTTTCATTTTTTTTATTAATCCGTGTGAAACGTTATGGGAAAATTCTCTAGGACGGAGGGAGTATAACTTTAGGTAATATCCCCATTTATTGTTTCATTAATTGTGATTAGATCTGTCAAAACCTGACCCGACCCGAAAAATCGACCCGAACCGACCGAAAATTTTTGGGTTAAAACCCGACCCGAATAGTAGCGAGCAAAGAAAAAAACCGAACGTGATTAACCCGAACCCGATTGGGTTGAAACCCGAGACCGACCCGACCGACCGAATATATTATATATATGTAGAATAAATATATTATATTGTAAATATTATAATATATTTTATCATAAAACCTATTATAAATAAAATATTATTATAAAAATCTATTAAACATTATATTTTATTATTAAAAATTATTATTTAATCATAATATTATTTTAATAATCATTAAAAATTCAAATTCTTGACCTGTTAGGTCGACCCGAACCCGCACGATAACCTGTCAAGACCCGACCCGGCTTGACCTGTAACCCGATTGACCCGAACCCGCACTCAACCCGAACCCGAAAAGACCGAACCCAAATCCACCCGACCCGACCTGTTTGACACCTCTAATTGTGATCGCCAAATTACCTACATAATTTTTATTATAAGAATTACCTCTTTTTTTTTTTTGAAAATTCTAGATTACTTGAAAAACAATTGTGTTATTCCTAATTTTAAAATCAACAAAATTATATAAAACATTATATAATTTAATATAATAAAAACCTAGATTGTGATATAAAATTAATTAAACTAATTGTATCTTTTAAAATTGGATTCCCTAAACAAGGATTCCTATGTATTTACCCGATAGGGACGGGTTTGGGTCAGGTAGCACGGCAGGGACTAGTATCCCTGTACCTATACCCATGTAGATAATCCATTTACAACCCATGTCCAGTCCCATACTAAGGTACCCTTTTGAAGTACCACTTTATACTGTTGTACAAAGGTTCGCATGCAGACCAATGTCCATATTAAGGTGGCCTTTTGAAGTAGAAATTTAGGCCTTTACTCTTTTGAGTTGAGGACATTCCCACCCAAAAAAAAGACCATCAAAACCCTGGACTCCACCTCTCTCACTCTTTGTAGGACTCCTTTATCTAAGAGTACTTATGTAAATCAAACATTTCCACCTACGTGTGCCAGACTTCCTCAAACTCGTCAAAATTCAGTGGGTCATGGACAACAACCTCCATACGATCACTCATTTCTTTCTAAGAAGGATGATGCACTAAATTCGTTGTTGTATTCTGCAATATATGAAACATGCATAGATTGTGCCTATCGATAGGGAACACCTTTTAATGACACTGATCTGTTAATATTGCAACAAGGGAACTTCTCATACAAAAAAGCCAATACATGAATAGCCGTGCAAAGGTGTTAACATCTTAATTCAAAATTAATCCACACGCAACGACCATAGATGACCCATGGTGGTTCACACCTATAAAAGGTGCAAAAGGCATACCGTACCTTTTCGTGTTATGCGTCGTGTCAAAAGGTCACAATATCCCCAAAGTCCTTGACCATTGCTTGACATGTTGCATCTGACCAGAAAACCTTTATTAACTCCCCTTTCTCATTTCTCTCAATCTCACTTAAAATGTCAGGGTTGTCCTCGGACATATTTTCAAAGTACTCCAACAAAGTCGTTGCATCACTATTCAATCTTTCACGTCGACACTCAATGTTTAAGGATTCCTCATATCAGTTTCATTGTGTAGTAGGTTCTCATGATCTCCACTTTCAACGACAAGAGAAATGAAATTCTTGTTCATTGGGACGCCAACTATATAATCATGAACGTCCTCCGCTTATGGTATTTGGATACTTGTAGTTAACAAGAACACGGTTGTTATTGGGATTTAACTGATGGTTATGTTCCAAATTGTGTGTGTTGATTGTCATCCGATCATCAATCATCCGCGGCTTGACAAATATTGGGCAATTGGTTGATTGGGATTGCTTGTACTGGTTTTATTTCCTAGCCTTCACACAATGTAATCTTTACCTTGGAACTCGTTGAACATTTCGTTTGAATGCGTATGCCGCTAAAAACTCTTCTGATATCCGTATTTATGACAATATTCTACAAATTCTTTGTGCTTTGAAAGTACATCCCTTGTTAAGGAGGTGGTAAACCAACATCTACATTGTCACTAGTATTGCATTCTTGATCTTTGTTTTCAACTTCCTCGTTTTGACCATAGTCTTCATTCAGGTCCAACTCCATTGATGTAAATTCTGTCAAGTAGTGGGAGACAATAGTGCAAACCAAAGTCCAATCAAACATGAATCGTGAAATGCACACTCTACACTCTCAAATTGCACACCCATTTCCTTTGGTTGAAAAACTAGGTATTTTTCATCTTCATGAATTACAATACAATTACACTTGATATTTAACAATTTGGAAATGACGCATTCCATTTAATATTTTCAACATCAAATATAATACCTGCTACAATTAAATGAAAATAAAAAACATATTTTTATCAGCTATCTAACATTTCATGTCTCCATTGCATTGCATTCCATCATTTCATAAATAAAATTGGATCAAAATCCATCACAAAAATTTCATCTGGTCAAATGGAACCTCTGGCTCCTCTCACATTACTTAAATGCACCTTATTACAACCACTCATCCTAAAGTGCACACTATCACAATCGGGAAATACACATTGTACACCGAGACCTATAACTACAGGTCCAATGATTGATCAACATTATCATCTTATCCTTCTTACACGGGTTCACAATCACATTCATTTCCCTTAATCAAACAATATTCAATTCAGAGTACTACCTCACTAACAAAATTACGTCATCCAATCCATATCAATTGTGATAACCTAACTTTCAGTAGCATTCAATTCTCGACCCTAATTTCCAATCTATTTTTATTCCGATAACACAGTTCCTGCACACTATCAAACCATTAAATGCATCCATTAGCATTTAATTGCATCCACAAATTTAATTTGGAATAACAATACTAACTAACCAAATTTTGCAATCGATAAATCAATTCAAATGGACGTACCTTGTCCCTAATTTGAGTAATAGGACTTGAGGTAAAAAATTAAAGGATGATGAACCACTCACCCTAAGAAGATGAGATAGAAAAGCTACGTCGACGGTATGAATTTCTTCTTATTGCCGGTCATTTTGATACTACAACCTATAGAGATAACGGAATAAATTTCTTTTTCCCTTCCCGCTCAAGCCCGCTATAAATTTCCTTCCGTTTTTTTTTATATTTTGAGATACTAGTCTTAGTAGCCCGTGCGGTATTTTTATAGCAGAATGATTGTTGCTTTAGAAAGAAATTAAAAATATTGATTGTGTATATCATAATAATATGATCATGTTTTAATGACCCAATTGTTTACAACATTTAGTCCATCACTATAATCGAACATATTAACATATTCAAAAATTTAACTATTAATAGAACTCATATATAAGCGACAATCGGACTTTTGTTTTATTGGATAGAAGATTAGTTTTGAATTTCTATGTATGAATGATCGGACTTTGTCTTATTCGATAGATGATTAGTTTTGAACTTTTAGGTATGAATGATCGGACTTTTTGATCCTTTATATATAAAGCTTAATAATGATATTATTATATTAGTAGTTACACTTTGTGATTTATTAGCAGACGTAATTCAATATGGTGAATTGTTAGATATTTTGATAAGGTAAATCAGAACATTTGCAACTTTATATATAAAACCATAATATAAAATAGAGCAATATCTACAATTTAGATTTATAGATGGAAGTACTTAAAATTTAACCAAATAACAGTACCATGTACGAAAAGTGTGCACAACGCCCGACACCTAGTTGTTGTCGTTGTTGATGCCGGAAGGAAGAGACGAGACACCGGGCCTAGCGGACAGAGTCATCTTGGATTCCAGCTCCCATATCCGCGCTCAGAGGTGCGCAATAAGGGTGCAAGCCTCCTCAATAAGCTAGGCAGACATGAGTAATCTTGTGTGTGTGCATCATATTCGGCCAGATGAGTTCTTTAAGGCGCTTTAGTATTATTGTAATTTGTTATCGGCGGTCTTATTCTTGTAACCGACGTTTCTCCTTTATTAGGTCAATGTCCTGAAAAATGAGATATTTATATCACAAAACAACCCTATTGGTAACACTTCACCTCAACACTAAAATATTTCTTCTTTGATTCCACCGAATAAATAACTATCTTTTTTCCCGAATTTCACTCCTCTAGTATGTCATATCTCTCTAATGTCGGGAGGGACGAATGCAATTTTAATTTCCTTAAACAAGCGATTACCATCCGATCTTTATATTTCCTTACTCAAAACTTGTGAGAGTAAGCTAAGACATCCACTTTACAATCAAGGATTATAATAATAACAATAATTAAATAAGTAATACATACTAGCAATTGCTTTTAATTTTTTTATGGAATCAAGACTAATCACGTATTTTTGATGTGGGGTTGAGTCATTATGATACTGACAAAGGGGGGCATAATTCAATACGTAGTACGTACTACTATGTAATAGATGATCACTTATGACCCAAAAAAATGTAACAGATGATCATGATAGAGCCAATTACATACTGATTAAAACCACTAATCGATCGAGATAATTAGGTATCACACAATATGATTTGGCCCGTAATGTAGATCAAGCTTCGCACAATATGATTTGGCCGAGACCTATAACTAAAGGTCCAATATATAATTGATCAACATTATCATCTTATCCTTCTTGCACTGATTCACAATCACATTTATTTCCCTAAATCAAACAGTACTAAATTCAGAGTACTACCTCACTAACAAAATTACGTCTTCCAATCTATATCAACGTCTTCCAATCCATATCAACTCCAATAACCTAACTTTCAGTAGCATTCAATTCTCCACCCTAATTTCCAATATATTTTTATTCCGATACGATAACACAGTTCCTGCACACTATCAAACCATTAAATACATCCATTAGCATTTAATTGCATCCACAAATTTAATTTGGAATAACAATACTAACTAAGCAAATTTTGCAATCGATAAATAAATTCAATTGGACGGACCTTGTCCACAATTCGAGTAATAGGACCTGAGGTACAAAATAAAAAAAGGATGATGAACCACTCACCCTAAGAAGATGAGATAGAAAAGCTTCGTCGACGGTATGGATTTCTTTTTATTGCAGGTGTTTTTATTACTACAACCTATAGGGATAATGGAATAAATTTCTTTTTTTCCATCCCGCTCATGCGCGCTATAAATTTCCTTTCGTTTATTTTTACTTTTTGATATACTAGTCTTAGTAGCCCGTGCGATGCAATCAAAACCAAATAAACCATTAGACAAAAAAAAAGAGATAGGAAAAGAAACAATCAATTCCGATGAAATCTGACAATAAACACATAACCATTATCAACTATACATAGTTTGCATGCAAAAGTATGGCACTAAAATCACGGTTTACCATGTCAAGGATATCATAATAATTATCAGCAATCAATTCCGATGAAATCTGACAAGAAATATGGTACTAAAATTCTTGTTTAGTTGCTCGAGCACAGCATAATAATGCGAATATGCCTGCAACACAACAACAAAAAAGAGAGAGAATGTCAGTGAATTTCGTTGAGTAGGAAAATGAAATGTTTATCATTTCTGAGACGAATTTGAGAGAGAGAGAGAGAGAGAGAGAGAGAGAGAGAGAGAGAGAGATTGGGCCCACCTCTGACTTTGTGATGTCTTGTTCAGATACAATTGTAAAGTTCAACGAGTGCAATTGAATCATCGGTAAAAAAACTTATTCAAGTCAAGCGAAATTGAACTCTTATGCCAAAAATCAAGAGAAAGCAAGACAAAAAAGCTAACCTCTCGTCCATTTCGTAGCCTAAACCGATCGTCGTAACTCTCCGCTTTTTTGTGCTCCTCTTTCTTCATCTGCAACCTTCCACTCGTTGGCTGAGTGAAATTCAATCTAGAGCCCTCACATTCAAACATGGATCTGCAATCACTTCATTCCTAGAATTTTGGTCATTAACAAGAACCATACCAATAGAACCAACCAAAACAGCTTGTTCTCCCCTATCAACCCTTGCATTCTCTCCTCTCAAGCAAGCCAAAATGTTCCCTATCGCCTTTTTTCGATCAATAGCACCAGGCTTGCAAAGTAGCCTATGAAAGGGAACCACACAAATCATCATCAATGCAACAATTTTCCCAAAATCAATCTATGTAGTATGAGTTTAAGGGATTCATACGCATCATGAGCAGATGCATTGGCAGCTTTAGCATCAACAACACTCATAATTGGATACAGTTTCCCTTGGGGGAGTGATTTTGGTGCCAAACTTCCTCCCTTGGAGACGACAATTTTGAAAAATTGAAACAATTAGGGCTCAGTTGGATGCAATTCAAAAGAGGGGGGGGGGAGTGGGGGGAATAAGAGAGAACAAACAAACAACAAACCCTAAAACGCTTGCGATTCCCGAGAACCAGCCAACCCCCGAAATCGCGATCGATGGTGCCGGTGCCGACGATCAAACCATAAAAATTTCTTCTTCAAAAATACCAAACTGTACATTTCTCTGTCAATTATATGATGTAGAGGAGAGAGAATACCAAAAAGCAACTTGAGAAATCTTTTTTCATCTCTCTATAGTGGATGCTCTTATAGATAGATGCTAAACAACATCAAACACGTGGCAGCCATCCAAGGACTTGCTACTTTTCACATAAGATGCGTTATCAAAAAAAAAAAGATGCGTTATCAAAATTGCTCAAAAAAAAAAGATGCGTTATCAAAAGGGTTTATGTATTTTGCGTAATTTTCGGGAGAGGGGTAGGATTGGACACTGGTCCAAACCCAGACCGAGACTGGCAACGTGGAATATGTTGGACCCGGGACCGGACCGGATTTTGCACAGTGTTTGGAAGCGATGGGTTTGTCCTTGATGGCAACGGGCAGACATTAGAAAGAGAATCTTGGTAATGGCACCCGCGAGGAAGGGGAAAGCGAAGAAAGAGTCGGCTGCTGCTTCAACTCCCCCTCCGCCGGCCTTCTCTCCGCTGTGTATCCGCCCGCATCCGCCGTCCTCCGTCGCCATAACTGTCCACGCCAAGCCTGGCTCCAAGATTTCCTCCATTACCGACGTCAACGACGAGGCCGTGGGGGTTCAGATCGATGCCCCTGCCCGCGACGGCGAAGCCAACTCCGCTCTCCTCGATTACATCAGCTCTGTCAGTCTCTCTCTCTCTCTTTCTCTCTCTCTCTCTCTCTCTCTCTCTCTCTCTCCTATCCTTCTTACAAATTGATTGAGAATCATTGCAATCGAACGAAATCTGCAAGCTTTCTATGGTTTGTGAATTTTGCAACCTAACTACGGCCAGTGTTCTAAAAATCCCCTATAGGCCCCGTCTAGGCGCTAGTCGGTCATTGTCCACCTAACCTTTTAGGCTCTGTTCGGGTACTCGTAGCTGAAACTGAAGCGGATAGATGAAGCTGACTGGATAGCTGAATATATGATAATAGCTGAAGCTGAATTTTCTAGCTGAAGGTACAAAAATAAAAAGTAGTGTTCGGTAGAACAACTAGAGGAATCTCAAACGCTACTACAAAAGTACCATATTACCCTCAATATAATTTTTTTTTTATTAAAAGTCACGTGACATGCACATGATCCTAATGAAGTATTTGTTCCCATAAATTTTTTTGGTGGGAAAATTTCTTCCCGTAAATTTTTTTGGTGGGAAATTTTTCATCCCGTAAATTTGTCCCACCCACCCTAATCGTGTTTTTCATTAGCATAACCCTAACTTCCTGATAACTCCTCCTTGGTGGATCAAGGCAAGTCTCATTCCTTTCAAGCTGTGCCGGCAATTTGCTCTTCATCACCGCCCCGGCAAACGGTCCTCAAGTGCGGGAAGGTACGGACTGGTTTCTCCTCAAGTTGGATTTGATTGGTTCTCGTCAAGTTGGATTTGATTGTTCGTTAATGTATTGTATGCTCTTCAAGTTGGATTTGATTGGTTCCTACACAAGTTGTATCTTTGTTCGATTAATGTACTGAATGCTCCTCAAATTGGATTTGATTGGTTCCTCCTCAAGTTGTCTCTTTGTTTGTTAATGTACTGAATGTGATCGATGTACATGTATAAGTTATCTTATGACAATAATCCAACAAAGAAAAGCAAAATCCCATTAATACATCACTTAGCAAAAATCAAATGTACTCGATGCAAGTGGTAAGTGCAAGTGGAATGTGACAAAAATCGCCGCCCATGGGATTTATTTAGAAAATGACATTATAAAACCATAGCTTAATTAGGGGGAATGAGTTTAGCTAAAAAGTATTATTAGTTGAAAGTCAAGTTTAGACAACAAGCTTTGTGCCTTTGTAATGGCTGTAAATTATACCCTTATCTTGTCCTATTTGTCTTCTAAATGCTCATCTTTATGAAATGCAAGATCTATTTGCCTTTTATATTGATTACTAACCAAATGCACATACTGAATAGACTTCTCCTCACTTATTACATTAACAACAATTGCCATCAATCAGTACATTCAGAAAAAAAACAAGCTTTGTGGACAATTATTAATCTCCACACCAGTAGCAGACAGCAAGGACATGGTATTGTTAGCTGTTCTCAAACCCCAAAAAGAAAAAACCAGAGGGTTAGAACAGACTAATCTTGAAGAAGAAGAAGTAAATACTTCATATCACAACTAAGAAAATGAGAACATTGAAATTTCAATAGCCCAACATTTTAACAAAATCGGCTTGACAACCACTAAATCACACCATATAACAACCTGCATTCACCCGAATCACAAACAAGAACCTTAGAAAAAAAACCCCAAATTTCCAAACACAGAAAATTCTCACCAGCTACTCAGCAAACCAAAGCCCCAAGCTTCAAAAGAGGGATAGGAAGAAAACGAGAGGTCCATGAGTAGAAGCTAAAAAGCAAACTAGTATAGATTGAGAAAGTACGTACATATATATAGTGTGAATGATTGATTTGCATGAGAAAAGCTCAAATTTCCCACAGCAAACAAATAGAGCATTCACAAATGTGAGTACAAACTAACAAACAATTCATACCTCAGAACTGATGCTCCGAACTGATGCTTGAGTTTTTTTTTAATGCAGAACTGGTATATATACAAGATAGAGAGGAGAGAAAATAGGAAAGCCTAACAACAGTATGTAACAACTATCTAACCCGTTGGAGATGAAATCGGTCAATTGAGAGCCTTTGGCGTGAATCTTGCCATCATCGTCGATATTGGCAGCAAAGAGAGGGTGGGCCCACTTGCGCGCCTCGTCCGGAACGACATCGGTGTGGGAAGATCGGACGGCAAAAATTAGGGTTTTTCAGGGCCACTTGAGGAGAACGGGGTTGCGAGCTCTAGAGCTTGGGATTCGAGAGAGAGGGAATCTGGTGAGCAAAGAAAGCTTCAGAAAGAGGAACGGCGGCGGGGGTAGGAGTGGAAATTGGGGAGTCAAATCTCAAAACGCAATTTGGAGACGCTCGCGGAATCAACAGTCCCCTGGGGGGTAGTAGGGGGCAGCGGGTAGCGGACTGGAGATGGCGAAGACGCTTCCGCTAGATGGAGACGCCATCGCCGAACAGCCTGCCCTGTAGCGTCTTCACCAGCGAGACGCTTCCGCTTCGTGGAAACGGTACTTCCGAACAGAGCCTTAACCCGCTTAGACGGTCTGTCTAGACTGCTAAGCAACCGTATTGGCCGCCTAGGCGCTAGGCGGTCCCTCTTCGCCTAGAGACCGCCTAGCGTTTTTTTAGAACACTACCTACGACTACAACTCAGTACCTACCTACTGTTACCTATTATTTCAATTGCCAAGAAGCTTTTGCCCCCATGACTTTCAAGATCATGCTTTTCTTTTCTTTTTCGCCTGTCGAATTAGGGAGTTGACGGAGTTGGAAAATGGTCTGGCATTAAGACCCTTAGACCTTAGATATTTTTCATGTTATATTTACTTTGAGCTTACTCGAGGACGAGTAAGGTCTAAGAATGGGGGAATTTGATACCCCATATTTTGTATAGGAGGATAATTGAGTGTTTTTAGGTATGTTTTTGATGCCATATGTTAGGATTAGTGCGATATTGTTAGATTTAGCATTTGCATCGTTCTATGTATTTTTTGAGGATTTTGTGCACTTGCTGAGGTTTGGTCGAGTTTCTGCCACAGGACATGTTTGTTGAATGTCATTGGAGTGCCTGATTTGGAACTAAAATTGAGTATCCTATCCTCAATTCCCGTCACGGTCATAAGGCTGTTAGTGTGGCATTGCCATCCCGTGCGAAAACCTATATGAGCTATAGACAATGCTGTTCCAGTTTTTCCAGAGCTATTGCCTACATAATCACATTTGCGGTGTCCTTAGTTGATGCTTCTGTATCATATACTATGTGAAACAAAATAACACAAATATAGGTTTGTTATTTTGTGGCAAGATGAATCTAATGAGTCTAGATCTTTTATGTCTTGCTCTTGTTTGATAAATCTGGTAGTTAAGTAAGGTCTCATTGCTTCGTTGCTATGTATTTCCGAACCTTTCTATGCAAGGTTTTTGTGCATCATTGTACTTAAGAATGATGACTTGTGTGGATTTTATCAACTGGCCAGAAGTACTACTATATTAGCAAAAGCTTGCTGAGTTAATCATCATTCTCAAATGATAATATTTCCTGCAATTGATATTGTTTGTTGGTTTAGAGAAGCCTCACATGATGCCTAAATGTTGTTGCTGAACAGGTTCTAGGGGTAAAGCGGAGGCAAGTATCACTTGGTTCAGGTTCGAAATCAAGAGACAAAGTTGTGATTGTGGAGGAAACAACTCCACAGGCTGTGCTTGATGCATTGAACAGAGATTTGAACGGCTGAGTGTTTCAATCTTGCATTGTTCCTTGCTGACGACCATCTGTAGAACCCGCTCAAGAGTGGTAGGTTGGTGATTTCACATGTTTGTATCTGCTTTGATAGCACACTCTTTCTGTAGGCATGCACAATTGTAGACCAAAAATTTTCCAAGCAAAGGGGAATAAGGACATTATGTAGCTAGCCCTCTGATGTTGTTTGATCATATTACTTCCCGTGTAATTGGGCCACCCATGGGACTAAACTATTGGACCGGACCATATGAACTCGCACAAAATATAATCTGTGAAAACTGATGGGTGATAATGATTATGTGGCAGGTATTAGTCAGCCTTGCAATTTTGTACTCATGGTTTGGGATTACATTAGCTCAAATACAAGGAAGCTTTGCATTTAGCCTATTATTCACACAAATTGTATTACGTATTTAAGTCAATTGCTTTGAGATTCATATTCGAGTAAGTTTTGGGACGAAACATGTCTTAAGGGGATAATATGTAATATCTAGTTCTGTTTATTCTCGTTATTTTCTTTCTTGGAATCAATTCTTGGACCGTAAGTTATCTCGGTTCCTGGTAGCCAAGTAAAATAGTACCTTCTCAAATATAATAAATAGATTAGATAGAAAGAAAAAGGAATAATTTAGTCAAGTATTCAAGTATCAACAACATTAAGATCCAAGTATCAACAAAAACATGCATTCAGAGCAACCTGACATCTGAATAACATGCGATTGAATTCTTTTCTCTAATTAACTAGCTAGTCTTACTAATCCTAGATTGATTAAAGGTTGTACATGCATTCAGAGCAACCTGACATCCAAATAACATGCGATTGAATTCTCTTCTATAATCAACTAGCTAGTCCTACCAATCCTAGATTGATTAAAGGTTCTACTTATGATCTAATTAACACCAACCGGTAATTAGAAAGATCTAGTTATAATTCAACCTAGAGATTCAATTAGATGATCAATCTAACAAAATCCTAAATCAAATTTATTCAATTAAGCATAGAGAAAACAATCTAATCAAGGAAAATTAAGAACAATCAAATCTCACAATAATACTTCGTTCACAACTTTAATTAACTAGTCAAGCAAAAAGGGTTTAGTTGTTGAAAGACATTGAAAAGCTTACAAGTTTTCCAAAGAGGTTTCTTATTCCCAAAGCTCCAACAATAATCCCAAAGTCAAGAATAACGAGATAATCAAACCTAGGAAAAAAAAATCTAACTATATATCTTAGAGTTTCTAAAAATACTACCTAAAAATTGTTTCAACCCAAAAGCCCGTACAAAAATCTCGCTTCAAGCTGACACGGGCGAAAACTCGGGAATAACACCCAGAAACTCGGGGGAGTTTCTACTACACCAGGGCGAGTTTTCAAGGCCGAGCCTCAAGTCTCAAAATTCGGGATGTTCCTCCAAAACTCGGGGGAATTTTGACGTCTTTACCCGAGTTTCTAGACATTTTCCACCAAACTCTTCGTAACTTCTTGCACTAATTAAACAAAATAAACCAAACTATTGCTCTGACAATGATTCTACTAGCCCCACGAAATAAACCAAGCAATAATGGATACGTAAGTTAACCCATTTACGTATATATCTGCATGCATTCTGTGATTAAACCAATCATCAAGATCTTCAAACCCTTTTGATCGATCTACCTGGCATGTATATGATCCGTGTGGATCGATCTGTACACAATCTCGTCGTGCATGTTTCATATCATTTACTAATCAAAACCCCCAACAACTATCAATTCATCATCCTCACGTATCAATTCAGTATCCCTTTAATTAATGTCATTTGATGTTAGTTTAATTCCATAAAGTTTGGTAGGCCAATAGTTTGGGTCTTATGGGTAAATGGATCTATATCAAATCTCATATAAATCCAAATTCCTATGGCAATAGGTGGAGTAATTTCTTAGATTATATGGTAGGAGTTTCTATAATATTAATTTTCTGATACGGGATTCTCTAACACGTCCCCCAAGTGTATCTGTCTACGCCAGTTGACACTTGGACTGTCTAATTAGGCCCAAGAATTGTCTAGGCTTGTTGACACTTTGACTGTCTAAAAAGGCTCGCGAAGCCGGCAAGCCCGAAGACTCCAAGAAACGAACCCACAGCGAAACCTGCTTAGATATCATGATAAAATTTGGTGGACCGATAGTCTGGGGGTCATGTGAATAATAGGTTTACCATACAAACCCAATGAGATTCCAACCGCAAATCATATGGTAATTAGTGAAACAATTCCTTAGGGAGTATATAATAGGCGATTTCTATTATATTTCCAATATGAGATTTTAAACAATCTTCATGCCAAAGGCTTCCCACAGTTGTCATGTGGGTGGGGTCTTAGATTTATACGCAAAATCAGATTTTTACTTATAATTAGAATCATGTATCTTTTTTCGAAAAAAAAAAAGAATCAAGTATCTTAAATTAAACCAACTTCAGATTTGGTAGCTAGGCGTGCAAATTATAGGTGCATGGATATGATTTTCCACAATGTGTACGTGCTCCGAAGATTTTATTGGAAGTATTAAACAAGGTTCAAGTATCATTGTTTTCAACGGTTCATTCTCGTCTTGGAAAATCAAGAGCCTGCGACTTTGCCAAAGGCTTCATATATTGTTTCATGCCCGTTATATTCCCTTCGCCCCAAATTGTTTATCCATAAGTATAATTACACGGTAATTAATACTCCCTCCGTTTCAAAATATAAGACCATTTAGACACTTTTTCTTGTTTCATAATACTTGTCCATTTCACATTTTTTACCCATCTCTTTCCATTTATACCCCTAATAATTGTTTTTATCATAATCATTACACTTTTTCATATTTCTCTACACAAATGATTAACTCTACATTTGATAGGGGTAATATAGGAATAACATTTTTTTCTTAATATATGTGCAATGTCCAAATGGTCATGTATTTTGAAACGGAGGGAGTACAAAACTGTAAAATTGAATGATTAGGCCTTAGGGTAATATATAAGAATAAATGAGGGTAATTTTATAATTTTATAAAGGAAAAAAGTTAAAAAAATGATAAAGTTGATATAAAAGGCGAATACTTGAGAGTAACTAGTACAAACCCCGTACCATGTACGGGTAATGTAAATATAAAACAGAATTAACCGATTTGAGATCAAATTTTGATACGAATATGCTTTTAACTCGGGAACTTATAATCCAAATCCGATAGACCAAAGTCCGAACCTATTGACCTATATATGTACTTTTTATTCATACAATTTTGATTCTAAAATAGTTCTATTCAAATTTTCATATTTATATTATTAATGAATATACTATCGACACATGTGAAATTTTTTCACTATTCTTCAAGATTTAATAATGACAGAAATGTATACTAATTAATAAGAAAATTTTGTAAAGATATAAAATAAATCATTTGAATTTCCTTATTCGTATAAGGATATATAATTGAGTAAGATATTAAGTATATATAAGGAAATTGAATAAGATATCAAGAAGATATATAAGTTATTTTTTGAAAATCAATACAAAAAATAAAATCATTACTTTATTCAAGGTTGATGACGTGGCGCAAATTTTAACAAAGACTTGGGTTCTGCTTTATACTATATTATAGTAGATATACATGTAACATTGGTCGATGTTAATTTTGTAATTTTATAAGAAAAAGTGATAAAGGTGGTGAAAAAGTTGGGTAATATGGATCATATATGAGATTGAATAAGGGTAATATGGTAAGATAAGTGTAATATGAATGCCAAGATAGAAAGACGTTTAACTTTTTGTGACAACCGAAATGGAAAGATGGACAAACATTATAGCACGGAGTAAACATATGTTTATAAAAAGTGAAATGATGGGATAGTGACATTTTTAGTATAATTACAGTATAAAGCGGAAACAAAGTCTGTGTAAAAATTTGCGCCACGTCATCAACCATGAATAAAATAATAAATTTATTTTTTTTACATTAGATTTTTTAAAATTTACCTTTTATATCTACTTGATATCTTATACAATTTCCTTATATAACTACTGTATATCTTATCTAATTTTCTTATATCTACTTTATATCTTATCTCATTTTTTATATTTTAAGATTTTTTCCTAACATGATTTTTTTAACGTTATATCCTTATACGAATAAAAAAAATTAAAGTGATTTTTTTTTATATCTTAACCATTTTTTCCTATTTATTAGTATATATTTTGTCATTATTAAATCTTGAGGATAGTGAAAAAACTCTCATATTATCATATGCTAATAGTATATTAAATAATAATATAAATATAAAAAGTTAAATAGAATTACTTTAAAATTAACATTGCATTAATAAAAATACATATATAGGTCAATAGGTTCAGACTCGGGTCTATCGTGTTTTGATTGTAAGTTCTTGAGTAACAAACGGATTCGTGTCAAAATTCAACCTCGGATCAGTTAACTCAGGTATATATTTACATTACCCGTACATGGTATGAGATTTGTACTAGTTATGAAGTACGAACTAGTTATAAAAGCAATAATTAGCTAGGTTGGATTCGGGTAATTAAAGTGAAGAAATACTCAACAAAGCACTTTAAATTCAATTCTTGGTATAAAAAAGGTCACACTAGCTAATTGGATGGGTACGTGTATAACTTTATAGGTCTAACGTACAAGAAAGAGACGGTGACAATAAATAATGAAATAGTTTAACCCCCGTACCATGTACGGGTAATGTGATTATAAATCCAATTTAATATAGATATGCAATGTCAATGATACCGTATAGATCCAATTTAAATCAACTCATAATATAATTAGTGCTTTTTTACCAATAGTAAATCAACCCATAATATAAATAAGTTGGATTTGTTTAAAAATTACTTTATGATAAATATCACGTTTTATTAAATATTATTATTTATGAGAAGATTATAACTAATTCTTGGT
This sequence comes from Polygonum aviculare, assembly GCA_934048045.1. NCBI lineage: Eukaryota > Viridiplantae > Streptophyta > Magnoliopsida > Caryophyllales > Polygonaceae > Polygonum > Polygonum aviculare. The sequence continues at coordinate 1,871,059 of OW204032.1, read as the reverse complement.
AAGTGATAATTTATAATTTTCGGGATAATTCATAATTTTTGGTAAGTTTTAATCAATTTTTACGGGATAAGATTATATGAGATTCTAACTGCCTAATTTGTATAAAGGAGGGACTGACTGATTATTTTATTATTGAAATGACACGTGGCGCAAATTTTTGTGAAGACATTGTCTCCACTTTATACTATAGGTAGTATAGATTAGTTGTACGAGTAAAAAAAACTACTTCTCCCAAATCACAGAGGTTCGTCCCAAATGCCGGATTTCGTGAATTAAGAAAAATAAAATAATGTAGGTGAAAAGATGGATAACAAATGAAAAAGGGAGATTGGGTAAGATAATTTTATAATTTTATAGTAACGAAAAAATAGATAATGAGGGTAATATATGTGATTGAATGAGGGTATATTAGTGTAAAAAAATAGATATAAATGGAAAGAAATAAACATGGACAAATCTTTTGGGACTCTCGAAAAGAAATACAAGACAAACTTTATGGGACGGAGGGAGTATTAAGTTTCAAGTACACAATGTCCTTGAATTTTTTGTGACTAGTCCATGGTCATGTTACATATACTCCCTCTCTACTGGGATGGTCCAACGGTCTGGGTCGCCCGTAATTCCGACCGACCCGACCTATAATTTACGAATCGGGTCACCGGTCATCTAATTTCCATTTACGGGTTATGAATCAACCCGATGGGTTACGGGTCACCGGTCATTTTTTTTTCCACCCCAATAGAGCAACTCCATAGGTACTTAAGGTACTTATATATAATTAAGCACCCATTTATTTCTTTTATACATTTACCTTTTCATAGAAAAATATAAATATGCATTTATATCATAATTATATATCTTATATATATTAATGTAAAAAATAATTATTGCATAGCTTAAAATAAATTATTATGCTCAAACAATACATTAATAAATTATATTAGAGTATTCATTGATTAATATTGTATTTATATTTAAATATATATGAGAAGAAAATGTTGTTAATAAAAGAAATTCACCCTTGTAGATAGAATCCATAAAACATGCATAAAAAAGTACAATTATAATAAACATAATAATAATTATATTACGAAACACTAAATATTTCACATTACATAAAAAATTACTTGTAGTGTGTGATATTTTTTTATTTTAATGTTGGTTATTTTATGTATATTTGAGGCTGATTGCATGTATGTAATGTTGGCCTTTTAATATATTGTGCTTTAAATTAATTATCCTATTATATATTTAAATAAAATCATAATTTTATTACTAAATAAATTTATACAATAATAACATATAAATTTGTATAATAATACGCTTATACGCAATTAACCATATGTAAATACCATCCAAAATTAAATATTTTTTTAAAATACAAAAAGTGCATATATTATTGGTCTTATTGGATAGATAGTATTATTCCATAACATTATTATATATTATAATTTTAAAAAATTTAAAAATTATGATCAAAAGTTTAAAATTTACATTAACTGACATGTGGCAAAAAAAGGTTAACAGTTAATGGTGAGAGTTCTTAGTGGGTGCTTGTATAAGTACAAGTGTATGAAGTGCTTAACATTTTTCTTTTTCTTTTTTGCCCAAAAAATAAACTGTACAATTAAGTACCCTTAAGTACCTATTAAAACACACATTGTACTTTACATGGCCTTAGTTTGGAGGTCAATTTCATTAAAATTTGAATATGTTTTGTGGATGGACATATAGCTGGTTCCGCTTAGAGCCTTAGGGCAGGGGACCAGTACTGAAAGGGGAACTATAGATGGAACGAGCTAGCTAGCGAGCTAGGTGGGCATCTTAATTAATGGAAGACATTAATATGTGCAATGGGAAGTTTAAGTTAGGGCTCATTACTTTGTCTTACAAGGTGGGCATCTTAATTAATGGAAGACATTAATATGTGCAATGGGAAGTTTAAGTTAGGGCTCATTACTTTGTCTTACAAGGTGGGCATCTTAATTAATGGAAGACATTAATATGTGCAATGGGAAGTTTAAGTTAGGGCTCATTACTTTGTCTTACAAGGTTTACAACCGAGCAGAAAAGGATGGCTAACCAACTACAGTACATATCCTTTATTAATGTCTCCGGCCTGCCCCCTTCTTATGTTTTTGAAGTTTGTGTGATGAAGTATATATTGTATAAAATTAGAAAGAGGGAAGGTAAACTCGAGTTTGTAGGAACTAGTCTATCCAGTTTCGTACTAAGGTTTTATTTGTAAAAACTGGTCTATCCAGTTTGGTCATGTGTACCGAGAGGCAAATTCCGTTGCGGATAGCCTCACGTCTAGTGTTTTCTCTTTTCCTGTCGGACTTCATGTATTGAGTGCCCCGTCTGAGGGGATTTTCTTATTACTATTTGATGACGTAAGGGGTCGGGTTATCCCCCTCGTACTGACTACTTAGCCCCCTCTTTTCTAATTAATTAATAAAACGCCTCCTCGAGAAGTCGGAAAATGCCGTCTCTCCTTCGACCAAAAAAGAAAGAGGGAAGGTAGTCCATTTCAGATAGGGTTTTGATTTGTTAACTTGTCATCAGTGGGTGCCTGCATGCGTGCGTGTCTTCTTGTCCCTTTCTTTGCCTGCCTACTCTCTACACCAAAGAAATTACTGCATGTACGTACTGTTGTCCGTGGTAGATTAGCTGGGTAATTAGATTGAGCTAGGTTAAAAAAGAAGACAAAAGTAGATCGAGGGCAGCTGCTAGCTAGCTAGCTAGCTTCAACGTTAGTACACTAGAGTAGTGTATACTTGCAGGTTTATGGGCGAAACTAGGGCAGCTGGCCGTCAGACGAAGAATGAGGGCTACGATCCAGCTGTAGAGCTGTCTGATCGGATGCGCGTGTGGAGCGCCACGTGTGCGCTCTCGCTCTTCACAACTCGCTTTCAACCTCCACATTCATTCATTAATTTATTCATTGATTTTGACCCAAAAAGAATTAGTTTATTCATTAATTTCATTACTTAGGCCTTCTTTCACTTGTTTGTAAAAAGTAGTTTTTGGGTGGAAAATTGTTACGTGTCAAGGGTAAGCCCTCGGGTAGGTGAAGAGTGTAAGTAAGATCGAGTTCGGGTCAGAGTTTCCACATAAAATTAATTAGTGTTTGTAATCTCTTTCCTCAAAATACATAAAAATTAGTTTGTATATTAGTTGTCCCATTTGCCCATCTTAATCACACGAAGAGGGAAAATACGAGTTTTCCCAACAGTGGTATCAGAGTCAGGTTGTCCATAGACCGGTTTTCTCGTGTGATTCAAGATGGAGGCTACCGTTGCCTACGATGGCGACATGTTCAAACTCACGACGGACAACTACTCTTACTGGAGGCCGATGATGGAGGACCATCTCTATTACAAGGACTTGCACGAGCCCATCATCAACGAGAAGAAGCCAGAAGGAAAGAGCAACAAGGCATGGGAACTTCTGAATCGAAAGACGGTCTCCGTTATACGTAAGTACATTGACCGAACTCTTTTTGAGCATGTTTTTACTTACACAAATGTCTTGAAAAGCATTAAAAGTACGTAGAGAGCAGTGTACCAATTACGAAAGAGATGGCGGAGGCCTTTATAACTCGCTAGCTACCTAGTTGACCTAGTCAGCCATATGTATAATCAAGTATATATAATATATATCAACCAAGTTAAATGTATACAACACTATCCGTTTCAATTTTATATAGAGTCGAAAATTATTACACTTCTACAAAGATGTCACAATCATCATCACCCACAATCTTCCTCCTAGATAGTTTCGCTTTCACGGAAATAAACTCGATCACTGACAATCTTTGGAGTAACCTCTAGTAGGTCGTTCGAACACTGAAATTTCCATCTTAACAAAAACAAGTTACTTACATCTCGCTTTTCTAGATCAACTAACCAAATATTAAGAACAATCTCTACGTCATAATGCAATAGTAGATCCATAACCAATTCAGTTCGTCATACACCTTGATCCCAATCAATCAAATCCACCACCCTTAGCCTTGAATCATTCGAATTTCTGGGCTAGATCAATCTAAACCCCTTAGGTCTCGAAATCTAACGATCTTCCCATATATTCAGACACACTCCATTTCCTACTGAGTAATAAAGACCTTTATGAAGGGCTTATATATCTCTTATCATAGATCGACATGCAAAGCTAGGATTGTGCCTTACCGTCACCTACAAGAAACTTGGTCGAGGGAAGTATCTTGCTTTTAACATTCTAGCCAATAACGAATAAGGGTTTTGGATTAGCCTCCGCCCTTGTTTTGCCAACAAAGCCACATTAAAGTTTTCCAAGTCCCTAAAGTCGAGATATCCTTGACATTTTGGTAGACACATTAGTTTCCATCTCAACCAATGCATCTTTGTTTTTTTTTTCTCTCTATAGCCCTACCAAAAGTTACACAATAGCTACTCAATTTTGTACCAAAGACAAGATGGAAAGTCAATTTAGGACAAGGCATACATTGGTATTGTTCCGCTACATCTTTGAGAAGGACTTCTTTCCAACTTTAGATAAGTTTCTTTCTTTCCAACCACTCACTTTCTTCAGGATCCTCTCTTTTATCTGCCTAAAAATGACCTTTTCTGAATAGACAACCATAGCTGAAAGCCTCAAATACTTTTCATGTTTCCCAACTTCCCTTACCCTAAGAATCTGTTGAATTTCATTTCGCCTTTCCATCATTCAAACTCTGCAAAATTCACTTATTGATCTGACACTTCTCCATGCCTGCTTGGTAATTTATGAGCTCTATTGACAAGTCGCTCTTGTAAAGAGAACATTATCATCAAAAAAGAGATGTGAAATCACTAGGGTGTCGTGAGGAATCAAAACTCCATGTAACCGGCTAGCAACTTCACTACACCTCAATAATCCCGAAAGGCCTTTTACAGAAAGTAGGAACAAGATGGATGATAGAGAGCCCTCTAACTCAAAGCCCAGCGAGGGTACGTAAACAGTTTGAGTTGGGGAACCATCCATCAAGACCGAAAAAAGAAACCTTGGTCACACAATTCATGATCAACTTAACCCAACCTTAAGCAAAACCAAGATGTCGCATCATATGCTCCAAATAGGCCCATTCTACCCTATCATATGTTGTTGCCATATCAAGCTTTAGAGCCAAGTATCCTTTCTTGCCTCCATGTCGGGTTTCATGCAATGAAAGATCTCAAGAGAAGACAAGACATCATTTGTGATCAATCTACCAAGAACAAACACACTTTGATATTTAGAGATGAGTTTTATTAAGCACTCCTTCAACCTGTTAGACAACACTTTGGAAACCACCTTATAAAGAACATTATAGAGACTTATAGGTCGAAATCATTCATCCTGCAAGGCTCCGGACTTAATCTTCGGGATCAAAGTAAGATAGGTGTGACTTAAAGGATATGGAATTTCAGCACTATTAAGAATAGAAAAAGTATAATCTATAGTTGTTCTCGACAATATGCCAATACTTTTGAAAAAAGAGTGCTGACATGCCATCGAGACTTGAAGATTTTGCGAGATGCATAGAAAAAGAGCATCGTTCACCTCTTCTGTTGAAAAAGGATGCAAGAGCTTGGCATTGTCCTCGTCGGTCATGAGAGGCGTGCTCCATTCCTTGAGAAGTTGAAGTTATTGGTGAATACCGAATACTGAAGTAGAATGCTACTAGAAGTGCTTTCTCTATATGTAACGGGTTCAATATTCTAGAAATCCTAAACCCTATAATATGGGGTATGTTGTTGTCATAACTTATAAGATTGTTTCTATATCAGTTATTTAGTACTCTTTCTCATCTCGAATGTTTATCTTACAATCCACTTTAGGTGTCTCAAAAAGTTTGTTTATTTTTTATTTCCCCATATATATTTATTTAATTTCAAATATTATACCTATTATACAATTTTTATCATCAGTTTTATCTTTTTTTATAATTTTTATACCTTTGTTTAATTATAAAATTACTTTTATTTAATCTCATATATTATTTCATTGTCTAACTTTTCTATTAACTTTATCTGTTTTTAACAAATTATCTCTATAAAAGTACAAAATTACTCTCATTCAAACTCATTTCTTACCCATATTATCAAACTTTCACCTATTTTATGTTTTACTTTAAAACTTGTGAAATGTCATATTTTGAACAAACTCTTAGAACATCCACAATGGAGAATTGAAATAAAGATCTCTTAACAATAAAAAAAAAGATAAATCGGATGTGTCAGCAAAATCAGAAAAATATTTTCTTTATTTCCTCTTTCTTTCTAGCTTGCAGAATAAATAAATAAAAGGACAACCAAACCTAATTGTACTCCATTGTACACAAATACATACCCTACATCACTTTCTTTTTTTATCATTCAGAGAAAAAAAAAACATTAATTTTTAATTTTTATATTTTCAACGAACCCCACCATTTATACAAGATTTGCAAAAGATTCATACCCCCTCACAACAGAAAAACATTGCTTAAAACATAATAATCATGTGCTCATCATAATGTACACATTAGTACTGACTAATTAATTACACAGTAGCACTATAATTTATCAACAATGATATGGTGGATTAGTAGTACAGAATGTTTTAAAATTGTGGGTTTATTTGTGTGTTTTGGGTTGCCAAGATACCCAAATCTCGAGGACAAAGAAGCGTTTACCTTTTCAGTAACAATAATACTCCTCCTCTGATAAAAGGCAGGAGCAGCGAACAACAACAAACAAATAAACATCCCCCACAGGCCTTAACAGTGGTTTTATCCTGCACTGTTTTTCCCCTTCCCCCTTTGCTTCCCCCGCCATCTTCTCTCTGCCTGTCTCCTCCCTTCAAACCCTCCAATTTTGGGGTTTCGAAATTGAAGCCTCCATTCATCGCATTCGGACCCTTCTTTGTCTTTTAATGGTGCCCAATTTCGACTCCTTAAGAAACCTCCGCCACATTTTCAGGGGGTCGGTGCAATTGTTTTTCCGGGTCTTCACCTTTCATTGTGTTGTTTGATATGTAGGAAAATTGATCTCACACTACTACTACTTAGTACCAAAAATGGGCGAGTCTGGTGAGCGAATTGAAGTGTTCTACGAGTCCGTCGGTTATGGAACTGGGTTGTGGACGAACGACTTTACAAGTGTGGATGAGCGGCGTAGAGCGTTCTTCTGCAAGATGGGTTTCGCTGATTCGAACCCGGCGGAGTCATCATCAGCCATGGAGCTGGAAAGGGTATCCGAAAGTAGCGGAGCAGTTTCGTCTGCCAATGGAACAGTGCAAAATCCGGATCATGGCGAGAGGGATGATTTCGGGGAGGCGAATCACCTGGCGAATGAACCCGAACACGAAGCAATCGGGTCCAACATTCCGGATTTTGGAGTACAAGACCTGGCAACAACAACAACAATAACCCAGTGTAATTCCCCTTACAGAGACTTTGGGGGGTCAAAAATCGGGTTTCACAACAAGGTGAAGCGGAATTGGTGGAGGAAGCTCATGTCTTTGACAACAAAATGTGACAGCAAATCTAGCAAGTCCAGGATGAGTAGAGTTAACAAGGTTTATGCTAACAAGAAGAGGTTCAAGCAGCTCAGTGCATTGTACACTAGCCAAGAGTTCGGAGCCCACAAGGGCGTCATTTGGACTGCCAAGTTCAGTCCAAATGGGCAGTACTTGGCTACTGGTGGCCAAGACGGGGTTGTACGCGTGTGGGGTGTTGGTTCGGCTGATTGCCTTGAGAGGCCGGTTCTTGATCAAGATCCGAAAGCGGCGATTTGTGTTCCTGTTATCGTACCTGATCGGGTGTTTCAGATTGACGAGACGCCTCTACATGAGTTCCGAGGCCATGGTGCTGATGTTCTGGACCTCTCTTGGTCCAATTCCAATGTATGTTTGCTGTCTTTTCAAGATTTAAAGGGAGTTGGTTTTAATTGGGATGTTGTTTTTGCTGAGTTTGCTTATCTTGTAATGGTTTTTCTTGTTGCAGCTGATTCTTTCGTCGTCCGCTGATAACACTGTCCGATTGTGGCAATTTGGATCTGATGAATGTCTTAGCGTTTTTCATCACCCTGATTTTGGTGAGCATTATTATTCTTTTTGGCTGCCAGAATGAGGAATTGCATATGGGGATACGAGTTCGGTTTCTGATTTTGCCTTGCTTCAGTTACATGTGTTCAGTTCAGTCCAATCGACGACGGTTACTTTGTTACTGGATCCGTCGATGGAAAGGTTCGTGTCTGGGGATTGTCGCAAGGGAGAGTAACCGAATGGGACGATACCCGAGAGGCAGTAACAGCTGTATCTTACCAACCTGATGGAAAGGTATTATTGACAAAGATCAAATTCTCATCTCATTTGAAATCCAATCCTACAGCAATGTATTTTCTATTTTTGGAACTAGACAAATCCCTCCATCAGTCCTGACGAGGCAATGTATTGATCATTTGAATATTCCTTTTCTTGAATAGGGATTGGTTGCAGGCTTAATAAATGGAACCTGTCGATTCTACGAGGCATCAGGTGCTTACGCGATTCCTTATCAGTCAAGAACCCGTTCTTCTTTCTTTAGTGACCATTTTCCCTAACGTGTACTTTGTTGTGTTATAGGATTATCTATTGAGCTTAGTGAGCATGTTCAAGTTCATGGCGGCAAGAGGTCATCAGGAGGCAGGATTTCCGGGATACAGGTTTGCAATCTAAATCAAATCTGTGATAAGAGAGAATATTGATGCATGGAATGCAAGATTTCTGATGTCTGTACTGCTTTTGCCTGTCCAGTTTTGCGCAGACAACCCTGAGAGGGTCATAGTAACGTCCGAAGATTCTAAGATTCGTGTTTTTGACAAGACGAACCTAATCAAGAAGTACCGAGGTATAGCCTTGACATGTATTTTGTAAATTGTTTGTGATCCCGGGCGGATGGCTCTAATCGTCAGCCTTTGTAATCACTTGATAGGTCTTTCGAAGTCGGGAACTCAAACATCAGCAACATTGACGCCGACTGGGAAGCACATTCTATCGGTTGGAGAGGACTCCCGTGTCTACCTCTGGGACTACAACGGTCAAGAAACGAAACCGCCTTCAAAACACCCAAAATCGACGCATTCATGCGAGTACTTCTACTCACAAGGGGTGTCTGTGGCTCTAACTTGGGGCGGTCATGAACCAGCTCAAAGTGTTTGTGGTAACCCGAGCTGCTCTCAAGAATCCGAGTGCGTCTCCCTTGCCAAATGGTTCTCTAATGAGGGCTCGTCTCGGGTGACCGCTACTTGGCCCGAGGAGATGCTTCCTTTTCACCGACACGGAGATTGTGGATGTAATGGAGCGGGATCACCAACGTGTGGTCTCGTGATTGTCACAGCAAGCTGTGATGGGATGATTAGGGTGTTCCATAACTATGGCCTCCTCCCTTCCAGGGTATGAGTCAGACGTATGTTGTTGTTGTCGTCGTCGTTTGTGACAGCACCAGTAGTGTAAATGCACATCCGGAATCATGTGAATGTGAGTGACGAGTGTTTATGATAACTTAAAAAGTTGGTAGTTAGGGATAGCTGGGTTTTTGGTAGGTTGGTTAGTAAGAGATTCTTTATGAGTTAGGGAGGCTTGAGCTGTAATAGAAAAACAAGGTTGTCTTCTTTAGTAGCAACTAGCAAGGAGCTACAAACAGCATTCTGATTGCACCAGGTAGCAATGCAATGTAAAAATCAAATCGTGTAATATCAACGAACCATTACAACAACAGACCCCGCCAAAACCAAACTTCAAGATTGAAAAGAATCTGATTCGAAATTACAGTGGAGAAAAGCTATGATCAGCAGGGGAATCCCAATTTGCAGAACTACAAACCCCCAATCAATGTGTACAGAATATGCAAACAATAATAATATAGTTCCGAGTTGATTGCAAAATGAATAGAGAGTGTTGTTGCCTAATCTCAAATCTAACTAGAGCTAGCTACAGATCTACAACAGTCAGTAATCAAAGAGCTTAGAGATGTCAAGAACCGGAGAAGGAGCCGAAGAGAAGAGGCCGCCGCCGCCTCCTGGGAAAAGACTCGAACCCGGGCTGGGAAAGTAGTTCAACGCCGCCCCCCACGGACTCAGCAGACTATCTTCGAACCCGAAGAGGGATTGCGGATCGATCGCCGGAGAGAAAATCTCGGTCCCGACAGCTGGCAAATTGGCGGGAGCCGGGGACAGGATCCCCGGAATCAGGCCGAGGTCGACTCCCCCAGAGTCCCAATCCATGATCCCCATGAGGCCCGTGGAGGGGGCCCGCTCCCGATCTTGGGGGCTGGCCCTCTCCAGCACGGCCATGCGGGCCGCGGGGGAGATTGGGCCTCCAGGGGAGGGGAAATTATTAGATGTGGGATGGTTTTGTATTGTTTCCCATGCTGCTCCCCTTTCCCAACACGGCGGGGAAGGGGGGCAGAGCCCGGTCAAACGCTGGACCACGGACATGAAGTCCGAGGCCTCGGCGTGGATGACCTTTGGGGAGACCGCGTAGATTATGACCGGCTCGCGGTTGTGAGCCGGGGCCCGCGGGGGTGGGTACGGGTACGGGTGGTTGGGGTGCGACGGCGCCGGCAGCGGCGGCTTCCCGATCTTGCGGGAGGCCTTGTTGACGCTCAGCGGAGACGGGCGGGGGCCTTGCAGCTGAACGGCTCGCTTGCCAGGCTGCCGATCTTGGCCGTCGCGTTGAATCTCCGGCCAGTTCATCTGATGTGTGGATTCGGGCAATCGAGTGATCAAGGGCTAATTGAAGAGGGAATCATTGGGGTGTGTGTGTGTTTGTTTGATCTAGGGTTCGAGCAACAATTTTAATGTAAATGGAGGGGGAGGGGGTGACTTTTGACATTGATGAATTGAAAGTTCTTCCATGTGGACATGGTTGGGAGGTTGAAAAGTCAAGATTGGTGGGTTCGTATTAAAAATTGGTCTCAAGAAGTTTCAACGGGGTTTCATACACCTCCTTGCCTTTTATTTTTTTTGAGTTTGGTTGGTGCATACTATACTATAAGAGTACAGTACCTTCGCATAACAAAAATCTACTACAGATAAAAAAGAGACACACCGTAAACTCAATACACGAACAATAAGGTGGCGGAAACTAACGGATTACACGCTAACCAGCTTCCAATTATGCCATTTTAAATATAATTGCGAAAACCAGGATTACACACCGGAAACTCAATATACGATCCAGTGACGGAACTAGGATTTGAACCCAGAGGGGGCTAAATAGCGTAATTTAAATATAATTGTTCGGACTTGAAATAAACCCGAAATGCTTAATCTATATGTATAAAATTAGTCCTAATCTGAGTAAAGAAAATGAAACAAAATTAAGTTTATATTAAACTCAAAGTGAATTTCAGGAAACATTATGATTCAATTGACAAGTTTAATTTAAAAGTTTAAACCGATAAATTTTTGGATATAGCACAAGTGGCCCGTGTTTGAACGGGCGGATGGAGTCGTCATCGTGAAAGCGGGCGGAAATGTGGAAATAAAGCGGTTGACGGACGGAGACGGGACAGATCTAAGGCAAACAAGACCAGCCCTCACAAATTGGAGGCCGTGAGCGAAAACAAATTGAGCCCTTTTGTATACATTTTCTTCTATTATTATACACAAAAATCCATCTTTTTAAACAAAAATAGCTAATAAATAATATTTTTCACTAAACATATGTTTCACCGTCAGGGTCTAAATTCATTTCAATTATAGTGTATGATTGTGTTTTTTTACATATGTGCTTTTTAATACTCCATCCATTTCGAAATAGTTGTCTATCCACCTTTTCTTGTCAATTTCTATTTATACCTCTAATAATGAACTATTTCATAATCATATATATTTTTTAATGTTTCTTTACACTAATAATTAGCTCTATAATAATATAGGTAATATACTTAATACATGTAAAAATGTTATTTGAACAATTATTTTAAAACGGAGGCAATAATATATTAGTATAATAATAATTTTGTAAAAAAAATATAAAATCCCAGTGGGGGTTGTAGCCCCCACTGAGCACCACGTCGTTCCGCCAGTGATACGATCAAAACAATTTTTTATGTTACGGAAACTATGTCGAAATGGACTCGTTACAAAAGTCTAACTCTCTGTCAACCACATAGGAGATGCCACAAGGCTGTGTCTTCTGCAGCAATACGCGTGAAGACGCCTATCACTATTCCTGGGTTGTCCGATGACATCCCAAGTGTTAAACCCTTCAATCAATAACAAAACCGCCCAATTAAAAGGGCGGTTAAATTCTAAAAATCGAAACCCAAAGCAATTCATACAAGAAGTAAGATCAAAGGTCTCAAAGGAGGAACTAGAGAATCTCATCGGACGCCGGTGGAGTATTTGGTTTTTTCGTAACAAATTAACCTTTGATAATGAAAACAAATACCCCATTACATCAATAGTTGTATATGAATTCAATAAAAAACAGAGAATAGAGTGGAAGCAAGCCAACTTACCATATTACGATGACGAGACTCAACGAGTTGGGATTAAACAGAAGAAGAGGGAAAATACCAAGTGGACAAAACCTCCTAAAAACCATATAAAGCTAAACTTTAATGGTGCAGTTAATTTTAAAGGTATCGCCTCTTTTGGGTTCATTACTAAGGACGATAGAGGAGCATCCACTTACCAAGACGGCGGGTTCATCGGCTGCAAGTCTGTGGTGTATTCAGAGGCCTATGCGCTCCGCCAGAGGATTTTTGAGGCCATTGAACGTGGTATTCCCCGCTTGACTATTGATAGGTGACAATCTGCAGGTTGTGAGAGTTGTGTAGGGAAATTGGAGTTGCCCTTGGGAGGAGGAGATGCTGCGGACGAATATCCAAGGTTTGCTTGGACAGTTTCAGAGTTGGACGATCTCCCATGTTCCATGTGAAGCCAATGTCGTTGCCGACTACGTGGCGACCTCGTTACATTTTGCGTCTACCTTGCCACTTAGATACGATCCGGTTCTTTGGGATCTCATCCCTAAGGATGCTCTAGGATAGCATCCCCTTTTGAGTTGGCCTAGTCTAATCTATTTCCTTATAAAAAAAATGAAAAGATTAAGACAATGACATCTAAATCTTCTTGAAAGAGACACTTAAATAAACTTTGAGATACTTAGATCATTAGAATGGAGAGAGAGAGAGTAAGAACTTCACAGATTTATTTCTTACTCTACTTTGATGCAATTTTTCTAATGATAAATGACCTTCTTTATAGGAGAAATGTGAGGTAAGAACCTAGATAAATGTTCCATGGTTTATGCATGGATCTAAGGAGGTGAAGAAGATCAATAATTCACCTTGCACAATTTACCTGAAATTATACATTATAAAAACAATTCATGTTCAATCATCTATATGATACAAATAATAGGTAATGTAAGAAGGTTAACTTGTAGATATGTATAAGAGGTGATGTGTAGTGTAGATGATGTAGTCATTGTTATTTTGATGCATTCACCCCCCCCTGAATATTCACCTTCTTCTATGTTGTCGGAGATGGTTGTACATTGTCTCGTTAAAAACCTTGTCAAGAAAAACCTAGTAGAATAAAAAACCTAAACTGTAATAACCCCCTCTTTCATAGAGGTTATATACTATTGTAATTTTCCTTATTGACTACCATGAATAAAAGTATTGGCATTATTTATTAAATAAAAATTTAATAAAGACCGATAATGTCATGATAATACTTTTGAACTCATATCAATAGGTCATGTACCTATTAACCTATGCTAAAGAAAGTGTTCAAAACATTAAAATAAAACTATATGAAACATGATTTGAAGATAGAACTAATAAGCTATAGTAAATTAAAATGAGTGTATTAAGATAATAAAATGGCAGATGAGCTTTCACTAAAATAGATAAATTTTCTTATGTTTGGATCTTAGAAAATATAATAAAGAATACAATAATGTTGTTTTAAAGGATATTATAATTTAAAAAAAAAGGAAAGAACCTTTTATAAATGAAAAAAATAAAGAAAATAATGAATGATATTTATAAACCTACCTACATGCATATTTAAGAAAAAAAATTAAATTATCAAAATAATAAATTTTTCGGATTAGTTATAAGGAAAAAGACACTTTTATCACAATTTAAAAATTTTGGGTCAATTGTGTAATTAACCCTAACAATTGGGTTAGGAGCCCGATCTTCTTCCTATCACCTTATTCACCCAAAGTTTCCTTGTCCATTTGACCCGATTTTTGGCACAAAAGATTGTCTCGATCATTGCCTAACTTCTATGAAAAGTGTACAATTCGAATCCTTGCATCCCAATCCACTCAAATCCATATAAATCAAAACCAAAATCCCGTCACAATTGCACACAAAATTCAGCCCAAAAACCCGGAACCCTAGTGTGTAACTTCACCGCTTCGTTGTTTAATTTCTCCTAAACCAATCAACGAAACTCAAAGAAGAAACCAGATCTAGAATCCTCGTTTCAAGCTCTTCAAAAGCCTAGAACTTCATCCCTCAATCTGTTCATTTCGTCGCTCAAAAACCCAATCGAAAATCCAAACCTGCTAATCGAAAACAAAGGTTAATTGTGTTGACGAAGCAATTTCAATGCTATGGCGTGACGCCGAAGGAACACGAAAACCACCACCTGTCGCAAACCCAATGTCGAACCATCGATGGACCACTGCTAACCAGTCGCCCAAAACCGCCTCGTCAGCACTATAAAACCCCTGCTTCTATTCAAATTCTTTTAAATCCGAAAATTGAATTGTTTTATGTAATCAATTTGAATTAGTTATAGGTACTTATAAATCATGCAAAAAATCATATGACGATTTCATGAAGTTTTCTAATCTATACTATATATTAAGGCTGGAGAATTTCGAGCCTCCACGTTAATTCTGACCCCGCTTTATTTTAATTTTTTTTTCAACTCAAATAGATAATAACAACACTATATATTTTTTTATTTTCCTTAATTATCTAAGTTTCAACTTTATCTTTAAAGCCTTACTATTCCTTAAATAATTTTATTTTTAATTTTCTTTTATAAAAGAAACCCAATATGAGTTCACATATATCATTGATTGATTTTCTTCTACGTTATAAGGTACTCATAGTATCACGTACAAATGTACAATAGGACTAAAAAAACAAGTATCACGTACAAATGTACAATACAATACGTAAACAATAATATTTAATTTCTATGACTTCATGGTCCAACATTATATAAGAATTAATTGTGGTAAAATATATTTTATATTTTAATGTAAACAATATATTTTTATCTTGAAAGGCGGTTTTTAAGATTAGATAAAAAAAATATTATCTATTTATCTTGATCGTCCAACGTGGTTTTTTAGTTTTTTAATATAAAATATATTTTATGGTAATAAGTGTTGATACCCGGATCTGTCACCGCGTTGGTGCACGGGATAAATAATATTGACATAAAAGATTAAAGTGCTAAGCACGCTTTTAACGCGTTAAGTACGCGAATAACTGAATTGAATAAATGTACGCGTATAGCAGCATGTATGTACGTAACGTCCCACATCGAACATACGGAGACGAAGTTGTAACGGAGGGAAATTTGTGTACCTTATCGCGATGAGGCCAAGGCTCCTGGCCAATGGCGTAATGTTTGTTCATAATGCCACATTGGCTAGCTACTAACATTCTTAATTAAAGCAAGTAGCTTACGAGCTACATGGTGAGAAAATGGGGAGTTATCCCACATCGGAGGGGAGAGAGGTAAGAAAGCACCACCATTCTCTATATATAGGGTGGTGGTGGTATATAATATCGGATCGGAAAAAGGCCGGTCCCGAGACATGTTCTCGAAGGACGGGCCCCGACGTGTTTGAGTCTCCGAGGAGCTCGCACTATTTTACGGGAAAGACATTAAAAAGTCTTATAAGCCTCCGAAAAGAGAATAAAATAATACGCGGGGGGTGGGAGAGCTCGAAGAAAAACGAGCCGGTTTCTAGCGCGCCGAAAGGCCCGAGAGTTTAATAATTTTATCCCGTAGTTAGTTCGAGATTTTCGGACTTCAACAATAAGAATTAACTTTTCAAATTTTAATATAGATATTTCTATAATTGATCGAATATCTTGTTTGTTGAAAATATATTATATGTTAATAAGATATTTTTTTGGTTTACTCACGCATATAGAGGCTAAAATTTGTTCATTAAATATTATGAATAAAACAACTACATGTTTAATTTGATTATATCAAGTTGGTGATTAGCATACTAAAATATAAGTAAATATAATTTGCAAAATAATGTATACTATATAAAATATAAGTTCATGATTTGCATAGCAATATATTCTTAATCGATTATATAAAAATTAAAGACTTCTAATATTCGATGAATTTAAATTATGTCAAATTTTTTATTATACGTTATCACACGACGATTCTATTTATGATATATTCAAAAAAGTACAAAAAAAGACTCGTGTATGGAACGACGGGTACAACTAGTTCTCATAAAAATTTCAAAATTTGTAATTTTTTTTTGTTGATTTATAAATTCGATTAAATCAAAACCCTAATTTTCGAAATAAATTCGTATTCTATTTTAAATCTATCATATAAATTCCTATAAATCATATATGTTTTGTAAAGATGATTTCTGAATTATATACATTTTTTTTAAATATTTAATTCGATTTTTGATGCCTAAAGAATACAATTTTACAATATAGAGTCTTAAAGAAAATAATACCATTTTTATTTAAATAAAATAAATACGAATTTAAAAACTGACCGATTGAGTAATTCTTAGTAACTTAGATGTTTTCATTATTTACGTAATTTTTATTTATAATAAATCCTATCTTATCGTAATTTAACTAGCGAGTTATAATTACCCAAAAAGAATGTAATTTTACTTTATGAACATCAAAATGAAATTCTTGATTCTTGATACTTAAAATTTTATCATGACTAAGTGTTAGTAAATTTAAAAGGGTATATTTTCAAAAGTATTTTTCTAAGACATGTGTAAGATTAAAAAATTAAAATCAAGAACGAAAAAATGATTAAAATATATTATAAGAACATGAGTATGTATAATAAATACGGAGTAAAATATTTATATACATATAAGATCTCTAGCATACCTTTTGAAACAGGAAACGAACCCTGTTCGTAAGGATTCACCTCGTTGAGAAATTACTCTTTTGCCTTCGAATCAAGGCAAGTGGACGGTTCTCGCTTGCATAACTGTTTTAAACATTTTTGGGAACTTTGTGGGCTAATAAATGAATTAGGATTTATTGTTATAGCATTAATGACCTCATTATATATGCAGGATGTATATATTGCTAGACTGCGCTAGAACTTGGTCTTAGGTCTCGATGTTGTGGCCTTGTGTGTTTCGCCTCCATTGAGTCCATGATGTGGACTTTATCGTAGAATTAGGGGTGTAGGTTAGACGCTGGACGCCTCTTTAAAATATTTGCATTAGGATGAGCCTATATCCTAGTGTCTGGTCATGACCGTGCCGCCTCATCCGAATATGAGGGGTGATTGCACCTAGATAGTGCCTTTATTCAATTCTTGAGCTCTCATTCGTTTCGTCTCGACCATTGTCGAATCCGTTATTTTAAAAGCTACCAACCTGAATGTACCGTTTTGGAAGTAAGTAAGATAAGTGCCTATGCACATAATTAGTGAACTAGGATGGTTAGTACAACTTGGAAAACCGTTCTTACTCCCAATTGAACAAGTTTGCTTTCCAATTTGAATTCGTACAGTTATTGTGCGGTGAGGTTGGTCGTAGATCCAATTAGTCGACGAAGGTTTTTTTGAAAACTTGTGTGAATAATAAGTTCCCAACATCGCATACTTCGCTAAAGGAACCACCTCGTGTGGCGTCCTATATCTTTTCCTGAACATATTTCTTTCTCTTACCTTCGATGGGGATACTTCATTATTAGATTATTGACCGACTTTTATTCGGTATTCAATATTAATAGTTGAGTCTAACCATAAGAACCGCTTTTCTAAAACCCATTGTTTAGTCTGTCAAAAGACTAACCGACCGTTTTCTCTCCTTGCATGGTCAGCTGGTGTCAAGCGTATTTACATCGCGGCACATCAGAATTCGAGCCGTTGGAGTCTCAAGAGGAGTGAGTTGAAGACTTGGAGTACTTCTTGCCCTTTGCACTTTTTAGGGTCTTGTGATTTTCACACAAATTAGATGCCCTTTGCCTTGTGCCCTTGGCCCTCTATTTATAGAGAAAATTCCAGGCCAAATGGGGCGGTTATGGGCTGTCAAATGGAGGTTACAAGCAGTTACGAAGAGGACAAACAAACCTCCTAAAAACAAGGAAGTAACCGTCTCTCTCTCTCTCTCTCTCTCTCTCTCTCTCATTTTGGTGGTGTTGTAGTAGTGAAATTCCCTTGTAAATATGTGTTTTCCATTCCTTTCGTTGTTAGTTTTGTCTCTTTTTAGCTTAGTTCCCGGTTTTCTTCAAGATTCGGAAACTATGCGAGTTTGTTATGTTTTGTAGGTGAAATGGCTCATTTGAGGACATTTTGGAGGAGCATCTAAGGAGGAGCTAAGCAAGGGAGCCAAGGAGCGGAAGATCCATGCAAAGAATGAAGAGGAACTCAAGGAAAACCGAGAAGAGAAGGAGGACCGAGACCCAGATCGAGTTACCACCAAGTCGGGCCCGAGTTCGAGCACCAGAGAACAGGACCGACGTTCCCAACGTCGGGCTCGATGTCTGCCCGCATCGGTCCGAGTCGGCAAACGAGAAGATTAGGCTCCAAGGCACAAATGTTGTGATCTTCCAATTTTTCCCTTCTTCTAATTTGGAATTCCTTGGTCCCCAATCAAGAGAAGAGGATAATTAGAGGTGATTAGAGAGGATTAAGGAGAATCACACACCAAAAATCACTCTCAAAGGCTCAAGGAAGACTTGGAGAGCAAGGAGAAGAAAGGAGGAGGAGAAGAGAGAGAGATCGGTGGAGCTAGAGAGGAGATTAGTGAGTTTGTACTTGTTTTGCTTTGGTTTTAGTAGAATTAAGACTTGGATCTTGTGAACCCCTTTGAATTTGAATGCAATTTAGCTTTGGATTGAGATTGATGATTGAGATTTGCATGATTTGCCATTTGATTGCTTTTTACTCTTACTTGATGGAGTAGATTCCATAGTCTTGGGCTATGGGGGAAACCCCTAGCTAGGATTGGGTAGGAAACCCCAATTCCATAGCCTCACCTTGATCTATGAATCCTCTCTACATTGAGCTTCAATTCTCTTGTGGGAACAAGGGACCTAGGGCTTGTGATTGGTAAGAGTAAGCGAAAGTGATCTCTAGCCCATCACTAGACCTAGCATCGAAGGAGAGTGAATACTCCCTTGGGTCGAAGTGTAGAGTGGAGAGATCGAAGGCTAGCAACCTCGATCTTATAAGGATCAAACACTTATTGGCTGAATTGGGGTGGAACTACCCAAGTCTAGTTAGGGAAGGAACCCAAAAACCCAAGACCGATCTACTATTTGTGCAAGACCGAGTTACCCAGCACATCGGGCCCGACGTAGTGTGTGTCGGTCCCGGCCAATCTGACCTCGATCCACCCTCGGACCGAAGTGACCAGTGTCGGTCCGAGGTGATTTCTCTTGTTTTTCCTCGTTTTGTCTTTCTTTTACCCCTTTTTAGTCTTTCGGGTACTCTCAACGCACGAACTCCCGTGTGTTCGACACCCTACCTCTCTTACTACAATAGAGGTTCGGTTTATAAATTTAGATTTTGATATCATCCGACCACCACACCCGGACCGATCAGAAATTTTGGCGCCGCTGACGGGGAGTTCTACTTGTTTGAGGTACCCATCTTTTGTTGAGTCTTTGATTTGGTAGTGATTTGGGTGAGGGACTTGCCCAAACCCCTTATTTGTTTTGATTCGGTTTTGTTTGTGTCTTTGGTTGTAGGTGTATGCGAGCTCGTTCCGTCCGAGGAACACTTGAGCTCGACTTTGTGTGTGACCCGGAGAGTATTCTAAAACAAGCTCGAAAGAAGAAGAGGATGGCGGACCAAGCTCGTGATGAGGAGGTCGAAAGGATGAGAGCCGACATGGCTCGTATGCAACTTGAGATGGCAAACCGAG
Source organism: Polygonum aviculare (assembly GCA_934048045.1). Lineage (NCBI taxonomy): Eukaryota > Viridiplantae > Streptophyta > Magnoliopsida > Caryophyllales > Polygonaceae > Polygonum > Polygonum aviculare. Next base: position 1,850,932 of record OW204032.1, on the reverse strand, counting down.
ATGCCGAGGCTAGGAGAGAGCGTGAGCAAAGGATGAGATTGGAGGCTCAAATCAACACCCAACCCCAGAATGCTAGACAATACATGCATCCGGAGTTGAAGGTGCCGGAACCGGCCATTGTCTTGCCGGAGGTGTCAAAGAATTTTGAGATCAAAACTCAATTTATCTCACTCATCAAGAGAGAGCAATTTCAAGAAAGACCGAATGAGTGCCCGATCGAGCATGTGAAGCAATTCAAGGATTTATGTGAGACCATCTCGACGGATGAGGAGACACTTGAGTACGTGCTACTCAAAGCCTTCAAGTGGTCTTTGGGAGGCAAGGCATTGCATTGGTTGGAGAGCCAAGCACCTCGTTCCATCACATCATGGAGGGCTCTCAATGAAGCATTCTTGATGAAGTTCTTCCCGCCCACCAAGACGACGGAGCTTAGAAGGAAGATAGCGAGCTTTCAACAAGGAGCCCACGAGCCACTCTTTGAGGCTTGGGATCGGTTCAAAGAGATGTTGAGGGCATGTCCAACGCATGGGCAACAACCTTATGCCCTTCAAGACATATTCTTCCAAGGAATCAACCCCGCCACCAAGGATAAATTGAACCTTCATACCGATTTTGGGTTCATTGACTTGCCTCCGGAGCAAGCGTGGGAGTTGCTAGACAAGCTCTCCGATTATGAAGCCATGTATGGAGTAAATCAAGTGAACAAGGAAGCAAGAATCCATGGAGATGGTCCGAAGAGGCTCTACGATCCAAAAAGTGAAGAGGTGGATAAAGATGTGAAGATCCAATTCTTGGAGGATGAATTGAACAAGATGAGGAGGAAAATGGGTCATCTCCAACAAAACACAAGAGCATGTGAAGAGTGTGGTTCTTTGAAGCATGGAGCCCAAATGAGCGCCAAGTTCGATTGGCCGAGCAAATTGAGGAGGCTCACTATGTTCAAAGGAATTTCGGAGGGAGAGCCAATTTCAACAATGGAGGAAGGTGGAACCAAGGTCAAGCTAGTGGCTACAACAACAACTTCAACCAAAACGAGCCGAGGGCCCAACCACCACCATACCGACCTCCGGGATTCTATGAGCAAACACCACCATGGGCTCAAGATTTGAAGAATCAAGTCACCAACATGGAGAGAAAATTTGATGATCAATTCAAAGAGTTGGGTGTTTGAAGAAGGCAAGTAGACAACCAATTTGTTCACATGGCGAATCAACTTCCAAGAGAGGAAGGGAGACTCCCGGGCCGACCCGAGGAGAATCCCCGTGCCCCACAACAACAAAACGAAGTTCGAGCCATAGGATTGAGGAGTGGACGGAGTTTGCCCGAGCCACAAGTTCCAAGGACAAGAGAAGAAGGTCGGACCGAGTTGCCCAGTAACTCGGGCCCGACGTGCCATGACATCGATCCAGAAGACGGAGGAAGTCCCCTGAGTTGGACCGAGGTAGAGCGCAACTCGGGCCCGACATGCCCTGTAGTCGGCCCGACGTCCCCGGAAGTTCCCTGCCCCAGGACCGAGGTTCCTGAAGTCGGTCCCGAGGTCACTCCAAAGTCGATCCAAGCTCAAAATGTTGAGAGAGATCAAGATCGATCCAAGGAGGTGGATTCAACCAAGAAACAAGGTGCCACAACTCTTCCATACCCATTGAAGAAGCCCAAGGAGATTGTTGAGGGCAAGTTTAAGCGGTTCTTGAAGCTTTTGCAAGGCTTGAACATCACCATCCCATTCACCGATGCTCTAAGTGAGATGCCATCCTATGCAAAGTTCTTGAAGGAAATTTTGAGCAAGAAGAGGTCGATTGTGGAGATGCAAGATGAGGTGAAGATCTTGGAGCTACCTCAAAAGCTAGGTGATCCCGGAAGATTTGCAATTACCGTGGAGATTGGATCCCAAAACTTCAAGGCTCTTTGTGATTTAGGAGCAAGCATATCGGTTATGCCCATGAGCATATGGAGAAGGGCTAACCTCGGAGATATGGAACCGGTTGACATGAGTCTTACTATGGCCGATGGTTCCTCTACAAAGGCCACCGGAATCTTAGATGACGTCCCGGTTAGAGTTGGAAGATATTTTGTCCCCGATGATTTTGTGATCCTCGACATATAAGAGGACCCGATGGTGCCCATTATTCTTGGAAGGCCGTTTTTAGCTACGGCGGGTGCCAAGTTCGATGTGAGAAATGGGAAAGTAACTTTCGAGATTGGCGAGGAAAGGGTGGAGTTTCATTTCAACAAGGCCCTTAACGAACCGGATGCTTTGGCAATTTTGAAGTTAGAGGAAAGTGCCAAGTGTAAGAGAGAGGAGTCGGAACCCACAAAAGAGGAGGAAGCACCATTGAGAGACCATGGCATGGCCTATGATCAAGAGCAAGAAAGAGAGTTACAAGATCCATTTGTGAACCATGAGGAATCAAGAGGTCGAGATAGCCCGAGAAGCCATGAAGAGTATCCTTCTCTATATCCTTTTGATGTGGGAGACTCTTACATTTGTTTAAGTGATTTGAAGGAGGATCTAGGGGATGATTACCTTAGTTTGAGTGATTTGCAAGAAGACTTGAGTTATAATGTCATTGAGTCTCCTAGAAATTCTTTAGATTTTTGTGATGTAGGTAATGAAGATCAAGTTGTGAAGATGCAAAAGTGGCCAACGTACACTTTGGAGGAGAAGATTGATGGAGAAGTTGGATGCCACACTTTCATCAAACACAAATGGTGGTACTTTGGCTATGAGGAGAGTGGAGGTGCATATGACAAGGATGATCAATTCACCGTTTTTCACCCTCCTTGAAGGGTAGAGATTAGAAGTCAAGCTAGTGACTTAAAAGCAGCGCTCATCGGGAGGCAACCCGGGTTTAGTAGGTTCATTTTTGTAGTTTCTAGTTTGTTTTTCTTTGCCTTAGCTTAGATTCTTTCTAATCTCTCTTTAGCATGTGTTTTGTGGAATTGTGTGTTATGTGAGCTTCATGACCATGTGTGGTATTGGTGAAAATAATAAAAGGACTTATAGGTAGAGACTTGCCAAGACAAGGGATTGTTAGGAAGCCAAAACGGGTTGGACCGAGGTACCCAGTACCTCGGGCCCGAGGTCGGCAAAGTCGGTCCTAGCCAGCCGAGTCGATTTTGGCCTTGATTTTGTGAAATGCCTATTATACCCCTCTGACCTAACTTTGTCTTCTACCCCATTTAAGGCCTTCTTCCACATACTCACCACCCATCACCCTCTTAACTACCTTCCCAAAATACCAAGTCCCCATCAAAACCCCCTAGCCGATCGATCCCCCTCACCATACTCGATCCAAGCCGAAACCTCACCCACAAAACTCGATCCATACCCCTAGCATCCCCAAACATCGATCCAAAAGCCAAAAATCTCAACAAAATCCCATAGATCTTCATCCCCCTTCTAGATCTAGAAGAGAAATTTGAGTTCTAAGAAGTTGATTGCTAGAAGTCTTTGTTTCTTCAAGAATTTGGTATGTAATCTCAATCTCTACTTGATTCCTTGTGAATTTCATGCTTTCATTGCTAGATTTGAGATTTGCCATGATTGAGTGAGCTTAGACCTTGAGCACCCATGGTGATTTGCATGCATAGTGAAATTTGTGCTTAATTATTGCTAAAACCTACTTAGAACTTCGATTGATGATGAGAAATGGATGATTTTGGATTTTAGGAGCATGATAGAGTGTTTTATGGATGAATCTAGGTAGAGAAGTCGATTTTGAGTTCGGCCCGAGGTACCCAGGACTTCGGGACCGATGTTGCATGTCGGTCCAAGACCCGGACCGAGGTTGAGAACCTCGGGCCCGATGTCTTGAGTTGGTCGGTCCTATGCTATTTGGCTTTCTCTTGTGTGAGCTTTAGGATTCATGAGCTTGAATGTTGGTAAAAGCATGTTTATCATGATGTATCTTGTAGCTTGACCATTGTTATGTGATTCTTGGTTCATTCATATTGGATTTTGTGGATTGAGTGTCTTAAGAGCAAGTATGGGGTAATTTCCTTGCATGATGAGTTGTTTGTTGTGGAAGTTTGTGATCTTGTTGTGATTGTATAGATTTTATCTTGTAGTGCTTTGCTTTGATTGTGCGTAGGTACCATGACTACCCGAGCATCTTCTTCAAGGATGGAGAAAGCAACAAGAAAGTCCAAGAAGTCGTCCAAGAGGGTTCAAAGGATGGATGATGTGCGTTTCGAAGATGATGATGTGGCTAGTGAGTATGAGCGCCTCATGGGTCTATCTCACCACACTCGGTGGTTAGATTGGGAGTCCATTAGAAAGATGTGCATGGAGGAGGCTCTTACTCGGTGCTATTCTCACATTGGGCTCAACGTATTGCTAAAGTGCAACAACACTCATTATCCCGCCTTAACGTCCGAGTTTATGGCGACATTCAAGTGCACATATGAAGGAGTCGAGAGTGAGGGCATGATCTCCTTCCAAATGGGCAACGAGTTGCAAGAGCTCTCTCTCCGGAATTTGGCGGTCTACCTTGGATTCCCTTTTCCGAGAGATGAGGCTTTTGTGGACAACGAGAAGGTGGATTATCTTTGGAGGTTTGTAGCCGGAAGAAGTGAGATGAGGAAAGGCGCACCAACAAATGAAATAGCAAGTCCTCTCTTCCGAGTCATGATCCGAGCTTTGGGTTGTTCCATCTTTGCTAGGCACGAATTGAGCAAGCCAATGAAGGAGGAGGCCATGTTACTCTATGAGATGTTGTTTGAAAATGAGAAGTCAATGAACCTCACATGGGAATGGGTGAAGATGGTGAGGGATTTCCAAAGTTATTCATGGATCTATTTTGGAGGCATGATAGCCCGCTTGGCTCATAGTCTTGGGGTGGACTTGTCTACCTACACGCCGGGCCCGGAATGGTGTTCCCCGAGCCTCAACAATCGGTGGACATGAACTTCCTAGCCAACCAATTGGCTCACCTCCAACTCCAACAATCAAACATCCTCCAAGAAGCACACCAAATCAACCTTCAACAACAACACCTCAACTTTCAACAACAACAATTTTTCCATCACCAAGAAGACTTCCAAGCTCAATTTGAAGAAGTGAACCGCAACATCGCTTACACTAGACGTGATGTGGACGACTTGAGGGCGGTCGAGGACCAAAGATGGAGCGTTCAAGAAAGTTTTAATGAATGGATGACCGGGAACTTCTCCTCCCGTGAAGATCAATGGACGCGTCCCGCACCACAAATCCAACCGCCAAGTCAAGATCCTTTCCACGACCATGTGTACGAGCGAGAGCGGCACGCAAGGCTTCAAAGGAGACGCCGCCAAGGACACCCTCCGAACTAAGCCTCAACATGCCATTCAAGAATAAGGAATTGTGAGCTTTCTCTACTCTTCTTCTTTACTTTTGAGTTTTGATTTCTTTTGATGAGGACATCAAAATTTTAAGTATGGGGTGGGTTAGTAGCTCATAGTTCCATGTGTAGTTTCATGTGTGTTTCTCTTGTTTTGTTAAGGGATGTTTCTTTTGGATTGTGGCATGATGTGTTGCATGAATGATGATGGCATGAATGGATGAGTTTGTTTGTTTTGTTTGAGAAAATTTTTGCAAAAAATCCATAAAAATTCGAAAATCATGTGAAAAATGTCAAAAAGATTTTGTTTTGGACTAGGAATTCCCATCTTAGATGTCCATATGAAGGCTAATCATGATGTGAGCATGTAAAGTCCTTTGCATATTTTTGGATAGTTTAGCCTCTATTTGATGTTGTTTTTAATGTGATATGATATCTTGCATGTTTTTATTGAGCACATGAGTTCTTGGATGAAGTTTTGATGCAACTAAGCTAGAGTGAACCTTGTGAGATGATTTTTGGCCATTTTAGGGATGCTTGTTCATATTTGCATATCCCTCATTTTGTTGTGTGAATTAGCTCATGCATGCTTAGTAAAACTTGCTATTGAGGTGTTTATCTATTTTCCAAAACCAATATGAGATTTGTTCTATGCTTTGTCACATTGATTTGAACTTTATTTAGTCACAAAATGTTCCATATCCTACCTTGAAGATAAACCGTTCTTTGTAGCCCCGTTTTAGCCTTAGACCTTTGTTTGAAACTCCTCAAAAATACGATTCCTATCCTATATGACTTGACCCTTATGGGATTGGACTTTAGTGAGAGGTTTGGAAGAAGATTTGGAGAGTTGAGATTTTCTTTGGTGAAGGGCAAGAAATGGAGTTATAAACCAAGTGGGTAGTGCATCTTTGTTGTGAAGAAAGGAAGAAAAGTTGGAAAATATAGTGGATCGAAAGTGAAAAGCTTAAGTGTAAGAAAACGGGTTCGGACCGAGTTCAAAGTAACCTCGGGCCCGATGTGAGTTCAAAGTCGGTCCAGTGCAAAATAAGTGAAAAAAAGTGTGAAAAAAATCCAACAAAAAGTGTAGTGCAAAGATGAAGTGGAATGTTAAGTGAAGAGTTGGTTGAAAGTTGAGATAAGAAGAGAAAAATCAATGCCTTTTGGAAGAGTGAAAGTTGAAAGTGGAATAATTTGGTGAGTTTGGTGATAGACTAGAAAGTCCAATCCCCATTGTAAGCACCACAAGACCAAAGTGATTCCCACCTTGAGAAACACCAAAAGCCCCGTTACAACCCGGCCGAATGGAACCTCTTTGAGGATCTCCATTGAGCCAAGTTCATATTCTTTGTGTGCATTGTAATAAGCATCTCTAGGTGGAGGAATTGGTGATATCACTACTAAGAAAGGGGTCTTTAACGACCAACAAACTTGTCGTTATATGTCCGAAAACTCGTCGTTAATGGTATTAACGACGACAGAAATTTCGTCGTTTGTTCGTTGCAATTGGTCTTGACGTTATTGGTTTTAACGACCATGTTCATCGTTAATTATTAACGACGAGATGATTGTTTGTCGTTAACATTAACGACAATATGGATGTTTATCGTTAAGCATTAACGACGACATGCCTTGTCATCGTTATTGTATAACGAGGACATGCTTGTTCTTCGTTATTGGTTAACGACAATATCTGTGTTCGTCCTTGTTAGTTAAGCAATAACGACAAAAGCATGAACTATAACGACAAAATAATTCCTCGTGGATAATATTCTAACATGCCAAATATTGTACAATAACGACCACATTTTTCATCGCTACATGTGTCTGCTCAACAATGTTTATTCGAATTGGGATCTAAAGCAATACTCTCACAATTAATCTAAATGGTTAACAAACCAAACAAATGTAATACAAATTCTGAAACTTATATATTTAATCATAAAATTCAATTCACATTCAAAGCTCATGTTTTTTTGTATAAATCCAATGCAAAATAAAATGAAGGAGTCCATATGATCTAATATTCTAATTCTAAAAACACATATATATGTTCTAATAGGCTACAAAATAGATTTGGACAATGAATGCAGGACAATGCGCTTCTTATCTTCAAGTACCTATAAAATCGAAACAGAAAACATAAGTCAATAACATTGATCATGAATATAAACAAGGCAAGGCAAATCAAGACACAAACAAAATGACAAATTAATCATGAATATGGATAACTCAAAGTATCTCGTTACTTAAAGCAAATATATACCTTGTGAGTTCCTCTCATTTTGTGAAGCCAAGGAAACATTAAATTGTTAAAGGTAAGAAACGAAGCTTTGCCTATATCTTGTTTTCCTCTTCTATCTACATTCTCAAGCTTCACAGAGTATGAAAACAAGCTTAATTCTGCAGATAACTCTAAGAGATGCAACTACATGAAGTGATTGTGATAACGAGTGGAAAATTAATGTCATGTCATTTCATAAAATATTTCGTTTTATTGTTTCTCTTTAAATCTCAACATCCAGGCTGGAAAAATAGAGCTGGAGACTACAGTGGTTGATGAAAGGGAAGAGACTACAGTAATTCAACAGATATCACAACATAAAAGTGAAAGCAGAAATCAGAAATCAGAAAATAAGCAAAATTCAACTCATAAATATTCAGAAAATACAATTATAGATCAGTAATTCACTCAAAATTCAGGTTAGAAATATCCAAAGAAACATCACAACAGAAACATTAAAGCAGAAATCAAAAATTAAAAGAAAAGCACAAATCAATACTCATGTTTTTATGAGCATGGAATCGTCAAAAACCAACAGCTCCGCTGTCATTTTTTAACCCATATATGTTTTTGTTAGTATAAATTTTCAGATTATAATATTAATAGAGATAGTATGTTGCCTGTAATTTCATAACTATAATATGGGCATAAAGATATAGGCCAACTTAATTGGGTACAGAAAAAGAAAAACTCCAAGAGGGTCACTTTTTTGTGCAGATTTTAATGTTAGATAGCCGCCCAAAGGGCCAAGAATTGACCATTAGGCTTGGCACACAATTTTGGAGATGAAATGTCCTTTAATTTAAAAAGTACAACGGCCCTCATTGGCTCATTCATTCCATTATATCCTACTAGTCTGTCTATCCACTTATATAGTATACTTATTTCTTTTGAGCACATAGCATTGTTAGGAGCATCATTTTTTGAATGTACACAGTACACAAATTAGCCACACAAACTAATCAAACAGAAAACAGAGTCAGGACTCAGAAGGCTACTGACAATGATTTTAGGTTTAATTTGTTTAATCTGCAGTTTCCATTTACAAAGTAGCTAACATTCATTGATAAATACGATCTACACTTAAGTCTATGAGCAACTCGATTAAAGGGCTGAAGTGATAGCCCAGTTACACCATTGCCTAGACCCAAAGCAGAGCAAAAGCTTAAGTATTGCCAACTAACCAACCTAGATGTACAGCAGTTTTAAATATATTCATAAAATGTAGCTATATGAAGCCAGTATTATTTTTCTATTTAAGAAATTCTACAAATATGGTTGTGCACTGAACTGCAGGTCAATAATATTTTAAGAAATGAAAAGGCAAGCCAGCAAACCCCCAAATAAATATGAAATGTATGAATCATCCAGTCAATAGTGTGGAATCATCAGGTTAATAATATATAAAAAATGAAGAGGCAATCCAGCCAACCTCCCAAATAAAAATAAGATGCATAGATCATCCGGTTAATAGTGGGATATTAAGTCATGTCTTGTCTACAATGTTTAATTCAAATAACCATGCTGAATATCCAAACTCTAAAGAGAAAGAGTAATATGACATCATACCTATAATCAAGTGTTCTGCAATCACAATCTTTGCACAGGTAGAAAGAGTATGGCACAATGCGTAAGAAGCGAATCTGCATAAAAAATTGCAAACCTAAATCCAAACCGTCCATATAGGCAATGATCATATTTACCTACAGTCTAACAAAGCGCACATAGTATCTAATCAGAGAATGAAGTTCACCAACACAATTCTGAAGTGGTCTTCCACTCAATGCCCACCTATATGAAGACTCTAACGCAAGAATAGCTTTAGCAGTATTACTGTGGTTTGACTTAATGAAATGTGCCTACATTGACAAGAAAAATATAATTAAAATAGGCATTCTTTTTTCAGGTAGAATAAAATAAGCATTTGAATGATACACATAGAAAACGCAATCCCCTCTGAAATGATTTCTTCAAAAGTAATCCAATCCATAGATGAGCGCCATGGGCACATGATCAATGACTCATGGTTGGAGTTCGAAAGTTTGTTGCATTGGAGTGGAAGAATTAGTTGGTAGCAAGCAGGCAAGAATATCAGAGTGGTGTGCAAAGTGAAATTACAGCAAGTAAGATAAAAACACCAGAGAAATACTAGTAGTGAGAAATTGATAGAAAGAGGGATAACCATGAAAGAGGGAAGATTACAGATGCACAAAACTCCCTTTCTTCCCCAACAATGGCCACGTCGTAGAACCGCTGTCTCCACCGAGTCCATCAGCCGCCGGCGCCGCCGTTTCTTTCACAGCTGGCGGCTTCTTGCAAAGCACAAAGTTCCGGCTGCCGTTTGCTCCGATTGCCTCCCACGGACTCATCAAAGCTTCAACATCCACCACACAACAACTTTGTAAATTAATTTCCTTCCTCTTCTTCTCAATTCAACTAGAACAAACTTGAATCCAAGTTTTCAGAGACAGAAAATAAATCAATCAACATCAATGTACCACGGATTACAGACAGCTAGAACATCAACATCTAGCGCTATTAATCTTAGAGCAAATAAACCGAAAAAAGGATTAGGAGAAGAGCGAAAACGGAAGAACACGAAACTGTATGCAAATTCGGTGAAATTAGGAGGAGAAACTCAACAAGAGAGATCGAAGGCTTATAATCAGATCCAGCGGCCAGGCTAGTAAAGCTGAAAATCGTCATGATCGGAACCGAGGACAGGTAATCGGCCGGCTCGTGCATAGGATTTGAGCGCCGTGTTGATGACGGCAGCCACGAGCTCCTCTTCGTAGACGACGAACCTCATCGGTCCGGCGCTCCCGAGAACATTGATTGTAATCAGAACGCGGTTGCCTTTCGCGATCTGAGCCTTCTTCGCCCTACCTAACAACATTGTTCCTCCCTTTTCCCCAATACAATCAATCACTCAGATGGCGAATAAAAACCTAAAAATATTGAAATCAGAGAGCCGAAAAAAAAAGATAGGTTAGAGATTTGAACCGAATCGAGAGCTGAGATGATTCAAATGGCGAATAGCGAGTGGCTCAAAGTTCAACACCAAGGCAGCGGTAGTACCAGCCTTCCATGGAAGAACCGAAAGCGAAAAGCAGAAACAGAGGAAATCCCCCTCGATGAGAAGGAGGAGGGGAAAATGCAACAATGATGGCTAGAGATTTCCACCATTCACAACGAATTGAGACAGGGATCGTGGATCAGCCGTCGGGAATTGGATCTGAAAGGGAGTGAGAAAGCGGTTAGGATTAGGGTTTGGATATCATCATCGTCAAGATTACAGATGCACAAAACACCAGAGAAATTCACAAAACACCAGAGAAATTCTAGCAAGGTAACTTACGTGATTCAAACGAACGAACTAGCGGGACACAAATTCAATCGGTTTTGCTTTGAGTAGGTTTTTTTTTTCAACATAGGGAGCGAAGTATATTTTTTTTCCGAGCGAGAGATCGAAGTATCTGGGAAACATATTGATTTTGGGCGTATAATTTGGATTTTGGTGAAAATTCGGGCGTAAAATTTGCCCGCCTCGATCAATGTTTAGTGAATTAACGACAAGTTTAATTTTTTGTTTTTTTAAATATTTTATTCAATAGCAATAACGACGGTACTAAAAGCATGTGTAGTTTACTTTCAAGCTTATTACGACCAACATTTACATTTCTCGTTATTAAAGTGTGTACATATACCTTTAACGATAAAATTTTCACTTCGTCGTTATAGCTTGGTCGTTAAAGACCCCTTTTCTAGTAGTGTATTAGCTTCAATAGTAAAATCTTTACTTGCATGTTTGTTGAGTTTGAGTGCTCATTTTCAAGCCTAAACACATGATGAGTGATACACATATTCATATCCCTAAAGTGAGGCTTGGTTGCATAGACTTTATTCCTTGAACACTTGATCATGTGTGATGACGTAATCTTGCTAGCATATCTATTACTTGTGCTTACTTGTGTTTTCATATGAGGCTTTACTTGAAGATTGTGCTTCGGTCTTGCTTGCATTGTTATTGCTTGAGGACAAGCAAGTTTAAGTATGGGGTATTCTGACGTCTCTCATTTTGGTGGTGTTTTAGTAGTTAAATTCCCTTGTAAATATGTGTTTTCCATTCCTTTCGTTGTTAGTTTTGTCTCTTTTTAGCTTAGTTCCCGGTTTTCTTCAAGATTCGGAAACTATGCGAAGTTGTTATGTTTTGTAGGTGAAATGGCTCATTTGAGGACATTTTGGAGGAGAATCTAAGGAGGAGCTAAGCAAGGGAGCCAAGAAGCGGAAGAGCCATGCAAAGAATGAAGAGGAACTCAAGGAAAACCGAGAAGAGAAGAAGGACCGAGACCCAGATCGAGTTACCACCAAGTCGGGCCCGAGTTCGAGCACCAGAGAACAAGGGCCCGACGTTCCCAACGTCGGGCCCGATGTTTGCCGGCATCGCTCCGAGTCGGCAAACGAGAAGATTAGGCTCCAAGGCACAAATGTTGTGATCTTCCAATTTTGCCCTTCTTCTAATCTGGAATTCCTTGGTCCCCAATCAAGAGAAGAGGATAATTAGAGGTGATTAGAGAGGATTAAGGAGAATCACACACACACACCAAAAATCACTCTCAAAGGCTCAAGGAAGACTTGGAGAGCAAGGAGAAGAAAGGAGGAGGAGAAGAGAGAGAGATCGGTGGAGCTAGAGAGGAGATTAGTGAGTTTGTACTTGTTTTGCTTTGGTTTTAGTAGAATTAAGACTTGGATCTTGTGAACCCCTTTGAATTTGAATGCAATTTAGCTTTGGATTGAGATTGATGATTGAGATTTGCATGATTTGCCATTTGATTGCTTTTTACTCTTACTTGATGGAGTAGATTCCATAGTCTTGGGCTATGGGGGAAACCCCTAGCTAGGATTGGGTGGGAAACCCCAATTCCATAGCCTCACCTTGATCTATGAATCCTCTCTACATTGAGCTTCAATTCTCTTGTGGGAACAAGGGACCTAGGGCTTGTGATTGGTAAGAGTAAGCGAAAGTGATCTCTAGCCCATCACTAGACCTAGCATCGAAGGAGAGTGAATACTCCCTTGGGTCGAAGTGTAGAGTGGAGAGATCGAAGGCTAGCAACCTCGATCTCATAAGGATCAAACACTTATTGGCTGAATTGGGGTGGAACTACCCAAGTCTAGTTAGGGAAGGAACCCAAAAACCCAAGACCGATCTACTATTTGTGCAAGACCGAGTTACCCAGCACATCGGGCCCGACGTAGTGTGTGTCGGTCCCGGCCAATCTGACCTCGATCCACCCTCGGACCGAAGTGACCAGTGTCGGTCCGAGGTGATTTCTCTTGTTTTTCCTCGTTTTGTCTTTCTTTTACCCCTTTTTAGTCTTTCGGGTACTCTCAACGCACGAACTCCCGTGTGTTCGACACCCTACCTCTCTTACTACAATAGAGGTTCGGTTTATAAATTTAGATTTTGATATCATCCGACCACCACACCCGGACCGATCACTCTCTCTCTCTCTCTCTAATCCACTTTATAAGTGCTTGATTGGAGACCCATTTGTGTCTCATTTAAACACTTATATCGACCTGATTTATAGCCCAGAGGATAAGGCCCAAGTGCGCCCTCATGTAGCCCACATGGCTGACCCAACATCAATCCAAAGCAAGGCCCCAAGGCCCAACCCATGGTAGGTCCACCTAGGTGCCAAGCTATGTACCAAGCTAGCTTATCTAGCTAGGTCTTAAGCTAGCATGGATTTAGCTACCCCAGCTAACTTTAGCTAGGTCGGAGCTCGGTCCCGAGCTAGCTTTCCGAGCTCATTTTTCCTCTCAAAATGTAAAATGTCAAGGTCATATACATATTGCCTAGGAAAGCTTCAAACAAGCTAAAGCACCTCACATAAGTGCTCTAGGCGTTGCCCAAGGGGTGTGCCCAAACCTGCGGATGCGCATAGGCACTCCCGCACACGAGTGCACTCACGTATGAGTGCCCGAGCGCCGAGCATCGGGCCATGCCTTTACTTGGAACACTTGGCACTCTACCTCCCCTTACACTTCTTTGTTGTCTACCTCCATAGACACCTTAGACATGCCTTGGGTCCCTCACTTAGGCCATGTCTCCCGCACACCCAAAGCCATGTGATGCTCTCTAAGCATGTCTTGCACTTCCCATTCATAACAAGCACAACATGGTCCGGTGACTTGCGCAAATCACCAACATACCTCAACTCAACAAGACCGTAGGGATCGAACCTAAAACATGTCAGACCGATAATATGTCTTGCTCCACTAGAGCAACCCATCTCTTTTGTTAAAACTCACGGAAAGAGCTGGGACCCCACACTTGCCATGTGGCATTTTCCTCGTCACTATTTTCAATTTTCCTTAAGAAAAGTTCTCCAAGTGGCATTCTACTACTTTGTCAATCCGGGTGGAGTCCTAGATGTTAGTGGGGCACCAATCATATTAATTAATCGTCAATTCTTATCCCTTGACTGTATTTTTCTTTCAAATCATAGCACTTAAGTGATCTTTATTACAACCTTCACCACGTACTTAACGAATGCTAATAATGCTTTAGAGTTTAGAGCATAAACTAATATACTAAATATCTTCTTCTAGCTCACTTGCAACCAGCTCCAAGCCCTCTTAAACTAACAAACTCAGGTATTCCCTCTTTATTCTCCCTATGAATCCTCCAAACTAGCTCCAACCACCATTCATTAAAACTACTTACCAAACTCTCTAAAGGACCAAATTACGTACCAATCTAGGGCAAACAAAACAAGTATGTTTTTTTTGAGGTTGAGCCATAAATAGCCTTGCTGCGATTTTGGAGAAGTTTAGGTCTTTGTTGTATTTGTTTTTTTGCTGAGTTTGTTTCGTTTGTGAACTCTTGTTCTTGGTTTGGTAACAAATTTTTGACCATTTGCGAAAAAACAAGTATGTTTTCTTCATACTCTTCCTCCTCCCACGAGCGTCTTTGGAGCCTCGGCAACAGAAGGCTACTAATGCACAATGACACTACAAGCACAACCGACTCGACACCACAAAGCAAAACAACGTCCAACAACGGGTTTGATGCCAACGTAGTGATGCTCCTCGCGGTCCTACTATGTGCCATCATTTGCTCCCTCGCTATAAACTTCATCGTCAGGTGTGCTTTCGGGTGCTCCATTTTCTCTTCAAGAGACCCAAACCAAACCGAAAGCGAAAATGGCAATCACCGAGTAACTGCTACCCGTTTAGCTAATAGGGGAGTCAAGAAGGCGGCCTTGAAGACATTTCCGATAGTGAGCTACAAGGCGGAACTCAACATTCCGGGACTAGACACCGAGTGCGTGATATGCCTCTCTGAGTTCGTCGCTGGGGAACGAGTGAGGCTGCTTCCCAAGTGCAACCATGGATTCCATGCTCGGTGCATCGACAAGTGGCTCAGGGCGCATTCGTCGTGCCCCACTTGTAGGCACTGCTTGATAGAGACCTGCCAAAAGATTGTTGGATGCACCCTGACCACTTCATCACACGAAACCATCGTAATAACTATGGCATCACTAGCACCTGAAGATATGATACGCAATTAGACGTAATTGTGAATGACTTATTATTCTTTTTCCATTTCCTACGTGGATATGGAAGAGTAATAAGCAAGCTGTAGAAGAATTCAATTTCAAGAACGATAGTGAAGTCTAAATTAAGCTTGTCGATCATATCTTCATTATCCTAAGTAATCCCAAAACGAAATATGTCATTATGATCGAAATAAACTGAACACCGAAGTCACTGAGTCAAAATCACTCAGCCCAAAATTTTTCGTAAATCTAAAGTCCACGTTCGAATTTGAACAAAACCAACTGATATAGTCTAGTCTACTCATAAATACGATCTAACAAAAATAATGTGTATGTGATTTATTTTAATAACTATTATAGTGATTCTTATTGATTGTAGTGTAATTATATAACTAATATTAACGACTTTAATTTTTTGTATCTTATATCCTTCAATAATGCATGGATTATTTTTTTACATAGATATCATTGAATTCTACATATTTATAATGATTATTTTCTCAAATAAAATCCGAAATTATAGGAAGGAAAAAGGGCTCAAAATAAACTCAAGTATGAACTTTCAACAAAAAATAATCCGAAGTTTAACCATTACCAACAAAGATATGAACTATCGCAATATTAACTAAAAATGATCTGAAATCATTTTCTGACGAATTTTCCGATGGAATTGATGATGTATTGATCATTAATCTCACATAAAAACTTAATATTTTACACGAGTTCAAAATATTTTCCATCTTAAATTTGTAAAAGATTTACCAAAAATTACAAAATAACAATTTTTGTGAACATATGTCCACCAAAAGTGCTAAAAATCAGTTAAGTTTATGCAAATATCATAAGCCACACCTAGCCTCGTATTACATGAGACTAGGGGTGTCAATCGGGTGAGTCATATCGGGTTCAGTCAGGTCATAACGGGTTCGGCTCAATCCGAATTCCGGTTAAATTCAAATATTTTAAGAATCGGGTAAGATCAGGTTGGACCATTTTGGGTCATGTACTCGGTTAGTCATGTGAAGCCCAGTTTTTGGGTCAATCTTGATCGGGTTATTTAGCTTTCGGTTCAATTAGATTTCAGATTAAGTCGGGTTTCAGGTTAGTCGGGTTTCGGGTTACTTGCAATTTGTCCTAGTATCATAACCCTTACCACTAAATATTTAATGTAGCATAAAAATTCAATATATATTATAATAATTACTATATTTTATTTTTTTAAGAAAAATGTTTGAGTATAAATATATATTTAATGTATATAAACTATTTTATTAAATGATATTGTGTTTTTTTACAAATTTATAGGAGATAGTTCATGAAAATTTAGTCATTACCTTCAAATTTACGAGTTATTTCGGGTCAAGTGCTCTTGACTCGGGAGAGTTCAGTTTTTCGGTTGATACCAGGTCGAGTAACTTCGGGTTTTTTGATGATTTCAGGTCGTGTTACTTCTGATATCGGGTAATATCGGTGTAGTGCATTTGAATATAATCAATTATGGGTCAGTTTTAGTTTCGGGTCGGTTTCATGTTTGGGTAATAAAATCTCGGGTATACAAATATTTTCCTCTTTTTCGGGTGTCGGGTCGATTTCTCGGGTCGATCGGGTCAAGTTTTGATGACCATGAGAACCACCAAAACAAGGAAATGTCTTATGCGATATCTGAAAATATCTGAAGTCCGGAGGAAAGTACAAAACATGAAAATATCTTGATCACATAAATCAATTTGAAATTATAAAGGGCAGCGTGCTACTATAGAGAATCCCACTAAAGGTCAATGTAGCTTGTCAACATGTCAAAACACTAGTAATAAAGCCTCTCGGATCTTAACCACATGTATTAAAAAATGGAAAGGAACTATGAGAATAAAGAATTAAATTAATTAATGTATTGGTTCAAGATATTCTTTCATAAGAATGAGCCAAACACGCCCATATCTTTCGTCCAAGTTTAGACAATAGGTCTTGTATTTACGTGTTTTATCAAAAACAAATATAGGGGTTAAATTCAAGTGAGAATGGTGTCTTCAGAGAAAAATGAGAACGAATTTCTATCACTTATCATACATAAAGAATGTGTGTACTAGAATGTTTTCCAACCTTCGGATGGTAAACTTCGAAAAATGAGTAATGTGCAAGTTAGTTCTTGTACAAAGTTGTATATGTATACATTCTAATGTGCACAAAGAATGTGTGCACTAGAATTCTAATGTGCACCTTCTTTAATCAGTGTAACAGATAAATTCTCAGCCTAAAACAAATTTTTTATGGAATCAGAGTCACTATAAAATTTTTGATTTAAATGCTAATCTTCTCCGACTATAACACTACTTTTCATTTTTCAAGACTTCACTGCACGAAGTTGGCCGTCCCGTCCATCCTCCAGGCTGAAGCTCTGGCGGCTCTGGATGGGGTACGGAGGGCCAAGTCCCTTAATATAACAAGCTAGTGGTTGAAGGTGATAACTTATGTGTGATTAACAGTATTACGGGGGTATGGAATTGCCCTTGGGAAATCCAAACAGTTATTGGTGACATAAAAGGCATCCTTTCTCTTTTTGAAGAGGTTCGCGTTTTCCATTGCTATAGGGAAAGTAACAGAGCTGCAAAGTACTTAGTAGCCAGAAATGCGGATCCACAACTTCTACTCGTCAGTGTGATGACAAGCTACGAAACGCAATATTGGGAGGAATCCTTGAGGACGACGTTTGGATTAAGTGAAGGAAGAATACGAGAAGCTAGAGATTTCTTGAAGATCATCCGGACGGATGATTTAGGTTGGTCCTACCTTGATTAGGAGGCCTAGTGTTTTCCCTCTGTTGTACAAAAGAAAAAAAAAAAAGACTTCACTGCACGAGAATTGTCATAACTCATCATCTCTACCATGCACAATGATAAAGGAATGTCCAACAATTCCAAAAACTTGATAGCATTTGCCAGGGGCGGTAATTCGGATAATCGATTGAATTTCAGTCGGATAATTCAGTTTCGGGTTATTCGGATGTCAACAGTAACGGATATAGACGGATAATAGGGTGAATTCAAATCAGGTCAGATTGGGTCAGATATTCAAACTGTCGGATAATTCGGGTTAGCGGGTTATAATCGGTCAATTTAATTCGGGTTTCGGTTGAGTCGGTTTCGGCTTGAGTCAGTTTTTTCAATTTTCGATTGAAGCAGTTTTCGGTTGAATCGGTTTCGGCTGAATCAGTTTGTATTAAATCAATTTTTGATTGAATTGGGTCTCCATAAAATTTTGTTTGTAGAATTAGGTTTTGATAGTTCGATTAGTGAATCAATCTAATTATGATTTAACTATATTGTAAATAATGTATTTTTTCTATATTTCAAGCGTACAATGTAAGCATATACCAATATAATGATACTAATATGTATGACATCTTATACATTCTCAAAATCATATCCCTTCTCATTGTCATATTCATATACCAATTAATAAGATCTTATATTTTGTCAAATAAATATATCTTTAGTAATAAATGATAATATTAAATTATTAATTTTTGTGAAATTGTGATCAATAGTTTTAAAATAACATTAAAAAAATCACAATTCAGAAATACATGATTATACAATTTCTTACATTTGCAATTTTGTATTACACTTCATACTATTAATATATGATGTTTTATATTCTATTATATAGAATATTATAGTAAGTAGCTTCAATATATACGTGACATTCTTAATTACTTATATGAAATAAAATGAATGGTATAGAATGCTATTAAGAGTTATAATATACTATTTTTTTTAATTCTATCTGGTGTTTTAAAAATAAAATAGCAACCGATCAATCTTAGAATCAATCAATTAATGTTTGACAAATGAAAAGACAAAAAAATAAATAGATGATCAATCCACACGTAAAGATTGTATGATTACATTATCTCTTATATTTGCATGATCTTATATATTAATATTAAATAAGATTTAATATTCTTTCCATTTATGCTTTTGGAAACTCAAAAAAATTATAAAATTTCATATTGATTGTCGATATATTGATGAATATACATACACAAATAAACAATATCCTTATAAGTTATTAAATGGGAAAGACTTATGTAAGAATGAGTCTTATAGTAAGAATGTAAGAATACCCTTCCTTCAAAAAAAACACTTATTAAATACCCTAGCCCATTCTCAGCTCCTGTTTCATACACTAGTCCGAAGCCGCCTCTTCCTCCACCTAATACGACGACGAGCCCTTCCACCGGCTGCCACTCTCCTCTCGCTCATCCTAGATCAGATCCAAGGCTCACAACCACTCCGAAGTCGCCTCTTCCTCCATCTACTCCGACGATGAGCCCTTCCACCGGTTGTCGCTCTCCTCTCGCTCCTCCTGGATCAGATCCAAGTGCTCTCTCCTTCGATTCCGTCGGATCCTCCAACGCCGACACCGATCCGTCCTCCGCCTCCGCCGTGTCGTCAGGTTTAGACTCCGATCCGCTCTCTTCTGTTGTCGCCGGAGGTTTACTCGCCTCATCCATAACAGGTTGACCGCCGCCTCGTTCTTTACGCCAGGTCTCGCTAGATCTGGTTTTCGAGCCAGATCTCGTCGGGCTTTTCGAGCCATATCTCGTCAAGAAGGTCGTCGACGCCGTCAAATCCGACATGGTGCTCGGCCTCGGCACCGGTTCCACCGCCGCCTTCACCGTCGCTCGGATCGGAGCACCGGATCCACCGCCGCCTTCACCGTCGCTCGAATCGGAGAGCTTCTCTCCAAGGCGCCCTCTTTGACATCGTCGGGATCCCTACCTCCATGCACACCGCCGAGCAGGCCGCATCCCTTGGAATCCCGCTCTCCGGCCTCGACCACCACCCCCGCCTCGATCTCTCCATCAATGGCGCCGACGAGGTCGATTCGAATCTAAGTAAACCTAGTCAAAGGCCATGACGACACTCTCCTCCGGGAGAAGATGGTGGACGCCGCTAGCGATAGGTTCATCGTCGTTGCCGACAATACGAAGCTCGTCTACGGCCTTGGTGGAAGCGGACTCGCGATGCCAGTGGAGGTAGTTTAGTTCTGTTGGATGTACAATTTGAGGAGGTTGCAGGATTTGTTCAGGGAATTGGATTGTGAGGCAAAGTTGAGATTGAAAGTGGATGGACAAATTGACCATAGAGGTGAACAAATTAGCAATAGAGTTGAACAAATATAGATTAACAAATTGATCATAGAGTTGAACAAATCGGCAATAGAGTTGAACAAATTTTGGACGCGCGTTGTATCCGTGTTTTTCGAAAAATAAGCGAAAAATTCGGCCATGCCGTTTTTTTTTCCTGAGCGCTTGATCTCTCCTCAACCAACGGCTCTTGTTTATTCATATTTCCCACCCTAGCGCCTATTCTCACCGGATCCGGACCCTTATTAAGTAATTATGTTTTATGATGAATGATGATTTGATATCCAATAGCTCTAAAACTTAACAACAGTTTATAACTAAATCATTATATAATCTTTTATGTTCACATGATCTCTTACATTAATTAATAAATAAGAACTTATGCTCTATCAACTTATACTGTTGAAAAGTCAGAAACATAAATATAGATAAAACTTCATATTTATAATGATTATGTCACTAGTCATTATAAATACTAGATTATGTCCCATACAGGTGATAATAAGTTTTTGACGTAACATTCATTTAATAGGGGTAAATGAAACAACATGTATATTGTGAAGGATCAAGCACATATCACTTTTCTTTGATAGACAACGTGTTGGTTATGAGTAAATTGATGTGGTTCAGTTGTAGATGAAGCAAGCAATGTGATATCTCTTATTGTGTTGTGTTGTGTGTTATTTATATTGTGCACTAGACTTGATCAAACGCGGGCCTGGGTCGGGTCATGGCTTGGCTTGACATTTTTCCAGTCCATTAATGTAGATGGGTCGGGTTACCCCCAGGGTCGCCTGTTTTTATCTTAAAAAATATTATTTTTAACTCCTTAAACTTATTTTTCAGAACATGATACAAATTCAAAGCTAAGATACAAAATTTTCACTTTGGTATACTAATAGAGAACAAATTAAGGTTAAAAAGAGTCAAAGGAGAAAATTGTCAAATTGAATTAAGTAATTAGACTTATGATTTATTTATTATATAATCTTTTTATTTTTGTTTAAAACTATAAGGGTTGGGTCGGACTACAGACGGAGCTTTAAAATGATAACCATAACCGACCTTTTAGATTATCCGGGCCGGCCCGTTGGGCTATAAATATTGTCTAAACCTGCCTATTTTGTTGGGCGGGCTAGATGGGTAGACAGATCAGTCCTTGTTTGCCAGCCCTTGTTTGCTTGGGTCTATCGTCCACCAACACTTTCACAAAGAAAACTATACATCAAACATTGCATACAGGCTGGAAGTCGTCCTGAGTAAAATGAAATGAGTAAACAAATCTTTGTATGAATTAATGCAAGCATTTTTAATGGTATGTTTAATGTTATCAGAATCCCGACTCGATCCTACGATTCCAACAATTCTACGACCCAAAAATCATAAATTATCCACGATCCTAAGTATGATATCTTATTAAACTAGGATCTTAAATGATTTAACATAAAAATTCTAATTTCATTTTGATTTTACACAAGACTTTAACGATTCTACAACGATTCTTACGATCCCAAACAATCACTATTATATTTATGTATTATTACTAAGCTCAATGTTCATGCCTCTTTTTCTATTAAATTATTAACCTCATTCATCTTAAAATATTTTTACTCATCAAATTAATAATGTTTATAAAATTTCAGACTTTGTATATAAGAAAATATACAATATATTAGGTTATCGTATATTTTTTAGTTATAATGTAGGATCTTACGATTCTAATGATTCGATTCTATGATCCGATCCAACCATCCCTTACGATCCGATCCAAGAATCCTGATTCTAACAACCTTGGAAAACAATTTATATAATTTTAGTAATATATTTTGATTTTATATTTAAAATTTTTTAATTTTTTTAATTGAAGATGCTTATATATATATATATAAATTAGGATTCTTATACTTGTGGGATAGGAAAAACGGATATATAAAAAAACACAAAACTTTATAATTCATTCAATCCTAATGTTTAACTGCACATTTTTTGATGTTTGCTCCTTTTAATAAGTACGTGGATGAATGACATGTTCCGCTGTTACTTGTAAGACTCCACGAGTCGGAATACTAATGTTAATTGACAATACATATATATTGTATAGTGATAAAAGTGTAAAAATCAATATATTATGACAACCACCAATCCAGTATCTTTGTTAAGATGTATAGATATAGGAGCGCATATTGTACATGTAAACTAACAATTCCAACTTATTAACCTCAAGGAACAAAACTACAAAGACCATGAAGTTTTAAGAATTGAATCCAGCTAATTAAGCATTGTGAGTTTTTGAAGAGAAGTGTGGAACATATGAGTTGTAACGTTTTGTGTATTGTTTCGTGTTTGTTGCTTTAGCTTAGCTTAGTGATAGTGGGCCCTCTCGGGTTGTTAGCTAGCTAGAGGTGTTAGTATAAAAGCTTTGTAAAGCTAGTTGGTTAGTTAAGCCAAAACAGAATAAAAACACAATTTTCCAGAACTTTCCCCTTTTCTTCTCCCACACGACAACAATGGTGATTTCTGTTTTCTTTGCTCGATAGCTTGATTCTCATTTGTTGATATGGTATCAGAGCAGTGAATTGATCAATTCACTCGTTCCTCGTGTTTTTCACCTTATTCGCTGCTGTATTTGCTCCAGATCTGTTAGATTTGGTTTTGCTCAAGGATCATTGTTTTTTGAGCGATTTGTGGTCGAATTAGTTCTACTTCTGAAATTCGATCAAGCTGAAGATATTACGAGCAGAAGACCTTGATTTTTCAACTGGAATGGGAGATCAGAGGCAGAGGCAGAGACGAATGGCTGATGACCTAGAGGATACAACTGCAAGTGGAGCTCTGACGAAGAATGGCTCACAGACTGCAGGTAATTACTCCGATCCTCTTTTCCTCTCGAATTCGGATCATCCAAGCAATACTATTGTAGTGTTGCGTTTTAATGGAACGAATTTCCAAAGTTGGAGTAAATCGTTGAAGATAGCTCTAGGTTCTAAGATTAAACTAGGCTTCATCACAGGAGGAACTAAGAAACCTAGTGAGGATACTGAGGATTATGAGAGGTGGAAGAGGTGTGATTGTATGGTTTTGAGCTGGATTTTGAGCTCGATGACTAGTGAGATTGCAGAGCATTTTGTTTATGCTCAGTTCTCTAAGGAACTTTGGGATGAAATAGTTGAGAGATTTAAGAAATCTAGTGCACCATTGCTTTATCAGTTGCAGAAGGAACTTAGTCAGATTAAGCAGGAGAATATGTGTGTTGCTACATACTATGGTAACCTGAAGAAAGTCTGGGCGGAGATCTTGATGGTTGAAGGCATTCCATACTGTTCATGTGGAGCATTAGAGAAATGCACCTGTGTTTGGATCAAGAGAATGCATGAGCGTGAGACTACAACTAAGATCATGCAATTTTTGATAGGGCTGTCAGAGGCTTATGAGACTACTAGAAGCTCCATTTTGGCTATGGATCCTTTACTAACCTTAAATAAGGTTTTCCAAATGGTGCAACGAGTGGAAAAACAGAAAGAAATTACTGGTGCTTTGGATCCAGAAAGGAATGCTTTGGCTGTTAATCGGCAAGGCAATAGACCTTTCAACAATTTTTCTAAGGGCAATGGAGGTTCAGGTCACAATACTGGACAGAGTAGTGGTTCTAGTAGGAGTGTAGGGAATAATACCTCTGAGTTTGGCTCTGGGAACCGGGATTCTGGCAATCAAAGTAACAATAGGAGGGAAGTTGTTAATGGGAAACGACCTCGTGATGATAGAGTTTGTGAACACGGTCATGTCAGAGGTAATGTTTGAGAGTCCTGCTTTAAGCTCATTGGCTATCCTGAATGGTGGAAGGGCTCTAGAGAACAAGCCGGTGATAGGCTGGCCGCTAATGTGAGACAAAGGGAGATGATGGATGATTCTCCTTTGGAAGGCAAGTCTGGAGAGAAACCTGATACTTCACTGGTTAATGCAGTGTTTGCTGAAGTTTTATCGATGATGAAGGGTAAGGCTAATGGAGAAGGCACATCTACAAGAGGACAGTTTGGTTCAATTAACTTTGCAGGTAATTTAAGTACTTTTTTAAATGTTGAAAGTACTAGACATCTGGATCAAACCTGGATAGTGGACTCTGGTGCAACAGATCACATTTCTTTTAACAGAGATTTATTTTCAGAGATGCAACCATTGTCTAAACCTATCCTTATTAGTTTGCCTGATGGTTCTGTTCAAAAGGTTGAATTTGTTGGTGTTATTCAGTTGTCTTCAGCTTTGAGATTGTCTGAGGTGTTGTTTGTGCCATCATTTCGTCATAATCTTTTATCAGTTCCTAAACTTCTGGCAAATCAGAATCTAGTATTCACTCTTCTTGCTCATGAATTCGTCCTACAGGACCATTCAACTAAAGAAGTACTTGACAGAGGTGTTAAAGAAAGAGGATTATATAGGCTTCACAATGATGACAACAAGCTGGTTGCAGGTTCCTTTGTAGATGCAACTCAACTTTTAAACAGATTCAATTCCTTTAATAAAAGCATTGCTACTCATTCAGTTTGTAAAGTGCATGATGATGACATTGATTTGATGCATGCACGGCTTGGTCATGCCTCCATTTCTAAGTTGAGACATATGACAGATTGTGGTTGTTCACACACTTCATCTTTTGATTGTGTTGCTTGTGCTATGGCAAAGCATCATAAACTGCCTTTTACTTCTAGCACCTCTTATGTAAAACGCTTGTTTGATTTGGTGCATATGGATTTATGGGGTCCTTATAAGACACCTGCTTTGTGTGGTGCTCGATATTTTCTCACAATTTTAGATGATCATTCAAGGAATACTTGGACTTTTTTGTTGAATAGTAAGGAGCAAGTTGGTAGGATATTTGTTGAGTTTGTTGCTTATATTGAAAATCACTTTCATGCCTCTATTAAGGTTCTTAGGACAGATAATGGAACTGAATTTATCAACCTGTTTATGAGAGATTTTTTGGCTAAAAAAGGGGTTGTTCATGAGAGATCTGTTCTTGCAGTTCCTGAGCAAAATGGGCGTGTAGAACGTAAGCATAGGCATCTTGTTGAAACTGCAAGAGCTATGAAATTACATGCTTCTTTACCTGCATCTTTCTGGGGAGAGTGTATTTTAGCAGCCACACATCTTATCAATCTTCTACCTTCTTCTGTTTTACATTGTAAGACTCCTTATGAGGTTCTTTATAACCAGGCACCTTCTTATTCTCATCTCAAGGTCATTGGTTGTTAGTGTTTTGCTCTCATTCCTAAGTCACAACGCTTCAAATTTGATGTTACTGCTCAGGAGTGTGTTTTACTTGGTTATCCACCAGGTCAGAAAGCTTATAAAGTTTTCCATTTGGATTCTAAGAGAGTTTATGTCAGTAGGCATGTTGTATTCAAAGAACATGTTTTTCCTTTGAAACAAAGGAATTCTCAGCAACAGTCTTCTACTGTTCCATCTTTCATTCCTTTTCAAGTGATGAAGATGATGGTTCTCTTGGTTCTTCTCCTTCTTCTATTATAGCTTCATCTCCTTTTCCTGGCACCGTCTTTGCCATCAACTCCTGCTGTTGATCAGGCTTATGAGCATCCTAATTCAGCAGTTTCTTCTTCTACTGGTGAGTCTTTAGTTTCTGCTCCTAGTGCTTTGCCTATGTCCCCTGCATTGCTTCCTTCTATTCCTGCTAGCACTAGACCTGCTCGTCCTATTAAACAGCCTGCACATCTGAAGGATTTTATTTGCACAAACTTGCCAACACGTCATACTTCCAGGAATTCTTTGTCTCAAGTTTTTGCTGTTAAGGATTTGGAACATTATTCTGATGATTTTGTGCACAACTTCTTCAATGCTCTTTCCATACATGAGCCAACTTCTTATAAGGAGGCTATTAAATATCCTGGATGGATTGAGGCTATGGATAAAGAATTGAAAGCGTAACATGATAATGACACATGGGAACTCACTTTTCTTCCTCCTGGCAAGAATGCTATAGGGTCTAAGTTGGTTTATAAGGTTAAATATCGTCCTAATGGTGAGTTTGAAAGGCTTAAGGCTCGTTTAGTTGCCAAAGGCTTTACTCAAGTCAAGGACAAGGATTATAAAGCCACTTTTTCTCCTGTTGCCAAGTTTTCCACTGTTAGAGTTCTGCTTGCTTTAGCAGCTGCTAAATCCTGGCCTTTACATCAATTGGATATCAACAATGCATTTTTTCATGGATATCTTGATGAGGAAGTGTATATGCAACCTCCTTTGGGCTATACACAAGCTTCTCCTGGCCAGGTATGTCGCCTAAAAAGGTCCCTTTATGGTCTTAAACAGGCTAGTAGACAGTAAAATATTGAATTGACCAAGCATCTTATTTCTCTTGGCTTTGTTCAATCAAAGCATGATTATTCCTTGTTCATCAAACGTGATGCTTCTTCCATTACTGTTGCACTCACATATGTGGATGATTTGCTCTTGTCTGGTGACAATCCTACTGTCATAGCTTCCACAAAAGCATCTCTAGATCAGGCTTTTACAATTAAAGATCTTGGTCTAGCTAGATATTTTCTTGGTATGGAAATTTCCAGATCAGCTAAAGGCCTTTTGTTGAATTAGAGGAAATATGTCATTGATCTTCTTACTGATGCTAACATGGTGAACTGTAAGCCTGCTGCTTTTCCTATGCAAAGAGGTTTACATCTTTCTCCTGAAGTAGGAGAACCTATTTCAAATCTTGAGTATTATAGGATGTTGGTTGGTAAGCTCTTGTATTTGACTCTTTCAAGGCCTGATATTGCTTATACAGTACAACAATTGAGTCAATTTTTGTCTTCTCCTCGAGTGCCTCATATGCAAGCTGCTATATATCTCTTGAGATATCTTAAAGGCACATTGCATTGTGCTCTCTTTTATCCCTCTGCATCTGAGTTGAGATTATTGGCTTATAGTGATGCTGATTGGGGGAGTTGTCCTTTCTCTATGCGTTCCTTAACTAGGTATTGTGTTTTCCTGGGTGACTCTTTAGTTTCATGGAAAACTAAGAAGCAGAAAACTGTTTCTAAGTCAAGTGTTGAAAGTGAGTATAGGTCCATGTCCACAACTGCTGGTGAAGTTGTTTGGTTAGCAGGTCTTCTTCAGGACTTTGGTTTTCATGTTTCTACTCCAATTCCTTTGTGTTGTGACAACAAAGCAACACAACATTTGGCAGCCAATCCTGTGTTCCACGAGAGAACCAAACATCTCAATTTGGATTGCCACTTTATGAGGGATATGGGGACTCGGGGTTTTCTTAAAACTGTCCATGTTTCTTCTCAATTTCAGCTTGCCGATTTGCTTACTAAGCCTTTAGAAGCACATCAACATTCATTTCTGTCACGTAAGCTGAACCTTGTGTTTGATTCCCCAAGTTCAGCTTGAGGGGATGTGGAACATATGAGTTGTAACGCGTTTTGTGTATTGTTTCGTGTTTGTTGCTTTAGCTTAGCTTAGTGATAGTGGGCCCTCTTGGGTTGTTAGCTAGCTAGAGGTGTTAGTATAAAAGCTTTGTAAAGCTAGTTAGTTAGTTAAGCCAAAACAGAATAAAAGCACAATTTTCCAGAACTTTCCCCTTTTCTTCTCCCACACGACAACAATGGCGATTTCTGTTTTCTTTGCTCGATAGCTCGATTCTCATTTGTTGATAAGAACACTATTGTGGATAAATGATTCATGGCTTTTGTTTTAAAATACCATCGTGTATAATATAGTAAGCAACATGGCATTATTTATTCACATATCTCTCAGCCACAATATTTTTAAAAGAATGTAAAAAAAGCTTTCGTTTTTGAATAAAAATTCGAATTAGCTCATATGTGTTGTTCCTTTAATTAGGAACCACATGAATCTTCCACTATATATTACTACAACTTGCAACGAGAAAGTAACCAAGTAGCAATAATAATACCATATCATTACCTTAATTTTGTTATACAAACACAATATATAGGAGTTGGCCTTTTTGTTATAAAACAATATACATCAGTGCCTTTTTTGTTATAAAAACAATATATATCAGTGCCTTTTTAATGTAAACAATACGATGCATATATCAGTAACACTTACATCCATGTAGTGGATGAAGCGATCTAATCCATATTATACGAGCTGGCAGAGATTCTGCAACATCTATGAAAAAATAAGTTAATGCATTCCGAATAGGTGAAACCATATCTTTATATTAAATCACAAAGGGTGTGTTTTGATTTGCAATTCAGATTCTCGATCGCATAACATTACATATCTATACTACATGGACTGTATATTAAAATTGTTTCTTTTTTAGCATTCATATTACTTAACTTATAAACTGTGAACATGAAATAGATATATGTGAACATAAAGTAGATAAACGTGAACCCAAGACAGAAATACGTGACCTCCCAAAAAAACTGTGATTTTTTATTATTATGTTACGAGGCTGATCAATGTGAAAATGAAACTGTAAATTAATCTTGTCCATTGGATTAGGAAGATCCATTGTCCAAAATGAGTCTAAGTCTAACATAGAAAAATAAGGTAACATAGTGACGCGCTGATAAATTTTGTAAATACGTACAAATACTTGTTCTTTTATAATTTACTTATTTTTATTTTCAACTCACATATTTATGCTCGTAGTTCACATATTTATATTTGTAGTTCGCATATTGCGTATTGTAGTTCACATTTATATAGAAAATGGAGGACGAGGTGGTATTTTTGTAATTTGTAACAAGTGTTGTTCTTTGTTCTTTTTCTCTTTTCTCTCTCCAATCATACATGTTTTCTATGCTAGTTCCCATATTTCTTTTGTAATTCATGTGTTTATGTTTGTAGTTCTTATAATTCTTTTACTGTTCACATGTTTTCTACTTAAAAGTCACGTACTTTTATTGTTGTTCATAGTTTTTTGTTTTGTGGTTCACATATTCTTATTTTTGGTTTACATATATATGTTCATGGTTCATATATTTATATTTGTAGTTCACATATTTCTTTTTTTGGTGCACATATTTGTTTTTACGTGCTTGGAGGCTTGTTCGACAAATATATAAGGGTTCACTTAATATCACCACAAGTTAACATAAAATCATAGTATATTACCCTGAAACCCAACTTAGTGCAGAAAAAACATTTCTCTTAGATCAGAAAAAACATCCTTATGTTAAAAGGAGCAAATTACGTATTCGAGCACAGAATAAAAAACGTTGTCGAGTTACTAATAACAATGACATGTATTTTTTATCGATTGAATTCTACGTAAAAAAACATTATTAATAGTACCCCGTACACAATATGCGGGTAATAAACTAGTTAAATTTTACATTGAATGTGACATAACAAGTAATAATGCATTGTTATTAAAACTTCAAACATACACTATATGTGAAATCATTGAAAATCCGGGCTTGCTTAGATCAGTGCAAAACTTTGCATTGTAATGCTAGATTTTACACAAATACTCACAATATTAAAATTTTGCATTATAATGCAGGTTATAACATTACCTTTAGATCAAATAACATATAAGACAGGAATATAATATAAGCTTATCTTCATACCATACCTACTATGAAAAGATTGGAAAGAGTTAATTGTGACACCAGGTAGGCTGCACTTTTGTGAAATCTGTGAAAAGATTTGGGATCCCTCGTACACTTTTGTCACTATTTTCATAGTACTAAGTTTCTTTAACAAAAAGTTCTCCACGTCGACCCTTGAATTTATAATGGGACAATCATAATCCTCAATTCTCCACCCTTGCATTGCATTGTATATTTTTATGCCGAGTAATAGCACTTTAATTCTTTAGTAGCACACCGGCCTTTTCCATTTATATAACAAAAACACTATTAAATGCTAAATTTAGAGGATAAAGTCACATTGTACCAAAAAAAGAGAAAAAAGAAGGATAAAGTAACAAATTAATTTCCTCTTCCACGTCCCTAACCACCAATATATCCCTTAAACACATAATCAAGAGCAAATCAGGCCTCCTTTTTTGCTCCCTATAAAGCCTTCCAAACTTGGATCAACTACAATAAACTCACTAACACACTACCACTTCACCATCTAAAGAAACAAAACAAGAATGTTTCCTTCATCCTCTTCCCCATCACAACACCTTCTGTGGAGCCTCTACAACAATAGAAGGCTACTGATGAAGCAAAACGCTACAAGCCCAACCGCCTCATCACCGGAGAGCAACGACACGACATCCAACAACGCCTTCGATGCCAACGTTGTGATGGTCCTCTCGGTCTTACTATGCGCCATCGTCTGCTCCCTCGCTCTAAACTTCCTCATCAGGTGTGTCCTCAGTTGCTCCACCTTCGTTTCGAGAGACTCGGACCAGAGCAACAACAGCAACAACAATGACAACGCGGCCCCAAGATTGGCCAACAATACGGGTGTGAAGAAGGCGGCGTTGAAGACATTTCCGATAGTGAGCTACAAGGTGGACCTCAACATTCCCGGACTAGACACCGAGTGCGTGATATGCCTCTCTGAGTTCGTCGCTGGGGAGCGAGTGAGTCTGCTTCCCAAGTGCAGCCACGGATTCCACGCTCGGTGCATCGACAAGTGGCTCAGCGCGCACTCGTCGTGCCCCACTTGCAGGCACTGCTTGATCGAGACCTGCCACAAGATTGTTGGATGCACCACCACTGAAACCGTCGTCATCGATATAATAACTGCTAATATGCCTTGAATCTGAATCACACGCTGCGACAGGTAGCACGGGGTCTCGTTACAACAATAACACCGGCCACTAGCAGCAACTGAAGATAGCTAGGATGCGCACTTAATTAGGCTTTTCTCATTGAGTGAGTTGCTATAGATGTGTGTGGATGGAAGAGTTCGTAAATTGTAGCAGAATTCAAAATCCAACAACAATTGTACAGTCTACTTAATTGATTAAGTTACTCATTTCTTCATTACTTGTGTCATTTCTTCATTTGCTATATATGTGCATGGTATATATATCGAGTTCTCACTAGTTAAACAGGCTCAATACAGCTTGTCCTGACATGCCAAATGATTAAATGAACAAAGCTTGTAGGGTGCTAACTTCTTCATGTATATATCAACGATGGAAAGGCGCAGACATGCACTTTACTCATACAAACATTCAAAAATATGTCGTTGTTGGCCTTGTATTTTGGGAAAAATTATGCAATTTTGGTCGTATATATTTTAACCCAAAAGGGATCAATTTTGTGTAGATACAAAATCGGGATCCACCTTTTGAAAGACTTAAGCTAGGCAAAGTATCCCCTTTCCTTATATATGAGTGGTATCTTGGTTCCAATTGTCCATTTGGGATGGGTAATTCTCCAAAATCTATACTATACTATATATAAAGTCGAGATATTTTAAACCTTCACATTAATTCTGACCTCACCTTATATTAAATTAATTATAAAGTAATTATATCTTAACAATTATATATCCTTATTAATTTTACAAATAAAATATTTTTATGTCTTTATGTAATTACCATATATTAATATATCAAAATAATATCTATATCCATAATCTATCAAAATAATATCTAGTATTTATAAACTATCCAAATAATATCTATCATACTTCAACCCAAAAAATATAATATCTATCATACAATCTATATTTATCCTAAAAATTTGTCTTTATCTAGTTACCATATATTAATATATCTAAATAATATCTATATCCAAATCTATCAAAATAATACTCTATATTTATAAACTATCCAAATAATATGTCTCTATACAATCTATCAATATCGTACTCCGATCATTAAAAAAATGTTTAGATACCTACAAGAATCTATCAAAATAATATCTATATTTATAATCTATCCAAATAATATTTATCTATACAATCTATGAGTACCATACTAATTAAGGAAATATTTAGATTTACCCTAAAAGAAACTATAAATATTAGCACATAAATGGATTTATCTACATGAAATACATAACTTTGTATATTTATCTATAAAAATATGATTTTAGGTTATATGGTAAAATTATATATTTAGAAAATATATATGATATGTTAAGATATTAGTGTTATATTAATTTGTGCAAAGTTTGATAAGGAAATGTGATATAGTAGGACATCGGTATTGCATTTGTTATATTTTATATTTTAGGTTAGTTTATTAGATAATTTGAATTACATTTATTATAAACTAAGTATTTTATATCTTAGGTCGCTATTACATTTATTATAAACTGGTTTATAGTAAATGTAATACTGACCTAAATATAGAATATAATAGTAGTATCATGGTGTATTTTATTAGTAAGTGGAATAAAATGTGTATAAACTCAATAATATAATATATTCAAAATAAATTCAATATTTAAGATATAGTCGTACATGGTACGACCGACCAAGCTAGTATTTAATTATTCTTGACTAGCTAGATTCTTCACCATCAACATTAGCCAGCACCTTAGGAATAAATTAAGCCAAAATCGAGCACAAAGTAAGAGCATTGCCCATTCCATTAGAGAATGACAAACTGGAAGTCAAGGTAAATAAAGAGACGAAAGAAGAAGATATGATCTAAATCCTATTGTGAATTCTCATTAAACGAAGTGAAACAAAAGGAATAAGAGGACGTTGATGAGTCCCGACATAATGGTATTTGTGTTGACAGGTTCACAGTCCTATAGGTTTTGATGATGATAAACATCATATATAGGTTTTATGGTTTTTCTTTGCCTCTTTGGAGATGCTTCGGGTATGAAAGGAACAAAAGATCGAAAACCAAAGGCTCAAAGCCAAGTTGTAAGGAACAAAGAAGGAACAATGAATTTACATCAAAGTAAAATGATCACACTAAAGGAACAACGATTGACATTGATATCACTAAGATTCTAGGTATAAGATCATGGGATTTATAAAAAATAATGCTTAAAAGATATCCTTATATATAGAATCTAGCTCCCTCACACAAAAAAGCACATCATCACACAAGAGAACACATTAGTTATAGACTAAAGCACACCAGGCCACGATCTAAAATCAAATTTCCCTCTCATTTATAATCAGTGGCGGAGCCAGAAATTACCACAAGGGGGGCGGACTTGGATGTTAGACCTCAAATAGAGCTTGCAGAAAACAAACTAGTTTACCGTATCGAGATACTTGACAACGTAGTTCATAAATTAAATTAGTTTACCATATCGAGATACTTGACAACGAAGCTCGTAAATTAAATTAGTTTACCGTGTCAAGATGCTTGACAACGAAACTCATAAATTACATTCTAAGATAGTTTAATACAAAATAAAGTCAAAATCAAGCCGTATTTGTCGTTTTTTATTAACATGATGATTATCTTCTAAGCATATATAAGTTCTAAAAACAATTTTAAAAATATCATTATCAATGTGTGAACATTTGCTCTAGATAAATGTCTTTTTAAGTTCTCGTTCAACCATTCGTCTACTCTTATATGTTCATATCACTATTTTTGCAGTAACTAGTATGTATAAAGTTAAATGAATCTAACTCGATCCCATTATATATTGAAATCTGATTTTCTTTTTTAAATGTTATGAATAAATTTGTATAATGGTGAGAGCTAACCACAAATTTAATATTATTATCTTTTGCTTCCCTATATCAAAATCGAAAGAAAATATAACATTACAACTTATAACCGTGGAAGGTGCAAATTATACTTTCTATTATATGGTGTTAGTTAAATGTGGGTATTCTAGTAAATTTGATTGATGATTTTTTCTAAACTAAAAGATCCAACTATATTATAGGTTATAAATTAAGCCCAAAACTAAAATTAAAAATAAGGCCCAATAAGCAAAAAAAAGCTACGTTTTTTTAGGGTTTTACATCTCATCTTTCACCCTCAAGATTACTTTCCGGGAAGGATGGACCCACCCTTGCACCGCCATCCCGCCTCCGCCCCAACCCTCGGCCATCCCGCCTCCGCCCCAACCCTCGGCCATTCAGTGGGGGCGGTCCTTCAAAAAGCTTCATTACTCCGGTCACCAGCGGGGGCGGCCGGCCCCACCCGCCCCCCCCCCCCTCCGCCACTGTTTATAATCGAGCAACCGGCACACCGTCATCGTCCGACAAGTTTTCGAGCAGCATTCTCAAGGATTCCTGATCCGAGATCCAACACTCCTGATTGTAATTTGTCGATCCTTATCCATCAAAAGGAGATAATAAAATCTTATTTCTGATATTGCTATTTAGATTTGTTCTATATTACGTATCTATTACTCTTGATTATCATTTTCCATTCAATTTCCCAACGACCAAATTCGATTGTATATCTTTGGCTATTGACCTCTGTCAAAGGACGTTTAAACATTTTGTTAATTTTTCGTCCAAAATAAGGATCGGTATTGAACGCATGATTAGTTGACTTGGAGACAAGAGGAAGAAGTCTAGAAAGTGAAACAAAGCCCATAGGAATAGAGGAAATCAAGATAAAACAAAGTTATGCTCGTTGTACCATGAAACTGCTCCTGCCAAGGAACAATGCAAAGGTGCGGAGTTGCTATATAAGAAAGGCAGCTACAAGGAAGCGTCTAGGGCTAATTCGATTGACTTGGTGTCCAAGCAAGATAGATTGGCGTCGAAGAAAGGTTTAAATAGGATAGATTTTATTTATATATAGATATTTTTATATAAAAAAAAAGCTATGTAATATCCTTCTATCTTAGATTTTTGGATAGATTTTATTTTACTCGTTAGTATATGTTGGATCTACATGTGTTAGTTCACAAACATTAGTTCTTGGGAGATCAAAGAACTGAGCACGAAATTAAACAAAAACAAACAAGTAACATTGACACAAGGAATCTCAAATCAAATTTTCAATCTTTACTAAATAAGTGTGAGCTTCCAAACACAAACCTTGGCTCTAGGTGTCCACAACTACTAGTTAACCTAACCTCGGTCAACGTCGAACACTCCTTATCTAAGTTGAACCTTGCAAACCCGACCGACACACTTCAACCAAGTACACAACTAGATCGAAGCTTCTTTGTGTGTTTTCTTTCACTATCATGAACGCACTTACCTTTTGCAACTTCAGAATAACACTCTAGTTTTTCTCCTAACCTAATTCCTATATATACACATGTCTAGGGCGAGCCTATCCATAAATATAAGACATAAATTAAATACTAACTTTGTCCCAAATGTTTTGTCCATAAAGTACGGTTGCCACGGTAATTAATAAAAAGTTAGAAAATTAAAGAATTAGGGTAACATATATGAGAGCAAATAAGGGTAATTTTGTAATTTTATAGAGGTAAAAAAGTGAAAAGTGATCAAGTTGATGAGAAAGTTGGATAACGCGGGTAATATATATATATATATATATATATAATGGGATGAGATTAATTTTGTAATTTTATAGGAAAAAGTGATAAAGGTGATGAAAAAGCTGGATAATGGAGGTAATATATAAGGTTGAATGAGGGTGATATTGTAAGTGTTGGATCTACGTGTGTTAGAATACATATGTTGATCCTTTGAGGGAGCAACGAACTGAGCAGCGAACATTAAACAAACAAGTAACGAATAAGACAAGATCTTTTCCCCAATCAAATTCACTATCTTTATTAGAAATTTGAACTTACAAAAGCAAATTTTAGATTTCTAGGTGTACACAACTCCTAGGGACGATCCTATCTTCCTCAATGTCGAACAATCCTTCTAATTGGGATCAGTGAACTTGACCGCACAATCAAGACTTTGCACCCAGCTTCGTCTCGATCTTCTCCGTGCTTTTTTTCTTCCTCCCTTGAGTGCACACAGCTATCAAGACTCTAATTTCGATCGTGAATGAATATGTGTAAAATAACCCTAGACCTATCCTCCTTATATACTAATGGGTTGAATAAATTACATCCATAAATATAAGATAGAAAGATATCACATAGATTTTATTTAAGAAAAAACTCTATCTATAAATAAAATCTATTCTAAATAAACCTTCCTTGAAAACAAATCTATCTTGCTTGGGCGCCAAGTCAGGGACTTCAGCCTATGTGACTTCAGCCCATGTGACTTGATGATAAGGCCCATACACGGGTTAAGCCCAACGCAAGGATGTCAGAGAGCGGATATCTCCAACTAAACGATAGATAATCTCTTAAGACTCGGTTAGATATGATAAGATTGATGTGTTAGATAAGATATAGATTAAGCTATTGTATAAATACAGACCTGGTAAACCCTAAACGGAGTATGCATTCCATCAATAAAGTACGAGTCTTTACTTCCATTCTTTCTCTTGAGATAGTCGTCGATTATCACCCGATTTAGGCTAGATAGTTACCCGATAATTTCTAGCTCAAATGCAACCTATTAACTTCAAGGGACAAAAAGATTCAACTTTAGCTACATAATTTTGTATTGATTATTACAAGTACGAAAACCATTAAAGCTATGGTAAGTGAAGCCAACTAAGCTTATTAATTTTGTATAATGTGCTTTTGAAGAAAACACTATTAATTGTGGATAAAGATTCAGATACAACTTTGCCTTGAATAATAATATATACATACATAGTAAATAAACAACATATATTGCATTCCTCACAAATCTGAACCGCCACTTTTTTAATCAAAAACTAATAAATCAAATGTTTTCATTTTTTAATAACCATTCGAATCAGCCGATAGATTATGTTCCTTTAAATAGCAACCACATAAAACCTTCAAGATATATTCATCACTAGTACCACTTGCAACAAATGGAACCCACAATTAGTAAGTAGAAAATATACAAAAAGTATACTACTAAATATCAGTACTAGCTTTGAGATCCATTTAGTGGAAGAAATCTAATCCATATCAAGTTTGCCTATTAGTTTTGGATGCTAAACACCACTACTAGATCCTGCGACCTTTAGAAGACAAAAAGTTGTTCTTTTCTTTCTTTTTCCTAATGAAATCCTAGATGGATGATACATACATTGAAAAGGAAAATCCGAACACAACAACGTACCTACTACTTTACTTTACTTTACTTTATAACCCAGTGGAGTTCCTCTTCCGGGGAATCTGGGGGGTCAGGATGGGGGCACCCCTGGCTTACGCAAAGGGGGTGCGCCCGAAAGACCCAAAGAAAAGAAAAGAAAAGAAAACTGAAACTCAATTATGTGCCAATCATAACTGAATTTAGTTCAAATGCACCAAAATTGATGTAGGGGTCATATCCAACTCAAAGGCACTATAACAGCCAAAGAGCATGAGGATGGGGGCACCCCATAACAACGTACCTACTACGTAGAGGGCAAATTGACATGTAAACTCACCAACATCTTGCCGTTGTAGTCATTAATACCTTGGAGATTAGATGATCTTCTATCAGTAGTGAGCTACAAGCACTGATGGATCCAGAATCCACTTGATGGGGGGTGGACTTTCGCCTAGTGCCATTACCCGATCAATTTGTACGCAAGCTAGAAGGTAAAAGTCATGAGTCACAGTACAACCTCAAATCTCTAACACAGCCTTAGTCGTTTGAATCGGGCTTCATCTTAAGTTCTCACTTGCATCAAATTGAGTGTCGGAGAATGAGTTTTGTTACGGTAGAATAAATCTAGATAGAGTTATAAATCGCTCACTAACAATAATTAAGAAACTGGTATGTGCCCGAGAGTAGGATCAAGTCACAGATCTAGACACTTGAGAGCTTTCCTTAGAATTTATGGTGATAATACAACGAGAGAGATAATGCAGCAAAGAACTCGTCCTTGACAGAGTTCTCTCTGGTTTACGTAAACCTCCTTAATAATAATAATATGCTTATCCTTTATTCAATCAGAAAATTCCCTAATATAGGGTAGAAACAATAAGATAGAATAATAATATTCTAAGCTATATCCAACAATAGGATAATTATATCTAACTATATCCAACATTAGGATAAGAAGGAAATAAACAATTGTTATTAAAATCAGCAAATAAGAAATATCTCTACTCCTTAATTCTAGCGGTACTTCTCCTAGCATACTTCTGACCTATAAATGCGTCTGTATCAGAAATCCATCGTAAAATTTCATTGACCATTTTATTGATTAAAGCTAATCTATCCTAACTAAATTCCAAAAACTTATTACCTATAATTTTTATTTATTTCTGTAACCGTTTCGCAAAATTTTAGTCCCCAAAATCTGATTTTTTTTATTTGTGAAATTTAATTAGATAAGAAGATTTATAAAAAAAAAACTATACTAGATATAGGAAAATATATCAACCATAAGGCCGATACTTGTAATTTAGCCCATGCTTGAAATATGGCCTAACTTGAAAGAACTAAGGTCGGCAGAGATTGACTTACTATACAAAGAAGACATTTAGTCTTCTTCAATATCCTCACTACCAGAATCAATCTCACCACCGCCGACAACCCCATTTCTATCTTCCTTCAATCCGCTACCGACGTTTCCACCGCTACCTGCACCAGACGCACGTCTCATCCCACTAGAAGCTCGCCTTGTCCCACCCCGCAAAACTTTATGTTCCTCACTGCTCCTTCATACGAGTCCTTGGAGACGGGGGCGGCCGCCCCCTAGATCCGCCGCTAGCTATAAGTTCCTACAACACCACCTTACAACAATGAACTTTCCTTGTATGAACTCTACTAGGGAAACCACTTCCTATGTGACATTTTTTTTGGCGCTAATCTTCTTCATGAAAAGGTCTGCCACGTGGCAATCTTTTAATTAATGCCGACAATACTCGGCAAAAAATACATATTAGTGGGCTGGGCCCATCTGGATTGAATAGCCACAAAATCCAAAGCTGGTGGAGTCCTAAGTGGGGCAATCCTAATCTTCATCCTTGGATGCAATTTTCTCTCAAATACTAGTTTACTTTAGCAACAAACCAATATCTGCATTATGATTAAAGTATTTTACTACTACTACAAAATGCTTTACAACATAAACTAATAAACTAATTTCCACTTCCACTTTTCCCTCACTACAAACCCTTGCAACTTTGGGCTATCCTTTTGCTCCCTATAAAATCCTTCCAACTCCAACAAACACTCACCAACTGCCAAAGCCATCTAAAGAACTAATCTATCAGAAGCCAAGAAAACAACAATGTTTGCTTCTTCCTCTTCCTCTTCCTCCTCCCAAGAGCTTCTTTGGAGCATCTACAACAGAAGGCTACTAATGCACAGCGAAGCTACAAGCCCAACAGCCTCAACACAAACCAACACAGTGCCCAACAACGGGTTTGATGCCAATGTGGTGATGGTCCTCTCAGTCTTACTATGCGCCCTCGTCTGCTCCCTCGGTTTGAACTCCATTGTCAGGTGCGCTCTCCGGTGCTCAACTTTCGCTTCAAGAAACTCGAGCCAAAATGAAAACGAAAACATCGACAATCACCAAGTAAGCGCTGCTCGATTAGCTAGTACGGGAATCAAGAAGGCGGCTTTAAAGATGTTTCCAACAGTATGCTACTCAGCTGACCTTAACATCCCCGGATTAGATACCGAATGTGTGATATGCCTCTCTGAGTTCGCCCCAGGGGAACGAGTGAAGCTACTTCCCAAGTGCAACCACGGATTCCATGTCCGGTGCATCGACAAGTGGCTCAACTCGCACTCGTCGTGCCCCACCTGCAGGCACTGCTTGATAGAGACCTGTCAAAAGATTGTTGGATGCACCCAAGCAAACTCATCCCGAGAAACCATCATAAACATGGCACCACTTGGGCGAGAAGATATGGTACACACTTAGAAGTTTAATAACATGTAGCACTTAGCCATAGACGACTTAAATGTAAAATCCAGATTGTAGCGAAATCCAAATTCAAGAACAATTGTATACATAGTTTCAACAAGTTTGTCATTTCTTCATTGCATGGGCTCAGATTGAAGAGGCTAAAATTATGGTCCATGTATACAGAAGCATGCAGAATCAGACCACTCAGAACTCTCGCAGAGAGAACAGGATGTTTCAAAAAATGTAGGACCTACAAGCATGAAGGTAGCTCGTTAACTGGTGCTGGTGGGGTTCCACAACAACAAAGTGGGAGCTTACTGTATAATTAAAAGCATAATTAAATATCAGAAGGGCTATTATTAGATACTTGAATAGTCTATACACCACTGAATTAAGGTGGAGTTTGTGAAATCTTGACCATTAATTAATTGATAAAAGAAGAACTAAGATTTTTTTTTGGTGGAAAAAGAAGAACTAAGATTAATTTAATCTCTCTCTAAGTCATTTTATGTTAGTATTTTCTTTTAGAGTGTTTTTTTCATGAGAATTTTTATAAATCTATCTATAGAGTTTTTAACACAACTCTACCGAAACAAGACCTAGGGTGGCCATGCTAATTGCTATGCTATTACAGAGAATCCCACTAAACAAAGTCAAATTAGCTCGTCCACATGCCAAATTATTATTAATAATAATAACGCTTCTAGGATCTCAACTACATGTATTAAGAAAAGGAAAGGCATTATAAGAATATATTAATGCATTATTGATAAGAGAGATATTCTTTAGAGCATTACCATGTAGTTGAAGTTTATAAAAAAAAATGAGCCAAGAGCATCGATTTTGAGGTGCACATGGGAATTTTTGTACTCTAGTATGGTCCACTTTTGGCCCTCAATTGATGAGCAAAATATATTCTAGTTTTAGTCTCAGTAATGCGTTGATGGTGATTTTTCAGCAAGTTCGGAGGGCTATACATATAGTACTAATTTAACTACATACTGTAACTAGAAGATTAATGCTTAGTTTATGCCTTCTAAGAGGGACTTCCATTCAATAAAAACAAACCCATTAATATCTAACTGCACTAACCTCTAAACTTGTACAGTGCAAGTGGAATAAAGCTAGAAAATAATTGCTACACTAATTGAGGTTCACAGCATACACCGTACATAACATTGCAAACATGACAGGACTATGAAAAGATAAGATGAAAGTTTGTATGTGGAGGCTGAAACTGAAGCCACTAGCACTCACCATATGTATTCTCAGATCAAATCGTTTAAGTGGCAAAAAAAAAAAGGAAATTTGTCATTTTACTAACCTGAAGTGACTGCATCAATAAGCACCCCATCCTTGAGCTGCAAACTCCCATATGCAAGGTCTTCTAGTAACTTAAAATAATGTAAATGCTAGGCCAGTGTAGAAATAAGTGATGGCTGAGTAAACCAAGGTGTGTGTGCCATAAATGAAAACGCAATTGCAGCTGCACATGAAGTAAATTTCACAATCACAAGCAAGAAGTAATCTTATCATGGAATTTTGAAAGGCCAAGACATTTCCAAATGTGTATTTAAATTATCATGCAAGTAATCAGAGCGATGTTGACACTGCTAGCATCGAACATGTAAAAGAACTGGTCCTGTAAATTAAGAATATCTTTTAATGATCAGTAACATCCTCTTGACTTGCTCGGGATAAGGGTGCATACAGCTCGACCCCCAGACCTGCTAATTGCGGGATGGATTGGGAAATGTTGCTGTTCTTGTAACAAGCCTCAAATATGCCATAGGCATACAAGGGATAACTGCAGGCATTGACACATTGCAATCTCTTCAATCTTCTTGATTGACGAATCCAGCATCAAATATGATTCAGTATAAAGGACACAAGAATTGAAGTCATGGATGAAAATTAAATCTGTCCCCACTAAGTACTAGGAGTTTTCTATATTGATCTACCCTAGACTAGCCCTTGCTGTGCATTCAAGTTGTTTCAAAAACATGTTCAAAATACAGGTAAACAAAAGCCAGTGGATCAACTTTTCCATTTTCAGCAAAGACGGCCTTTTTCCAGTAAAAGCGACATGCCATTTCTTCCTGTCATCCAAGATACTCATACCGTACCTACATCCAGTAAACAGAAACATTGCCTGTTTACTTTGCATTGTTGCATAATCTTCAAACTAAAATAATGCATACAAATTCCCACCTGATTTCTTAGTAGCAAAGCTAGGCAAGTCACAATAACTTGTTCTGGTTGTTTGGTCTCTTCACAATCTTCTCTACCTCACCTAACTTAACAACCCAATTACCATTAGCCATGGT
The DNA here is from genome assembly GCA_934048045.1 of Polygonum aviculare. Taxonomy (NCBI): domain Eukaryota; kingdom Viridiplantae; phylum Streptophyta; class Magnoliopsida; order Caryophyllales; family Polygonaceae; genus Polygonum; species Polygonum aviculare. Next base: position 1,808,566 of record OW204032.1, on the reverse strand, counting down.
TAAGTCTGTTAAATTAATGCTATCCATTCTGCATTTTCTAACATTATAATGCAATCTGCTCAACAAAAACAAAATAGACAAAAAGAAGCTGCCAACCTCAAAGATAGTGGCAAACTGAAAGTCAAGGTGAATAAATAGAGCACAATCAGATGTAAAACCCATTTGAAGAAGATCCCATGAAAAGGCAAAAAAGAAAAAGAATGAAGAAAACAACAGGATGGTAATGAGTAACAAGCAGGTGTTCATGACCCTGATTGACTATTTGACTCCAGGCTGAATAGCCTCCTAAGTCTGCTTGATGGTCGTCTCTAAACATTCTGATCTGTAATATTACAAAATTAAACAATGTCAACTTTGGAACAAGCTTATGTGGAGATCTGTAGGACATATGAGAAATTCAGTACACTCTACTCAACTGTTTGGACTTATTTTTAGCTATCTTGTCATGTCAATGACCCTAATTGCAGATAACTTATGTATTAAAGGGGGGCAGAGAGAAAAGGAGAGAGGGGAGGAGAAGAAAAAAGACCTGTTTATGTTCACTACATATGGTATAGTACATTACAGATATAAAATTTCATGGCTGATTTTTATGCGTTGATCTAGCACTGAAATTTATTGAATGATGCATGCATAAGAAAAAACGTACCACATAACTAGGTTTTCCTACTTCTATCACTCAAAATTGTCGGTCGTACGATCATATACTAAAACCAAAAATAAAGAAAATGGGATTCTCATTAAGTTGAACTCTTGGCAAACCCAACTTTAACAAACATATACCGTAATTGGCAACTGAGAAAATGCTCATGTACCCAGAATGAAGTCAAAGGGCAGATGTGCCCCATCTGCAGCTTATACTCCAAAGCCAAATGAGAACATAAGGAAGATATAGGAGGGTTCATCTTAAAGACACATGACTGACCAGGAAACATATTTTGAATTCCTGCTCCACCATAAAATAAGACACAAAGCACATAACTTAAACAACTTCCCAAGGGTAAGAAGTTTATAGACACACAAGAAAATAGGGTGAATCATAAACTTCGAAAAACAGGATTGCTTGTGTAAATAAAAAGTGAATACCATCCAGCGAGAATCTACACAGATGTATCTGACTAGCATTTTCAGTGAAAGGAGCCGTTTACCTTCTAACTTGATTATCTTCGTTAGAGACATCACATCCTAGAAACAATTTTATGGAACTAAAGAGTATCCCAAACAATATCACCAATGAAAAGGATCTCTAAGAATGTGTGACACTCAAATAGCCATCAGGAGAGTATACAATCTACTAGAAATCCTAATTCCACTTTGCCATCCTACAGCAACATCTACCCAATCTATCCCGCATATGCAGGGTCTGAAGGGTTCGAATTACACGCAAACATTCCCCGACCAAGTCAAGAGAATGTTTTCGTGTATCGGTCCTATAAGAATAGTTCTCTAGACATCGACTTCATGTCATGCTAATCTCCAATAATTATGTGTGTGAATTACTATCCCCAATTCCAATCTTGAAGATTGATCTGCAATCACTAATCAGCTATTAGCAGCACCTCCAGTCCACCACAGACCAATTGACCGTACAACAACGAACTTTCCTTTTGTGGTCAGCATGGAAGGAGTTGGGACGTGGGACCACTTCACATGTGCCATTTTATTTCACATTATTTTCTTGGTGCTTATTGTCTACTGCTATTGCCGCCGAATTAGTGGGCAGGGCCCATCTGGGATTCCTAGCCCAATAAAATCCCAAGTCGGTGGAGACCTAGATGGCTAGATAGTGGCACAATCATAATCTTTCAGTCCCTTCAAACTATCTCTTTCAAACAATGGCATTTCAGTCACAAACTGATATCTCCATTCTCACATAACGAATAATAATGCATTGGAAGATAAACTAATAAACTAATTTCCACTTCCACCTCCCTTACCACCAACCCCTCCAAACCCATTGGGCCCCACTAAGAGCAAATCAAAACCCACTACAGACTACCTATTTGCTCCCTATAAATCCTTCCAACTCAAACCACCAACCTTTTAGAGGCAACAAAAACAACAATGTTTTCTTCTTCCTCATCCTCCTCTCAAGAGCTTTGGAGCCTCTACAATAGAAGGCTACTGATGCTCAATGAAGCTACGAGCCAACCGAATGCAACGGAGAGCAGCACAATGCCCAACAATGGGTTCGACGCCAATTTGGTGATGGTGTTCTCCGTCTTACTATGCGCCGTCGTCTGCTCCCTCGGTTTTCACTCCATCGTCAAGTGCACTCTCAGGTGCTCAAGCTTCATGACAAGAAACTCGAACCAATATGAAAACGAAAACAACAACATTCACCAAGTAAGTGCTGCTAGATTAGCTAATACAGGAATCAAGAAGGCGGCTTTGAAGACATTTCCAACAGTGAGCTACTCAGCTGAACTGAAAATCCCCTGTTTAGACACGGAGTGTGTAATATGCCTCTCCGAGTTTGCTCCAGGGGAACGAGTGAGGCTACTTCCCAAGTGCAACCATGGATTCCACGTCCGGTGCATTGACAAGTGGCTCAACTCACATTCGTCGTGCCCCACTTGCAGGCACTGCTTGATAGAGACCTGCCAAAAGATTGTCGAGTGCAACCCAGCTAGCTCATCGCAAGATACCATTATAAATATGGCACCACTAGCTCGCGAAGATATGATACATAATTAGAGTACTTCTGCATAGACCTCTATGTGAAAAATTAGTTTTCTCTCATCTGTAGGTGGATGGAAAGAGTTGGAAAAGTGTAGCAAAATCCAAATTCAACATGTATAGTCTGCATTTCATCATTTCTTCATTACTCGTGTCAGATTGGAAAGAAATGTGGTTGCCCAAATTCAAAAGTGAGATCCAACCTAGATGTTTTAGCTGACAAAAATGCTAAAACAACAGTCCAGAAAAATAGAAGAATGCAAGATGCTGAGTTGCAACTCCATTAAGATAGAACAGGATGTTTCAACAAAGGTAGGGGTTATAGAGAGCACATCCAATCAAAAGTAGCTGAATAAAGTGGAAGCATGTTGTATAATGAAGGATGGCATTGAATAGCATGAGTGTTACTATTGGATACTAAGCAAAGTGATGGGTAGCAATCAAATCCCATCTAGCCTGGATTTTCTCTATACAGAATTGAATTAGATTTAGATTTAGATTAATGGTGGATGTTTCATCTTAGGGCAGGTGACACTCGTGCCATAAGGGACCCACACCCACCAAGACTTTGGAAAATCCAGATCACCAAATTAGTCCTCAAACTTCTATATAGCAACAGATTCTGATTTAAGCCAGGAGAAAATAACAAAGCTTTAATGAAGGAAAATTTTCAATTTGAAATCGTAAAGGTGGTCATACTATTATGGAGTATCCCACTAAGCAAGGTCAATTCAGCTTGTCCAGATGCCTATATACTAATAAGATAAGCTTCTAGGATCTTAAGTTCATGTAATTTTTAAAAGGGGAGGCACTACGAGAAAATTATTGATGTACTGATTAGAGATATTCTTTGAAGCATCATCATATATTTGATTATAATAACAGCGACCTAAAAGGCATCCATCTCTTGATCTGCACATGGGAATTTTAGAGTATGGTTGTTGTTGCATTACTTAAACACAAGCCCTATAACAAAGATCGAAAACCAAACGCATGACTTTCAGTCTAAGTAATGCGTTGATGGTAATTTTTTGAGCAAAACTGAATCATAATATATTTTAAATATATTGACAGTAGAGGAATATGCTTAGTTTATGCCTTCTAAGAGGGACTACCATTTAGTAAAACAAACCACAAGGTATTTAACTGCACTAAGCTCTATAGTGCAAATGGAAAAAGAGAAAATAATAACCATGCTAGCTTGAGGTTTATAGCACATAATATATTAAACACAGCAAAAGTGACAAGACTGGGAAAAGATGAGATGAGAAATTGAGAAGTTTTAAAATATGGAGGCTGAGAGTGAAGGCACTAGGATCCTCAGATCAATATTTTAAATGGAGAAAGCATAAATTTGTATTGTTGTACTAACCTGGAGCGACTGGATGAATAAGCACACTATGGTGGACCTGCAAGTTTTAATATGCATGGTATTCCATTAACTTGAATAATTTTTAATTTCTGGGCCAGTGTAGGAAGAAGTAATGGCCAGATAAACTAAGGTGTTTTGCCACAGATGAAAAGCTGTTTTAGTTGCAACCAAAGCAAATTTGACAATCACAAGCACAAGCAAAAGGGGCCTAAGTAATGGGTTTTGACTTCGATGGATATAGACGTTTTTTACTTTCTTATAGGCAGCCATGGAAGGAATCAGAAAGCCTCTGGCACATAAAATATTAAATATGTAAAGGGAAATGTGCCTTGAATAATATAATTTCATGATATGTTACAAACATCAAATGTGCTACAGGCCCACAATCAGCTAATTAATATGTTTTAAATCATTCATGTATTGTAGCAATCTATAAGTTGTGGACCTGTAGTTGAATTTGAGCCCCATAGGGTAAGTGCTTGCAGTGGCACATCACAATTTTTTATTTCTCTTGGTTGTATTTCTTTTTTCTGGTGGATGATATAATCTAACACCATATATGGCATACACTATACCCTCAAAGTTAGACTCACACATTCTAACCACATTTTATTCATTGAAGCTAGCATAACAAGCAAAGGGCACCAGTATGGTGGTCATGGATTACAATGACCCTCTTCACCTCTCAAGAAACAAATAGGCAAGCTCTTCCAGTTCCACTTACTTTATATTGTCAGTAAACGATATTAAAAAAAAAAAAAAGACAACAAGTCTCCACAGAAGTTACAGCCAAACAAAACCTAAGAATTGCTTAATGAAAAGCACAAGCTACAACCCAACCATACTTTACTGTACTGTACTTATTCTAAGCTCACAGTTTCTCACTTATATGGAATCTCCTATTTGTTACCATAGTGCATCCATAGGAGTTGCATCATGTACACGAAACTAAAAGGTGAATATATATATGCTACGCATCACTACAGGCATTGCCTAACTTCTGGGAGCAGTCGCAGATTGCGTATGATTTCATCTGAAAGCATAGTGTATCGACCAAGATTGACATACCATAAACCTTGATAGCTCATGCACAAGTTTTCAGGCACTTCATCAGCTTCACAAAATTGATGAACACTGCACTCAAAATAATTTTTCGTATTTCAACTAAGTTAGATTTCTCACATATACATTAAACTATACATATCGTCCCGCTGTTATAGGATATGAGGTTTCAAGATATGCGCACCCTTGCCCCGAAAATCTTGCTGAGAGGGTGTTTCTGAAAGACGAAGAACATTAATCTATACATACTAAGCATTAAAGATACATCAAGTGTGGGCATACCTGTGGCCTGTGGGGTCCTGGTGATGCTTCTGGGTGGTATTGAAGAGTCAAGAGAGACCTAATGCTCTTGCCGGGAAATGCAAGCCCAGCTGGAACCATCTTGGGATCAGCTGCATAGTTGTGATTCTAACATGGGATAAACAAAAAAATAGAAGACATAAAAGTTTTGGCTGATTATTCCCTTTGGAATTAATTTGAGATGTGATTGTGAAGGCAAATTTACTATGTACAGTAAACCATGTACCTGAGAACTAATATTAAATTTTTACCATGTCCAATTCACAAATAACGAGCTGAGTGGTTTCCACCACTTGAAGGTTTTAACTACTATACCACCCAATACTTGGCACAAGAACTGATGTCCTACGCCTATTCCAAAACTAAATTGTCCCAAGAACTGTGAAGTCTTCCCTATTAGCTCTTTGACTGTTTCAACTGCATAAGGAACTGCAGAAGGGTCTCCAGGTTGCTTAAGATAATGTCATCAGGTTCCAGCTTCAATGATTCTGATGCAGACCATGTCCAAGGGATAACTGTGATTTTACATCCATGTGATGCCATATGGACAGTATACTACTCTTGATTCCAAAGTCATAAGCAACAGCCTTCACTTTGTATATGCATAAAGGACAAGGATTAGTGAAGTTGGGCAAATTTGGTGCCATATACCTATAAAGAATCAGGGAAAGATATATTAACATGGAAATCCTCTCCAGAGCTGACAACCCATTCATCACTTGTTTTAGTCCATCTACGGTAAGGAGACATTACAGGAGACTCCACTAATTAAATCAACACCTGCCGATGTGGAACTTGCAGAAGTCAATATAAGTCAAAGATAACATTTTCATATTTCACTCACTGCTATAATTTACCTTTTGCAATATCTTATATATTTCATGCAGAAATAATCAAAAATGTTAAAATACAAATTTAAAAAAAAACAAATACAATTAGTTTAAGAACCTTTTTTTTAGTTTGAGAACCTACTTATTGGCATCTGATAATGACTCTATACGTATTGAAAGAACCTTTTACACACCAAAAATAAATGCACAAGCTATTATACTTTACTGATGAACTAATACAAATACTTAAGCCAGCAACTGAAGACGGAATATCTCATTGAACACAAGCCACGGTTCACGACATATGTAACATGATTCCACGAACTGGCACATTTAACTGTTCACTTATACAAGCTGTGTATAGAGCTATTACTTGCAACAAAAACTTACCAATAATTTCCCAAGACATCTCCAATAATTCACCATCCGACTTTGATTCTTCCGTGCTTAATAAATGATACACCATTAAGGATTCCATCTTTCCTCATTCTATAAGTGACATTATCTTTTTTATCATCCAGTAATAAAGCATGAGGAATTGTGAAACTTGCCCAGATCCTGTGATTCCGGGATTCCCCGGTTAAAAGTTGTTGTTGTTGTTGTTGTTGTTTAATTGTGAAACTTGATATTCAGGTAATAAATTTTTAATCAAAAGAAAGTTTCAGACTCGAATCAAAACTTATATATACCCATAATATTCCTCTTTCCTAAATAAACTCCAAGTTTCAGTACAACTCCAGTTTGAAGTGCGATGAGTACATTTTATCACTTGATGCATTAAAACTAGCAAGTGTGAAAACAAATTCTAAGTCAGCAACAGATTAAAGAGGTGACTTAGTTTTACCTGATAATCGAGCTTCTAATTATTGAATCAGCGAGGAAGCACTGCCTTGAGTCTTCCCCGTCTGAAATTAAACATATTTCATAGATTTTTAGATGATTTCCGGCACTGAAAAAAAAAATATGATCATGAGCTGAAAGTTTCACCCGACAATTTTTTTTATAACAGCATTTCCAATGTGGGGATTTGTCATCAGGACACATCGAACAGCATACATCGGGTCAGTAACAAAGTACTTATGTTCAGTTCAATAGTATTCCAAATAAGAAGTTGAGTCAAAAATTAAACCCAGCCAGAAGATGATTGTCTAACGAGAAAAAAGACTTCATTCTACGACAATATCAAACAGGTTACGCATATTCAACAATCAACATTAGAATAAGTTACTGTAGTTCTTCAACTAAATTCGTATAAACAATAAAAGAAGCAAATTCTTGGAGGAAAAGTTGTTCAACTGAAGTCTGTTAGTGCCTAAATTCATCACTTCTTCAGCAGTTATTTGTCATCCATCGTATAACAAGCAGTAGTGAAAGCATGTATCTAATAAAAGCCATTTTTGCTCACAATTTCTAAGACGTAATCGATGCATAGGGACACTTAATGCTAATCAAACAGTCTCAGAGCCTTATTAGTCCTACTAATAATCAAACAGTGGCTTGAATATGGAAAGAATTGGGAGCGCCTGGCTTATAGACCAAAGCATGTATAAATTTTCCAAATTCCAAATAACTAGATCAAGTACTGAAGCATGTAGAGTTCAAAATTTTCATTTCAAAGGCGGCAGACTGACATAATATCAGCTGGTTCAACAATTCGTCAGTAAAATCAATTCAACACGACTAGAGCTTAACGGAACTCTAATTGCATACATCAAAACTCACAAGCGAATGCAAATCAAACTGAATGACTCGCGATGAGTAAAGGCTTACCGCCATTGAAAGAGAGAGAGGTGGAAGAGGAGTGGATTTCAACAGGCACACCACTACCAGATGTCCAGATTCTTTCTCTTTGTTTGGATAAATGGCCATTGACAATGAGGCTCAAAGGGCAAAGCAAAGCTTGCTCAAATGCCGGCTGACCCGTACGGGTCGGGTTGATTTGTAAATTTGATGTGCATCATAAACTCGCATTTTGTAAATTTGATGCGCATTTTTTTCTCGACCAAACAAAAAATAAAAAAAACTAGCATTTTCGTCTCAACCTTTTTATGTTTATTTTTTCATTTATATTGTAGATGAAAAAAAAACATGGAATAAATTTGGGAATTCCATTTTTTCAACGCTTTTTAAAAGAAACTCCTTTTTATTCAGATCACTTAGAGTCAGAGGTATCAAACAGGTCGGATCGGATGGATTCGGGTTCGGGTTGAAAGCGGGTTCGAGTCAATCGGGTTACAGGTCAAGTCGGGTCAGGTCTTGACAAGTTATTGTGCATGTAATGTATTGAATCTGTATAAACCTGAGTGACTATAGAGACTGGTATGACAAGTATAGTAGCTAGATTTATGTAAAGCTAGGAATCGGGTTCGGTCAAAAGAAACGAGTAGCCCCACTACCCGAATCGGCTTGATCAGGCACCCCGGTTTATACCGGTTAGGAGGCAGATTGCTTAGACTAGGGAAACGGGCTTGCTTGATGCTTTGTTTGTAAGACATGGGCCTAAAATAAGGACATGGCCCAAATTAAAGGTGGTGGCCCAAATATGAAGTTGAAGACGGTGCAAGGCATTGCTTGGCTTCTTTGGAGTTGACATATATATATATATAAGCTCTCATAAGAGCTTATTATCATCAGATTTTTGGGTTTTATAAACGGCGCTCTCAGAAAAGAAATTCTAGAGGGGAGGGAGAGAGAGAGAGAGAGAGAGAGAGAGAGAGAGAGAGAGAGAGAGAGAGAAGGTGTTCTCCGACGGCCTTGGTGAAGCGACTCGTCGGAGAAGAAGACGGAGTCTGGCTCGTTGAGATCCTTGGCGGTGTATCCCGAAGCTTCTGCCTTGAAGCTTTCGCAGCCTTCTAGGGGGCCGAATCCCTAGAGCTCTTCTACTCTCATTCATAGATTTGTTCTCTGTTCTTGTTGTGTTCTTCAGTTCTGGTTGGATCCATAGATTCTAGCTAGATCTATACTTGTAACCTCTCTTGAACTCTTGCTTGATAGTGGATTTGGGCGAGTCTCCCCACTGAGACTCCGCGGATGTAGGCATAGCCGAACCGCGTGACCATTTCTCGTGTTCTTTACTTTTTTGTTAGATCTAGAGTATTTTGTTTCTGATCTGTTGAGTTTAAGTACGAATCTGAGCTTATCAAAGTGGTACCAAAGCCAAGTTGTAGTTTTGATTCGTTTATTGCTTCCGTTGTGCTTGATCTGTATTTGATTCACCTTCTGATCGTTCTGCTGTAAAATACTCAGTTTCTGACTTGTTTGGGTTAGGGTTGCGATGTCTGAAATCAAAACCCTCACCATTGACTTCCTGTGGTTTATCTTTCTTATTTCTCGATTCTCTGAATTCGAGCAAGCTGTAAACCTCTCTTTGTTTTTAGGGTTACTTTCAAGAACTAACTTCTTGTATTCTTGTTTCAGGTTCCAAAAATGAAATGAGAGATTCATATAGGATTAAGCCATACGATGCCCAGACCAACTACGCGATGTGGAAGGTGAAAATGAAGGCTATCCTGACAAAGGAGAAGTTGTATCATACTGTAGAGGATACTTGGTCTGCAGACACGACCAAGTTCCAAAAGAAGCAGGCTCGAGACCTTGCTCATGCTAAAACTATGCTTAGATTGTCTGACGAAGTTGCCAGACAGGTTGTAAGTATCACCTTACCTAAACCTCTCTGGGATGCTTTGGATGATAATTAAGTACCTAACTAAGTCTTTGCCCTCTAGAATTTCTCCGCTGCGCAAATAGTTCATGTTTAAAATGGAGACTTCTCTGACTAGTGATGAAACTTTGGATAGATTCTTGAGGCTTACACAAGACTTAGATAGTTAGATGTGAATATGAGATTAAAGAAACTCATCAGGCTGTAATCTTGATGAATTCTCTACCACCTCAATTTGATGTGCTAAAAGATGTCATCAATATGGTAGAGATAGCTTAACCTTGGCTAAACTCACTGAATCTGTAATTCAGACAAATGAGACTTTGAAAGTGTTCAAGATTAAAAATGGCTCTAAAAATTCTGACAAGACTGAAAATAAAAATGAGGTGATGATGGTCAAAGGTAAAAACAAAAATAATAAGAAAAAGAAAAAGAAAGACAAGTCTTTTGAGTTTAATACTGGAGAGAAAGACATGTCTGGAATGAAGTGCTTTTATTGTGATAAAGATGGACATTATTCAACTGATTGCCATAAAAAGAAAAGAGATGAGAAAAACAAAAATAAAGAAAGTAATGGTGCGTCTAATGTGTTTGAGTCCTATTCTCAATATTCTCATGAGCTTTTGATTGTATCTTCCTCTTCTACTGAGCATGATTGGATTCTTGACTCTGATTGTACTATGCATGCCACTCCAAATAGGAGTTTCTTTGAATCTCTGTCTTTGTGTGATGATGGCATAGTCATGTTAGGAGACCATACTGCTTTGCCTATTAAGGGGATTGGTACTGTGTTCCTATGAAAATGCATGATGGGAAAATTAGGGTCTTACAAAGGGTTAGGGAAAATTAGGGTCTTGCATTGTCAGATTGTAACCCAAAATGGAATAAGGGATGTTATTAGAAATGGAACAGTTCTTATTAGGAGCATTAAGAAGGGAGGGCTTTATCATGTTTTAAGTTCTCCTGAATTGAATGTCTCTAAAGGGGTTATTAATACTGATAAGCTTGACTACACCAAAACTTGGCATTCTAGAATGGGTCACACAGGCAACAAAGGGTTACATTATCTGTATAAAAATGACATGATTGATGTGGATCCTTGCAATCTTGTTTTGTATGAAACCTGTGTTTTAGGAAAAAAAACTGCTCATTCTTTTAAGAAATCTGCTTATATTGCTAGTAAGCCTCTAGAGTATGTGCATTCTGATCTTTGAGGGCCAGCACAAGTGGACACTACTGGGGTAGGAAATATTTCTTGCCTTGATAGATCATGTTTCTAGAAAAGTCTAGGTGTTTTTTTAAAACTAAAGATGAGGTTTTTGAAAATTTCAAAAACTGGAAAATCATGGTTGAATCACAAACTGATCATACATTAAAATGCCTTAAGACTGACAATGGACTAGAATTCTACAATAACATATTTGATGAGTTTTGTAGAAAGTAGGGAATTAGAAGGCACTTAACTGTACCTGGCATACCACAACAAAACGGTACAACAAAGAGAATGAACCGAACTCTGTTGGAAAAGGCCAGGTGCATGTTAATCAGTGTAGCAATGAAAAAATCATTATGGGGAGAGGCTGTCATAATGGTTGCGTATCTGATCAACCTATCACCATCCTTTTTGATTGGGTTCAAAACCCCACAAGAGGTTTGGACAGGTAAAAAGCCCAGCCTAGATCACATAAAGCCTTTTGGGTGCACTGCATATGCCCAGATTTCTCAAGGCAAACTGCAAACCCGGGCCTTAAAGTGTGTGATGCTTGGCTACCCCCCAGGGGTAAAAGGCTACAAACTTTTGTTTATACAGCCAGGAGGTTATAAGGTGGAGGGCATGGAACAACAAATAAATGATGACAACTCAACTCAAAATGAGTCCCCTGAGGCACAAACTCACCAATTTGATGGGGGACAGATAAGCAACTCAAACTCTAATTCTTTAAATGCTTCAAACTCCTCTCTGCATAATTCTCATGAAAATCTGCATGCTCCCTCTAGCTCTCAAATGCATGATAATAATTCTGATGCTATAAGTGATGAAATCCCTGCTGATTTGCATGAAAATCTGCATGATTTAATTCCTGAAAGTGATAATGTCTTAGTTAACTATCAATTGACTAGAGATAGGGAGCCTAGAATGAGAATTCCTAATAAGAGGTTTGAAGTGAATTTGCTTGAGTGCTATGACAAAATGGTTGAGTTTGCTTTCATTGTTGCTGATTTGATAAAACATTACACTCTTAAGACTTATAAACAAGGTGTAGGATGTAAGGATTCTAATGAATGGGTTAAGGGCATGAATGAAGAAATGTAGTCCATGATTGCAAACCAAACCTGAAAAAGCTAGACTCATTGACTGGAAGTGGATCTACAAAATAAAAGAAGGTGCAAACAAAATTGATCCCCCTAGGTATAAGGCTAGGCTAGTGGCCAAGGGCTTTACTCAAAAAGAAGGGGTAGATTATAATGACATCTTTGCTCCAATAGTCAAGTATAAAACTATGTGTTTATTGCTTGCTATGACTGTTGTGTTTGATTGGGAACTTGAACAAATGGGCGTAAAAACAGCTTTTCTTCATGGAAACTTAATTGAAACCATTTATATGAGGCAACCAAAGGGCTTCATAGATAAGAAAAATCTTGATCATGCTTGTCTCTTGAAAAAATCTATATATGGTTTAAAATAGTCTCCGAGACAATGGAATAAAAAGTTTGATGCTTGCATGATCTCTCTTGGTTTTTCTAGAAGTAGTTATGATACTTGTCTTTACTTTAAAGGTGTTAAGTCTAAAAATCCTATGTATGTTGATGACATCTTGTTAATCTGCAATTCAAGAGTTATCATTACTGGTGTGAAACATGACTTGCAAAAACACTTTGACATGAAAGACTTAGGTGCTGCTAAGAAAATACTAGGAGTGAACATAATTAGAAATCGTGCTAAGAAAACTATATTTTTGTCTCAATATCACTACCTGCTCAAAGTGATTGACAGGTTCTCAATGAAGGATGCAAAAGAAGCACCTATACCTCTTGGTGGTCACTTGGAACTGTCCAAAAGAGACTGCCCTACCACTGTACAAGAGAAGAAGACAATGGAGAATGTTCCCTATGATGTTGTTGTGGGTTCTATTATGTACTCAATGATTTGTACTAGGCCAGATTTAGCTTTTGCAATAAGTGTATTGAGTAGATATATGAGTAAACCAGGAACTAAACATTGGGCAGGTATGAAATACCTGCTTAAGTATGTAAAGGGGACTGTTAAGACAAGGCTGGAGTATTTTGAGTACTGTGCTCGGACTACTTTGTGTGGGTATGTGGATTCAGGCTTCGCTAGTAACAAGGATACTAGGAAGTCAACTACTGCATATTTTTACTATTGGGCAGAAAATTGCATTTCTTGGAAATCCCAACAACAATCTATTGTTGCACTCTCCTCAACTGAAGCAGAGTACATCGCAGCGGCTGAGGCTTCGAAAGAAGCTACTTGGTTACGTGGTATCTTGGAGGAGATAGAGGGCAAGTCTTACTTGCCTGTTTTGTATATGGATAGTCAGAGTGCTTTGTACCTTTGCAAAGACCTTGTCTATCACGGGAAAACGAAACATATTGATGTGAGACACCACTACATAAGACAAAAGGTCGAAAATCAAGAGATTTTTGTGAAGCAAATACCTAGAGAGACTAATCTTGTTGATTTTGGGACAAAAATTGTTCCTACTAACAAATTTGTCTTTTGCAGGAAGGAGCTCCACATCAATGATGTAGACTGAGATGTGGACTGAGTCAATGAAGAAGAGAACTTGTTCCGAATCCACTATTTTAGCTTAGTTCTTCTTAGTCATATATACTTGATTTAAGAGGGCAAATTGTAATGTATTGCATAAGCCTAAGTGACATAGAGAATGGTATGGCAAGTATAGTAGCTAGATTTATGTAAAGCTAGGAACCGGGTTCGGTCGAAAGAAACGAGCAGCCCCGCTACCCGAACCAGCTTGATCAGCCACCCCGGTTTATACCGTTAGGAGGCAGATCGCTTGGGCTGGGGAAACGGGCTTGATGCTTTGTTTATAAGACATGGGCCTAAAATAAGGACATGGCCTAAATTAAAGGTGGTGGCCCAAATATGAAGTTGAAGACAGTGCAAAGCATTGCTTGGCTTCTTTGGAGTTGACCTACATATATAAGCTCTCATAAGAGCTTATTATCATCAAACTTTTGGGTTTTTTAAAAGGCGCTATCAAAGAAGAAAATTCCAGAGAAAAGAGATAAGTGAGAGAGAGAGAAGGAGAAGGTGTTCTCCGGTAGCCTTGGTGGAGCGACTCGTCGGAGAAGAAGACAGAGTCCGGCTCGTTGAGATCCTTGGCGGTGTATCCCGAAGCTTCTTCCTTGAAGCTTTCGCAACCTTCTAGGAGGCCGAATCCCTAGAGCTCTTCTACTCTCGTTCTTAGATTTGTTCTCTATTCTTGTTGTGTTCTTCGGTTATGGCTGGATCCATAGATTCTAGCTAGATCTATACTTGTAACCTCTCTTGAACTCTTGCTTGATAATGGATTAGGGCGAGTCTCCCCATTGAGACTCCGCGGATGTAGGCATAGCCGAACCGCGTGACCATTTCTCGTGTTCTTTACTGTTTTTGTTAGATCTAGAGTATATTGTTTCCGATCTGTTGAGTTTAAGTACGAATCTGAGTTTATCAGTGCAGGTTCGGGTCGAACTAACAGGTTAAGAATTTGAATTTTTAATGTTTATTAAAATAATATTATGATTAAATAATAATATTTAATAATAAAATACTATTTTTAATAGATTTTTATAATAATATTTTATTTATAATAGGTTTAATGATAAAATATATTATAATATTTATAAGAAGATATATTTATTCTGCATATATATAAAATATCGGATTCGGTTAATCGGATTCGGTTTTTTTCTTTGCTTGCTACTATTCGGGTCGGATTTCAACCCAAAATTTTTCAGCCAGTTCGGGTCGATTTTTCGGGTCGGGTCAAGAGTTGAATTCATTTCCCTCCCTTCAATCCACAATCTAGCAAGTCTTGGCTCTTCTGGGCTAAAAAAAAAAAAAAAAAAATGCCTTGGCTCTTCCAGCTCTACTTCATCTATTCAACAATCGATCTGTATAAACATGACGCCTAACATGATCAGCACTCTCTCACGATTTCAGCCATCGACAGAAGAGCTTCAGTTATCATGAAACAAGCCAGCCATGCAAGTTCATAAACCCCGGTAATGAAATCACACCAAAGTAAACCATAACAGCTAAACATGGCTCCAAAAACATATATAAGACAAGTTTTAGCCCAAGTGTTCCATGGTCAGCATTCAGGTACAAAACCAGATGGAGATATCCAAGAGCACCACGACCACAATAATCAAGATTATGACATTTGTTGGGCACTTATTGAACCTGTTGTTCTGGTGCATAGCTAACTTGTGAATGGTTCATAAAATGAGGTATCAATGTATCATTTAGGAAGCAGACTCGGATTTAGCAGCTTCCTGTTGCTGTTTCCACTGCTCAGGAGTCAGGGCCTTTGTGATGGATAGAGCATGGATCTCCTTCATCTCCTTCTCCAATGCACCATTCACCATCCGGTGCCTCTCGAGAAGCCTCTTCCCCTCGAACTGCTCCGACACGATTTCAACCATAAAGCTTGCTCCGCATCTGACAAGTTTTTGACAAGAGAATTACTTGGTTATTCACTAAAACTACTGTATATGTAAGGGGATGGAACGATCAAGAGTTAGAATGAAATATATACCCGCCAGACGTGTCGATCACTTCCTGGATCATTGGAAGAGGGGAAAAAACTAATTAGTTACAGAAATGCACATTGCAACACAGAACAACCAACTTTAATCATGAGCTTGTCATGAAATAATGCCACTATTTGAACAAGTAAAGCACAGAGATTTAGAATCTTCATCAGAGATTTCTTATCAAGGACACCTCAGAAGAATTTTGTTAGGAAAGGAAAACAGACACTTTTTAGGCATAAACGCTTCAGCAATAATAGGCCAACACATTTGAAGATCAATACCATGCCAATGGTGCACTTAAAAATCGACAAACTATTGAAGAAGGAAAACAGCGGTTCAACACAAACACACCTGCAGATTAGTAGGAAAGGGGAGCCTTATGTCTTTAAACGCATAGATCATTAGAAAAGAGGCCACTTAAATGGGCAAAGGGTTGCATGAATGCGAAGCTTCTAAATTAAGGTTGAATGCAGTTTGCAGAGAAGGAACCACTTAAAAGATACAATACATGAGAGGGAGTTCGGATCCTCCTAACTCCTAACAGCGTAGAAGGGCACATCAGCTCTTCCATCTACACTATTCACAATCAGTTTCAAGTAAAATGCGCAGAGATGGATTTGTTCACATAGGGTTTTGAAAATCTCCTGAGTAGTTTCTTTCAGCCAGCAGATATGAACGCAGATATGAACCGATGGCAATGAATACACTGTTACGGAAGCAAACACTAATTTGGACAAATTAACACCTAAAATTTTAAATTGCCAAACACCTATCTCGAGTATCATATAACTTCAGCTACTTATTTTAACTTTGCCTAACACACCCGAAAACGTACTAATTGTGGGGACATGGACATCTCACAATGGAATACGAAGTTTGCATAATTTCACTTTGCACCTTTGATGATTTAAACTCCCTTTCTAATAGAATTCAAAATTGCCATTTCTTATTCTTTCTTTCAGTTTTGAGCTCAAGAACGTTTGTGGCTACCACAACCATACACACCTTAGCTTCTAATAATCCACATATTTTCGCCAATGAAAATCTCCATCACGAAAGCAACAGAAACAGTTTCGGTTGAAGAGGCGAAACGCAAGAACTGTTCTTGTGTTCTTCGTTCTGTTACCCTACCTTAATTAGGGTTCACCGAGTCCTAAGTCCTAAACCCTAATTAGGGTTTGGGAAATGAGCAAGAAGACAACCATAATTAGTAGCAAGAAGGAAGAAGGACGATACCAGATGAGCGGGGGAGAGCTTAGAAGTAAGAGAAGAAACGAGCTCGTCCTTGCTGACTCCCATGATTTCGGTCGGAAGGGGGGCGTTGGTGTGATTGTCTCTTTGTGAGAAGGAAAGAGTAGAAGGCGATCGATTGATTAGCAGAGGATTGGCATTTATGGAGAAGGGAATCGGAACGGGTCGGTGGAGAATGGGATTCTTCAGATTGAAAACCAAATTCCTCATTCTCTCCTCTCTTTCTCTTCTCTACTCTTTCCTTTCGGGTTTTGATAATTACAAAAAAATGAATTAAAATTAAAAATTAAATGGGGAGTGGAATTTGGTTTGTTTTTGCTCCGGGTCCGATACCTATCAAATTGGGCTCATCCGAGACTATCCACCACAGGTCCACAAGGGTTTCTGATAGCCGGAAAAGGTTCATTAGGTGCAAATCTTAAAGTGTTTATTGTAATCTGTAGCCAAAAAAGTTCATAATGATAAAAACTAGTACAAACCCCGTACCATGTACGGGTAATGTAAATACAAAATCGAATTAATCGATTTGAGATCGAATTTTGATACGAATACGCTTTAACTCGGGAACTTATAATCCAAATCCGATAGACCAAAGTCCGAACCTATTAACCTATATATGTACTTTTATTCATACAATTTTAATTCTAAAATGATTCTATTCAAATTTTCAAAATTTTAATATTAATGAATATAATATTGACACATGTGAAATTTTTTCACTATTCTTCAATATTCAACGGTGACAAAAATGTATACTAACTAATAAGAAAAAAAATTTTAAGAATATAAAAGAAAATCACTTGAATTTCCTTATTCGTATAAGGATATATAATTAAGTAAGATATTAAGTATACATAAGGAAATTGGATAAGATATCAAGAAGATATATAAGTTATTTTTTGAAAATCAATGCAAAAAATAAAATCATTATTTTATTCAGGGTTGATGACGTGGCGCAAATTTTAACAAAGACTTGGGTTCCGCTTTATATTGTACTAGCAGATGACCCGTACCCTGTACGGGGTTGTTATTTATTTATTTATTGCTTTGTGTATGAATTTACTATAACAATAACAAATATTATCATATGTATACTTTGTTTTAAAACGACGCTTATTTTTTGGATTATAAAATGATATAATTCTTGTATATCATCATATATGTAAATAAATTTTATTTATGTATTTACTTTTTATACATACATAAACATATATTTAAATAATTGAGGAAGAATGAAATAAGATAAGATGCATTATCACATTTTATTAATAGTTGATACAAATCTTTTGGCACTTAAATTAAATTACGTAATAAAATCAATAAGTTTAAATAAAAACTCGGATTAATATATTATAATATTAAATATATAGATAATATTTAATAAGTTAAATAGAAAAACCAAATTATCTCGTATATATGTTATTGTTTTTTGACAAAATAATTAAATAATAAATATATAAATATGTAATGAAAATGTTAAGGAATTATTATCTTAATTAAGAAATCGATCTTTTTTCCTAAAGCGTAATCACTATGCAATATTAGCGATATATATGGTAATATAACATCCACTTTTTTATTGATATTTTTATATGATACAATAGTAAAAATGTGTTTAATATATTATTTTATAGAATGAATATTTGTCTTAATTCTTAAATATAGTGGTAAAATTTGCGACCATTGATGATTTTAAAATATTTCATAATAAAAATAAGAAAATAATTTAAAGATAATATGATATTTAATTAAAAGGGTAAAATATTATGATTATGATTTATAGATTATAGCGAAAAAATATTTTTTGAAATAAAAGTTTTATGATAGATCTATGTATTAATTAAATGTGTACAATGATAAGATAGAGATTTATAAATTTTGGATTGAATTATTAATTAAACAAATCAAATTCTAAGATAGAACTAATATCTTAATTAAGTATGTATAGATTATGATAAAATCAAAATTTAATAAGATAGATTTTTAAATAAGGGGGCAATGTGGCACAATATGGTGGCGGAATTTGTTTCCGCTTTAGTATATAGTAATAGATTATAGTAGATATGAATAAACTAATGTTAACTAACTAGAAATAATGCCAAAAAAATATATCAATTCTAATTAAATTTTTTGGAGGACTTCATAATACACCACATTAGTCGTCTCGCATATTAGTTTCCCATTCTTGTCCAAAACCAGGACCTTCAAACCTTCCATACTTGTAACTCGAGAGACTGCAACATAAAGCTGACCATGTGTGAAGACAGGCTTAGGAAGATACAAACCCACTTGAGACAATGATTGCCCTTGACTCTTGTTAATTGTCATTGCGAAGCAAACAATTATAGGAAACTGCCAACGTTCAAACTTGAAAGGCAAGGTGGTATCTGAAGGACATAGAACCATTTTTGGAATGGGGACTATATCACCAATGTTACCAACTAAATAGTTCATATCAAAATTCTTGTCTTGGATGGCATTGAAAGAAGTAAATGTAAATCCATATTGAGGAATTTCAATTTCATCATTAGGTGTGATGGTGGTGAGAAAGCTAAATTTGATCACAAATTCATGATGAGAATAACGATAAGAACTTTTGTTTTTTAGGACAGTAAAGTTCCGCACAACACATATTAATCCTTCCCGCACCAAGCTAGAAAAGTTTGATACAAGATTTTTTGGTATTTTTGCTTCAATTTTCTGTCGTTGAAAAAAATACATATTGAATGATTAGTTATATAATATTCATTACTTAGATACGTAAGGATAATAATAAATTGAAAAGGCATACATTTTCATCCATTAAAACCAATTGAATTTCATCGATCCCAGCTGAGTGGTATGATACGCTCCATTGATGAATAATTCGACATCGAATTTTGCAAGTCTGTTTGCTCGCATCAATACTGGCAATATCATCGTATATGGATCCCATTTTCAAATCCTTCCAAAATACAAAATAATGTTAATGTTAATATAATTTAACTTAAGGTAGTAAAACACTAAAAAAAATACTGATATATACTTACACGTTGGTGATGGAGGAGAAGAAAACGATGTTAGAAGTATTTGGACAATACAAAATGTTTGGGCAATACGTGTATATATATACAAATACAAACTCGGTGTACTCATCTTAAGGGAAATCTTATGTACGTGCAAATCATAATTATGGCCAATATGTACGTGCAAATCATAGTAATGGGCAGATATGGACAAATTTTTTTTTGCAATTTTATCTATGTACGAAAGTGTCTGCTACCATGTACGTGAAAATATGGAAGATATGGGCAATATTCTTTTGGGCAACTACTACAATCAATATTTTGGGCAATATTATTGATCGTGACAAAATTTTGTAATTGTTAATAGAATTTTACGTGCCTTTTATGTATGTGGATGATATGGGCAATATTATGTACATATTTTGGGGACTTATTTGTACGGTTTTGTAGATTTTTTTTTGCAATTTTGGGATCATTCATTTTTTTACGGTATTTTTTCCTGCAATTGTTGAGGTGGCATTAATAACATTTTTTATGCAGGCTTGATGAGGTGGTGCAATTTTTTCAACAGAGATGGGTTCTGCTTTATACTGTATTATAGTAGATAATAGATACCCCTTTTTCAGAATTGTATGGATGCCCAATTTATTTGCACTTTGTCCAAATGTGAATTTCTGGAGCTTGTCAAAAATATGATAAATTCTTAATTTCAGTTCAATTTTGATCGACTACAAAAATAAATGTAAAAATTAAAAAAGTGAATTTATTCATTTTCGAGCTATTTCTCTAGTTTCCATTCAATTGATGTATACGGATTTGTTTTGACTTTGAAATCCACATATGTCAAAAGCTTTTAACAAATGGTGGAATAGAGAAGTTGTAGCAAATCCTCAAAGTACTGGCAGGATCTTTGGAGTCCGTTTGGATTACCCACCATAATATGAAATTTTAAGATATGTTTAAATGAAAAAAGTCTTTTGATCAGAATCCAGAAAACACCATACATTTAAAACCAAAACACCATGATTGGGGATCATAATTTCTTAGCGATTGCAGACCACCTCCAAGTCATCATTCGCAATCATCTTCGGACATCTCATAAGTTTCACACCAACATTATTGGTATTCTTAAGTCTACAATGAGGATTTAATTTGAATTTTGGGGATTTGGATTTGGAAATTTGGGGATTGTTTCAAATTGGATTAGAGTTTCGATAGAGGTTAGTGTTGGTGGTCCGATACGAAATTGGATTTGTATATGGTGACTAGAATTTTAAACAACGAGGCAAGTTTGCTGTTGAAAGGGATTCAACAAAGAGAGAACAAACATAAGAGATGAGTATGAGATCTGAAAAGAGTGAATCGGAATAAATTAACGGTGATAGAGGTGGACGAGTGATTGACGTTGGTGGTTGTTCGAAGATCTGGAAGGGTCATGGTGTAAGGTGTGGTGGATCTGCTCATTAGAGAGTAGGTGGGAAAAGGACGGTACATGAGAGTAGGGAGGAAAAAGAACCAGAAAATACATTCTACGTTTGAACCTATCCAAATGCACCTTTTAAACCATGATGTATTATATTATAAACGTAAAGCTGTACATAATGCAAACTAAAACTTAAGTCCAAATAATGCAAAGACCTCCGATGTTGCAACGAGAGAGAGGTGAAGATCAATTAGGTTTTTTTTTTTGGCTGAGAGATAACGAATGATATGTGAAATTGCACACTATTCTTATATGGAAATTAAATTTAAATTTAATTGTTATTTTCATGAAAATTAATCTTTTATATTTTTCCAATTTAAAAATAAATGCAAAATATACAAGTTTTTATTTGCAACAATGCTCAAAACGGGCTCCCTTGTCATTTAATCCAAATGAGGGCATTCTTAGTTTGACTAACCTTTTTGGAGTCATACATGCTAATTCGTCAATCTTCAAATCCGAATGGAACTATGGGTGTTCGCCTGTGCGGTAGGAGGATGTGAGATATGGGGTTGGAGAATGAAAACTTTATATCTTGTGTTTGTTTACATAAGTTTTAGGTTTAATATTCATACCTCACTACCCTTTGGATATGTGTGGAATTTAAAAAAAAAAAAAAAGAAGCGAATCTCCTCCTTTAAAAACATTTCTCTTCAATATTGTACTAGGTACGAGTTTATAACCTCGTACTGTCTCTCATTCTCAAACCCTTTATTAGAGGTAAGAGTGGATCATTCTCAATACACTTTCCCTGATAGTTTCAATAGAAATGGGTCATTCTTATTCTCTAAAACCACCTATTTTCCACAATATTCATCAATGTTGGATAAGATTTGAAAATAAAGTAATCTACTAATATTCCACTTTTCACTAGACTAATCTATATGCTTTCTGCCAACCTACTACAATGTCGAAACTTCTGCAATATAGAGCCTTTTTCATAGATCACAAATAATATAGCAGAAATCTCATCACATATACACTCTCTGCTAACCTACCACCTCAAAATTTTGCATGTGGGGGCCAAAACGAACATCCGTTATCTCTATATGCGGAGGCTGCAACAAATGTCTGTGATCTCTACACATCCATGATGCTCTACAACTTTGTCAACTTTTGTGTTTGCCATAACGACCATGGCGTCCGTGATCAACGTACTCCACCATGGTCACAACTTCCATAATCGACCTGGGATCCCTTTAAATGTCGTTGCTTTCACTTCCTCATTTGCTCTCGTTCAAGTTGAGTGAAGTTGGACTAAAGAAGTGTACTATAGAATATTACCAAACAGAAGGTACAAATATTTTTGTAAATTCATTTCTTATATTTTCCCTATTTAGTTAGCTTAATTTTAATTTCATTCCCTCCTTAATTAGATGTTTAATGACTTCTAAGGAGAAGACAAATTTACTAAGAAAGCCAAAGGCAATAGCACATACCGTAGACTAGGTCCATACAACATAAATGAATTGCTAATATCAACATTCTATTACCTAATCCATAATACTAGGGTTAGTGGCCCGTGCGATGCACGGGCTTTGTTTACAACAGAATGATTGTTTCTTTAGAAAGAAATCAAAAATATTGATTGTGTGTATCATTAAAATATGATCGTGTTTTAATGACCGAGTGGTTTACAAAATTTCTATCCATAATATATATATGCGTAATAGAAGTTAGACCAATGAGTTTTATCATCTTATGATATTATATTAGAACCTCCATAAATTAATACACAATAAATTAATAAATATTATTCTCCAGTCCCGAGTTGGGTCAGTGTAAAATTTGACGATTTTCGATAAGATAATAAATCATCGAAAAAACCACTATAGAAATATAAGGTCCCAATAAAAGTATAAATTTGTATAATGTGGAAAATTACATAAATATACCTAAGAGATCGAACTTTCAAAACTTAGTAAAATACGATCCTATTGTTGATTTTTTTTTCTTAAAACTTAAATCTTCTTGAAGTATATCGCTAACTTATATATAAGGAATGTACAACAATACCAATAATCCAAAATTTGGCCGAAAAACTATCCGTATTTTAATTTTAGTGAACATATTAATGTTAATAGTTTGGCTATGTTTTACGATTTTTGCAGTTGAAATTATTTTTTGTTTAATGACAATAACTGGTATTATTTTAAGTTAATAAATTTAATTGAGTCACATTGTAATTGCTGGACTATTCCAATTTCTAATAATGTAACATAAAATTAATTTAACATATATTAATTAATTCACAAAATTAAATTCGAAAGATACATAGCAAAAAAATTAAAAAACATCCTTTAAGTAATTTTGTAAATCCACAACCGATTTTTTCGTCGTAAAGAAATTAGAAATTAATACAATACATCAGTTATAAGAATAATATCATATATGACATCATCATAAAAAATAACTAAATAATATGTATAAGATTCTATAAAACAATTGAATACAATTAGACTAATATGCCTTTTTTGGTCGAAAGACTAATATACTTTTATGTACTATTATGTTAACTAATACGTATAAAGTTTATGTTAGTATGTAGTAAGAGAATAGGAATGTCAAAAGGTGAAAATAAAGTAAATGTACTACAAAAATGATTTATAACCGATCTAATAAATTATTTATGAAATAAATTCACTCTTAACTCATTCATCTTAAATTCTTAATTGTTTGACTATTCAAAGTTGTAATAATGTGCATTTATTGTAAACTTTCTTATAAGTTTACTAGGAAAACAGACCCGTGCTATCGCACGGGACATGAGTTTTATATGTATGGACATATGCACGAGACTTGTTATTATATTTTACTAAGATATATTAACTTTTGATTCTGCAATTACTTGTTATTATAGAGGTCCATCAGACCTCTAATTTCAGTTGTTTGAAATTTTAATTTAGTTTCATAATATATTTGATTTGATTTAATGGGTCAATCACATATAATCGTTCATATACTCATTTTTGGTGATATGATTAGAATCTGAAAGTATTGATTAGTGAAATTACTTAATGGTTCGTATAAATAATTTCCGGTTTCAAAATTGGTCTAAATAATATTGACTAATAATTAAAATATGTTTTTCATGAATACTTTTCTCTTTTTGAATGCTATGAATATATATGTACGTTTTATGCGATATTATGTACTAACAATTTATTGAGCATTTCTAGTGGGATTGGATTCCTAGAGAAAAATGATCTTAATTCAATTATCATAGGTGTAAATGCACCAACAATGAGAAATCATAGATATCATCCTTCAGAGCTTGTTCGGAGTTTTTTTTTGCTCCATGCTATAATCTTAATTCAAATAGTATTTTTTTTGCTTTCACTTTTGTATGTAGCAAAGCATGTTTAGAGAAATTAAGATTAAGTTATAATTTCACTTTTGATTAGTGAAACCTAAGATCCTCTCAGTTATATTTGCAAAGCTTAAAAAATCCATATCCCTTGGTTTTTCCTATCCTCTTGGATCTCATGACCTAAGGCAAAAAAAAATAAAATTCATCTGATTTAGCAGACTTGGGATATATTAATATGGCAGGCCAAACTCCAAACCATTCAAGAGAGAAAGAGCATTGACATCACATGCCTAATAATCAGATGCGTTCGTACAATTGCAGAACGAACAATTCTTACTATAACAAAAAGAAAGAAGAACAGAAGTAACTGCACACAAATTTACCGTGACACAGTTAGAAACAAATATTAGTATGAATTTGCACACAAATGTTATTAATCACTTGAGAGGAATTTGCATGATGTCACCATGATAGGCCTTCAATAGTGAGTCAGCTAACGAAGTAACTTTCATTTCTAACTAAAATCTTAATTCTGCAAATTGAATTTTAAAGTGGCAAAGAGATGCAAACTACTCTATACAACAATATACTACCAAAACACCTTCAACCAAAAAAAAAATACTACCAAAACACCAATAACATAGCCACAGACAACATCTCAATCCTCTATGAAATAAGGTCAACAGTGAGAAAAGCAACACAAATGGAAGTCCAAACAGGTATAAAGATAATAACTACACTTTGAGTCGAAATATACTATTTTGTTACCTTCATTAACCAAATCAAAAACCTTTTCCTCAAATGTTATCACCACATCAAATACACCATCAGCAGTGTTGTCTGGGGCGCTAATTTGACTGACAAATTCCACTTAAGCATCGGCAGTATCACAATTTCAGTAGCAGAACAAAAACCATGGCAACATCTATGAAAGAAAGGATACAATTCAGGTTCCTTGCGCCGCAATTCCTCGAACATTTGCTTATAAGGAGTGCCGAACTCATACACATTCGGCTTAAATTATTGTATGTAGAAAATATAACCGCTTAAATTGTTGAATGAAAGATCACTGTGCGCAAAAGAACAAATGTTACAAGGATGAGCAGCAATAATATTCAAATTAAGATTAAGTTTGTAGAAGAGTGAGACCTTCAATCACAGAAAGGGAATGTGGGCAGGGTTAATGAAGCGCTTTTGCATTTCTAAAATGACTGTCTACTCTCTCTTGATCATGGCTTTACAAGAACCCACTCGTAACGACCTTTCATAGGAACACCATCGAAATTGTACCTGAACAACAACAACACCCACACAACAATTTTCACAAACATCAATTACCTCCAATTCGTGGTTTCCATTATACGATTTGGAAAAATGTAAATTCCAACTTACTTCTCCGATAAGCGTTTATGGAGATCCTTCTCGGCGGAAGAAAAGAAGTCATCGATTTGAAGTGAGAATTTGCTTCTTCGAGAGGTCTGGCCACCAACGGAGGCTACTTTTAGACAGTTGTTGTTGCCGGATTCGGAGGAGCTCGTCGGAATTGCTTTGCTTCTGTGAGGTTTGGAAAACCGAAGAGGAAAATGAGCGAGGTATGAACGAAATGTGTAATATATACGAATTAAAAGTTAAACGTTACGGCTGATAGGGAATCAGGACAATTGGAAGCTTACCTTTGAAATTCGAGGCGTAATTTGTGGGCAAGTCGAAACTGACGGAGTGTTTAATTGCAATTAAGGCTTAAATATATACTGTACAGTATATGTAACATCTTCTTTGTAATAGTCCCTTTGACTTTGCTCAAAAAAAAAAAAAACAGTCCCTTTGACTGACAAATTGAAGCCAACGCTTTAGGCCCAAACGTGTAACAACATATTATAGAAATATTAATTTTCCAAAACACACATCGTAATGAATCAAATTCATTTTCAACTCCATAAAATTAAATTCATATAGAGCAAGTATAAAGTATATATGCATAAAAAATTCACCAAATAGAAGGACAGACCAAAAAACCACATGGATAGTATTTTTTTATTGTATTAGTGGTATTTTTTAATATTGCAAGTTTGCAATCACGATTTAGAGTTAACTAATTGCAATTAAATTCTCAAAATTTTCGATTTTAATGGCAATGGTTTAGTGTATTTTGACGTTCATGGGGTTCACTAAAGAATATATTTTGACATTCATCAGTTGGTTTTTAAAAATGAATATAAAAATAAATGGCAATGGGGTTCGAACGAAGGATCTACATGACAAATAAAATGGTTTTAACCACTATGCTATGGTGATATTGTTATCAAATTATATATCTACTATAATACAATTATATAGATGTGTTCATCGGTTTTGATTAGGAGAAAAGAAAAATGGACAAAATCTTCTCCTATTTATGTGTTAATAAATCAAATCTATTTCTCTTTAGTTATAATGTGATCTCTCTCCAACTTTATTACGATTATATAAAATTGAAAATCATTATTACGGCTATTATGATCTGTTATAATCTTCTCCTAGTATGCTAGTTCATGCGTACCGCAGGGGTCAGTATTCTTTTTATACATACTTGTTCTAACTTGATTTAAATGTAGAAATAAATTGGGCCATTGTAAATTTGACAATTTACGATAAGATAATAAGATAATAAATTACCGAAAGACCACCATATAAATATAAGGTCCGATAAAAGTATGAATTACAAAATTGATTTGAATATTACTTTTTTTATGGTTACAAAATTGATTTATTTTAATAATCATTATTTCTCGTTAGTGCACCAAAATTGTAATATCATGAAAACATTATAAAAACAACTAATTAGGTGCGTTACTATTGTAAAGGACTGAATGAAAAATGGGTCTTCATAGTAATTAAAGAGGTTATTAAATAGGCTGAAATTGTAACATTATAAAAACAATAATAATAAAAAGGTGATTAAATAGGTTAAAATTGTAATATCATGAAAACATAGGCTTTTGTATAAAATGACGGGCATTTATTGCAGCAGATTTTTCTATTTTATTGTATTATAGGTATTATAGATATTTGATCATTAGGTTGAATTCAGAGAAGGATCATTCAAGCGTTCTTCATCTCCTACCACTCCACAAGTCCACAACATAAGATCAAGAGACACTTGCCGCCACTAAGTGACTCTCAAGAGCATCATTGCCTAAGGGGTTGTGGTATTAGGGCAGATGATCGGATTGCACGATTTCCTAAACGGAAAGTCACATAAATTTAATGCAATTGTATGTTAATGACATAATAAGTTGCATGAATTTAAATGACAATAATATAGAAACGACAATTTTAATGGATTATAGAAACGACAATTTTAATTGTGTATTCAAGTAAACTAAACTAAACAATAATAATTAAACATAATCTAATGGATTATATATATTACAATGAATTAAATTCAATAATTTATCAAATCATACACTACATACCGCTCTCCTCTTGTTCAATTTGGTGAAGATTTTGTTGAAATCCCTCATTTTGATACACATGTTGAGCAAACGATTCATTTTGATAGATAATTTGTTGCACAATCTCATAAACCGATCCACTTCCAACACCCATATTCATTAACTCTTCATTTAAGTCATTTGGATTTCGGTTTGAATTGGGGTTTTGTAGCCCGTCCCAATAAGACTGCATATAACACTTAATTATGTCAACTAACAATATAATTCTGAAACTATATAACAAATCAATATAGACAATAACATATGCTTGTATATAATAACTAAACCAAAAAATTTACCGCCAAACTGGAGAACAAGTCGGACATCTCTAAACGGATAACCACCAAATTGAGAGGAAAAAAGTTACCAATTGTAGAAGAAGTTTTTTACTTGTCGTAAAATCTCACACGAACTTACGAGAGTGACTGGGAGTTTTTTTTGCTGAAGGCAATGGGTTAAAGGCGAAGCCAGTTTACACAGACATGGTAAAACATTTTTTTTACGAAGGCGATTGGTAAAACTTGTTTGAAAGTTCGTTCGATCAATAATGCGTTTTCTCGTCAAAGTCCAACGTTATCAATTTATTTCATCTCGTTCTCTCAATACGTCAGTGATTCAGTTAACAACTTTATCAATTTAATTCATCTCCTTCTCTCCGTACTTCAGTGTTTGAGTTATCCAAACGCGATAGCATGCATTTATTTTTTGCGAAAATTTTTACGCTGTAGCGGGGCGGTTCACAATTCTGACCGGGACATCCAGGACACTCGAAAACTCCAGTAACAAAATGCCATGATATCTCATAATCCATCCTCAAAATCCCCCATTCATCTCTTTCGGGTTTCAACACAATCTCCCGTATGAGACCATTTTAAATCATCCAAAACATAATATTCTCATCCTCGTGGATGTTCTAGAACATCCTCCTGACTAGGAGAAACCCTAATTTTCACTTAATAATAAAAAAATGTCTTTGAATTACAAAATCTACAAAATAGGAAAGAAATGCCTTTGTTGTAGAACCAGGCGTTTGTTTGGGCCGCCGCGTGCAGAACTCGGCCCATTAACACAGAATCAGGAAACTCTGGATTTTACCTTTAAATTCCGGGTTCGCGTGTCTCCCGTTTATCCAACCCGCCGCAATGGGTGAACCACTTTTACTCTAATCATCAGCTTTTCCATTTCCGTTGACACAACCCTCACCCTGAGAAGCCCCATTTTATCTTTTCACCCCCCCAAAACCCCTTCACGGTAAACTCCTTTACCCAAAATTCTGCACAGTTCCGTTCCCATGGAAACCGAGACGAATATCGCAGGCGGCGGCGGAGCCTGGTCGGCGGCGGGCAACCGGTGGCCGCAAGAGGAGACGATGGCCTTGCTCAACATCAGGCTGGAGATGCACGCCGCGTTTCGCGACGCTGGTGTTAAAGCCCCTCTCTGGGACGAAGTTTCCAGGTTCTGTTTTCTTTCTCCAAATTCGGCCCTTATTGAGCGAGTTAATTTCAGTATATGCAGTCGGAATTCAGTGCTGAACTGTTTCAATTAACTGTGCTTTTTTTTGTCGTGAAAATTGATGGAGGGGAAAAGGGGACTGGGGAATTATTCGGCCTCTTTAGTAATTGGAACATGAACTATGCAAGGGTGTTGATAATCGGATTTTAGATTACATGAGCGAATTATGTGTTGTTTACTCGAAATTTTGATGGTAGGCATGCAAATGTATGCTAGGAATGGTAGGGCATTTTTCAAGCTGAATACTGTGAATGTAGTCAATAATGATCTGGACTTAAATATTTTTTTTACCCTCCTTACCATCTATGTTACCCGGAAACGCCACCGGTGGCGTTTTCGACGGAAACTTAGAAACTCAAACCCCGAAAAATGAACTATGTATGCAAGGGTCTCTAATAAAAAGTTGATACAAGGGGAAAAGGGAACTTGGGAATTATTCGGCCTCTTTAGTAATTGAAATATGAACTATGCAAGGGTATCTGTAATCAAATTTTAGATTACACGAACGAATTTTGTCCTGTTTACTCAAAATTTTGATGGCAGGCATGGAAATGCATGCTAAGAATGGTAGAGCATTTTTCAAGCTGAATACTGTGACTGTAGTTAAACATGATATTGACCGTAGTATTTTCTTCGTTTTTTTATATTGTGTGCCCTAAAGGCACACTATAAGCCTAATAAATATAGAAACTAAACGCGATTGCCTCTCACTTGATGTTTATAGCCAGTTTTAGTATATGCAGTCTGAATTCAGTGTTGGCCTGGTTTAATTAACTGTGTTTTTTTGTCGTTTCGTCTTCCCCGGCCATGAACCAAAAATTGATACAAGGGGAAAAGGGAACTGGGGAATTCTTCTGCCTCTTTAGTAATTGAAACATGAACTATGTAAGGGTATCTCTAATCAAACTTTAGATTACATGAATTATGTGTTGATTACTCAAAAATTTGATTGCAGGCATGCAAATGTATGCTAATTGCTAAGAATGGTAGAGCACTTTTCAAGCTGAATACTGTGAATGTAGTTAATAATGATATTGCCTTCAATATTTTTTTTTTCACCCTCCTTACCATATATGTTACACGGAAACTCCAACCGGGCGGCGTTTCCAGTTTCCGACGGAAACACGGGAACTTAGAAACTTAAACCCTAAACTGGTCTTTACACTAATAACATAGAATTCATGTGTTTCCCTCCTTACCATCTATGTGTTGTACTCAAAATTTTGATGGCAGGCATGGAAATGTATGCTAAGAATGGTTGAGCATTTTTCAAGCTGAATACTGTGACTGTAGTTGAACATGATATTGACCGTAATATTTTCTTCGGTTTTTTTTATTGTGTGCCCTAGGGGCACGGGCACACTATAAGCATACTAAATATAGAAACTAAAACCCTATAGTAGAATTAGTCAACCCGTCACAAAAAATAGCTAGGGCACACAATAGAAAAATCCTATATTCTTACCCTCTTTACCACTAGTGTTACGAATACATTTTGTTGATTGAATGTCGCCGCCGTGTGACTGTGTTTTGCAGGAGACTAGCACAGCATGGATATAATAGAAGTGCTGCCAAGTGCAAGGAGAAGTTTGAGAACCTTTACAAATACCACAAGAGAACCAAACACAATCGCTTGTCACGCTCAAATGCAAAGTCATATAGGTTTTTCGACCAATTAGAGGCTCTTGATCACCAGGAGTACTCTTCTGACAAACCCAATCCCACCAACACTGTCACAAGAAACTCACCTGCCCCACTCTATATTAGCCCGATAAACTCTGCCCCTGCCGTTCAGACTCCTATGGCAAACTCAATTCAATTTCCGGCTCATAATCTTGATTTCTCAACGTCGTCGTCTTCAGGGGATGAATGTGAAGGCAGTAGAAAGAGGAAGAGGAAGTGGCAAGAGTTTTTCAGCAGTATAATGAAGATTGTTCTGGAAAAGCAAGAGGATCTGCATAGGAAGTTTCTAGAAGCCCTGGATCGGTGCGAGTCCGAGAGGATGGCTAGAGAGGAGTCTTGGAAGTCCCAGGAAATGGCTAGAATTAAAAGAGAGCAAGAGCTTTTGGAACGGGAGAGGCTGATTGCAGCTACAAAAGACGCTGCTGTGATTGCATTCCTGCAGAAGATTTCAGAGCAAGGAAAGTTCCTTGTGCCGGAAAACCTGAATGTAGAAGAAAAGAGCGTAGGTGATGAAGATAACGGTGAGGCCAATCATTTTCATGGCAATTCTATGCATGCAGGCATTTCCAGATGGCCAGAAGAGGAAGTCAATGCTCTCATTAAGGTTAGAACCGACATGGAACTTAAGTACCATGGGGATGGACCCAAGGGTTTGTGGGAAGAAATCTCGGCTTGTATGAAGAAGCTTGGCTATGACAGGAACGCCAAAAGGTGCAAAGAGAAATGGGAGAATATAAACAAGTATTACAGGAAGGTGAAGGAGAGCAACAAAAAGAGGCCAATGGATTCCAAAACCTGTTCTTATTTTCAACAGCTTGAGACGCTATACCAGATCAAAGCCCAGAACGCTGATAACAGCTCAGAGAATAATTTGAAGCCTGAAGAGCTGTTGATGCACATCATGAATCATTCTCGAGAACAAGACATGCAGCAGCAGAGGCTGTCAATGGTGGGTCAAGAAACAAGTGAAAATGTTGACCGGATGCAAGATGATGGCAACGACGATGAGTATGATGATGAAGACTATGATGAAGAAGCTGAGCATCAAATTGGTACTTCCGTGAGGTCAATCCTGGCATGAGAACTCTGTACCAGCAATCGCCTTTTATACTAAGAAAAATGCTGAAATGGCGATTGATTGCTGGGACGGTTTTGATGTTTACATAGTAATACTGTAATACAGTAACATTATATTTTATTTTGTAACTTGACTTATATATCTTTTTCCATCCCCCTTCATAGATCTTCATCATTTGTTTGGCGCATACTACATGATGTTGTTGATAAAACTTTGGCAATGGAGCTAGTTGTGTTCTGTTTGCAAATAATATACCTTTGTTCCCAGCACTCACGGTATCATGAATATGTGAATTGATGCTATTTTCTGCTTGCATTCTCACTTTTCATAATTAGTTATGAAATCAGCTTCTACGCCTATGGTATAGAACAATTATTTGTGAACTAAAATGTACATTAAGACTTGCAAAACTGACAGACAACATATGGCATTAACATTAAGAGAGATGAAATACCCCTCCAAAATACTTTAAATCTGTAAAGTAGCAAATACTTCAAGAAATCACAAGATATTGTAACAAATACTGGCATTTACAGATATGAAGCACAGATAAATTATTACTTAAATTATTTTCTATGGATACTTGAGAGTAAAAAGTAGCAAGAAACAAGAGAAAAGGGGAAAACTATTCCCACGTTATTGCAATAGACGATTGTTACAATTTTTTGAGGCCTGACTATTTCGGCAATTCTTTAAGATACAAGTCAAGAATGGGATGATAAGAAAGAATCCATGGTCTGTCATAAGCTTCAGGAATCAACTGAATCAGCTCAAGCTGGCGAGAGGGAGCTGCAGAGTGATTTGTACGCATTTACACAGAGTTTGAACTTCTCTTCTGCCTGACCCTGTTGCCATTTCCAGTTTTACACAACGCATACAGGAAAATATAAAGATAGATAATTCTATAGAGCCCTCAAGAACAAGATATAGAATGTCACAAAAGAAGAGCGACAGGAAAGAGAAACTTTTCAAGTTCACAGCACGAGGAGCTAACAATAAGACTAGAAGAAAACGTGAGCATAAAGTTCTTGGCCATTGAAGTCACGGGGAGTTATGATTTTGAAAAAGATCTGACGAGTGAAGTCAAACTATTTCCAAATTCTTGTGATGATCTAGAAATGGTAAATTGCAACATGTTTACAAAAGTTGTCATCAGTGAGTACTGTAGTTAATCCCACATTAAATTAAATGGCTTGAATCAGAGGTAAAGGTTAGGAATATCCTGTGGCAACGTGAAGGACCGAACATGCAAAATATTTAAGGGCGTGTGAATGGAAAGTTAATGGAAGAACTAATTTTGCAACATTAACCATTAGGATGAACGTCATATAACAATCTAGTCATTCCTACTCCAAATCTTGCTCTTTGGTAGGTCTTCAATCTTCATATTGAGTGAAAATATTTTACAAGGTTAGATAGCCATATCTGTGAACGTAGCATTGTCAGTGAAGAATTTTTGATGATATACTGACCTGTGAAGGGCCTTGATGTTTATCAGGATGCCATTTCAGAGCGGATACACGGAAGCTGCAATGACCGAAATTTACCATATTAGTTGTTGAACGTCAATCATGCCAGCAAATGATACATCAATCAACTTACGCGCTCTTCACGTCATCTATCTTCAAAGGTCCATATGGTGGCAAACCAAGGATTGTCCTATCAGAATGAGAACCAACTTGTTCCCCATCATTATCAGAATCATTGTCGCTTGCTGCCTCCCACCATTTATGTCTATCATCTCTATTGTGTGTGTTTTCTTTCCAATTAAATCCGGATGTGAAGCTATAGAATGAGGAGCTGTGAAATGCACTAAAAGACCAAGTGTACCATCTCTTCCCAAATTTTGCTTGAAATACAGTTTCATGTTGTTCATCATCTTCTGTTAAATACCCTCTTCTCTGCTTGCCTGAATATTTACAATAATGCCAATTCCATCAGCACCATTTGCAAACAACAATGCAACTATTAAGCATAAAGTACATAATTCCAGCTAAAAAGAAGAGATGATCCACCAAAATAGGAGAAAGATGGTTGGTTGTGTAAATAGTATTCCAAAATAAATCCATACAGAAAGAAAAAACAGGAGAAATATTATTCAAACCCTAAAAGTAGGTATGAGATCTATCCTTTGTAAATCGGCAAACATGTACATTGACATCTTTCTATAACAGTAGAAAAGCAGAGTAAAGGCCATGTGTTCTACGCAAGGGATAAAATATCCAAGGGAAAAGAAGCAAATGATCTTACGTCTTTGTTTACTTTTGATTCTTTGACTACGGCGGGTCTTTGATCTTCCTGTCTGGGAGAAGCTATCTGTATCATCTTTAAACTCTGATTCGCAGGTACTTTTTTTGCCCTTTTTTCTCCTCGGAGGATTTTGATTCTACATTGCAAACAAACTATACATTATCTAGTGATCATTTAACTCCAAAAGTTACTGAGAAGAGCATTTTTCAAGTACAAACCAAAAGAGGTACTTTGTAGGAATTAATGACATAATTAACCTATGGACGAGTACTCCTCATAGAAGAGACAATGACCCACTATGAGTACGAATCAAACCATCTATTTCTGATGATTAAATTGCAGATCAAATGTCTAGGTCATCAAAGATATATTGACAAACAAATTCATGGTTAATTCCTAAAAAAATCAGCTTGTAATTCAGGGCTTTAACCTTCCAATTCTAGTAATCCATTCCTCTAGGAGATCCTTGAATCGAGTTCTTTCTTGGGTGGGATACTTTAATGGCATTTATATTACTTTCATCAGTCAACTCTCTGTTCATTATTTCATTTTTATGAATGAATTGAAGATGCATGTTCAACTGCATTTTTTGTTGATTTTTTCTTCATTAAAATTGTGCACCACTTCTTATCATTGCAGTGATCTACCCATGCTCACAAGAAATCTGCAGTAAGATATCCTTGTATCTTTTATGTTGAGCACTCCTATAGACTGTCTGACTGATATTGGAATTCCCTTTCATCCAGATATACAAAAAATCCTACTGTTGTCCGAGACTCAAAAAGACAAATTTTAGCAATAGCATCATTCTTTTCTTCAACTATATATACATAAAAAAAGTATATCATGTAGAACAATAAAGCACTGTTCTTTGACCAAAACCCCTACATAGCATTTCCTAAAAAAATAAAGAAATACAAGATATATAGCATGTATAAGAAGCACGATTTACCTGAGGTGCACTTTCGAATGGCCCACCACGAAACAGCAGAGTTTCAAGAGCTCTTTTGGCATCAGCGCGTTTTTGACGAGTCATATATTTGATATAGTTCTGGAATTCATAATAGAAAGAAAGAATCATGTATTTGGAAGAGGCACACCAGCATGGGATAATTATACAATTTTGCAAAGTGGCTTACAGAAGCCAGGGTTTATTCATCAAAATTGTCAAGAGTAAAATCTACTTTCAAGTGGTCAGTATGGTACTAGAACACAGTTTTTTCATGTTACAAGAAGGATTGAAATTTCTTCCAAAGTCTTTATTGTCTCCCTAACACAAGATAGTGTAATGCACAGCATTACATCAGCAAAGAACAACTTTCTATATAGAAAAGTGGATCAAAGTAAACTTTCTGCAACTCTGAAAAAGCTTAAATGTAGCTAGTACCTTTGATGGTTGCTGATGTTGACCCCTGTTAAAGGTCTGCAAACAGTAGTGCTTCCATGAGAACACATATTCAATGTGCAAGCTATCAAACAATGTCATTTAAGGACCAGTAATTTTATTCCCTTTAGAAGGGTGTCATGCCATAAATGTTCAACTCCCAATTGAGGATTATTAAAAAAAAGGCACAATTAGTCTGAACACAACCCAGATAACACAACACAGACACCCCTAATGTGCCAATTAAAGCAGTTTTATATTGCAAACACAAACAAGAATCAAAACAAGGGAACAATTGAGAGTGAAATGAGAGGTAAAGGCTCACGGAATTCCATTTCTTCTTCCACTTCTCATCACAAACAGGGGTTGAATGGAAGGAAGCAAGTTGTGCAGAAGAGAATCCCCCTGAATTTCTCAAATTTGTCAGGTGCTTCAATCTGGGTATCACCTGCATTTCCCTAATTTCTTCTTTCACCTCACGAGAGATCAAAATCAAAAATTCGAGCCGCCAATTTTGGCGATGAAGAACCTTCAATTAACAGTCTTGAACCAAAAAAATCTTGTCTTCTCCAAACAAATTTGTCCCTCTTTCGGAACGAGTTTAGGAACCTAACTATTCCAAGGAGAGATTTTGGCTTGCGTGTGGCATCCAAAACACGATATTCTCTCTCGCCCTCTCTCTCCGGTTCAATGCCTCCTGGGCCTTCCAAAGCTTCCAATGGATTGTGAATAGGGCTAGGCAAAATAACCCGTAACCGAATAACCGAACCGAATAACCAATAACCGATCACATTTTCCGATTAACCGTACCGAAAAACCGGTTACGGTTAATCGACCGAAACATTTTCCGGTTAAACGGTTCGGTTACGGTTACTATTTTTTTAATATATGGTTAACCGAATATATAATATATATATATATATATTTTTAGAAAAAGAACAACATAATTAAGGCAATTTCATGATATTAGACCTAATTTGATAATAAATAAGTCGGTAAGATCAAGTTATATTTGTTATTTTTTACACACTGTGTTACAACCTTATTGCTTAGTTTTTTTTCAATCAAAAGCCTTATTGTTTAGTTACATGCCCAAGCTGAACGGGTAAAGCCAACCCATCTGGCACTTGGAAAAGCCCAAAGTTAAACCATCAAGAATTCAAGACTACAAGCGGTGCTTCAGAATCTACTTTTAGTACTGCAGGTATATTCCGTTTTTCATTTAATTTTATTCTTTGCTTTAATTGTTCTTTTCATAGATAGTTTGGTGTTTTTTTTCGTTTCTAACATTGTTGATAATTTACGAAGGTCGTATACTTGATTCTTTCCGTACTTCATTGACGCCTCGAATGGTGGAAACTTTAGTTTGTGGTCAAGATTGGATGCACATTTCATCTACATATTTTACCGCTGAAGAGAATAAACTTGAAATAGAAGCTATGGAAGAAGGTTAATTTATTATATATGTTATATTTTTTATTTGAGTACAACGTTTTATGGTGTGTCTGACATTTCTTGCAATTTATAGGAATGAGAAACTTGACTTTGGAGCAACCTTTGATGGAAATTGACGAGTCCATTTCAATTGACGATTGAAGATGCATTTGGAAATGTTTATGCTATGAAAAAACAATGTTTGTTTTTTGTGTTTTATGTATTGTGAAATGATATTAAGACTATGTATTTGAATTTTCTATTATGACATCTATTAAAGATGTGCAATATGTATTAAAGACCGGG
The DNA here is from genome assembly GCA_934048045.1 of Polygonum aviculare. NCBI lineage: Eukaryota > Viridiplantae > Streptophyta > Magnoliopsida > Caryophyllales > Polygonaceae > Polygonum > Polygonum aviculare. Next base: position 1,770,706 of record OW204032.1, on the reverse strand, counting down.
TTAACGGTTCACTAAAGAGTTTAATTTATAAGCTTTTTTTTAAGATGTGGTTATCGGTTAACCGAAAAACCGTACCGAAACATCCGGTTAACCGATATCGGTTAACCGGTTTAAACCGGTACGGTTATCACAAATCAATAACCGAATTTCCGGTTAACCGGTTTCCGGTTAACCACCCGTGCCCACCCCTAATTGTGAATGTCCAGCCCATGATACACAGTCGACGTCTCGACGAGCAGTACATCGTTTTCCTAATACACCTTGTAAAAAATGGCTTAATGTATCAACCGTCCCTCTATCCAATCTGTATCTTCCGTGTTCCGTCCTATAAACCTATCCCATTAATTTTGATTGGTTCAAATATGATACATTGAAACTTAAAAAAACACAAAAAGGGCCTAATTCTAAATTTTGATTGGCCTAATTCTAATGGAACGGGTTTATGGGACAGAAGATATGGATTGCCCTCTATGGCTGTGTTCGGTGATACATGAATTATCAATATAAAGCTATTCTTTTGGGAAAGAAAATTTTACACCAAACAACCCATTTTTAACAACCAATCAATGAATAACAAGTGACCCACTATTCCATACTTTATCACATGTATCTATATGTCTTGTGTGGTTCGCTGCGGGAGTCATTAGAGATCAAAATGGAGCTTCGGTCAAGGGCTTTATTCATAATATTGGACAATGCTCGGTTCCGATGGCGGAACTCTGGGGCCTCATTGATGGTCTTCAACTGGCTTGGAATGAAGGTTATCACTTCATTGATGTTGAGTGCGACTCGGCCCTTGTGGTCAACTTGGTGCAAAAGACTACGAGTCCGAGTCATCCGCTTTTTAGCTTGGTCTCCCAATACCAAGGCTTCTTGAGACGCGACTGGAATGTCCGCCTCAACCATGTCTTTAGGGAAGCGAATTATGTCGCCGACTCCCTAGCTAAGCTTGCTTTCTCTTATCCATTAGGCTGCCATTTATTATCTTTACCGCTTGAAAGTGTTTTCAATGTTCTTTCAGACGATGCTCGGGGTCGATCTACGCCCCGTATGCTGCTTGTCCTGAAACTATTTAAGGAACTTATTACCGACTTATTACCATTGACTTCTCCCAATAAGGAAGGAATCTAGCTTTAAATATACTAGTGTAATTTTGGTCGAAATATAATATATTTTATTAGATGTACTTTTGAGTATGTATGACGTGATCCTTACTTAATAAAACAGATCAAAATAATATATAATTCGAAACTTAGTAGATTAACTCATTACCATTCTCTTATACAAGTGGAAATACATTTCTTAACTTTGCTTGATAAATTCAAAAGGTTATAATAGAAGCCACAACAATTCAAAGCTATAATAACCCAATGACAATTATCATTTGTACATCCGTCATAGATATTGATATGGGATATGAGTCCGTCATAGATACTGATATGGGATATGAGTATTTTCTTAAAACTACAAGTGTGAGGTATTAGGATTTAAGTTGTCAAATTTTCATTTCCTAAAGCACCCGTGTTTAGTCTGCTGTCATTTTACTTAAATCAACTTAATCAAGTTATGTTTTCTTGCAGAGTAGAGTTATGAGAAGGTTGATTCGTAGTCTAGTGTCATAAAACTGGAAAAAAATCCATTCTTAAAATACAAAAAATTAAGTATGGGTACTGTTTAGTCTCTATAAAGAGAGAAAAAAAGAAAAACATTGGGGGTTTTAAAGTCACTTTGTAAAAAAATTGGCTCAATTTAAAAAGCAAAATACATCTTCTCAAAAGTTGGAATTTGTCTATCGATGGCTGAAATTGGATCAATCTCCACATTGCAGAATGGGAGGTGTCTCTAACATTTGGGAGTAATGTAAAAAGCTTTGCTGTATATGGTAAAAATAGTCACGTCAAAAAAGTGGAAAATACATGAAGCTATTAAACTTTTAAGCAAATTAAGGACAATTTAGTAGGAATTTGCATCCCTTCCATAAGAAAAAATTGTCAATTGTGCACATGTTTTCAACACAAATCTTTTGCTTGGTCAACCAGCTTATATACAGTATCTAATTCTTTGAATATGCCATTGGCCTTGCTGATTAGCCTTTGTAGAGTGTTGTGAACGTAAATTGTAAGGGTAACCACATCTTCTTATGTATATGTTTATAGAAAAGCCACCCTCCATAACAATTCTGGTAGAGCATTGAACCACTTACCAATCATACAAGTGCATTATCACCTTTTACCCTGCCATCATGCAAACCCCATCATCCAGGGGAAAAATGCATACCAAGTCATAGATCCCCCAACAGTTTAATTTATAGATCCATTTCAGAACTAATTTCATAATATTATAGAGGATGCTTCTAGTTTTTATATAGATAAAGGAAAATCCAAATCAATAGAAATAGAAAACCGAAATATTGACACCATGGAAGCTTAATCTAGTCATCTCTATTTCCCGACCAAGATCCAAACTGTTTTCAATTGAATGGCCACCCATGATCCATATAAACAACAATCAAATCAATACTTTCCATCTACTACCTAATACCACAATTTAACTTGCAATAAACATTATCATAACAAAATTCTGAAATTAATTAATATTGTAAAAGAGACTTCAATCACACTAATAATATACACAGGGAAAAATCACTCACCCATGGTAGTAGGAAATCCAAACGGAGTGAATCTATAAACTTACACGGGGATCAGATAGAGCACCAATCCACCTGCAGATGAATCTCTCTTCCCTGCAAATTGTCAAGATAATATATAAGCCAACAGAATATTAAAAGAGGAGCTAGATAATCAGAGCAAGTACAGTAACAAATTCGTCTAACTGGATCAAAAGACGTGTATCTCTCTCCAGCCTCTTTAAAGTTGTTGTGCTTTGCAATTCAATCACTTGTTACAACATAAGAAACTAATTTGTTAGGTCCAGTATCAAGAAACATATGCTGCCGCTCCATATTTAACAAAATAAGGCACCAGGAGCTTAAAACTATTTACCAAAACATCCTTGAAAATAACATAAATCCCGATCTAACACAAAAAACTAATATACATGTCTCTCCCCGACGTCTTCGACGCTGAATTCGAATTGGGAATTGCGAGCGATAGAAAATTGGACGCTGAATTGGGAACCGATTGAAATTACGAGCGGACGCTGAATTGGAAGAAATTGGACGCTGAATTGACACATACACAGCAACTCAAAGGAGACCATACCTGATTGATTTTGTATATTGCATGACATTAAGAAAATCAAAAGGCTTTTATATGATTTCGTAAATCACCAAACCTAAATTCAGTGCACATACCTCGTCGTCGTCGACCACGGACATGGAGACTGAATTGAACACGACTGTATATTAGAAGTCAGGGAGACACATTTGAAGACGACAACCGCAATGGAGATCGAATTGAAGACGATCGGAAATTGGAGGCGATCGGAGACGTAGACACTCAATCAACAATCCTAATGGATTTTGTCAGCCCTATTACTCATGCCCTCAGTCGCTTGAATAGTGTATATTTTGAAAATCAAATTCTCTTCAGCAACTATAAAGAATATATAGGGAGAAGCAAATCAGTTTTCATCTTGATAATTATGAACGCGGATAAGGCGGTTTAGTAGTTCTCAAAGTAAATGTGTAGAAAACTGAAAATTAACCGATTAAAAAACTGCTACTATCACCTATTTGGCTCCCACATGTCGATTAAACAACATTCCACATGGTGCCATTTTTTGTGAAAGGATGGCTTCACAAATTAGAGATAGGAAGACTAGGAAGTGACTTGTCAGTTTTTGGATGTTACAATTCATATGCAAGAACTCATCAGAAAGTGACTTCTTTTTGAAATTTGTTCTCATCACATATCCAAAGAACTTGCAACTAACTTTTTAGTCATCAGGCTAAGATCTAAGATCATGATACACAAACTTCATTGTTCAGGAACCAGAAAGCCTATTCGTTCTTATAACAAGTCTTCTTTTGTCAACAAAATAGATGCAATCAAAATTTAGAAAGTTTGGTACTGTTATTGCCCATCTAAGAACTTTAGCCTTTAGCCTTTCAAATTTGGCCCATATCTAACTTCCATAACCATAAGATTTCAACTATACAATTTCGGATCCCATCACTAATAACAATGACCTAAGTATTTCCTATCAAAAAGTTACATTTTATAACTCCCGACATTTGATTCGGCGGTTAAGGTCTTATGATGGTACCCTGAGGTCACTGTTTCAAATCCCATGACATCCACAACTTTACTCTTTAATTCCATATGGACAAGCATTTCTCTCTTTTTTCTTCCTAGAATTTTCTTTGATTTTTAATCATATATTTTGGTTTTTGTTTCAAACAATAGTTGTAGCATGTTTGCTTCGTTCAATGTCCATATCCATTTTCAAATTTTCTGATGGGTCCATATTCTTCAAGTCTTGCATTGTTTGATAATGATATTCTTCAAGTCTTGAATAGTTTGACCATGTGAGAGAAACATGTCACAAACTTCTTGTATTGACTTAAACTCAACTAAAATATGGGAGCATATATACTCCATGATCATCAAATATATATATATATGTTCACATCATTACCATATTAAAATGTGAAAAAAGTAGCACACTTGGGACTGCTTAGACTGAATTTTTTTTATTTGTTGTTGATCAAGCAGTTACTTCTCTTACCACTAGGTTTGAACAATATCAAGAATATGAAAAAGTTTTTGGCTTTTTATTTACTTTTGACAAACTGTATTCATTGAATGATAAGTGCTTATAATCTTCCTGTATATTGAAAATTCCTTGAAGAAAAATGGAAAGACTGATATTGATGCAAATGAGTTATATACGAAGCTTAAGTTGTTGCAAAAGTTTTTGCCTAAGACGATTGAGCAACCGGTTGATATTTTGAGATATTTGAAACGGATGGATTGTTTTTTTTTAATACATTTATTGTATAAAGGATTCTATCACCTATTCCACTGACGGTTGCATCTGCAGAAGCAAGCTTTTCAAGGTTGAAGTTGCTAAAGTCCTACATGTGATCTACAATGACACAAGAAAGACTTAATGGATTGGCTACGATCGCAATTGAGAATGATCTTCTAGAAAAATTTGATCATGAAAAGTTGATTGAAGATTTCATTTCAAATAATGCTAGAAGAATACGTCTTTTCAAATGAATATTAATTTGAAATGTAATGACACTTTTTATAGTTTATTTCTATAAAATATAAGACATATTAGTAATATTGTGAAATATGAATTACACTTTCATGTTTTTATGGTTTATCCAAATTTTCTATATTAGGGCCTTATTTTAATTTTTGAACAGACCACCAAAACGCATTGGATGACGTTGATCTTACAAATAAGCATCAATCAAGTTACTTAGTTAACCAACCGTATCATCTTATCGCGAATAGATAAGATCGTAATAGATGCATGCATAGTGCACACTTCTTTGAATACCTTATTCTTTACTTAGACTTTGTGTTGGTACGAACATTTATTTTTTGTTAGTATTATGTACCATTATACTTTCGGTAAGCTATGAAATTAAGTAACATACATTACCATATAAAGAAAACATGTGGCAGTAATTAACTACCCATGTATTTGCAATGTTGATGAACGTTGATCAAACGTAACACACTATACATGCATCTTATGATAAAGCAATATGAATGCATTTTTAACAAATTTCTAATCTCTATTCCACATCAATATATATCAATTATATTCCAAGTTATCTACACCACCTTTTGAATTTGTCTATGCCAAATACAGCAAAAACTCCACTCTAAACACAACAGTGGTCCCTCGTATGACATAACTAATCAAACATGGTATCAATGCTCAATCCCATATGTTTAAAGCTTGATTGCTCAATTAAAAGTTAGCATTGAGGCTTCACCATCCTCTTATAAATTGGTGTCCAATCTTAAATCAACTCCACACTCAAACATCTCCTCTAGTAAGCACCAACACAAGTGTAAAAAAGACACTCATACAAGTTTTTAACCACAAAATCTTCTTGCCTGTTCAACTACTTCCTATAGTTATAAGGTACTTCATACCTTGACGCACAAACTAACAAAGCTTTCCACAATACTTTTTATTGCAAATGGAGAGGATTAATGAGCTAGCCAAGACCAAGGCCGCGGTTGTCTTCACCAAGAGCTCGTGTTGTATGTGCCACAACATCATTACGCTCTTCTACGACATGGGTGCAAGCCCTACGGTTTACGAGCTTGATAGGGACACGCGTGGTGAGGAGATGGAGTGGGCCCTACACCGGCTCGGGTGTAGCCCAACCGTGCCATCCATCTTTATAGGAGGAAAGTATGTTGGCTCAGCGCGTGACGTTCTCTCTTCGCACCTTGATGGTTCTCTCAAGGACAAGTTCATAGAAGCAAAGGCTATTTGGTTTTAAGCTAAGATGATACGTTAATTAGTATATTTTTTATTAATGTATTTTTATAAAGTAGAGTTTAATTCTCTTCTCGGGTTTTCTTTACGGTTCTTTCCCGGGACGCCTTTATTGAACCGTTAGGATTTAGTATAAATATCTTATTATAAATCTTTTATCAATAACAATAAAATAGAATTTGCCCTAATCTCTTTCCTCCTTCTCTCTTGTCCGTGTCTCTTCTCTACCTCCCTCTCGTTCTTCTCTACATAAATCTCCCATCATTGCCTTCTAAGTCATTGTTTGTTTGGTTATTTGGTGAGCATGTTATATTTGCTTGTATCATAAGCTTTATAACCAAACAACTCCATAAGTGGGGCAGTCGATAAAGTGTTCAGTAAATAATGTTGCAATATCTCAGGAGATTTTATTTCCCCTGTGATTTTGAAAATAGTCTTTTGTTTAGCAACACTAAATAACTTAACTTAACTAAATTTGGTCTATCGATACCTATCAATCTCAGGTTCCATACTTGAAATGCACTTGCACTGACGTGGACATATATTTTTTTGGTAAAACTAACGTAGATATATATATCAATACCATTCAATCTATTTGCTTAAAATTTTAGGATAAAATCAATTTATACACTTATAACACTATATGACGTGGATTTTTTTTATAATCTAGAAGCATCAAACCCTATAATCACAAAATAATCTTTCATCTCCTCCCTCCTCTCCCAAGTTGTCACCCAATCTCAAACCCTCTACTCCCATCTACCCAGATCAACTGCTCCAATCACTATCATCGACTCATCAACGTCGTCCCATCAATGACATTGTTGGTGATGGCGTTGCGCCTTCTTCAACCTCAAGCTCACTAGCACCCGAAACAAAGCCACCCAAACCAATCGTTTGCCACCTATCACCTACCACCACCATCTATATATCACCCTTCCTTCACCACACCTTTGTCAAATGGTTGCCGCTTGCATGTCCACCACCCCCTTCTGATCTGTGGCCGCTACCCATTTCCTCGCCCTCTCCATTCCGTCCATTAATTTCCATATTCAGTTTCTGCAGGGAATGCTTTTCCAAAATCCAAATAGAGCTTTTAACAGAAATTCATGCAAACCTTAAACATTTACCACCCAAGCAATTAATTTCGCACTTTTACGTACGTATTAACAAATGGCAATTAGTTGTAGTTGAAATTCACTAGCAAACAGATGACAACTTTCATTTGTAAGCAGGAGATATATATATACATAAATAGAGGCTTGCATTTAATGGGGAGGTCATTGCAGGTTTCTCACCCGAAATGGGGCAAGTCATATGTTGTTGGAGGTGGAGCAATTGCAAGTCACCATAAATTTGCCTTATAATTAGCAGAGAGATTTGGGGTGATAGTTTCACTTTAGTTATTTAAATAATAAATATGTTCTTAGCGTGAGAAGACAAGATTAATATGTGGGTAACTAAAGAAAATTCTACACTAGCATATTTGAAAATCTCTCACTCCAACCAAAGAAAGGGAGTTGCACATACAATGACACATCATCATCGAGGGGCTTGATAGAAAAAAAAAATTGTAATAGAGATGTGTAATAGAACATTTTTACAGTATAAGTGTCTGGCTAAAAACTTTTCACAAGAATAGGGCTCTCGGTATCTATTTTACCTTGTTGATCATATAGGTAAGATTGCAAAGTACTAAAATGAGTATTTATTCCGCTGATAAAAAACTATGGGAAACCCATCCGGATCCGGCGCTTTGAACGGCCCCATCATACTCGTTGCATTCTAGACTTCAAAGGCAGTAAAAGGAGCCAGCAAGCTGATACGATCTGCATTACTCAACTGAGGGATGTTGACGCTAGGTAGCTGTGAACTGGGGCTTAGATCCGCATCTTCTAAAGAGTACAGGCTGGAAAAAAAATTGCAATACCATGTTTCTAACTTGGTTTTCATCCTGGATCCACACACCCGAAGAGTCCTGCAACGTAGTGATTCGATTCGCTCGACGACGTATTACGGTTGACAAATGGTAGTACCGGATATTTTTATCGACATCGATGAGAAAAGAGGTCCGAGAGTTTTGGAGCCACAACATTAGCTCTTGATTGAGAACTTCCTCAAGCTCTTTTCGGAGATCTTGGTCAAGCTGAATAAGGAAGGACGATGGAGCGATGCTCAGTTTGCGCTTAGCCCCTTCAAGATGAGCCCACAACATTCTTTTACGAAGGAATATGTTGCCAAAGACATCCCGATTCCACACCATGAGAGCCTCAGATAACGCAGCCAGAGAGGTCCGAGCATAGTCCGAAGGCGGCCAACTAGACTTCAAGAAAGAGTGGAAGGAGTCATGAGATAACCATGCCGCTTGAAATCTAAAAGGTTGGGACATCGCCTAAGTTTATAGTATATATAGATTTATAGATTTATAATAATAGAATATATTATATAATCAAAATAAATAAACAATACCCCATCCGTTTCAAAATAGTTATCCATAGAGCATTTGCACATATATATATTAATTAAGAAATAATTGTTTTTCTTATTTTACCCTATATCAATGTAGAATTGATTACTAATATAAAGAAACAAAGTGTATATGATTATGATATAGTTAATTATTAGGGGTATAAATGAGAATAGATAGGAAATAAATGTAAAATGAATAAGTATCGTGAAAAAAAAGGGGAAAAATGACTTGGAATAATCCCAAGTATCAATCTTCAACCAAAAATAATCCAATGTTTCATTATTACCTTTAGCAATCCCAACTATGCCAATATTAACCAAAATGGATATTGGAAGATTTTCTGGTATATTTTCCGGCGGGTTTGATGATGTGATGATGAATTCTTTTTATTTTGAATTGTTATTGTCCACATCACACCTACCACATCATCATGTGGCTTGCCATGTCAACATATTATCAAAAAAAATTAAAAGACAGATTAACAAAGGTCGTGGGGGTCGCGGAAGAAGGAGACGCCGAGATCGGGAGTAGGAGCGGGAGTAGGCGAGGATGGCGTGGTCCCGGGGTGCTAGGGTTTCGGCCAGGAATTGGCCATAGTTTCCGAATCCGACTATGCCGATCTTGAGCTTGGCGAAGGAGTCGTCCGGAACGAGAGCGGCGCCGGTGGTTTTGTGGTTGACGGCGAGCTCTGATTCGTGGTCGTAGGGCTGGGCGGCGCCGCTCAGGAGAGTTAATTTTAATTTGTTTTCTATTGTTAATTTGTTTTTTAATCTTTTTTATAATATGTTGACATGGCAAGCCATATGGTGGGTGTGATGTGGACAATATAAATTTAAAATAAAAAGAATTTATCGCCACGTCAGTTTTCCGACCGCCACATCATTAAACCCGCCGGAAAATATACCGGAAAATCTTCCGATATCGATTTTGGTTAATATTGGCATAGTTGGGATTGCTAAAGGTAATAATGAAACATGAGATTATTTTTGGTTGAAGGTTGATACTTGGGATTATTCCAAGTCATTTTTCCAATAAAAAATGGTGTTATAGACAACTATTTTGAACGAAAAGAGTAGTATATTATGATAAAATCTATAAGATGAGTTTAATAATCGTTAAAAATCCAATGTATTTTGACTGATGGGTAAACCCGACCTGTCAAAAACTCGTAACGACCGGACCTCCTCGATTTGAATTTTGAAACCGGAGCCCAAAATAACCGAAGAGGCGAGACCCGACCCGACCCGACCAGATTGATTGGGAGGTGTAATGAATGAAGCGCCGAATGTGGTAATAAACAATAACAAACAGAGAAGGGGAATATGCTAATTCCTTGGTGTGGTCTGTCGTTGAAACCCCACTTCCCTTCTTCCTTTCGTTTTCCTCCAACTTTGTCGATCTGTCACTCTCCCTAAACAAATAAATACCCCAATAAACCAATTATCTCAATTATCGATCAGTTTTCAATTATCAATTTCCAATCAAAGAAGAGAGAGAGAGAAGCCGTGCTGGAAGAAGCAGCTAGCTATAAACCTGTACCATAAATCAAAAACAACCCACATCTCAACTTTGTGTTTGCGTTTTGCCCTTTTCTTTGTAGCTGTTTGTCAAGGAAACGTAGGTTACAAGTAACTAAGAATGGGAAACTGCGCAAACAAGCCGGTGACCAAGGACGGCGAGGCCCCCCCGCCGGCCGAGCAGGAGGTTGCCGTCGAGAGCAGAGAGATCGTCGCCGGAGAAGTAGAGACCAAGGTAACTTTATCCTCTTATATATGTTGATATGTGTATACTGTGTGTGAAGATGTTTAATTATTTTGTGCTTTGATTCTCATCTTTTCCGATGGATCTGATTGCTTTTTCTCATTTATGTGGATCTACATGTTGGTTTGTTATTCTTGTGTTAATTAATCTGTCAGCCTTGTGTGATTGATTAACTTCATCGATCAGGTGGCTATTATTGGCCTCACTGGCCTTTGTAAACCTAGTAGTATACCATAGTAAATCCGTATTTTATACGAAGATATTATTTATATATTTATTTATTAAGTTGTTTAAGAAATTATTATAATTTTCATATAATCATCAAATATTTATATAAAGATAATTTTAATTATATAATAATTTTTTATATATATTTAAGGATGTATATAAATAATTGAGGAAGAATACTATAAGATAAGATGTATTATCAAATTTTTTATATATAATAATTTTATTAAAAATTGCTAAAAGTCTTTTAGCATTTAAATTACATTGCGTGTACTAACTCATATAAATAAATCAATAATCTGAAATAAAAACTCGGATTAAAGATATATATATATATATTTCATAAAAATATTAACGAATTATTATCTTGAGTAGAAATCAAACTTGATGTTAATCATACGGAAATTTCACGTGGTGCCCTCAAGTTTAAGACAATTTTGCATGGTACCCAACCAGTTTTTAATTTTCACGTGGTGCCCCTCACATTTAAACGAATTTTGCCCCATGCCCTCTTGAGAGTTAAACTTTGTTTTTGTTTTTGTTTTTGGATAAAAACATAACATTTGATTTTAAAATAATGATAAGTTTTCACTCTTTCTTATCAATTCATTTCTTCAATGATAATTTCCATTTTTTAGTTATCATTATGTTAATTAAAGGTCTAATTTTGCATTTTTTGTTTATGTTTTTTAGATAAAAACATAAAATTTTGTTTTTAAAATAATGATTACTTTTTACTCTTTCTTATCAACTCTTTTTTTATAATTTGGTTTTAAAATAATGATAAAACATAATAATATTTTTTCACTCTTATTTGTATTAAAATAATGATTATTTTATTTTATTAATTTTTCTTTTTGGAAAAAACGTAATTTTTGATATTAAAATAATGATATATTTTCACTCTTTTTTGTTTTAATATTGTGATAGTTTTTTTTGTTATTGAATTAAAACTTCAACAAAAAATCCAAAATTTAACTTCAATTAAGAAGGTGGGCATGGGGCAAAATTTGTTTAAATGTGAGGGATACCACGTGAAAATTTGAAACTGACTGGGTACCATGCGAAATAGTCTTAAACTGAAGGGTACCACGTGAAATTTCCGTTAATCATATCTTAGCTTTAACAGACTCCGGGTAGTGCCTTTTTTTTTTTTAAGTATGGGTGTTTGAGAATGAAACGTAAATTTGTGCGGTTGTCATGGCATAATCTATGGGTTGGTGGGATCCATGAAAATGGAAAGGGCCGGGAATCGGGCATGGAGTAATTAATAACATGGGGGAATCTTGGGGATCCATATTCCAATTCCAATTCCAATTCATACAAAGCTTAGCCAGCTAGGTACAAAATATTCAACAACATACGCCATCCATTTATTTTATTTTTCCAGATCAAAAAAAAATCCATTTATTGTTTTTTATTTTTTTTTGAACCGGTGAGAATTAGGGCATTGCCTTAAGGCGGTATCCCTAGAGCATCTTTACGGATGAGAGCTAGAAGCTCATGATGGTTCTAGATAGTTTCCCATGAGAGATTGTGGCCCAAAAACGCAATTTTATCGGCCACAGTTACAGTGCCTACTCCCATGATAAATACGCCATCCATTTATTGATACAAATATGACAACTAAGGAAAACCAGAGTGCCCTCCTCCTCCTATGAGCTACTCCTATCGAGCTGTACACAACACACACACAAACGTTACGCATCCAACAACCTACTCATGGTCATGGGCCCTCCTTTCTTTGTCATTTCTTCATGTTTACCTACCAATCTCATGATATATAGCTAGCTAGCTAAGGCCCGCATGTGCCTTACCATCATTGCCACTACTACTCTAGCTAATTCATTACTTTATCAAAAATTATATATATATATAAAAAACATATATTAATCATATACAATTAATTACATATCTTCTTTATCCATGTCATCATTTCAGGCGTTTTCACTATATCAATTCTTTTCTGTCTTATAAGAAACCATTCGATTGACCCAAGGACGGAACAAGGAATGAAAATTAGGGTGGGCTAAATATATGATTAAAATTAAAAATGAAGAAAGTATGAGATAAAAATTATAGTTAACACAAAGTTGGGGTTAAAAACTAAAAAAGGGCAAAAAGAAAGAAGAATCCACAAGAAAAAAAAGGAAAAAGGGGGGCATGGACATTCGAACAAAGGTCATTCTAACAAATTTAAAATATTGTACTTATATTTATCTCTAATATTATTAGCATTAAATTTTTGGGTGGGCTAGAGCCTATCCTAGCCCACCCCTGATTCCGTGTCTGGATCGACCCTAACTACATCCAATTTGCAGACCGAAGGCGAGAAGGTTGGAACAGAAGAAGAAGCAACTACTTCCACACCAGAGGAAGTGACACCGTCCAAGGTGGAGGAGGCCACCGAGGCCCCTAAGGAAGCCGAGCCTGAGAAGGCCGCGGCATAGACGGTGGCCGACACCCAGAAGAAGTGATCGATCAACAAGAATCCATGTAATATTATGTATGTATGTATGTTGTGTGTGTATGTATACATGTATATGTATTTATTTATTGAAATTGAAATTGAAGTTTCAAGGGTGGGGGGATTGGGCATTTGATCAAGTACATGGTGTTGTTGGGCGCTCTGGGAGTTTCTTTATTGTTTTTGTTTTTATATGGTTTCATTTATATGTAATTGATGTACTTAATTTCAACATCGGAGTATGTTTAAATCATTAACTCCATCAATTATGTGAAGTTTCTGACTAGAAACAAGATTGAAAAATTGGAACGAAAGAGAGAGACGTGTGGAAGAATTTAGGAGAATCCATCACTCAAAACATCTAGACAAACTTGCAAGGTTTGGGAACAACTTGTTCCTTTGGCATTGTGTCCCTGGTATACCTGTCAAAAGCTGACTCGACCCGAAAACCCGACCCGATCCGATCCGAAATTTCTGGGTTTCAACCCGAAGATTTGAACCCGAAACCCAGTTTGAACCCAAACCTGGTAAACCTGAAAGTTTCTAGGTTAGGGTCAGGGTCAACCCGCCGGGTCAAGAAATCTATAAGGCGGAAAACTTATTTTAGAATACACTCTAATATAATGAAATGACAGATTGACGGGTAATTGTGCACCCAAAGGTTTTAATTATATTACAATATATAAAGTTTATTTTGGAAAATTATGATATATTTTATTATTAAAATATTTAAAAATAATATTTAATTTGTTATTATATTTTATTATTTAAATAATATTTTATTTAAATTTTGGTAAAAAAATTGATACTCTTGACCCGTTGGGTTGACCCGACCCGACCCGAAACCCGAAGCGACCCGACCCAGTTTGACCCGTAACCTGATTGACTCGAACCCGAACTCGACCCGAACCCGGAACGACCCGACCCGAACCCGCCCGACCCGACCCGATTGACAGGTCTAGTCCCTGGGCTTCTCCATTTATTTTGCTCACGCTAGCTAACCATTCCATCAGTTTCTTTCTATCGCTTGCAATGATTCTTTGGTTAATTAGTGTCTATTTTATTTTCTTAAACCGAGCAGACAATTAATTCATTGCTTGAGGTGTTTGAAAATATTTCAATGATGAAATTGAGGCTTACAATGATGACATTTGGGTGTTTGAACCGAGTTATGAAATTAATGATTGGCATGTTTAACATGGTATGGATGGTAGCTTAGTATTTCCTTTTTCAAGCAGGGGATAAGGCTTTGTCAATGCCGGATTTGAGCTCTTGACCTTGTTTCTCTGTTTCATCTTGTGTTGGACTTCTTGCTTGCTCCTTGATCTTTCCCCACAGAACACTATAAAGCCCCAATATCAACAGCGTCCCACCTAAAACACTGCCAAAACACACACACACAACTTTTATAAGCAAGCCGGCCTGGTGATTAGTGCTGGGCTAAATCCAGTCCGGACCGGATTTTTGGACCGGACTGTACTGGACCGACACGGATCGGATTTTTGGATCGGACTGGACCGGACCGGGATTTATAAAATTTATAAAACACACATGGATCGATCCTCGGTCCCGGTCCGGTCTTGATCCCGGTTCGGACTGAATTTTATAAAATTTAGTAAAAATATTAAATTTAAATAAAAATTATATTGATTTTAATGGTGTATAGTTTAGTTTTACATTTATATTATATACTTAATAATATTATTTTTTTCATCAATCATATATGATTTCCTTAACTATATTATAACTTTTTTATATAAAAAAAGTATTTTTTCTTAAAAAAATTAATTTTATTTAAAAATAAAACTTCAGTCCAAATCCATAAGTTTCGAGCAATCCGATTCCGGTCCAGTCCGGTTTTGGACGGTGCTCACCCCTACTGGTGATAAATAAGGACTAAGGAGGTGATGTTTGGTTACCTTGCCAGGCTAAGGATGTTGCCTAAGAGCATTGTGGAGCACAAAATGGTTATGATGAAGCCCAGTGGCGTTGATAACGCTAGGAACACGGCTCCCTTCTTCTCAATTATCCATGTTTGCAAGCAGAAATTGATACCGGTAACCACAAATCCCTATTTGTTATATTGCATATTGTTGTTGTTAGTCGTCATGTATGAAAAAACAGAGAACTATATGTCTTGATATATTGATTCATAGAGTGTTTGTTAGCTCACGTACACTATAAGCCACAGCCAAGAGTCTGATGTTCCAACCCAACTCCCACTCGGAAACGTCTCTTTCGAGTGCAATCGCAACCACGAGTGCCTGGACCGAGCTGAAGAAGCATTGGATTGTAGTGCAAAGAAGCCTTGAAGGGTAGCTCTTCACTAGTCTACCCTGTCGCATCCCAAAATTCGAAACGCGTCTATCAAACACATAGTCATAGCATCTACGGATGTACCTCTTTTTCTTTCTCAGTGCTTAGAAGGAGAGACGTCACTTTACGTAAAATTATTGAATGATTGAAGAGAAGGGTACGTAAATCAGAATCAAACGAGCACGAGAAACTAAAAGCGACGTCATATATACCCAACGAACCTGAAACACGAGCCATAAGGACCAACACGTGTTGGAGGCAAGGACAAGAAAACAACCGAGGACCCACATGATTCGCGAGGAATAAGGATGATGGCTTGTCGTCTCAAGGGGGAGCCGCGGTGTCAAAAAGGAATGATGACCGAAAAGGGGATGCCGGCTTAAGAACTCAATAGAAGGGCCTTTGTAGAAGGCTAGGATGAGCACACCACCTAAGCTGATCACCAATCCTCCAAGCTTTACTAATCCCTCACTCGTCTTTAACTTCAATGTCTCCAACCTATATCATATTTACACGCAAACATTCATTTAGATTGATCACATCACACAACAACGTATACATATATATAGTTTTACTGGTCTTCGACATTTAGTCAAACAGTTAAGCCTCTAAGGGTAGTACCCAGATGTCACTGGTTCGACTCTCATTGACAGTGCTCTCAACCGGAAAAAATATAGTTTTACTACGTACGATGCATGCATGTTTTACGTACGTACCCAAGAAGGAAGGATATGAGGAAAGTGAGAACCGGAAGGGAGTTGCTAATTGCAGTTATTAGACTTGGAGAAGTATAAACCAGAGCCATGTTCCCCACATCCATGGAGCATGTTATCCTGAATTCCATGTATAATAGATAGATTGTTATATATATAAACCGTGAACTTGAAATGGAAATACGACGTATCTATAAGCTTACCCAAGTAATGATAGAAAAAACATTTTGCATAAAACTCGGCAGGATAGAGGTGGCGCCTTGCCCCTGGACCATCCCAAGATACACATAATTACATAATTAATTAAGTTTAATAAAAAATTAAAAAAAAAACAAGGGATTACCATTCTAAGTATATGGCAAAGGGAGCTAGCAGAAGAGTAGCAAAAGCCTGTCTATAGAAGACAAAGATGAAAGTGTTCATTCCATTGTTGAATGCAGCCTTTGAGATTAAGTACAAGCCAGCATATATGGTTTGTACTATAACCACGCCCCAATATGGGCTCTTTCCTCCCATCTTAATTAATTTAGTCTGTCTCTTTGGGTGTATTTATTGATCCATCTATTGGGATTTTATAAAGTTCAGATTGCATATTACATATAGATTATTGAACGGCATATTAACATGGAATAAATCAGGTCGGGCATCTAATTGGAGAGTTGCATATATGCCTAAAGATGGCGGAATTGACTCATATATTTAATTAACCTTTATTCCCGAAAATAATTTTTTTAGGGTTATATTATTTTTCACTACTTAAGTGCATAGCATTCTTAGGGTATAAAGTGAGAAAGTGAGTGCTATTAGATTTATTTTTTTAAAGTAAAATAGAAGAAGAAGAGTTGAAGAGTCAAGAACTTTAACGTCACTTTATGTCAAAAAAAAGGTTATGTGCAAATATACCATACACAAAATTGCATAATAAATCATCAAAAGTGCATCGTAAGGGTTCAAAAGTGTATTATTAAATGACATAATTACGATATATGATATAATATCTAAAGTGCATCATAAAGTATAAAAAATGTAACTCGGGTTCGGATTGTTTTGGGTTTTGGATGTAACTCGAATCAATTATATTCGGGTCGATTTATTCGGGTTTTGATTTGACACTGGATGAGCTTTTCAGATGTAATCGGGTTTAGGTCATTCTTAAACGGGTTATTTATACCTCCGGGTCAGATTCGGTCGGATTGAGTCGGTTTCGGATTTTATTTTATAATTTTTTTCCCGAATCTCGGTTGGTTCTCGAATCGGATAATTCGGTCGGTTAGTTCAGATCGGGTCTGAATTTGCTACCCTTATCTATAACTTTGCTTTGACCCTCTAAAATTTGGTTCGCCTCCCATTAAATTAGGTTTTGGCCTCCGTAAATTCGGCTTTTTAGCTCCCTCCAACCTTCAATGCTCGATCCAAAACTCGCGTCTCTCGTTTGATTTAACTAAAAAATTAATTTAAAGGTTATATAATGTTATTCAAAAGAATAGTTTGATCTAAAATCTTGTATTATCTTATTTAACTTAATTCTTATAGGATTTATTTTAATGAAACATTATTTCTGTTAAGTTCTTTTAATTGAACAAAGATTTGTAGGATTATAATTTTTGTATAAGGATTGAATACTTGTTTTTATTAATACGTATCTTTATTTTATAATAACTATCATTATTTTATAGTTATTTTGGAAAAGAAAATTTAAATATAAATCATATATATAATTTTTTATATATGTAAAATCTGGAATAAAATTTTTAAGTAATAAAAATAAGTCAACTAAAATCAACCAATGAAATTGGTTTACTAAAATGGTTATGTGGTTTAATTATTATATCTTTAATATACTACTATTAATTTAATTATATAACTATATGAAGTTGACATATGTTAATGTATATTATTATTTTTTTAATCTCCGATTTAGTATATAGTAAGTTTAATTAATTATATATTCAAGGAAACTATAGATATAATTCTATGATATATATTCTTTCATATTTTACATACATGTGGGATCTATAATCAAATTTCAACCATTTAGATTATTTTTAACCTCTGTTTTAGTATAAAGTTACTAGCAGATGACCCGTACCTTGTACGGGGTGTTATTTATTTATTTTTTGTTTTGCGTATGAATTTACTATAACAATTACATATATTATCATATGTATGCTTTGTTTTAAAATGACTCTTATTTTTTGGATTATAAAATGACATAATTCTTATATATCATCATATATATAAATAAATTTTATTTATATATTAATTTTTTATACATGCATAAACATATATTTAAATAACTGCGGAAGAACGAAATAAGATAAGATGTATTATCAGGAATTTAAATTAAATTACGTAAACTAACTTATATAATAAAATCAATAAGTTTAAATAAAATTCAGATTAATATATTATATATTAAATATATAGATAATATTTAATAAGTTAAATAGAAAACCAAATTATCTCGTATATATGTTATTGTTTTTTGAAAAAATAATTAAATAATAAATATTTAATAAAAATGTGAACGGATTATTATCTTAATTAAGAAATCTATCTTTTTTTCCTAAAGTGTAATCAATATGCAATATTAGTGATATATATGTTAAATATAACATCTACTTTTTTATTTATAAATTAATATGATATGATAGTAAAAATGTATTTAATATATTATTTTAATAGAATGAATGTTTTTCTTAAATATAGTGGTAGAATTTGCTACCATTGATGGTTTAAAAAATAGCATAATAAAATTACGAAAAATAATTTAAATTTAATATGACATTTAATTAAATAGGTAAAGTATTATGATTACGATTTATAGATTGTGATGAAAAAAAATACTTTTTTAAATAAAAGGTTTATGATAGATCTATGTATTAATTAAATGTGTACAATGATAAGATAGAGATTTATATATTTGGATAGAATTATTAATTAAACAACACAAATTCTAATATATAAACTAACATTTTGATTAAGTATCTATAAAGATTATGATAAAATCAAGATTTCAAAAGATAGATTCTAAAAAAAAAGGTGATGTGGCGCAATATGGTGGCAGAATTTGCTTCCGCTTTAGTATATAGTTATGATAGATAGATAGATTATGATGATCATAATAATTATTTTGTTGGTGTGGTGGAATATTGTCTTCAGGACGATAAACTCTTTGTATTTAGAATAATTTACATATTGTGCGTGTACCTGCCAATTTCTTAAAATAATGTATAAACATTGAATCACACAATTCATACCCAAATCGGATTATCAAGAACTAAATGGTGCAAGGAGAATGAGATTCACATGATGAAATTTCATGTCTAGGAACAAAAAACGTGACATTTTAGGCAGGTTTGCCTATATATTCTACTTTCCTTGAGTTTGAGCGTCTATGGTAGAAAGATTCCAACTCTATAGAATTCAATCACGACATTACACAAAAAATGCAAGGACTAATGAGCAATGTACGTGAGTCTCGTCAATCAATCAACGTCCACAAATTCCCCAAGATTTGGTTTGATTGGCTCCTATGAACTCAAACTAGTTCACGTATGTTAGGATGGTTTTGTACAACTCGATTATGGATTTTGTAATGCTCGAACCTCGTCCCAAAATGCGAATTTTGATCGATCATGTAACGTTACATTGCTCGAAACTTGTACAAACACCTCCCCTAACAAAAACCCAATACGTACTTTTAATCAATTGTGTGCAAGTGAACTAATCGGTACTAATCCAACTACGCACCTTAAAATTTAAACTAAAAGCAATTAAGCTTATACATTGATCATTCTCCAGCGAATCTTGATACGGACCCGACGTGGATTCGTATCGTTACCTTGTTGGTCAAGGGTTGAATCAATCCCAAGGTGGGAGATGACTCGATGAACATGGTGGTAAGAGGTGGGAGATGACTCGATGAACACGGTGGTAGTGTGTTTGTGAAGGGATAGATAGACAATTAGGGTAAAGGAAAACTATGATAAAATAAACAGATAATTAAATTGATTGATTGATTTCTTCGGTAGAGACATACAAGAGTATTTATAATGAACCCTAAAACCTAATTAAGCCCAAAACCTAATTAACGTATCAAATCTCCAATGGTTTGAGCTTGAATTGGTATATTTTTTTTTTTTTTTTTTTGAGCAAAACCAACTCTCATTCAATTAAGGTCTAATGTCATACAAAAGCAGAGAGTCAAATTCATTAGGACAGACATCTGAAGAAAAAGAATTAACAGCCTGCGAGGGCCTAATAGAAGCAAGAGGATTTGAGGCATTAGTTTAAATTTGCCAAATATTGCCAAAAGAATGAGATTCACATGATGAAATTTCTTGTCAAGTGGCAAAAGTTGACGTCTCCGGTAGTTAGCTAGGCAACGTGCAAAACCAATCTCCATCTTAATATATAATGCATGCCTATGTAGTATTTGTGGGCTTGAGTTTGAGCGCCTATAGTGAAAAGATTCAGCCCTTTAAGTTCCTTCCACGTCCTCAAATAGCCTTTTCTTAGGTAGGTCAATTAATAAGTGTTCTCCATTTCTATCAACGTGGGAACGGTTGGATATTTGTTTTAATTAAACTAGTGTAATCCCAACTAGTTTAACCCCCGTACCATGTACGGGTAATGCGATTATAAAGCCAATGTAATGAGATATGTAACGTCAATAATCACGTTACAAATATAGGATCATATATATCAATATATGTATATTCCTATTATGATTAGTATTTTTTTACTAGCTAATAGTAAATCAACTCATAATATAAATAAGTTGGATTTGTTCAAAAATTATTTTACGATAAATATCATATTTTATTGAATAATAATATTTATCTGAAGATTACAACTAATTCTTGGTAGGTGATAATTCATAATTTTCGGGATAATTTATAATTTTCGGCAATGTTTACGGGATAAGATTATATGAGATTCTAACTACCTAATTTATATAAAGGAGAGCTCAACTGATTATTTTTATCAAATCATATATATTTATCTATCTATTTTATTAGTGTTTTATTATATACGCAAGGGCCCGATTGATTATTTTATTGAAAATATGACATGTGGCGCAATCTTATGTGAAGACTTTATCTCCGCTTTATACTATAAACAGTATAGATACCTACAATATTTGAATTAAATTTTAGATTTAATGTTGTACTATAAATAGTATCGTGATCTCATTTATAAATAGAATTTATATATAACTAATAGTGTTATAAAACTTATAATTAGGAATGTTTGAGAAATTATGATCATATTAATTTATTTATGTTTTTAAATAAAGATCACAATTACATAAAGAATTAAAAGGATAAACTATATACAATCAAATCTTTAATTAAGAAATAAAAGACTAATTAACATATTATTTAAGAAATGAAAGATTTTGACTATTTTATAAGAATATCTATTAATCATATATAATTATCCAAAATCTTTTCTTTCTTAATCAATATCTTATAGATGAGAATGGTAAGATTACTATTTACCTTTTTCGTAGGAAAAAATCTCATTTACTTATATAAATATGATGTGGCTTAATAAAGAGATATGACGTGGCTTAATAAAATCTTACGTGGACATATATATATATATATATATATACGTAATATGGATAAATAGATATGATGTGGCTCAATAAAATAACATTAAAATACATGTGACATGGAGCAACAATAAACCGACACATGTCAAAATCCTAGGTGGCAAAATGTGAGGACGACACGTGAAAAAATCCTACATGGTGCAATGTCGTGGCTCTAAACCTTATAGCTTATATATATATAGACTCTATATGCGGTAATAAAGGGAGAAAGAAAAAAAATTGTCCACTAGGGATGCACATGGGGGTGGGGCGGGGCTGATAATGCATTCCCCATCCCTATTCTCACCCCCTAGTAGTCCCCCCCATGGGAGCGGGGCGGGGAATACCCATCGGGTTTGGGTATGTTAACGGGGCCCCATTTATTGATTTTTTTAATAAAGAGTTTTATTTTCTTTTTGCATTCCTAAAAATTACTTCAAATTCTAAGATAATTAAACTATATATCTACTTTATAACATATATAGATGGATACACTAAAATATCAAAAACCATAATTATATTAGAAATCATTCATGTAAAATTATAAAAACTAGAGAATTATGATCCATCCAAAATTATTAAAACTAGAAAATACATAACTTAAATAGTTATATAAGATAATTGATTAACAAGATGTATTTTTAGTAAGCATTAGTATGTTAAATCCTTATACACTTTTGCTTACTATATAAAAATAAAATTTATAATACTTTACACATAGACTATACTTTTAGTATAAATTATAGTTATATAAGATAATATATTAAAGATATCGAGGGCGGGTACTAAACGCGGCGGATAATAGATTCCCCGTCCCCGCCCCATCCCCATTGGGGAATTGAAACCCGATCCCATCCCCGCCCCACTCCCCACTAAGTCGGGGAATCCCCGCCCCATTAAGGGCGGGTCCCCACGGATCCCCGTCCCAACGGGGCAAATGTGCATCCCTATTGTCCACGCCTAAATTTCACAATTAGTATACACGGAAATTTCATTTACCACTTCTTATCTCATACTTGTTGTATTTAATCATTTTTTTTATATTTTTATACACTTCACAACCATTTATTTACAAGTTATTGCATTTAACCACCCTTTTATATTTTTTTCTATACTCAACCCTCCTTATTTACAAATAGTTGCACTGAACCACCCGTTTCTCATTATAATAAATATTATTTCTTTTACTACATGTTCGAGTTGGTTCGCTTCGAGTTCACTGCAGGATTTAATTGACTTAACTATTAATAAAGTTAATTTTTTAAAAGTTATTAAAATGAAATAAATTAAAAGTAAAATATTATTTTCGTATGAATCTTAATAATAAAGTATTTAGAAGATTTAATCACAAATGATATGCTATTTTTATAAAACAATATTTCAGGTAGACCCACTGAATCTTAGATTTCAATTTTATCCATTCAATGATCGAGTCGATTGAGTCGAGTCTCTTTTTGACCTTTTGATTTCAGATCGGGTCTCAAACAAAAAACTTCTAATGAGATGGGTCAGGTCGAGTTTTGACGGGTTTAGAAGAACCAAGTATAGGATGTTAGAGGAGTTGTAGGATCCGAAATAATTTTTTTAATTAGTTGGGAGATACAATTTGAGAACCAACCATACGACTTTAGAGAAGTTTTAAGATCCCAAACCAAGGGCAAAAATGTCATTTACTTTTGATAGTATACCATTTCTGTCAAATGGGTGGTTAAATGCAATAATTTACAAATAAGGGGTTGTTAAATGTAGAGAAAATATAAAGGGTGATTAAATGCAACAATTTGTTAATAAGGTAGTTAAGCGTACAAATAAATATAAGAGGTGGTTAAATGCAACAAGTGTGAAATAAGGGGTGGTTACATGTAATTTCCACTTAATATTTTCCTTAATTGCCACTTTTTTTTAACCTTATTTACAATATTTTTGTATCGACGCATTAATTTTTGTACTAATTAATGAAAAGCAATCTCTCTTAACTAAAGATAGAATATCTGCGTGTACTGGGAAGCAAGTAGGCTTGTGAAATGGGTCAGTTCGTCGGGTTCGGTCAATCAGGGTATAGGCCAGGCTAGGTCGAGTCATGGTAGGTTATCATGTGGGTTCAGATTCGTCAACGGGACAAGAATGTCAATTTTTGTATGATTATGAATTAAAATAATATCATCATTAGTAATAATATGTCATAAAAATATTATTTGTAGTAGTTTTTATAATTAAGTATATAACAAATTGAGTCAACCCAAATGCTTGGGTTAGGTTTGGGTTTCAACCGAATCAAATTCGGGTTTATCGGTTTTGGTTTTTTTTAGTCTAAAAATTCTGGCGTTTCAACATACAAATTTCAGGTCCGGTTTTCGAGTCAAGTTGAGTTTTGAGAGCTCTAAAAGCAAGTGATCGCCTTGGTTATGCCCATAGAGTGCTCAACTATTGGCCCGAAGGGGTGGATTTTCAATCCTCTCTCTTCCCTTTCTTCCGTTGTACATACATATGTCCTCGCTATATGTAGGTAAGCTAAATTCTTCGCTTTACCTTGAACACTTTTCGACAGTGCCTCTATTGACTTGAGAATCGGAGGCGGATTAGTGAAACTCTCGCCCTTTGCGTCCATTGTTTTGTAGGCTTTGAACCAGATTCAACATTCAAGTGAGGAAGAAACATCAAAGGAGCAATCACTTGTGCAAGTGGATACTTTTGTACACTAACATTTGGCTCCTTCCATGATTATCAATCCACGAGATCTCTCAAACAAGTTTTCAACATGGTGTTAAATCCGATCCTAGGAGATCAAGAAGCGATTTTTCCTGATTTAGAAACATTGTCGCATCAATAAGCCCTAACCACGAGGGGCAACAACAATCCCACATTCGTGATCGCAAACGACCAATTGGCGGTTGGCCACGATGCACCGATCCAAGTGAACTCCAATCGTGTCTTGGCCCCACCCATGATCGCGCAAACACTTCGCATAGACCCACAAGATCAAGAAACGACCATCGATTCTGATAATCGCAGCCCTAAGCATCAGGACGAATTCAAACACCCGTGTTGCGTGTTATAGAAGCCAATCGCAATCAAAGTACACAGAGCCAAGAGTGAATGCGAGACGCAACACATGCAACCGAGATTGTGGAAGTAGCGATCACAATAGCGCGATCTAGGGCATGCCCCCGCAACCGCAAAAAGTAACCGCGGTTATTGGCGATAAACTCCTCGGGTCGACAAGTCTAAATGAGTCTCCCACCATAACTATACGTAGCCCCGGGTAGCGTGCACTCTAAGAAAAGTCGTCTAGGGCATGTCGGGATTGACCATAGAAGTGGGGGCACTCACAACTTGAGGGTGGTCGGCCCTAATGACAGAAACAGTGCGATGACTACCACATAGTATGAAGATGAAGCGGAAATCATGCATTTCCTAGCAACTACACTATGAGAAAATAGGTGGTACCAAGATGGCATGCACACTTGAAATCCCGCCTGGACGAGGCTCTAAAAAAGCGCAAGGTTTCGAGCTTAATCCTTATCTCTTTTTCTTTAATTGGGTGAAAAACTAAGTCTTGCCATCGTTTGATATAATAGATCGACGCAAATCAATTTAACAAGATCGTGCAACCTAGTTGGTTAGACCACGAGCTGGGGATTGCCATTGAAGATGGACTCATGGTCAGGGCACTAGAAAGAAATTGGCCAAGTCAACACTGAAGTTTGGCAGTCAACTCCGAGTACCAATTGGGGTTTATCTTTACAACTCTTATTTTTCTCTCCCTTGTCAAATAAATGCATATTTTTTTTGTTTTGGCACTTATTTATAATTGCTTATGAATGCATGCTACTATGCCCTATTCATTATAAAAATATATCATGTTATAATATTACTTCATATTATAGTTATTCGTCACTTTACATATATCATGTTATAATATTATGACTTGAATACAAAGCCTTATCCTTTTCTCTTTTTGAGCGATAATGTAAAGCCTTAAAAGCTAACCATTGGTACATAATATAAGAATATGTAACAAGAGTGTTAGTTGATCTGAAAAATTGTATCATTGTTTACAGATTAAGCATATGGGACCGACCAATTGATCTTCACAACACTAATTTTTATCCCCCTTACTCAAATAAATGCTTTGCTTTTATTTAATTTTTTAAGTTTTTTTTTTTTTGGTAATGGATAGCATTTTTTTATTTTTCTCTCTTTGAGTAATGTGATTTCACCAAAAAAAATAATGAATTGGAAGAGGAAATGATTACACCAAAAAGACGTAATGAATCGAAAGAGGAAAGGAAGCCAAACTGTTGATTAATCATATCTTCGAACATCCAATAGTCTACACTAAATCTTATGAACAACACATCGTTACTTTCATAAACAAAAAAATAGTAGGAAACAAACAGATGTGCCTCAAAAGCATTAGAAAGCAAACAAATGTTTCTCAAAAAAACTAGGACAAACCAAATTGTCCGTCCATCGGACGGGGCAAGCCTTCTACTAATTACAAAAGGGAATGGCACGTTATAAGTGTTCATAACCAGATATCCGATTTGATTCTAAACGAATCGCGAAAACACTTCGCATAGACCGACAAGATCAAGAAACGACCAGTAGTTCCGATAATCGCAGCCATGAGCATCAGGACGAATTCAAACACTTGTAGCAGTCTGTGTTGCGTGTTTTAGAAGCCAATCGCAATCAAAGTACACAACGCCAAGAGTGAATGTGAGACCCAACACATGCAACTGAGATCATGGAAGTAGCAATCACAATTGTGCGATCTAGGGCATGCCCCTGTGACCGCAAAAAGTAACCGCGGTTATTGGCGATCAACTCCTCGGGTCGACAAGCTTAAATGAGCCTCCCGCCATAAACTGTACGTAGACCCGGGTAGCGCACACTCTAAGCAAAGTTGTCTGGGGCATGTCAGGATTGACCATAGAAGTGGGGGCACCCACAACTTCAGGGTGGTCGGCCCTAACGATAGAAACAGTGCGTTGACTACCACATAAAACGAAGAAGCGGAAATCATGCATTTCCTAGCACCTACACTATGAGAAAATAGGTGGTACCAAGACGGCCATGCACACTTGGAATCCCGCCTGGACGAGGCTCTCGAAGAAATCACAAGGTTTCGAGCTTAATCCTTATCTCTTTTTCTTCAATTGGATTAAAACCAAGTCTTATCATTGTATGGTATAATAGATCAACGCAAATCAATTTACCAAGATCGTGGTCTTGGTTGGTTGGACCACGAGTTGGGGATTGCCTTTGAAGATGGACTCAAGGTCAGGGCACTAGAAAGAAATTGGCCAAGTCAACACCGGAGTTTGGCAGTCAACTCCGAGTACCAGTTGGGTTTTATCTTTACAACTCTTATTTTTCTCTCTCTTGTCAAATAAATGCATTTTTTTTTGTTTTGGTGTTTTATTAATAATTGCTTATGAATGCATGCTACTATGCCCTATTCTTCACATACATATATCATGTTATAATATTACTTCATATTATAGTTATTCGTCATTTTACATACACATATCATGCTATAATATTATGACTTGAGTACAAAGTCTATCCTTTTTTTTCTTTTTGAGCGAGAATGTAAAGCCTTAAGAGCTAACCATTGGTACATAATATAAGAATACGTAACAAGAGTGTTAGTTGATTTGAAAAATTGTATCATTGTTTACAAATTTAGCATATGGACCGATCAATTGATCTTCACAACACTAAATTTTCTCCCTCTTACTCAAATAAATGCTTTGCTTTTATATAATTTTTTAAAGTTTTTTTACTAGATAGCATTTTTTACTTGTCTCCCTTTGAGTAATGTGATTTCACAAAAAAAATGCATTGCAAGAGGAAATGATTACACCCAAAAATTAAGCGTAATGCATTGGAAGAGGAAAGGATGACCAAAGTGTTAATTAATCATATCTTCGAACATCCAATACTACTACACTAATTCTTACGAACAACACACAGTTACTTTAATAAACAAAAAAAAACACTAGGAAACAAACAAATATGCCTAAAAAACATTAGAAAACAAACAAATGTTTCTAAGAAAACCAAGCAAGACGGGGCAAGCCTTCTAGTAATTACAAAAAGGAATGGCATGTTAGGGGTGTTCATAACCGGATATCCGATCCAATTCTAATCGGATAGGATATTCAGAATAAAAGTCTCTAAATTGATATCCGAATCCGGTCTGATTTAACCCGGATATCCGATCCGATTAGCTCAGACCGGAACGTATAATCCGATTGGATATTCGTTTATTTGTTTTACACTTAAAATTACAATTAAACATGCCCATTTACAAGACCCAAGTTACATTTATACATACAAAATGAAGAATACAAGGTGGTGGTGGCACATTAGAGTCAAACACTCAACATTTAGATATCCGAAAAATATAATAAATCAATTCAGTTATATTTCTTGTAATATCCTATATGTAATATATACCGGATATCCGTTGGACAAAAATTTCATACCAAATCCGGTCCGCTAATCCGATCAATCTTACTGGATCAGACCGAATTTGGATAATTATCCATCAGACTCGGATAATATAGTATCGGATCGACCGCATCATCGTATCGGATCGACCGCATCGTTGTATCGGATCGACCGCATCGTCGTATCGAATCGACCGCATCGGATACTTTTGAACACCCTAGGCCCGTTATACCACCATCTCACCGTACATTCATGTAGATTGGGCCTCATGGTAGACCTCGATCCATTTAGTTGCTCTTTGAGCCCAGTGGTGGGGTTTAAACCACCGGGCATGTCACGTGATGGCATCACGCGCTGTGTGGCCTTGCAGAACTAAAAAACCCTGGGTTTGGGCAGGGTTTTAGCTCTGTTTGGCTTTTGTTGCCAAATGAAATCGGCAATGGCTTCTCCACCTCCATAGCAACCTGTCTCGCTCGCTCGCTCCGGTTTCCCGCCATGAACACTCTCTCCGCCAGACCGCTCGCCCAAGGCCATCGCCTTCTCCTGAGACTCTCCTTCTCCACCACCGCCGTCTCGCCTCCCCACTTCCACCGGAGGAGCGATGAGGAGAGTCGTTCCGTTAGGGTTTCCGTCTGGTGGGACTTCGAGAACTGCTCGCTCCCCTCCGGCGTCAACGTCTTCAAGGTCGCCAACTCCATCACCTCCGCCCTTAGGGTTTCCGGCATCAAAGGCCCCGTCCAAATCACCGCCTTCGGCGATATTCTTCAGCTCTCTAGGCCCAACCAGGAGGCCTTGTCGGCCACTGGGGTCACCCTCACCCATGTCCCTAGAGGTACTCCCTTCTCAACCACGTTTCTCACCTAATTCTTCCATTTTGCCTTTTGTTCTGGAAATTTGAATTGCATGATCTAATCTGGTTGCTTCAAAGGCTTCATGTACCAAGAACAGAAACTAAACCCTAGAATAGAAATAGTGAATCCATCACAGAAAATTTAAAAAACCAAGGATTTAAGATATTCAAAATCTTTCTATTATAAGCATGTTATAGTGTGCCCTTAGGGCACATTGTAGAAAAATCCATCTAGTATAACTGAAATGTGGAGCAAACCAAAATTACCTGGTGTTAAATACTACAGGATTTATTCTCTTCTCATGAGCTACATGTACCAAAACCCTGTTTAATGTCATGAATGGAGTAGTGAATCATATGCTTTTTTTTTTTTTTTTTTGGTTGGGAGTGAATCATATGCTATAATGCTCCTACGCAATTGGTTCATCTGATGGTGATTTCTTTTGTTTGATGATCTTGAGATGAGTTTTGGCATTTTTTTGTAGCATAAAATGGTTTCTGATATATTAGTCTTGAATATCATCTTATTGTCCTTGGTAATCATTACCATTGGGTGTAATGGTGTGGTTTTAGGTGGAAAGAACAGCGCCGACAGGTCTCTTTTAGTGGATCTTATGTACTGGGTATCCCATAATCCCCCACCAGCACATCTCTTCTTGATATCGGGGGACAGGGATTTCGCCGGCATCTTACACAGGCTGCGAATGAGCAACTACAACATATTGCTTGCTTGTCCCGACAATATGGCTCCGAGTGTCCTGTGCAGTGCAGCAAGTGTTATGTGGCATTGGAATGCGTTGGTCAAAGAGGAAAGCGTCACGTGTAAACATTTTAATCAACCTCCAGACGGGCCTTATAATTCCTGGTATGGTCACTATAAGGGTGATCTGGAAGACCCGTATGCAGTGGCTGAGCCTAAGCTCCCACCAAGTTCACATACTGATGATACATCTGATTCTGAGGTTGTGCCTGAACAACGATTACAACCGGTTCCAAGGGACGTTGTGAGGAAGATGAGAAGAATTGTACGTGCACACCCTAAAGGTATTTTATTGACATTGCTTCGAAGTCAAATGTTATCTGGAGAAATTAGCATGGACAAAAAATTCTATGGTCACAAAAGTTTCTCCCAATTCCTTCTCTCAAAGCCAAATATTGTGAAGATTAGACATTGCAAGGGACAATTTATGGTGCTCCCTGCTTCCCATCAAGCTTCAGAACCAGTTGAGTGCACCGCCGATGGTGAAACTCTAGGTTCCAGTGCTACCACAAAACAAAAGGTTGAACCTACATCTCAAGACACTAAACCAGAGTCTATTTCTGATGGTGAGAATCTTGACTTGGCTGCATCCTCAGTATCAAAAGCTCAAGCTCACTCTGTTACTAGGAAACCGGATGAGAAGCTTCCAATGACTTCATCTTTTAATGCGGATGATATGCATAACAAAAGCGACTCAATGTCTGACAAGGAGGAAATATATGCTCAAGGGAAAGAAGGTAGCAAACCTTCATCACGGAATCAATGTTCTGAAGATGAAATTGGATACATCCAAAACATATGGAATAAATGGTTTAAGAAAACTAATGTTGTGGGTTCAGAGGAGAAGACTGATAGAATTTCAGCTGAAGTCCAGGCTTTGGCACCTGAACCATCAATTTTAGCTGAAAGCCATGATAGACCAGATTCACCTCGATCTTCTGATGATAGAGTAACTACGGATGCAAAAGTAGACCCGGCAACTGTAGATCATGGTCAGAAGTCTGAACTTAATCCTGGTTTCTTTACAAAATTATTAGGCTGGTTCAAATTACCGAGAAAAGATGCAGACAATATATCTAATGAATCCACCAAAAAGTCCGAACAGGCAGAGTCGTCAAAAGGGGATGAATTGTTCCTTATGGATTCCTTTTGGAGTGATATAGAATCTTTTCTTAACACATACAAAGGATCAAAGCTCATCTGGAATTCGAAGACAAGGTATGTTTTTCCTTTGTCACATGCTGAATATGTCTAGTGCGCCTCACACTGCAGTTATGGTTCTGCTCTGTGCTGGTGCTATATTATTTTCTGGTAGAATGTGAAAGAGTTTAGGAATCTGTTAATTATACTCCGTACTTCTTTGTGGGATTAGTGTATGCCTGCCTTGTATTTTTAATTAGTCAGATCAATAGATGCAGTATATTGAACATTTAGCTCATTTTTCCTGCACATCATAATAGAATATGTCATACTAAACTAGTAATATCTGTGAAGCTTCTTGGACGATCTCGGTCATGTGTAGTACTTCAGTTTTGAATTTAAACTTCATTATTCATATTTTGCAGCACTTCATATAAGAGTTGAGTAAGCAACACAATTTGTGGCAAGCTCTTCTCAAAAAGGATATTATGTTTACACAAAAGGGCTAGCGAACTTATTATTTACATTTATTATCTGTCAAATACTCAAAATGATTTTCATGGAAATATAGTGGATGGGGATTTTCCGAAGCTTTATAGACTAGTAAGGAGCTTCTAAACTCCCATATTGCCGACTTAGTCTTAATCCTTCAAGCAAGCCAGACTTTAATGTGAACCAACACAGTGCATAAGCAAATATCATTGAGATAAGCTGACACTTTGTGTAAATTTTGTCTCAGGGAAGAGATTGCACAAAATTTGAGGAAGGAGGGGCCTTTAGTCATTCAACCTCTTTCAGAAAATGATCTTCTTCACCTGATTGATTTGCTTATTTCCGAGAAGAAATGGATCAAGGAACTCCCTTTGACCCCTTGTCCTTTCAGAGTTATCAGGTTTGCCGGAGGCAAAACTGAATCAGCTCAAGGTAACAATTCAGGCCGATTGAGGTCCATTATCATGGGTTCGTCTTCGCAGGCTGAGAAACTTCCAGAACAACAAGACAAGGGTAAACTCCCATTTGATACGACAGCAAAACCTTGTTGGAAGAGCAAAGATGAGGTGTTAGCAGACTGTAGGAAACTTCTGGATGACATGTTCAAGGAGAGCCCTGAAGCCATCAATATTGGCCTCTTCAAAACGAAATTCTTTGAGAAATATGGATATATAGTTGATTACCGAAAACTTGGGTACCCGAAATTGATATCCCTTCTACAGACTTTTCCTGATCTGAGGGTGGGGCTCAATTATGTGTATTCCATAGTTCCAAAAGAATTCACCCCTGACATTGAAGACAAAACAGCAAATTCCGGAGTAGGAAAATCCAAGGACGAGGATAAGGATTCTCCATGGGACGAGCTCGGTCCTTTGGATGGCAGGAAGGAAGTGAATCTGAGATGCAACGGGGCAGAAGAGGAGTACGAATCACCCCTATCAGAGGACGACATGTCAGACTCTGAAGAAGAAGAGAGCAAGAAAAGAGCGGACAAGGAAGAAAGCTCGTTACTGCAGATTCTGGACTCTTGGCACAATGATGGGAACAGTAAAAGAGGTGAGTTGCGTAAACCTGCTGATTTTGACATTAAGCAAAAGCCCGGGAAAAGCTACTCTTTCGTTGTGGATGAGGATGATGGCAACAAGAACAGGTTGATTGATGGGATATTGACCAACCTGAAGAAATCCGGGAACCACAGAGTCCCCAACTAAGAAACGTAGTAATGACTACTGACACGACGAGAAGAAGAGGAAGTCAGAAGACAGTGAAGTTTGTTATGTTTCTTCGAGGTTAAATGATCTCTGATAATATGTTTGGGGAACCCGAAATCATTTAGGACTATGATTTTGCTACAAGATC
This sequence comes from Polygonum aviculare, assembly GCA_934048045.1. Classification (NCBI taxonomy): domain Eukaryota; kingdom Viridiplantae; phylum Streptophyta; class Magnoliopsida; order Caryophyllales; family Polygonaceae; genus Polygonum; species Polygonum aviculare. The sequence continues at coordinate 1,737,651 of OW204032.1, read as the reverse complement.
CTTGAGGACATGAAAACGAGCTCAACCCACCTTCTTTTACTAGAATTGCTCTAGGCTTGTAAGTTGTGCTGGTGGGACAAAGATAATAATAGATTGCATCCAACTACATAGGTAGAATAGGCCGAAATTTATAATTTGCTGATGTTTGTAGGAAAATGTAGCATGATTATTGGTTTACATTCTCCACTCATCATCATTGGATATTCTTGTCTATGGAATGGATTCACATGGAGGAATCACAAACTGCCACTGGACATCACTTTTGAGCTACTTGACATGTAATTCAACTATTCAAGACAAGATTTCAGGACGATTTTCCCATATTTCCCCCCAAATTATAGTTCTCCTTTGAACAAAAGGGTGGGTTTAGGTTCGAAAATGTGTGAACTAAAACAATGAATTGCAGGAACGTCGTCAACTAAGCTTGGAGAAGCATTTTTGTACGATCTCATTCGTTTAATTTAACATACGCGGGATCGTGACCCTTTGTCCCGGCCATTGAAATCTCATATGTAAGATAAACCATTGAGCGGCTGGTTGAAGTTGAACGCGGATGGTTCAGTGGTGTGCAGCCTAACCATAGCTGGTGGCGTCGTTGGAGATGAGAACGACTAGTGGGTCTCTAGATCTGCTAGCAACTTAGGCACCGTCACAGACTCATAGTATCAACCGCGGAAGTTTGGGACATTCAGTAGGACCTTCAATTAGCAAGGGATCAGGGATGCCGTAGAGTTATCATCGAAACAGAACTCGTCCTTGCCAACAAGCTCCTCGAATCCAAAATTCCTGCCCACCACCCACTCTCCGGCCTGACATGCCAATGTTAAGTCTTTGTTCGTAGGGATGGGATCCTCTGATTCCGTCACATATTTAGATAAGCTTATAAGGTCGCCGTCGATAAGCTTGCTTCCCTAGCTCACTCCTTGCCTTTAGGTTTCCATGTTACTTCAACCCTCTCTTTGAATGAATGAATGATTTTGGAGCTCGTCTCCTTGAGGGGGGCAAAACGAATTGGGCGGGCGAGGGCCGAGGGGTAATTACAAACATCACTCGTATAAAACAACACCATGCATCGGACGGTGGTGAAACGTCTTGAAGAAACTTGCGATTACAGCGCGCTGCACCGAATCCTTCCCTCTCAGAAGACGTCCTCTTCAAGAACCCGAGAAGGCCCGCCAAAACAGAATTGAACTGATTCAGCAAAAGAACAACCGTCTCTCTCTCTTTCACTCTCCCTCTAACAAAACTCTCATCCGCCATGGACGAGCTTCCCAAGATCATCGTAGTCCTCCTGACTCTGGCCGCTCTCCTCCCTCACGTCGCCGGCGAGATACCACGGGAGGAAGTAGACTCCGCCACCGCCGCTCTCCGCTCGAGAGGCTACAACCTCTTCGGAAACTCCCTCACCGTCTCCGACCTCCTCTTCGAGGTCCTTTCCGGCAAGGAGTTCACCTTCCTCTCCCCTCCGGACACCTCCCTCTTCTCCCTCGGCATGACGATCGACTCCTTCCGCTACGTCCACAACCTCCGCCTCCACGTCATCCCCCGCCGCCTCTCCGTCGCCGACCTCCGCAACCTCTCGCTCTCCCGAACGCCGTCCTCCGAGACTCTCGTTCCGACGCACTCGCTCTTTCTTGCGAATCGCCGGAGGGAGTTCACATCGTCAACCGATCATCCTACCGGATCCGCCGAATTCGACTACGTCTTCGTCAATGGAGTCCGGATTTCCTCTCCGGACATATACCTTGGGCCACATCTCGCCGTCCACGGACTTGACGGCACTCTTGCCGCCGATATGCTTCCTCCGGAGACTTTCCATGGCGACCTAGGGTTAGGTTTTGCCTCGCCTCCTCCATCTGAGCTTCTTGCTCCTCCGCCGTCCATTGTACGCGTTCCAGATCCGGTTCTTCCTCCGGCCTCGCCGTTGATTGAGGATTTCTCGCCGGATTCCCTCGGAAGTCCTCCGATCTTTCCGCTTCCGGACCTGATTCCTCCAATACCTAGGGCTCCATTTCCGAAGAGCGAGATGTTCGCCAATTCGCCTAAATCTCCTCTTGATCCCGGCTCTTTCGCGCCTGTCAGTCCGCCGCCTCCCATTCGTCCATCGCCGAAGACTCCCGAAACTTCAACCCCTGGGACTGACCAGAGTAACTCGAGAAGAACAGTAGAAGATGGATCCAGTTTCCGTGCAAATCCGGAGAGCAATCCGTCTGTGAGTACCTCGCCTCCTCGTCAGGCACCGTTTAGTCCACCGCGGATTTGGGGAACTCCACCGCCGTATCCAAAGGCGTGGACAAATGATCCAAATCATCCATGGGAGAAGCCCAAGAAAAGCCACGAGTCTGCTAAGCATACAAAGTCTAACAAGAAGCACAAGTGCAAGAAGCATCACCACTCTCACAGGAAGCACAAAGGACTCTGACTCCAAGTTCCATTTTCTTGAAATTTGGTGACTGGTGAGTTTAATCTGAGCAGACTCTGATCTGTGCTGTGTTTCATATTAGTCTATCTCTGGCTGTTTTCCTGATCACGTTGTCTAAAGAAAGTAGATAATAATGAAACAGAGCTATGGACTGTTAGTTCTTGAAGAGTTTGTTGATCCATTTGTTCTGGACTCAATTTTGTTGCTCTGTACAGATTGATAGTGGATTGGTGCCTGTTGAGTTCAATCTGAGCAAACTCTGATTTGTATTTTGTTTCCGTTTAGTCCTCTGGCTGTTATCTGGATCATACTGTGTAAAGAAAGTAGAACATAATGAAAAGGAACTGTTGAGTGTTGTTCTAGAGGAGCTTGTTGATCCATTTGTTGTTGAATCATCCTTGTTGCTTTATAAAGATTGATAATAGATACACCATTATTCCTAGTTTACTCAGTTGTTCTTGAAGTTTGCATTTTCTTACTAGAGGAGTATCCGATCTAAGGTTAGGTTAGCCAATACTGTTCACTGATAAGCAAAAATGACTAGAGATATCGCATTAGAATTTTCTGGTGTGAAAACATCATATAATGACAGGAGAAGATTCCCAAACCAGGGCAGGCAAAACAAAGTCATCCCTTCATGAAGATTCTCAAATCTATCACCATTACAACAGTTCAGGTGGAAAAAAAAACAAGAAAAGGCCCATTTATTAGAGAAGGCTAGTTAGTTGCCTCAGGAGATAGATTCATGGGCTCAGCTGCTACATAACAGTAAAACTGGTGTGGAATGGCTCAGTTGTCATTTGTTGGGGATGGTGCTTCATGGGCAGCAGACTCCTGAGCATCACAGTATCCCAGGAGGAGTGCGGTCTCTTCGGCGGTGAACCCGAGAGAGCTAAGCATGGCAGGCCAGCAGTTACGGCCGATCACATAGACGGCCTGACAGCAGTCACTGCCTAAGCTGGACTGGCCGTTGTAGAAGAACTGGATCACCTCTCCGGTGCACGACTGAAGCTGGTACAGCGAGTCCCAGCACGTGGGACCCGTTGGGGTCTCGTCGAGCTTCAGACGCACGGTTAGGCTAGATGGTTTGAGGTCGAGGGGCCGAGTGGCAGCGATCATGCAGCAATGGGCGGTCGTCCATGTTAGGAAGATGATCAGGGTTAGCTTGGAATTAGAGGGAGCCATGAGAGCTTGGACAGAGAAGTTGGATTGGAGTTTGGAGAGGGGGGTAAAGGAACCACCAACTTATATGGTGGGATGAGAAGAGGGAAAGTTGAGTGTTGAAAAGTGCAAAATGTGAAGGGTCTAATTAGATGTGTGCTAATTCAATTGTGAGGATTGTTTGAAACGGTTTCTAGCATAAATGCATGCCTGCTTTGATCAATGTGGGATCTGTTCATCTGCTTCTCATTCATTTTAATTGCATGGCTGTTAATGGGTGATTAAAACTCTTGGTTACGAGCTCAGTTGCTACTGATGCTTGCATTTAGTTGTGACCGTAATTTGACTAGTCTCGAGTCATGGGTTAAAAAAGGGAAGGTCAAGTCAAGACTTGAAGCCGAATAGCGAATCTAAATGTTGAAGTATTGCAGTGTTGAACAAATGTGTGGATGGAAGAAAGGACCGGTTCTTAATTAGTACTGTACGTCATAAAACATGGACCCAAGAGGAATGATGGTTGAGATATGCCTGCTTTCTCCTATAAATGGTAAAAGCAAGAACGTGGAAATTGGATTGGTTGGTAATTTTGCTGTAAAATTAGCAATTCCAAGTTCCAACTCCAAGATAAGAATGGGGTGACGTTATTGCTGAATTTGCCAGGCAATATCGTAAAACGCTTCGTGGAATTTGTTTCATTCCGAGTGTTCACACATACTCGTTTACTCGGTTTCACGAATTAAGTTATGCCAATTAAAAAAATGCATTATACTTCAATGTCAGCATTCAAATTTATTATTATTTTTTGGGTAGAAATCCGAGTTTCTTAATTAGGTGATCTATGGAACGAGCTAATTAAAGGTGAACAAATTCGATGGGTTTTGTTGGTAGATACGGTCATCTTTAATACGTGTACATTATATTAAATCGTTTATACTTATAAAAGAATTTCATAAATACTACAAAGTATTTAGATAAATTAACTAACAACACAAAACCCTTTTCAACATTGAAGATTGCTAGGTAGGCTAAGCAAACCCGGAAAAGAAATTAGTTAAAGGTTGAATTGGAAAGCAGAAACGCGTTTATATATGTTTAAAAAGCAAACCTAATTAAATAGTATATGGTCTCGCAAGACTTTGGCTTCACACTTTCTCTCAATCTCTCTTTTGGCCCCTCCCAACACGCCACAGACGTGAGCTATATTTACTCAACCCATCCATCCATAAGCTGGAACTAATTATGAATCAATTCTCCATGGAGCTCCACGCGCCGGCTGAGTCTGTCGCAGAGTCGTCTTCGATAGCAGCTGCCAGGATTCGGATTCGGGAGTTATTTGGAGGATCCGACGATGACGAAGACAAGGGCAACGTAGAGACGAATAAGAAGACGAAGGCGACGACGAAGGGTGGTGTCGTCGTCCGGAGGAGGAAGACGAGGAAGTTCCGGTCTCTTGCTGAGGTCTACAGGCTGACGACGACGACGAAACGCAAAGGCGTCTTAGCAAAGAGCCACCGTCCATGCACCGTCAACGTCCACCAAGCTCTTCATCCATCCATCCCTCTATAGTATGCAATTGCTTATGCTTAATTAGATTGGTTTGAATTAATGTTTCCCGATCGAGCTTCGTTTCATATCAATTATCAAATTACATTTGTACGTACGTTGTTTATTGTTAATTTGTTGAGACGGTCACGGCAAGCTGGCTTGTAATATGATATGTGTTCCAATGCTAGGTAGCAAGCAAAGGGACGTCCATTAATAAGATGTGAACATGGTTCACGTAACTAGCTAGCTGTTCCTACTAATCAACAGTATATATGATTTGTACAGTAGTTTTCAATAATCAATATCGAGCTGAGAAACTATGAAAATTGTTGTTGTTTTCAACTTTGAAGATTGGGCTTTAAGAAATGGAATGAGGGCCTTTTGACCCCCTCTACAAGTGTTGAAACATTACACATGACTAGCTCTCACTAAACGTGGCTTAGCTTAGTGAGATTTTTACGCGCACCTGCTTTTAAGAGGCCCTGTACAAAAATGTTAGAATTGTTTTATACTATAAATTTTGGTAATTTTTGTTGCTAATTTTATTAGTAATTTTTTTGAAGTCATAATGGTTATGTCATGTATTGTACTAATATGGTATATATTTGTGTTGCTCAATGTGTGTAGTTTTGTGAAAAGTGTTATAATAAGGCCCATAGATTGTAATTTGGGAAGTATCTTTGAGCAATGATACTCCCAATTTCCAATCTCTATTTTCCCTTCTTGTAACTCTTCTTCCCTAATCTTCTTTTTGTTCCTAATCTCTCTTCTTTCTCCCTAATCTTCCTCTAATTCTACCCAATCCTTCGGATCACGACAAATTGGTATCAGAGCTCCGATCGCTTGGCCATGGCGGAAGGCATCAGGATGAAGACGATGGAAGAATCGCATCGGAAGTTGGAATATTAAGTCAACTCTTTGGTCCACGCCATTGACAAGGTAAACGAAAGGATGGATTTGTTCAAGGCTGAGATGGACGAGAGACTCGTGAAATTGGAGAAGTCTCAACAAGATACGGCGAACGCGCTGAAAAATAACGAGGCACAATTGAAGGGCTTGTTCGACATAGTCGGCAACATGAATTGAGAGCTTGCTCGTCTCTTCAATGGAGGCGAAGGTGGATCGCGTGCCAACAGTTGAACACATTCGAACATCAGGATGGCTAACGTGGAGAATCTTGACCCAAATTTGGGAATTCAAGATCAGAGGGCCAATGTGGAAGAACTCAATCATGATGTGGAAAGAATTGAAGCACGTTGTTGAGATCAGGAGGGCGAGGTAACCAACTCAGAGCGGGTAAGTTAACCGTCATAATTATTTTTGCAATTATCCAGTCATAAAGGTACTTTTACTTATTTATTAAGTTTTCTATCTATTCTCTATTAAATAAACTGATGGCGGTTAAGCATTATGAGGGAAGATTCTATCTTTACGCGAAGATAGAATTAGTGATGGATTAGGCTCCAAGGAATAGGCAAACCCTCTCTCGTCCCTTATAAATACATGTACTCGTCATGTATAGAGGGGTATCTTGTACCTTCTAGCTTTTCACAATTTCTTCTCTCTTCTATTGACTTAGGCAACAGAGGTGGATTAGGGGGTCCCCGCTTCCTTTGTCCATTGTTTTGCAGGTCATAGGTCATTGAAGAATGAGGAAGACGATAAAAATCAAATGAGCTAACTAAGCTGCATTAAAGACAAATTTTTGTGCACTTACAATTGACACCGTCCGTGGGGAAACAACAATCGATCCATAATTATAGTGTTGTAATCGATCCCCAAAAATCAAGATACGACCTTTCCAGCTTTGGGGCAATCGCGCCGGGCGAATCGCGCGATTCACCTTCAGTAGCCCCAACCACGACCGCGGTCCTCTTGCTGCGACCGCGGTTCCAGAGACGAACGAGCGAAGTCCGATTTTCGCTCGGACAATTAAACCCTAACGCGTATTGGTCCCAATATTCGCTCGGGAAATCCGACCACATCACGATCCGAGCAAGGCGCCTTGCCCGGATCCGAACCTTGGATTGTCAATCTATTAAGTTGCCCTATTCGAAAATCATTGCTGATTATCGATCCAATGAAAACCCTAGGCGATGGGACTTGATAAATCGCGTGCGTATATACGCGTACACGTACGTATACCGATTGTTAACCATACGTATAGCTTTGGTGAATTAATAATTTCAAGGTCAATCACGTACGTACGTGATGCACAAGAGAAGTCCAATTCGGCAATTAAGGAGGATTAGGCCATTAATCTTCTTTGATCAAGTGTTACGTACATGTAATCATGAGATTGCCAAATCCAAATTGGTAGCCTCCAGTCACGCACAACTCGACGAGAAGCCCCGCCAAGAACGATGACCACGTACGCCAATCGATCCCGGCGGAAGAACGACGCCGGTCCGACGCCCGACAAGCCCGTGAGCGACGACCTCACCTTCGGCTCCGACAACGGCCTCGTCAGGCCACTCCTCAAGGGCCTGGGATCCGAGCCACCGTCGGTTTCCGCTCAGCGGCCTCCACCGCCAAAGATCACGGCTGAATCGTATCCACGCCGTCGGCCACCGTCGTAAAACCGAACTCCTCCGACGATGTCGTACGGTGATGCGCGTCACCGCCACGGCCTCGCCGGGGACCAGCACGGTCGCCTCTAGGAGTTCTCCCGAAGCCAATTAATCGCCAGGGGCATGGACGAGTTCACCGGTGATGAAAGTGGAGACGTGTGATTCGGTTTTGAACGATGAAGTATTTGCCCTTTTGTTCACAAATTCAATTACAACAAGCGAACAAAAAGAAGACGCGTATATGTTGGTGAGCCTTGATCAAAAGATCACGAGAAAAAATCAGGAGCAAAGGTCAATCACATATTGAAGACGGTGAGGAAATTGGATTGATTAATTGTTGATTAGTCAAAAATCCAATCTTGATCGCAAGGATTCTATAGCCAGACGATACCCTAATTATCCAGGCGAAATCCTAATTCGAAATCCTGATCGCAATCTCATACAACAAGATCAAAACCCATGGTGTATGGAGAGAAGTCTAAAGAATGTTTCTTAGCAAAGAAGAAAGCCTCAAACTTTAGAGCAAGAGGCGAATAGAGAGACATTACGCAAGGGTGGAGATCTTAACTGGAGTTAGGCGACGGAATTGAGAGTCATAGTAGTGTATGGTCTAAATTAACTAATCGAGTATGAGATTCGGTGATGAACATTGAGAGCCGCTCGCTCTAATCGCACCACAGCCTGCGTGGGCACGATAGGGGAGATCCAACCTCTCCGGTACAGGGACCTCGGGATTTAGAAGCGCATTCCGCACATAGCTCCCTCTAGACATCAATCCACCCTAAGATCTCGGGTGTCCAACAATCGGCACCTTAATCGAAACCACAAGTAATAACCTCATTGGCAGAACACCCTCTGTGTGCTTTTTAAATAAAAACGTTCTACCGTCAGAGTTGGACAAGATTATACGTTAAAGATCTTTGTCCAAGTCAAGACTAGGAAACTTCACTTGAGGGTCATAAGCTTTGGCCATCGTTGGAAAAGATTATACATCAAAGATCTTTGTCTGAGCCTGAATTGAGAAGCGCATCCCCAAGAAAGGTGGAGCCACTACAATACGACATTCATGAAGGCGAAGGCAGGATAGGCATCAGAGGTCGCCGTTTGGTATTCAGAACTTGTCCTCAGGGATATTGATAGAGCATGCGAGCTGAAAAGTCAAGACGGGAAGGTCATATCCCGAACTTGAGTTGTCGCGCATTCGAAGATTCTTCCCGTACGTCCATACCGCGCATGTGGTTCGCTAACCGCCCGCGGTACTGTCAACCGCGCCCTCGGTCCATGGGTCGCGCCCGCGGAATGTTGACGGGGGGGTTTTCGGGAAGCCCCTTGCATAGATGTCAAAATTGGAGTATGACAACGGGATAAACTCTTCGGATTTTCTATATTTTCTTTTTTCTTTTCCTCTTTCTTATTTCTCATTTTGTTTTCCATTGATAAAATCCCACGGGTAATTTTTTGATTTTCGAACCTTCAAAATCCTTTGGTTTTTGTTTATCCCAACAAAGTTAACTCCGGATAATCTCGACAAGTGATACGATCTAGGGTGAGCTTAGTCACCCCACGATATTAGCTCGTGGATGTACGAATATACGAATATATGAATATACAAATAGGGGATCTCAAGTCTACGCTGACCATCGACTAATCCACATGGCCACTCTGAGTAAACAGTTGCGCGGCGACCTTTAGTATCCTACGATCCGAGTTGAGAAAACTCAATCATAGGTGGGGCATCTGAGAGCGGGTAAATTAATCGTCATAATTATTTTCGCAATTATCCAGCCATAAAGACACTTATACTTATTTATTAAGTTTTCTATCTATTCCTTATTATCTATTAAATAAATTGATGGTGGTTAAGCGTTATGAGGAAAGATTCTATCTTTACGCGAAGATAGAATTATTGATGGATTGGGCTCAAAGGAATCACCTGGCCCTCTCTCTCCCTTTATAAATACATGTACTCTCCATGTATAGAGGGGTATCTTGTACCTTTTAGCTTTTCACAATTTCTTCTCTCTTACCTGCGCGCTCTACTCAAAGGATACTCTATTGACTTAGGCATCGGAGGTGGATTAGGGGGTCCTCGCCCCCTTTGTTCATTGTTTTGCAGGTCATAGGTCATTGAAGAGGGAGGAAGAAGAAGAAAATCAAAGGAGCTAACTAAGTTGCATTAAAGGCGAAGTTTTGTGCACTTACACCAACACTTTCCTAAAATTGAGTTTCCGTTCTTTGATGGATCGAATGCGAGGAGCTAGGTTCGTAAAGCTGAAAAAGTATTTCGCATCTTTGGAATGAGGCCGTAGAAAAAATTGAGCTTGCTTCCATGTATTGACGGGTAAGGTAGACAATTGGGCCCAAGGGTTTTAATGCAGATTAAGGAGGTTTCTTGGGAGGATTTTGTTGAAGCTCTTTGTGTGAGGTTCGGAGAAAGACCGGGTGTTGATGTGTTTGAGGAATTCAACAAACTGACTCAGCTAGAATCAGATGTTTGAGGCTTACTTTGTCACTAGCTACATTAGCGGATTAAAGGATGAAATCCGGAATTTGGTTAAGCTGAATCGCCCTACTTCCTTAGCTATGGCGTATGAGCAGGCAAGATTGCAATATAGAGGTGTGCAAGTAATTTTGAAACTGAGTAAGAATCCATGGCAACCTAACTCCATTGGCCAAAACTATTCAGAATCAGCCTATTTCAATGCCAAATCTCCCGATCCAAGTTTCAATATGAGTTATAGTTCCAACACTTCATCAAACTTAATACCCACAAAGAAAAATCAGTTCGTAAAACCTAAAAAGACCTCAGGAATGTGCTATCACTGTGGTGATCGATAATTTGTAGGGCACAAGTGCAAAGTTGAGACCTTACATAGTATGTTGACTTGTGATATGAGAGAGGTTCAATATGCAGAATGTGATGGAGTAGAAACATGGAATGAGGAAATAGAGTCAGGGCTTCTTAAGGACCAGCAAGAGATTCATGTACATGCACTAACTGGGAGCACTCCACTGAACACCATTAGGATTAAAGGAATAGCAAGGAACAAACCGATTACTATCCTCATTGATAGTGGAAGCACCCATAGTTTCTTAGACCCTAATGTCTCTAAGGAAGTTGGATTCAAGCTCCAAATCAAGGTTATGGTTGTTGCAATGGCTAATGGGAGCAAAATATTTAGCCACTGCAATTGTGAGAATTTTGAGTGGATGATGCAACGCTATAAGTTCAGACATAGTATAAATATTCTAAAGTTGGGTGGATGTGACATGGTATTAGATGTTGACTGGTTAATGGAATTCAATCCCTTAAATTTTGATTTCAACCATCTAAATTTGTCATTTGTGAAGGATGGTAACAAGATTGAATTGAAGGGTGTACCTGATTTGGCAAGCTTAAAGTTGATGTGTGGATTAAAGTTACAGGAGGATGGTGACAATGCTTCCCAAACCTAGGGATTTGTTGCTCCAATTATTCATTGGATTTTATCCATTTGGGGTTGTTGAGATGGTGTGCAAGTACAAGCCACATTGGTTAATGACCATTGGTTCTTGCAAGTGACAACTAGCTCACACATAAACAATGGAAGACCTCAGGAAACCAGTTGCATTTTTTTTCGCATTTTCCTTTTATAGTTTTATGTGTAAAAACTTTGAGGACAAAGTTTTAAAGGGAGGGAGTATTGTCATGTATTGTAATGTGGTATAGTAAGGGGGCTCGATGTGTTATTTTGTGAAAAGTGTTATAAGGTCGATAGATTGTAATCTGGGAATTATCTTTGAGCAATGATACTTCCAATTTCCAATTTCTATTTCCCTTCTGTAACTCTTCTTCCCTAATCTTCTTTCTCTTTCTAATCTCTCTTTTTTCTCCCTAATCTTCCTCTAATTCTACCCAAATCCTTCGGATCACGACATGTTATTATCCTCATTTAATCTAACTTACTTTTAGTGATAGTAATATAATTATAGAACAGAAGATAATATATTAATTAGTAGAAACAAAGTAACAAACAGATATTATGTCATTACAAAATAAACATTAAATGAGAAATGAGGCCCTAAATGCAATTAAGTACTAAAGTTGACACGTTAAAAATAGGGAAAAAAAAGAAAATAGAAGAATGAAAAAAGGGGGCGGTTAACATGTTGTTTGACTTCAGACGTACTTTTGTTGGTGAATGCGCGTCCCATCCTTGAGTTGGTTGATTTGAAGCCCTAGGAAAAATTTGAGTTCTCCTATGAGCGACATCTCGAACTCGCTACTCATCAAAGACTTGAAGTCCTCTACAAGTTTCATGTTAGTACTTCCAAAGACTATGTCATCGACATAGACTTGGGCAATTAAAATATCCTTTTGGACTTTCTTTATAAACAAAGTTTTATCAATTGAACCCCTAGTGTGACCATTGGACAAGAGAAAAGACGCAAACCTATCGTATCATGCACAAGGAGCTTGCTTGAGTCCATAGAGAGCCTTGTCGAGGTAGTACACATGATCTGGATGATTGGCGTCGTCAAAGCCCAGAGGTTGAGCAACGTACACTTCTTCCTTTAGTTTCCCGTTAAGGAAGGCAATCTTGACGTCCATTTGAAACAACTTGAATCCTTTATGAGCGGCAAAGGAAATGAGAAGACGGACAACCTTGATTCTAGCAACAGGAGCAAAGGTCTCATCATAGTCAATGCCTTCCTCTTGCTTGAATCCTTGAGCCACAAGTCTTGCCCTGTTCCTTGACACGCGTCCACTTTCATCAAGCTTGTTTCTGAGCACCCAACGCGTTCTTATGATGTTTTTGTCTTTAGGCCGAGGGACGAGGATCCAAACTTTGTTCCTCTTAAACTGATTAAGTTCTTCTTGCATAGCTTGGATCCAGTCAGCGTCCTGGAGTGCTTCTTTTATGTTTTTGGGTTCCACCATGGACACAAAAGCGTTGAAGGCACAAAAAGCAATATTTGCACTCTAGGACTTGCTTGCAGCTGACCTGGTTTGAACTCCCTTTGACTGGTCTGAGATTATCTGATCCCTTAGATAATAAGTTGAACGGCAGGACTCCCTTTGAAAGAGTTGGGAGAACCGGGGATCAATATTATCATCAGAGTCCACATCTTCATCTTGAGCTTCTTCCTCGTTGTGTTCCCCCTCAGAGAGAGTGTCCACACCTTGTCTTAGCTCACCTTGTTGACTTGATTCAGCCACATCTTGTTGTGCTGGGGACTCAGTCCTAGAAGGAGCTTCTTGATCAGTACTAGGAATGTCCACTGAGACTTCTTCTGGATTTGCATTGCCGTGCTTAAGAACATAGTACTTCCTTGAGGACCAACCTTCTTCGTCTTCAGAGTCGTCCTTTTGACGTGATGAAGAGCATTCCTTCTGACTTGGTTTCTATTCTTCAAGATGTAAATTCTTTACTCAAACCTTTACATTGTTTTTCCCCTTTTCTCTCAATTGTGTGGGGTGACTCCTGTCTTGGGGTTGATCTAGCAAAATTACTCCCTTCTCTAACAAGAGGGGGTGATGGATTTTGCGAGAGATCCTCTGGCGAGGTGGCACATGCCATTAGGATGTTTCTAAAAAACATTTATGCCATTTGAAACGTTGTATGTCAAACTCTCCAAGTTCTAAGATTATGCATGCTAATGACCATGGAAAAATTGAAATGTTGTCTTGTGACTCTATATTTGTCTTTGTTTTGCCACATCATGATGAAACCTTGAATGCTTCTAAATGAGCAACCCCTAAAGTTACTCTTCTAAAAACTAAGTGTGAAATAGCATCCTTTCTACATCCTCAAATCATCTCACAACTATGGCGTATTATCCATATTCCATATAAAGACGAAGACCCAACCTGTATTAACCCCGCATCAACCAAATATTTTTCTAACTTCCCAGTTCTGTCTTATCGCAACTATTGTGCTTTGTCCTTTACCTTCAAAAGTGTTTCGATGGAGGACAAGATGCCCTATGCCCATTTATTATTATCTACCCGGAGCATCTCCTTGTTCCCACTTCTCAAGATGACTCACAAAACCTAGGGTCTAACTTGATGGAACCCACCTTTGCATTGATGTTGCTCTAAGAAACTTCTGGCCATTTCTCTGGTCAACAGGCTATTGAACACTTCCACCATAGGATACCTCTACTGAAACTGAAAACATAACAACCTCGGAAGCTCCTAACACCCGTGATCCATCGGCTGCTGAAGCAAATGTCCCTTTACCTCTCTTAAATATCCGTAGTGCTTCCATCCCTATGATCAACCCATGCCCCAATCCAAATGCCATTACCATAATCCAAAAACCTATTATCAACCTCACCCCCTTCACCCTACTTCTAAAAATGGTTTAGGATCCCATTGCTTTTGTAGCCATAGTGTCTAAAATGATGGAAGTTTGAAAGGAATATGTCGACGGAGAAATCTTATACCAGGAGCTAGGGAATTTTCGGATCTTGCTCCAATTCTATACCAAGGATGCTATGGAGTTGGTGTGGGCTCATAGAGCTTACCATGTCCAAAGCAAATTAGTAGCCCTTTTCCCCTTCCCTATTGATTTCAAACTACTAACCACGGATATATCAAGGGTGGATTATTAGATTCGCATCCCGTTTCTCCCCTACTTCCTCTTCAACCGCATAGCCCTTAACATGATTATGAGACAAAACCATGTTGGAGCCTTTATCCGTTTGAACGATGCTTCTAACTCAAAAAACAAAATGAATTCGCTTGAGTGCTAGTTAATGTTGATCTCACGAGTGCTCTTAAGTGTGATGTGAGGTTTGAGGCCCAAGATCGCTCCATCTTGACTCTCAAAGTGTAGTATAAGGACTTTTTCTGAAGGGTGTAGCTGTTGTGAGGAGGAATCCCATTCCTTCGACCAATCCCCCTTCAACAACATTCAACCAAGGAAGCTACAAATGAGGATTGAAAATTCCCGTGAACAGGAAGCTCTGATGCTTCACTCCAAGCCTACCACGTTTTGTACCCCCTACTTGGGCACAAACAAGCATCATATTTGTTAACTCCGATGTACTCAACCCCAAGAAAAGTGTTGCTGCAAAAGGGAAAGATGTGCTTCAATAGGCTGCACCTGTTCTTCAACATGCTCCTAATGGTCCACACCCTATGCCCCTAATGAGTTACCCTGGGTATCAAATGGTACCGACTGATCCTTACATTAAGCCTTTATATATGATAGACTTAGTGGTTACCACTTCATTGACATCCTTTAAGTTATCACTGATAGCCATCAAACAGTTGTTAGAATTGGCATGTGATTCAAGATTGTCATCAAGGTCATCCCAAGTAGCAAAATAGGCCTTCCCTTTTCCTTGACTCGAACTACTCTCAAAGTTGCAATTCTTAGCGAAGTATCCTTTGTTGTTACACTTGAAGCATGTAATATCTTTCATCTCATGATTTGAAATCTTAGAGTGATTCTTGTCTTTGGAGAAGCTCTTCGGGTTGAACTTCCTTTTCATGTACATTGCACAGACATCTTTGGTTATGAGGACGAGATTAACATCTTCCTCTTCATCGTCCTCTGAGAATGAGACTTCAGCTTTTGACATCTTACCTTTCTTGAGGGATGCCTCTCCTGTAGTCAAGGCAAGGCAAGGATGGTGGCCCATGGTTTCTCTCCAATTCAAGAAATTGATTATGATGAGACATACTCTCTTGTAGCCGATGCAACTACACTGAGATTCCTAATTGGCGTGACAATATTTAAAAAATTGCAAATGCACCATATGGTTGTTATGATTATATATAAATATGGGTCACTAGAAACAGACATATATATATATATATATGAAAGTTCCAAAAGGACTAGAATTACTTAAGGCTGAAAACAGTGGACCTCTAAAAATATGTTTTATAAAACAAAGAAGGTCATTGTAAGGGTTAAAACAATCGGGACTGATGTGGTATAACCTTCTGAGCGAATACCTTATGAAAAGGGAATATAAAAACGATACTTTTTGCTCATGCATTTTTATCAAATGGTCCAATGGGGGATTTGCTATTATCGTAAGTCTATGTTGATGATTTGAACATTGCTGGAACATCCAACAAAATTGAAGATACTGCGAAATACTTGATGAAAGAATTTGAAATGAAAGATTTTGGGAGAACAAAGCTTTTTCTTGGCTTATAAATTGAGCATTTAAAGGATGGAATATTTATCCATCATTCCAATTATAATGAGAAAGTTTTTAAAATATTTTATATGGACAAAAAACATCCTTTGACATCTCCCATGGAAGTTCGTTCCCTCAATGTTAAAAATGATCAATTTTGCTTTCGAGAAGAGGAAAAAGAGGTTTGTGGACATGATATTCCATATTTAAGTGTAATTGGTGCCCTAATGTACATAGCTAACAATACAAGACCAGATATTGCTTTTGGAATGAATTATTGTCTAGATATAGAATTGCTCCTACAAGGAGGCATTCGAATGGGGTCATACATACATTTCGGTACCTTCGAGGGACACACGATTTAGGAATGGCTACATCGAGGGAGACTACACAAAGCATATACCTCCAAATTCTTTTCTATTCGAGAGTTAAAAAGTGATAAAGTTGATGGAAAATGTGGATAATTGGAAGTAAAATATAAGATTAGATGGGGGGTAATTTTGTAATTTTATAAGACAAAAGTGATAAAGGTAATGAAAAAGTTGGGTAATGGGGGTAATATATGAGATTGAACAAGGGTAATATGGTAAGAAAAATATGATATAAATAAAAAGTTTGAAAGATTGACAAACTTATTGGGACAGCCGAAATGGAAAGATGGACAAACATTATGAGATGAAGGGAGTAATATTTAGGTAAATAGTATAAATAAAACAAAAGAATGAAAAAATGATGTGGATGAGAAAGAAATGATAAAAAGTAAGGGTTTATGAGACTCACCAATATTCATAATCTAAGAAACACATGTGCTTGGTAGAAAAGTGTAAATCATTCGCCTTGTAGCCTTGATTTTTGTGGTTATTTTTATCTAACTTTAACCTTTAAATAGATGTTGCATTCATTATAAAATTTGCACATACAATAATACAATCTATAAGGTGCTTATTTCATCTCTCTCTTTTAATGTCATATTTGTATTCTAAAATGATTTTTTTAGAAGTAAAATTCCAAGAATCTCCTTCTAACTCTTTAGTATAAGAGTTTTTCTATTATGTGCCCCTAATGACACACTATAAGCAGTTACTAATGGATTGATAATTATTAAATTCTCAAAATTTTAATCTATTTTGTGACGGTTTATTTATCTTTTTTGTAACGGATATACTATTTCTATTTTAGTGTTTAAATTTCTATATTTAGTACGATTAGAGTGGTGTTAGAGTATGCCCCTAGGGGTGTGAATTCGGATATATCCGATCTGATCCGAATTCTCGGATATCCGAACAAAATTTGCCTAAAATTGTGATCCGTATCCGATCCATTTTTACCCGGATATCCGAGAAAATATATCCATTTAGACCGGATATCCGATGCTGGTTATCGCGGATATCCGAACTATCCATTTTGATAAAACAATAAATTAATGTAAGCGAAAACTAGAAGCGGATCAACAAGAAATCGATTCGGACTCCAATCAAACTTGAGCTTACTAGGTACAAAAGTTAATTTAAACCTACTAAAAGTTCAAATTAAAATATTATTTATAATTTAGACTCAAATTCATTATATTATTTAAATTATATATTAAATTTTAAAAATATATATTAAAATATTACCGGACACATTTTCGGATATCCGTTTTTCTAAAACCTCGATCCTTATCCGATCCAAATATCCGAAAAAATTAGCGAATCGGATCGGATACAGGTCACTTTCAAACGGGTTAATTTGGATATGGATAAAAAACGGATCGGATCGCCGATGAGATAACAAATTCGCAGCCGTGCTTAGGAGGCCGAATAAAAGACCGTATAACAGAGAATGATTTGAGGGAAATTTCTCATAAAAAAATAAAGAAATTGAAGCCACGCCACCAACACGGCTACGTCAACACACACAGAGGCGAGAGAGTGACGGTTCCGCCATGTTAGGTGTAAACCTGACATCCCAAGCAAGCAAACTGCTTTCATTTTCTGTTTCCACCCACTGCTTGCATCAAGCCATTTTCATGTCAGCAGTCGGATGAGGTCGAAGGATCATTCTAGAATGGCGGACGAGGTTGAAGAGGATGTGGTGGAGATTCCTGTGGGCACAGAAAGAGAAAAGCAGCAGCAGAAGAAGAAGAAGAAGAAGAGCAAGGGTTTTTTGGGGTACAGAAACGGTTTCTTTAAGCGGTTCCTCTCTGAAGTTGGCAGTGGATTGTGCTGTTGTGTGTGTTTGGCGGAGCCCCAGGTCCTTGAGAAGACCAAGAACATGAACAATGCTGATGCAGATGGCCCAGAAGAGCTGATGAGATTTCAGAGTCTCAAGTCTGTTATTGAAAACAATGATTTTTATTCACAAGAATGCAATATTCATGTTGCTGATTGTTGATTACTACTGTACTTGATATGATTTTTCTGACTGTTTTTATTCTCTAGTCAAATTGGAGGGATTTGGCTTCTCTTGGCAATATCTGAAACAATGGGAAGATGAAGTATGTATATTTTGGGCAGTTGGAAAGTTTGTGGCTCAATTCTTGCAATGTATGTCACCACTAAAAAGGATAAAACACTATTCTATTACCCGGGCGCTGGCGTGACGATACTGGAGTGCGAGGGGAATACCACACTCAGTGGCGGTACCACGTTATGACGAGTGGGGGCTGTAGCCCCCACTCACATTTTATTTTTTAAAATATTATTAATATTCTATAATATATTAGTCCATCCGTATGAAAATAATTGTCCAAATAACATTTGTATATGTATTAAGAAATAATTATATTTCTTATATTACCTATATTATTATAGAGTTAATTATTTAGTGTAAAAAAACATGGAAATACGTATATGATTATGATATAGTTAATTATTAGGGGTATAAATGGAAACTGATGGAAAAATATAAAATTGACAGATATTGTGAAACAAGAAAAGGTGATCATATAGACAACTATTTCAAAACGGATGGAGTATTAAAAACACATATATAAACAAACATCATCATACACTATAATTGAAATGAAATTAGGTCGTAAAAAAAAAGATGGTGAAATATATTTTTAGTGGAAAATATTAAATATAAGCTAGTTTTTAAAAAAGATATGGATTTTTGTGTAAAATAATGGAAGAAAATGTATACAAAACGACCCTTAAATAATTTTGCTCAAGGTCTCTAATTTGTTAGGACCGGCTTGTCTGCCTCAAATCTCCTCGCCTCCGTCTTCCAAACGCTTCACTTCCACATTTCCGCCCGCCTCTGCGATAGCGACGCCATCCGTCCGTCCAAACATGGGCCACCTGTGCTGTATGTATCTAAAATATATCGGTGTGAACTTTAAACTTGTTAATTGGATTATAACGTTTCCTCAAATCCACTTTGATTTTAATAAAAACTTAATTATGTTTCATTTTATTTACTTGGGTTAGGACTAATTTTATCTTTATACATTAAACATATCGGGTTTATTCCAACTTCAAATGATCAATGATCAAATTTTTAACAATTATATTTAAATTAAGTTATTTAGCCCCCTCTGGACTAAAATCTTGGTTCCGCCACTGACCACACTTCACAGGTTCGAGCTTGAGCGGTAGCACTCCCGCTTCCACTTACTTCCTCCTTTCATGCCCAGGGCAGACGGGGGCGGCTGTTTGGTCCGTCATCGGGAAAAAAATGTATGTGACCTTTTTCTCCATTCTTTCAGAGTCCGCGAAAAGGGGCAATCCATCTGTGAACATGCATTGACAGAAATGAAGACTTATATTGCCTGATTATACAAGTTAAAAGGCACAAAACACCTCTGCACACACCAGCTGATCATACGTACAACTCACACAGCGTGTAAAGACTGCTTGCTTGTATACAACACTGATTACACACGAATGTACAAACGAAGAACCTTCCAAAACCATAAGTAGCTAGAGGCTCGTCAGACTTAGACTAACTGGCCCTGATGCCTCATTACAGACCTGAAATTACTGTGCTTTCACCCCATTGATGTTGATATATATGCAGTGGCTCAGTTGTTCTTCTTTCCACCGGCCAGAATACGTTGAATTTGGAGCCCTCTACTGAAGGCTTGGTTGAACAGAAGCCTGGTCTGGAACTCGGACACAAATGGAAACCACGCCAAGATGGCCACTGGTAAGAAGATCAAGATCCCCATCATGTATTCGTAGCCTAGCGCTAGGGCCTTGACCGATCCCCACATCCCAATGCCCTTAACTATTGGCCTGCACGCTTGTGATATCTGCGTTCATACAACAAAAGTTTGCTTTATTTACGATTCTTTCACTGCGTATCATATTCAGCTCCCTTACTATTTACCAAATGTATACTACATTTATGCAAAAGGAAGGAAATGAGAGTCGTGATAGAATGAAGGATTGCTTAATTACCTGCAGAAGAGCCCAGCCAGTAGGCATGAATGCAAGGAGACTGGCAAAAATGTCTCCAACAGTGAGATTCATAAACACAAATAGAAGAACGAGGGTCACCACTAAACCGATAAACATGAGAAGCTTGAGGAGTCTGAACATTAGTTGGAAATCTGCACTGAACTTTTTTCTCCCCAATGAAACGATCTGCAACGGAATAGGTAATGGTGAAATATAATTGTCTTTCTTCACATTAAAACAAGTATATCCGGAATCGAATCCATACCTTCAGAAGGGCCACTACTGCACCAATGACCAGCCAAGATAGACCATAAACCTGGGTAATTAAGCATATTAGACCATAAGCATTGCAAAAGTAGAATTCCTCTTTAACAGTGTTAGAAAATGATGTCAGCCATCACATCAAAATTAAAAAGATGTCACATATACTTACCATGATGGATCTGTTGTGATTGGCTAAATTCAAATGATAGACAACCCCGTACTGAAACAAAAAAAAGCGAAGAGAAAGAACAATCTCCAAAAGCCGCCCTAAGAGCCCAGTATGTTTGAGGTGCTCTTGTTCTTCCTCCCACCAGGATTCCCAGCTCTTATTTGCATTCACACCAATCCCACCATGATTGCTTAACCACTTTGTCCAATCATCCCAATCCTCCACAATCTTCTGCCATTCGAAACCCGAGGGATTGAATAGGAAAGGAGCGAATAGCCAAGAACCGACTAAGAACCACATGGAGAAAGTGAGGAGCGTAAAGGCTATAGAACTAGTAGCAGTTGACCCATACATTTTGTATATTATAAGCAAGAACATAAGCTCTAAGGCTTTCGTGAAATGGCTTCTTGAATACAGCCTGTAGTTCTCTGCAAACTTTTCATGCCGGACCACGAATCCTCGTCCAGTAGCTCTGTATTTGGCTCCTCCATGCAAGATCGTACGCCCATAATAGTGAGCTTTTGTGCCAAGGGAAAAGGTAAAGAAGACTGTCGCCAGCTGCAGCTGCATGATAATAAGTTCACCACAAGCTGTTCTGAAACCCTTTTCTAATCCTATCTCCATGATCATGGGCAAGGTCATCAGAATTCCCAGTTGAACTAAAGACTGTGAAGCCATGGCATTTTTAAGCGGGTCGTCTTTAGTAGCCCGTGCATACTTTTCAATCGCATCCTCCACTCCGCTCAACGACAGGTATAGTTTCCCATACAAGTACACATATACTACCAGGACAACAATCTGCACAATATTTTAAATGGAAAATATCAGTATCTTCGATAGTTTATCTCCTATTATTATTATTATTGAAGTGCTTTATGTCTTTATTTATACCTAGTAAGAAGCTTATTTCTCAATTACCCTCAATATTCTTTTAGCATGCTCCTGACTAAGTTTGAATTTTCTCTGTTATATAGCTAAAGGTGGAGATACTTGCCTAGAAGAATGGCATAAATGGAATGCAGTGTGTGCTTGTAACTATACATGTGATCACTTTTTTCTTAGATTTGTTTTTCATGTAACTGAATTATGCATTTCCACATTCCATCTCAATGATTGCTTCCAGACAGGTAGCAATGCTATGGATGTATTGATCAAGGCAGATTTAACAGTGTCATATTTTAGCACCCAGTATAAAATTAGCATGCTCCAGTCTCAAGGTAACTAAAGTCTTATGCTATTGATGATAAGGCCATATTCATCTACTAGTCTAATAAGGCCATATTCATCTACTAGTCTAAGTGCTAGGAGTATTACCAATGAGCTTATGTAAAATCCGACAGTCGTGAAGTAGCACGAAAGCATACGGAAAAAGTCAAACCGGTGACCTAAACGATAGATGTCCCGGCTGAGAGTCTGCTCCCCATTACCACATGCAACTTTCGCTTCAAATAGTGATATTTGGTTAAGGCCAACATCTCGTCCCTTCCCTACTTGTATATATTCATGGTGAGTCACATTTCCACGCCTTAATACAGAGTTGAAACCTACAAACACAAAATAAGCATTACCTGCAATCAACGCAACCACAGAAAATATATGCAGGCATAAAAACTACATAGACGGTTAGTCTCAGTTGGGAAAGACCTTACCCGCAAAAATATCCTCACTTAAATTGATACCACAAGAAGCTTTGCTAATGCCACCACGTGTGATGTGGAATATTCTATCAAAGACATCTGGATGGCCATAGTGAAAGCGAGCCCTGGCATTTTTCAATTGAGAAATCAAGAAAAGTAAGCAACCCAGGGGTTTTATCACAAGAAAATTAGTACAAGCCAAATTGAGAAAAATACACCCTTTCCCAATTTTTGCCCTGTTGAAGGGATATAATCCACACTTCTGATAAATCTACTAGTTATACATGCATACATAGTACGATCCCATACAATTTTTATTCATTAGGTATACAGAGATCTATTTTTCAAGCAAATTAATGGATTAATGTTTTCCAACGAATTGCCCTTGCATTAGCAAACCAAATCTTATCAGTATCTAAGAAAGTTCAATTAACATGCTAAATGTAACCAGAAAAGATACTTGAATGGTGATAACTATATAACTTTATTCCCATCTGCAAAGTGAGTTCATACTTTAATGGCCTAGCTAGTACTCTTTGACCGATGGTGACAAAACTTGTCTCCTGATTTGACATAAACCAAGCCAGAGAAGAAACACTGCAAGGGCATAAAAAAAGCGCATCAGAAATGCATAAATTAAACCCATTCAAGAGTTACACTCAGTGACTTGAGAGTAGCATGACCTTCCAGTAAAGATGTGTTCTCGATATCCTAAAATTGTTGGCGGTCGAGGACCATGATCTTCATTAAATTCTTCCAAGAGATTGCGCATTTTAAGAGCTTCTTCCAAGTAGTTATCCTATTACCAGAATAAAAAGTAGAGTAGTATTATGGCACATTATCTCCACACTACAGATGAATAATTAAGGAAAGATTGTCTACCTGGTTCATATCAATTGCCTGAAGAGCTTCTCCTCTGGTGAAAATAATGGCATGGTTTTGATTTTCAGGCTTTCCTTCTCCTATCTTTGCAGGACCAGGCAGCTTAATGCGATAGATTTCCTACGAGTAAACATAAACCATTAAATAAGCAGGCTACACTCAGTATGCAGCTTCAAGCTTAGGGCTATAATATGAATTTACTAACCTGGTCAAGATTATTAACCGCTTTCACAAGTACAGAGTAATATACTTTCTGAGACTTCTCACCAACTCTTTCTTCAACCTCATCGATATATGCTACGCGTAGAGATGGATTGCTGTGCAGGATGTGCAAGAATTATATTTCAAATTACTGGAGTTATAGGCGAAGAGAAACAAAAGTTAAACCATTATGGCACCATCATTCAGAATACGAAATATACCTAACCATCAAGTTTAATATGTCTGTCGCACGCCGGTCACCACTTCGCTTCTGGTTGCCATAATTCTGACATGTAGCAATGTAGACAAATTTCATGTCTGCCATAGCATCTAACTGTGCATACACAGATCTATGCCTCTTCTTCGCATTCTCTGTTTTATCAGCAACAGCTTTATAGCCTCCTTGGATTTCTGCTCATTTTATAATTTCGCAAGTCATAACATCATATAGTTTCTGGAAAAAAAAACATCAAAATTTGTCATTGAATTCACAGGATATCTTTTAACCAATTGCCACCTCCTCCTTAACAAGTCAGTCATGCCTTGGGCTAGCTGTGTGATAATTCTTCAGATGAACTAATCAAACTCTTTATAAACTGAGAATGATGATATTAAGAATCAGACTTATAATGCCTTGGGCTAGCTAAGTTTTTTTTTTTGGTTGACCTAGCTGTGTGATTATTCTTTCAGATGAACTAGTCAAACTCATTATAAACTAAGAATTACGATGTAAAAATACGAATTCAGACTTGTAATTTTTCCATGATACACTAAACAACTACACAAGTAGGCAAACCAGCAGGATGGTAAAAGTCTAGGTGCAAAATCTCTTTTGTTTAAAAAAACAAGGAAAAATATGGGAAAGAAGCAGGTACAAGTCTTCTACCATATACTTACCAGATTCATTGGCCATGTCAAGAAAAGCCTGAAGTTTTAAAGCCCTTCGATAGTACATCATCCCTCTAACTGTAAGACAAAAGTTTCTGTTTAATATGATTATGCATATTCAGGAATGTGAGTCCAGACAGGAGAAAGTAGAATAATACTCGTCCTGCACAGAGTTTGTCCTCTCAGTGAAACCCAGTGACGGAGATGTAAAATGTTCTCTTCAGTTTCCCACATGTCACTCTCTTTTTTGCAGTTGATCCGCTCCATAAAGTTATTCCACTCATCTAATAAATGCAAACACTTTACCATATCAATTACCAAAATTTATACTCCTCTGTGAGTACCTTCTTTAAGCAAACTGCAGAATAAGCAAGATTATGGTACAAAACCTGGAAAAATCTTTTGCAAGTAGAAGATAATTGAAATTCCATCTTCATTCTCCATTTCGAGGTCACTTCTAGAGTAAACAGTCTCCTCACTGTAGTAAGGGGTCATGACACTGCCAGAATCAAGAACAAACGATTTATTGCTGTTGAATTGTTTTTTGCTGCTCTTGTTATCTTTATCAGCATTAACCATGGTCAGTACTGTAGCAACAAGAAAAAAAAAGAGGTGTCCAGTATTTAAGGTATTTGCATATACAGTATAAGTAAGCACTTTCCAAAAGGGAAGATTGGTTAGTATGGAATAACTTACTCCGAAACCTTTCTTCTCTTTTCTTAATGAAGACAAGAGGTGCTTTTGGAATTTGGATTATCGCATTTAATGCAACTTAATGCATTAAATGTGGCAACCCGAACACACCACAATTATCCCTTTTATGTTCCTTATTACTCATTTTTTACTAGAAGCAATCTTATTAACAAAAGCTGACACACAAATAAGCGAAAAAAGGAAGAAAAACAATACACATATGTAAAGGAAGTCATTGAATAGAATTAAAGCATAACAAAAGGCTGAAAGAAAGGATATAGAAATTCTCGTAACTATTCACTGTCAATAAGGTAATCACTTTAAATCCTGACACATTGATATATGAGATCACCTCCGGTATTGACTTCATAAATAATATTATCTGCATCTACACTTCTGATTTTAGGTCCTACTCCTTGCACCATCCTGCTCATAGCTCACATGGACGTTGATCTTTCAACTTAAACTAGAACTAGAAAAGGATATTCTAAGCTTTATGCAAAAGTCTCTTATCAGAGCTTTCATGAAAGGAATTACTTACGGAAAGAGACAGTATAGAGTTCTTGGAAAAGATGTGTGAAACAGTTGCAAGAAATAATGTTGAAAGATGAGCTCAACATATCAAGGTGAGATGGAAAATACTGATCTGAAGAAGTTATTCTTTTAGTAAGTAGGTTAACAATCAAAAGATGACCGACTTTTGGTAGCTAAACAGATGAATAAATATCTGAAATCACAAGCTGAATTTTCATCCCTCATACCATTTCAGAGTAAGTTCTCAGGAATATATTCAAAAGGAATGAAAATTGTAAAGTAAAATGTAAATTGTAAAATATATTCACTTATATGAAACACTTCCAAGAAATTTGGCGCTGTAAAATTCTATGTCAGGTCATGGAAAAAGGATAGAACCTGAATGAAAGCATTTCGCGGACGTGGGGAGCCAGTGGCATTTCCATGAACAATGAATTGGTGAAGAATGCAATTCTTCTTCGGGCCTCAAGATTTGTTGGGACGTCTATAGCAGATTCTTTCACAGTTAGAAGTATGTACAGACGCCTTATCTGTACAAAAAAAATTACTTCAGTCAATTGTAATTATCTACATTATGCACATACAAGTCAAATTGATGTTGGTTCTACCTGTTCTTCTGACTGTGGTGAGATCACAGGTGGAAAATTTATAGAAGAAAAGAGTTGGTTCCCAGGAACTTTGCTGTTACCACTCTGGTCCACAAGTTCTCTGAAAAGGGTACAAATCTTTAATTAGGTAAAAACGTCATAGGTTTATATACAGCTGACAAGAAATAGCCATCACAAATTATACTGACCTGTTCTCATTCACCATCATATCACAGGTAACAACTTCAAGCATATCTTGAAGTATCAACACTACAGCACCTCGATTGTCAGGTTTAACATCAATCTTCAACATGAAAGACATTTAGAACGCCAAACATTTGATAATTGTTCACATAATTATTAACAAAGCGGATTCTAACTCACCAATAGTCCAACAAGTGACACAAACTTCTTGTAAAGGTTTGGCAATTCCCTCATTCTGAAATTTGCAAGAAGAGTACTCTTTGAAATGCTGCTCTCGATTTCTTTTATAATGATGGAGATTATCCTATCAAAAACAACGCCATATAAGCATCAACTCAATGAATACTAAGAGCTTTTCCATTGTATCCTAATAAAAGAATCTACCACAAACAATCAAATAATATGAATTCTAACCTAGCTTCAAGTGCTAGTGACCATTACAAAAAAAGAACTCAATAAGCAAGTGCATGATGAACTTACAGTTGATTTCACAGAAAAGGATATACAAATCAAAACTACAAGTACCATAGCTAGCTGTTTAGGCTACACATGCTACCAATCGCAAAAGCCAAAGCTACAATTGAAAAGAGATATGTGAATAGTGTTCTAACTATAAATCACGGAATAACAAAATTGTAAATGCTGCTTCTTGAAAGGCATCACAGGCTGCTCAAAGAACAGCGTAATCACTTCCAATTCGCAATAGTGAAGAAAGAAAAATATATTTGACCAAGTGCAACTTCTTCTGAGAAAATTCTTTTAGAAACCAGGCCAACAGGTACTGACGTCAACAACGATCAGTAAGTACACAAGTCAGCAACAGACCTCTTTTCAGTTTCTCCAGTAACCAAAATGTTCAAGATGTGCTTGAATGATTCATAGCATTCAATCACAGCACATTGCATGTAGTTATCTGCACATATGCGTTTCCAAAGATCAGCATCCTTCTTTTGAAACTGAACAGTCATATCCAGTGCTATCGGTATCTGTCAAGTAGGATAACATCAGCTCTATATCTAGTCATATTAATAATTAAGCCCATGAGATTCATAGTATCATTATGTCCAGTAAACTTACCTTGCTTGCCAGCAAGAAAGGTGGCCATTGAATTGTTGTAAAGCTAAGCTCGGAAGCATATGGAACTAGTAAGAGATCCATTTCCCTGTACCAAATTAGATCAGTCTATTAATAAGCTGTAATAAGGCAATAGAACAGAAAAAGCCAATGTTTTTAGAGCACTGCTAGGGAGCTTTCCAGTCACTGATGAGGTCTTCCTCACGAAAGCTAGTTATAATTTCATTCCATAATTGAGCAAATTTAGCTGCTTCATTTCTCTTGCTTGCATTAACCTATACAACAGAAAAGTTCCATACATATCAACATGATCATTCCAACAATAAATGTCATTTGTAGCTATAACTCCAAAGAGCACAAAACCTCGGCAAAGCTCTTTGACAAGGAAAACCCCCGTTTTCTGGATTTATCAGAAGGCACCAGATAGGCACAGAAGGCACCAGGTAAAGACTGAAATCTTGACCTTAACATATTAAGAGCTCTAATCTGTTAAAAGAGAAAAGAGCACGATTAGCTCCTTGAACTTAGTCAGTAATGGACAAAAAGATGTATACGACTGAATTCTGGAGGAACTACACTTTCCCTGATAGTTAAAAGGCATAACTAGGTATCAATGAAGAGAACCAGTGGCAGCTACAAATTACAGCTGTAGTTTTATCTTATGCAATGCGAATGAAACTTCGCTATCATTAATATTGTCAAGAAATGATTATATATGTGTATACAGTGTTTTTATGGATCCCTTTTTCTAGTTCGGCCTTTAGCTAGCAAACCCTTTGATTGGTCCTTTGTATTTTTTCATTCAAACTCTAGAGACTACACATCATATTCTCCTAAATTCTTATCTATAAGAAGCAATATTATTCATATACATCAATGTGAGCAAATGGCTGCTAAAAATTGCAAGTCCCTATAACTCTGGAAACATAGATGATGTCCACCACAACTAGCTTAATTCTTTGTCTTCAAGGAACTAGAAAAGAGCCTTTGTATAAGTTACCTCTCCCAATCGATCAAATGCTCCAATGAAACCACCACAGATTGTGGAAAATATAGCATACCATATCTGAGTATCCATAAAATATACCTGCATAGACATTGTAAGTAATCATATATGTGTTTTCTGCAGAAATTATGTATAATTGGTTTTCATTGGGTTTGCAAAACCAAATCCAAGTAAGAAATTTTTGCAAAAAGGATGAAATGCTGCAAGGCTACCATAATAACAGGAGCCCATAGTGAGATAACAGCCCCATAGTTGTGCTTAGCTGCAAGGGGAATCGAGATGTCAGAGCAAAAGAAAGAGTTTAAGTGAGAAAATTAATACTCACAAACGTATAGATTAGTACCATAAGGGAAGAATTCATGCCAGGCATATTTAAGATGCCCAATTTGCATGATCTGTTTTGTTGGTTTCACCAGAGGTTGTATCTGAGAATTAAATACAGGCAGATTGGGTTAGAAATGTATTTGCTGTATGGCTTATTTTATGGAGAAACTAGTCAAATTACAAAGAATACCTGGACAAAGAAGCTGAATGCTAACTTGGAAGATAGAAGAAGCAGCCAAAACAGTGTATATCTATTAAATATTATATAAATGAGTTGAGAATATACCTTAGCACTGTTATACAATATTCATTGCTACATATGGTTTCATAATTTTGATATCTCAAACTTACTTTATTAGAGCAAATTGACTTTCATGCATACCCCTTCCAACATAGACTCTAGGCTGCAAAGCAATGAACAAACAAACTATTACTTGTCTGAAAGTGAAGTAATTAGGACAGACTTTTTTTATTAACAAGTTCCCTCTCAACTGCCTATCCACAACATCCAGAAGACATGTTATGTTATATTAAACTATACCTATACCGATATCTCAAATGGAACTGCAACCAATAATTTACCTGAGTGAAAAGATTAATGCTTGAATTGAATATAAGAAAGAAAAAATTAAGGACCCCACAACTCTCCACAATCTCCTTCAAACAAAGCAGTAGAGGTATTCATATTTTATGCTCTTATACTATCCTGAACCTCCACTATAACCAACCAGGTTTTTCATTGGAGAAGGAAGATAAATCTTTTATACAACCAAGATTTACAAGATTGTCTATGGAACATTTTTTAATCTACCACTCTTCTGATTCATCTTAGTGAACCATATCTTCCTGAAACATCTAAGCATCACATTTCGAGAAGAAACATGTATACAGGATTCAGCATACCTGTGACCACCACATAAGAAGTCTTAGAATACGCCAGTCTGACTTTTCAATCGAAGATCGGAGCGTAGGAAAAGGGAAGAAGGCTGCTGCAATCAGGTTTGGAATGATATATATAACCACGGCAATTACATACATTGTGGGCACACCATCCATGTTACCAATAACCGACACCCAGCGTTGAACTATTTGTGGTGAGAAATTAAATGATTTAAAATATAGAGCCGGAAGAACTACAGCCCATGCAAAGCTAACAATTATCTTGAGAATATTCCTCATTACATCAGTAAACATCCACCTCCGATGGACTGGGAAGTTCATCACAAAATCTAGTATACCTATTAACAACAAAGTGAATGAAGTATTCAGGTCAAAAGGAAAATTCAGTATTTGCTCAAGGGCAAAATCACTACTTGCTCAAGGGCAAAATCACTACTTCCTCAAGGGCAAAATCACTGTGCAATAATATTGACTTTCATACTAGCAACGCATGAATTTCGCTTAACTTAGTGTCTGTAACATGCAAGATGATGTGATAAGTAGCTCAAGTATGAACATCAAATTGTACAACTCCTATGGAAAAATGAAAAAATAAAATTTTAAAAAAGGAAACTTAAACAACTTTTTCAACATTGTTATTTAGTTTTGCAATAATAAACTGCAGATGCAAACTGTTCATGAAATAATAAATTTAAAAAAAACGGAAACTAAAACAACTTTTTCAACATAATTTTTTTTATGTTTAGCAATAATAAACTGGAGATGTAAACTGTTCGCATGCAATATGGGTAAAGCTTAAATTCGAGTTTTAATGTCCTCCAGTTCCTGCTAGGACATTCTCAAATTTAAATAGATGAATATTGGTCTAGAAAATTAGGAAGGAAAGATCAAAATGGAAATACACGACTTCCATACTGTATATATACGATACACAAGAAATTCGAAATATTCTACGTTATGAAGGAATGCAAATAAATGATTGTCAATAAAAATGGAAATGGTAAATTGGATTCTGTTTCACGCCAAAAATAAATTTAAATAAGGGTTAGGTTAGGCATATAGATCCTCAGTAAACTATTTCATTTCATTTCTCATTCCAGATAGCCTCCACCCAAAGCCGAACATTATTGTCACTAGTGCAGTAGTATGAGCATTAATATTGAACAGCCTTGAAATTCTCGAGCAACATTTGGTTCTAAATGAAAAGGGAAGTGCATCTAGCCATTTAGTGAATAAATACGATTCAGGTCTCAGTTAATTATATTATAATTATTACTCTATGTGAGAACATCATATGGCATCAAAGGTTATAGGATCGAACATGTTATTTTTCCTGAATTTGAGCCTTTTGTACATAAATAAAATCATACTCTGAAGGAAACGTAGACCAGCTGCCGTCATAGAAATGCTTGAAATATTATATAACATTTTTTTGTCAGTAATATCTGATAGGGAGTTCGAGTTCCATGCAAAGATGCACATTGCCTGCAATAATGATCACATTTGACATTTTTAGATTACATCCTGCACTGAAAGAGTCTCGCATAATTCCTCAGGATATCTTATACAACTGCAAGGAAATACCTGCAAAGCCAGGATATAAAATGTCCACAAGCGATCAAAGCTTCGAAATATGTGCCAAAATGATCTTGTCTCAATGAAATTGGATTTACGGGTACTCTTAGAGCTCTTTGGAGGCATATTCTTCCCCTGGGAATACAACCATGTCAAATACATAGTCATTAAATACACTACAACATTGCCTAATTAAGCATCATCACCTCTGATGGATTGGATGTTGATCTGAATAAGTCTCCATCATCTCGCATAGGCCAACCAAGTGAAAAGCAGTCAGATGACCTGCAAGAAAAGGAGATATACTAGTAAGCAGTGAAAGTGACAAGTGAAAACATATCATAAGTTGTAAGTCCATCATCATAGTCTCACATACCAAAAATACTCATTTAGGTCATCATAATTGCACCATGCTGAGTGAGGAGCTTTCCCATGTTTACTCTTTTGGGCTTCCTAAGAGCATACACCATCTGTTATACTAGTAACCAGAGGAAACGGAGATTTCAAGACTTGTACATTAATATTGAACTTGCCTTTTCAATGACACGATAAAGGGGTGAGATGACCTTCCTTAAGAAAGACTCATCGTGTCCCCCATCTGATTTAAGACTCAAGAAAGACTCATTGTCTCCACCATACGAAGCTTTAATACTTTCGTCCGTAACATTGCTACCATTTCCAGCCAGCAAACCATGAAGTTCATATGCCATCTAAAAATTGTTAAAAAGAGCATGAAAAACACAATTTACTGATAATTGATCAATGCCTTCCAATAAAGGAGTGGAAAGCCTTACATTATGGAAAATGTAGCACAAACATTCAGGCATAAACCGGACATTAGATGCTTCTCCCCAGATGAGAAGATATAAACCCATGTAAAGAACCTTCCTCGGCTGAATATCTTGTTGCCCTTGAGGGAGCCTGAGGATGTAGAGAGAGGTTATAGAAACAATTGAAAGGTGCGTGTTCTGAGCTTTAACAAGGAACAAGACTACAATATCTCACCTTAAACTGTGTTTTTTGCCCAAATATTTGCACCATGTTTTATAGTTCTTAAAAAGCTTATTCATAACAGCATCAACTGCTCGATCATCAAGCTGTAATATACATGTAATTTAACAAACACATTCTTTACATCAGGATGTTCAAGAAACAAATGTAAGAAGAATGACACTTTGGAAGCAACATACCTTGCTTAATGGCTCGGGTTTTGGCTGAAGCCTTGTATGAACATTAGCAAGTAGTAGTATTAAGTTTTCTCTCTGATTCCTGACATTGTCCCTCTACATACAGGCAAAATGGGGTCATATTCTCCGAATTTAAGCTTCGATTTCGAGACGGAAATGTCAGACATAAAGATAACAATTACATACCTGAAAGCCGAAAATGGTGCTCAGCCAGTCAAAAAGATCCAAGTCATTTGACTTTTGCCGATGCTGCTGAAATGCTGGTGGCCAAGTTAAACCATGGGTATTCCCTAGTGCAGATACAACTGCCTTAACCTAGGTCATGGAAAG
Source organism: Polygonum aviculare (assembly GCA_934048045.1). Lineage (NCBI taxonomy): Eukaryota > Viridiplantae > Streptophyta > Magnoliopsida > Caryophyllales > Polygonaceae > Polygonum > Polygonum aviculare. Next base: position 1,704,977 of record OW204032.1, on the reverse strand, counting down.
AAAAATAGGAAAAATCAATTCTTAAGAAAACCTCTATAGTAAAAAAGCAGAAGAGAGTAGAAAGAGAAACCTAGTATTTTGGTTTGAAAGTTACCTCATCAAGCTGCATAATTGCCTGTGCAGCCCCAGCAGAGTCAAGCGGAAGAATATTATAAGGAGTATAAATATTCTGCTTTTCTTCAACATCTTTTGCGGCGGCGATGATCTGTTAATAATAAACAGAATTGAGCCACGTCAAGAACAATAGTTACAAACAGACATGAATATAAGCGGCATGTAGCTTTTGCTTCAGCACCATATATGCAAGACATTGGGATTTTTATGAATTGAAGGATAGAAAAAATATGACATTATCATAAGAAATCACAGATGTCATACTAACCTCTGGAGCAACATTTTCCACTTTCTCGGTTTTGTTGACAGCACAAAGAACATCAAAAAGCACTCCTGCAGTCTGATACGCTTTTCCAAGCTGGGCTCTATCAGCCTGATCACCTTGGTCCAGTGCTCTAATGTAATGGTCATAATACTGTTGATAGAAGCTTTCAATTTCTCGAGCATCAGTTTTTTTTACCCGTTTGGCAACACTTGAGTTGTTTTCCTGATCCAAACAAATTTCTGTTCAGCACCTCAATTAACAATTAAATTTCAACAACTGCTATCTGTCTCAAATTCTTAATGAGCTTCAGGACACTTCAAAAGGTTTTAGCAGCCACCGAGCTCTGAGGAAACCAGAAAGAAACTTCATTTTGCCCATCACTCAAAGATTGGAGAGAAAACGAAAACCATGGGATACAGAGGTGTCATTATATGGTGATTGGTGTGCATAATTCATTTCTGGACTTCTAAAATGCCCACTCTGTATCAACCAAAGAATCAGTTTAACAGATGGTTGAGAAGTTCTAGCATCTTCAACAGATGGACACAAGGCTCTCAAACACTGGAATTCTATCAATCACTTCAGGACAAAACTCGCTCAGATTGAACTGTGGTTTCAAGTTGTTTAGTTTTAAAATATGATATTTGGAAGAATCTCAATCCTTCCCAACAATTCTGTTCTTGACAATGCTACATAAGGGTCATTGTACATTAGGGTTTATAAGTTTTGGGGGTAAAAGTTCAGTTCTGAAAACAGACATTTTACGTTGAACTTACAATGCTAAGTTGCGGGTTCGGAAAATGAAATAGCCTTCACCGGTGAGCATGGTGGGACCAGAACTTGACTCAGTGGCCGGTTGGCATCGCGATGCATGCCGAGAAGACGACGACGTTATGTGAATCAGATCGATGGCCGTAGTTATCGGTAGGGCTGTGAATTTGAATTTCATATCCATGGATACTATCCGGTTTTATTTGTATCCAAATTAATACGTTTAAAACGTCCAATCTGATCCCTTATGTTTTTCGAATGTTTGGATCGGATACGGATCGAAGTTTCGGATAAATAGATACTCCATATTCAAAAAAATTCATATATATATATATATAAATACGGTGGTAATCGATCAAAATCTTTCTCCCTCCAGGATTTTGGAATATCAATAAAGGATTATGAGCTTTTGTGATCCAGCAAAATGTGCCTCAAATAACCGGTCTATTAAAGGCTTATAAGGACATGGTTTGTAATTTATTGATTTAAGTAGGTTTAATAAAAATGGATAGTCGGATATCTTTTCTCGGATATCCGAGTAAAGTGGATTGGATATGGATCATCATTTTAGGCAAAAAAAAACGGATATTCGAAATTTTGGTTTGGATCATATATATCCGAATTCACAACCCTAGTTATTGGGACCTAAAAATTCTCTCTCTACTTGCTACCTCTTGTTTTCCTTTTTTTTCCTTTTCCTGAAGTTAAGATTTTTATGTATATATTTCCTTTGAGGTTGACTTAACTCAGACTTGTTTAACAACTCAGACTAGTTGAAGTCACTCTAGCTCGGACAGAACAATTTTGGGTCCAGTAGCTGTTGTGTTTCGTGGTTTCTTTCACATCCTTCCTCCATGAGGCATCCAATTGAGGGTAGTCCCCGGTCATATTATTGTTCTATTGACTATTACATGTAATGTAATAATCGATTATTGGAAGGGAGACGAGAGAAGAATCGATTTATAAATCAAACTAGGAGCTTTTGGTATGAGATTAATTGCACAAATTTTATGGGTTTGAGAGAATTCTAGAGAGAGCGGCATAAGAGGAAATAAAGAGTGACTAGGGTTTTCTCCATTTTCATGCATATATTCTGCCATTAGATTGATCTAATAGAGCAAACTCAAAGCCATGGAAGATAACTTCAACCCATCACAAATTCAACTTATTAAAATTGAGTAGATTTTCCATCATGTACACCACACACAAAATTGGATTTATGTTGTGGAATTTGGAGCTTTTTACCAACCCAACAATGGAGGTCCAAAAAATTGGGTGCAAATACATTGAACATATATTGAAGGGATAGATCTTGTTTTATTCATAAAAATACAATAAATATGGATATGAAATAAATTGGATTGTAATCTCAATTTTTTTTGCCTTTGGGATGTTTAGTTGTTATGTATTTAATAGAGTTGAGTAGATGGAGAGAGATTATTCGGGAAGAAAGAGTATGTAAAACTATGTAAAAGTATATAAAAAGTGTGATTGTGTGAGGGTGGAAGTGTAAAAATGTAGTGATAAATTGGAAAGAATTAAAATATGGAGACCCTTTCCAGGATGATTAAAATGGAAAAACGAACAAACTGAAAGGGAAAGAGGGAATACAAATTATAACGCAAAAATTACTAATAATAATTAGCTACGACTCAATAGAAAAACAAGTGAAGTATGTGACATGAGATGATACCTTATCTAATCGCTGGAAAAGTCCTGTCTTAAACTGTCGGACTCCACGACCGGTAGAGGTTGGATCTAACCTATGAGCTTTCTCAAAGGCGTAAAATCGACCTATACATAAACAACTAAATAAGTTGATGATGGATCGAGATGGAACATTAGTTTATCTATATAAACTTGCATATGAATAGGAGAGGGAGAAGAAATAACAACTTACAAAGATAAGCAACACGAGGACGCTCATGCTCTATCTCACTAGCGACACGGAGGATCGGAACAATGGAAGCAAGAGACGAAGGAACCACCTCATGGTCCAACACGTCTATCGAAAAATTGGTTGAAAATCCTACATTACGCGATGATATCCTCGATAACATTAACGATGATGGAGCAGCTACACCGCTGGTGCCATCGTTACTCTCGCGTGCCATTATTGTCGTTTGATGCCAAACCTCAAAATGTACTCCAATTCACCACCGAATTGAAACCGACCTTAGAAGGAACGGTGATGAAAGATATATGCGAATCAGAGATTCGGCGTGTAGTCGCAAGCGAGCCCACCGTTCACCGGAAAGGCAAACGCTTTTCCTGGGGGGCAAAACTGATGTAAATAACAGACAAGATAGGCAAAGGGGACGTTTAAATAGATGGAGGGGAAACCACATGTTTGGTGGGGGAGAAAGAGAAGACAAAAACAAACGATTGGACTAATTACGTTTCAGAATTTGTTAATTATGTTAATGGTTGAGCTCAACTTTGTTTCTTATCTCTCTTTTTTAGATATTTTCTATCCTTATTGAAACTCCATTTTTTTAGGCCTTGAAAATGCTCATATAATTTATATCATGTTAATATAAAATTATTTAAGTTAAATCGAAATAAATCCAACCAACATACTCATAAAACTATTTACTTTAAATACAACCAAATATAGCCAACATGTTTATGTTCTTAGGTTTCAAATTTCGAATTATAGAATTTTGTGACATAATTAAAATTTTGGCAATCGACATGATTGACACGTCTATAGCTTGGGGTAAAAAAAATTTGCCTACTTTTGAATTTGTATTTTTTTTAATTAAATGACTTGAACTGAATTTCCTTAAATTAAATTTTAGGTATTCAATCTAATATTTTATTATTATATTCTATGCTAGAGGATATGTACGTGCTACACTCGGGTTATATTTTTAAATTCTTTAAGTTTTGTTATGTTATATTATTGCAAGCTATTTTTTTACTATACGTCTTCTTTCGAATAATAAGTTAATTTTTTGGAGGCCATGCATAAAGGACTAGGACGTCAATTTGTACATTATTAGTGTACTATAATAGTAGGATAAATCCTGATATGTTGTTATGTTTTTAATTCATAGTTAAACGTTTTATGCAAAAGTTAGATTAGTTCATTTTTTATCCACAAAACAGCTACATTAGGTCTAATGTAGCGGTTATTATCCACTTCCTGCATTGGGCCTAATGTAACAGTCTTATAGGTCTAATGTAAGGGTTTTTTGTCGACTTCTTAAATCGCACTATTAGGTTTGAGAACCATTGCCTCTTTATTTCTATTGAAACGGTTTTTCAAACAAGCTAATGCAACGAATACTAATGCAGGGGTTTTTGACTGACCTCAATTACAATATAATAATACACTCACACCATATGAATGTATATTAATATTTATCTAATGCACAATATAATATATATACGCCCCGGCTTTTTGCACACTGTTTATCGACTTTTTACACCACGTCATTCAAAGGCGTCGCCATTTAAAGGCGCCCGATTATTATATTAATTAAATTTTGGGAAAACAAAAGTGCGGAAAAATCTTCGCGTCACCGGACGCCGGCGGAAGGCGTCACCGGGCGCCGTTCAACGACGTCCCATCACGCCATTTAAAGGCGTCCCATATAGTATTATTTTTAATATAACCCTGATACTTCAATAAGTTTAATTAGCCCAATTGACGTGTCCTAGGTTCAAATCTTGTCTACGTCTACACATATTTATTTTTAATGTATTACATTAAAAGTAAGTGTTTGATTTCAAAAAAATGCAACTATTGAGATTTGAACTCTGAATCTCTAGCATATACAAGGAAAGGTACTAACCAATTGTGCTAATGGCGTTTTGTGATATTTAATGCTCTATTAAACATATATACATACAAAGAAAAAGACGCCATTGATGGGACGCCGGCGAGAGGCATCGCGGGACGCTGGAGAGAGGCGTCGCGGGACGCCGGCGAGAGGCGCCGTGGGACACTGTTTCTTAATTTCTTGTGTTTATATATTATTATTATTATAATTGACGCCTTTCAAAAGCGACGCCTTATAACGGCGTGGCTCAAAAAGTCAATTTCGTGGTGTGCAAAAAGTTGTTGCCTATGTATAACAAGAATAAATCAAACAAAATTAAAGTTAACATACTATATTAGAATTAACTCCTTATTTTTTACAAAAATGACAATCTATTCATAAGACATTAGGATCTAACTTTAAAATAACCAGTTAAGAGGTATCAAGTAGAGCTAGTGACTAGCTAGAAGTGAAGAAGCTAAGATAGCAACAAAATATACACCTGCGTTTTGACATCAACTCCGCCAAGGTGACAAACCCATAAAATAGCATCAACTCACAAAATATAGTAGAGCAAAGCACAAAATGTAGTTGATCAACCAACAAGCATCACCACATCATCATCATTCATCAACTAACCATCAAGATGGAAGTACAATCCGAGTCATGAATTTGTAAAATACAGTCTCATATCAACCATAACTTATGTTTTTCAATCTTTCATCAAGTCATGAATCCACATAATATAAAAAAATGTAATATCACTGGTAATGAGCAATGAGCATTTTTCATATGCTAAGCCATAAAAATAGAAGCAAACAATTGCCTTCATTGTTTACTTTCAACCAATTTCCATATTTGCCCAAAATCACTATCATGCTGTTTTTAAATCATAGGCATGAACTTACAGAAAGTTATATATACCTAAAATAATGTTTTATCAAGTTCTTCTCTAATATTTTTAAGATCTTCTCTAATATTTTTATATTCTTCTCTAATAGCAAAAGTCACTAACAATTTTTGAGTTCTTCTCTAATATTTTTAGTTTTTTTCACTTGAAGATACTACTTTAATTTTTAATTCAGCGATATCGTCAACTATTGTATTTAATATCGCTTCATAATATTATTTGCCAATATTTAAATGCTTAAGATGTAGAGCTTTTCTTTGAGCACATTGTTCTGAAATCTTCAGCTTGTTAACTAATTAATCAAGTTTTGATACCGATTCGCTTAATACGATAAAAAAACAAGCTAACTAAAAATCAAATACTAAATATGCTAAGGACAACAAAATTAAATATCAGAACTTATATAAAACTTTCGTAATTATATAATAATGACAGAAAATAAGCTTAAATATTATACATTGTGGGAAAATTTTTGAAAACACAAGTTGGACGCTTGTAAATGTACTGCGGGGGGCTTAATGAAAAAAGACGTTATGATTTCCTTTGGTGGTCTCTTTGGGCTCACAGGAATGCAAAAAAATTTGACCCAGACAGAATCAACCCCAAAAAATTACCCTCAGATATGGCCTTCTCCGGGGCGCTTCCTTGGGAAGGTTGTGGGATTTCAAAACCAACTTTACCAAACAAAGCCAAAAGGAAAAATCATACAGTTTGGAAAAAACCACCTCTACATTGGTACAAGCTTAACTTTGATGCTTCCAGACTCAAAACAGGAACAACTCATGTTGGTTTCGTTCTACGAGATCACAATGGTTTCATTCGATCTATTGGCCGAAAACAACTACCTTCCATGACAATAGTGAAAGCAGAAGTTTCAGCACTACTACATGCCCTTAGGAATATTGATGTTGCCCACATTCAGAACCTCATAATTGAAGGTGACAATTTGATTGTTATTAATTCTTTAAATCGTCTGTGGAAAATTCCGTGGGAACTCTATTCAATTATAGAAGACATTAGAAATATTATTTCGGTTATCCCCTCTGTTATTTTTTATTATTGTTTCAGGGAATCTAATGTTGCTGCTGATTTCCTGGCAAGAAGAAACGTCAACCTTCAAAGTCTCTCTGCAACCATTCCTTTTCATTCTTCGTCCGTTAATTTTTTAGATTTGTTTGTACCCCAGTCGAGGTGTTTGTTGAGTCAACATCCCTCGTTGTTTGAATTCTTAAAGATCACCCGTCGCGATGATTTAGGCTTTCCTTGTAACTAAAAAGGGGCCTAATTTTGGCTTGTTCGAGCTAGTAGCTCCGCAATCAAAAAAAAAAAAGAAGACGTTATGATAATTTTTTAGCAGAGAGCTACATTATTATCATGGAGTTTTCTAGCGTGCTACTATTCCATCCGTCCTACATTATTTGTCTATAAAGTACACTTTGCAAAATAATTAATAAAAAAGTTGAAAAGGTGAATGATTAGGGTAATATATGATAATATATGAGGTTAATTCTATAATTTTATAGAGATACAAAGTTAAAAAGTTAAAAAGTTGATGTGAAAATTGGATAATTGAGGGTAATATATAAGATTGGATGAGGATAAATGTGTAATTTTATAGGAAAAAATGATAAAAGTGATTGAAAAGTTGAATAATGAAGGTAATTAATATACGAGATTGAATAAGGGCAATATTATAAGAAAAGTATATATATATATATATATATATATATGAAAAGATTTGAGAAGTGAACAATCTTTTTGGGATAATCAAAATGGAAAGACGGACAAACTTAATGCATGGGAGGAGCGAGTATAATCTTTAGGATATTGATCGTTCAAGTCAAAGAACATTCTATAATTACCAATGATAGAGTTGATTTGCAAAAGCACCTTAACCTATTTTTTTTTTTGGTAGAATTTTTTTTTTTTGAACTTAATGAGTATACGTAGGCAAGAAGCACTACCACACAGACATCTCGAACCCTCGCCAAATACATACACACTCATTAACATTAACACAATTCATGTACAAATGGATCAACAATGATTAAGTTCCATTGGTAGTGAGCAACTCCAGGTCAGGCCAAACGTTGCCAAGCATCCTGAGCAACGCCCTGGCCTTGACCTTCACCTGCCAGCCACACTGACTCTGCATGAGCAGCAGCAGCTGCGTCAGCAGCCCGGCCTTGACCACGGCCTCTTTCGCCGCGGCCGAGTCCGCACACAGGCCCATCAACCCGTTCAAGGCGCTCTCACTCCCCTGGTGGTCACTCACTCGGAACACCATCTTCACAAGGGCCCTCACTCCATTCTCCTCCCTTAGAAGCGCCTCCTTCCCGCCCTCGACCGCCGCCAACGCCTCGAGCGCAGCGGCCGCCGTCGTAGATCCGCCGTGGGCTCTCATGACGTGCCTTGTTAGACCCCTCACGGCCCCTGCCTGCACCAGAGCCTCAAGGGTCTGGCCGCCATTTGGCCTCGCCGAGATTGCGAAAATGACCTTGACCGCTTCCTCCGAGACACTCTCGTCTTCGTTGTTGGACATGAGATTGATTATGGAGCGTTGGACGTGGGGTGAGGCTCCGATCATGGTCGAGAGCTGCTCGGTTTCGTCGTCGTCGGAGGATAGCGCAGCCTCTAGGATATTGCATATAAGCGTCTTGATCAAGGGCGTGCCTTTCTCCAATAGTGCTGATAAAGCCGCGAACTTGGGCTCGTTCTTGAGCAGATTTAAGCAGCCGAGATCGTCAGAGAGCGGAATCAACTTGGCCGCCGAGGCCAAGGCGAGCTCTGAAAGCTCCAATCTTTTCGGATGGATGCAAGAGGCTGCTAATAGTAATTCGTCGTCGTCATCGCCTTCGAAAGCAAGACTGATCATGGACACTGGGGAGAGCGGCGAGGCGTTTCAGAGCCTGAATTTTGGTCTCCCAAATGGGGTGCTGGGACTGGAGGGTCTGCTTGAGGGCAGCCAATTGGTAGGCCTCGGTCGGAGGGTCGGGGGCCGTCTGATGGAGCCAGAGGTGGATCAGATGGTTGAGAGTGCGGTTGGGGACCATGGAGAGATCGTGGAGGGGCTGCATTGTAACGGGGCAAGTCATGTGCCCGGAAGAGATCCATTTCTCAATGGAAGGCCGATCGTAGGTTTGGCCTGTGCACAGGGTCACCGGGTCTGTGAACAGTTCCAGGCTTATGGGGCATCTGAACAGCGGCGGAATTGACATCTTTGCCCCTCTTCGGTCTCATCGGTGGGTTTCTTGTACTCACTTGCAAATTTTGTTACTTAGGCAAGTATACCACAAAGAAAATCCCGCAAAGCTAAAGCTGGAGATTTTCATTGCTTTTTCTTGGAGATAGGGGAGGAACGAAAGAAAGAAACTGATTGGGAATGGTGGGCGTGGGGTAATAATAATTCAAAGAAAAATTGTGGGGAGAAAAGGAGATTGTTCCACTAGTGAATGGGTCGTTTTCGGATGCCGTCTACCTTCCAAAGTTGATCGAAAAATTCCCAGTCAAACTGACCCACTTTGGAGCAATTGCAATTAATATTTGCCTTTGAACATTGAACGCCACAAACACCGTCTCTATCGGTTAGCTACTAAACGTGAGTTTTAATCTTTCCTTTTAATACTTTAAATTTAATACAGTTTACATACCGAAGAAAACTGAAGAAATTTAAGAAGTTAAATACTTAAGGGCTCGTTTGGTATCCATATCTGGATATCAGGTATGGGTATAGATATGGGCCATATCCATACCTGGTGTTTGGTATTATTGGGTGTAGATATCGCTTGATATCTTTGATATCTGAAAAGTGGGTTTTCAGCGTTTACCCATATACCAAAAAAGAGACCGGTATACTGATTTCTTTATTCCCCCTTTTCTCTTCCGCCTCCCAGTGTATCCTCTCCTCCCGTCGTTTCTTCTTTCTCGCAAGATTCTCTCCACGTTGGTTCGATCGGAGGCTTCATCGGCCGGCCAGCATAACGCCGGAGGTGTCCCAAGCTACTTCTCTTCTCCCTCCATATTCTGAACTTTGCACATTCAAAGAGGTAAGATTTAAGGAACCCTAAATTTGAGATTTGTTTAAGTTTTCGTAATATTTTCTTGTTGTATCTTTCTCTGGGCATTTGTTAAAATTGATTTTGTGTCTAAAGCCTTGATTTTGTGTCTAAGCATGCATCTTTCTCTGCGCATTCGTATCTCTTGTTGGCGGGGATTAGCCGAGAGGCTTTTGTATTTTTTGTGGCCTGATGTGCACTTTCTAATTGGAACTAGATTTTTATGCATGTGTACAGTCAAACCTATTGTAATTCAGCATATGGTTGTGTACAGTCAACCTATTGTTCATGAACTAGCTAGATTTTGATTTTGTGTCCCACCCATTATTACACTATGTAGTTCAGCATATATATTAACAATAGTATATAGAAAAAAAAACAATAGTATATAGAAAAAAAAAAGAAGGTGTTTGATCGAAAAAAACCAACGCTTTATGCTACTGTTATTATACTTTGTTATGTTACTGTTCTGGAGTTTGTTTTTTAGACACATGTCTGAGTATATATTGTTTTATGTATGGTTAGAAATGGATCCATATGAGCTTGATTCAATACGGAGAAAGAAGGAAAGACAAGAACTCATTCAACTACTAATTGTTCTTGTCACCAAATTGATTGTGAACAAGATGTTGTGGATCAAAAGAAGAATTTGCTATCCGAGATTGCTTCCTTAGATGGAGTTTCTCCTTGGGAGTTTTTGCACATTTCTTTATTTTGATGATCTAATGTTGATAGGTTAAGATGTAATGGTTAATGACACTTGCAAAACACTAGTGATATGTATGTTTATTTGAAGTACAATGTACTAGCAATTCAAGTTTAGTCATATTTTCTCCTTCAAAAAAAACGTTTGGTCATTTTTTCCTGTAAAATGATTAATATTATGTCTTAAGATGAAAAAAGAACTTATTTCTACTAAAATCAAGATTTCATATCTGATATCTGATAATTGAAACCAAACGGCAGATATAAGATATCACTGATATCTAACAACATACCAAACAAGGATATCAGATATCAATCTCATACCCATACCTGATATCTGATATCCATACCCATACCTGATATCTGATATCTAAGATATGGATACCAATACATATATCTATCTTCTCACTGTCTGTCAGGATGTTGTTTCATCTGAACTGATGTAAGAATTTTTGAATATATTCGGGCTTTGTAACTTGTAATTTAAGATATTTTTGTTGGTCAAACAATCTAAGATTATTCTACCCATCTGGTGCACGGATCTTGTAGTGTTGAATAGAGAAATTCTTTATATGTAATCCAAAAGCTCACCCACCAAACTTGACCGATTTAATCCGGTTGTATATTCTCTTAATGTGTTTTTCATACTGAATTCCTATTTCGGCCAAACAAATGGAATTTTTAAAAGTTATTATTCTTGCTTAGTTAAATTCAAGATGAAAAGGGTAAAAAATTCCGGTGAGAATCTATATCTATATATATATATATATCTATATATATATATATATATATATATATAAAAGTCGTAAGGATTGGAGCCACCACGTTGCGCCACGTCAGCTTTTTCCACATGTCGATCCGAGAATGCGCCACATCAGATTTTGCCACGTGTCATCATTTCCTTAAGCCATGTCATTTAACTCATTATATATATTATATGCCATGTCATGTTGTTTAGATATTTGTTTCCACATTGTATGCCACGTCATATCATTTTTCGCCCTATCATCTACCCACCTCGATCACCTTGCCTTCACCCTCTCCCTCTCCCTCTCCCTCCTCCTCCACCTTCCACTGTCACCATAGCCATCCTCCATCGTCCACTCCTCACCGCCCTCCTTGCCGACGAGTTGCCATTAAAAATTCTGATTTCTACCTTTTCCTTTTCAAACTCTCTCATATTGGCCTCTCTTTTCGCTTCTCCTTCGTCCTCTTGATCTCAAAATCCACCACCATCCAATCTTTTCCACGTACTGGCAATCGATGAACACCCAATTTTGCAGCTTCTTCATCTTGATCTCAACCTATTCCGCCTCCTTGATTCCATAGCCTTGCATCCACGTACATTAATTGGCGATTTACCAATCTGGGCGCTACTTGGATTGTTATTCTTCCCCATCGTTGATTGTCTGCATTTTCCTTCATTGTTTGTCTATGGCAGAGAAGTTACTAAACATGCAAAAAATCTTTTTTTTTGGTCAAAAAACATGCAAAAAATCTTTTTTTTTGGTCAAAAAACATGCAAAAAATCTTCAATTAACCTCCTAAATTGATTTTGTACTTATTTAGATTTAAATGAAAAACGTAGCAATTTCACTCATATACTATATATCCTAACTGATTTAGTTTACTTATTCCATTTCAGAAAATCAAGTTACGTACAAATCATATCCCTAAACTATATCCATAGATTGCCTTTTCTATATCTTGGAAAATGCAAATCATATCCCTAAAAAAAATTTCATTGATTCACTCACAAAAAATTTGTATATCTTTCCATGGAAATACACGGGAGATTACAAGGAAATCACCAAAGGCGTGAATCACGGATATAGTTTTTGCATTTTCCAAGCTATACAAAAGGAAATTTTCCAAGCTATACAAATTTTTTGTACGTGAATACAATATATCCGTGATGATTTGTATTATGTGTGATTCACACACACAAATTTCCCCATCGTTGATTGTCTGCATTAGAAAGTGTGGCTAATACAATATATTTATAAAATTTTCAGGTTATGTTGTGTATTTAACATGACATTAAAAAAGGCCGGAGATATCGATCTCTAACAAATAGATTGAATCTAATCAAACTATCTAATTAAGATAAGATCTTTCAATAAAAAAAAATCAATTACGGAGTATAAAATAAAAAAATTGATAATTATCTAATTGTTTTATTAATATTATAAAAAATAAGTCCTTTTATTTGAGTGTTTAGTAGAGATTATTCTAAGGAGATTATCTCCTTATTTAGTAAACCATGTCCTTATTTTTCGGTATGATAAGATACTGATTTAGTTATGATTGAGATTTAATTGATTCATTTAGTTTGACAAATTTAATTAGGTTAAATGGAGCATCAATGAATAGATTGTGTTTAAACAAATCTTTTACATGGAGAATATAGATCAAACAAACAAATAATTTATTTCCACCATGAACAATAAACAAGTTATTTTGTTTGGAGAATATAAAATTATATATAGAGGGAATAACTATAATACAAATAATTTAGACCTTTCTATCTATATATTAAAGAATAAGTTTTTAATGTTAAAAACGTTGAAAAATTATATTAACTTATGAAGTGTGTTTAAAACCTAATAAAATAGGCTAAAAAAATCTAGCCTAGTATAATAGAGGCTAAAAAGACAAATTATGATCAAACTTTTGAGTGAAACAACTACCATTTTATTTCATGAAATTATAAATGCCATATAATATGAAAGCTCTAATACAAAGTAGTTATTATCAAATTTATTGAGTTCTTTCTTAAAGACAATATATAAACCAAATATCTATCATTATCTACATTGAAAATCGATCTAGTATACTAATAATCGCATATTACAATCATTTTATTTCCTAGAAAAAATAATCAGCTTGTAAAGTAAAAAAGCAAATAAAAGTAGTTAGCTAATACTCCCTCCGTTTCAAAATACATGACCATTTGGACATTGCACATATATTAAGAAAAAAATGTTATTCCTATATTACCCCTATCAAATGTAGAGTTAATTATTTGCTAGGAGAAATATGAAAATGTGTAATGATTATGATAAAGATAATTTTTAGGGGTATAAATGGAAAGAGATGGGAAAAAAATATGAAATGATCAAGTATTATGAAACAAGAAAAAGTGAGTATATGGTCATGTATTTTGAAACGGAGGGAGTACAATATTAGCTGTTTTGTTTGTAAAATAGTGTGATGTTATTAGAAGCCCTAAATCAACCTAAATTAAGCAAGATATGACTTGACAAAATGCATGATTTGCATTTTTTATAAATATCTTAAGCTAGATGTACATTTGTATATAAGAGTGCATATTTATCATAAAGTGTATAAAGTTTATGTTTTAGCTGGCCATCTAAATATAGATTCTCTCGCTTGAAAAGACATTTCTTAATTCAATGTTTGACAAGCATTTTTATGTCATGGTAAAAGCGTTGTCAAAGAAACTCCTAACTAATTTCAAGAAAACAAGTATAGTGAAAGCAAGGGTCGTACCACAAAGACTCAAATTCCTTGTATTTATTTAATACTACTAATGTAAAGGGGAGATTTTAGAAAGATTATCTAACAATCTAACTAAAAAGCAAGCAAATTGTTGTAAAATCCAAGAGAGAGAAGCATCCAATTAACTTGTATCCGTTATTGAGTTAGTCATCGATCATCGATTATCATCATTCTCTTTTCACCTTGATTAATCTATTGTGGCATTATAAGACTCAACTGAATGAAATCTTAAACCAAACTTCAAACCTAGTCTAGTCAGTAGAACCGATCGGTACTACCAACCCTTATCACTAAATGTTTTAGAAGATCTCCTAGACTCGATTTAGCAATAGCAAAGAGCATCAAGTATCAATAGAGGCAACACATATAAAGCAATCAAACATTCATATGAATTGTGGTTGAAATTCCTCTTTAATTCAATTAGCTCAATCGACTCTAAAAGGATTAAAGATTCTTACTTGTGATCTAATCAATTCCAATGAGCAATTAAAGAGATCTAAGAATAATTCAATCTAGAAGTTCAATTAGGTAGCTAATCTAACATAAACCTAGGTCAAACTTGATTTAATTAAGCACAAGAAAGACAACCTAATCAAGGTTCAAAAGAAATTTTCAAACCTCACAATGGTTCAGTTCAATAAGTTCAACAAATTAGTTGGATAAAGAGAATTTATCTAGAAAACTCCATTGAGAAAACTTACAAAATCTCTCTTTCTTCTTCTCCAAGATAATCCAAAAGCATCAAATTAAAGTTGATCTAACCTAAAACAAACCAATGCATTTATAGCACAAAACATCCTAAAATAAGGAAACAATTCTATCTTGAAAGGATCTCGTGTCAACTCGTCCAAACGGAGGCGGCCCAATCACGTTTCTCGGCACGGGGCCAAAGCGCGGCCAAAGGGGCTCAAGGCGCGACCGCGCCATCGGGGACACATCCCGCGCTTCGGAACCTGAGTCAAATTGGCAAGGCGCGAACAGACAAGGGCAAGGCGTGACCGCGCCTTAAGGGAACATCTCGCGCTTTGACTCGGGACAGGATTCAAGTGACACTTCATAGGCTGGTTTGACACACTTCGAGTTGGAATTCGGACTCGGAGTAAATACATGAATTGTAGCTCTTAGAGTTAGATTTCTAATGACACCAAATTCACCTCCATCCGACCATCGTATCTCCCGAAAGAAGCATTGCAAGATAAGTGTATCGAAACAACAACTCATATACATAGTCCGGATTCAACTATTCTTTTCGCATCATCTCTGGGGCTCGTGCCTTTGTTCCTCTCCACATCCATCTACTGATGCATCGCCATGGCTATGCTCTAAGCTCAACATCATCCTGCAATTCATCACAAGAGAGCATAGATACCGAACTACAAGGGAGAACTACTCTACACTAGGAAACAAAGGTAAATCTACCTAAAATGCATTCAAAACCAAATAAAACATGCTCTATAACCTATGTTCTGTATGAACTATCAGTTTCCATTATAACTCCTTACTATTTATTATCCTATCTGAGTTACTCACAAAATCTATACTTATTATATATAAACTATTTGAATTAGATAGAGGCATGAGAGACATGAAAGATAACTTTTGTAGGCATGAGAGACACTTCCTTACAATTATTAATTTATGCTCTATAGTGTAAAATAAATAAACTTGTGAAAATACTTGGTATTAAATAAACCCGTGACATGAAAGATAGAGGTACAGTGGAGGGAGCTTTCGTAGTCGGAACCAAAGGCCGACTTGCGATTTGGACTCCTTGGCGGTGTTGAAGTCTGACCTCCATTCCCTCAGGACTAGCGGTTGTCCCATGACATGATATGGGCGGGAATCCCATATTTTCTTCATGTCTTTTGGATTTTTGAACTGGATTTCAACCCAAAAATTAAGCCTCTCGATGAATTCCGGCTCTTCGACATTCCTCCATTGATTTTGGATCTTGGATCTCATCTTGGTGGACTCAATCGGCTCACCCACAAAGAAGGCCGTCAAGGATGATTCCATCGCTTTTTGAGGTCGATTTTCAAAAGTCGGCAGTTTTTACTCGATCAGATTGTGATTATTGGCCCACGAGGGGTTTGGGTTGGTCGTGCTTGCTGTTGCTGTGTTAGCATTGGATTATGATGCGGTGCTCATCATATCCTCAGTAGCTTTGGTGTTAGTGGTTTGTTTGGGCAATTCTTAGGACTCAGAGTTGGAAGGATTCATGTTAGCCATAGCGAAAACAAGGAGACAAAACAAAGCACAAAAGGGACCAAGGTGGCAGAAGGAACTGAATACAAGAAAGCACTGGAGCAAGAAGAGGGGAGAAGGGAAGGCAGTGATCGAAATCAATCCCCATGGTGGGGTTTTTATAGCAGCAATTACATCCCCAAAAAGTCCTAGAATGGTGAGAGACAAGTGGAAGAGAGCACACCTCCATACATTGGGACGAGAAGCACTACAAGTGGCCGAGTAGGGGAATTCGCAGTGTCGCCCGGACTCCTTGTGCTCCAAGCTATCAACATTTTGCTTGGAATTTGATTTTCTAATGATGACTTCCCCTTTTGCTTTAGGGAATCCAATCAAGGGCGGGAATGTGAACCGTCCTTCTTTCGAAGGCCTCGTTTCCAAGTTGGATAATTAAATCTCCAATCTTAAATGCCTCCCTTATGAATGCCCACCATAAAATTTGCAAGCCGATTAAGGCTCACCCGCTGCAATCAAGGAGCTTGTCTCCTTTTTTTTCTCGTTGGATTCGATCCGAATCCACACCTTCTCGGGGAGTCCGACGATGGCCAACAACGGCGGCGACGTTGTGCATTTTAGGGCAAAACTAATGGCGCTTGAAGCGCGTTGTATTAACCGTATAGGATGATATTGTTATTTTATAATTCAAGATTAGCATATAATTTATGATAATCATGCATATAAATAAATAATTTTACTTCTTATAATTTTGAATTTTGTGTATTGTATAGAAGTGATAATATATCATGCATATATTGTGTTATAACCATGCATATAAATAACATAATCTTATTTCATGTCTTTTTAGGATTTTGTGTTTTTTATCTTTTCTCGTATCATTTCAAGATTAAATGTGGTCAATTTCATTTTTTTTAGATTCTATTCAAAGCAATTATAATACTAGAAGTGTTAAATGGGTCAGTTCGGGTACGGTTTTTTCGGGTTTAGGTTGAGTGCGGGTTTAAGTCAATTAGGTTACAGGACAAGTCGGGTCGGGTCTTGACAACTTATTGTGCGGGTTCGGGTCGACCTAACAGGTCAACACTTTGAATTTTTAATAGTTTTTATAGAAAAAAATGTTTTAATATTTAAAAAAGAAAATTATATTTATTCTATATATGTAAAAAAATTGGGTCGGTCGGATCAGATTCGGGTTTCAACCCTATCGAGTTCGGGTTAATCGGGAGGTTCGATTTTTTAGTTTGCTCACTAATATTCGTGTCGGGTTTCGATCCTAAAATTTTCAGTCGGGTTACGTTTTGACAAATCTACCCCTCCCCACCTCGTATTCGTATCGGTGGCAAAAAAGTAAGGGGGCTAGAGCGAGACGTGTTCTTCCCCCAACTTTAACCTCATCACTCGTCGCCGCCGGCAGAGACAACCCCTCTCGCTCTCTACTGCCAGATCGGATAGGGAAAATGCAGAGAACAGCGAGCTCGGGTTTGGCCCGGTCGCTGTTGTTGGCCAGAAGTTACAGCACCTCCTCCAACGTAATGGCCTCAGTTCTGTTCGAGCGGCTTCCGGTCGTCGTCCCTAAAATCGATCCCGTCGTCTACGCTTTTCAGGAGTTCTCGTAACTTTTCTTTCTCTTCTGTTTCAATCCTTCTTTCAAGGCGATGAGTTTGAGTTTGAACAAGTTTGTGCAATAACTGTTGCTTCTTGATTTCGTTATATGAACTCGTTTTAGATGAATTGGATTTTGTTCGGCCTTTTTCTCTTATACAGTCGATTCGTCATCTTAATGACCTAGGTATCGATGGAAGCAGCAATACAGTCGCGTTTATCCTGATGAGTTTTATAAGAAATACGAGGCTAGGTAAAAGGCTCTTCTTTGTACTCCTACCAGCATTCACTACTACCTGTGACAATTGATCAACCTGTTTTGTGATGACAAGTAACAATTGATGTTCATAACTTAACTATTGCTGATTGATGTGGATGTATTGTTTCATGGTTTGGAACCACTGTGCTAAAAATCTCTTCTAAGCCCTGCCTAGGCCCCGTCTAGGTGCTAGGCAGTCCCCGTCTGCCTAGCCTTATAACCCGCCTAGGCGGCGTCTAGGCGCATAGGCAACCGTTTAGGCCGCCTAGGCGGAAAGAGGCGGTTTCTTTCCGCCTAGGATCCGCGTAGCGTGTTTTAGAACACTTTGAAGCCATTGGTTGCTAGATAAGTTACCAGAATTTGTTTAATGTTATCTCTTCTGCCTCCAGGGGAAAGGGAGATTACCAAATTGATTACGCTCCAGCTCCACGGATTACAGAAGCCGACAAAACCAATGATAAAAGGTACATCCGCCTATAAACGCTATGTCAGTGAGACTCTAGTTCCATGTACATCCCTCCATGAAATGCAAAGGCTCAATGACTTTTAACTTTCAACTTGTAAGTTGCATTTTTAGATATAGGCGGGCTTTGGGGCAACAAGGCATGATTAACATGTTGCTGAATAGTCATAGCATTAAACGTTTCGTGAATAATTGAGTGCCCTATCACTTTGAAAGCATGTGATGAAACCTTGGCCATTCCTGCAAGGTCCTTGAAAAGAGCCCTTGACAGAAGGCTATACCTTCTTATCTATGGAAAGGCATATGGCGCCCAAGATGATGATACCCCTGTCTGGCATTTTCCTGAAAAAGCTTATGAGAACGAAGAGACTTTGCGAAAGGTAATTTGGGCTGAACTGAAGCTAGTCTCTTGTCTTGTAACCTGTAGGCTTCAACCGTCTTCTTTATAGTGAGTTTGTTTTTGTTGGTGCAGTGTGCAGAGTCTGCTCTGCAATCTGTAATTGGTGATCTTTCACACACATACTTTGTTGGAAATGCCCCTATGGCACATTTACCTGCACAAGCTGCAAATGAAACTCCTGATAGGCCTCCAATCAAGGTACTGTTACCACTTACCAGTGCCAATTCCATTCGTAAATTTTTTTTGCTGCACAAGCTGTTATGTAAAAGTAAAATCTAGTAAGCAGAAAGTAAACCTGCCACAGCATGTCAGCGACTATTGTTGAAATTAGAGATTTGTTTTTAATAGCTATATGTATCTCTCATGTCAGAGGTTCTTCTTCAAGTCTCAAGTGATTGCAACCAACAAGTTTGACATTGGGAAATGCCAAGATTATGTGTGGGTGACCAAGGATGAGCTGATGGAGTACTTTCCGGAGCAGGCAGAATTCTTCAATCAGATGATCATTAGCTAGCTGATTAGTAGCTTATTTACCCCGTATTGCCTGGTCACCGATCCTATCTCTCCATGGGGTTCTTTTGATTTTGCTGATTAGTTTGTAACCTTTTAATGTAATGGAAGACCGAAACATGTAAAAGACAACGTGACCAATCGTGTTGTTTTGTCCTCTTCTCGGGTCTTCCTGAAGTGTTGTTTTGTCCTCTTCTCGGGTCTTCCTGAAGTTGTCTGGCTGAAGGTATAGGATATTAAGCGACTGTTGGAGAAGTCTTTCGGTTTTTTTAGGCAGAACCTCAATTGCCATTTATGCAATTTTGATCACAAATAAGATCAGAGAGTCGGCAGCTTTGATATTAATATAACTTGATATTTATTGGAATGACCGACTGTGGTCAATTCTGATGAATGACTGTGGTCAGTGTTAGAGGATTCTGTTAAGCATTGCAAATCTGCAATGGCATGTCTTGTTTAAATTATTACTAGTTTAACCCCCGTACCATGTACGGGTAATATGATTATAAACCCGATTTAATATTGATATGTTTCATGAACTTCTTCGATAAGAAATATTATAGGTATATTGTTAAATAAAAATTATTCTTTTAGATATAGATATAGATATAGTTTTAAAGATTATTAAATGATTTTATCTTCAATGGTTGTTTGAAAAGATAAGAAATTTAAATTTACTAGATAGGATATTATGAAATATCAATATTGTCTAATTATTAGTTTAAGAATTTTATTTCAAAATTATAAACAAATTCCAAATAAATAATCTCATAGTTGTATTTTTCGATTTTATCTTAATCTTTACAATTTTGGAATAAAATTCCAAATAATTATAATATATCTTTATTTCCTAATTTCGTACCTACTAAATTTAAATTTCCTATTGTGATTAGTATTTTTTACCAATGATGGTAAATCAACTCATAATATAAATAAGTTAGATTTGTTCAAAAATACTTTATGGTAAATATCACATTTTATTAAAAATAATATTTATTACAATAGAAGATTACAACTAATTCTTGGTAAGAGATAATTCATAATTTTTGATAATTTTTTACGGGATAAGATTATATGAGAATCTAATTACCTTATTTTTATAAAGGAGGGCCCAATTGATTATTTTATTATAGGAATGACACGTGGCGCAATTTTTTGTGAAGACATTGTCTCCGCTTTATACTATAGGTAGTATAGATACTAGTTGTACCCGTCGTGCCATGCACGACTTGTATGTTTAAATTTATTTTTAGATATATAATAAATAGAATAATAATGTGAAATGTATAATAAAAGTTTTAACATAATTTGGTTTCATCGAATATTAGAAGTTTTTATTTGTTAAACTATTGATTGAGAAATGTTATTATGCAAAATCACATACTTGTATTTTATAGTCAATAAAGTACATTATTATACAAATTATATTTACTTCTGTTCTATTATGAAAAACACCAACTTGATATACCAAAATTAAACATGTATTTATTGAATAATATTTTGTCTCTATATGTATGAATAGACCAAAAAAAAGATCTTATTAAAATATAATATATTTCAAAGATCATGATATTCTAATTATAAAAAACAATTGGTATAGAGAATATTAGGAAATTAATAGAAACTGCTAAAAAAAATTGGTATAGAAAACGTTAATATAATATATCTCATTTTATTATTTATGATGATCTATTTATTATTTACTGTATAAAATTAATAGTTACGTCCGTACGTTACATTATCATGTACATGTTAGCTAGGTAGGTACGTACCAATGAGGTCGGTCGGAACGCGGCCGTTGTTAAATCTTCCGGTGGGTAGTAAATTAAACATAAAATTATTTAAGAAAAACAAAATTAAAGATAAATAGTATAAAATTGTTATTATAACTTTAAAGATAAAATTGAGGAGAGATAATTAAGGAAAATAAAAAATATTAAGTTGTTATTATTTTCTATTTGAGTGGAAAAGTTGTTATTATCATATGAGTTGAAAACGGTCGGCTTTTATAGTTCAGTGTCATGCACGACTATAACTGAACTAATGAACCTGTTGTGTCATACACGACTATGTCAGGACTATATTTCAAATATTACAATTATTTATAAGTATATTTTTAACATAAACAGATAAAGTGAAATTTATCAACAAATGATAAAAATATATGAATAAAAGTTAGCTATCTGATCTTGTCGTATCATGCTCAACTATCACTTGAACTTTTAATTTTTTTTAGTTTCATTATAAATTGGATATTGATATAAAAATGTATAAATACAAATGTTTTAAAATAATTTGGTAAGAATATTTTTATTGTTTTTATAAAATGACAAAATTTACAATTATTTTTAATTACAAAAAAAAATCAATAAACAAACTTTACTTATATTGTAATCTATTAAGATTTGTCTGTAATGATTTTCAATTTTGATCATATAAGCCATAAGATAAAAAAAACATATATCTATCTAGGGCTTGGATTAAAATAATTTATGAGTGAAAAGATAAAAGATATCATAAATCTTTATCATGATATTAGATATGATAGATATTAGGATAATACTCAATTTTGAGTCTTCTTTCCTTCTACCAAAAAAAAGAAGACTCAAAATTTGTTGTACGTATTACGTGCATGTATTGCATGTGAATGGTGTTTGTGAATGCATGTTGGGTATCTTTTATAGAAGAAAACTGAAGATAAATTATTTAAGGAATATATAATTAAAGATAAATAGTATGTCTTGAAAGATAAAATTGAGTATTATCTAAGAAAAATAAAATATATAAAGTTATTAAACTTGTATTTGAATGAACATTCATACCTTATTATTATCTATTTGAGTTATTATTATCTATAGAGTTATTATTAAAAATAAATAAACTTGTATAGAGTTATTATTATCTATTTGAGTTGGAAACAAAAACTAAACTTGTATTTGAATTTTAAAGAAAACATTCAAAATTATTGTAC
This sequence comes from Polygonum aviculare, assembly GCA_934048045.1. NCBI lineage: Eukaryota > Viridiplantae > Streptophyta > Magnoliopsida > Caryophyllales > Polygonaceae > Polygonum > Polygonum aviculare. The sequence goes on along the minus strand of OW204032.1, from coordinate 1,682,461 downwards.
ATGTTGTAAGTGATTTTTTTTTGTGGGAAACATATTGTACATGAATGAACGTATCCAAAATATAATATAAAATACCTTATTGTGTTGTACGTAGAAAAGACTCAAAATTTGTTGTACATATTATGTGAATGTACGTATTGTATGTGAATGGTATTTGTGAATGTATGTTGGGTATTTTTTATAGAAGAAAACTGAAGACAAAATTATTTGAAGAATATAAAATCAAAGATGGATAGTATGGCTTTGAAGATAAAATTGTGGATTAGATGATTAAGGAAAATAAAAGATATAGAGTTGTTATTATCTAAGGAAAATAAAAGATATAGAGTTATTATTATCTATTTGAGTTGGAAAAAAAAATTTAAATCAAGCGGGGCCAGAATCAATTTGGTGGCTCGAAAACGGTCGGCTTTTATAATATATATATATTTATTAGATACTCCCTCCGCCCCAAAAAGATTGTCCATATTTCTTTCCATTTACATAATTTGTCCCACATAGTTTGTCCAACTCTATTTTTTTTCCATTTACATCGTTTTTACGATCTTATCCTCAACTTTATCACTTTTTCCTATAAAATTACAAAATGATCCTCCTTCAATCTTATATATTACTCCTTTTTATTACCATTTTCACCAACTTTATTACTTTTTCTATCATCTATCAAACTTATCAAACTTTTTCACTTTTCATTAATCCGCGTGCAAACGCGCTTTATGGACAAATTTTTTGGGACGGAGGGAGTATTATTCTGCAACTAGCAGCACACTTAATTAATATCCTTGACTGCACTGCACACAATTGCACCCATGAGGAAATGAGCACTGCACACATGAGAACTTGATAGCAAAATAGACCCAAGGAGGTAACCTTCTCACCAAAAGATAAACAGATGGACATTTTTTCCACGCCTTCCTCAAGTTCACATCTGCAATAGGTACTATGCTATACGGATTCACAGACAAGTATATCGACCATACCAGTATTAACTACAAATCAATGCACAAACACTTTGTATTTCAATACAAGTGTTTTAGATGCTACCCTATAGTAACTATCAAAATCACCGTTCTGTTGTTACTCTCTTCGGTGCTATTTATTTCTGCCAGTCTTGTATGATCACTCCTCGTCAGTATCCAGCAGAACTGCCCCTCTGACCTTGGTCCTACAAAAACCAATGAAGAGGCCCAATGCATAATTTAGCCAAGGAGCTGTTCGTTCTAAAAAGGGGCAGTGCATGTTCCAGTCCATCCATGATACTAACAGACCAGTTTGGTTCAAGATTTACCTGCGATGAGCAGGAACTACTCGATTAGATACTTTACTCGGCTTCACTTCAGGACCATCCTGTTGATTTCCTGATAAGTAAAAAAAAAAAAAAAAAGTAATACAAATGGTTATTAGTTAGACAAAAGTCATTAAGTCGTTACATTCAAACCCATGTCCAAGATAATGGTGCCTGACATTAACTGGATCTTGATAGATCTCGATCACGACTTCAAAGAAATTGATTTATAAAAAATCTTGTTTGAGTGTTAAGTAGAACTATGTTACATATTCAAGTTTGCATCATAAAGCCCAACTGCCCAAGCCACTGATAATGCTAGCTTACATGTATGCACCTCCTTATAATTGTTGCCCAACATGTATTATTCTTGAAATTGACTCGGTCATTCAAAATAACTTTTCAAGTCACATGTGATTGGAACTTTGGAGCCTAATGACTTCAAGTTACTGTTGGAAATTAGTATGCTACCCCTTCCCTGTCTAAGTTCTTATTTCAGCGAATAAGTTTCCATCACCCTCAGAAAAATACAATTATACAAGTCAAAAGGACAGCGAAATATTACTGCCAAAATTGAAAAACAAACTAGCAAAAGTGTATGATGGCCAAAATACTACACAAGATAAAATCTTGAAGATATATTATTGGATATTTACCAATTCAGCACAAGAATTGGCTGGTGCCAAAGACAAACAAAGTAACAACCTTCCAAAAAACAACATAAAGATGACAAATGACCCAGGCACATCACAACAATTTTGACAGCATAAGTAATGAGAAGGAATTCGGGAAAAAAAAACAGAAGATTTGAGGAATAAATTATGTACCTGTAGATTTTTCTACCCCACTAATCGATGTATTATCGGAGCTAGCAGCCGACAAAATGCCTTCTTCTGGTGTCATTTTGTCCAGCTTCTGCCTTTTTGAGTACACAAGCGCATCCAACTGACTTTTAAGGGTATGGCTCTTTTCCTGCCAATTGGTGTGAGAAATTAGTTCATTTGTGTAAAACACGTGGCACTCCAAGAGATTGGCTATAGCTCATATACATGACGGGCTGTGCATCCCATAATAAAGTAAAGCTCACCCTTTGTTAATAAGGGTTTAAGGTACTGGTATGGTTCACCTCTTACTTATATACACTATGCCCATACATCAAGTTTCCAGCATAGAATTCACACCAAATGTCAATAACTAATAGTCAGTCTTCTCCATGATCAGCATACCTTCTCTGCTGAGATCATTTTCGACAGTTGGCAGCAGCGCTCTTGTTCTGAATTGACAATCAAAGAATGCTTCTTATTCATCATGAATAAATGATGCAGGGATGAAATAAGATTTCTCAAAAGTTATTTAATGAAACAAGAAGCAATTGACCTTGCTTTGAAAATCCTCTATTTTAATATGGTGCGTCTGTATAAATTTGCTTATCAGTGTGCTATCCGTGTCAACCAAGTATTATGTCAAAATGATTAACATAAATACATGAATTTGTTTCAGTTGAAGAGTCTCTACATTGATGAGAGAAATTTCATTTACAGACTTGGCATCTGAATGCAAACGCAATAATACATCTAACAATGCATCCCAAATGCCACTGCAAGGTTAAATGCAATGTCACTCATCATTGCATGACATATTCAATAATCAACATAGGGAGTTGAAAAATCAACTACCTTTCACTAAAGAACTTCGCACAGCCTTGAATGCTCTGAAAATTTTTAGTGATAAGTTTGACATAGCTTCCCCAGCATCAGACCCCATCAACTTAGATAGCGAAATGGAAATCAGAGGCATCCCTTTAGACTTCCGAGCAACCAACTTGGCAGATGTAGCACCTGCAATGGTATTTTTTATTCATCCATATCAGATTAATTTAGATTATGTAAAACGTTGTTGCAAAAATTGATAAAAGGCTAATGTTATACTGATTCTCCATAAGATTCACAAATTTCCAAACTAAAATTTGAGCTCTTTAATGGCATGACATGCACTCACAAGTTAAGAAATTACTTTCCAATTTAAATTTATGTTATGAGGGAAAAAGAACAGAATTTAAGCCACCCTGCAGTGTGCCCTCTTTCCCCCTTAAATGATTTAAAAAGATTACAATTATTACATTAGAAACTTAGGAAACTTTCTCAGATTTGTTTTGTGGCCCCTATAGGCTCTATAGTATGTTTTTAAATCCATACACCAACAGAGGAAATAGGCCTGAAAAGAAAAAATTCAGAAAAACATCACCGAATTCTAGTAGTTGGATCAAGATAGACTTGTCACAAAAATATGGTGGTGGATAAACTATGAAGGCCTGGGAGAAAAAAAGTATATATCTAATTCGGAACGCAGCTGAGAGAAAAAATAGTAAATGTACGAAAATAGCCATTTACCATCCGATTTAGATTGTCCTTCCAGAACAAGCTTCAAATCTTCACATTTTAAGGAGGAAATGAAGTAATCCATGAAATCCGACCATGAACCGCCAATACCCATAAAATCTCTCTGCAAGTTGTTAAGCAAGAAAATATGAAATGGTGTATTTCCAATGATATCAAAATAGGATATCAAGATGCACAGAAAAGCCAGAGTGCAAGCCTGGAATCTCTCATCGAAGTACTCTCCTAGCCCACCAAATACAATCTACACTCCCTAATATTTCCTCTGGGAGGCATAAGACATCTGAGGTTAAATTACTTCAATGATTATTGATGATAGAAATCATAATTAGGGCCGGTTTGGCACAATGTCAGGAATCGGATTGGAATGGCCGAATGGGGTATCGGGTTGGATTAGGAATGGCTAATACCCTGGGTTTTAGTGGAGTATGGAATCATGTGTATTTTATGGGAATGGGAATCACTCATACCCAACCCTAAGGCCAAAACAAACACATCTATGGGTTTAGCTCATTCCTAGACCGATTCCTTATACCGGTGGTATAGAATCTAATAATTCAAGACGGGCTTAATAAAATGGAGCAAAAACATTCAAGACGGGCTTAATAAGAATCTAATAATTCATACAAAAATGAGTAGTTGGTTAATGACCAATTGGCCATCATTAACAAAACAATAGCTAAAAATTAAAATGGATGATCAGCCATGAATCTACTGAGGAATGAAAAAAATACCACTAACCATGTCATCAAGTTGGAGGGATGACCGAACAGCCTCCCATGTGGACGACTGAAAATCGGTAACATGAAACTTCAAGTGAGAAGCATCGGGAGCATACACATGAATCATAAACGGATTCAATGAAGTGGAAGAATTTGGTGTTGCCCATTCTGCTTTGACCTCGCCAAATATGGGCTGAAAATCTTCGAACCCCATCTGCAAATAGTCAAACAACAAGTAGCCCTTCAAAACCGAAGGAAAGATTCGCAATTTAACACAAAACCGCGTTTTAAATCCCTAGGTTTTTCAATTGAAAAGAGTATGAAACTGCAGAAAGCTAGCAGAAACTAAACTGTACTAATGCGGGAAGAATGATTAGCAGACGAATCAATATGTGGAAGAGGAAAAGCAACAATCTGCATGTAGGAGGAAGAAACTTCACCTGATGAGAAGGAAAAGGCTCGGCTTTGAGTTTGAAATGGACTGGAATCGGAAAATTGCTCACAATGCCGTGCCCTCAGGAAATTCCTCTCCTCCGTAACCACAGGTTTTGTAAATTTTGGTACTTAGAGTATTTCGAAATTCCGATCACAAAGTTGTGTAAGTTTTGCATGATAATCTTGACATATTATAAAAATTTAAAATTATATAAAACTGATCTATAATATTTACTTTAATTACACAAAATCATCCTATCTTTAGTTTTCTTTGAAACTATCTAATCTATTTTTTATAAAACACCTAAGTGTATAATTTTAGTATTATGGTTTTTTAATGTACTCTTTTTCCATGACATTATATGTTATTATTTTTTATAAAATTTCCATTTTCGTCATTATAAAAGAACCACATTTTTCAAATTTGTATAGTAAAATAATTCCTTTTTCAAATTAAAAAAAGCATACCTAATTTTGAAAAAAAATACCATTTCTTATTAATAAAATATAAACATGATTTTTTTTAATAATAGTTAATATTTTAAGGGTTTTTTTTTAAGAAAGTGGGAGCACTAGTTAATGTAATTTTTTATGAAATATAGTTGGTTTTTGTAACCATAATGTACATATATAGTGACATTAAAAATGTGAAAAAATGATATGTTTTTTTTATGACATGAAAATTTTAGGCAAGATTTTTTATTTATAATAAATTAGTATTTATAAAAATAATGAAAAATTATGTATTAAGTGATACTTCTTATTAAGCATTTTAAGAAAACAGATGTGATAGTTTTGTTGAAAAAATAAAAAGTAGGGTGATTTTATGTGATTAAGTAGATATTATGGGTAAGTTTTATATGATTGTATCTTTTTATAATATATCGGGGTTATAATACTATAATAATCGGGATTTTCGAACCAAATATTATGAAATTATGGTCGCACCATTTGGTCTCTTTGATATTATTAATTAATTGATGGTACATCTATTAAATAAAGCTATTTTTTTATATATTTAAAAACAAAACAAAACAAGCAAGCAAGAAAGAAAACCCCCTTTTCATGTGGCAATGGGCTAAGCTAACTTATCTGCTCACCATCTACGCATGAAATGCCCTTAATTACATTTCACCTTAATTACTTTCTTGGTCCCCTCCTTTTACCTACAAGATCTCGACATCCCACTTCCTCTTTTTTGCCAACTCATTAATCTCATAGGAAGTGTTGAGATGAATTTAACCCAATTAAAGAAAAATTCAACTACCTTCCCCAATGCATGTGCCTAAATAGCTACATCGTCAAATTTCTTTCTTCCTCTACCTTTTATTTCTTTCCTGATACCGTGAACTCTCTTAGTACAAAGAGCCTTCTTTCTTTTGTTCAACTTTTCCTCCACCAAAAGCAAAATTCTCGAGAGCTGGCCACGTCATCCTCCAAGTAGTTGGTGGTTGAATTTCCCCCTCCCGTTTTATTTTGAGAAGAACAACACGAGGTTGTAATCTTAGAACACTACTTCGATTTCAATTTCTAATTAATCATGCATGGTTATTTTCTTGTAAACACATAGACTCGATTAAGAACCCGCGGATCTAGCCGAGACCCGATCCATTGGATCGTTTCGATTCGGCCAAGAACATGGGTCCGATGAAGGATCAACGCGGACCTCTCGGCACAAGCGAGCCCGATGGCCGGTGCATGCGAGAGATCCGGATCCATGGCTAATTTGTTCTTCTTTTGGGTGCCATAACAAGATCTAGTTGATCATATTTAACAAATTGCATGTTGAATTTTCTGGGTTTTTTAACTTAAAATTTGGGATTTAGTGCTAATTTGATTTAGGCTTTGAGGTCATCTGTTTTTTTTGTTTTTGGTAATGTACCTCATGCATGCAACCACTACTTGAGATGGGTGAGAAAACGTGATCGATAATTAACAATCTACACTCTTAGTACTAGTTAATTTAGTCTTAATTGCAATTAAAATTATAAAATGGGGGAATATTGTTGTGTCTTGGCGTGTGAGATATAGCAAAATGTGGTGCTAGTGGTAGCTAGCCTACTAGACCTACATGCATGTCTAGTCTCATCATCCTCTCTCTTTTGACTTTTTATTTTATTTTATTTTATTTTCTAATTTGGATGGGTTGTAAATTGTACGAGTGGTGTGTTAATTACTTCCTTTTCTAATTTAGTGGCTAACCATCTAGACTTGATCTTTTCCCTTGGGTCCAAATGTGTTAATGGCAAGTTGTTGATTTGGGAAAAAAAATGCTTGGATGCAAGCTCAAAAATTGGGTCGTATAAAACAAAAGATTAATAATAATAATAAAAAAAAAAGATCACTTTGTTTATATACCTTTATGCATGTGTGAACAATTGAAATAAGTTAACTAGTGAATTAGGTGGTGGGATAACTTATAGTATAACTAAAATAGCGATCAAATCGGAAATAATTTTGGGTAATCTATTTCAGGCTTGAAACTATCTTCCCCAAAAGTGTGAGTATAACACTTTTAGTTTTCTTAAAAACAAGTAATTTTAGTATAAATCATACGATTTTCAAAGACCATATGTTTCCTCGGTTTCGAGTCGGAAATCCCATAATTACATTCGTAGTTCAAAAACGTTAAAGCTTATTGGTTTACTCTCTGGTTTCCGGTACTCAATCTGTCATTGGACACAAAAGTCCGTTCAGGTCCAGATAGTCAGGCCCCTCAGTGATAGTCTTAGCTGAAACTTCTGATCTCGCTAAGATAAGGCAAGTGGATGGTTCCTGTGCACTTTGTATATTAAATGAGATCTGTATCCACTTAATATTTCGTAATTTCGTTGGGAACTGATATGCATGCTATAGTATGATATAAGAATGAATATAGGTTGTTAGTATTAATGACCATGTGTTATATATGTTATGCCTGTTGTAGATACTGCTATTATTATTGTCGTAGTTTCATTACTACTAGTGGCATGCTCTTGTTATACTACGATAGAATTGTTATAGGTCCGAAATTGTGTGAGCTGTATACTAGACGAACCTCGATGGAGGTGTTGCATGTGCTAGGATAGCGTTAGGGACGGAAGCTGTCGACTTGATATACCGTCTCTCTAAAAGATATATACTAGGGCATATTAAAATTGGAGTCTAGTATTTGGGGTCATGACTCTGCTCTCCTCCCGAATTGGAGTGAGCAATCGTGCTTTGCACTTGTTGAACCTTGCGTTCTCCTTACGCTTGGGATTCGATCATGGATTCTCTTATCTTCCCTCTGATCTTGGCCGTACTCGGCACCTTAAAAGCTACGAACCTGTGTGCAACTTTTGCAACCTTATAAGATAAGTGTGATAGGCACTGTAATTAAGATGTCAGGACGAATATTCGTTCCTGCTCTGTTAGAATTAGTTTGTGGAGAATTTCTAAATCCCTAGTGTGTTATAAATAGTTCCCAACACCGTTCTCATATCCCTCTTGATAAGAACCACATATGGTGCTAGACACTAATAGTGAGGTCTTTTCCCACAAAATATGCATCCCACGTTTCTTAATCTTCCTTATGACGAGTCACTGACTATCGAGCCATCGTTCGGTTTTTATACGATATACGATGCCGATACTGTTCAGTTTCTATCGTTTAAACCAATTGCTTCCCCCATTTGCTTAGTCTTTCATTAGATTAACCAGACCACCTTATTCAATTGCATGGCCGGCTGGTGCGCACCGTCTTCTATACGACACATCAGGTCCTACAGGGATAGTCATCCGCAATGAATGATCCAGCTTGAAGAACCCGAGCGTCAGCACTGCAGTACTTTTGGCGATCTTACGTGTTATTAGACTCATAGGATAGATTTTCTCTACTCTTATCCTTTAACAATCGTACTATGTAACTAGGGCAGTATCTTTAGTTTTCCACGAATTATCGTATGTGTTGTAATGAACCGCTTTCTACCTTCGGATGTTAATATATGTTATGATAACCTTATTACTACATGATGTTGTAATATGTGTTTCCGTTAAGTTGGATTACACTTGATTAGAGCCTGAATAGTCACGGGATGGTCAAACCCGAGACTACTGGCGGTAATACTCCCGTATTTCGGGTGCGTTACAGATACGGAATTTGCAAAACTTCAAGGTCACCATATGAAATCCCGAAAAACTTTGTGTACCACGTAGAATTTGCAAAACCTTTCTTGTTACCATGTGGAATTTCTCTTTTAAATTTAGAGGAACCCATGCCCTTATACAGTGTTTTTCTACTAAGGAATATGATATACATATAAATAAATTAGAATTAGCTTTTCTATTATATTTTTTAATGAAACAAAATTAATTTTGTAATTATGAAACAATGTATTACAATTTGATAAAATTAAGCATTTGCCTCTCCTCCCCCATGCTTAAAGTCTCAAGTCTCAACTCCGAATAAAAATCTATCTATCTACTTATATATTTGTAAGGTCCAAGACCCGAGAAGCGAGAACTTCTCAGGATATCACCCATCCTGATATTACGTCTTGTTGTTGTCATGGGGTGCACTTCAATCTCTTATAAATTATCGGGATGTTACAATCCCCCACTTTAGCACTTGACGACCATGTCAAGGCCAAAGGACCGCCCCATGTGTCAAGTGACCGCCCTTCGGACCAAACCATCTCGTAACTTAGAGTCGACTCTAGTAGCATTTGTAAGGCCTGGGGCTCTAGAAGCGCTATCCTATGCCGCGTTGCCTTATTTAGAATCTTGCCCGGTTTGCACTACAACTCTGGTTGGCAACCTCTGAAGCTTGGTTGGCAACCTTTGAAGCACATCTTGGTCGGCAACCTAGTTGGAACCATCAAAACACTGAATGTGTTCTAACAAATGCTACTATGTATAGGGCTATGATTGGATCCCTATTGTATCTCACTTTTTAGTAGGCCTGATATAGTCTTTGCAGTTTGTCTTTGTGTAGATTCCAAGTCGATCTACGTGAATCTCACTTAAAGGTTGTAAAGAGGATAATTAGATACCTCTAAGGGAGTTACAGTTTGTGTTTGTTGTATCCAAGGTACAACAACATTGATCTATTCAGCCTAAACAGATGCAAACTTTGTTGGAAACAAAGTCGATAGAAAGAGCACGTGCAGTATGGCTCAATTTCTTGGATCATGTCTTGTCTCATGGGCATATAAGAAACAGAACTCAATTGCTCTCTCTATTTCCAAGGTTGAATATGTCACTGTTGCCACTTGTTGTTCGCCACTTCTTTGGATGAAGCAATAGTTTAGTGACTATGAAGTTGAGTGTAGGTTTGTACCTATACTTTATGGTAGGATGAGTGTCATAGACATTTCAAAGAATCTGGTTCAACACTCAAGAATCCGGTGCAACACGAGTTCCATGGTCACCGTGGAGTTTTGTAGAACAAGTGACCAAAGGGAGACATCTTCACAAATGCCTTGAATCATGAACCCTTTGCACAATCGACTTTACATGGTGCAAGGTACGATTTCCGTAGATTAACTTTTTTCCCTACATGTTTTCCCCCGATGACTGGTTGAGACTTATATTGATTGCATTTCATTTAGAGAGATTCTATACATACATATCACAAGTCTAAGGCTATTTAGTGCATCATTTTTTAGAACTCCATGCTTGTATGCTTGTTGATGACATCTACTTGTGATATCATTCTTATGACTATTGAGAGATATTTTTTTGAGCCTAAAAGAAGCGACGTGATGATTTTTACCCTCATTATATACCCAACTGAAGACTCTAATTAGCAAATATGACATCATTCCAAAGGAGGCCTTTAGTGAATAGCGTTAGTCAATCACACTTTAATGTAGGAGGGAACGAGGTGGGGTGGGTATACCGATACGTAGATGGAAACTATAGTTGAAGGATATCACTTTAGAAGAGAAGGAGTTGTACATGGGCAGTGGCTGAAGAGATGGACGAGGCATTGGCAAACGAGAAGGTGAAAGCAGTTACGAAAAAATATCGTACTTAAATTGAGACGCCTAGTGAAGTTGGAGAAGAACAATAGAATAATACACGAATGAGTAAGAAGATGCAGGTGATGATTTGCCTTATTTTTATGAGAAAAGTGGGTGGGGAGTCCAATTTCCCCCAATTCTTATAGTAACTAGGCGGTAGAAAAAATAAATTTACTAATTAGGCGGTATAAAACATCCTAACTCTTCTAATCCTCTCTCCCCCCTCCCTTTCTTTTTCTTCTCTTCCTCCCTTCCACCGGATCTAGATCTAGCACTGTTTTCTCTCCTCTTCATCTCCTTTCCCTCAACTCCGACATTTCCGACGCCTCTCATTGCTCCACCTCCCCTCAAACCGGCGAACTCTTCTTCCAAAGCGACCTCGACATTGCTCTAGATTTGATGAGCTCAAATCCAGATCGGAAAACCTGTTCAACTCCTTTGATCCATAGCGTCTTCGTCCTCGACACTGGCGGTGGGCTCTCGACGTCTGATAGAGCTTGAACAGAGAGTCGTGGTTGGCAATCCAGATGTAGGTCTTGGGAGCAGGAAGGTTACTCTTCAATGGAGGGTAGTTGAAGATCATCACCATGCAAAGCTGTCCTCACCATTTTTCTTAGATCTAAGCCTTTTTCACTATTTTTTTTACATTACATAGGTATAGATTTTCAACCGTCACTACTTTATCCATGTTGTGTATACTATTTTGTCAATAAGTTTATTTTTAACAAGCGATGACAATACTTGATTATGGTCAATACTTTGCACTAACTATTGGATATCAATAATGGAGATTTCTTGTGACTTTTTTTTATCATGGCTCTAACTTAGTTGCTTTATTTTCTGTTGATCCCATATTAAAGTTTAGTTTACTGCACATTGGATGAATCAATTTGAGTAAATGATTTTTGCCAAAAATAATTAATCATAGTGACATATACAAGTGGGTTGGGTGATGACCAAATGGGCAATGATAAGATCGGTGGATATGACGACCTTCTCCATGAACTCGACCATTTCATCATAGCGTTTGCTTTCTTAGTAAGTTTCGCCAGGTACAAGATGCACAGATAAGATAGGTGATGACTAGTTTTTGTTCGTTGTGACATTTTTTATAAGTGATGACAAGTTTTGGACATGATGGAAAATTGTTGTACGTGGTGACAAATTTTATTAGTGATGACAAGTGTATGTATGCAAAGACATTTTTTTCACTCAGTGACAAGTTTTTGTACACAATGACATTTTTTCACGGAGTGATAACTAGTTTTTGTATGTATGAAAGTTTTTGTATGAGTGGTGACATTTTTTATAAGTGATGACAACTTTGATTCCAATTGGGATGATACTAGTTAGGGCAACGATGATAGAATTTGAGGGATGACAAGAATGCGTAATGACAACTTTGACAATGGGTGATGACGAGGTTTGACGACAACTTTACTGAGGACAAGGTTTATGACTTGTTGGTGATATAATAAGATAGGTGATGGCATAAGAATGATGACAAGATTTAACGACAATTTAAGTAATGACAAGGTGAGTGATGGCAAGATTGGAGGACATTTTAAGTGATGAAAAGTAGAGTGATGACAGGTTGGGTGAAGACAAGATGCGTGGATAGGGTAGCGGTAGCACATTCGTAATTTTTTTTGGGTCAGGGGAAATTTGGAAAATCGCCTAACTGGTTACTATATAAAATTTCCTTATGGCTTATCCACCCCATTACTATCTCCTTGTAGACTACTTAGTCTTTTTCGTCTATTTTTATTTATTTTGCTTGTAATTCTAAAAATCTATTTACCAAAAGATTGTAAAAAATAGAATTAAATCACAGTCCTTAAATGAAATCAAGAGTTCAAAATAAAGCAAATACACATCAGCCTAAAAATCTCTTTTGCTTGTAACATGGTTTGTTAAAATTTTGTTTAAAGTTTAGGTGTGTATTTGAAAATTTTGTTTAAGTACGGGTATGTTCGCAGAGCCCGTATCCGACATGCAATCAACTATTGTGATACAACTATGAAGAATGTTGGTTGTCTCGCTTAATTTGTGAGAAAAGGATCTCGCTCTTATGTGGTTGGGGCCCAGTTAGATATTAAAAAGATATTATAAGAAAAATCTAATTCAATAATGTGAACACGGTGCTTTCCTCTTCGACTGTTCGTTTCCCATGTTTTCACCACCTTCTTCTTCCAAACCCACCGACTAGACTCAAACTAGGATGAGGCCTCGACCGGCACTGACAACCCTCCGCCTCCTTGTTGTCTTTCTCCTCCTGTTCCTTTCCCATGTTGTCTTCCTCTGCCCTCATCCACCTCAAATTCTCCCTCCGTTCCTTGAACCCAACCTCTTCTCCAGTTGGACCCCCTACCACCTCCCTTGCAACTTCTCCGGCGTCACCTACTCCATCGACCAAATCTCCGTCACCGGAAACGACCTCTCCAACCTCTTCGACACCTCCCTCCCCTCTTCGACCTCTACACCCATGTAGGAGGTCGGGAAGCCATCGACGCTAGCCGTCGGATCTAGAGCAGCGGCGGCTAGTGTCGGAGATGACGGCGGTGGCGACAAGTCCAAAGAGGACGGCACCATCAAAGAGTCGAAGGAAGCCCGTTGTTCAGATATGGAGCAAGATAGTATTCTCTAAGTCCTCCGCCTTCGCGCTGGCCTCACTCCGCCCTCCGCCCTTGCTCCTCCCTCCACCTTCGTCGGCGATACCTACAACGGCGATCTCACGACGCCGATCTCGGTAGTGGCGGATCCAAGATCCATTGGATGGGGGGAGGGACTTTCGCCTAGTCACATTACTCAATCAAATTGTAAGCAAGGAAGAAGGTATAACTCGTTATGAGTTATGGTACAACTTCAAATCTCTAGTGCACCCTTAGTCATTTGAATCCGACTTCATTCTATTTTCTCACTTGCATTAAAGTGAGTGTCGTGAAACAGGTTTTGTTACGGTAGAAAAAATCTAGATTGAGTTATAAATCCCTTGCTAATAATAATAGTTAATAAACCCATTGTAAAATTTCAATGGTATCTACCCTAACTGAATTCCAAAAACTTATTGTCCTAATATTTGATTTATTTCTATAACCGTTTCTCAAAATTTTAGTCTCCAAAATCTGGTTTTTACTTAATAATTTTTGTGAAATTTAGATAAAAAAGAGACTCAAAAAAACATTAGCCTAGATGTAGGGCAGGACAATATATCAACCATACATTATAGACCCATACTCTACTTGTGCTTTAGCCCAATTTGAAATTTAGCTCAATTTAAAGTCTGTTGGGGTTTACTTGTAATTTGGCCCAACTTTTATTTTTTTGAAAGTTTAAGGTAAAGATATATTAAGAGAGAGGGGAATTTACATCAAAAAGGAATACTCAAAGGCTCTGAGTATGCCAACAATCACCAGAAGGGCAAAAAAGAAGCAAAGAAGAACACCAATAGTAAATAAAAAAGGAGAAAGTCCAAGCAAGCTTCTCCCTAAGTTAAGGTCAGCGTTGTTCTTGTTAATTTCGCCCAACTTATACAAAGAAGAAATTAGGTCTTCTTCAACCTCCTCACTTCTACCAGAGGCAATACCACCGCCGGGCAACGCGGTGGACCGGGGACCAGATTGAACCCGAAATTCCGGTCCCGGTCCAGTCTGGGTCAGACCAGTTTCATTTTTTTAATATAATATATTAATTAAAAATTATTTTTTGATTTTTCTATTAAAAAATATTTTATTAATAGATTTTATTTTTTCAACAAGCTTATATGTAATTTAAATACATTTTATAAATAAAATTTATTAAAAATAATCAATAAGCATATTAATATATATATATATATTTTATAAATAATAAAATATTCCGGTCCATCCCGATCCAGAACACGAAATCCAGAAAAATGAAGGACCGAGACTGGACCAGAAGTTTCCGGTCCGATTACCCGGTCCGGTTTCCCGTTCCGGTTTAATCTTGCACAGCCCTAGTCCCTTCCACATCATAGCGAGACTGAAATCTCACTAATATAGTGAGACGCCTAGAAAATGCCTAAAAGTAGTGTATATATGTTGTAAGGTAAATAGACACCATCTGCCTACCAAGTAATATAATACTGGGCCTACTTCGGCCTATCAAGTAAAAGATTTCTTGGGTCGGTAGCCCATTAAAAATCAACAAATAATTAAGCCCAAATTACAGTGTATCCTATAAATTACCGTATGAGGTTGCGATAAAATGCTGGATATGTTTCTAGCTAGCTAAACATTTTACTTGAGATCCAGCCGTAAATATCTTGCAAAATTTTAAGTTGTGACATAGACGTGCACAGCATAGCACTTGGATCAGTGGATCACTCATGACGCAGTTAAAACTTACTAATTACCTAGCTTGGTTGCTAATTCCTGCACACTTGCTTGATTGAACACTTATACTAGCTGCCAACAATAGCAGAACTAACATCATTATGCACGTACTACTTATTACCATGGATTCACACGAACGTGATATATTATGATAAAAATGAAATGCATCTATGTAACATTCTACCAAGAAAAGCTAGCGACTAGCCTCTTCTTTTCCCTAGAAAATTTACCATAAGCTGTGATGATGAGAGCAGTAGTAGTAATTAATAAGCACTTTTGGGATCCACCAAGAAAGTGAAGGCCCTTATGTTTGACATTTTGCTAAAGGTGAAAAGAAATATGTCATGAATGTCAATATTTTGTGTGCTAGGGACAGTATATTATAGAGTGAAGGTGCAAAACGATCTCATTTTATTGTCTCATCTTCATACATCATCATTATATTAATCTCCACTTAATGACTACGCATATCACAAGCTTCCCCCTTTCACATTACGGACTATCTGTTTAACTAGTAGTATGAAATAATTACCTAGTAGGAGAACTAATGATGAACAAATTAGCTATGAAGAAGATATAATGGCCAACATATGGATATGGTAATAATGGGCTACGACTTTTTAAGACCTATTCCCAATATGTTCATTATCAACATAATTATGCTAAAAACCAAGTGTTTCACATACATATGTAGGGTTGATCAATATAATAAAATATGCATTGATTTTCTTTTCATGTTTTTAACAAAATCCAAGTTTGACTATAAATCTCGAATGCATGACCCAATCAATAAGGACCAGTTGATCTTATGATAATAGGATGGCGAGACTTAATTTTTAATGCCATTTGTCGCCCCATGTTAGAGATCTCTAAACATCTCTCATACCTTTTACCACAGGACTAGGGTTGGCCATTATCCGCAGGTGACCGTCCCACCCACTTAACCTGATCCATTTATGTGAGTGAAAACTCATAAAAAAAAGCGGTTGATAAGTGAGACGGTTGAAAGATAAAAATGGTTTACAGGATAAAAAAAGTTATCAAGATCTCTAAACATCTCTTATGGAGCAAATTTTGTAATGATTCTTATATCCAGTTTTGTTGGTATCTTCTGGCAAATTTGGTTGCGGGTGAGTTCCAATGGTAGTTGCTAACTGTTAGGCTATCATTTTTGACATCGATGAGATTAACAAAGGAAGGAAAAGGGTTCCAATGGTAGTTGCTCCTGTTCGCCGCCCACTTCCCTCTTAAGAAAGTTACATGATTATATATAGTTGTTAATTACTTTATGATCGATCAGCATAACGTTGGAAAATTAGCCCTCTTTTCACATGAGATGCAAAGATCATACACATACTAGCTTATTAAGAAATATTGTCTTTTCAAATATTTGTATAGGCGTATAGCGATGGTAGTTGAATATTTTTCCGAAACTACTATATTCAAGAATCGTAGGTACCTTGTCTTCCTCACTTAAATTCATTTTGCTTTAGTTCGTATATCCACTCATTAAGCTTGTACCGATTAATTATTTAAACTTTTACATCATTAAATTACTAAAAATAACCTCGCTAGTAATTAGCCATATAATATAATAATTACATTAAATATAAGTCCACAAGATTGCAAACCTTCTTATGGAATCAAGTTTTTGTTAAATGATAAGATTTTTAGTCTAACATTTCTAGACAATACCAAGCGAATTGAATTACATTCATCACTTTCCTGTCCAACAACTCTCACTCGTCATCCTTCATGCCTTCCGATTTCTCACCAAAGGGAGCATGCAACTCAGACCTATAAAGATAGTACAATCTACATCCTTTAGAATCCGAAGTTTGAGCCATCAAACTTCTCGATGGGGAACTTTTTGACATTCATCGTCCACTGCAAGAATCCACTTTGATACCAGTTGTTGGGGAAATTCAAAGGATCATTCGAGCAGTAGATAGAAAGAAAGAAAGTATGAAAGACAAAGATAACATGAATTTGTTCACCTAGTTCGTTCCAAAGACTATATATGGGGACACTACCGAGTCAAAGATTCTTCACTAGATTTTGAGGACTCGAGGATTACAATTGTAAGGCCCGAGGCCCTAGAAGGGCTATCCCATGCCAACCCGAGAACTTCCTAGGAGGTCACCCATCCTGGTACTACTCTCGCCCTAGCACACTTAACTTCGTAGTTCTTTTGACCTCTCGAACCATGAAAAGGAAGAGCTCTTGTTGGCATGGGAGCACCTCAATCCCTTATAAATTCTCAGGGTATTACAATCTCCCCCACTTAAGCACTTGACGACCTCGTCAAGGCCCAAGGACCGCCCCTTGGGTCGAGTGACCGCCTTCCGGCCAAGCCAACTCGTAACCCAGAGTTGGCTCTGATACCATTTGTAAGGCCCGAGGCCCTAGAAGCGTTATCCCATGCCAACCCGAGAACTTCCCAAGAGGTCACCCATCCTGGTACTACTCTCGCTCTAGCACGCTTAACTTCATAGTTCTTTTGAGCTTTCGAACCATGAAAAGGAAGAGCTCTTGTTGGCATGGGGAGCACCTCAATCCCTTATAAATTCTCGGGGTATTACAACAACGACACTGATCTTCAGATCTACCTAATCAAGATCTTCCTAACCTAAACTCTCAATCTCTCTCTATAGGATTTTTTTTCTCAATGGTAAAGCACTAGTTAGCACACCAATTACAATAATGAAGTTGACTATATATATAAAAACTAAAGCGTTAAAGATATATTTTTTCCAAAAAAAGATATCCTATTATACAAAAGATAAAACCCCTAGAAACTTCTTTACTTGTACCCTAAGTATTTTTTTTTTCCCTATCCCTTTCCTAAATCAAGCTCCATAACCGAACAAATATCTAGTTGGTTAGTTAGGTGCAATGTATGAACCTGGATATTGTGTAGGTGTATTCTAGTACACCATCCAATACAGTGATGCACACTTTAAATGGGTAAGGTGATGGGCCCACCGAGAAGAAAGGAGGAAGAAGGATAAGGTGATGGGGCGAGGGTAAAGTAGTAATTGCACATGATTTAACGACATTTTCGACGGAATAACGCCATGGGTGGCTATTTGTTAACGGAATGGAAGTTTTGGGTGGTTTAAAACAAATTTTTGTATAACGGGTGGTTAAGTGTAAATTCGCCTATTTAACGGGTGGTTAGTGCAAATTTCTCTTAAAATATTAACATTGGACTTTGTGGAGGTTGATTAACACTACGCGAATCAATCGACCCTTTAGGTCTTCTTTTTTTGAGAACCTCTCCTTTCTAATTCAAGTAACAATATCCTATAAATTCAAACAAATAATAAATTTTCAAAACATATTCATCAATAAATAACTTATCAAAATGTAGCATTGAAACATTAGTCCTACATTATATTATGCATCAACAACTTAATATCACAGAAATTAAATGTCATATTTCTATCTACCCAAATTAGTCATACGAAACTAACTCTATCTCAGTAATTTGATATAAAACAAAACAATGTAAATTCGAAGCTCAAATCTAATTCAAAGAGACTAAATAAATAGAAATATTAGACAATCACATAATGGATTAGTATTTAGAATTTAGGGCCATAGAACTCAATTGCACATGAATAAACGCCGATCCGATGTTCTACGGTGCAGCCATCGAACCATCACGTCCAACTTCCAACAGCCCATGCCTCCACTGTCGCCTGTCGAAGACACGGAGGTGTGCAATCTGCCAAAGTGCCAATCGATGGTATTGTGTTTCACTATTGGAGTCTACTGCTTCTGAATTCAATGTCAATCTAAATTGAATTTGGGGCTAAGTTTTTTTTATAAGAGATTCATCTGATTTTTGGCCCAATTGAATTTAAGTGAGCACGGCCGAAAATACTCAATAGACATATTGACACTTAAAAGCCCATTTATATTGACGTATTGAAACTTGAACCTCGACCTTCTTCTCCGCCCCCACCCTCGCCCTCGCCCTAACCCTAGGGGTGGCCCTGTATATAATCCTGCTCCTCCGGCCGCTGATGGCGGCGGCTGTCCCCACCCGCCTCTCTTCCCTTCGCAGCTACATGAGGTTACAAAAAGGAAAAACTTTTTCCGGGATACCAAAAGGAATTGTCATGACCAAAGGGATACCAAAAAGAATATATTGTACAAAATTTTGGTTTTTATATAACTATATGAGTTTTTGGTTTTTAAAAAACTGAAACCATATTTCTATTTTGAAATTTCGGATTTTGAAAACTCTGTTGTTTATGCTTAAAAAAATTATCACAACATAAAGAATTACAATATAATATATCCTACAAATAAATATAATATACACTAAATAAATTAGAATTCTTCATCGATGACCGAAAAAATAAAAAAAATTATATTTGTCTTAATTTATAAAATATATTATATTTAATATATAATCATATTGGTTGAAACGATAGAAAAATAATAAAATTCTAAGATTACAAAATACAATATTCATGCAAAAAAATAGCAAATTATTTTATTAAAACTTAAGAATGTTTTGAAATTATTTTCTATAAATTAAATAAATGATGATTAAAATAAAAAAATAGAAAGTACTCCGTGTGTAGTACGGGAAATCACGCTAATTGATTTTATTTTTGGTGTTTAGGTTGAATTTATTAGGTTTAGGCGTGCATTGGTATATTGATGTACGTGTGATATGTACAATTGATATGCTTTTCGGTGTGTGTAATCCAACCGAGGGATCGAGCTAGCGAGGGCGCTAGGCTCCATATAGAAGGGTACAAATTTGCATGATAAAATGCGTGGAGTATGATTATTGTAAGTGTAGGTGAGTGCACAGACAAAGCTAGGCATTTGTAATTATACGAGTACGTGAATAATAATACGAATATTTGTGTTGTTGTACGTACGTACAATATTCTGTAGGTGCAGTGAGTCAGTAACACACTAACACTAGCTAGTCCATCACATGACCTCCCTCAGGCACGTGCAGTATGGTCTCCATCATTCCATCACCCTCTCATATATCCCACTCGATCACCGGTGGTCACCATCGGCACCCTACGTGCTTATAATCTTGACCAACACAATTTAGTATATTTCTCCTTATATTCCTTTTCGATCGTCTCATAGTATTTGTCCCAATCTCTCTATTTATATCCTATATTATTTTTACACTAATATACTCACGTAATCTCATATATTACTCTATTATCCAACATTTTCATTAACTTTATCATTTTTTTTCTATAAATGTAAAAAGTTATAATATTATCTCTATCTATTCTTATATATTATATTCCATTATCCAACTTTTTCATTAACTTATCACATTTTAATTTTTTACCTTTATAAAATTACAAAATTATAAAATTACTCTCATTCAATCTCTTATTTACCCATATTATCCAACTTTTCATCCATTTTATCCAACTTTTCTTAATCAAAGAGATTTTCATACTTTTGCACAAACTTTCGGGGATAAATGAAGTAAATGCTAGTGAGATTGACTACAAAGTAACTAGAAAAAAAATAATTGTTCTCCTACTTCATATTTAACTAGCTAGTTGATCGCCCATTCCCTGTATGAGACATAATTGATGATGTTTTTTGACGTAAAATTCAATTCATAAGATAATATATACATGATAATTTTATTAGTTTTTCGATATTAACAACATTCTTCTAAAACCTAGACTGAATATGTGAACTACTTATTTTAAAATGAATGGTTTGATTTAAAATATAAATACTTTATATATCATGGTAAAAAGATTTAAAAAAAGTTAGGATATGGGAATATTTTCTAAACATCATATATAATGACTCGCTTTTTGTTGAAATCAAATATTGTTGGTTACTTTTTTGCAAATATTTTATATGTTATAAATAGAATTGTCAAGAATTAATCCTAAGCCAAACCAAATCAATCGAGAATTATAGGGTTGAAAACCAAATCGAAAATGAATGGGTCAAAGAAAAAATTGAACTCGGCTTAACCCTATTGGATTGAAAATATAAAGTGTTGGATTGACTGACTTATATTTGTTGAGTACATAAACTTTATTGTGAATATTATAATATATATTATCATAAAAAATATAAAAATATATTAATATTAAATATTATTCCCTCCGTCCTTTTTTGTTTATCCTAAAACATGATTTTTGCGGTTATTAAGGAAATGATTAAGTAATATTGGGAGAAGAGAAAGTTGGATGATGTAGGTAAAAAATAAAGTTAGAAAAGGAGGTAGTTTAGTAATTTAATAGGAGTAAAAAGTTGAAAAGAGATATAATAGAAGAAAAAGTTGGATAATGGAGGTAAAACATGAGATTGAATGGGGGTAATTTTATATGAAATTACTGATACAAATGGAAAGGGGATAAAATATTTTGGGGTGACGGAAATGGGATTGAGACAAATCAAAAGGGATGGAGGGAGTATACCATAATATTATTTTGATTATCATAAAAGATTTTCCATTCTTGGCCTATTTGATTAACCAAAACCTACACAACGACTTGGCATGACATGACCTGCAACCACAAAAAAAGATTTGATATTATTATGTAAAAGAAGGTTTTAATGACGTAAAATGATTAACAAAAGTAATATATATCAAAGTCACCGATAACGATAATATCTTTTAACTATCTATAAGCCAAACTTTGATTTAAGAACTAATAAAACACTATGTTATGGTAAAACGTAGAACAAATATCATATTTATAATATTATCACATATATTCAATAAGGTGTGTGAATATGAAAAAAATGTATATTCAAACTAATTGGTTTCTATATTCAAATATTTTGCAATAGTACAATATTTTATGTATATTTAAAATATTTGTCTTTCTATTCACAGTTCAATGTCAAACATTTAAATCTATGGTTACTCGTTTCAGGTCAATTGATAGATATATCCAAATATTTTGCAATTGTACAATTTTATACATATACTTAGAGTCATAGGTCTTCATACTCAGTATTTAATATCAAATATTTAAATCTTTGACTACTCATGTTCAAACTAGTACATTTAGTGGTTGACCAATTCAAGTTGGTCATCAATATATATAAACTATATAATCCTTTTCTTTCATATGGAATTGAAATTAATTTTTTAATATCTTAATGTTTTTATTCACCACTTTAGTGTCATGTGTCAATTGGTGGTAGAAAGACCAAAAAAAAAAATTGGGCATAGATATGACCGACCATCAACCAAACCAACCACCTTTTTCCAATTTTTTTATTTTTTTATTATGTAGATAAAAAAATGACCAACCATTGTGCATGCTCTAATGGGTAGTTAATAGTTATACTAAAATATTTTGCAATATAGAATGCTATTCATATATTTAATACTTTATTCCTGCATATTCAACATTCCATGCCAAATATATATTCAAATGTACGTAGAAGTAATTAATTTGAATCTTAATACATATATTGTTGCATATTCATACACACATAAAATCAAATATATGTAACAATCAACTGTATATAAATAAAGACATACATCTAGAGCTGTCAAAACCTGACCCGACCCGAAAAATCGACCTGAACCGACCGAAAATTTTTGGGTTGAAACCCGACCCGAATAGTAGCGAGCAAAGAAAAAAACCGAACCCGATTAACCCGAACCCGATTGGGTTGAAACCCGAGACCGACCCGACCGACCCGATATATTGTATATATGTAGAATAAATATACTATATTGTATATATTATAATATATTTTGTCATAAAACCTATTATAAATAAAAATATTATTATAACAAACTATTAAAAATAATATTTTATTATTAAATATTATTATTTAATCATAATATTATTTTAATAATCATTAAAAATTCAAATTCTTGACCTGTTAGGTCGACCCGAACCCGCACGATAACCTGTCAAAACCCGACCCGGCTTGACCTGTAACCCGATTGACCCGAACCCGTACTCAACCCGAACCCGAAAAGACCGAACCCGAATCCACCCGACCCGACCTGTTTGACACCTCTACATACATCCGTTCTATTTTCTACTATAATAGTCGTTTTACTTGCACCTAACCTTCCAAATTCTAACATAAGAAATATATTTTAATAGATAATATTTATAGATATTATTTTAAGGTTAATGTAAAGATTTATAAAAAGATATTTAATGTTCTATTACGAATAAAAATAAAAAATGTTACTTTTATTATAAAAATACTACTAACTTAATTAGTTTTATGATAGGTGGAACCAAAATTAGTGTGGAGTATACCTGTAAAGTGGTAGGTTCGGTCGAGTTTGGTTTGAGTGCGAGTTCAGGTGAATCAGATTGCAGGTCCTACTAGATCAAGTCATGACACGTTATCATGGAGGTTTGAGTTAATCAACGGGTCAAGAGTGTAAGTTTTTATAGATGATCAACATAATTTTATGATTAAAAACTATGGTGATTTATTTCAGCTAATTTATATCGTAGGTGATTTGTGCCGACATTAGGAGTTGGATCAAACTATTCACAATTGAAGAACGTACACAACTCTCTTGATGGGTAACCCAAGATACTCCAACTCCAAAACTTCTTTTAATCGGCCGTAAGTAATAAGTTTCAAACAAAATATGAATTCTTATTACTTATAAAGTAAAATCTAAAAAATCCATTTTTTCAAATTTAAGTTTTGTTTATGAAATTAAAAAAATTCAATTGAAAAATACCTAATTGACAAACTAATGTTTTTTAATACACCCTTGTCCAATATTTTGTTTTTTAATACCAAAATGTCCAAAAAACTTTTTTAAATACCCAATTGTCCAAATGAGACACTTTTTAATACCAATTTGGTATTTTGGCCAAATTGGACATTTGAGTATTACAAAAGCAAAAAGAAGTGATTCAAGTATTTTGCCATTGAAAAAGTTGATTTTCATACATAAACCACTTATATATTATTTAAAAATAAGTTCCATGGCTTAAACCTATTATATTTTGTTTATAATTGATAAAAATACTTATACTTTGTTTAAAAATAAAACTAAAAGTTTCTGAATAAGAACATTCTCATACATCAAGTAAAAGTTTAAAAATAAAAATTTGTATCCAAATAGTAGTTTGATTTGCTTTAAAGCATTATTCGGTTATCACATCACAATATCGGTATTGATTGTTTACAATGGAGAACAACCTATTTGATATTTCTACTTGTAGGGATATTGTATATATGCAGTGTATGCATATATAATGATAAGGAGTTGACCGGATTGCATTTTGACGCAAACAATTAAATACCATCTCTCATTGAGAATTTTTACTTATCATTTTTATTCATGAACAAGTGTTGGTTTCAAATCATATTTAAAAATTTTTGAATTAAAATTTTTTATGAACAAATGTGTTTGATTTCAATTAAAAATGTAAATTTGAAGTTTCAAACAAAATATGAAAATTTATTACTTATAAATTAAAATTCAAAAAATCCATTTTTTTCAAATTTAAGTTTTTTGTATGAAAATATAAAAATTCAATTGAAAAATACCTAATTGACGGACTAATGTTCTTTTAGTAAACTATCGTCCAATTTTTTGTTTTTTAATACCAAAATGTCCAATTATTTTTTAAATACCCAAGTATCTAGACCGGTCAAAAGCTAACTCGACCCGCAAACCCGACCCGACCCGACCCGAATTTTTTGGGTTTCAACCCGTAAATTTAGACCCGTGACCCAGTTGCAACCCGACCCGATTGAAACCTGAACCCGTTGGGTTAAACCCGAACCCATTGGGTCAGACCCGATTTTTTATAGTTTAAATTATATTACAATATGTATAATTTATTTTAAAAAATTATGATATATTTTATTATTAAAATATTTAAAAATAATATTTAATTATTTAAATAATATTTTAATTAAATTTTGGTAAAAAAATTGATACTCTTGACCCGTTGGGTTGACCCGACCCGACCCGAAAGCCGAAGCGACCCGACCCAGTTTGACCAGTAACCCGATTGACCCGAACCCGAACCCGTCATGACCCGACCCGAACCCGCCCGCCCGACCCGATTGACAAGTCTACAAGTATCCAAATGAGACATTTTTTAATACCAATGTAGTATTTTGGCCATTATTTTTTAATACCAATGAGACATTTTTTGTTTCTTCCCTTATGAAGTATTTTTTATATAATATAAAAATTCTTGATTCGAAGGACAAAAAAGGAAAATGATATATAATAGTAAATCATTTTCCTGATTTGGGTAAAAAAAGATAAAAATTGGTTAGGATTTAGGAACACTACGATTAAAAGTTTTTAAATCTAAAAATACTAATATAAACTTTTTTTACCGAGAACTTCGGTTCTCGGTAAAGTTGAGAGATTTAGATTTTACCGAGAACTCAAGCCATCGGTAATTTACCGAGAGCCCAAGCTCTCGGTAAATTTAAGAGATTTAGATTTTACCGAGAACTCAAATCCTCGGCAACTTACCGAGATCCCAAGTCCTCGGTAAATTTAGGAGATTTAGATTTTACCGAGAACTCATGTCCTTGGTAATTTACCGAGAACCCAAGTCCTCGGTAAACTTGACCGATTTGGATATTAGTATATTACCGAGAACTCGCGTCCTCGGTAATTTTCCGAGAACCCAAGTCCTCGCCAAACTTGGACTTTACCGTGAACTTGGGTTTTTGATAAATTACCGAGATCAGTGTCCTCGGTAAATGTCCTTTTACCGAGAACAAAGGTTCTCAGTAAATTATCGAGAACGGTCCCCTCGGGAAATTGTCATTATCGTTAATCCGCGGAAATCGCCCACCAAATGCTTACTGATGACAAGTGAGTTCTCGGTAAATACCTAAAAAATCTATACTTACCGACAATGTTCTCGGTAAGTTCTCGCTATTTAGCGAGTACCCCATGTTCTCAGTAAATGTTGGTCGGTAGGTCACAGTTTTTTTGTAGTGTTTGCACGCAAATTCTCGAGGGTGGCATCATTAAAAGGAGCAATACTAGAAGAAGAAAGGACCGAGACAACCGCCGTATGACCATCACAAATCTTCTTCTTACGCTGGTTGTTGTCAGGCTCACACAAATCTTCTTCTTCTTATTACGGAGTACTCCCTCTGTGGCTAAAAGATTGTCTAGTATTCCATTTCGGGCGTCCCTCTTTGTTTGTCCATCTTTAACAACTTTCCATTTATATCACTAATTTTTTCCCTTTTCACCCTCATTCAATCTCTTATACGGAGTATTACTTAATTATTCTACTTTCTCACCAATTTTATTACTTTTTTTCTACAAAAATACAAAACTACCCCTATTTAATCTCATATACTACCCTCATACCATATCCAATATTTCCATCAACTTTATCACTTTTTCACTTTTTCTCACCAACATTTCACATACTTCACACATTTTCTTAATAAACGCAAAAATCGTCCTTTTAGACGATCTTTTAGGGATGGAGGAAGTATTATTTTTTCATATCAAACTAAGTCCTGTAGTAAGGAATGATAGAAAGACAAGAAAAAGTCCTAGTGTACGTCAATGTGCCAGGGAGAGGGGGAGAGAAGCTGCTAGTTACTACAGTTAGGCATAATTGTTATTCTTTTACTGGTTCAATCTTTCATCTGTCAACTTTTTTTGGGGAGTGATGGGCAGCAAATCCTCCTCTTTTAAAGAGATAAGGAAACCAGGTACAACAAGATGAGGCTTCAGCAGTCTGAAAACCTTCTCTTCACCTTCTTCTTCCTCCTCCTCCTTCCTAAACACTAAGCAGTACTAACTAATAACGTAAATCATCTAAAATTCTAAATTCCTGTTAAGTTAGCCATGTTGCAAAATCAGTCTCAGCAAGGCCTCATACTTGAAGATCACCATCAATATCATCAAGCTGCTGCCTTAGGGATGATGGGTTTCTTGTCAAACCAAAACCCTAGCTCCAACAACTTGGCCTTTCTTCAACCCCATGATCTTAATGATCAGCCCATCAGCATCAAACCCTTTGGTTCCATGCTCGGCCCTTGGACCCTGAGCGACGAAGCCGATGAAGGCGACGATCTAAACGGTCAGGCTACAACCTCTACGGATCTATGCCAATCCCTATGTGCTGACCAAAACCCTAGAGAGTTCCATCATCAAGATCCTTACAATTTGGTCGGTGGTAAGAAGAAGAAGAGTTTGGTTGGCGTTTCGGAGTTGCGGATGAAGAAGATGAAGGGGAGAAGGAAGACGAGGGAGCCCAGGTTCTCCTTCAAAACCCTCACCGACGTCGATGTGCTCGACGACGGCTACAAATGGCGCAAATATGGCCAGAAGGTTGTCAAGAACACCCACCATCCTAGGTATACTCTATCTATCTATCTATATATCTTGACTCTTTTACTTTATTTCTTTGATTAATTACTTACTGCATGCTGTTCGATCCAGTTGTAATATATTCACTCTGATCGATCGACGTCTTCTGTTTGATTGTTATGGATTTCAAGTATATGCTCTCTCATGTTTCAAGTATGTGGGAAATCAATTCTAGTTTGAATTTTGCATCAGGAAATTTCTTCTAGGTTTGTTCTCTATTTTTTTTGGTTAGGGCGCTGCCTATGAGAGTCGAACCGGTGACCTCTGGGTACTATCCTTAGAGTCTTAACCGTTTTGACTAAATGCCCAAAGGCAGGTTTGTGCTCTATTAGTATTTCTTCTTTTCCTTCTTTTTTATGAAATGAAAATTGTTTTATTGGCTTTATTAATTGAGAATACGGTTATAATGGATTTGAAGCAAATTAAAACTTTCAATAAACTCTAAATTGTAACGGTGAACTTACTATGAAAAATGTTTGTGATTTTGTACTATTATGTTATTATGGTATATTATTACGTGTCGTAATCTGGTCCATAACACATGATATTGAGAACTTATGTTATTATATGTATTAATATGATTCATAATAAAAATTGATTTTGTTCACATATTTATATATTTTGCTCACACCATTTTCAGTTTATAAGATAAAAAAAAGTTTTGGAATCAACTTCCGGTATAATTAGCTGTGCATGCCTATCAACCGCGTCTAAATCCAAACTTATTCTTCTCTTTCCATCTTTTCATACAAAGCAGAGATGTCTTGGCATTGCCTTGACAGACAGGCTAATGATTTATTGATTTATGTTCATTATTCCATTAATAACTTTTTCAAACTAATTACGTATGGTACATGAAAGTCTGAAAAGCTAGGATGTTGAATGCATATGGGTGATGGGTATCTCCTTGATTAATGAACCCAGTTCAAATTTATTTCTAAATCAGAAACACTTTCATCATGTAAATGTATCATAAGGAAAACCAAAAAGATTCCCATTATACTATATGCATGTTGCATATATAATTAAAAGGGAGTAAATAAAGTTATGGTACTACTATTATTAACAACTAATTAATAATACTGTAGTAGTGAAATGAGATCATATAAGCCTATTTTCTTTTCTTTTCTTTTCTTTTTTGTACTATACATATTCTGTGGGTGGGTGTGTGTGCGTGTTTGTGTAAATGCATGTGGGTCAAGTGTAATCGATTAAGGGTGGACCTTAATGTCCCATTGCAACTGTAGTTTTGCTTATGCTCCTCATTATTAATTAGTTGACCTATTTGTTATGTTTTGTAAGGATGCTAGTTCGTAGCTAGGTTTCCTTTTGGGATCTTGATATGAAAACCAAGGAAATTATTTTAGTTTTACAATGTTACATACTTTTCACTATCAATATAAACATACTTTTATACAAGTCTGCCCACAATATAACATTTGGGTTCTTCCAATTCA
This sequence comes from Polygonum aviculare, assembly GCA_934048045.1. NCBI lineage: Eukaryota > Viridiplantae > Streptophyta > Magnoliopsida > Caryophyllales > Polygonaceae > Polygonum > Polygonum aviculare. The sequence continues at coordinate 1,653,484 of OW204032.1, read as the reverse complement.
AAGAAACCCGGCCAGCTTAACAAATGCTAGAAGTATTAGAGATTGTACGTATGTGGGTAGCTTTTTTGTTTTTCCTAAACTAAAGGTCGATAGACCATTTATGCATCTATCAGATGAAAACTTGATGTAGATATTGAATATGGGTGGGTGAGTGCAGAAGCTACTACAGGTGCACCCAAGACAACTGCAGGGTGAAGAAGAGGGTGGAGAGACTAGCCGAGGATCCGAGGATGGTCATAACGACGTACGAAGGGCGACATGTTCATTCTCCGTGTCCCGACAACCCTGAGGACGACTCCAACAAGTCCCTTCCCATCCTCAACAACTTCTTTTAATATCATATGGTAGTCCCAATGCACCTCCAGCATCAAGATCGCTCGATCAAAACTACGCCTTATGAATGTGGACCTTTTCGGGTTTTAATGTAGGAGAAAGGCTCGATGCATGTAGACGTACGTACTATATGGTCTATTGGTCTATAGACATATTTCACCATCACTAACCATGTTTTCATTTTCGTGAGATCACTTTGCTATGCACTTGCATGTTCATAGTTAACTAGCACTTGCTTAATCAGTCTTATATACTTCCCCAACTATTTGTTCCAAACTACTTCCTTCTGTTTCAAAATAGTTGTCCATATGATCACTTTTTCTTATTTCACAACATTTGTTCATTTCACATTTTTTTGGAACCCTTTGTTACAAACTATTAGGAAATTAACTTACTTTATAATATCTTATTCATATCTTTTGGGATGACATCTTATCCATGTATGTTTGTTCATATGTTTTGAAGACTTGGGCTCCAAGCCATCTTTGTGTATGTATATACCATTATGAGAAATGAAAGGCAAAAATAAAAAAACATTCACAGAATTCGATCTCTTTCAATTATATAGTATTAGCCAAATTCGTTCGTCCTCCTTTTTCGCCTAAATTTTTGATTGAATTCATACCCTAATCATGTCTACTGAACCAACCAATTCTCCTACTGTGTCCGGCACTCCTTAAGTCGAATACTTTAGAGTTCCTAAAAACGAGGTTGATAATCTGCTCGTTGCGGCCACTGGTGCTACCATACCTGCACTTCAGTTTCCCAATTTGGAAGTGCATCTCGATCACACCAATTAGGTCTTGTGGTAGCACATGATCAAGTCATCCCTGGAGGCTTTTATAAACTTGACTCGTTTCTTATTCCGGCCAACGAACAATATATATGCTATACTCCCGACTCCTTCTGGCTCGTATACAACTCCAACACCAAACCCTTTGTACTTGGACTAGAAAAAGAAGGATAGGTTCATCCTCCTATGGATTACATCTACTCTTACCTTGCCAATGATTGCTCATGTCCAGCGTGCAAAAGCTACTCATGAATCTTGGTCTATCCTCAAGCGACTGTTCTTCGCCCAAACCTGTACTCGTGCCATGTTCCTACAACGATAGATGTAGACCTTTAACAAGGGATCTCTTAGTATCCTTGTATATGTTGAGTTAAAGCAGAGCCTTTAGGATGCTCTCGTTGAAGGCTCCTATAATGTCTATGATTCAAACTTGATTAAATGTGTTATGAATGGGTTGGACTTGATGTAGCGAGATCCGATCTCTTTTGATGAACTTCTCAGTCTTCTTTTACGCGAAGAAGAATGCATCAATGCCTCTCTATCTCTGGTTGCAAACACTTCTCTCTCAGCCATTGTGGATAATTGCACCATTTGTGGCACATCCCAATCCCCTCCTCCTGATGCTCCATCTGATCCCTTGCATCTACAATATAAGATTTGTGCAAAACCGGGCCATGAGGCCATGAGGCCATAAACTACTAGCAACACCAATACGATTAAACTTCCTCTTATCCTACGATGATGAGTAGCAAGCGAGGTGGTCATAGCGGTTGCCGCAGTGTTGGGTGGTGTGGTGGTCGTATCTCTTCTCAATCTTAGCAGTCGACATCTTATTATTCCTACTCAACGCAGCAACCATCGTCTCCTGCACACCGATAAGCATACATGGATGCCTCTCCTTCAACCTTGACTAATCCCATTTGGGTATTTGACTCTGGTGCTACCAATCATGTCACATTTGATTTCAATAATCTCTTTGTTCATCCCAATTACACTAGAAATGATGTTTTACAAGTAGGCCACGGTATGTCTCTTCCTATTGCCGAACTGTTTGTTCCAAATTGCTTCCTCCGTTTCATAATAGTTGTCCATATGATTATTTTTTCTTGTTTCACAATATTTGTTCATTTAACATTTTTTCCGAACTGTTTGTTCCAAACTATTAGGAAATTTATTTTATAATATCTTGTTCATATCTTTTGGGATGATATCTTATCCATGTATGTTTGTTCATATCTATGAAAGACTTGGGCTCCAAGCCATCTTTATGTGTTTATATACCATTATGAGATCAATGAAAGGCAAAAAAACATTCACATTATTCTCTTTCAATTATATAGTATTGTCCTCCTCTCTCGCCCAAATTTTCGCTTGAATTCTTGCCCTAATCATGTCTACCGATCCAATCAAATTTTCTATTATGTCCGGCACTCCTCACGTCGAAGACTTTGGAGTTCCTAAAAACGAGGCTGGTAATCTCCTCATTGTGGCCAGTGGCACTAGCATGCCTACGCTTCAATTTCCCGATTTGGAAGTGCGTTTTGATTGCACCAATTAGGTCTTGTGGCAGCACATGATCAAGTCGCCCCTGGAGGCTTATGAACTTGACTCATTTCTTATTTCAGCTTGTAAAGCTACGATGCCCTTTTACGTGATCATACACGGACACTTATACCTCGCCCTTGTAATACTAATGTTGTTAGGTGTAAGTGGGTGTACAGGATCAAACGAAAGGCGAATGGGTCGATTGAGCGTTTCAAAGCTCGACTGGTCGCCAAGGGCTTCAATCAAGAGGAAGGCGTTGATTATTTTGACACATTTAGTCCAGTTGTGAAGCCTACTACTATTTGTCTTATTCTCTCTATTGCTTTACAGTACTCTTGGACTATTCGTCAGGTGGATATTCATAATGCATTTCTGAATGGTGATATTTCATAACAAGTTTACATGGCTCAGCCTCCTGGCTTCACTGATCCCTTGCGTCCAACTGATGTCTGTTTGCTTCGCAAGGCTCTCTATGGCCTTATGCAGGCCCCTCGGATATGGTTTCACAAGTTGAGACAGCTTCTCTTATCACATGGGTTTCGTTCCTATCAGTCTGACACATCTCTCTTTGTACGCCGTAGGGATATGACCGTCCTCTGTATTTTGGTCTATGTTGATGACCTTATTATTATAGAAAACCATGTTGTTGATATTTCATCCTTCATTCAGTTACTTCATAACATGTTTGCCTTGCGTGATTTGGGTCCTCTGCATTACTTCCTTGGCGTTGAGATTACCAAATGTGATGGTTCCTTGTTTTTGTCTCAACAAAATTATATTCGGGATCTTCTCTTACGCAACAAGATGCAGGATGCAAAGCCTATTGCTTCTCCAGCTGGACCTGGCTCTCGTCTATCTCGTGCTGGTGATCCTTTTGACGATCCTCATCTTTACAGGAGTATTGTGGGAGCTTTGCAGTATGTGACTATCACACGACTTGAGATTTCTTATGTAGTAAATCGCGTCTGTCAATTCATGCAATCGCCAACTGACACACATTGGGCCGCTGTTAAGCGTATTCTCCGTTACTTGAAGAGTACCCTGACTTCGGCCTTGGTCATTCGGCCTCCTACAAACTCTCATTTGGTTGCATTCTGTGACGCTAGTTGGGCTAGTGGCAGCGATGACTGTCGTTCACAAGACGGCTTCACCATTTATTTTGGTGGAAATCTCATTAGTTGGTCTTCCAAGAAGCAGAATGTTGTAGCTAAGTCTAGCTCTGAAGCTGAGTATCGGGTGATTGCTTTCACCGCTGCAGAACTTCTATGGCTTACTCAGTTGTTTGCTGAACTACAGATTCATGCTTCTCGACCTCCTATCATCCTCTGTGACAATCTGAGCGCCACCTATATGTCAGCTAATCATGTCTTTCATCATCGCTCCAAGCATATCAAAATTTACCATTGTTTTGTTCGTGAGCAAGTTGAAGGCGGCACCCTCATAGTTCGACATGTTCATGCTCAGGATCAGATCGCAGACATCTTCACCAAGGTTGTTGGTACTACTCGATTCCAAGTTCTTTGCTCCAAGCTTCATGTTTGTAACCCTCTATGAGCTTGTGGGGGTATTGTGATATACCTTGTATTACCTTTTTAATTTTATCTTGTATAGATATGATTTTATCTTGGGCCCTAAGGAAGATACTAGGGTTTCCGTATAGCTTGTATAAATACACTCTTTCTCATGAATGAAAGGTAAGACAATACCCAACAAACAATATGATATACTCCTAACTGTTATTGGCTCATCTATCCACAACTCCAACACCAAACCCTTTGTATGTGGACTAGAAGAAGAAGAATAGATTCATCCTCCTATGGATCACATCTACTCTTACCCCGCCGATGATCACTCATGTTGAGTGTGCAAAAACTATTCATGAAGCTTGATCTATCCTCGAGCGAATGTTCTTCGCCCAGACCTATACTCGTGCCATTTTCCTAAAGCAATATATCTAGACCTTTAACGAGGGATTTCTTAGTACCCTTGAATATGTTGAGATAAAGCAAAGCCTTTAGGATGCTCTCGTTGAATGCTCCTATAGTGTTTATGATTCAAACTTAATTAAATGTGTTTTAAATGGGTTGGATTTGTCTTTCTCTACGTTCCTAACCTCCTACAACATGTAGTGAGATCTGATCTCTTTGGATGAACTTCTCGGTCTCCTTTTACGCGAAGAAGAACGCATCAATGCCTCTCTATCTCTTATTGTAGACACTTCTCTCTCAGCCAATGTGGATAATTGCACCAGTTGTGGCACATCCCAACCTCCTCCTCCTAATGCTCCATTTGATCCCTCGTGTCTACAATGTCAAATTTGTGCAAAATCGGGCCACGAGGACATAAATTACTAGCAACACACCAATCCGACCGAATTTCCTCTGATCCTACGATGACGAGTAGCAAATGGGGTGGTCGTAGCGGTGGCCACGGTGTTGGGTGGTGTGGTGGTCGTATCTCTTCTCAATCTTAGTAGCCGACATCTTATTATTCCTACTCAATGCAACAACCATCGTCTCCTACACACCAATAAGCATACATGGATGCCTCTTTTTCAGCCTTGACTAATCCCAATTGGGTATTTGACTCTGGTGCTACCATTCATGTCACATCTGATTTCAATAATCTCTTTGTTCATTCCGATTACACTAGTAATGATGTTTGATATGTCTCTTCCAATATCGCATGTGGGCAATTAAAAACTTCATGCTTATCCTACACAGACCAATTTACTCTTATATCCTTAAATAAAGAAAAATATTGTAAATGTTTCCCAATGAACTCATGACAATGATGCTTATATGGTTTTCTGTCCCACTTGTTTGTTTATGAAGGACAAGCAGGGGTGAACACTAATCAAAGTAACCATTGAGAACAGACTCTATCACCTGCAACTTTCCAACTCGACCAACTCTCGTCCACAAATTCTGATCAGCGGCAAAACCACCCTTCAAATATGGCATAAGCATTTTGGACATCCAAATGAGTCAGTTTTTAGGCCTCTAATTTCTAGATCTAGTTTACCTATTTATCTTAATAATTTGAAATTTGTTTATGAGTCATGCTAGTTAGGGAAAAGTCGCCGATTTCCTCTAACTTGTCCTTATGTTTCAAGTCATGTTCCTTTTGAGTTTATTCAAACATTTGGGGTCTTGCCCTAGTAACATCTTTTAATGGGAATACTTATTTCGTAATTTTTGTAGATGATTGCACTATGTTTGTTTGGATTTTTTTATGGCTTAGAAATATTCTCAAGTTTTGCATTGTTTTCAAAATTTTCCAAAAGATGGTTGGAACTCAATTTAATAGAAAAATTAAACAATTTCAATTTGACTAGGTGACGAGTATAGGAATGTCTTGACTCTTTTATAATCACAAGGAATTATTCATAGAGTTTTTTGCCCTCAAACACCTTCACAAAATGGTGTTGTAGAATGATGAAATTGAACTCTAATTGAAAAAGGTCTTGCCTTTTTATCTTATGCTAAGCTTCCTACTTTGATTTGGGAACATGTTTTTCACACCTTTATGTATCTACATAGTAGAACTCCCACACCTATACCGAACTTTAAATCACCATTTGAAGTTCGATATGATAAGATACATGCTTATAAAGTTTTTAAAACATTTTGTTATCTATGCTATCCCTTTTACGACCTCATAATTTTAATAAATTGGAATTTCGTTCATCTCCTTGCATATTTATACACTATAGTTCTAACATAAGTAATATATGTGTCTTCATGTTCCAATAAATAGAATGTATATAGCTCGTTATGTCATCTTTGATGAGATGACATTCCCATACTCAACCCATGTTCGGATGACCGAGTTCCCAACCGTTGTCGATCCTCCTCTCTTGCCGCATTCCCTACATCAATAACTTGCCTTTCCATGCAGGGTACGTACCCTCACCACAACCATCTATGTCTCCATGCAACACGACTGAATCATCCTCGACATACCCTACTAACATTCCATTGTTGCCCATCAGTCCCATGCCCTCCTTTCCACCAATTTCATCTATTGCCCCTTCTTCTTCCTTGTTGACACAACCACTCATATGATGGGTACCTGCTCAAAAGCCAATATTTTAAAACCAAAAGCCTTCACAACAACCAAACAACCCTTAGTATCCATCTAAGTTACAACTTCAATCATGTATTGAACTCATTTGTCTCGAAAAAAGTAGTAAAATATATTGAAAAAGTTGATATAAAATTATCTTATTATATTAGTTCTGAACATTGTTTTGTACTTGAATTTACTTTTCTTCATTGTTTGATATCTTTTTCAACCATGTTAAATAAAAATTTATTTTCAAATGAGTTGATAGTTCAACTTACTTTTTCAACTCGAGAACGTTACTTTTTCATGTACATAACATCATTTTTCAACTATGAAAATAACCTTTTTTTCAACTCTGCATATAACATTTTTCAACTCTAGAACATTATTTCTTCAATGCAACAACAAAAAATTGATGCACTCAAATATGTATCTATACTTTTACAATCTGTTACCAAATATTAATTCAATTAAGAGCGTATACTTATTAATCTGTAAAACAAGGGTTTAGTCTAATTTAATCGTGATCGACCAAGCTCTAATATGATTAAACACGCAAGAACTACCAACCTTATTTGAACTAAAGGATCAATTGAATCATCATAGCAAACAACTATGAAATTATGATTTGCAAAATCACACAATACACATTTTCAAATTATAACAAAGAAATATTGAATCTAACCTCTAACGAAAGTTGTTCGTGATGGTTGGACATTATATTGCATCGTTCAACTTCTGTTGGTGTTTGAGATCCGACGAAGAAGAAAGTTGTTTGTGATGCGATGAAGAAAGCACAATGGTGTTTGGGTTGTGTACTAAGTATTTCTCTGCTGAAACTACTTACGTTTCTGATTTTTTCAATATTGAAATAAACTATTTTACTTGATTTTTAACCATAAGTCCATAACCGTTTTTTCTAACAACTCCCCTCCTGATTGTGTGCATATAAGATCTCTATAATTAAAGAGATTTCCATGAATAAAGCCACAGTAGACTAATCCCCCCACCTCCCCAAAATTTATTTATTATGGACCCTCATTTCCTAGCGTTAATAAGCTCCCATCTAACGCCTAATATGAAGCCTCACGTTGCACCTTAATTGCTATCTAACCAGAGTGTTCCTATATTTTATAATGTAAAGTATAAAAATTCATCATTTCACTACTTAAGTTTTATATATGTATGGATGTTTCACGTAAATGTCAAACTTGAGTGTTAAAAAAATCATTCACTCTCTTTAGTTCTAGCTCTTGGTGTTTTTCTTTCTACTTTATGTTGCTTGCTTAGGTATGTTAAGAGATATTTCACATTCGACTTTTCTATTCCACAACATAATCTATACTATATATTAAAGCCGGAGAATTTCGAGCCTCCACGTTAATTCTGACCCCACTTTATTAGCAATTTTATATGTTTTATTTTTCTTAATTATCTAGTTTTTAGTTTTATCCTTTTACTTACCCATCAAATATCTATCTCTGAAGACATACTATTTATCTTTAAAGTCTCCTTAATTGTCACATCTTTAATTTTATCCTTTTTCTTACTCATCTAATATCTATCTTTGAAACAATATTATCTATCTTTAAAATTTTCTTCTATAAAAGATACATACTAATTAACTTATATTTTCAATTACCATTTTAATCTACTTATGTAAGAATTAATATAAGAAATTCAAATTTAAAAAAGAATTTTAAACTATCATGTCCCTATGCTACGTGGAAGATAAAAAAAACATATAAAATTAGATTATATATTACGTACATAGTAGCTAAGTTATTATATTTAAAGAACACATATATTAATTAAACTAGGAACGTGATAGATAATATATAATACGTACATAGTAGCTACGTTATTATCTATCATATGTATTATTAATTGTCTATCATCTATCTTATTCTTCTTTCTTCTTTTTATCTTTTTCCACCTAATATTTATCTTTTTCAACTATTTGCTTAGATATTCTATTTTTGTAATCATATATATTTTCCATATTTTGTATCATTCTATTTTTATCCCATTAATTTATAATTTAAGTAAAAAATATCTAAAATATATTTGAGAAATATTTTAAAAATATATGAAGTAAATTTGTGTTATGATGTTCATTTATAAATTGTATTGATCTATAATTCTACTATCATTAAATTAATTATAGTTTTATAGGATCTATTATAATTAGACTTGTCAAAAGCTGACCCGACCCGTAAACCCGACCCGAAATTTCTAGGGTTTCAACCCGAAAATTTGAACCCGAAACCCAGTTTCAACCCGAACCCGATAAACCCGAAAATTTAGGGTTAGGGTCAGGGTCAAACCCGCTGGGTCAAGAAATCTATAAGGCGGTAAACTTAGACCTGTCAAAAGCTGACCCGACCCGTAAACCCGACCCGACCCGACCCGAAATTTCTAGGGTTTGAACCCGAAAATTTGAACCCGAAACCCAATTTCAACCCGAACCCGATAAACCCGAAAATTTAGGGTTAGGGTCAGGGTCAAACCCGCTGGGTCAAGAAATCTATAAGGCGGAAAACTTATTTTAGAATACACTCTATTATAATGAAATGACGGATTAACGGGTAATTGTGCACCCAAAGTTTTTAATTATATTACAATATATAAAATTTATTTTATAAAATATGATAAATTTTATTTTTAAAATATTTAAAAATTATATTTTGTTATTATATTTTATTATTTAAATAATATTTTTATTTAAATTTTAGTCAAAAAATTGATACTCTTGACCCGTTGGGTTGACCCGACCCGACCTGAAACCCGAAACGACCCGACCCAGTTTGACCCGTAACCCGATTGACCCGAACCCGAACTCAACCCGAACCCGAAACGACCCGACCCGAACCCGCCCGACCCGACCCGATTGACAGGTCTAGGTAAACTTATTTTAAAGACACTCTATTATAATGAAATGACGGATTGACGGGTAATTGTGCACCCAAAGGTTTTAATTATATTACAATATATAAAATTTATTTTATAAAATTATGATAAATTTTATTATTAAAATATTTAAAAATAATATTTTGTTATTTTATTTTTTTATTTAAATAATATTTTATTTAAATTTTAGTCAAAAAATTGATACTCTTGACCCGTTGGGTTGACCCGACCCGACCCGACCCAGTTTGACCCGTAACCCGATTGACCCGAACCCGAACTCAACCCGAACCCGAAACGACCCGACCCGAACCCGCCCGACCCGACCCGATTGACAGGTCTAATTATAATATTCATTTTATTTAAAAAATTTATTACTGATTAAAATCTATTTTTCTATAAGATTTATGTAAATAAGTCATCATTAACTTAATTTTTTTTATTTCTATCATCATATAAAAAATTTATTAATTATGAAAAAGTATATGTTGGTAAAATCTTTAAACTCAGATTTTGTATCATATCACATATGAATTTTTTAATTAATCAGATATATTTTGGAAAAAAATGATAGTATTTTCTACTCCGTATGATTTTTATTTAAGTCATATCATATAAATTTTAAATTTATTTTTATTTTTAACATCAAATCATGATTTTGGATCGACAAAATATTGTAACGATTTCGGATAAAAAGATGATATCAATATCTATTTCCTAATAATATTATTATGTATTATTTTATTAAATAAATAATACGTCAAAAAAATGTTATTGATCGTGTCCCGTACAGGGTATGGACAATAATCTAGTTATCATGTAATTCATATGTGAAAAAACAAATGTATTGAAGTTTTGTGATAAAAATAGTGATATGGAAATAAACACTTGAATGGGCCGTGAGTTTGGGCCTTCACATCCTAGAAATCAGAAAGGGCCCATCCATGGGCAAATTTGAGTCCAAAAAACCAAATGCGTCGTTTCGTGTCGTCCCTCCCCCAGCAAAGTTTTGAGTCCTCTCAGAGTTCTGAGCGCGCTCGCGAGCTGAGCGACTTTCCGACCGAACTAAGCTGAAGGTACGCTTGCTCATCTTTCATCAAAGTTATTGGGGATCGTCTTGAGTTACTTTGTGATTCTCCTTAATTTCGCATTTTGGTGAATTTGTTTCTGCTCCCAACATGCTCATTTATAAAACCCTAATTTCTGCTTCATCTCGTTTGCCTAGCTGTCTGAGCTGAACGTACACTGATCAGTGCTTTGTTTTCAAAATGCAACTCCGTGGCCAACTTTTATTGCTCTGTGATTTGTTTTCGTTCTATCTCCACACCACACTCCCGCATTTCCTTTCTTCATATTACTAATTTGGTAGTGAGTAGTATCATGATCAAAACACAAGACAAAATGTAAAGCATCATCTTGTATCTAGAAGCATGTGGAATAGGTTGCTTCTTGTAGGTGATAGGGGACCAGGGATGTACATTTTATTGAGGTTTTTAGTCCATGTTCTGGGGTTTAATTAGTTACATGATTGAGTGCTCAAATGTTGGGTTCAAGGTCAGTGTGGAAATGTTTATGGCTTCTATTATGTACCAGTAAGGACCAATAGTGAGGAAAACAAGAGGGCAAACAACTCTTGATGAATGCTCTGCTCTCTAATTGATAGAGCAGGTCGTACGGTACTGGTGTTTGAGTGAGCTGTGCAGAGGTTTGGTTTGCCCCGTGATGATGAATATGTGAAGGGTGAAATTATCCAAGACACTTTGTAATCAACAACTTGTGCGTTCAAAGCTTGCTTAGCTTATTAGATTGGACGTCCTATTTTGTCTTCCTATGAATTGACCTGTGTCGCCCCAGCATGTGAGAATGGACCCTCGTGTTCGCTCAAGACAGATAACTTGACGTCTTTATCTGAATTTTAATCTCTAAGGTTGTCTTGGTTTTGTCAGTTTGCACATCCAGCTGTCCTGATGCTCTTGATTAGGACATTGTGCCATCAAATTTGTTATAGATGATTTGCTTCTTTTAATGAGCGTTTATGCTTCTCTCTTACATCTCAAAGATCTGTTATGCAAATGCTTCTCAGTTTTGGCTATCTCTAGAGATACAGATAATGGACCAACTTCTCTAATATAGAGTTCTCAATGTTTATGCATGCATCAATTGCCGGTAGATGGTGATATAGGGTCTCATGTTGTGATTACTTTAGTAATTCCTGGTCAATACTAGGCCATGTTTAAAGATAGGTTAAATGTTTTGACAGATTTCTGGCACAGCGTTTGCCTAGCTGTCTGAGCTGAACGTACACTGATCGCTCGATCAGAGGTTAGTGAGATGGGACTATCCGTGCTTTTGCCGAAATTTTTGCGCTGTTAATTTCTTTTTCTGCTTTTAGTAGAATATGCTTAAACCCTAATTCATGTTTACTCTTGCTTGGCTTCTTTTTGCTATATATGATCTCGTACGGAACATTGGTGTGGGTGGTGGCTCCGAACAAGAAATTACGGGATTTAAATGCCTAGTTTTTTTAGGCTTTGGTGCTACCTTGTTAGTTTTATTCCCATATATGCAGATCAATTGTTAGTTTTATTAGGCTTTGGTGCTATCTGATTTCTGTGCTGTATTATTGGGCATCAGTATCTTTGGGCAAACTTTAAAATTTGCTTGCAACATTGATTCAGGCACACACCTATCAGCATTAGCCACGCCAAGATTTGATGACATTGCTGAACTAAAGATGGTAATCTATTTAATTTTGTGAAACTCTTGATATTCTGGTTCTTTGATTTTTTGTTAAATTGTTTATAACATTCTGTTATCGATAACTCCATCACACCATGAATTGATGCTTGCTTTTTGTACTTTGTCGTTTGTCTGTAAAAGGATGAATCTGCCGGTGAATTGCCTTATGAGGTAGGTTCTTATTTTCATGTCCAACCCAAAGAGCGTAGACCTGAAAGCGTTGTTACAGAGTTGAAGGCTATAATGGCTCATGCGGAAGCTGTGAACATTATCTCAATGAGTGAGGCGGCGTATGGTTTGCAACTGGTGGAGCAATTGAATCAACAAAATGATGAAGAAGAGCTTAGTGAAGAAGCCACTTTTACGAATACTAAAACCGCGTTGGATCCTGATGAAGTTGTGAAGGCCAGCTCGATTGATCTTGTGACTACCCCCCTGCAGTCAGTAGAAGAAGAGCATGGACAGCAGAATGAGACTGATACTGCTCTCCCATGTGCTGAGTTTAGTGACAAAATTATTGAGGTAAGTGCTGAAACAATATCAGAACATGAGGGAGTCGAGAAGACCGCCCAGATTGATCTGGTGTCTACCCCCCTGCAGTTAGGGGAACAAGTGCATCAACAGGAGAATGAGACTGAAGCTAGTGTCTCTTGTGCTGAGGTTAGCAATAAAATCATTGAATTAAGTGCTGAAACAATATCTGAACATGATCAAGTTGAGAATATCACTTCAGCTGGCCAAGAAACTTGTCTGGGAAAAGATAGCGGAACTGAGGTGACTATCCCATCTATGGAGGGTACTGAGAAGCTTATGGATGCAGAGATGAAACCAGTGTCTAAAGATGAAGCTCAAAACAGTATCTTAACTGATTCTGCAACCAATGGCCTGCAGATGGGAGAAGAGCCGCTTCAAGATGATGAAACGGGATTTGTTGATGACAGCGTTGTTGTCAATATGAAGCCTATACTGAACAATCATGAAACCGAAGCTGAGGACTTTATTCAACAGGAAAATGATACTAAACCGGGCTCTCTTGGCAAAAGTTCTGCACCTGTTGCTGAGACTGAACCACAAGTAGGCACTGTAAATACTAGTGAAGTGGTGATGGTCGAGGAGGAGAAAGAGGTTGAGGAATTGGAATTCTTGAATGCGGTAATGAATCAGAAGCTTAAGAGGATTGAGGAAATAGCTGAACAAGTTAGGTCGATTGACACTGAAATTGCCCAAATGGAGTTTCAGTGTAGTGAGACAAAGCGCAGGCATGCGGAATTCATTGAACTTTTCAGGTTTATTGCTGAGAGCCAACTTCCTCTACGTGCTCACAGAGAAATTCAGCAGTTGATAAGGAGAAAGGACAAGGCAGCCCAGGAGTTGCTCTTCCATGCCATGGATTTGCAGGTTAGCATCAACGCGCAAGCCAAGCTAAAACGGACCCTCCAAGAAGAGAGTACAGAACTAGCAAAACTGGTAGATGCCCATAAGCTGCGAATCCATCAGATTCTCAAAGAAACTGAACAAGTCATCAAGCTAGAGGAGGCTCTGGATTCTGGAATGGCTTCGCCCTGTAACGAAATCAAGCTCACTTATACCAGAAAAAGAAAATCCCGTCATGGTGGACAGTTAAAGAAGGAAACTTCTTCGTCTGAAATGCAAGTGAAGCGCATGGCTTTGAACACGGCAGGGGATTCTGTGCAAGAATTCGCCCAACATGGTATGGTAACTAACCCATAGTGGAAATCAATATCGGTTTCGGCATACGTTCCATTTTGACGAGCTGTTCTTCTCCCTGTCTGTCCAGAGAGTAATTGTAGGACTCGACTTTTGTGAACACAACTTGGTAGACTTACCTTCTAATTGTAGTATGTTGCTAGTAGTGTACAGAAATTACTCTAGCAGGAGGAATGGTGGACTTTAAAGGCTTCCCTAACAATGGGCTATCTTTTGTCTAGACCGTAAGGCCCATTTATAATTGGGCTAAGTAGCAAAGCCCATTTGATGATCTTTTCTCTCTTTTAGTTTTATAAATCAAGTTATAGAGAAAGCCACGTCTTAAGTTGCGGTGTCGACCTTCTAAGGATGTCTCTGCTTACATGACATGCAAAATAGTATAAAAAATTCATGGTATCACTGGAAATTACCTTAACAACATGGTTATCAAGCAAAATTTCGGAAGTAACAAACCAAAGTATTAAATATGAGACTAAACATGACAAATTGCTTTGCACAAACGGGAAACCATTCCCTTTCACTACTATTTACACCATCCAACGACATTACATCCCTAATATAACTTTCGCAACAATACGAACAAAAACAGAACTATATATGAACTGATGACAAGACTTTTGTGAGGCTTTTGAGGATTACATACACATCTCTTACCAATACGTCTACAACTTGCCATTTTCTGGATCCTCCTTTATGGTCATATCAACCCCATCGACGGAGCTGAAACTCCCGGCCACGGTGAAACAACCAACGTCGTCTGTGGCGACACTAGACGCCGTCGTCGAATCCAAACCCCCGGGACCTGCTTGGATCTCCTTAAACATGGCCATCACCTGAATCATGGTGGGCCGTCTCCAATGCCGATCATCCAAGCACGTGCAGGCCACCTTCAAGTGTTGCAAGAGCTCAATCTCCAAGCTCGGATCCTCCTTGAGCAGCTCGGGATCGAAAACATCACTCACCCTCGCCTTGGCGTGCATCTTCACCCACCCAACCAGGTTGTTATTGTCCCCGAACTCGACAGAATCCGTTGGCTGCTTCCCCGTGAGCAGCTCGAGCAGGACAACCCCATAGCTATAGACGTCGCCTTTCGTGGAGCATCGGAAACTCTGGTAGTACTCGGGTGGCACGTACCCGGGCGTCCCTGCAAGCGTCGAGACGCTCAAGTGCGTGTCCATGGCGCTCATAAGCCTCGCCATCCCGAAATCCGAAACCCGAGCGTCGAGGTTCTCGTCGAGCAAGACATTGCTCGACTTCATGTCGCGGTGGATGATGTGAGGGATGCAGTTGTGGTGCAAGAAGGCCAACCCACGGGCCGCCCCGATCGCGATCTTCCGCCTGGAAGCCCAATCGAGTCGGATGCCGCCTTTCTTCCGGCCATGTAAGAGGTCGTCCAGCGACCCGTATTGCATGTACTCGTACACTAAGAGCCGCTCTTCCTTGACCTTGCAGTAGCCCAAGAGCGGGACGAGATTTCTGTGCTTGATCTTCCCGATCGTCTCCATCTCGGCGGTGAACTCCCTGTCGCCCTGCCCGCTGATTTGGATCAGCTTCTTGATGGCGACGACGCTCCCGTCTTTGAGCTTTGCCTTGTAGACATCCCCAAACCCACCCGAGCCGATCAAGGAGTCGTCGTGGAAGCCGTTGGTCGCCTCTAGGAGGTCAGCGAAGGTGAGCTTCCGCAGCGGCTTCTCGAAGGCGGCAAGGTTGATGCTCAAGGCCTCCCGGGCGCTCGTAAGCTTCCAGCTCGCCTGACGAGGGGCTCCAGAATCCGGCGCTCGTCCATCCTCGTACTCGTCCTCGGATTCGGATAACCGCTTTTTCCTCCGCTTCCTGAGCTCCACAATGAGCATGATCACCCCGAGAATGCAGAACAAGGACAGAAACAGCCCCATAGCGATACTACCCGCTAAGCTCCCTCGGCTCCTCGGCTTCTGACCCTTGGACCCGGATGCAGCAGAGGCAGTCCCACACTTTGGGAGCGGGTACCCGCAGAGGCCGGAGTTGTTGTAGAATCGGTTGGGCGGGAACGTCTCAAACTGGCCGGAATCCGGGATCATCCCGGTGAGGTTGTTGTTGGACAAGTCGATCTCGGTGAGAAGCGTGAGGCCCGCGAGAGAGGGCGGGATGTGGCCCGTGAGCCGGTTATACGAGAGGTCCATGATTCCAATGTACTTGAGGCCACCTAGCTCGCTCGGGATGGGTCCCGAGATGTCGTTGTGAGCCAAGTCCAATATAGAAAGGTAGTACATGGAGCCTAACTCCTTCGGAATGTCGCCGTTTAGCCTGTTGTAAGAGAGGTCAAGGAAGATCATGGACCCATTGTGCTGGAATGTAGGCTGAGTGTTGCCCCTATAGATCCTTGTGAAGTTGCAAGTGCGACCAGCCGGAATCCGGTTCAGCGAATCCTGGCGGATACCGGCGAATTCGAGCAAGCTACCGGCGCCATGGCACTGGCCATCATTCTTCAAGTAGACATACTTCTTGCCAACAACGAGACCGACCGCCATGTTGCCCGATTGCTTGGAGAGCGTGGCGGGGATGGGGCCGTCGAGCGAGTTCGTATTCAGGTCGAGCCACAGGAGGCTCTTGCAGTCTCCCAGCTCGTGGGGAATGCGGCCGTGGAACGAGTTGTTCGAGAGCTTGAGGATGGCGAGGTTGGCGAGGCCGCCGATCCAAGAAGGGATGACGCCGCTCAGATTGTTGCTGGAGAGGGAAATCCAGTTGAGGTTGGTGCAGTTCTTGAGACCGGACGGGATGGTCCCGGTTAACCGGTTGTAGTCGAGAATGAGATTCTCAAGGGCGTGAATGTACGTGAGTTCTTGTGGAATTTCGCCGGTTAAGCGGTTCATCCACATGATCAAATCCTTGAGGTTCGAGAGGCGGCCCAAACTAGGCGGGATTTCGCCTGTGAGGTAGTTGAAGCTGAGATCAAGGGAGACCAGTTGGGTGCAATTCCCCAACCCAGATGGGATCCCACCGCTCAACAGATTGTCTTGAAGATAAAACTCTTTCAAACGGGTGGTGCGAGATTGGCATAACCCGTCCGGGATTCTGCCGGAGAGGCTGTTGGAGCTCAAATCCAAGCTCTCCAATCCGGGTGGTAACGAGAAGTTCTCAGGAAGGCCACCCACGAAGTTGTTGGAGCCCAGAGACAGCCTCTTCAACCCGCCCATTTTCATGAACATGGCAATGGGCAGATCCCCAGAGAAGTTGTTGCTAGAGACATCAAACCTTGTAAGAGAAGAGCAGGATTCAAGGGCAGATGGGATGGTACCGGACAAATGGTTCAAGGAGAGATCAAGCTCCAGCAAATTAGAGCAAGCCTCAAGTATTCCAATGCTACCTTGGAACTGATTGTCTGACATGTATAGGAATTGGAGATTTGAGGGCATCCCCATCCCCACAGTTTGGCCGGAGAATTTGTTTGTTGAGATGTTCAAGTAGATGAGGCTCTCACACGTGCCAATCTCGTGTGGAATGGGGCCAGTGAATTTGTTGGAGGACAAATCGAGGTGCCTGAGCTGAGGGCAGCCCCCGAGTTTGGGCATTGAAGAGGAGAAGTTGTTGTTTGAGACATCAAAGTGTTGTAGCGAATCGCAGCCGTCCAATGAGAAGAAGCCGTCGAGTCTGTTGGCCTTGAGGGTCAGATTGGTCAGATAGGAGCAGCCGTTGGTCAACAGCCACGGGAGAAACGCGCTTCCTAGAAGCTGATTGGAGGAGAGATCGAGGAGTTGGAGTGGGAGGGAGTAGGCTGTTGACCCGGTCAACGCGGAGTCGAGGCAGTTGGAAGAGAGGTTTAGGAAAGCGAGAGCAGAGCAGGAGGAGAAGGCGGAAATGGAGGATGGTGATCCGGAGAGGGAGTTGAGTGAGAGGTCGAGGTGGGTCAGGGAAGAGGAGCAGGACCCGAATGGGTTAATCGGGCCGGTGAGATTGGTGGATTTGAGGGTGAGGGAGGTGAGATTTTGGAGGGTGAAGAGGTGGGATGAAACAGAGGAGAAAACAGGGGAGAGCGGGAGGAAGCTGAGATCTATTGAAGTGACGACACGTGGCGGGGTTTGGGTGCAGGAGACGCCGGCGAACTCACACGGGCTTTTCCCCGGCTGCCAGCTGGATAAGGTTTTAGAGTTCGGGAGGCTCGATTTGAAGCTCAGCAGGTTTTGCGCGTCGTTGGAGGAGGACGAGGAGGAGAAACAGGGGAGGATGAAGATCAATGTGAAAATGAGGCTAATTGACATCTTCTTTTTCTTCTTCATCATTTGTTTGGCCGATGTTATATCTGGGTCACCCACACGTCTAACATGATATCAGAGCGGGCGGTAAGTTGATGGGTTATTCCTCCTATTGCCACCCAGACGGTCTAATAGGAGATATATGTGATATTATGGTGGAGATGAAGAAGAAGAAGGAACAGCTGGTGCTCACATGCTCCTGTTCTTCTTCTTCTCTCTACAGAATTTCTAGCTCGCTGAAACTGGGAGGAAAAAAAGGGGGGTTGTAAATTGTGATTACAGTAATCAAGTGTTTTTATTATTGTTTAGAGTATTGAAGTCACAACATTGGCTAATTATTTATGTTTGTCTGTATAGGTTGCAGCGTACGTGCGATGGTGCCAATGTCCCCCCTCTCTTTTTGCTCCTTGGGGAAGAGAGGAGTTGAGTAGCCTTTCCTCAATTTCCATAAAGAAAAGGTGATTAATTAATTAAGTATATCTTTCTTTGAGGAAGGTGATTACTTAATTAGTTAAGTAGGCCATTAGTTTTATGATACAGATGCAAATTGCAGGACGATTTGTTTGTCTCTCTAACAAGCCACCACACTCGCGTGCCCACGGGCTGGGTGTGTGTGTCGCTATCTGTCAACTAATTGTGAGATTCCAATCTTTGGAAAATTGAAATTATTGTACCCTAATTACTTGTTAATTAGTGCCACCAGGATCGAGCTAGAGTTTTTCAAATGGTGGGTAGGGGTAAGTGAAATTGTCGTTCAATAAGACAAGTTTTTGCTTACGTGAATGGGAACTTATATTTAGCCCTTCTTTGTTTCATTGCATTTAATTGTTCGTATA
The DNA here is from genome assembly GCA_934048045.1 of Polygonum aviculare. Classification (NCBI taxonomy): domain Eukaryota; kingdom Viridiplantae; phylum Streptophyta; class Magnoliopsida; order Caryophyllales; family Polygonaceae; genus Polygonum; species Polygonum aviculare. The sequence continues at coordinate 1,634,303 of OW204032.1, read as the reverse complement.
TTTTTACTACATTTAATAACCATTTATTTATAAATTATTGAATTTAACAACCCTTTATAGTTTTTCCTGCACTTAACCACCTATTATTCAATAAATATATTATTCCCTCTATTCAATGTTCTTGTTGGTTCGCTTCGAGTCGGTACATGTTTGGATAAGCATAACTATTAATAAAATTAAATTTTTTAAATTAATTAAAATAAAATATATGTAATATATCATTTGTGTATCAATCTTAATAATAAATTGTTTGTAATATTCAATTATGAATTATATACTATTTTTATGAAACAGTGTTTCGGGCAGCCCCGTAGGATATTAGGTTTCAAGTTTTATCCAATTAATGATCGAGTCAAGTATTTCTTTGACCTATTGATTTCGGATCGTGTCTTAACACAAAAAACTTCTAGCGACGTGGGGTTGAGTTTTGATGATTTTAAAAGAGCAAACTATACGACGTTAGAGGAGTATTAGGATTTCAAAATATTTTTTCTAGATGGGAGATACAGTTTGAGAACCAACTATACGACTTTAGAGGAGTTTCAAAATACAAGATTTTTTTTAATTGGGTGATATTGTATGAGCTTAAAAAGTCTTTTATTTCTTATACAATAAAAATTAAAACTAAGGCAAAAACATCATTTAATTTTATGAGGATACCATATTTGTCAAATGGGTGGCTAAATGCAAGAATTTACAAATAAGAGGTGGTTAAGTGTAGAGAAAAATATAAGAAGTGATTAAATATAATAATTTGTAAATAAAAAGTGGTTAAATGTAGAAACAAAATGCAATGAGTGGTTAAATACAATGAAATAAAGGTGGTTAAATACAAATTCCCTTGTATAAATATAGCAATAGCTAGCAATAGTAGTGTAGGTTCATTGTTTTTCCAAAGTATGTTTTTTTTGTATATGTTCTTGTCCGATTCTAAAATTCAATTTTTTTAATACCTATGATTAGACCTGTACAAACCCGGGTTCGGACCGGGTTCGGGCCGGGCCGTTACCAAAAATCGTGCCCATTTATTCGGGCGGGCTCAGGACAATCGGGCTATTCGGGCTAGCAAGGTTGTCCGGATCCGCCCGGACAATCGGACCCGGATAGCCCGTCGGGTTTCGGGCCCAGGACAATCAGTACATAATACTACTTGGATAATTAAATTAGCAGTATAAATGATGTCTCATAAAAGAAACGTACACATTAAAGTTCCAAACTTGCTAGATAACTAATTTAACAGTATAATTGTTGTCCCATAAAACATGATCCATATTACTAAGGAGTTGTCTCCTCTTCATCCTTATAATCTTTAGCAAACATATATTACTAGAGAGCTATCTCCTCTTCATCCTCATAATCTCCACGGCATTCATTGCCAATTTTAAGTGTCTTGGATGGAGAAGTTATACCTTGCACAAAACCTTACTACTAAAACTTAAATATGAGGTTTAAAGTGTTAATTCTAAGAGATGAGATTGAGACCCAACAAATTTAAATATGAGGTTGAGGCCCAATTAACGTTCGATCATTACTCAACTTTATTACTGAAACTAAAGTTTAAAGTGTTAATACTTTTACAAATATATATGTATAAAATATAAACTCATAAATATGAATTTTAGTTTTATATTAAAAATTATTCGGGTATTCGGGCGGGCTACTCGGGATATTCGGGTTAGGATTATTGTCCACGTCCCGCCCATGAATTCGGGCGGGCCGGGCTAAATTACCCGAACGGGTTTGAATCCTTGTCCATATCCGCCCATTTATCCGGGCGGGTGGTACGGGCCACCCGTGTTTGTCCAGGTCTACCTATGATTAAGTTGGTGTTGCTAAGTGTGATTTGAATTTTGACGAGTAAGAGTGATTTGAATTCATTTTTTATGGCCTTACCTTTTTTTTATGGCCCTTGTGCGGGTTACAAACCCACACAAGGTTTGTTTAAGTTTTTTTAATTTTTGGTGTTTGTAACCATCACTAACGTTTTTATTTGTTTTTTCAAAAATCTCCAGCTCTTGTGTTGGTTTGTAATCCGTACAGTAGGATCGGGTTCAATACAAGAACCATACCGAAAAACCAGGTTCTTTTTCAAAAACAATTGTTCGGATCTTGATTCCGCACAGAGGGTTTTCTAACCCTTCGTGCGGTTCCGGAATTTATTTAAAGGGTAAATTGTTTTTATTATTTAATTTGATGTTATGTCCTTACAAACTTTCACAAAAATAAGAAATTTTTCGATTAAAGGATTGTCACAATCCTCAGCTAAAACTCTTCATACAAAACCTAAATAGCTAGACGTCGATTATTAGAGAAGCACATCAACTAGGATCATTTTGATCGGTAAGAACTAGACATGAGCTATTGAAAAGTTGCATCAAAGGCAAGGAATGCACCTTTAGTTAATAATACATATGAACCATCTCTCCAAAAAAACTTTTAAGAAAATCTTGATGAAACCAAGGCATCAACTCTTTATATTGAACATATCCAACTAGAGACCGACTCTTCGAGAAGCTCTCAACCATGATGAGATTCATTGTTGAATCTTTGTTGAAGACATCTCATGGAGCCGATCTCTAGTCGCAACTAAGATGGAGTTTTGAAGATGGTTATTTGACAATGGACATGATTGAAAACTTCAATGTCGGTATTTACAGATAAGTTTTGGAGCTAGCCGATGTTAAACGGCATAAAAAGCCCCACACATGGCGGAACAACCAAAACTAGTTAACATTTGAAGGGTACGAAATCTAGTGTTGTCGGATATGTCCTACTATCGCTTGATATTTTAAAATTTTAAATATATATTATTGTTTTATGAAAAGATTAAACCAAGGGCACTCTAATCTTTTTAAAATGAACACTTAAATAACCTTTGAAACACTCTTGATCATTAGAAGGGAGAGTAAGAACTTTAGAGATATATTTCTTACTCTACTTTGATGCAAGTTTTACAATGGTAGATGACCTCCTTTTATAAAAGAAATGTGAGGTAAAACCTAGGTAAATTTCCATGATTTAAGCATGGAAATAAGGAGGTGAAGAAGGTGAATAATTCACCTTGAACACTTTACCTCCAATCATACACTATACAAATAGTTCATGTTAAATCATCTACTCATACAAGTAATGAACATGTAAGAAGGTTAACTTGTAGATTTGTATAAGAGGGTAGTTGTAGATGATGTAGAGTAGTGAATCATGCATTCATAACACTCCCCGGCCCCTTGAATATTCACCTTCTTTCATGCTGTAGAAGATGGGTGTACGTTGCCTCATTAAAAACCTTGTCTAGGAAAAACCCAGTGGGATAAAAACCTGATCGAAGAGAAAAAGAGTACAACTTGAAACTCATTGTACGCTTTAGAGCTGCCTCATTAAAAACCTTGTCAAGCAAAACCCAGTGGGAAAAAACTTGATCGAAAGGAAAAAGAGTACAACGCGTATGATGCTCCCCCTGACTTCAACATACTTCTCGAAGTCTGCACATCCCAATTCTGGATACAAGCTCTCCAAATTACTCTGGGTATCTCATTGTTTTAAGAATAGACTAGCGGTACCCGGCGTGCCATGCACGACTCGTGTTTTGTAATTTTTTTGAATATATTATAAATAGAATATTATTGTTAAAACATATAATAAAAAATTTGATATAACTTAATTTCACCGAATAAGTCTTCTATTGTTCTATAATCGATTAGGAATATATTGTTAAGCAAATCACGTACTTATATTTTATATTCAATAACTTACATAGTTACATTACAATCAATTAATTGTACGTAGACTTTAGAATCAGATCCATTAAAATGATAACGTAGTAAATCAAACATACATACGTATATTTTATAATAACATAGTAAATTTACTTTAGACCAAATTAAACTGTACGTATGATCCTTAGACCAAATTAAAATGTACGTATGATCATTTCTTGAATGACGTATTATGTGTACGTATGAATTTGACGATGCAAAACATAGAAGAAAATCAAATTTTGAATGGTGTATGTGAATGCATATTGGGTATCTTTTATAGAAGAAAATTAAAGATAAATTTATTTAATGGATATTGATTAGATAGATGGTATGACTTTAAAGATAAAATTGAAGATTAGATAATTAAGTACAACAAAAGATATCAAGTTGTTATTATTCATTTGAGTTGATCGAAAAAAAATTAAAATCAAGCAAGGCCATAATCAACGTGGTGGCTCGATATATTATTTTAATTAATTATGTAGAATCTTCATAAAAATGAAAAAATCATTTTTATCTAAAATAAAAACATTTAAATAAAAGTTATGTTTTCATATCAATACTAATTAAGATATCAAAATTCTCTTTTTCTATTGATTCTAGTAAGATTTGCTACTGATGTATATTAGGAAAATAAATTAACCTATCAAAAATTGGGTAAGATATTAAGTAAATATAAATGTTAGTTACCATTAGACCTGTCAAAAGCTGACCCGACCCGTAAACCCGACCCGACCCGACCCGACCCGAAATTTCTGGGTTTCAACCTGAAAATTTGAACCCGAAACCCAGTTTCAACCCGAACCCGATAAACCTGAAAATTTAGGGTTAGGGTCAGGGTCTAACCCGCTCGGTCAAGAAATCTATAAGATGGAAAACTTATTTTAGAATACACTCTATTATAATGAAATGACAGATTGACGGGTAATTGTGCATCCAAAGGTTTTAATTATATTACAATATATAAAATTTATTTTATAAAATTATGATAAATTTTATTATTAAAATATTTAAAAATAATATTTTGTTATTATATTTTATTATTTAAATAATATTTTATTTAAATTTTGGTCAAAAAATTGAATCTCTTGACCCGTTGGGTTGACCCGACCCGACCCGAAGAGCCGACTTGACCCGACCCAGTTTGACCCGTAACCTGATTGACCCGAACCCGAACTCAACCCGAACCCGGAACGACCCGACCCGAACCCGCCCGACCGACCCGATTGACAGGTCTAGTTACCATTATTAAAATAAAATTATTATTTTATTCAACATTGATTACATGACGTAAATAACATTTTTTATTCAACGTTGACCTATAAATGTATATATATTAATACAATGTTAATGTCAAAATAATTCTATTCGATTTTTCATATTTATATTATTATTTAATATATTATTGAGATATGTTAAAGTTTTTTCACTATTTTTTGAGATGTAATAATGACAAAAACGTATTCCAATTTAATAAGAAAAAATTGTTAAGATATCAAAAAATCACTTGAATTTTTATATTGATATAAAGATATAATGGTTGAAAAATCATGTTAGGAAAAATCTTAAGATATCAAACATTGGGTGAAAGATATACGTAGAGTTATTGTAGTAAATATAATGTATAAAAATAAAATCATTATTTTATTCAAGGTTGATGACATGGCGCAAATTTTAATACAAATTTGGATTTCGCTATATATTGTAATATACTCCGCGGCAGATATTCCTTTTATTCATAGTCCTTTTTTTATAGAATAATATTGATAGGCTTTTTTGATAAAATATAAGATAGGATATTAGTAGTCCTTTTTTGTTTTTATTTATTTCAAGAATATTAAGCTGGTATTATTTAGATTTGTTATTTAGTTTGCGACACTACTATTTTTTTATTATTATTATAAGTGATTTTGGAAATCTTGAAATTACCAAATTAATGTTTTTTATTTAGCAATTTTATTAAAACGGGGACAACGTAGAATAATGATATTATACTATGGTCGTGCCATATTAATATTCATACTATGGTCGTGCAATTTTCGTTGAACGGTTTTTATATGGAATATAAAATTAAACATAGATAGTATGGCTTTAAAGATAAAATTGATAGATAGGATATTGATAGATAGTGTTTGAGCCAAAATTTACCCAAGGAAGAACTTTGGCTTAAATCGGGCCTAGATCGAAATAAATCAAAGAGAAGGACGAAAGTTGTGTTTGTATTGCTGAAAAAAGCGTACGAATGTGTAAAGACATGGTACCCCATTCTAGGGTTTACAATGAATGTATGAAGGTATGACCCCCCTTCCAGGGTTTACATCGTATGCCTCTAGCGAGGGCTATTGTGTGTGATTTGAGTTGATATCCTATAATCCTCTATCTCCCCTCCCCAATTTCGTGGGTTTACATGGGTATTTATAGACAAAAAGTAGGAATTCTATCTTAAGCAAGGTATAAATCTATCTTAGGTAGCAAGTCTTCCGGAAAATCTATCTTATATCTTGGATGCTCTTTATCCATTCTGGCAGCGAATCTATCATATATCAGAGGATATCTTGGAAAGATTCTATCTTGTAACAACCATATCTCGGACAAAATCTATCTTCTTTAACCGACTTTCCTTTCGCCGCAAGTCTTGTCTTACTCTGAGGAGGTAGCAAGGAAGTACTAATCGGGTCTTGATACTTCTTTGACTATGTATTGATACTTCTTCACCTAAAACCTGGGTCGAACAGTACCTTGTAGTTGTAAGGCATTGGGACTTCTCTGGTACTGGGTTGCTTCCTGCTTGGATTATTTCTGGGTCCAACAATACCCCAAATTCATCTTGGTCGTTGAGGCAACGAGATGGGCTAGATGGATTTCACGCCTTTGACATGAATCTTCGTTATTTTCAAGAGTTGTTCGCTGATATAAGCGATTGAGTTTCTAGACAGCAAACGTCTTCGTGACAGAGGTGTTTACAAGAGGTGTGGACTCTATCGAAGCCGTCAGCTATAGGCACGGACATGATCGAAGCTTCTTACCGCCAGCGTTGGTGTGATCGTAGTTGTGTAGCCTTGGGCATGCTAACTTGACGATAACCGTGAGCATCGGGTGTTAGCCTGATCGAAGTCTCTAGCCCATAGCATAGACTCGACTGAAGTCACAAACCAAGAGCTTACACTCGTTGTCGTGTAAAAGTAATACTTGAGAAACTGAAGATATATGTCTCGGATTGAGAGCCTATGTCTTGGAAGCTATGTCCCGAAGGTACTCTTAAGGTAGTACACTTGACTGTTTTTAAGGTCTGCATCGGAGATTCTCCGCACAAGATAGAGAATACTCGATGAGTTATACTATGCTTGGGAAGTGAAGCTGTGAGAAGCTATGAAGGTGAAGTAGTGTTTGTTCAACATGGTAGTTAGCATGGTTGCGTTAGTATTTGATGGAGCTTCGCCTGGAGATTCTTCAAGACTTTTCCGATGCAGAGAACGACCGTTGGGACTTAATAACGTAGTAAGATACCTTTGTCAAGCATTATCCATTTAGCACCCCAGCATAGGATCTTCTTTTGAGGTGGACTTTGATCTTCTAGATGATGAGGATAAGGTGATTGACGTACCTAATACTTCAACAGTAATGGACCCCAGCCTCCTTCGTCATGACGGGTCTGATTTATGAGGTTGAGTTAACCCCATGATGATAGAATGATTCTTTGAACGCAGGATCTATGTGCAATCTTCGTACGCTGACCGATTACTAACTTGGCATGGCTAGATAAAATTTTCATTTAACCAAAGAATGACCAGAGAAGTACTGACGCGTGATTAGCGAGTTCATCTGAGCCATTTCTGGTGAATCTTCACGTATGTTTAACCAGCGATGATGCCGGCGCAATTAAGGAAGTCGATGGCGAGGAGCCTTCAGACGAGGCAGCTTCTTCGACCCCAGCCACTAAAGGGTGGCTCTACTGTTTCCCTTGTCGCTTATTTGACTTAACTTCGTTGAGTGAACGAAAGCGAACCCCTGATTGGGTGTATGTTTGTTTTGTTTCGACACCCTTGTATGGAGCGCTTCTTTCAGTATTGTCCCTGCACTAAAATAAAATAACTTTGAAATAATGTTAGTATAAGTAGATATCTGGAGAATATCCAGAGAAGTATCGCCCGTTGTAGGGGATGTGATGTTTACTCGTATTGAGCTTCGTCGCCACGGTATGGCGCTTATATATATGTTGTTTTGCTAGTACCCTTTTATTTGCGTTAGTTAGCAAATTTAGAGGGAGGCGATGGTCATGGAGATTGTCCAAGGACGCATCTGTGTGTGTATGAATGCGTTAGTAGATCAGCATCCGGGGAAAGTGTTATGTGGCTTTCTCCCATGGCGCATTAATTTGACACTGAAAAGGTTTCCAGGTCTTTGCGCTTTGTGTACTGCAAAGGTCCGTGCATAATTGTTTATGGTTAGGCATCCTTTGGATCCATAAGTTTAGTCCTTAGGATGTAATGTGTTCACGGCGTCCCGCGAATGTGGCCTTGGGTATCGGTGTTATAGCGTTCCCCTTCCCGTACTAATCCAATGTGACTACATTGATTGGATTTAGATGGGGGGTAACCAACTTATGGGTTACTTCATCACGTTGTATGCGTGACGACATCGCCATTTCTAGACGGTATAACCATGTATTTATACAGTGGTTGTTTGTGTGTTGTTTTTCGCATATTTGTTTAGTCGGTGAGACGTAAAATAGCGCGTAGGGTGCGTTTGAAGCGGCAGTTGAGTTGTGGGAGAGTTGTTTTCTCGCAAAACATCACAAATAGAACTGAAAAACTACTAAGCTATGAATTAAAGACAATGTATCGACAATGGGAGCTAGCGCCCCAGAGTCGCTTATTAAAATAAGAATCAAAGAAGTTTCAAAGAAGTCTCAAAACAAAGCTACGTATTGAGTAGAATTTTAATGAGAACAAACCGACTCAGAAGTGATACTTCTTCAGGTGAGGTGTGTCTTAACGCGTGTGAGTCGTGATCGACTGTTGTTAGCGTTGGCTCGTGAATGATCGGGAAGACATTATAGAATGTAGGAAAAATGAGAACGAGTAATAAAGTATAGATAGTAAAAGTAAGTACCTTAGTCTTGTAGCCAATGTTGGCGTATAGCGCCTTGGGACTGTATTCAGGCCGTGGCTGACCATTGACGTTTTGCATGGTTGGATAATGCATGATCAAGAAGTCAAAAATAGGTGATCACGGGTTTTCCCCAATGATCCTCCAAGGCTTAAGTTAGTAATGTCTTTGTAAGAAACCGCAAAGGGAAAGCAAAATGTAAAACAATAGTTTTAGGGAGTGATACGAATGAACCTGCATTTTTCCAGTGATTGGATCATGTTAGTGACAATGGTTGTTGTCATCGTTGTCTTCTCACCTGAGGTTCCTGGATACCGACTAACTGGATAGTGATTCTCTAGCTGTGGCCTGGCGGCTATCTAGCGATCAATCAGTGAGTCATCGGCTTGGATCGTTCCCAAAGAATGGGTCCAAGGAGTGTCGTAGTTAGATCAGACAACCCTTGTTATCTTCTTATAACCATCAAGGTCTGTCTCTGAAGCTGTCTTCACAACTTCTTTGGAGATTTTCTAGCAACTGCCTAGACATTGTCTAGAGGCTGACGATGAGCGACTGGCCTAGCTGGTTGCCCAAGCAAGGATGTTGGAGGGGTGTTGTAGCTTGCTCTAGTGTCGAGGTCGCTACACCCCTGACATCTTTTCGCGGATGAAAATGTTTGGCCTTGGAGCCATCTTCTAAACTTCTTTGGAGATTTTCCAGCGACTAATTGGAGATGGCCCAGAGATTGTCTAGGGATATGCCAACTTGTGCGATCTTCTCTGTAGAAAGCTGCTCGAACCTGATTTTTCTGAACTAGAGGAGTGAACCCCTGACCGTGGACAGTTAAGCCAATCTCTTGTTGTTTCTTGGTTCAAGTAACCCCAACTCGTGGTGAATTGGTACTTTGTGAACCGAGCGTGGGCCGCTTCCTTGAGTTCTTGGACGGTATCCTAACCTGACTCAAGTTCACGTTCGTTTCTCTCCGTAGTGGTGAGTCAGTACCTGGCGGTGGGCACTCTAATCTCTGCCGGAATGACGACCTCACATCCGTGCGTTAGGGAGAATGGTGTTTGAACCGTTGCTCCCTTCAGGTGGTGTGATTAGTTCGATGTTCCACTCTTTACGGAAGTTGCGTGTCTTCTTGCTTCTAAATTGTGATTCATCATTGCATGTAATCTTTTTTGGTACTCCTAATCTTTCGACATGTGGATGGAAGCGATTTTCTGTCAATGTCCATCCGCCATCTCATGAATGACCATGGAGTGATCGAGGGATGGAGAATCTCTTGCGGCTGGTGTGGGATAGGTGTGTGGCGCTGACATGCTTTGCACACCTAGGCGTATCTGGTTAAGTCCTGGTGAATAATCAGCTAGTACCACCCCTGCTTGAGGATCTTGTTGGCTAAGCTTCGACCCCCAGTGTGGTTTCTGCACTCTCCCTCGTGCATTTCGCACATGATTTTCTCGGTCTCTTCTTTTTCTACGCACCTCTGTAGGAAGCATGAGGTAGATTTTGTGGAAGAAGATCCCATATAGGATGGTGAAGCGTGTTGCTTTCGATCTTAGGGCTTTGGCTTTGACTATCGGATCTGACCCCTAGACTGGTGGATCTTTGGTGCATTTTTGGGACCAGTGACTTAGATGGAGATTCTTTAGCTTGTGCAGCAGACGTTTCAACTATGGCCGACTATAGTAAGTAGACTAGTGGTATGTTGTTGAACTCTTGAGGATCTAGGGTTGAACCTAGCCCGGCTAGGGCGTCGGCTGAGGCGTTTTGCTCTCGAGGGATTTGTTCAAATGCAATCGGGTCAAAGCTTTCAGATAGTGTTTTAACTATTCCGAGGTAGCCGATCATCTTATCGTTTCTAGCTTTAAAGATGTCTAATATTCAGTTAAAGACCAGCAAAGAGTTGACTCGTACCTTAAGTCTCTTGATGGATAGAGCCTTGGCTAGCTCTAGTCCGAAGATAAGAGTTTTGTATTCCGACTCGTTGTTAGTGGTGTCAAAATTACTTCTGACTGCTTGAGCTGCTCTTGCCCCCCCCCCTTGCCGATTTTAGCACGACTCCGAGACCTGACTCCTTGCGTTCGAGTCTCCTTTGGTGTTCAGTAACCATTCATGCTCTCCTCGAGGGTTGGGGTAAAGTCGGCAACGAAGTCAGCGAGCACCTGTGACTTGATTTCTCTCTATGGTTCGTACCTGATGTCGTACGCGCTTATGTGGATGGCCCACTCCGCCATTCTTCCCAAGAATCCTAGCTTTTGCATGATTTGCCTGAGCGGGTACTTTGTCAAGACAAGTACGGTATGCGACTCGAAGAATGATCAGAGTTTATTTAGGAGAATTACGACCGTTAAGACCAGCTTTCCTGTTGGAGAGTAATGTGTCTTGTTGGAAAACATCATCCTACTCACGAAGTAGACTGGAACCTATTGGCCCTCTTCCTTTTTGACGAGGACTTAGCTTAGGGCGCTGTGCGACACGACTAAGTAATGGTGCGGTACCTCCTGTGGCGTTGGTTTAGCCAGTAGCAACTGATTGGCAAAGTATCCCTTCAGGTCCTGGAATGAGCCCTTGTGCTTTTCTATCTATTGGGAGCTCTAGTTCTTCTTTTGTACCTCGTAAAATAGTCGATACTTATTTGAGGATTTTGGCAGATGAACCGGCTAAGTGCGGCTGTCTTGTCGATCAGCTTCTGCACATCCTTTACGCTTCGAGGGGATTTCAGGGAAGCAGTTTCCTGAACTTGGTCAGGGCTAGCCTCAATCCCTCACTTGGTCACCACGTGCCCCAGAAAAGTACCAGACGGTACCACGAAGATGCACTTCTGGGGATTTAGCTTTATGTTGTATTCTTCAAGAATTCTGGATGCTTCTTCCAAGTGCCCCTTGTGTAAGGAAGCGCTTGTGCTCACCATATCATCGATATACACCTCCATTGTCTCTCCAATGTGACTATAGAACATCTGATTGACTAATCGTTGGAAAGCAACCTTGGCGTTTTGCAAGCCAAAGGGCATTACACGGTAGCAATGTGTGCCTTGCCCGATTATGAAGGAGGTTTTTTTGCAACGGTGTCGTCGAACATGATGGCTTGTCCTGATGATTTCCTGATGGCGTGCCCCGATGGTTGGGGTCAGCCAAGAATCGCTTTCTTTGTCATGGCGATTCGCTGCTGAGTATGTCAACCACATATGTTTGATCCCCCGGATATCATGTTGACCGCTCTGTCTAGTGTTGGAGCATCTCGCCTTTCCTAGCGCTCGGGCTGGAGATTCTTCAGTACTTCCTTGGGCACTTGGGCGTCCGGCGCCAAGTCCTTGATCCGCCCCTCGATGATTAAACGAGACAACTCTTTTCTTAGCATGATGCAGCCGCGATTCCGGTCCCCATGATACTCGTGGTAGTCACACCACTTGGTGGTATCTCTATTTGCCTTTGGAGCCTTATCTTTTCTTGGCCACCTCACGTATTCCCCAAGCCTGGTCATATTTCGTAGGAGCTTGTCCGTAGAGATGTTAAGCTTAAGGGAGTCTAGCGAAGGTGGTGGTGATGTCGCAAGACTGGATTGAGACTTTTTCCCGGTTGAAATGGTTTGGTGAATTCTCTGGAGGATCTTTGGGACTTTAGAAGTACCTCGTAGAGATCGTTGGATTGCTTTCGACTAGAGGTGAACTGAGAGTGAAATAGTATCCGAGAGATCCACAAAGGACTGAATGCTCCCGCGTGGGAAATTAATGAATCAAGTCAGGGATGGCCCTGTTAGGGTTGTGTCGAACCCCCTGTTCATCATAGCTTCTTTGGAATGGTAGGGGACTGCGCTTGCCATCATCTTCTGCTTGTATATTGCCACGTGTTCATGAGGACATGTGGTCCCGTTGTACGTGGGCTTACTTAGAATGGAGATTCTTTGGAGCTTCTCTGAAGCCGTCTGATGCTTCGGGTTTCACGGGCTGCAGTCCCTGGTGATTTGATCGACTATGATGTCTATTTGCTCAACGACCTTCTTTTTGATGGCCGTGTCTAGGCCGATCTACTGCGCCTTTTCTAATCTTCCTTATTGGTGTCGTCACCAATGATCCAGGTTAGGGTGACGTGTCATGTAATTGAAACAAGTGAACAACAAATACGTATAAGTATCGAAGGTTGATAGTTATGATATGCGCAATTAAGAAAGAAAGTCTATCTTTTAGCGGCATATTAGAAAAATTGTAATCAAACGACGATAAAGGCGAAATCTGGACCCTTAGAATAGAGAAGCAAAACACGGAATGAATTGTGAGATAAGGGAACGAGGAAACCAGTATATGAAGGATGGAAGACGTGATCCGGAAGGATCGACTTGACCGTTTGCGTCCAGGTTGCTAAGTACTGGTCCGATCCACCTTGTTGTTGCCTAGAGGCTCTCTAGCGACCAACAACGAATGATTGGTTTTCCTTGCTGCCCTTGACAAACCACCAGATTATACTCAAGTATTAGCATGAGGTTTCCATAAAAATATAGAAACGTAGTACAATGAATTGAATGGGAAAAATAATTCTCCCTGTCCAGAAATTTGACGAGGAGATAATGAAGCACATGGATTTGATGTTTGCAAATCAAACCCTAGTATTGCATCATCCCCTGCTTTGGTTTGATGATCATCGATGTCGCTTCGCTGATCGCTCGAAACTTCTTCGGAACTTCTTTGGGACTTTTTTGGAGTTCTGCCATCTCTTCGTCTCGCGATCTGGTGCTTTGATTTTCGTGATTTCTGTTGTTCCCATAGCGAGAGGGTCAGGATGGGTGTTTTCCAGTCCTGATATTGTGTCTTTCGATCAAGAAAGGTGGAGACTTTGGTCCTTTGATGATTGTATCGATCTTCGGCCCCACGGTGGGCGCCAAATTGTTTGAGCCAAAATTTACCCAAGGAAGAACTTTGGCTTAAATCGGGCCTAGATCGAAATAAATCAAAGAGAAGGACGAAAGTTGTGTTTGTATTGCTGAAAAAAGCGTACGAATGTGTAAAGACATGGTACCCCGTTCTAGGGTTTACAATGAATGTATGAAGGTATGACCCCCCTTCCAGGGTTTACATCGTATGCCTCTAGCGAGGGCTATTGTGTGTGATTTGAGTTGATATCCTATAATCCTCTATCTCCCCTCCCCAATTTCGTGGGTTTACATGGGTATTTATAGACAAAAAGTAGGAATTCTATCTTAAGCAAGGTATAAATCTATCTTAGGTAGCAAGTCTTCCGGAAAATCTATCTTATATCTTGGATGCTCTTTATCCATTCTGGCAGCGAATCTATCATATATCAGAGGATATCTTGGAAAGATTCTATCTTGTAACAACCATATCTCGGACAAAATCTATCTTCTTTAACCGACTTTCCTTTCGCCGCAAGTCTTGTCTTACTCTGAGGAGGTAGCAAGGAAGTACTAATCGGGTCTTGATACTTCTTTGACTATGTATTGATACTTCTTCACCTAAAACCTAGGTCGAACAGTACCTTGTAGCTGTAAGGCATTGGGACTTCTCTGGTACTGGGTTGCTTCCTGCTTGGATTATTTCTGGGTCCAACAGATAGTATGGTTTTTTATCAAAAAATAAATAAATTAAAGATTGGATAATTAAGAAAAATAAAAGATATAGAGTTGTTATTATCTATTTGAGTTGAAAAAAAAAAAATCAAGCGGGGCCAGAATCAACGTGGTGGCTCGAAAACGGTCGGCTTTTATAATATATATTGATGATTGTTCTTCTCTGTTTTTTTTTGTCGGATCTTCTCTCTCTCTTTTCTCGGATCTTCTCTCTCTTTTTTTTTTTTATCAATTCTTCTCCATTTTCTTAGTACCCAACAATAAAAAATTGGTCAGTTTGACTTGGTCAAACGGATCACCCGTAACCCGACCCATAAAACCCGTAATCCAGGTTACGGGTCGGGTCGTGAGTCGAGTTTTTTTAGATTACGGGCCGACGGGTCGACCCGTGACCCGTAATCCAGGTTACGGGTCAAGTCGGGTCGACCCGTTGTGCGAGGTGATACGCATGAAATATCCGAGATCATCAGATTGCCATTATTAGAGCTTGACACAACTCATAAAGTTCGTAGCCAAATTCCTATAGCTTTTACTACTTGGTCAGGATTACTCATATTATAGTGTTCCAAAATTTGGTAATTCTCAAAGCAATAAACGCTAACAGTGCAATTTTATATGATCGACTCCCCTGTGCTAAGAGAGAGAAAAACAAGCTAGTAAAATGCAGAGTATTCACCTGAATGCTAGGCGAAGTATATGATGAGCCATTTCCGATTCACATTCATAAAACTTGAATCCAGATAACAACCATAAAACTGCAACAGCTAAAACATACTCAAATATGAAGCACATAGATAAAACTAGTCATAAAGCCAATCAGGAGGGGGCCAATATAGTTTGGAACGATCAGGGGCCCTTGCCAGGATTAAAGTTTGGGTAGCATTGATATCATAGACACCATGGTGATCTCGATACTCAATACCTATGGTATGAGTATCGGACCACTTATGTGCCACATAGACACAGTTTCCCTTGCAGCCTCCAAAATCCCCTGCGGAAACGCCAACGGAGATATCATCACTCGATAGGAAAATGACGTCGTTTCCCAAACATCCAAATCGCTCCCAACCGCCACCATCACACTGTTGGGATACAAAACTATCCCACATCGAAAGTTGGGAACAAAAATTGCCTAATATATAAGACGGTGGGCTACTCCTCCTATTGCCAATTGGTTTTAGGATGGAACCCCACCGGGCTTGTATCTGGGTCACCCACACGTCTAATATGGTATCAGAGCGGGCGGTCTGGGCCCGTTTCTTCAAGTGTCAACTGGGACGGTCCAGTTGCACTTGAGGGGGCGTGTTGGGATACAAAACTATCCCACATCGAAAGTTGGGAACAAAAATTGCCTAATATATAAGACGGTGGGCTACTCCTCCTATTGCCAATTGGTTTTAGGATGGAACCCCACCGGGCTTGTATCTGGGTCACCCACACGTCTAATACACACATCCTGAAAATCTCCATCGTCATCGCAATTTCAATAGGATCCTCATCGTCCTCGTCAACCTCATCCTCGCAAATTTTTGAAACCACATACAAATCGGACTTATAGATCACAAAGTTGTTATAATTGTGTTCAAAATACTGACTGGATGAGGAAAACACAGTCGAGTTGAACTCGGAGTCGAAAGAAACAACCACTCCTTGATAGCCAACAGCATAGCATTTCCCACCGAAGAGAACCACATCGTCGAACGCATAGCCTCGGGTATCAATGCGAGTCTAGTGCTCATCCCCGAGCTTCCAGTACCTCAAGTCATCCCCCGAAATCGAAAGCAAAACCAAGACCATGAAATCGCAATCTGCTACATAATTCCGAAGAACGATGACCGCCATGGATGACAAGGGAGAGATGATCGCCAAGATGAGCAGACAGAGCGGAGGCGGAGGAGATCGATATCGGTTGTGAGGAATTTCATTACCAGTATTAAGATGTCGCCAGGGTACTTAGTCGATCGGTTAAGCCTCCAGGGTAGTACCCAGAGGTCCCCGGTTCGACTCCCATGGGTAGTGATAGACTCCACCCTCGGATACGCCTTGAAGCCTCGAAAACTCCGTGAACACCGAATGGATTTGTTGATGAGAAGCACGAGAAAAGTCTCTCTAATAATGAAAAATTAACCAGAGAATAAGAACACTACGAAAACAAAAGACCGAATTGAAAGACAATGAATTAAAGGACATGAATTGAAAGACGAGAATTGAATTGAATTGAAAAAAACAACTAAGTAGCAAAGTGACGCCAATTAGCCTTGGGAGAGTATGTCTCTATCTTGGAGGCTCAAAATCAACGTGACTAGAAAAGAGGCAAGGCTTGGCCTTAAATAAACCTAAGCGCCAAAGCCAAGGGAGCCAGCCACATAGGCACATGTGGGCCGCGCTCCAAAACATAAAATACCAAGTTTACTAATCAAATAAAATGCCTAAAAATGTCATAAAATAAAGGTCCATCATAAAATCATCAATGGCACGAGACGGGCCTAGATGGCATAGACGCTAGGCCACAGGCGTGCTGTCCGGCGCCGTGGTGTCCATGAGAGTGGCCAGGGAGCATGGGCCATGGCCATCCTGTGGGGAGTCGGGCGCCGTGCTCATCCTAAGCACCAGGGAAGTCGTGGCACGAGTAATGGCCCTGGCCCGGGCACGAGTGACTGGACCCGGGGCGCGAATATGCATGGCGTCCTCCTCCTCTGCCGGTGGCATGGGTGTGGTCACATCATCCTCCCCCCCTTGAGAGGGAAGCGTCCCCGCTTCCGAATCGTCGAACTCGGGAGGGACGTAAGCTGTAAGGTCGGCGACGTTGAACGTCGGGTGCACACCATAGTCGTCCGGAAGCTCGAGCTCGTAGGCGTTGTCGCCTATAGCCCGAATCACTCTGAAAGGCCCATCTCCTCTATCTGAGATCTTCGTCTTGCGACGAGCGGGAAAGCGTTCCTTGCGTAGGTGAACCCACACAAGGTCTCCTGGGGCGAACACAACGCGACGACGGCCGCGGTTGTGCTGCTGGGTGTACTGCAATGCCCGCCGCTCCAGCTGCTCTCTAGTCCTCCGGTGCAACTCGCGTATCTGCTCAGCGCGGGTGGCCGCGGTGATCTGCTCTCCTACTGCGAGTGGCCTCGGTGTCAAATCCAGCGGCGTCAAAGGGTTGCGTCCATAGACGACCTCGAACGGGGTGAGCTGCGTCGCTGAATGCCTGGACCTGTTATAGGAAAACTCAACAATAGAAAGTAAGTCTTCCCAACGCTTGGGGTTCGACTTCAGCATAGTGCGAAGTAGAGCTCCAAGCGTGCGGTTGGTCACCTCAGTCTGACCATCGGTTTGGGGGTGGTAGCTTGTCGAAAACAGGAGTTTCGTGCCAAGCTTACCCCAAAGAGTACGCCAGAAGTGACCAACAAACTTGGAGTCACGATCACTAACAATAGTGCGCGGGACTCCATGAAGGCAGACTATGTTGTCGTAGAAGAGATCGGCAATCTCAGAGGCACTGTTTGTGGTCTTACAAGCCACAAAATGGGCCATCTTCGAGAACCGGTCGACTACGACGAAGATAGAGTCCTTCCCCCGTCTCCTTGTAGGCAATCCCACAACGAAATCCATGGACAAGTCTTCCCATGGTCCTGAAGGAATGGGAAGGGGAGTATACAAGCCATGGGGATGAGATGAGGCCTTGGCTCGCTGGCAAGTGACACAGGCGCGACAATAGCGCGTCACTTGGCGAGCCATATGTGGCCAGAAGAAATGCTCTCGCAGAGCGGCGAGAGTCTTGGAGACACCAAAATGGCCTCTGCCATCATGAGCCTCCCGGATCAGCAGGATCCGAATAGAAGATGAGGGAATGCATAGGCGCCCAGCCTTATATAAATAGCCCTCCTGAAGGTAGTAGGTCTCGAACTCACGATGAAGGTGGCACTGCTCAAGAATGCTCGAGAAGAAAGGATCGGAGGAGTATAACTCCTTGATCAGAGCAAAGCCAAGGACCTTCGTCTGGACGTGAGTAAGAAGGGTGTAACGCCGAGAAAGTGCATCTGCAACCACATTCTCAACTCCCTTCTTATGGACCACAGTATAGGGAAAAGTCTCTAGGAACTCAACCCAACGAGCATGGCGGCAACTCAGATGAGCTTGGCTCTTCAGGTAACGCAGAGCCGCATGGTCGCTATGAATGATAAACTCCCGTGGCCATAAGTAGTGCTGTCACGTCTTAAGGACTCTAATCAGCGCATAGAGTTCCTTATCATAGGTGGAGTAGTTAAGCTGAGCCCCGGTCAGCTTCTCGCTAAAGAAGGCAATGGGATGCTTCTCTTGATGGAGGACTCCACCAATGCCAATGTGAGAAGCATCACATTCGATCTCGAACGGGCGAGTGAAATCAGGTAGTTGAAGAAGAGGAGCACTAGATAAGGCCGCCTTTAAGGCCTGGAAGGCCTTCTCATGTGTCTCCTGCCAATCAACTACGGTGCCCTTTTTGGTGAGGGCATGAAGGGGCGAGGCGATAGTGCTAAAGTCGCGCACAAAACGCCTGTAGAATCCAACAAGGCCTAAAAAAGATCGCACATCTGTGGCGGTCTTCGGAGTGGGCCACTCCGTGATAGCTCTTACCTTGCTGTCATCGACACGCAAGCCGTCCTTAGAGACCACATATCCAAGGAAAATCGTGGACGGAGCGCAGAAGGAACATTTGGCAAGATTGCCAAATAATGTCTCGCGACGGAGACGGGCTAAGACGAGGCGAAGATGATCGATATGGTCCTCGAGAGTGCGTGAATAAATAAGTATGTCGTCAAAGTAAACGACCACAAACTTACCCAAGAACTCACGAAAAACATGGTTCATGAGTCTCATGAACGTGCTAGGAGCATTAGTGAGGCCGAAGGGCATCACTAACCACTCGTAGAGACCATGCTTCGTCTTGAAGGCAGTTTTCCACTCGTCGCCTTCCTTCATGCGGATTTGGTGATATCCGCTCTTGAGGTCCACCTTAGAGAAGATGGTGGCCCCATGAAGCTCGTCTAGCATATCGTCGAGCCGAGGTATAGGATGACGGTATTTCACCGTGATCTGGTTGATGGGTCGGCAGTCGACACACATGCGCCAAGAACCATCCTTCTTTGGCACAAGGATCACTGGCACGGCACAGGGGCTCATGGACTCTCTCACGTAGCCACGTTCGAGGAGTTCCTGAACCTGCCGCTGTAATTCCTTCGTCTCCTCAGGGCCCACCTTATAAGCAGCTCGGTTGGGCAGAGACGAACCGGGCACAAAGTCGATCTGGTGCTCGATGCCACGGACTGGAGGAAGGCCAGTGGGAAGCTCACTGGGAAAGACATCAGCGAACTCCTCTAGAAGCTCAGCAACGGCGGAGGGCAAGGGCTCCTCACTCGCCGAGTCTGGCTGAGCTGGGGTAGGCACTAAAAGAAAACAAGGGCGCTTGCCCTGTGTAGCCGGGGTAAGGTCACTGTGCCTAGCCAAAAGCAGCCGCGGTTCGACACGCCCCTGCAGCTCGGCCGGTGTCGACACGGAAGAAGAAGCTGGAGTGTCGAAAGAAGCGACACGCCTGGTGGTATGGGGAGTGGAAGAGGGAGGCTGGGTGGCGCGGGAAGGGGTGTATGTCGCCTTCTGTCGGTCGCGCTCGAGCTGGTCTTGCACGATCTCCGACGGAGACATAGGGTGAAGGGTGATCCGCTTTCCATGGTAGCTGAACACATAAGTGTTCAAGTAACCATCATGGAAAACACGCCTGTCAAAGAGCCAAGGACGCCCCAAAAGGAGGTGTGTGGCGTCCATGACGATGACGTCGCAGATCACGTCATCGGAGTATTGACCAATCTTGAATGGAACCTTGCACTGCTGCGTGACACGGTTCACATTCGTGGTCGATATCCAATGAAGTGAATACGGGGTCGGATGTGGGAAGGTGGGCAACTTGAGCTCGTTGACCACCTTGTTGTTGATAATGTTACAACAGCTTCCCCCATCGATGATCACAGAAACCAAGGCCTTCTGGATCAGGGCTCTCGTGTGAAACAAGTTCTCACGTTGGTCACTCTGTGTCTGCTCCCGTATAGTCAGAACCCGCCTAGAGCAAAGACTCAGCATAGTGCCCGCAGACACACCTGGGGCGTGGCACTCATAGTCTTCCTCCTCGGGAGGGTACAGCTCTAGACGCTGCTCATCGAGCTCTGGCTGGGCCTCGTCCTCCTCTAAGGACTCATAAGCATCCAGCTGCTCGGAAAACATGACGCGCTTCTTATTGGGACAGTCCTTCTTGTAGTGGCCACGACCACCACACTGGAAGCACTCGATGTCCCTCGAGCGGTCAGTGGTACCAGCAGAGGCCCTCTGGGCCGGCGTCCTTACTGAAGCCTGCTGGGCTGTAGAAGGAGCCTGACGTGCCTGACTCGGTGCACCAGATCCTGTACCGGAGGATGGGCGCATGCCAGAAGAGGCAGGAGCACGTGAGGTAGAAGAGTACCTCGGTTGGCCGGACTGCCACGAACGCAGCTGCGACAATTGAGAATGAGCTTTCTCAGCTGAATGAACTAGCGTCGTCAGATCGACGAACGGTATGAGTTCCACCTTATGACGAACAGATGGGTTCAGACCGCTCAAAAACCTGGTCCGGAGAGTAGCTGTGGAGGAATTTGGGGAGATTGCTCCATAGGCCGGCCACCATGGATGAGGGAGGAATTTGGGGAGGAATCACGGACTGGTCACTGTTGTGATACAAGTCGTGTAAGGAAGGAAATGGGCTTAATACGGAGTACTCCCTCCATCTCTCACAATCTCTATGGTAAGAGAAATTTGCACTAACAATTTACAAATAACCACCTCCCGTTATACAAAATTTTGATTTAAATCACCAAAAACTTCAATTCCGTTAACAATTAGCCACCCAAGGCCCATTTCCGTCAAAAAATCCATTAAAATGTGTAAGTTTACTCTTATGCCCTCAACTGTTCATCGTTATTACAAAAAAACCAAGCGATTTGGCTGGTTTTTAGGAATCGGCCGGTTCACCCCAAACACAACTAAACCAAACCCAAAATAAAATAAAACCCCCAAACCCAAATCAATTAAAACCCCAATTCTTCCCCAAACCCGACAAATCCCCCAATTTCCCCAACGATCAAAATTTCCCAAATCCGTCTCCATTCTAGTGATTATAGCTGGGGGTAATCACGCTCAATCTGGTGTGGGCAATTAGGGGCTTTGAATTGGTGGATTGAAACGCTACCAAGGTGGGCGATTTAGGGCTACTGCATTGGTGTGGCCACAGCCGGAGAAGCAAGCCAGGTGTGGGCGATTTCAGAGACGACTCGTGGAGCATTGTTGGAATAGGCGATTTCTGAAGCTTGTGAGGCTCCATTGTTGGTGTTGGTGCAAGGTTGGTGAAACTCCATTGCAAGGTAAGCTCCATTGCAACATATACCTACATGATTTCTTCAACTCTATTTTCTTTTCGTCCATGATCAATCTACCTATGTGTACAAACGATAAAAAAAAACTATGATTTT
This sequence comes from Polygonum aviculare, assembly GCA_934048045.1. Lineage (NCBI taxonomy): Eukaryota > Viridiplantae > Streptophyta > Magnoliopsida > Caryophyllales > Polygonaceae > Polygonum > Polygonum aviculare. Next base: position 1,612,351 of record OW204032.1, on the reverse strand, counting down.
TTTGAGGTTGACGCTTCCATAGGTTTTGAATAAAGTTAGGTTTGAACTAAGCAATAAACAATTTCGAGCACTTGTATGAATAAAATTTCCAAAATCTAATAAGAATTTGTGTGAGACAAACGAAGAAACGTTTTACTACCTAGCTCCATGGCTTTGTAAGTAGTTGAAATCCGAACGCGAACTTAGATATGTTCAAAATCTTTCTCTATAAACATTTTCTCAATGGAAAAGCATTTGTGTTCTATAAAAAAAGATATATTAATGAAATTAAAGCTACATAAAGCAAAATTTCATATTGATTAGTGGAAAAACGAATAGTGAGGTAGAATTCTAGAAGTTACGAGAGACAGAAAGAGATTTTGAATTTCAGTTGAGCGAAACAATTTGCAATCTTGATCTTACTTGTTTATCAAGCATGAGGGTGAAGAGCAATTTGAAATTTCATTTTGGGGGACACATGCTATCTACTTCTCTTGTTTTTGAGCCTAATATCCGTGGGATCCACGATGTTCTTTTATCTAGATGGACAGTCCAAATTTATTCCTATTTTCTACCTAGGCAACCATTCTCACCGAATTCTCCCCTATATAAAAAATATCTTTATATTTTATAATTTATTTTAAAGAAATATTTGCTCAATAAGTGAACTTTGTAAATATAATAATTTTCTTGTTGGTTTGTTTAGTAAATTTATTAGGGACATTGAACTTTATAAATATAATAATTTTTCTTTTCTGGTCGAAAAATATAATATACTAATTTTTCTCATTAGTTTGTTTAGTAAATTTATTAGGGTTGTCCATTCACGATACCGGAGTTGAATTAGCTTCAAATTTAGATGTCATTTTACGTCATTTACTTTTCCACATTACCATCTTCAATTGCTGAGGCGAACAATGGAAAGGTGTGGGATGCGAGATGATGACACACAAACCCTTCGTTACTTTTCCACATTACCATCTTCAATTGCTGAGGCGACAATCCAAAGGTGTGTAATGCGAGGTAATGCGAGATGATGACACACAAATCCCACATCTGAAGGACCACCAAAATGATAACCACCAAAAAAACAAGGCAGTAAAAAAGAAACTATGGCCATCCCTTGAAGATTCCCTTTCATTGATGAGCATGATCACTGAACCCATTTAATGTGAAGGGCCCCGCCTGGTACTAACAATGGTAAAAAATCCGAGGCTGTTACTTAACTAGCTAGAAAGCTAAAGGACAAGGCTCTACATTAATGGTGGTAAAAGCAGTGAAAAAAGCCCGTGTGTGATGTTGATGAGTTGATCTTGGGAGGTGACTAAGACTTTGAGAGTAATTTACACGAAAGCAATAGGAGACTTAAATTACTAACCAATAATAGAGATGTAACAACAGATTCACCTTCACCATAAGCCAAGGGAAATGAACTTGAAGCCATAACAAACTAGTAAACAATGACAATGCAATAAATTAACAAGAAGAGAATTGAAAGAATTATAGTATCTTTTGAGCATGTTTCTCCGCAGCTTGTATCAGACTTCTATTAGCATACATCCTTATTTACCACCTTCTGTGACTAAGGCAATAGTCTTAAGCCTTTCCATCGGCTTCAACGTCAATTAACTTGTCTTGCTCCTGCAGTTGAGTTTCGGGGACCGGTGAGGCCCACGGCTCTTTACCACCGGGCTTAGACGATGCACTCCCGTACCACATCATTCCACAGATCGCAATGCCCATACCCGCCACAACATGTAAGTTGAGGCCCTCCTTTCCAAAGAAAAGGAATCCCAAAATCAACACGAATATTGTTTTCATGTGGCCAAGGACTTGGAAGGTCACGGCAGAAAACCGGCCAATGCAGATGAACTGGCTGAGGTTGGTTCCTATAGCAATTATGCAGGACAGCACTATGAAAAACTGCATAAGAAGCAGAGAAGAGATCAAAATATTAGCATTCAGCTCATTTTGAAAGCAAACAAGTGTATCCATATTGATACCAGCAATTATCTCTGCATAAATATAAGGAATTGCTTATTTGGACTCTTTGAAAGCAAACAAGTGTATCCATTTTGAAATCAAACAAGTGTATCCATATTGATACCAGAAACAAGTGTAGACCAAAGAAATTGCTTATTTGGACTCTTTACAGACTGGCCTTCTTATGTGGAAGGAATTGCTGAATGTGGCTGATCTTCAAGCTTTTGATAAGTTCATGTTTAACACTAAGCAAGTACAGATGCAGAGTCTGATCGGAATTACCAACAAATAGGAATCAGGCAGCATGCAACTTGGACTCACATAGTCAAAGCAAAAGCATGAATGGTTCAGTGATAAGACTCAGCCTGAGAATCTAAGAAACAACTAAACAAGTACAGAACTCATGTCTCGACGTCAGCTCAATTATATGAAATACTATCAAGTACAGGTCAATTCAACTAGCTACTACGGAGTATATCTTTAGAAACTTAAGATATGGCTCTAATGAAGTTCACTGAACTTATATAAGCATATGAGCCAAGTAGACCTGTACAAACCCGGGTTCGGGCCGGGCCGTTACCAAAAATCGTGCCCATTTATTCGGGCGGGCTCAGGACAATCGGGCTATTCGGGCTAGCAAGGTTGTCCGGATCCGCCCGGACAATCGGACCCGGATAGCCCGTCGGGTTTCGGGCCCAGGTTAATCAGTACATAATACTACTTGGATAATTAAATTAGCAGTATAAATGATGTCTCATAAAAGAAACGTACACATTAAAGTTCCAAACTTGCTACATAACTAATTTAACAGTATAATTGTTGTCCCATAAAACATGATCCATATTACTAAGGAGTTGTCTCCTCTTCATCCTTATAATCTTTAGCAAACATATATTACTACAGAGCTATCTCCTCTTCATCCTCATAATCTCCACGGCATTCATTGCCAATTTTAAGTGTCTTGGATGGAGAAGTTATACCTTGCACAAAACCTTACTACTGAAACTTAAATATGAGGTTTAAAGTGTTAATTCTAAGAGATGAGATTGAGACCCAACAAATTTAAATATGAGGTTGAGGCCCAATTAACGTTCGATCATTACTCAACTTTATTACTGAAACTAAAGTTTAAAGTGTTAATACTTTTACAAATATATATGTATAAAATATAAACTCATAAATATGAATTTTAGTTTTATATTAAAAACTATTCGGGTATTCGGGCGGGCTACTCGGGATATTCGGGTTAGGATTATTGTCCACGTCCCACCCATGAATTCGGGCGGGCCGGGCTAAATTACCCGAACGGGTTTGGATCCTTGTCCATATCCGCCCATTTATCCGGGCGGGTGGTACGGGCCACCCGTGTTTGTCCAGGTCTAGAGCCAAGCCGACTCAGTGAGCCATAGGTCTAGCTCAAGCTGATAATTTTGTGTCAAGCAGAGCCTGAAGCAAACAAACCCATGTAAAAAATATCGGATGCAGATATTGTTAATAGGATGTGAAGAGATGAATGTTTTCTTTAAGTTTCTGAGCAAAGAAAATTCAGTTTTGTACGAAAAACCATAAAAATCTAAGTCAAAATCCGTGTCAAGCAGAGCCTGAAGAAAAAAAACCAAAGTAAATACCTCTGAAACAAGCAGCCTGAAGCAAAGACAACAACAACAATAACAATAGACCCAGTGCAATTCCCTTACCGGAATCTGGGGGGTCAAGATGGGGGGCCCCCTGGCTAAAAGCAGCCTGAAGCAAAGAAACCAAGAAAAATCTGGGGTGCTGATATCGCTATTGGGGTCTCAAGAGAGGATCATTTCTTTATTTTTTTGATCAAAAGAGAAACCAGTGTTGCAGCAAAAACCAAGCTGCCCCGTCCAAACTAATATCACACATCAAGAGTTACCCCTGGGCTTTTTGCACTTTCCATCCCATGCCCAAACCTCCACTTTCCATTTAACCCCCCTAAGCAACTTCAGTTTAGCCCTTCTCTTCCCATTTAAAGCCAAAAGGTGATCTCTGATTCTACGGGGGTTGCATCAATGGTGCTCTCATCTCCACTCCAACCCATCTTCTTCAAACGCACTCTCACTTATACCAAATCCAAAATCCACACAGCCTACCAATTGCAAACACCATGAGTTTCCCCAACCTATACACAGTCATTATCAGCAGTATCTGGGAAATTTGTTTGCTCCTGCTTTCTGTACTCTCAATTCTTAGGGTTCTTAGGCATTAATTGTCGGTAAAAAGAGTTGGGTCAAGAAAATGTTTGATCTGGAGGGAAAAATGTTGTTTCAAAATCTGAATTGCTTTTTCAAAGCCGTGGAAGTTTGTTGATTTTAAACAAAAGGGAAGGATCTTTTCAGAGTGAAAAGGAAAGCGGGAATTTGAGCACGGGACGGAAATTATAAGAAGTCCAGGGTAACACACGAAATCTGAAAAAAATTGGGACACCAAATGAAATTGGCAGGTTCCATATACTATCAGATGGGGAAAAGCTGGTACAGTCCAAATCTGATATTTCTATAAGAAAAATATAAGTTATAACTGCAAAGTACTTAAAAAAAAAGAATCATAACAAAGTGCACATATTTAGGGTATCTTACCCAATTTTCCATAAATTCCATCCAGAGGTCTTTTTCGAAGATAGGTGCAATGTCAGAAATGCTAACATCTTACATGAACATGGGCATACCCCGGAAATTTTATGTGATTCATCATATATCTTTTTCCATATTTTAATTTTGAAATTAAGGTAAAATCTAGAATCGAGCTAGCCAAGCGAAGCTCAAAGATTCCAAGAACAAGAGATTTATTCCTCGGGGATGACAGGTTATATATTAACGATAGTCAGGTTTAGTAGATTAATGACCTACGATAAACTTTCACAAGCAATTACTCACAAACCCCACATGAAATGAAAATTTTAAAAATTGCATATCTCAAATGGATTACTCACCACTGACATGGAAGTATAGTTGAAAGCATAAACTCTTTTATCTGTTAGCCACAGATCAACAAATGGTCCAAGTAACAGCAGGGATGCCGCCTGAATTGGAGCAGTATGCCCCAACAGGTTGAAAGATCCAAGAGAATACTTCTTCTGAAGATGATGGACGTACTGCAGGAATCAGAAGTGATGCAGATCGTTGTTAGTCATATGATGGTAACTTAAGTGAGTTACAACTTATATGGAGGACAATTTAAGAAAAAAAAATACTAGGATAAAAACAAAGCCACTATTTATCAAGTAAAATATCACAGAAAGCATAGTTGTAATTGTAAGAGATTCATTAGAGAAAAAGAATAAGATTAAAGAGTGAGGTAAACTCCAGAGGCACGACATCAAGTCATCAACAAATAACAAGCATGCTAAGAAACTCGATAGAGCATGCAAGAGGCTTTTTCTGCTGTGAGTGCAAATCTCAAACAAAGCCCACTGTGGTTGAGAATGGGGATCTACTTCAGGAAAAAGAAATTCAGTCCAATGATAAAAAGTACTTACATACTGCTGTAGCGCAGTGCTCCAAACAGCGATAAAAGCAGCAATGAAACCCTTGCCGTTGACGCTGACATCAGTTACGGTACAAACTCCAACGCCTAGGAGGACTAGCAGTATACTAAGTTTGGTGTCTCTTGAGTATCGCATCCTGTCCAGAGCAACTTCGAGAAAACAAGACACTGGGATCATACTCAGTTTTGCAATCTGAAAGATAAACCAGAAGAGATTAATTGGAATGCAGGATAAGACCGGTAACAAAAGCATAGGGTTGTAAATAATGTACTTGTAGTACTGACCTGATAAAACCCCACAGAGTTCCACATCAAACTCACGTTCATTCCAACAATGGAAAAATTAGCAAACAGAACGAATTTAAGTACTTCAGCTATAGGAAGATGGGTGTCCTGGATGTAACCCAACCACTTCAAAACAGATGTCATTGAAGTAGTAGCCAAAAAGTGCAGACCAGTCAATGTTGTAGCTGCATATAATCACAAGCAATCAGCAGCAGACTATGTTGGCAGTAATTGAAACTTCTTTTTTTTTATATAGATTTCAAAAAATATAAGTCGCAACCAAGACAACTAAAATTGATGAATGTAAACTGCATCGAGATGTTATTGCACATTAATAGCATAACTCACCAAATGTAAAACCATATCTCGTCATCAAGGCTTTGTTGACCATGATTATGCCCACAGAAGTGACGATATTAAACAGCCATGCTGCAGCGTCTAGGGCCGCTTTCTTATCACCCTTCCCTTCCATTTTTAGCTTCTTTTTCCCCCAATTTACAACACTTTCAACTCAATAAGAAATGACCTCTTGAAACAGATGACTAATCTATTGCACTAGAGTCAAACTAAGTTGATCAGGCGGATTCCACCGTTGTCTAGAATCCTTCCTGCAAATCAATAAATCTGATATTAGATCATATAGTGGATAGAATACACATAAAAATATGCAGCAGAAACCATCAAAAGCTAGCTAATCAGACGCACACACTCAATTATTTGAGTTAAGCAATATACAGAAGGAAAATTCTCCATACCCAATATTACATACTCAACAGGAAACCCAGAAACCATTATTCTAACGAATGAGGTCTGCTAATGGGACTTTCCCAGTGAGATCCAGGTGCTCTAGTTGTACATTTCATGAAAAGCCAAAGATAGTAACCAAATGCAGTGGAGCACAACACAAACATATAGAAATTCTCAATGTTAGGGTGATAAGGCACCAAATCACAAAATGTGGCAGTTAGATCCAGATCCAATTTACAATACGGACACGTCTCGTCTGAAATCTACTCATCAGCAGAGACAGCAAGATAAACAGGGGAAAACATCCAAACAACGCCACTACTTCAATTCTAACATTTGCCAATAATCATGCTTCAATTCTAGCATTTGCCAATAATCAGAGGTGGAAAAGTTACCAAGTATCAACAAGAAGTTGCGGTGAAACGAAAAGGAAGAGAGGAATCAAGAACGAGAGATCTGGCTACAAAACCTACTGAATTAGGGACAACAAGTCAGTAATATTGTACAGAGGGCGGATGGAGTTCGGCCGTCAGAGAAGATGAGGGAGGAAAGAGATTGGCCAATTGCAGCTAGGTTTCATTCAGTGTAGAGTATACACTATACACTGAGTTTATAAGCCCGGTTCAGTGAGATCCGTTTTGTGTCGGTCTGAACCGGTTCTAGGCAGCCAAGGATGAATTTTCAACCCCAGAACGAGGGGATCTGGTGAGTATCGGCCAATTTTCAAAGACAAGTCAAGAGAATGTAAGAAAGAAGCAAGATTCATATAGCGTCTTTCCATAGAATGACCAGATCCAGCTCTAAAACTGCTAACCACATGCGGAATCAGTACAAATGACGCCATTCCCAATCGAAAAAAAGCCACACGCGCAGAATTGTGCACAATTGAAACGACTACGCTGTAAATAAAGACTAGTAGAGATGCAACAGGTTTGAATCTAGCAAGAAGGGAAGCAAAGAACTCTTCGGAATCCGAAGGCGAGAGATGAGCTGAAGAGTGGAGAGGGAGAAGTACAGTACCTCGGAAGTCGCAGTGAGCGCCCACTACGACGACGGAGGAAGGAGAGCGAGCGAGGGGAATGAAAGAAATGGGGGATCCGCACGGAATTTAACGAGATTGAGATTTCGCATGGACGATTGGGACTTGGAAGAGAGAGAAAGGACGCACAACAAGACAGCAAGCAAGCTTTGTGCTTTTTACCTTTCTTTTGTTATTTTGCTGATTAAATATACTCGTTCAATTCAAGGAAAAGTAAAAGTGGTCAAAGGGTATTTGGTCTAGCGGTAAGACCTCAAGGGGGAGAACCCGAGGTTCCTGGTTCGATCCTCACCGGCGACGAAGCCACAAATTTGAATTTTCGGAGCATAGCTCTCACCTGTTCACACAGGTGCTCTAGGCTAGTCCGAGTAGTACTCAGGCTACCCTAATTCCCTAATTCTCACCAGTTCAAAAAAAAAAAAAGGAAAAGTAAAAGTGAAACGGTCGAAAGTATAATAAAGATTTAAAAGAAAGAATATTATATTTGAATGATTTGGATTAATCTCAATTTTTTCTTTAAAAAAGGACAAATGACTTAAAATAATCTCAAGTATCAATTTTCAACCAAAAATAATCTTAAGTTTGAAAATCATCACTAATAATACAAACTATCACAAAATTAACCAAAAACGATTCAGAGACGTTTTTCGATGACTTTTCCGAGGAATCGATGACGCTAGGATCGAAAATCAGACATAACAACTTGATATTTTACACTTGATTGAAATATTTTCGATCGTCATATCAACGACTCCACTGGAAAACACGTCGGAAAAGGCTTTTGAATCGTTTTTGGTTAATTTCGTGATACTTCGTATCGTTGGTGATGATTTCAAACTTGAGATTATTTTTGGTTGAAAGTTGATACATGAGATTATTTATTGTTCACAACTATAACAGGTTCTACGAGTTTGATCTCGACGTCGAGTCATATGGCATGTCAGCAAGTGACTCGCAAAACGAAACCCTTTCATCACATGGTCTTAGTCAGAGCGTCCCTTCTTCTATCTTGGCACCGATACTTGTAAGTAGCGATTCTAACGGGATGGCGTGTTGCTTTCCGTACAAATGAAACTATACCGCCAAGGCCGACTGCTCCGTCAAAGCAAGCCGCCCCGCCTAGGCTGACGAGTTTTGGGGAATTAACAGTAAATATTCAGGTTAGCTTTGGAGAATATTATTTAAATAATAAATATTTTATTCAGTTTGGATAATGTGACATAATTTGTACAAAGCCTTGTGTTTTACTTTATACTTTATTAGGGTAGATAGTATAATTCAAAGTCCATATTCTTAATATATACATACATAACTTTTTCCTTTTATATGCTAGTATAAGATAGGGTAAAATCTTATATAATTATTAAAGTGAGTTACAAATATAAATATACGCATATTGTTTTGACAATATTTTGCTAAAGGATATTAGTTCAGATGATTCTAAGGTTTCATAACTTCTTTTAGACTGTTCATTCATTTTAAGATTTTGGCTTAAATAATTATACAGGTATTATAAGTTGTATAAAGAAAATTCTAAGACATTTTATCCTAGATATTAATCAACTCATATGATTCTAGAGGTAATATTATGTAATATTCAAAATATGAAATATAAAATAATATTTATTTGATGATCACCACTTATATTATAAAGTAGGATAACAATGTTTTATAAAATAATATTTCTTAAAAAATTACAATTTGTATTATAAAAGAGGGCAAGATCATGTTTTATAAAATAATGATTGTTAAAATATCACAACTTATATTATAAAAGAGAGCTCAATGGACTATTTAATGGGGAATTTGCAAGGTTATTCCTTTCAAACAAAAGTTTGCAAAAACACTACCTAAATTACCAATTTACAAAGTATGTCATTTTGGGTGTTTTTACATAAAAGTTTACTTTATTTTGTGTTTTATTTTGAATAAAAAACTATTAAAATCATTTTAACTATGTTAAATATAATGATGAATAATTGGAAAATTTATATGTAAATACAAAATTGAAAATAACTAAATAAAAAGAAAATATAAGATAAGAAAATAATTTGGAAAATTGAGATATTTTTCGTACTAAGATATTGTCAAAGATTATTTTTCAATATCATTGTAAATTATAGTAAGTTAAGATATGGTAGTTGGCTAAGCATCATTTAGTATATGATATGGATTATGGTTAATGAGAAACTCATCACTCTAAATTCGTCTTTGAGTATTGTTTCAGTTTTACCCGATGGGTAATTAAGCTCCATCCTTTGGACCAAGGTTGTCAGATCGGGATCCTTGGATCGGATCGGAAGGGGGTAGCAGGATCGGATCGTAGAATCGGATCGTTAGGATCGTAAGATCCTAGATTATAACTAAAAAATATACGACAACCTAATATATTGTATATTTTCTTATATATAAACTCTGAAATTTTATAAACATAATTAATTTGATGAGTAAAAATATTATAAGATGAATCGGGTTAATAATTTAATGGAAAAGAGACATAAACTTTGAGTTTAGTAATAATATATAAATATAATAGTGATTGTTTCGGATCGTAAGAATCGCTTGTAGGATCGTTAGAATCGTTGAAGAATCGTTAGAGTCGTGTGTAAAATCAAAATCCAATTAGAATTTTATGTTAAATAATTTAAGATCCTAGTTTAATAAGATCCTACTTAGGATCGTGGATCGATTTATGACTTTTGGGTCGTAGAATCGTAAGAATCGTAGGATCGAGTCGGGATTCTGATAACTCTGCTTTGGACATCAACTAAAATCCTATCATCCTTCTTCTATTAAAGCTTGTCGTCATTGCATAAATTGATGGAGGTGGTATTGAATTGCCTAACTTAGATAAGTGGATAATATAAATGTAGATTTTGTTTGATATTTTGTTACATTATTGTATTTTGATAATATTATTTTATTTTTATAAAATACATTAATTTTCTAGAAACAAATAGATATAAAATTATTTGTGACCCATTTTTTCCTTATTTAAAAAACAATAATTGTTGATTTTTGGTATTTATATAATATTTTTAGACAATTTTGCAATATATTTGAGTACTATTATAAGTCAAATAAAAGCAGGATACTTTTACAAATGTGTTTTCAAATAGGGGGTTGGACTACTATTTCCTCTTATTTAATTGTATTTGTGCCACATGGTGTAAAGTTTTTTGAAGATTTAGTTCCACTTTATCTCTCTGTCAGTAAAGTTTGTATGTCTTTTCATTTCGAATGTCCTAAAAAGTTTGTCCACTTCTCAATTCTTTCCATTTTTATCTATACATTTTTACACTTTTACACTGATTCAATCTCATATATAATTTTTATTACCCAATTTTTTCATCAATTTTAGCACTTTTCTTATAAAATAACAAAAATACCCTCATCCAGTCTTATGTATTACCTCCATTTATCCACCTTTCCCATCAACTTTATTACTTTTTAAGTTTTAACCTATATAAAATTATAAAATTATCTTCGTCTATTCTCATATATATTACCCTAATTAATTTTTCCACTTTTCACCTTTTCATTAATTAGCGTGCCGGCCATACTTTGTGGACAAACAATATGGAACGGAGGAGTGTTCCTTTTTTGGTGTCCCGAAATGTTTGTCCATCTTCCTATTTTTCCATTTGCATCCTACTTTTATTACAATAATACCCTCATTCACACAGATATATTAACCCATCTCTTTTTAACTTTTAACCTTTATTAAAATTATAAAGTCTAACTTTTCACCTATGATATATCTCTTTGAAAACTATGAAATGTCCTATTTAGGAGAAATTCTTGGAGTTAATAGGTTAGCTTTATTCCAATTCCGATATAAGGTAATTATAGATCCACCAGTAGATTCCACTTGATCGACTGGGAAGTACTCCCTATCAGTGATTTAATGTAGTGGTTGACATGTTAGAAACCTTGCTCTAGGTTTGTTTTTGTTGAATGCCTTCCCACATCGGAAGTCTTGGGCAAATTCCACTAGTATATATGGGGTGAAGCCCCTACCCACTGGATTAAGCTTTTAGGTAGAAAGGTGGATCCCGACCTTATGTACGAAGTGGTTAAATTTACCCGGACACGTCATCCAGTTCTCTCCGGTATCGGGCCCTCCGGATTCCGACATGGTATCAAAGCCTTGTTCGTTCTTGGGTCCCCTGGGTTTGACCGGGTTGGGCCAGGTTGCCCCAACCCGTTGTCCTCTTGTCTTGTCTTTCCAAGTGCTGACTGGACCAGGCCAGTTACCACTTGAGGGGGCCGGGCCTGTTGAATGGCTTCCCACATCGGAAGTCTTGGGCAAATTCCACTAGTATATACAGGGGGTGAAGCCCCTACCCACTGGCTTAAGCTTTTGGGTAGAAAGGTGGATCCCGACCTTATGTACGAAGTGGTTAAATTTACCCCGACACGTCATCCAGTTCTCTCCGGTATCGGGCCCTCCGGATTCCGACAGTTTTAACTTATGATTAGAGTTGTCATCAAACTTTGACCTGGAAGTATCATTGGTATTTGCTAGCAAGAGGTATGAAAAGAGGACAAAATCAGAATAATTGGGTGATTGTTTTGGATCTAGATCTTAGAGTCCTAGTGCTTCGAAAGCAACAAGAATTTGGCTTTAAGAAACGATACAACTGGACCATGCACTTTTATTGCTCCTTTTACTTTTTTCATTTTAAGGAAAATAGTGGTATGGAGAGAGCCAGTCACCATTTTTTGTCGGTCCAAGAGTAGCGTACGTATCATGTGGTTGGACGAGTTTAGCATGTTGCAAAAAGGAATTGCAAGTAGACGGGTAACGTTCTCCTTTCCGGAAAAAGAATTCCTGCCATCCTTAAACCAGAGAAAAAACAAATATAATACTTGCCAACACCATGCGTCGGTGTTGTTTTGGTGAGTTGTTATCAATGTTTTTTTGGACGGTTGAACAGCCAAATTACTAAATTTGGGAAATTTCTTATGGGAACTACGAGATTTTACAACTTAAAAAAAGGTTTTCTAGGATTTCACACGGTGAACGTAAATTTTTGCAAATTCTGTATAATAGCCTCGACATTATGTAAAAAAGATAAAAGTATTTATAATTTACCTTAGTATTTACTGTACTTAGTTATACTCCTTCCGTCCCTAAAAGATCGTCCAAAATGACGGTTTTTGCAGTAATTAAGAAAATGTGTAAAGTATGTGAAAAGTTGGTAGGAAAAAATGATAAAACTCATGAGAATATTGGGTATGAAGGTAATATATGAAATTAGATAGGGGTAGTTGTGTATTTTTGTAGAGAAAAAGTGATAAAGTTAGTTAGAAAGTTGGATAATGGAGTAATATAAGAGATTGAATGAGGGTAATATTGGAAGAAAAGTATGATATAAATGGAAAGATAGTAAAGATAGACAAACAAAAGGGGATATCCGAAAAGGAATACTGGACAAACATTTAGGGACGGAGGGAGTATAAAATAACCCAATCCTTAGTTTTCTCAAGCATATTATCTAATCTATTTTTTTTGTTTTCAAAATCTAATCTAATCTATTTTCTTAAAATACCTAAGTTTATAATTTTAGAAATATATATTCTTATTTACTCATGGCACTATATGTTATTATTTTTAAAATCATCTACTTTCTGTCATTATGAAATACGCCATATTTTTAAATGTGTCTTTTTAAGTTAACAAAAACATATGTAATTTTGGAAAACATTTTTCATTTTTCATTCACAAAAATAAAACTTGAAGTTTTTATAAAAGTTTACATTTTAAGGGAGAATTTTTTAGAAATGGGTGCACTAGTTCAAGTAATTAATTAAATAAAAAGTGTGCAAATGATAGATTGTTTTTTACATGCAGAATAAAAATCTTGTGCTAATATATGACAAGTAAAAGTGCATCATTAAACCACCCTTTATATTTTTTTCTACACTTAACCACCCCTTATTTATAAATAGTTGCATTTAACCACCCATTTGACAAAAATGGTATTCTCTCAAAAATAATTCACTTTTCGCCCTTAGTTTTAATTTTTGTTTTATAAAAATAAAAGAATTATTAAGCTCATATAGTATCTCCGAACTCAAAAAATTAGTTTCGAATCCTAAAACTCCTCTAAAGTTGAATAGTTTGTTTACGAAATGTATCTCCCAACTAAAAAAATAGTTTCGAATCCTAACACTTGTTTAACATTGTATAGTTTTTTGTGTTGAGACCCGATCCGAAATCAATGGGTTAAAGAGAGACCTGACTCGGTCATTTATTAGATAAAACTTGAAACCCAATATCTGATGGGTCTACCCGAAACACTGTTTTGTAAAAATAGTATATCATTCCTAATCGAATAATTAAAATACTTTATTATTGAGATGGATACATAAATAATATTTTTTATTTTATTATAATAGTTAAAAAATTATTTCTATTAATAGTTAGGTCAATCCAAATTCATACGAACTCGAAGTGAATCAACCCGAAGTGAACTAACCGAACATGTAATAGAGGGAATAATATTTTTCATATAAACAATGGGTGGTTGAGTGCAAATATTTGTAAATATGGGGTGGTTAAGTGCAGGAAAAAATATAAAGGGTGGTCAAATACAACAATTTGTATATAAGGGGTGGTTAAATGTAGAAAAAAATATAAGGGGTGGTTAAATGCAACAAGTGTAAAATAAGGGGTGGTTAAATGCAATTTCCCCTATTTTTAAATGTGTATTTTTAAGTTAACAAAAACATATGTAATTTTGGAAAATATTTTTCATTTTTCACTCACAAAAATAAAACTTGAAGTTTTTATAAAAGTTTACATTTTAAGGGAGAATTTTTTAGAAACGGGTGCACTAATTCAAGTAATTAAGTAAAAAGTGTGCAAATGATAGATTTTTTTTTACATGCAGAATAAAAATCTTGTGCTAATATATGACAAGTAAAAGTGCATCATTAAGGATCAAAAGTGCATTCCTAAATGACAGTATTATAATGCAACTTTTTTCCTTCTAATATAAATTTGGGGAATTTCTTATGGGAACTATGAGATTTTACAACTTTTCGTATTATAAAAAAAAGGTTTTTCAGAATCTCACACGGTGAACATAAAGTTTTGCAAATTCTGTATAATAGTCTCGACATAATGTAAAAAAGATAAAAGTATTTATAATTTATCTTAGTATTTACTTAGTTTAGTTATACTCCTTCCATCCCTAAAAGATCGTCCAAAAGGGCGATTTTTACAGTAATTAAGAAAATGTGTAAAATATGTGAAAAGTTGGTAGGAAAAAGTGATAAAGTTGATGAGAATATTGGGTATGGGGGTATTAGATTAGATAGGGGTAGTTGTGTATTTTTGTAGAGAAAAAGTGATAAAGTTGGTGTAAAAGTTGGATAATGGAGTAATATAAGAGATTGAATGAGGGTAATGTTGAAAGAAAAATATGATATAAATGGAAAGATAGTAAAGATGGACAAACAAAAGGAGATGCCCGAAAAGGAATACTGGACAAACATTTAGGGACGGAGGGAGTATAAAATAACACATTCCTTAGTTTTCTCAAGCATATTATCTAATCTATTTTTTTTTGTTTTCAAAATCTAATCTAATCTATTTTCTTAAAATACCTAAGTTTATAATTTTAGAAATATATATTCTTATTTACTCATGGCACTATATGTTATTATTTTTAAAATCATCTTTCTGTCATAATGAAATACGCCATATTTTTAAATTTATCTTTTTAAGTTAACAAAAACATATGTAACTTTGGAAAACATTTTTCATTTTTCATTCACAAAAATAAAACTTGAAGTTTTTATAAAATTTTACATTTTAAGGGAGCATTTTTTAGAAATGGGTGCACTAATTCAAGTAATTAAATAAAAAGTGTGCAAATGATAGATTTTTTTTTACATGCAGAATAAAAATTTTGTGCTAATGACAAGTAAAAGTGCATCATTAAGGATCAAAAGTGCATTCCTAAATGACACTATTATAATGCATTATATAACATTAAAAATTGATTGCAAAACAACGAAGGTGCATTCCTAAAAGTGCATTGAACATACTTTTAACAAATTACAATGTACTATTAATCTGGGTCGTATGAATTGCATCCAACGACCAGTATTATACCTCATAATACACATAACTATTAACATCATATGAGTTTTTTTATTTATGAAATTTTTACATTGAAAAATTACAATGATTTTGTGTGTACGTTGAGTGATACTCCTCATCGGGTGTGTAATACAAAAACTAGATAGATTATTCTCCAAAAAATGATACACATTGATATCATCTTTTTTTTTATCCGAAATCGATACAATAGATTGTCAATCCAAAAGCGTAATTTGATGTAAAATTAAATTTAAATTTTATATGATATGACTTAAATAAAAAGTAAAGATAAAGTACTATCATACTATTGCAAAATATATTTGATTAATTAAAAAAATCAAATGTGATACGATATGAAATCTCAAGTGAAATATTTTATAAATATATATTTTTATAATTAATGAGATTTTTATATAACGATGAAAATAAAAATTTAAGCTAATTATGACTTATTTAAATAAATCTTTTGTTAAATTAGACTTGCATCAATAATAATATTTTTGAAATATATTTTAATAGATCTTATAAAGTTATAATTAATTTAATAAAAGTAGTGTTATAGATCAATATAATTTATAAATGAATATTATGACACAAATTTAATTTATATTATTTCAAGATATTTTTCAAAGATATTTTTAGCTTAAATTATAAATTTACGGGACAAAAAAATTGATAAAGAAATATGGCGAATGTATATGATTATAAAAATACAATAAAAACAAAAATTCAGAGTGACAAATCAGTTTAACAAATTCAATATAATTTTGATTTAAAAAATGTCTAAGAAAATAGTTGAAGAATGTAGAAATTAGGTGAAAAAGATAAAAATTAGAAAAAGAAGAAGATAGATGGTAGACAATTAATAAGAATACAAAAGATTTTAGAATTATTTTTCTGAATTTTATTTTCTTAAATGCACTCGGACCAGAATTAACGTAGAGGCTCGCGACTTTAATATACTAGCTTAACCCGTCGTACCATGTACGACTATGCGTTCATTAGTATTATTTTTGTAAATACGTTATAATAGGGATTTTATACACCTTTTCGCTCATTAATAAAATCCAACTCAGTGATTATTGTATAACTTTATTCTAATCCTAATTAATTTAGAAGTTAAAAGCTTTGAAATTTAAATAATTTAAATTTCAATATTTTTCATCTAAATCAATTTGAGCTCATAAATATAGTGGATGTTCTTTATATTTTTATGATTTGTAAGGAAAATCATAAAACTTATGTATCTATATACTATAATTAATAACAATAAAAATATTTCAATATAAGATGAAACTACCTTGATCTATGATGAAAATCATGAAATATTGAAAACATGCATGAGTAAGAAAAACAATTGTAGATGAAATTTATATATAAATTCTAGCAAGATGAATATTATTTTTCTAAGCATACTACTTAGAGAAACTAAATTAATAAACCATACAAATTGTATCCTAGATAAATGCAAGGCAACAAAATTATGATCTTAACGTATGCCTATAGAAAAACTACTATGCACAAAGCCTCATTCATAATAAGTTAATTTTAGTAGATTAAAATATTTTTGTGATCTTACTTGTTATAAAGATAACATTGGTGGCTAACACTAAATCTTAGTGTGTACGTGTATAACAAAAAAAATCTTAGTGTATACGTGTATAATTCAATGATAATATAAATTTAGGAGTTTCATATACTTGATAAAGTTGTATAAACTATAATAATAAAAAAAGCTGAGGAAAATTGTTAAAATACATAAATCAAATAGATAAAAATAATTCTAAAATACAAATATTTATTTATAAAAAATTCTTATCAAACATTTTATCATGAAGTAATAATCAAATAAATCTTAGCAATAGCATATATTAAAATATAAAAATTGAGAAATCACAATCTTAATATTATAATTAAATTGATAAAACTTATCATAATTAACATTAAACTATAAGAAATAATTCAAATCATAAATTATATTTGTATAACAGAAAAATATTTCTAGAGTTATTAAAAATTAAAATATAAAAAAGTGAAAGTGGTTGTTGGAATTGTATGGGAAATATAAAGTTCTCAATGTATCGCCATTCAAGAAAAAAACAAATTCGAAGACCAAACCAAATTAACCAATTAAACTCTACTATTTCCTTAATCAAACCAAACCAAATTGACTTATTTCCTATTTCCAATGAACCTATCCTTATCTTTCGTTAGGATTTTCTAGCTAATTAAAGATAAGATCATTAAGGAAATTTAAAAGAAAAATATTATTCCTTTAAAGATAGATATTAGACCGGTAAAAAAAAAGATTAAATTAAAGATTAGATAAATAAGAAAAATAAAACATATAAAAATTGTTAATGAAGTTGGGTCAGAATTAACGTGGAGGCTCGAAATTCTCCGGCTTTAATATATAGTATAGATAGTATAGATAAATTATAGATTACTGTCCTTTTTCTCTATAATTTTGGATTCTTCTTGATCCTACGGTTGAATTATCTTTTCTTCTCGAATATCTTGTAAGGTATTTGAGGCGTGATAAAGCATTCAATTTGGGCTCAGACTCGAAAGATATTAATTAGCCCAATAATTCTCACGGCTTGACCCAAAAGAAAGCCCTTCATTGTAATCCTGGGCTTATACAGCAGCAAAGAGCCGTTGGCAGACATTTTTACCACTGTGAAAAAAATAGATTTATTACTTTTCAACCACCTAAACTCACACAAGAGTACAAGACAAGACAGGTACCGTTCAACTATTTTTGGCCCGTTTTCCCAACGGTCAATTTTCCAAACCCCCCCTGATAATCCCAAAACCCCTTCATCTTTCCCTCCTCACCTCCCAAAACCCTAATTCAAAATCTCCCGAACAAAACACAACGTCCGGTCTGCAATGAGCTCGTTGATGACGAACGGGAGTGACGTCACCGTGGTCCAGTACTTGGAGTCGTCCATGTCCGAGCAGCTCCTCTGCAAATTCCCGGACAACTCGGCCTTGGACTTCGACTACTCCCAGAGCGCTCTCTGGTCGCCTCCGATTCGCCGGTTCCACCAAATCTACCAGGTCGCCGGCGCCCACATTCTGACGCCGGCGATCATTACTCCGAAGACGAAAACGCCAAAGTCAAAGTCAAGGTCAAAATCATCAGCCTCGGCCGAGCGGAGACTCTCGTTCGACAGCGACCGGAGGAGGAAGAAGAAGATCACACTCTCCAAGATTAAGCGGAAGATTCACGCCTTGGCTCTCAATTTCAATCTCCCCAACCGAAGGCTTAAATTTAATTCGGGCGACAACAACGCTGCTCGTTCACCCCCCGCTGTTGCTAGCAGAAGAAAGGTACAAACTGAAGATCGGTTCAAAACCGAACCGAAACCAAAATTCGGGAATTTGGTTTCATTCGGTTTACGATAAGTACAAGATTTTTCTTTGAAAAAATTGAACCGAACCGAAAAATAACCGAAACCGAAATCCTGAAATTTCTTGAACCGAAAACCGAACCGAACTCTGTCGGTTTCGGTTTCAGTACGGTTAATTTTTTTCGGTTTCGGTTCATACATGCTCAGCGTCTCTCTATGTATGTATATATTCATGTTACTGATTGATTGTGATCTGGTTTGTTCAGGGATGGGACAAGGTGTTGAAGGTTGCATCAAAGCAGTTCAAGAAGAAGAGCAAGGATCCCACCATTCATGTCAAGCTCTCCGATTACCTGCGCTCTGAGAATTTCTAGTTCTTTGCTGTCAAATTCTTTTTATTCTATGCTTTCTTCAGCTGTTTCATGAATCATTCTTTTCCGGTTAATATAAAAGTTAACATTCAATCGATTGCTGCTGTAGACGTACTCAACAAATTCCTACTTTTGTTCTAAATCAAGAAAACAAAACTCTATCATTTATTAAGGGTGTTTTTACATTCCTCGAAATGGGTCGACTACGATGCCTACAAAAAACTCAAACCCCTGATGATCACTCTGCAGAAACAAACTTGCTATTTAATCCCAAGTTATGGGCTTCAAACAACACGATCAGCGGGCGGTTTTGCCCTCATTTGCGATCTTTAACTACGGTCATGTTACAAACAAAGTAGTGAAATGAAAAGGCTGTGAATCAACTGCTGATGATGGGAATTCTGTCCAAATGGAGCGCGTTAAGCAATCTCCCCTTTGTTGTGGACACATTTTGGTCCATTGTATGCTCAATCTCTGACGTTCTGTGTTTGCTGCGTCGCCCCCCTAACTGAGCCAAACATAATTTGCAATAAGACAAGAAGTTGTGTGCAATTGGATGAAAGATGAAGCAATTATGCTGTAGTTAGCAGACAAGTTAGTTCATACCTCGACAAGTCCAAGCTAGGCTTCTAGATGCGATAGCATCAAAAGTGTGCAAAAACAATGATCTCGTATGTGGAGAGAGGAATGGATCCCACATAAACTTGAAATTTGCACTGAACATCAGCATCACAAAGTCATGATTTATGAACAAACCAAACGAACTCGGAGCAAGTTTGCCAGCTGCTGTTTTCCAAGGCCGCCAAAGGGCTGAATCCAGGCTTTTGTAGCTGCTTAAAACTGTGACAAACCTTCAATTCACAAAAATAAAATCCACCTGTTGACTTCACTTTCATTGGCTTGCAACTGAAGCTTATGAAACCCTTGTATTCTTTCCAGCTGGAACATCTATTTCTTAATCTCTTCATACAGTTGCATAGCCAGATCATCTTTCCCATTCTGACACAAACCATTAACAAGTTCAGATAGTATAAGGGAACCAGGGCTCATAGACCTCTTCAACATTTCTCTGTAAACTTGCAAGGCTCCGTCAAAATCCTCATTCTTACAGAAGGCTGATATTAAAATCTCATAGGTATGGCTGTTTGGATGAAAATTATGCCTGATCATGCTTCTATAAAGCTCAAAAGCACGCTCTGAGTTCTTTCTCACACACTGTCCATAGATAAGAGCTGCAAAAGTTGAAGAGTTCGGGGCTAAACCCTTTTTCTCAATCTGTTTCACCAATAATGCTGCATTCTTAGTCTTACCTTCCTTACACAGCCCCAAAATCAAGGCATTATAAGTCACTATATCAGCTTTTACTCCTCCTCTCAACATTTCCGCATGAAGCCTACTAGCAACCTCGGCATTTCCCATCTGGCTATATCCATTGATTAGAATGTTGTACGTTACAACGTTAGGAGCCACACCCAAGGCTTTCATCTCACCAAACATCTTATTGGCTTCATAAAGTTTCCCTTCTTTGCAGAGCTCATGAATGACTGTGTTAAAAGTGATCTCCGTCGGCTGCATCCCCTTTTTCGCCATTGTATTTTTTTGCTTCAAGGCTGCAGTGACAAGTCCTTTCTCACAATACCCAGAGATCAATGTATTGTACGAAACAACCGTAGGACTAATACCCAACGTTTCCATGCTATCAAACACCTCAACCGCTTTCTCTACGTTTCCCAAACCGCAATAGGCGGCGATCACCATATTGAGAGTATAAACATTGGGAGAGATGTGAGCCTTTTGCATCGATCTGTAAAAGGACAAAACGATATCACCCC
Source organism: Polygonum aviculare (assembly GCA_934048045.1). Classification (NCBI taxonomy): domain Eukaryota; kingdom Viridiplantae; phylum Streptophyta; class Magnoliopsida; order Caryophyllales; family Polygonaceae; genus Polygonum; species Polygonum aviculare. The sequence continues at coordinate 1,591,133 of OW204032.1, read as the reverse complement.
GATCTAGACTAAGCAAGGAGCTCATAAACGCATTGCAAGAACGAACGGTAGGAAGAAAACCATAATCCTTCATATTATCAAACACATGACTCGCGCACCTAAACTTCTTCATGTGGGCGAAAGCCTTGAAGAGCATATCGAAGACACGGGGAGACGAATCACAAAGACGGTACAAGTATATCAACGACTCAAACAGCCGAGACGAGAGATCCAGCTCGGCTGAACCAAGAACTCTCTTCAAGATCATTTCAGCAGACTTGAATTTAAAATTCTTGGTCAGGATGTGGAGAATAATGGAATGGGCCTCAAGGGTGTGCAAATGGGGCTGTTTTAGCTGAACCCAGTTGTAGAATTCAAGGGAGAGGACATGATCCTTCTGAACTCTGAGTAAAACGTGCTTAATCCTAAATGAGGTTAGGGTTTGTGCTAGTTTGTCGAGCTTTGGCCAATCAGAGTGTATCAAATGGCTATGAGCCACGTTGACGAAATCGAGGTCCTGGCCATTGGGGTCAGGGATCGAGCCATGGGGAATGGGGAGAGGGTTCCAACTCTTCTTCCCCAAATTTCTTGAATCGAGCATCTGTTAAGACAGAGAATCCCACCAATTTTATCAGTAGGCCTCCAATTCGAGAGCAGAATCAAACGACTCCCTGAAATGGGCAGAAATTCAGACTCGCTCTAAACGAATTGTGCAAAACTAACCTCGTTGAGGTCGCCATGGATGGCCTTCTTGACCCCATCATCGAAAGAAGCCGTAGAGAATCGTTTTGGCACAATACTTTTATATTTGCTCATCAGCTCAGCACCCTGATATCACAATTAGCATCAATCAATCATATGAGTTCAAAACGGGAGGTTTAAGGGTTTAAGAATTAGAAACCTAGCCGTTGTGTATACTTGGACGGGGCAGCCAAGATATGCCGGCGGTGAAGTGAAGAATTCTTTGGCTATCGATGTGGTTCGTAAGATTAATCGGTTGAATGAAGATGGGCCTGGCAAAAGACAAGCCCGTGACTGACCCGGCTCATTACTTCCTTCGACAATTTTGAAAACACCAACCAAAAGAGTCCACCCTGTCGTCGTCAATAATCAAAGGTAGGGGCGGGTACGGGTGGTTCATCGGATTTCTGGTTAATCGGAAATTGGTTAACCAGAAACTCGGTTATTGTGCGATAACCGTAACTGTATCGGTTGTTTCCGGTTAACCGAACAATTTGGTATGGTTTTTCGGTTAATCAATAACCATATCTTAAAAAAAGCTTATAAATTGAGGTATTTAGTTGATCATTAACACCGTGTATAATACATATTACACATCTTTAATAGATGTTAAAATATAAATGTAGGTGGGTAAATTTACCGCCATAATTAAGGATAATATTTCCGCCAGCCAGGTTAGCATATCTAATAAATATCTTTATTAGCCTATTAAATCCTGGTAGTTATCCAGTAGTTGGAAGATTCTATCCTATTTAAGAAGATAGAATTATTGATTGGGCTCCAAAAAACTACCCTAGAGGGGCTGACCATCGCTCGCCCTGACTCTAGAGGGGCTGATCATCGCTTGTGACAGCCCTAGCCCTACGCCTCTCTCTACTGTTTACCCTTGCGAATACTCTACTGACTTAGGCATCGGAGGTGGATTAGGGGGTCCCCGCCCCCTTTGTCCATTGTTTTGCAGGTTATTGAAGGTGATGGAGGCTTGGAAAGGGAGGGCATTGAAGAAGGAATTGAGACCTGTACACCGACATATTTCGTGTACTAACAATAAATTTTAAATATATAGTCTTAGTATTATGTCACAATACATAAAACACACAAACAAACATTGTTTTTTCATAGCTTAAAAATGTTCAAATGCATTTTCAACATTCAATTGAAATGGACTCGTCGATTTTCATCAAAGGCTACTCTAATATCAACTTTTTCATTTCATTCTTGTAAGTTGTAACAAAGGTCAGAGACACAATAAAACGTTATTATTCAAATAAATAAATAAAATAAATTAACCTTTTTCCATAACTTCTAATTCAACTATATTTTCTTCTCTTGTAAAATATGTAGGTGAACTACTCATTCAATCCTGCCACAAAATTAAGCTTCTACCATTTCAAGCGTCAATGAAGTACGGAAAGAATCAAATATCCGACATTCATAATTCATCAACAATTTTAGAAATAAAAAACCACCTAACTATCCATGAAAAGAACAATTAGAGTAAATAATAAGATTAAATGTATAACGTAACTTATCTAATAAATTAACCTCAAAAATATCTTTGAAAAAGTATGTAGTTTTTAGTTTGAGCTTGTAATAGAGTGTGTAAAGAATAAATATATAACTTGAACCTATCACTTTATCTATTATTAAAATATGTTTAATATCATTAGACTAGCTTAGTTATGGCGTTCTTGTTGAAGTCCGAAAACACTGGGAGGATGATAACGCGATGAGAGCAACGAGATTTTGATTCCGACCGAGTCAACGGGCAAAGAGACGGGAAGTGTTTGATTGCTAAGACCTAACGCGATGGAGGTAATGTGAAGAGTGTTTTTGGATTGAGTATAGAATTACAAGTGCGGATAAGAACAAGGATCTCTCTATCGCGTTGAGTGTATCGGGTTACAACAAGGATCTTAGCTCGAGATTTAATGTGTGTGTTTCGCGAGGTTTTCGATCCCCGCTCTGGTGCACAAAGCTCGCTATTTATAGCCGAGGTTTGGGCTGAGACCGAGAGAGATGTCGATGTGGGACGAATGCTGCCCAAGTACGTGTCGCTCTCTGGTTGGTCTGCTGGAGCGGTGGCCGCGGGCCTGGCCACTGGCAGGCTAGGATGGGATGTTGCCGCCCGCCGCTCGCTTGGATGGGGCGTTGCCGCCCACCCACTTGCGTGGATGGGACGGCCTCCTCTCTCCGCGATCACTACCAGCGCGATGAGAGCATGGCTAACGGACCCTTATTTTGAGGGATCCCGCTTTGGAGGGGATCACTGCATTGGGTGGGTGGTACGCTGATCGTGATGGCGGCAGGGCTGGGGCTGACGCCATTTGAGAGGTTTACAGCTTGGTAATATTTTTTTTTGGTGGGGTGGTTCAAATAACGGACGCGGAGGCAGCGGGCTCAGAGGGAGAGGGGTCCTTGTTCTGCTCGGTGGCGACGGTGGGGGGCTCTTGGTTGGCGTTCTGGACTGCAGTCCCCTCTGTGTCGTCTATCTCGACGCCCGGGGGGGGGGCTTCGCCACCCCATCCTCCCAGATTGCTCCCATATCGCGTTGAAGGTCGGGGGTAAAGTATTTCACTTTATACCTCTCGCACGCCTGGAGGACCGCCGTGACGGCGCTAAGAGCCTGGACCGCTTTCGCATCGGCGACGCGTCGGTCCATGTACTCTTACGACTCGAGGAACTCCGGTATCGCGTTCTTAAGCTTGGTGCTGGTCTCCTCCAACTGCTGACGCAAATCCCCAGTCGTCGCCTTGAGTCCCGCCACCTCTTTCTTAGAAGCCGCGAATTGGGCCTTGGCCGCCTTGAGCTCCGCGGCGTCCTCATCCATTTGAGCGCGTAGCTCGCCAAGGGAAGCCTCCGCGGCCTCTTGGGCTCGGGTCGCCTCGTCCGCCCGCACCACCTCCTCGCATACGCGCTCGGGCAGATGGTTCATCGCCGCGTTGTCCTACAAGTCAGAACGCGCCTTTAGCACCAAAACTTGGGACACGAACGTTAAAACAAGAAGCGGGAAGGTCACATACCATATGGCTATACTTTTGGCACTCCCCTCTGAGCTCCTCCGCGGTGAGGCTCCGGAACCACTCAGCCTCCGCCGCAGAGACGTGCTGGTCCTCCTCAAAAGTGGCCTAGCTCGGGCCGGGTCAGGCGAACCCGGCCACCTCGGCCCTTCGCGACCAGTGGCGGTGTCTGCCGAAGCCCGTCACGATCTGGGCCGGCCCCTTTGAGGTCTCCAGAGGCTGCTCCCCCACGGCAACCACGTCCCGCTTGGCCCTCTTCACCACGATCCCCTAAGCACGGACTGCGTCCTCTTCAGTCCTGCGCTTCGCGGTCTCCGTGTGGCTGCGCTTGTCCCGACCGTAAGTTTGGGCGCCCTTGCCCTTGTGGTCGTGAGCCCCCTTCGCGGTGGCCTCCGCCTTGCCTCCGGCCTTGGCGGTAGAAGGAGCACCAGAAGTGGCCGGGACGGACTTCCCGGAGGTCTGTGCCGCGAAAACGTCCATATCTGCAAAATAAGTCGTAAATAGTTAGACTTGACGCGTACAAGGTACAAAAGAAAAGAAAGCATACATCAAAATAAAACCAAGCCTCAAAAAACAAGAATACCCTCGCCCTTAGGCACTGGGGACGCGGTGGCCGACGAGGACACCTCGACCACCCGAGGCGGTGCCGGCCTCAGGCTAAGCCCCGCGCGCTCGAGACGTTCCTGGGTCAACCACGCGCTCTGCTCCCTTTTGAAAGGTGCAGCAAAGGCTTTCTTCGCTGTGGAGGCCTCCTTCGACCCACTACGGTGGCGTTTCTTATGACGAAACCCACCAGGAACCATAGGGCAAAGCATATTCCCCCCTCTGGAAATCGCGCATGATGAACCGTTTCTCTTTCCAGCGCGCACTGACGTTGGAAGGAGTGATCAGGAGGTTGCAGTGTGTAAGACTAAAATTCACAACGCCCCTGTTGTCCGCCTTAACTGTGAGGATTTGGCCCATGTGCCTCACGGAGGGGGCTTTACCGAGCTCCAAACACCTGATGTGATAGGCCGCGATATAGCTCCAGCAGTTGGGCGCCATCGAGGCCGGGGCAAGATCAAGGTCGGACAAGAAATCGGAAACGTAACGGGGGAGAGGGAGCCGAAAGCCCACGACAAGGCTCGCCGCGTAGACCACCGTGCCCGCCTCGTAGACGACATGGCTATTACCCCCGTCCAGGGGCAGCAGAAGTTCCACCCCCGCCGGCCAGGGGTACCCTGTCGCGATCAGGTCTAGCTCGTCGAGGGTGAGGATGGTCTCCTTCCCCTTCGCGAGTACCTCCTTGTCCTCGTATTCTTCGAGATGCGCGGGTCTGGTTTTCCGAAAGTGGGGGACTTCGGCCTTGACCCTAGTAATGTATCGCGAGGGAAAGCTTCTCGCGGTCCCAGAGGTGGACGCCTCGTCGCCAACGGCCACATCATGGGGGTCATAGGGCGCGCAGCGGGCCATAGATCGCGACGACGAGCCAGAACTGTGGGCATCGGATATCGTGGTCGGATCGCTCTTGCTTAGACCGCGTGGCGATGGAAAGTTGTTTTGTGAGTCACTCGCGGACATCTCCAAGTAATCCAATGAGGGGTCAGGGGCGTAAAAATCGTCCCAGTTCGCTATTCGATCACCGCGATCAACGCCTGAAGGGAAGGTGTCGCTGGACATACAAGGGCCCAAATCCAGGGCACGGAAGCAAAAAGGCTCCTGGAGGAAGAAAAAGATAGATAATATGTATGGGAAGGGGAAAAGACAAGCAGGGGGAAGCAGATAGCGCGATGCATGCACAAAAAAAATATCATACTCATAAATGACAAGTATAGAAAGCAAATAAACAAAGAATGCGGTGGCCCAGCCATGGGCAGGTGGTCAGTTGCGATAGGGCGAGAAGTTCTATCAAAATGGAAGGCCTGGGGGCGCGCGCTGTGTCAGAAAGACATTCCGCCGCTCCCAACGCACGTTTCTAAAAGCAGAACGCGACGATACGACGTTGATAAGACAAGACATCAGGGCGAGTACGTCACCCCCCCCCACGACGTTTCGATTACCCAAACGCCTCGTCTCCTCGACGGTCCCCTCTTATTCTCCTAAAAACCGAGCGTGGCGGCGCCACTAGTGGGCGACGGTCGTCGGGACGGCGCTCAATCTAAGCCGAAGCCCGAGTGTTTTTTAGGGTAGGGGCGTGGTTCCGCCCATCTCCGCCTGAACCACAGAGGAGACCCACCCTCGAGGAGACGACTCTCGAAGGGGGACCACGCTGGAACCTGCAGGTTGCCAGCAGTGCCGCCGCCGCCGGGCCTAGGGCTTCCGCAGAAATCCCAGAAAAAGCAAAGAGGGCGAAGAAGAAGAAGGAGAGAGAGAGAGAGAGAGAGAGAGAGAGAGAGAGAGAGAGAGAGAGAGGAAGTGTACCAAGTAATTGCGGGAAGGCGGAAGCGGGCGTAGACAACGGTGTCGCCGGCGGTAGACGAGCGGTTTCCAGTGGCGAAACGAGAGGACGGATGAGGGGGAAAATGGCGTTTTTCTTGAGAGTTTGAAGGAATGAGGAAGACGAAGAGCGAAACCGCTCTTTTTGTTCAACTCTCGGCGGGCCACGGAAGAATGGGCCTCGTATGGCAGGCGGCCCATAAAGACATGCGGCCCAACAGCTTCCTTCGCCACGCGCCTCGTCCTATCGCCCTCGTTTGCTCGCACATCCCTAAGCGCTGACTCATTCCGATCATCGCGTTTCGGGTTCAAGGTACTTTTTTGGACCCGTCCTCAAGAGGGCATCGAGGCCCGGTCCATGGGGTTGTGTTGATATCAGGAACCGTCAACGCGGTCAGACTACCCCACCAAAATAAAATATTACCAAGTGTAAACCTCTCAAATGGCGTCAGCCCCAGCCCTGCCGCCATCGCGATCAGTGTACCACCCACCCAATGCAGTGATCCCCTCCAAAGCGGGATCCCTAAAAAATGGGTCCGTTAGCCATGCTCTCATCGCGCTGGTAGTGATCACGGAGAGAGGAGGCCGTCCCATCCACGCAAGTGGGTGGGCGGAAACGTCCCATCCAAGCGAGCGGTGGGCGGCAACGTCCCATCCTAGCCTGCCAGTGGCCAGCCCCGCGGCCACCGCTCCAGCAGACCAACCAGAGAGCGACACGTACCTGAGCGGCATTCGTCCCACATCGACATCTCGCTCGGTCTCAGCCCAAACCTTGGCTATAAATAGTGAGCTTTGTGCACCAGAGCGGGGATCGAAAACCTCGCGAAACACACACATTAAATCTCGAGCTAAGATCCTTGTTGTAATCCGATACACTCAACGGGATAGATAGATCCTTGTTCTTATCCGCACTTGTAATTCAATACTCAATCAAAAACACTCTTCACATTACCGCCATCGCGTTAGGTCTTAGCAATCAAACACTTCCCGTCTCTTTGCCCGTTGACTCGGTCGGAATCAAAATCTCGTTGCTCTCATCGCGTTATCATCTTCCCGGTGTTTTCGGACTTCAACACTAATGTTTATTAATATGGGGATGATGTGGTAGAATATGGTGACAAAATTTACTTCTGTTTTACTATATAGTATATATATATATATTGATCACATAGCCATTATATTAAATCAATCTTGATTGGTTGAAATTTAATTAACTTATATTTTATTGGTTAAAATTCTAATTTAAATTCCACATAAATAAAAAAGATACATATGATTTAGATTTGAATGTGTTTTCCAAAATAAAAATAAAATAAAAATAATAATTATAAAATAAAAAACTTATTTTTTATATAAAAATGAGGTTGTACACCTATCTATTTTTGGACATATGTATATATGAATTTTAAAATATTTTTTGTTAGATTAAAATTGTGATTTCAAAGCACATGGGCTAATACTAGTTTTTATATAAAGTTGAAAAGTTTATTGTTGGTCAAACATTGAAACATGTGTTAGTGATCGAAATGCATCGGGGCCTTATGATATTCATACATATATTGTACAAGGCTGAAAAGAAATTATTGTTTCCGGGGAGCTCTTCTTCCTCCGCGAGGCTTAAACGAGTTTCTGATAGTTTGGAATTGTACGGACGGCGACAAGCCTGCTTTAACAGAGCCTACATTCGCCATGGCTTTCGGGCTTCTTCTTCGTTCTTCTGCCAGAATTCATACCCAGGCCTTCCCTCATGACGTACGCCTTCTTTTATTGCTTTTGTCGTTGTGATTGCCCATTTTTCTTAATAAAACTTTCGCTTTCATTATTCCGCCGTATGAAACCAACCTCCCTTCTCATCAAACTGGTCGATCGATCTGTTCCTTCCTTATTCGATTTCTAGCTTATAGGGTTCCAATTTTATTCTGCATGTTACGATCTAGATTTCGCAACAGGGTCTTAGAATTGCATTGTCACAATTTATGATCATGTGAGATCTTCGATCCGTGAAGGATCCAAGATATATACGTGGGTACTAGACTAGCCTAAAAGTTTGATCAGTTTTACTTTAGCTTGTGGAATTTCAATTTATATTGTACGTGTTGCATTAACTTCATGCATGCATTCTTATGAGAATAAGATTCTAATTTGACCCACAAGCTTTGGACCGACCTACTACATCCTTAATCATGGAAGAAAGTTGAGAGATCTTGATCAGATCACTAAGAGTTAATTCTGTAGTTGTACATACTTGGCCCTTGAGTGAACCTAAGAATAGCTTTGTTGGGTTTCCCTCCTTAATTGGAAGTGGATCAATTCACTAGCCCATAATGATAAAGCCCAATCCAAGAATGCATCTAGAATATTTGGGTAGGTTAATGAAAAATCTAGAAGTATGTAGCTAGATTGGTAAATAGGAGAATTGTGTGGAGTATTCTAGAATTAACTAGAATAAGTGGGCTAGGATAGTAGTTTGTGGATTTGTCTAGAATTATGAAGAAGCCTAAAACCACCAAGATGTAAAGCCTATAAATAGGCATGTATGTGTAGCATTTTCTACAACCACTCAAGTGAAGTAACCACTCAAGTCAAGCAATCAATTGAGTGTATAAGTGAGAGTGGCCAAGGGAAACCCCTCGGGTGGGTGAAGAGTGTAAGTAAGGTCGAGTTCGGATGAGAGTTTCCACATAAAATCATTTAGTGTTTGTAATCTCTTTCCTCAAAATACATAAAAATTAGCTTGTACATTAGTTGTTCCGTTTACCCATCTTAATCACACGAAGAGGGAAAATACAAGTTTTCCCAACAGTGGTATCAGAGCCAGGTTGTTCATAGCCGGGTTTCTCGTGCGATCCAAGATGGAGGCTACCGTTGCCTACGATGGTGACATGTTCAAACTCACGGCGGACAACTACACCTACTGGAGGCCGATGATGGAGGACCATCTCTACTATAAGGACCTGCACGAGCCCATCATCAACGAGAAGAAGCCAGAAGGAAAGAGCGACAAGGCGTGGGAACTTCTGAATCGAAAGGCGGTTGCCGTTGTACGTAAGTACATTGACCGAACTCTTTTCGAGTATGTTTCTACTTACACAAATGCCTTTGAATTATGGACAAAGCTTGAGTCCATGATTCAAAAGAAGACGCCTCGTAATAAAGCCCTCCTAATGCGACGGTTGGTGAAGTTGGAGTACAAGGATGGTGAAAGTATGATTGAGCACTTGAACAATTTCAAGGGGCTCGTCAATCAGCTAAATAAGGCTGAGATGAAAGTTGAGGATGAAATGCAAGCCCTTCTACTCCTCAGTTCCCTACCTGAGAGTTGGGACACGTTGGTGGTTACTTTAAGTAACTCAGCCCCGGAAGGAAAGCTCACCATGGACACCGTCAGTGATAGCCTTCTCAACGAAGAAGCACGGAGGAAGGAACGAGGCACGACCACCCAGTTCGAGGCTAACGTCACCTATGGCCGAAGAAGAAACGACACTCTAAAGAGCCGAGACACAGAGGAGTCTCGAGGTAAGCCTCAATCACGATCCAAGATAACATGTTATTATTGTGGCAAGATAGGTCACAAGAAAGTAGAGTGTCGAATCTTCAAGAAGGATCAGATGGCTGGTAAAGTCAAGTCAGATGAGTTTATCCCAACGAAGAGTCGAAAGGAAAGGAGAACCACCGCCATGGCGATCGGAGGTGATGAAGTTTATCTCGTTGGAGGAGGCAATATGTGGAACATTGCCTATGATGATAACACCTGGGTCATCGACACCGGCGCATCCTTCCACGTCAGCTTTGATAAAGGTATCTTCTCATCCTACCAAAATGGTGACTTTGGTAACATATGGATGGGGAATGGAGGCACGAGCGAGATCGTTGGGGTAGGAGATATTGTCCTAACGTGTGATACAGGACGCAAGCTCTGCCTCAGAGATGTGAGGCATGTACCTGACATGCACCTCAATCTTATATCAGCGGGAAAGTTAGGTGAGGCTGGTCTAGTGAATCTCTTTGGTGAAGGAAAGTGGAAGCTCACCGAAGAAAGTCAGATCGTGGCTCGAGGAAGGAAGGAAGGGTCGTTATACCTGATGCAAGCCGAGCCCGATGCCAAGACCAAGGAGTTCATGCACCGCGATCCTCCCAGAGACGAGCTTAGCCATCAGCGTAGGGATCCGATCAACAAGAAGATTGATCGAGGAGCAGTTACAACCGAGAATGGTGACGCTGATGATGGAGATATTGTAGGACAATCCTCTGGAGAGAGAAAGGATAGCCCGTATGAGTATGAGATACTCACGGATGAAAGGCAACTTCAGGCCTATGAAGTGGAAATGGTTAGTGGACATGAAACCAAGAGGGTAAGAGCCATGCAAGAGGAGACAAAAGCCTTGCATGAGAGCCTCACTTGTGAGCAGAAGAAAGCCATGCAAGAAGAGACGGAAGCCTTGCATGAAGACCACTCATTCCAGCTGGTAAAAGAGGAGTCTGTGCTAAAGAGCACAGAGGAAGAATCGATCAAAGAAATGATTCCAAGAGTTCAACGTCAGACTTTACGGATGCCTCTGAAGGGGGAGCTGACTCTTGGAAATCAAAGATGAAGGAGTATCGCCTTGTTAAGGTAGAGGATATCGTATCCACAAAGGGATGCATGAAGATTTGGTCATACGCGATGACCAAGGTGATGATACACAAGAACGACGAGATCGTGACACCGTTACACTTCCAAATTAAGTCGGGAAGGGGGAGATTGTTGGGTTTCCCTCCTTAATTGGAAGTGGATCAATTCACTAGCCCATAATGATAAAGCCCAATCCAAGAATGCATCTAGAATATTTGGGTAGGTTAATGAAAAATCTAGAAGTATGTAGCTAGATTGGTAAATAGGAGAATTGTGTGGAGTATTCTAGAATTAACTAGAATAAGTGGGCTAGGATAGTAGTTTGTGGATTTGTCTAGAATTATGAAGAAGCCTAAAACCACCAAGATGTAAAGCCTATAAATAGGCATGTATGTGTAGCATTTTCTACAACCACTCAAGTGAAGTAACCACTCAAGTCAAGCAATCAATTGAGTGTATAAGTGAGAGTGGCCAAGGGAAACCCCTCGGGTGGGTGAAGAGTGTAAGTAAGGTCGAGTTCGGATGAGAGTTTCCACATAAAATCATTTAGTGTTTGTAATCTCTTTCCTCAAAATACATAAAAATTAGCTTGTACATTAGTTGTTCCGTTTACCCATCTTAATCACACGAAGAGGGAAAATACAAGTTTTCCCAACACTTTTGTAGTGGAGAGAGGTTGCTTATGGACTTGGCGCATGAAATCTGTTCTATTAACCATGAAATCTGCCACTAATTATTGCAGTTTAGTTCTTGTGATGAGATTGGCACTAAGTTGAACCACCATCTAGGCGCTCGTTTTCTCTCAAGACGGTTCAGTTCAAATGCAAATGCCAAAAGGTAGAGCTCTATTCTGTATTCCCTGTTGGTAGTCTGCGTGATAGATGTATACATACATAGACATCCTACTTATTTCCCCGGCCTCGTGTTTTAGTTTCAAGGGGCATAATATGCTAGCACCCTTCACGGCTGGATGGCAAGTAACCGATTCAGAGCCCTTGGTAATTGACAAGTCTGAGGTATGATTAACCCTGAAACCATCTTTTGACTAGATAGGGAAATAAGCCATTTATTGATACCTGGAACTAACTCCTTACGTGACCGTTGTTGCAGGGTTGCTATATATATGATACACAGGGGACAAAGTATTTGGATGCTCTTGCTGGTTTGTGGTCTACATCATTAGGTACCTGCTTGCTTATAAATTGCCTGTTTAATTCATATACTACAATGGTTTCTTACTGCTTAACATGCGAGTAAACTACACGTACAGGAGGAAATGAACCGAGACTTGTTGCTGCTGCAAATGAACAATTGAATAGGCTGCCTTTCTATCACTCCTTCTGGAATCGCACGACAAAACCCTCCTTGGTAAATCAAGATTTCCTTTTCCTATGTTATTATTGTGCTTGCCATTCTTGCATATACCATGGCTCAAATTTAGAAAATAGACATGATTTGATCCTACTAATATGTATGTTGCTATGTTTAATGTCCATAACGCGATTACGTACCAATTGCACAGGATCTTGCTGAAGATCTTATAGATACTTTTACTGCACGAAAGATGGGAAAAGCCTTCTTTGTCAACAGCGGATCAGAAGCCAATGACACACAAGTGAGCATCACAAGAACTCTTCCTTCGTTTACTATATGGTGATTGGAAGATGTTTTCTTACAGTAGCTCATTTTAGCTCTTGTCTTGATCTGCTTGCTTACAGGTAAAGCTGGTTTGGTATTACAACAACGCCCTGGGAAAACCGAACAAGAAAAAATTCATAGCCCGATCAAAAGCGTAATATTGGTTCTTGACAAATGTTTTTTTTTTCTCCTTAATCTTTCATCTACCTGAAATCTTTTTGCTTTTGATTTCCTTCCACAGATATCATGGTGTAACTCTCATATCGGCTAGTTTAACTGGGTGAGTAATTTTCCTGACAAACTTAAGTCTTTGGACCATAATTTGGAGAATCACTTGTAGCACTGACGACACTTGATCACAATTGTAGCCTTCCAGCTTTACATCAACAGTTTGATTTGCCAGCACCATTCGTCTTGCACACAGATTGTCCGCATTACTGGCGCTACCATTTACCCGGTTGTTATTTCTCCTTCTCTGTAAAAGAAGTGCTATATGGTTATGTGTTTGTTCTGCATTAACTGGCCAAATATGCATTCATGTGGCAGGTGAGACAGAAGAGGACTTTGCAACTAGATTAGCTAAAAACCTGGAGGACCTTATTCTCAGAGAGGGACCTGAAACAGTATGAGTTTATAAGTTTTTGTGCTATGAAATATTCATTCATTAACATAATATTTACAGAAATGCTTCAATGTTGTATTTTGACTGGACTTTCTACTCCCTGAAATTCTAGATTGCTGCTTTCATTGCTGAGCCTGTCATGGGAGCTGGAGGAGTTATACCGCCCCCTGCAACTTATTTTGACAAGGTGGAGACCAAATATGTTTAATTACACCTGATGCTTATAATGTTGGAGATGACTCGAAATTGTTGTCGTTCTATTTTCCTGCATACGAAGTTTCGTCCTTCAGGGGGACATGATTAACTGAATAATTATGTCCTCATCAATGAGACGTTTTCGCATTCTTCTTTTCCCTTCCTACTTCACATATTTCGCTTCTTGTTTTCTCTTATTTCTGAATTAAGGTTTGTAAGCTCTCTTCTCTGTATATTTTTCATATGCATTGGAGTGGTTACTGATTTAGTACATTTAATTAATTGTTGGCCCAGGTTCAAGCTGTAGTGAAGAAATATGACATTCTTTTTATTGCTGATGAGGTAGTTTTATTGTACATCCTAGCATAAATGTTGTTATGGGTACAACTGCCTTCTTAAACTTTGCCTAATTTAGTAGCTGTTATCTATTCATCCAGGTCGTCTGCGCGTTTGGCAGGCTAGGGGAAATGTTTGGATGTGATAAATACAACATCAAGCCTGATCTTGTCAGTCTAGCAAAGGTGACAGAGCTTTCTTTCCTGTAAGACGACGTACTAATGCTACAACACCAAATCTGAACATTTTACCTTCTTTTTCCCTTGATTGGAACAGGCTCTATCTTCAGCCTACGCGCCCATTGGAGCCATTCTTATGAGCCCTGAAATTGCTGAAGTTATATCTTCTGAAAGTAGTAAACTTGGTACGGAAACAATTAGTTGTCCGAATCATAATAATAACTTTCTTTTCCTATAGTTTCATTTTCTCATCAACTGGATTACAGATAGTTATTATGGATGGATTTCAAATGTGAATTCTTAGGTTCATTCTCTCATGGATTTACGTATTCCGGACATCCTGTATCATGTGCTGTTGCAATAGAAACTCTGAGGATGTACAAGTATGGTATTCTTTCCTTCTGAGCAAGTACTTTCAGTTACCACTACTATACAGCTGCCAGAATGCGCGCAATTTGTTTATTCTTTTTCGGCATTCTGTGTGTAATGACATTAGTTATCATCTGTAGGGAGATGAGCATTGTGGAGCAAGTAAAGAAATTGGCGCCGAAATTTCAAGAGGGCATCAGAGCCTATGCAGACAGTCCCATTGTGGGAGAGGTTGGTTCTTTTCAGTTCAAGTCAGAAGCTTACAATGCAGCTTAGTTAGTTACAAACCTGCTTAATGAAAGTGTCCTTTCGGAAATGCAGATAAGGGGCGTTGGCTTGGTGATGGCATGCGAATTCACAGAAAACAAGTCGCCAAACGATCCATTTCCAGCAGACTGGGGTAAGTTGTAATCGTCGTTGGTTTGGTCAAAATGAGGACATTCTTCCTTGTACAAACAAACTTTATGTATAGCTTGTCAGAACATACATAATATGTTGTTAGCTGAGTTGAGTGCAGGTGTGGGTGCATATTTTGGTGCTCAATGCCAGAGGCAAGGGATGTTAGTGCGCGTTGCTGGGGATACGATCATGCTGTGTCCTCACCTGATCATCACCGAGGAAGAACTTGATAAGGTAATCATGTTTGGTTAAAACTGATTGTCTTGAGTTATTCTTGGTCCTTGTAAAATTGCTGAAATGGACACAATGTGAATAATGTTGTCTCAGCTGATTTGCATATTCGGGAAGGCGCTGAGGGCGACGGAGGAGCACGTAAAGCAGCTCAAGTCTAAGAAGAAATAGAGCAGAGGCCTGCTCTTAGGCTCAGCTAGCAAGATTTGACGATGGCGAAACCGCCTGCTCTACGGAGTTGGCAAATTTTCTTATCCCAAGCAACGCTCAATAACATGGCTGGTGTGTGTGAGTTGTGATTGCTAATAAGCGCTGTGCTGTCTCGGGCATTTTAGAGGCCCTGTGCTAAAATTAATACAGGGTCTCTATAGACCGATTAATAAAATTGAGTAATAATGTTTAATATATTTAGATAATAAAAGTAGTAATGTAACATTGATCATTATATATAGTTCTATAGCAAAATATTTAAGTTATGGCTTGTTTAGGAAAACTATACGTAGAAAAAAAAAAACATACTCAATTATTTTACTAGAGGCCCAATTGCCAAAGAAGAAAGTTTTAGCACCTAATTGCCACATAGTAAAAAGAGATATGGAGTTTTGAACTGCTCATTTACAACATATTTAAACGGGCCAAGTTGTACCATTAGATCTTACATAAAACATTTGATATATAATAGGCTCCAATTATTTGGGGTCATTTGATATACAAACTAAAAAAGAGGCCTCAATTATTTTACTAGAAGCCTAATTGCCAAAGAAGAAAGTTTTAGCACCCAATGACCCACATAGTAAGAAAAAGAGATATGGAGTTTTGAACTGCTCATCATTTACAGCGTATTTAAACTCTACATCACTGGGGCCAAGTTGTACCATTAGATCTTTCATAAAACATTTGATATATAATAGGCCCCAATTATTTGGAGGCCCTATTCCATCTAACCGGTTGAATCGGGTAATTAGCCGGGTCTGAATAAGCGTCTGCTTGTTCGAGGAGAAACCAGAGTTACAAACACGTTTTCTTCTGGTATACAATGGAAGTTCTATACACTTCCATTGCATTTTCACCTCATTAAATACTGGCTAACCCTTTTTTTCGGGAAATCTTTATACACACGAAGCTTCAAGCTTCATGATGTGTCAATCTTCATAAAGTTTCACGCTTCACGATGTGTCGCGCTTCATGAAGTGCAATCGGTAACAAATACAAATTTTGTTTTGCCGGATATGTTCCTCTCGTCGATACCTTCAATTTGGTATATTGTATTTATATGTTTAATTTTGACATCCAAGTAAAAAAGTTTGAATACATATTAAATTATTAGCGTAAAATAAGCTAGAGATGATTTTGGTTCACTTTTAAACTCAAACTAGTTTAACCCCCGTATCATGTACGGGTAATGTGATTATAAACCTAATTTAATATATATAAGATTAAGTAAAGATTATTATTTAATAAAGATTAAGATGAAATCGGAAAATTTAATTATGAGTTTTCGTTTTTTTTATAATTTTGAAAAAGTCCGAATTTAAAAAATAAATAATTAGACTATATCTGTATTTCTTTTTTTTTTTACAATAAAGATCATGTTTTATTAAATAATAATATACATATATGTATATATTAGATAGATCTTCCTATAGATGATAGATCTTTCTATGTTATATCTTAAATTATATCTTTCTATAGATATTTTCCTATTTGTTCTTTAAAATTATCAAATCATATATATTTATCTTTATATTGTGATTAGTGTTTTTTATATACGAAAGGGCCCGGTTGATTATTTTAATAAAGATATGACACGTGGCGCAATTTTTTGTGAAGACTTTGTCTCCGCTTTATACTATAGACAGTATAGATTGGACCGGTCTAAACCTTAAACCTAAAGTGGACCGGATTTTCTTGTTTTTTAAGATTCCAAATTCTTATTTTTTTTATTCAAAATTCTTCTACGACAACTTTCAAACTAAGTCCACAATCCGTGTACACATCTAGGTTATCCAATCTTTAATAGATCCAAATGCTTGCTTGAAGGTTCCCCCTTTTCTTTTTTGTATTTATTAGGATAGAATCAAATCTTGGTGTATCTTTTGTATATCTTTGTATTTCCTTATCTTTAGCATAGGATAAGATTGTTTCCTTGGGCTCCAAGATTGACTTGTAATTGTACAACTATATAAACCCAATTGGGTCATCAATGAAAGACACGATCAATTTATACACCTCACACAAAGTTTTATATGGTATCAGGTTTTCTCTATCGATCCTAGGTCGTTCTTCCAGCCATGTCGTCTGAATCTCTGTCCGGTGACAAGACACTATTGGACGCCACCGAGAAATCCTCTAATCCTCTTGGTGCGTTCACTGGTGATTCCTCCAAGAACTCCGACAACCTCCTTCAGGCGGCGTCCGGCGCATCTTCTTTTGGGCTCCACTTTCCGCAACTCAACATCAAGTTGGACCGCTCCAACTATCCAGTTTGGCGTCACACTATTCGCAAGTCTCTGACTGCCTTCAAATTGGACGGGTTTCTTTCTGCTGCCAATGCTCAGCCGGCCTTCCTACCGGCTCCTTCCGGCTCGACGGCGGCACCATTGCCTAACCCTGCTTATGACGAATGGAAGCAAAAAGATATGTTCATTCTTCTTTGGATTCAATCCACTTTATCTGCTTCTCTTCTTGCCCAGGCTACTAGGGCTGACACCACACATGAGTTGTGGTCTATTTTTGAGCGTATGTTCTTTGCTCAGACTCGTGCTCGTTATATGTATCTCAAGCAGCAGATGCAATCTCTTCAGAAAGGATCTCTCTCTATGCTTGAATATGTTGAAAAGAAACGCTCTTTCTCTTATGCTCTTGCTGAATGTGGCTATGTTGTTTCGGATCCTGATTTCGTTGAATGTATTCTTAGTGGTCTTGATGCAAGTTATTCAGGTTTTCTTACAGCCTACAATATGCAGAGGGAACCCATCTCTTCTGATGAACTACTCGGGCTCTTGTTACGGGAGGAGGAGCGTCTCTCGGCGTCTCTTCAACCAGCCCTCGACATGTCTCCTTCGGCCAATGTCGCTAATCGAGGTGCCCGCTCCAATCGCTCCTTCTCTCGGCCTGATCAATCCACCGACTCTGGGGACTCTTCCACTCGTATGCACTGTCAGTTATGCTCTCGGCCTGGTCATGAAGCTATAAACTGTTGGCAACGCCAGAACTTCAACGACTTCCCACCTACAAACCCTAACTACCACAACCGCGGTCGCGGCTCAGGCCGTGGCGGTCGCGGGTCTGGGCGTGGTGGCGGTCGCAACTCTCAGCAGCAGCAGGCCAACAATGTCTCTTATCCAGCTTCCTTTCAGCCCACTCCTCCTCGGCAAGCATACCAAATTGCTCAATCTCCATCAACTCTTGTCGATCCAAATTGGTGCTTTGACTCTGGCGCAACCAATCATGTTACTTCTGACTTTGGTCTTCTCTCTGTGCACTCTGATTACACTGGCAATGGTGGTTTACAAGTAGGCAACGGTATGTCTCTACCTATTACTCATTTGGGCTCATCTTCTTTACCTTCTTACCATAATCCTGTTCAATTAAACAACATCCTTTTTGTCCCTCAAATCAAGCAACATCTCATTAGTGTTTCACAATTAACCAAAGATAATAATGCTTACATGGTTTTCTTTCCCACTTGTTGTTTTGTTAAGGACCAGCAGGGGCGAACACTCCTCAAAGGAATCGTTGAAAACGGTCTTTATCATCTTCGTCCGCCAGACCTCTCCACTCGACCCCCTCAAGCTTTCCTCGGTGCAAAGACCACTCTTCAAATATGGCATGAGCGTCTTGCTCATCCTCATGAGTCTATTTTTCGTCGTTTAATTTCTAGATTTAATTTGCCTGTTTCTTTGAATAATTTAAAACAAGTCTGTGAGTCTTGTCAGCTTGGCAAAAGTCATAGGTTATTTACTCCTCATAAACATGTTCGTAGTTCATCTCCTTTTGATCTAGTTTATTCTGATGTTTGGGGACCTTCTCCTGTTAAATCATTTAATGGTAACTCGTATTTCCTTATCTTTGTGGATGATTGCACTAAATTTGTTTGGACCTATTTTCTTACTCATAAATCACAGGTCTTGAATTATTTCCAATTATTTCAAAAGATGGTGTCCACTCAGTTTAATGCCACTATAAGACAATTTCAATCTGATTGGGGTGGTGAATATCGAAATGTTTCCACTTATTTACAATCGCAGGGCATATTACATCGTGTCTCTTGTCCTCACACTCAATCTCAGAATGGAGCTGCTGTGCGACGACATCGTACTATTGTTGAAAAAGGCCTTGCTTTACTTCATCATTCTAAGTTACCTCAAATCTTTTGGGAACATGCCTTTCACACATCGGTTTATTTACATAACCGTACTCTTACTCCTATTTTAGATTTTAAATCTCCATTTGAATCCCTTTATAATAAAATTCCAGATTATGATTTCTTGAAAATTTTTGGTTGTTTATGTTATCCATTTTTACGACCTTATGTGTCTAACAAACTTGAATATCGCTCTTTACCTTGTGTGTTTCTTGGTTATAGTAGCAAGCATAAAGGCTACATATGTTTTCATGTTCCGACTCATAGGATTTACATTGCTCGCCATGTTATATTTGATGAGACCACTTTTCCCTATCCCTTACACGCCTCACCGCCATCTCCCACCACTTCCATACCTTCCGCTATTTCACCCTCCTTGCTTCAACAGGCGGCTTTACCATGGTCTTCACCATCAGCCCCGTCGCCCCAACAACCATGCACCACGCTAGTACCACTCACCACACCACCCTCTACCACACCAACGTCCCCGCCTGCTCCCATGCAGCCTTCTCCCGCCACCACCTCGCCCTCCATTCTCCCCTTGGACAACGATGATAACACCGCCTCTCGGTCCTTGGATGGGGAGTTCGCTTCCGCCTCCTTACAAGACTCAGGTAATTCCTCTCCCTCTCCTCCTTTACCATCTACTAATGTACCTTCTTATTTTCGTCCAGTTGAATCTTCCACCCATACCATGACTACCCGATCTAAAACCAACAATCTCAAACCTAAGACCTTCACCTCCACAAAACATCCTCTTCCCTCCTATAATGACCCTTACCTTGAACCCAAAACATTCATTCAAGCCTCAAAGTCACCCGAATGGCAACATGCCATGCAAACTGAATATGATGCCCTTTTGCGTAATGGGACTTGGGACATCGTCCCGCGCCCTTGTAATACTAATATTGTTGGTTGTAAGTGGGTGTACAGGATAAAACGAAAGGCAGATGGCACGATTGAACGCTACAAAGCTCGTTTGGTGGCAAAGGGTTACAATCAAGAAGAGGGCGTTGATTATTTTGACACTTTCAGTCCAGTTGTCAAACCGACCACTATTCGTCTTGTCCTCACTATAGCTCTACAACACTCGTGGCCTATAAGACAAGTTGACATGAACAATGCCTTTCTCAATGGAGATCTTTCTGAGCAAGTTTATATGGCTCAACCACCGGGGTTTATTGATCCGAATCGCCCCTCTCATGTTTGCCTCCTCAAGAAGGCTTTGTATGGCCTCAAACAGGCTCCCAGGGCTTGGTTCACCAAGCTTCGACAGTTTCTTCTTGCTCACGGCTTTCTGTCTTGCAAGTCCGATACCTCTCTCTTTGTTCGGCGTGCTGGCTCCTCCGTGCTCTATCTACTTGTTTATGTTGATGATCTTCTCATTACTGGCTCTTCTGCAGCAGAGATCACCGACTTCATCACTCTGCTTAATCGCACGTTTGCTTTACGAGATCTTGGATCATTGCATTACTTTCTTGGCCTAGAAGTTCAGAGAGGCTCCGATCATATGCTCTTGTCTCAACAGAAATACATTCGAGACCTTCTTGATCGCAGTAAGATGGGCGATGCAAAGCCGATATCATCTCCTGCGGAACCGGGTTCACGTCTAGCTCAAACGGGTGATCCTCTTCCCGATCCTTCACTCTATCGCAGTATCGTCGGCGCCCTTCAATATGCTACTATCACTCGGCCCGAAATCTCTTATGCTGTCAATCGGGTTTGTCAATTCATGCACAATCCGACTGAAACACACTAGTCTGCTGTCAAACGTATTCTTCGCTACTTGAAGGGTTCCATTACTGCAGGTCTTGTTCTTCGTCCCTCTCGTGATCATAGGCTCGTCGCTTTCTGTGACGCAGGTTGGGCGTCTGATCTTGATGATTGTCGTTCGCAACATGGCTTTGCAATCTACTATGGTGGTAATCTCATTAGTTGGGCCTCTAAGAAGCAACAAGTTGTCGCCAAATCAAGCACAGAGGCCGAATATAGGGCCATAGCCTTCACTGCTACCGAACTCATCTGGATACAACAACTTTTGTTAGAGCTTCAAGCTCCTCTTGTTCGGCCTCCCATCATCCTGTGTGACAATCTCAGTGCTACCTATATGAGTGCTAATCCCGTCTTTCATCAGCGGTCCAAACACATTAAAATTGATTTCTACTTTGTTCGTGAACAAGTTGAAGATGGTTCGTTAATTGTTCGACATGTTCGTGCTCAAGACCAAACCGCTGACATCTTCACTAAAGCTATCGGGACATCTCGGTTCATCCAACTTCGCTCCAAGCTTCATGTTCGGAATCCGCCATGAGCTTGTGGGGGGGTATTAGGATAGAATCAAATCTTGGTGTATCTTTTGTATATCTTTGTATTTCCTTATCTTTAGCATAGGATAAGATTGTTTCCTTGGGCTCCAAGTTTGACTTGTAATTGTACAACTATATAAACCCAATTGGGTCATCAATGAAAGACACGATCAATTTATACACCTCACACAAAGTTTTATAGTATTGATTTTAAGTTGCAATTAGTTGAATAGTGCCGCATAGACAAGATTGGCTGATGAAATTCTTCTTTGTCGCCATTCACAAGCTTCATCGTGAATGCAACTCGAGCTTTGCCTCCTGCAATGGTTACATGAGGAGCAAGGTAAGCAATGAAATTCTTCTTTGTCGCATTCACTAGCTTCATCGTGATGTAGGCTTGCTCATCGTTGCTTACCATCACGACTACATTCATGTCAAAAGAGAAATTAGGGTGTTTAAAACTGAAAATAAAGGGCAATCAAATCATCAAAATTTAAAAATAAAAGATAAATATAAAAAGCCTCTAGATTTAGGGGCAGTGTAAGATTTCAATTATTTTTTTAAATTCGATTTTCTAAAACTACCTCTTATTTAAATAGATTAAAAAGGAAATTAAAAAGATAAGTTATATATAAAAAGGATAAAAAGATAAGTTTTTACATAAATAGGTAATAGTGAATTTGATTAGATTAGATTAATTAAAATAACATGAATAAAAATTAATTATTTAAATATGAGGTGAAACTAGAATTAACATGGAGGCTTGAAAAGTCTCGACTTTAATATATAGTATAGATTTGGCAAATCTTAAAATTTAGATTCTTTAATCTTATTCGTGACGGGTTTACTATTTCCTCTTTAGAGTTTAGTTTCCTTGTTTACTATGCTTATAATGTGCCCTTAGGACACACAATAGAAAAAACCGAATAAACCATCTAAGATTAATTTTCCTCCGGTCTCGAGTTGGGCCAATCGAAAATATAACAATTTTCAATAAAAAAATATAATTTTAAAAATTCCTATGTGAAAATAAGATTCCTTTAAATTATAAAGTAACGATTGTATAAAGTTACATAAATAAATAAGTGAAATTTTCAAAAATAATTATTGTTTTCTTTTGCTTAAAATATAAGTCTATTTGAAACTCATTTTTTGCTTTTCTTATTGCAATTAATATTTTTGATTTTCTCATACTAAAGAAAAGAATAGTAAAGATTTTTAGTGACACGTGCTTTCTTTCACGTCATTGGTTTTAATAATATTATATTGTCTTTAACTTCATAATTTAACATTATTTCTAATGATAGTACCGCAATTTATACTAACTATAGTGTAAAGCGGGGACAATGTCTTCACAAAAATTTGCGCCGTGTGTCATTTCAATAGTAAAATAATCAGTTGGACCCTCCTTTATACAAATTAGATAGTTAGAATCTCATATAATCTTATCCCGTAAAAATTGATTTAAATTTACCAAAAATTATAAATTATCACTTACCAAAAATTATTTCTAAACATGTATCATTTCTAAACATTAAAAATTATAAATTAGATAGTTAGATTATACCTCTAAACATGTATATCATTTCTATTCGGGTAATCTAATAAGTTATTGACATTCATTTATTGAAATATTTGATATCATTAATCATAACCTCAACCTCCGCAATGTTATTTTCGTAAGTGTCGTTTCAAATATTTTCTAAAAATTACATAAATCTCTCAAATGAATCAATATTAAATTATCTTTTAATTAATATTTCTATAAAATAATACAATATCATTATTCTTACACTATTAATCATAAAGGTTTAACTTCACTTCACAAATATCTTAATTGCAGAAGCACTAACTTATAAGAGAGGTTGGTTCTTTGAAAATTTATTTGCCCGTGTTTTCCAGGACGCTTTATTTGAACCTTTAGGTTTAGGGTTTAAATATAAATACTCTTGTAGTATTCTTTTATCAAGCATAATAAAAAAATATTAAATTTGCCCTAATTAGCTTTTTGTTCTCTCTTGGTCCTCTCCAACGCGTCCACCATCGCGTATGTCGAGTCGTATCTCACCTTGGGATCGATTCAAGCCTTAACCAACAAGGTTCCGGTACGAGCCCACATCTGGTCCGTATCAAGTCTTGAACCCGAAAGCTCTTGATACACCCATGATTGCTCAACCAGTGAGCTGATACACCAAACTCCGATTTCGTCCTTTAATATTGATTTGAGTTGCTAACTTTGCCGTGGAAATAGGGTTCATGAATTTGTCTTCTCTTATATTTCCCTCTTCTTTTGCTTGCTCATATACATTTTCCCATCCTAATGATTTTTCTAGCTTGTAATCATTTGTTTGTCGACTTATCAGAATTCCTCCACTATGTGTATTATGTATTCAGTCAACATCTAAGCCAGGAGACTTGTAGATATATCATATAATGCATGCCCCCATCATTTTCATTGCAGTATTAAGAAAATATAGTCATGAACAGATGAAAATCAACTCTGGAAATTAAATGAACCCATTTCCCGTCTATTTTTCTCTATGGATAAGTTGTTTGGACCGATAAAATAACATGTATTAAGTACTATAATCATGTATATAAGTACTAAAATTATATCTATATCGTATTAAGTACTATAATCATGTATATAAGCTGTTTGGACCGATAAAATGACATAATTATAATTCTTTATATACATGATGCTTTTATGAAATAGACAAATATGCACATGATTTCAATACCTATGCACATTCCATTTTATTGAGTGAACAATAAGTACTACGAAGATGTATATAACGTAGTATAACCATGAATAATATTTATTCGTTGCTAGAAAAATTCAAGCGTGGAACCCACTTTATTATATCATATCTTGATCTGTACCGTTGATTCTATTGCGATTTAATGGAGGATAATTTTCCACCCGTGTCTATATAAAAAGTGTTTTCTATTGAATTTAATACTCCCTCTGTTTGCATATATTTAGCGTTTTAGCCTATTGTACTTGTTTGAAAATATTTGATGTTTTACAGTTTTATGTACATATTGTTCCAAATTTATCTTTATAAATTTCTCAAAAAAATCTCTCCATAAACTACTAATCAACATAATTTAAAGAAGGGCTGATTTATTTTTGGGTGTAATAAGGAAGGATTGGTTTAGAATTTAAAATAATTTAATAGGGGTAATTAAGTAACTTTATGAGCTTTCTTAAATTCAGGTTGAATTACTAAAACATCAAATATTTCGAAACGAAGGTAGTACTATATGTCATGAGCAGATCTAAAAGCACACCTATTTAGTGCTTGTTTGGTTTGCTATTGAAATCTCATGATTTGCAAAATCCCATGAAGTTCAATTGATGTTTGATTGAAAAAATTGTAACCAAAATTCGCATGAAGCAATTACCATGTCGGGGATAGGTAAAGTTATCATAATGCCCATAAATTAACTATATCTTTTGATGAAATAAATTAACCAATTAGATTTCATATATTAGGGTCAAATTAGTAACTTCATACGAGCTTTCAAATCCAATCAAACAACGTGAATATTTTTAATTTTAGATAAATATTTTTAACCAAACACTTTTTTACGAATCTCATGAAGTGCATTTCCTATGTACTTAATTTCACATGATTTTAGTTTCAGGAAAATACGCTTCATGAGTTTAACTAAACGAGCACTTAGCAGTAGGGGTGGGCACGGGTCGTCAACCGGAATTCTGGTTAACCGGAAACCGGTTAACCAAAAATTCGGTTATTGAATCGCGATAACCGTAACCGTACCGGTTGTTCCTGGTTAACCGAAAATTTCAGTACGGTTTTTCGGTTACCAATACCATATTTTGAAAAAGTTTATAAATTGAAGTATTTAATAGATCATTAACACCGTGTATAATACTTATTACACATCTTTAATAAATACCAAAATAGAAAATTTAAATACATAGTCTTAATATTACGTGACAATACATAAAACATAAAAACAAGCATTGCTTTTCATAGCTTAGAAATGTCCAAATGCATCTTCAACCTTCAATCAAAATGGACTTGTCGATTTCCATTAAAGACTGCTCTAAAGTTATCAGCTATTCCATTTCATTCCTATCAATTGTAACAAACGTCAGAGACACAATAAAACATTATACTCAAATATAAGAAATTAACAAATATAATAACTTAAACCTTCTTCCATAGCTTCTAATTCAAATATGTTTTCTTTGGTTGTAACATGTGTACTTAAAGTGTGCATCCAATCCTGACCACAAGCTAAAGCTTCTACCATTCGAAACGTCAATGCAGTACGGAAAGAATCAAGTACCTTCATAAATCAGTAAATCACCAATAATTTTAGAAATGAGAAAACCACCAAACTATCCATGAAAAGGCATGTAGGATTTAGTTTGGGCTTGTAATAAAGTGTGTAAAGAATAAATAATATAACTTGAACTTACCACTATTTCTATAATCAAAATATGTCTAATATCATTAGATTAGGTTAGTTATGATGCTCTCTTTTTGAAAATATATATATTATATACAGTATTCGGTTATTCGGTTAACCAAATATTAAAAAAATAGTAACCGTAACCTAACCGTTTAACCGGAAAATGTTTCAGTCGGTTAACCGTAACCGGGTTTTTCGGTTTTTTCCAATACGGTTAACCGAAAAATCTGATCGATTATCGGTATTCGGTTCGGTTATTTGATTATGATTTTTTTTGCCTGAGGGCTACTACTTAGCTGCGCTTAGCTTGTTGGGTTGTTTTAGATTGACTTTTAATTGGATAAAGCAAAAGTTAATAGCTGAAAATGAACTTCCATACACTAAAATAACCCTGTCTTTGCTTCTATGTTTACAATTCAACGATCGAGACATTTGTAGACGGTCTGTATTTTTCCGTCCAAGATTAATGTTATTTATTATATAATTTGCAAAAAAATAAACATAAATTATACTTATCCTGTCACAAAGTGGGGTTGAACTTCATTATTGTATTTGTTTTCAATCTATACAATCACTAACAGTGATCTCGGGAAATCTTATTTTCTTTTTTTTATGCCAATATCATTCTCTATTCAGCAAATTGGTGCCTGTCTGCCTGACATGATCTGCGTGCTCGTATTAAAGTCTGTCATCAAATTCTTCTGTTCTTAACCAGAGCAAGACGAAATTCTAACTAAAGCTGATCAGATGGAGGAACAAACCCAAGCAAATATTGAGGTAGTTGCTCAATCCATTGAGGTAATCTTGCATTTCCCTTTTCAGTCTTAAAAAACAACTTCATGTATGGCTATTCTTGATCAAGCAATTGCAAACACATATAATTGATATTGAAAATCATCATTTGAGAGAATTGAGATGGGTGATCACTCCACAACCAAGTTTGATCCCCAAAATCTTGATTGCTTGTTTTGTTTGGTTAGCCTGTCCTGTTTAAATTGTGATCATGCTTCCCATAATTTTGAGTCTTTGACAAACTGACTCTAACAAACATAAGGAAACATATGCAATGTTGCACCAGGCACAGACACAAAACAAAGAAGAGGAAAGTTGCTTGGATGGAGAATTCATCAAAGTTGAGAAAGAAACATTTGACATGAAGGGAAATTCCCCGGTGGGGAGCGACATACGATCCGCGAAGGAACAAATGGAGGCTCAGGAGAAAGTGAGAGGACTCGAGATTGAGCTGAAGAGTACAGCCGCGGAACTTTCTGCAAAGGATAGCCTTATAGACGAGATGTACAAAGAGCTTGAGCTCGTAAGGTGCTCAGAACGCGTGCTGAAGAGCACGTGTGCTGAGCTTGAGACGAAACTAAAGCTATCAAAAGCCGAGCATCGCGAATCGGATTCCTTTTCTGCTCAGGTTATTTTAAGGAACGCGGAACTTGAACACAAGCTCAAGTCCTATGAACAAGTTGTGAGCGAATCCAATTCTGGAGCAGAAGAAACAAGACTGCACTTGCAGGATCGTGAGGCTAAACTGGAAGCGGGACGGCTTGAGAATAAGGAGCTAGAGCAACGGCTAGCACTCTTCGAATCCAAACATGGGGAAGCCGACAGGGAATTGAAGCAACACATTGAAAAGCTAGCCGGACTTCACTTGAAGCTGAAGGAGCTAGAGACTGATAAGGAACAAATGAATGGAGAAATGAAGTATCATCAAGACAAGGTCTCTGACTTAGAGCTCACATTGGGACAGTCGTCGTCTATAAAGTCTGAACTCGAGGCAGAAAGAAACAGCCTCCTGGCGGAACTCAAGGAGGCGGAAAGTCTGCTGCAGTTGTTGCGCCGTGAATTGGATGTGAAACAAGAGAAGCTGGAGGCAATCGAGAATGAGATGGAAGTTGCCGGAGGGAGGGAAGTTGAGATAACGGAAAAACTGAAATCTTCTCAAGTTCGGTTGGAGCAACAGGCGAAAGGTTTGGAAGAAGCTACCGCTAAGACCACAGAGCTTGAGTCTCTTAACGCGACACTGCTCAAGGATTCTGAGTTGAAGCTCCAAGAAGCTGAAAAAAGAGCTGCTCAGTTGCTTTCTGAGAATGAACTCTTAGCTAAGATCAATACACAGCTGAGCGACAAGGTGAGTGAGCTCCAACACTTGTTGGAGAGTGCTGCTGCTGAAAGGGAAGAATCTGCGCGGAAACTAGCTTCTCATATGAATAGGATGACAGAATCATCAGGAATTGCTGAATCTAGGAAACTTGAGCTTGACCAGACTGTTGCCAAAGTGCAAGATCAAGAGAAAATGATTCAAGAGTTGAGAGAAAAGTTGGAGCAGGTTGAGACGCACACAGCAGCCTTAGCCGAAGCGAACATGAAGCTGAACGAGGAGCTAGCAATGTCGCAGTCCAAGTTGAATGGTGTTGTTCAAAACTTGAGCTCTTCGACGAGGACAGTTGAGGATTTGACCCAAGAATCGGCCTCTGAGAGGCAGAGGCTTCAAACCGAGGTCATAAAACATTCTTCATACTATTTTCAGTAGATAAAAAATCATCGGTGACACGATTTATTATCTGATTGATTACAATCATGCAGATATCGTCAATCATGGAACACAATGAAAGTCTAAGCGAGACTAATGTGGCGGCTCAAAACCAACTGCTACAGCTAGAGGTGCAACTGAAAGAATGCAAAGAAAGCAATGAAGCTTTCAAAGCCGAGTTGGAGGTTTTCAGACCTGAAGCTACCCAGAACTCTACGTTGCAAGCTAGACTGAAAGAAGTTGAAGAAAAGCTTCTGGTAACAGAGGCTGGTCTTAGAAAGGAGGTAAAAATCAAGTTAACAAAAACGGATACTTGGATCATTTTAGCATTAAGCACTTACAAATCTTCCTAACAATTCCGTCGCAGATGGAAAGTGCTTCAGCTCAAAATACAATTCTTGTACTTGTAGGCAAAATTATAGTCTTATTTACATTTCTATTCACAATGAAACTTAATCTTGGCTAGCTAAAATACATAACCAAATGATTTTCGCAGACTTACTTGTGATGATGGTTGAAATAAACAGACAGAAGAGAAGTGCAAACTAGAATGTGCTGCAAGACAGACCTCTGAACAGCTTGAGGCCGAAGCGCAAAAAGTTGTACTCTTGGAAAAACATGTCGAGGAGCTGGAGCAAAAACTGCACGCAGAGAGCGTGACAGCTAATGAAAAGGTAAATTATCATTCGCGAGCATCTCAAATTTTCCATTTGCTGGCGACAGAAGAGGAATTTGGAGAGTTGGTTTTGCAATGATCCTATATACAATTCGGATCTTAGAGTCTTGTTCATTGGACCTCCTTACAGAGAGATGAGGCAGAGGTGAGAAGCCGAGACGTCCAATCAAGCTTGTCGTCTCCAACAAAGAGCAAGAAGCCTGGATCATCATCCTCAGAAACCGGGTCAGCATCAGCCGAGATCCAACACAAAATCATTGAAGCTCCATTCCCTTTCCACAGCCTCAAGCTGGTGCTCGGAGTAGCTCTTGTCTCCATTATAATCGGCTTGATCCTCGGGAAAAAAATACCAAGTGTGGGCTTGGCTGTGTGACAAAATGGTGATCCCCTACTAATGCTGTTTAGCTTATGTCGTATTTATCATGCTCATTTGATTGATTGCAAGGGCTTTTGCAACTTGCCGTGGACATGGTTTCTTGAAAGAAGGCACTTTCTGCTTGTGTTTTTCTACATTATACCCTCCTCCTATATATGCCTTGAGAAGCCATGTGATCATGTATCATGCCTGCTAACGAAACTAGTCTAAGGCACATTTTATCTGCCCATTCGACAATGAAAATGACGACGAATCACAAGCGCGGTCAACCAAGTTAAATGAATGAATCAAGGATCGGGATCGGGATCGGGGTTCTGCCAGGCGGAAGCAGTGAGGAGGGGCAAATCCTTCCAGCCGAGCTTCAAGCAGCCGTTGTCCTCCACCAACGTATACCCTCTCCATTTGGCGGGAAACATGCCGAGGAGCAACCCGGCCTGGGCCGCCGGCCCACCAGCGAGCGAAACGGGCCTGAAGCCGGAGCTGAGCAGCTGGTCGGCCC
Organism: Polygonum aviculare; assembly: GCA_934048045.1. Classification (NCBI taxonomy): domain Eukaryota; kingdom Viridiplantae; phylum Streptophyta; class Magnoliopsida; order Caryophyllales; family Polygonaceae; genus Polygonum; species Polygonum aviculare. The sequence goes on along the minus strand of OW204032.1, from coordinate 1,561,186 downwards.
ATCGGCTGGGCCCACCGGAGCCGAGGACGTTCCTGATCTCGCACCCGAGGAGCTGCTGCTCCACAAGGCACCTGTCGAGGCTGTCCCCACCGGCAGCGTCGCCTAGCGCGTCGAACAGAGCCGAGTAATAATGCAAGGCCTCAACAAAACACCCTAGAAAGGACGTGGTTTGGTGGCTCCCGAGGTCCTGCTCGACCATGGTTATGAGCTTGGGGCGGACGAGGTGCCTGAGTAGGGCGAGTGCGCGGGTGTCGGAGCCGACGACGTCGTAGAGGCTGTGGCGGATCCAGTGGACGACGGTGGGCTCGCCGGGGAGGAGGGCCAGCTGAGCCTGGGGGTCGGTGAGGTCGCCGATCTTGCCCTGATATTAGGATTAAATATCTCTATATTATTATGTTAAGATAGAAATATTGAGTAAGATATTACTGTATATTATATATTAGGTTAGTCTATATCATGTCTTTAATACTCCCTCCGTCCCCATTTGTTTGTCCAAAAGGACAATTTGCGCGGGTTTTAAGAACAGTATAAAATAGTATGAGTAATTGGGGAAGTTGGTATAAAGTAGTATAAAGTAGGTGAGAGAGTTGAATAGTATGGGTAAAAGATGTATTTGATTGAGGTGAAAAGAAATAAAGTAGGTGAGAGAGTGAAATAATGAGGGTAAAAGTGTGGATATAAATGGAAAGTGGACAAACAAAAGGGGACGCCCGAAATTGAATACTGGACAAACAAATAGGGACGGAGGGAGTATTTACTTGTTCGTCAAATACTTATATTATGGCTGAACATAGTTAGGCTGAAACCGAAAAATCGAAACAAAACTAATAGAGTTCGGTTCAAAAAATTTCAAGATTTCGATTTCGGTTCGGTTTGGTTTTGATGCGGTTCAATTTTTTCAAAGAAAAATCTTATATTTATCAAAAACTGAAAAAACTGGTTCAATTTTTTTAAAGATAAACCTTATATTTATCAAAAATGAAAAAAACACGTTGAATTTTTTTAAAAAAAAAAACTTATATTTATCAAAATCCAAAAAAACCGAACCGAAACCGAATCGCTAGAGTGTGACTTCAATCCACCACTTCTATCCTTTACAAAACTCTATTACCTGAAGGGGCCGGAACTCGAAGGGGATACCGAGCGAGGCAGCGAACCCAGCAAGGCGGAGGCCGGTACGCCGCAGCAGCTCGGCGGAGGAGCCCAGCCCAGTGATGCGGAGGGAGGAGATGGGGTGGGGCCGGGTGGCCAGGATGTGGAAGAGGCCAGGCCACTGCAGGCCCTGCATGACGTCGAGGTCGATGAGGTGGACGCGGTCCTCGCCCTCCAGGGCCCGGTGGATGGCCTGGTTGGCCGTGAAGTGGGAGAACTTCACGGCCGGGCTGAGGGCGTTGTAGGACTGCAGGGCCGAGTGGAATCGGCGCATCTGGGAGAGCGATAAGCTTTCGGAAAGCCGGCATTCGGAGGAGGAGGAGGCCAGACACGAGCCGATGATCCGGACCCTGAGGGCGTCGGAGAAGTAGGCGATGACGCGCTCCGGCGGGGAGCCGAAGGGGGACGAGAGCTCCGAGATCTGGAGGAGGAGCGCCGTGGCCTCCGCCAAGTTGTCGGAGGCCACGCACTCGGCGCATTGGAGGAGCAGCGTCAGGAGACCCAGGCAGTGAGGGAGCTCGGCGCCCGAGTGAGGGAGCTCGGAAATCTCGGAACTGGCTGACATGGATGATGATTGAAGAATGAATGATTGGGAGCTGTGTTTAGGGATTAGCAAGTTGAGAAAGCCCCGAGGAGTGAGTCGTAGCGATGATGATTGAAGTAAGAAGAAACGGATGATGATGAGGGAAAAGGGGTACAACTTTCGGATGGGAGGGAAGTGACAGATCACGGACCAAGTGCATAGAGTAGTAGAAGAGACAGCCAAATTTTGTTCTTTGGGCCCACCCACCATCCACTTCTTTCTCCATCAAAATACAATTTTGTGATAAAAAAAAATACAATTTTAAATTTTTTACATCATCTCAATTTCCTTTTACGTTAAATAAAATAGTTTAATCCCCGTAGCATGTACGAGTAATATGATTATAAATCTAACTTAATATAGATACGTAATGTATAATAGTAAAATATTATTTTTAAATGTTTTAATAATAAAATATAACATTATTTTCATAATGAATTATAGTATATATGTAAGATATTATAAACGATAATAAATCGAGTCTGACTCAACGGGTTTGGGTTTCAATCGGGTCAGGTTGAAACTGGGTCACGAGTCTAAATTTTCGTGTTGAAACCCAAAAATTTTGGGCCGGGTCAGGTCAGCTTTTGACATGTCTAATGCTCTCCTTTGAAATTCCTTCATCTAGGGTTGTCAATGAGTCACACGTAATTGGCCAACTCACTTAGCCCATCCATGATAAACGGGTAAAAACCCAAAATAAAGTTGGTGATGGGCGGAGCGGGTGATGGATGAAAAGGGTGAAGGGTCAGATATGAGTGCAAGTTTGTCACCCACATAATCCGACCCATCACCCACCCACCAACCGCCCCGTCACTTGTTTCACCCGAAGCATCCACCTAACCCGTTTTAACCCTAGTATAGTATATCAAGAGTAGTGCTCAAGTCAAACATCTCATTATGGTGCAACATGCAAAAAGAGGGGAGTCGTTAGATTATGGATATTGGACGATCAAGATTAAAAAAAAAAGAGGTGCAAATAGATGACATGGGTGAGCAATACCAGATTGTGTCATAATATCTCTATAGCATAATTTTAGGGATTTGATTTACACAATTTTCTCCATATCATTAATTCATTCCAAATTTGAATAATCAACCATATTTACTCGTTCTTATCTCCTGGTCTCTCTCTCTCTTCAGTTTCTCTCTCCGAATAGTCAACTTCTGCCGAATTCCTCAAGAGTGGTGGAAAAAATTGGTAAGTTACGTATGTTATTGTCAAGATTTATCCCCTTCTTCATCATCTTACTTGTTGTATTTCGAATATGACATTTTGCTTTATGATTTGATTGCATGCCCTGAAAATTGTGAGTCGTAATGATGATTGTGCTTACTTTTAGGGTTTAATTACATTCGGTAGGGTATGATTTGGGTTCTTGTGATTTGAGTTTATGCACAACGACGTGTATGGATGCAACTTGAAAGACATCGACAGGAAGACAAGTATGGTTTCTCTCTTTGAATCTTTTTCAACTATTTACACAAAGTTATTCATTATAAGATAAAATGAGTGTTTTCCATTTTTATTTCATGTATGTCTCTTTTCAAATAATAGTATAAACCGTTTTGTGTTTTTCTTGTTGTACAATAGTGTTTTTCAATGATTATAACACAACTTTTACAATAGTGCTCTTCGTTTTGATAGTTATGCACTATATGATGAACACTTGTTCAACAATATTAGCACATATTCGTTATTCAAACTCTTAATAAAATGCAATATAATTGACTTTTTCATTAATGCATGTATAATTATTATACACAAAATATGCACTTATTCATAAATATCATCATTTATCGGCTTTGATTCTAACTTATTCAAATTATAAAATGCACCTATTAAAATGCACCTATTTATTATAAAATGAATAAGTGATGATAACTTATTCATTAGTATTAGTACTTCAAAATCAAATTCTAATAAAACATAGTAACAAATATATGTGTGCTATTCATATACATGTGAATTGTTATTCATACATATGTCTTTTGTTATTCATTCTTCATAAGTTGTGTGTACCATTATGTATGAATTGTTATTCATATATTTGTTTTGTTATGCAGATATTCAAGAAAGGAGATGAAATAGTCATGGATGAAGTTTGAAGACAAAGACAATGTTTTCTTTTATCACATCAATGTATATTCAAACATAGATATACTTATTCAAACTTATTGTAGTATGTGTTGGACCCTGGCCTAAAAGCCCACGAAGTTCTCTAGCGCGGCCCACACGAAGCCCAACAGAGACGAGGTTCTAGAAGGCAGTCCGAGTAACGAGTTACGAAATCAACATATTTGCCCACCAAGATATAAGATAGACGATAATTCTATCTTATAAGGGTTCCTTTTATCTTATGTAAACGGAATTATATCATATCTAGGGAAATTCTATCTAGTAGATGCGTATCTATCTAGTTAATATTCTACTCCCTCCGTCCCCGAAAGTTTGTCCGCCTTTCCTTTTCGGGTGTCCCAGAAAGTTTGTCCATCTCTACTTTATTTCCATTTATATCACTATGCTTTTACAATCTTACCCTCAAACAATCTCATATATTACCCTCATTATCCAACTTTCCTTTCAACTTTATCACTTTTTCCTATAAATTTACAAAATTATCCCTAACCAATCTTATAAATTACTCCTTTTTATACCATTTCTATCAACTTTAACACCTTTTCCCATCACTTATCAAACTTTTCCATTTTTCATTAATCCGCGTGCAAATGTGCTTTACGGACAAACTTTCGGGGACGGAGGGAGTATCTTGTAAACACTCTATCTTCTAGGCATCCCCTATATATACAAGGGGAGGGTCATGCATTGTACACGTTATCATTCACGATACACATTGACGTTTGCACACGTCCACACACGTTCACACATTGACATGCACGTTAATACACACGACTTCACACATTCAATACAATTTACACGTTTATTCTCTTCGTTTCTTTCGTTCTTGTTGCTTTGTTCAGGCCCGATCTAGGCCAAGGGGTCACCAATCTTTCTTGGTAGATTTCTGGCTCTAACAATTTGGCGCCCACCGTGGGGCACAGAATTTGGCAAATCACGAACGAAAGCAAACAACTTTCGATACAATCGACATCGTATACTCGTTTCTACACGACCCAACGACTCTACAACCAGAGAGCGATCCCGGGTTGCGCCGCCAGACCTACCGGAATGGCAAACTGCCCAGATCGCACGACGCCTAGATAGAAGACGAAGAAGTTATTCCAAACGAAAGCATACAACTTTCGGTCCAATTAACATCCATGTCAGTAGCAGAAGACAACAACAAGAATCAAAACAATGCTGGAAACACCTAGCACAAAGAACAATAGGAGAAAGCTCGGGGCGTACAAGGTGACTAGTCATCGACGCCATCCAGAGATTCTCCAGTAGAAATCAAAGCTACATCAAATGCTTCCACACCGGAGACAACCAGTCAGAGATCCTAGACACAATTGCAGTTTTTACACACGATTGGAGTTTGTACACGCGATCGGAGTTTCCAGGACGGAGTATTTAGATGCGATCGCAGTTTTTACACGCAATCGGAGTTTCTCGACGAGAGAACTAGCTACGACACCCATCTAACTGTCTTACTTGGAGAGCAAGTCAATCCAGTTGATTGCTGGATTGCTTCCAGATACTTCTAGAAAAATCACAGAGGTTATACCTTGATGATTGCCAAAGAAACATCTAGAGGGGTAGAAACTCCGACGCCATACCTTGGAGAAATACAACGCGAAACCAGCCCGGACACAACCATGACGAATCGACCTAGACGACACTTCTAGAGTCAGGATCACGTTCCAGTCTTTCATATAATGGTTTCCTCGTTCCTTTATCTCGCAACTCATTCTGTACTTTTATTTTGCTAAAAGATCATCTCTCTTTCTTACAAGCATCGATCTTTTACGCTCATACATATTTACTGCTCACTAGTTTCAATTGCTAGACACATTGAGATATCATATTAACCTAGATGATAAATCGCTTGTTAAAGCACGACTGATTGATCTATGTTCTAGACTCCTCCTAGACTAATGATTTACATTCACTCTTATGCCCGAGAGACAGGAACCCCACATACGGGAATTCACGACCTTTTGTGATAGCAAAAGATCCGTGCCCTCAGGTTATGCGACACCTAGATGACCTAGCAGGATTTCCACATCTTCAATGCTCAGGTGGAATACTTACACATCGACTACGCAAGAAAGGCCCGTGCCAGCTCCAGGCACTGGTTATCCACAAAGCTTCAAAGTTCACAAGAAAGTGGTACACTATGCACCCAGCTTTGCATTCTAGATAACAGTTCTTGCATTTAGCATTAGTTGAAACACTATTGTTCTTTCCTTTCTTTGCAATTCCTTCGGCATATTACATACTTGAAGATTGTTCGCAAACTTAGCATGGACAGTGTCGTGCAAAAGCCAGCACGACACAAAGTCTTCCCCCCTAGGGTACCTACCCATTAGTCCTGATCAGACTAATTACGGGTCACAACGTTATTGCGCAAACTTATCCTACCAAGCAGTCCCCCTAGAACGGTTACAAAACATAGCCTACCAAGCAGTCCCCCTAGAACGGTTACAAAACACATCCTACCAGGCAGTCCCCTTGGTATGATTACAAACGCATGTTCCCGCAAATCTCGCGGAAGATATCCCGCAAATCTCGCGAGAAAGGATATAATAGGCCCATAAGTTGACCTAGGCATTTATCGCCAGATTATCCCACAAATCTCGTGGATGTAACGATTAGGCCCATAGGTTGACCTAGGCATTTATCGACAGTGTTGCAAATCTCGCAAGGCAAAATTCGCACGAAACAATGGATCCATAAAACATATCCTACCAGGCAGTCCCCCTGGGACGGTTACAAAATTGTCCTACCAGGCAGGTCTCCCTGGAACGGTTGCAAAACATATATTACCAGGCAGTTCCCCCTGATATGGTTACAAACACATATTGCCAGACAGTTCCCTCTGGTATGAGTATAGTTACAAAACATACCCTACCAGGCAGTCCCCCTGGAACGATTACAAATACATCCTACCAGGCAGTTCCCCCTGGAACGGTTATAAAACCCACACAACGGACACAGATCAATCCACAGGAAAGCTACACAACATATCCTACCAGGTAACCCCCCTGGGACGGTTACAAATTATCCTACCAGGCAGTCCCCCTAGAACGGTTACAAGACACACCCTACCAGGCGGTCCCCCTGGTACGGTTACAGAACAAAATATCAAATCAGGCAGTTCCCCCTGGTATGATTGCGAGAACAAAACGGTTGTACAACCTAGATAACCTATCAAACGGTTGACATCTTGAGCTATCGTTAGCACATCGTACAAACAAGCTTGTTTAGTGATATCACAACAACGACCGCTGAGACGCACTAAAGGACTCTATCACAAACGCATGCACCGCTCGAGCAAATACACACGTAAGTCTCTAGATACACTCTCTATACACGGTATCTAGAATACATACCCATCCTAAAAACCGCCACGATCACGTAAGTCGGGTACGAAGACTCCCTACCAGGCAGTCCCCCTGGAACGGTTACATACGTATCCTACCAGGCAGTCCCCCTAGAACGGTTACGAACGCATATTACCAGGCAGTTCCCCCTGATATGGTTACAAACACATATTGCCAGACAGTTCCCTCTAGTATGAGTATAGTTACAAAACATACCCTACCAGGCAGTCCCCCTGGAACGATTACAAATACATCCTACCAGGCAGTTCCCCCTGGAACGGTTATAAAACCCACACAACGGACACAGATCAATCCACAGGAAAGCTACACAACATATCCTACCAGGTAACCCCCCTGGGACGGTTACAAATTATCCTACCAGGCAGTCCCCCTGGAACGGTTACAAGACACACCCTACCAGGCGGTCCCCCTGGTACGGTTACAGAACAAAATATCAAATCAGGCAGTTCCCCCTGGTATGATTGCGAGAACAAAACGGTTGTACAACCTAGATAACCTATCAAACGGTTGACATCTTGAGCTATCGTTAGCACATCGTACAAACAAGCTTGTTTAGTGATATCACAACAACGACCGCTGAGACGCACTAAAGGACTCTATCACAAACGTATGCACCGCTCGAGCAAATACACACGTAAGTCTCTAGATACACTCTCTATACACGGTATCTAGAATACATACCCATCCTAAAAACCGCCACGATCACGTAAGTCGGGTACGAAGACTCCCTACCAGGCAGTCCCCCTGGAACGGTTACATACGTATCCTACCAGGCAGTCCCCCTAGAACGGTTACGAACGCATATTACCAGGCAGTTCCCCCTGATATGGTTACAAACACATATTGCCAGACAGTTCCCTCTAGTATGAGTATAGTTACAAAACATACCCTACCAGGCAGTCCCCCTGGAACGATTACAAATACATCCTACCAGGCAGTTCCCCTGGAACGGTTATAAAACCCACACAACGGACACAGATCAATCCACAGGAAAGCTACACAACATATCCTACCAGGTAACCCCCCTGGGACGGTTACAAATTATCCTACCAGGCAGTCCCCCTGGAACGGTTACAAGACACACCCTACCAGGCGGTCCCCCTGGTACGGTTACAGAACAAAATATCAAATCAGGCAGTTCCCCCTGGTATGATTGCGAGAACAAAACGGTTGTACAACCTAGATAACCTATCAAACGGTTGACATCTTGAGCTATCGTTAGCACATCGTACAAACAAGCTTGTTTAGTGATATCACAACAACGACCGCTGAGACGCACTAAAGGACTCTATCACAAACGCATGCACCGCTCGAGCAAATACACACGTAAGTCTCTAGATACACTCTCTATACACGGTATCTAGAATACATACCCATCCTAAAAACCGCCACGATCACGTAAGTCGGGTACGAAGACTCCCTACCAGGCAGTCCCCCTGGAACGGTTACATACGTATCCTACCAGGCAGTCCCCCTGGAACGGTTACGAACGCATATTACCAGGCAGTTCCCCCTGATATGGTTACAAACACATATTGCCAGACAGTTCCCTCTGGTATGAGTATAGTTACAAAACATACCCTACCAGGCAGTCCCCCTGGAACGATTACAAATACATCCTACCAGGCAGTTCCCCCTGGAACGGTTATAAAACCCACACAACGGACACAGATCAATCCACAGGAAAGCTACACAACATATCCTACCAGGTAACCCTCCTGGGACGGTTACAAATTATCCTACCAGGCAGTCCCCCTGGAACGGTTACAAGACACACCCTACCAGGCGGTCCCCCTGGTACGGTTACAGAACAAAATATCAAATCAGGCAGTTCCCCCTGGTATGATTGCGAGAACAAAACGGTTGTACAACCTAGATAACCTATCAAACGGTTGACATCTTGAGCTATCGTTAGCACATCGTACAAACAAGCTTGTTTAGTGATATCACAACAACGACCGCTGAGACGCACTAAAGGACTCTATCACAAACGCATGCACCGCTCGAGCAAATACACACGTAAGTCTCTAGATACACTCTCTATACACGGTATCTAGAATACATACCCATCCTAAAAACCGCCACGATCACGTAAGTCGGGTACGAAGACTCCCTACCAGGCAGTCCCCCTGGAACGGTTACATACGTATCCTACCAGGCAGTTCCCCCTGGTATGGTCGCAAGAACATCTAACGAGGCAGTTCCCCCTGGTACGATTTACATACTGACAAAGCTCTAGAGCATACTCACATCGAGTAACCACTATTGCGGGATGCCGCATCACACTTACGTCCGGGGTACAATCCTGGACCAAGCTTACAAAAATACTTTCGAAACATGCATCGACCCACACCCTGCCATCGAAGAACGAGTGTACCGTTCAAACGAAAGACAAAAGTGCAGCAATCATTTCTAGATACAGACTCTAGAGATACATCTCTCTGCTTCGGAATAGGAACCATTAGACATGGCTTGCCTATCTTACAAGAAGGTAATCATAATACTGATTAACCTTATCATTACTAAGACATCGTCTCACTCCATACAACTAGAAGACGATACAGTAAAACAAGACCGAACGGTCACTTCTAGATACAATATCTAGAGCATATCTTTCCCGAGTCGCTAGACTCAATATGCTTACTTATCCAAGACGATGGATTTTGACATCTATCAAGTTTCCGGATATCTAGACAAGCGCCATGGAAACGCCCTTGGCGACACATTGATGGTCACCTCTAGTCTAAGCCTATACGCTATGACTCTAAGACCATGAAGTACTTATTAAGTGTTATAAAACACACATACGCATCGAAGCATAACTGGCCATACAAAGGGCCGACATGGTTAGACATGGAATCCAAGATACATGGGGTATGGAGCATCGCCCCACAACACGAGGTATGGTACTAGTACCACACACCAGACAGTGCCTCATCAGCATCAATAAGACGAAGTTATTAACGGAAAGAAGAAAGTGCTAGCAAAGGAGAGCATAAACAAAGTTACGCAAAAAAGTTTCCCCAAGCAGAAGGCTTACACTTCTGGATCTCATATCAAGAACGCGAACCCAGACAGGGGTACGCAAAAACTCTCACAATCAAGGTGAAGACGTTACGACACCGCAACAACAAAAGTTCTTGGCTTAAGGAATACGATACACCACGAAGTCAATTCAAGACAAGTGTTCTAACACACGGAACAATAACAACACAGGGGTACTTGAATCCAGAGAACTACGATTGCTAGCTGGTTCTTCTGGATCAGCAAACTGGAAACCATTGAAGTTCTCCCATCCTAGCTGATCATCTCTAAACTAAGACAGGGGTTCGAGTACATTCTAGGAAGCCTCAAACGACGTTATATTCGCTATTCCGTCTGGGGTACATTTGCAAAAGACAAGGTCTTACGAAAGCTCCTAGTACTAGGGTACTGGGGTAGAGATACATAGCAATGTTGTTCTAATATACAATTACGTCCTAGTAGTCATCCTCTCCATCAGAAGAGTCTCAAGGAAATACTCACAGCGAGACTTCATCGGATACTAAGCAACCACGACGACCATTACATTGACCAAACACTGGGTCATCTTCACAGTTTTTCACAACTTTACTTCCCAAGCGCAGTGCAACTCATCAGGTACTCGCTAGCTGACCTAGAGAGTCTCCGATGTAGACATGCAAAACCAACCAGTTTTGCTACCTTAGAAAGTCGCTTCAAGACGCAGTTTTCAAGACATAAGCTTTCACGCTGAGACATATTCTTCAGTTTCTTAAACGTCTACCAAGAGTGTTCAAACTCTGGAATCCTCTTTGACGATGGTTCTGGATAAGTCAACAAGGTTTTAAGACAACAGAGATTTCGACGACACATTACGAATCGGCTTCCAACTCCATAGCGGGTATGGATTTACAACCCGATCCGGGGGTATTGTTGGACCCTGGCCTAAAAGCCCACGAAGTTCTCTAGCGCGGCCCACACGAAGCCAACAGAGACGAGGTTCTAGAAGGCAGTCTGAGTAACGAGTTACGAAATCAACATATTTGCCCACCAAGATATAAGATAGACGATAATTCTATCTTATAAGGGTTCCTTTTATCTTATGTAAACGGAATTATATCATATCTAGGGAAATTCTATCTAGTAGATGCGTATCTATCTAGTTAGTATTCTATCTTGTAAACACTCTATCTTCTAGGCATCCCCTATATATACAAGGGGAGGGTCATGCATTGTACACGTTATCATTCACGATACACATTGACGTTTGCACACGTCCACACACGTTCACACATTGACATACACGTTAATACACACGACTTCACACATTCAATACAATTTACACGTTTATTCTCTTCGTTTCTTTCGTTCTTGTTGCTTTGTTCAGGCCCGATCTAGGCCAAGGGGTCACCAATCTTTCTTGGTAGATTTCTGGCTCTAACAGTATGTATTCGAGATACAACGATCCTTATTTTCATCTTATTCAATGCATTACATTTACCTATTCAATGCTCACATAAGGTCCTTATGTTCATTTTTATTTTAATATATAATGGTTCAACCTATAATCAAATGATTTTCTTGTGAAAACGAGTACTTATTCAGCTTTAGCAATATCTTAGTACACTAAAATTAGAAAAGGATTCATAAAACAATAAAACATGTTCAACTCTATAATTATTCAAACCATCGTGCAGAGTTATTCAAACACTGACTAATAAATTTTCTAGGATTCAGTAACGGGTTTTTAATTTTATGGTAAATTATTTATTATTTTAAAAAGTCTACTAACCCTTGAAAATCCCTAGAATCATGGAACTTCCATTTTAGAAAATCATGGCTTTTTAATTTGAATATGCAATCAAATCTCCCTCAAAATCCATTACCTTCCTTTTAAAATTAATTCCCCTCTAATCCAATCCCCCCTCCCTATTTTTCTTATCATGTTTCTAATTAATCACCTTTAATTACCTCTAATCCAACGTCCCAAACCTATTGTACCATAGCGTCCATCTAGTAGTATACTACTGATAACGATGATTTAGTCGTTTTAAACCACAATTATGCAAAGAAAACCAAACTAACTTAAACCAAAGTATAAAGCAAGTAAGGGTCGATTCCACAGGGAGACAAGTTATCTTTAGCAGAGAATTATGTGTCAAACAGAAGTAACAAGGGGGGTTTTAGGTTTAATTCACACAAAACATGCAATTCATTCGAATTCAAGAGTTTATAAATCAGTATTTGGAAACACTTAGGCAAACAAATATCCGCATTCGCTTGACAAGTTGATCATTGATTTCATTCAATATCTATGCAATGGAAATTCCAATTCCTTTTCAAAAGTAATTAATAGCACAACCAGATACTATTAACCCTAACTAGATAAATAATCATGAAACTATCAAGATTCAATCTAACTAGCAGCATTCAACATCAGGAATATAATTGGATACAAACTAAGATAAAACAACCAGCTTTTACCCTAGAATGCAAATCAATTCTCTTACGCATACAACTAACACAACCAGATATTAGCACAACGCAGTTGCTACTTATGAATTAGAGATGCTCAACCAGAAACACTCTAAATCTAGCAATAACCTAATAACAATAAATCCTAGATGATCAGGCTAGAAATTATTGAAACAAGTCAATAGCAATTCAAGCAAGAGAAAAGATTAAATCCATGCAATCGATAAGGAATTAGAAATCTCACAACTGAATCAGAACGAACACTTCAATTGTCTGTCTAAGCAAAGAGGTTTAGTTCTCCATAAGTCTTCAAAATACAAAATAATTTCAAACTCAAAAACTAGGTCTAAACAAAAGGTCTAAAGCTCCTTAAATAGGAGAAAACAATCTATCTAAAATACATAAAAACCGGACCAAAAATAATATCCATAAGACTAATAAATTAAACGCAGTGTTTAAAGGACAAATTCGCCTCGGAGCTGGCAGCGGTCGCCGCCTATGGGGCAGCGGTCGCCGCCTCCCACAGAACACGTTTTTCTTCGTTTTCTTCATTCCAGCTTCAAGTGGTCTTTGGTGCACTTCGACTCTTCCTTCTTCAACACTCCAAACTCCATCTTTAGCACCTAAAACATGACTAAAAGTATGCTAAAACCCCATCTAAATATACAACATAAATGTGTATATCGTATACATAGAACATTCACCTATTTTTCCCTTTTTCCCAATTTTCACATTCCCAATTTGCATTCAGTAACTTCCAACCCCTAATTCTCAATAATCCACCCTAGCCCACATTGCTCAACCTATCAATGCTCTTGATCTCCCATCTGTGAAGTTGTTTTCCTAATAGTCAAGTCCTCTAGGCTTAGTCACTACATGGAGTGTTCCGGACACTAGCTTTGTGCGAGTTCAAAATTTTAAATATTATGTTAATGCACATTAATATTTGGTGATCTTTTTTTATATATTTCTTATGGATTTGCATTTTTATTTAAGCATATTGATAATATCCTTATTGAATCATTATCTTTATATTTTGTTCAAATTGAATTATCAGTGTACGTAAAATTGTCCCAAATAGTGAAAAAATATAAGTATATTCAGGTGAATGGGTCACCCATATAACCATCGGGTGACGGGTGGTTCGGGTGATGGGTGGAGAATCCAATGGGTGAAGGCTGGGTCGGGTGGAGAATTTGTACTTCCGGATCTTATAGTAGGTTCGTTAGGTTGTTCATTTCGAGTTCAAACTGAAGAGAAGTTTGGTTGTTCAAATTTACATGTTGGTTGGGTATGGTCATTGGAAGTTTTGTTCAATTGGGTTCGGATCGACCAGTTTGGTTCCGGATTATTTTTCATAGATTGAGTTTTTTCATTCCGAAAAGTGTAGAGGCTTAGCTTGTTTCTAGGCTTTCATCCAACTTCATGCAAATACATTATGTTTTCCTCTTGGAGAATGGGCAGAATCTTAGGCTTGTGGACCTTTTACTCTTTGAATGGCATCAAGGTAAGGATGTTTGTGTGGATGTGACTAGTATTTCTCCCTTTGTTGATGGGGGTGCGAGTGCTTGGGCACCTAGGTTGGCCTTGCACAACACTGTGGAGAGGAAATGGAAGAAAAATGTGTCGAAATGTGAGGAGAACGGTTATATATTTATCGCTTTTTTGTTTTTTGAATCGCTGAGGATTATGATTCTGACTTAAGGCGGAAAGCCTAGAGCATCCTTACGGATGAAGCTAGAAGCTCGTGGTAGTTCCAAATTGTTTCTCATGAGTGAGTATGGCCCAGACTCGCAATTTTATCGGCCACAACATTACATTGCCTACTCTCATGTGAAACTCGGACTGACTCGAATCTGTGTAGGGATACGAGAATATCTGCGATAATCCTTTCAATTTCTCATGGACAATTGATTAGACCCTTGACAACTTTGATTACCGTTACATATTTATCCCTTTTGTCTTCTCTACATTTAGGGAATTCGATAAGGAGTCTTTGAGCTTGCATTCATGTATTAAGTCCATCTTTATTAGTCACTCTCACAATGTTAACATTGGTGTTGCTGTTTTTCATAGATTGAGTTTTTTCATTCAAAAAGGTGTACAGGCTTAGCTTGTTTCTAAGCTCCCATCCAACTTTGTGTAATTTTATTTTTCTCAATAAATTGAAATATCCAACAAAAAAAAAAAGAGAATGGGTCTTTAAGTGAGATATAAGAATGAATCTCAACCACTAGTTACATGTGTGGGATTCGCGCGGCTCATGTAAAAATAAGATTTTTTTACCTTCGGAGTGCAAGTTTCGAAACATGATTGTGTATACAACATTAAAGATGTATATACATTTATTGTACATCATATTACATGTGCAAAAAGTCATACACAATTAGGTATAGTAATGCACAATCATGTTAAGTAGAAATGCATAGTCATGTTAAATGAAAGTATACAATCCTCTTATTTGAAAAGGTTACAATTGTTTTTAAATTAACACGTATATAAAACACACAATGAGATATAGAGAATGCACATTCATGGTATTTGAAAAGGCATAATCATGTTAAGTGAAGATACACAGTTATCTTATTGGAAAAAGACACAGTCATTTGTCAATTACACACTTATGTGAAATAGAATCACACACGGTGAAATATAGAGCATGCACAATCATGTTATTTGAAAATACGCAATCATGTTGAGTGAACACACAATCATCTTATTTGAAAAAGGCACAGTCTTTTGAAAACAAAATCACACATAATGAGATATAGAGCATGCATAATCATGTTATTTGAAAACACACAATCATGTTAAGTGAAAATACACAGATATCTTATTTGAAAAAGACACAATGTGTGTCAATTACACACTTAAATGAAAAAAACACAATGTGTGTCAATTACACATCTTATTTGAAAAAGACACAATGTTTGTCAATTACACACTTAAATGAAAAAAATCACACACAATGAGATATAGAGCATGCACAATCATGTTATTTGAAAAAGCACAATCTTATTAAGTGAAAAATAAACGGTCATCTTATTTGAAAAAGGCAAGTCATTTGTGAATTACACACTTATATGAAAAAATCACACACAATGGGATATAAAGCATGCACATTCATATTAATAAAAAATATACACAATCATGTTATTTGTAAATACACAGTCAAGTTAAGTGAAAATACACAATCATTCTCGTCACATTTTTCACACACATTACACATTCACATGAAAAATCATGAACAATGCAATTCAGAGCATGCCCATTCATATTAATCGTAACGGCACAGTCATGTTATTTTAAAAGGCATAATCAAGTTAAATAAAAATACACAGTCATTCTCATCATATTTTGCACACTCATTACACACTCACATGAAAACTCATATACAATGTGATTAGGAGTACGTACATTCATATTAATAAAAAAACGCACAATCATGTTATTTGTAAACACACAGTCGAGTTAAATGAAAATACACAGTCATTTGTTACTTTTTGCATATGTGAAACTACAAAAAAATATTTTTTTTACATGCGTGTGATCCCAACCCTTCATATAACGCGATCAAGCAGACAAGATTTTATTATCATTTCTCTCCTTAGATATCTTTCTCACATGATTTGTTTCATAACAATAATAATAATAATAATAATAATAATAATCTATACTATATATTAAAGTTGTATCTTTTCGAGCTCTCACATCAATTCTGCCCCACTTCAAGTCATACTACTTATATTAATTTTTTTATTTATTTATAACAAAAATATATGTACTTTTATCCTATCTATATATACATTCAGATAATATATTTCTTATTTATTTTAAAATAATAGTATAAGTATCTTTATGTTATTTATATAGATATGTTTGTAACAAAATAATATTAATTATCTTCATTTTATATCAATTTCAGCTATAAATATTAAAATAATAATATTAAGTCATTTATATTTATTTTAAATAATATTATGTATAATATCACATCAATATGTATTTAAAAAAATCTTATCTATCGAAAAATATTATTATTTTATCTATGTTTTTTATTTAACTAATATTGTACAAAATATAATTTTAAACATATTCTTAACACCAAATCATGTTCATAGACTAAAACATTGTCAATATCTGAATCTTTATAATAGTATCATGTAGAGCTATCAAAACCTAACCCGACCCGAAAAACCGACCCAAACCAACCGAAAATTTTAGAGTTGAAACCCGACCTGAATAGTAGTGAGCAAAGAAAAAAAACTGAACCTGCACTCAATCCGAACCCGAAAAGACCGAACCCGTACTCAACCAGAACCCGAAAAAACCGAATCCGAATCCAACCGACCCGACCCGACCTGTTTGACACCTCTAGTATCATGATCAATTCCATCATATCTCAGAGCGGGCAATGAACTAGTGATAATAATACACATGATGTTTTGTCGCTCAAAATTGTATTCCGTGTCAAACTTAAACACCACCACCGCTAACTATTTTTGCTATATCACCATTCATTCATTTTTTTTTTTTTTTACCGATCTCATGTTTAGAATGCATGGCAGAAAATTCTGTGAACAAGCTAAATTTTTTGCGGAAATCTTGAACAATCAATCTCTTGGCTATTGATCAGAGAGTAGGGAAGTCTCTTTAACAATCAATCTCTACATATCCATAATCTACAGAATTGATTGATGCTAGAAGGGCGCCAAATTTCCATGGCAGATCGATGATGTGATCGATTATAGATATCATCGTCTTCATTTACTTAAATCGATCGATCAACGTGCATTGTTTTTTTTTTTTCTAATTTTCTTGTTTTTGAATAATATTGCCTGACTATATATTCTTCATCGATCAATTAATTAAACATGATGGGCCCAGTTGTATGGTGGCTTGTGACAACAATGACAATGTTAATCATAAGCAACCACAAGTGTTTAGCAGCAAAGAAACTGTTAAGTCCTTCTCCACCTTCTACAGTTTTTATTCTAATAATTAAAGTGAATTATATGTTGTATAATCATGCATGTGACATTTTTTTGTTTTGGTATGCCATATATGTCAGGCATGTGACATTTAGCTTGTTTTGTTTTGGTGTTTAGTAGAGACGAACAAATGAATCGTCATGCAGCAGTGGAAGGGCATCCAAATGGAGTCTCTTTAAACGTTACAAACAAATTTGTATGTTTCATCATCAATCCTCAACTCTCTTTCCACTTCATAAAGCGTTTGCTCCATATATTACATGCATTAGAATTGAATGAACCATATAATTAGATCATTTAGATGTTGTGTCAACTGTCAAGACTCACAACTTATGAGTCAGGATTAGAGGTGTCAAAACCTGACCCGACCCGAAAAATCGACCCGAACCGACCGAAAATTTTTGGGTTGAAACCCGACCCGAATAGTAGCGAGCAAAGAAAAAAACAGATCCCGTATAACCCGAACCCGATTGGGTTGAAACCCGAGACCGACCCGACCGACCCGATATATTATATATATGTAGAATAAATATAGTATATTGTAAATATTATAATATATTTTATCATAAAACCTATTATAAATAAAATATTATTATAAAAATCTATTAAAAATAATATTTTATTATTAAATATTATTATTTAATCATAACATTATTTTAATAATCATTAAAAATTCAAATTCTTGACTTGTTAGGTCGACCTGAACCCGCATGATAACCTATCAAGACCCGACCCGGCTTGACCTGTAACCCAATTGACCCGAACCCGCACTCAACCCCAACCCAAAAAGACCGAACCCGAATCCACCCGACCCAACCTGTTTGACACCTCTAGTCAGGATGCTTAGTATTGGGTTAAATTATGTGAGATTGATTTTGATGAAAACATTCCTTAATTATCCTTTAAATTGTAGATGTGAATCACAAACAGAAATATGAGAATTATAAAAAGGAATATATGAATTACAATCTACCTCTATTAGGAACTTTATTAATGATTTGAACCTATCCCCTTATTAATATAAGTAATACTCCATCCGTTAAGAAATACATGTTGTTTTAGGGTTTGTCTTAAAAATTAAGAAGCTAAATGATTTGACTAAAATACTCTCAATCTTAGAAAGATCTTTTATTTTCTATTATGGATTTAGGTAATTTTTTTAAATTAGTGAGGATAATTTTGGAAAAAATGTGTTAAAATATCTAGAATGACAAGTATTACTTAACGGAGAAAGTAATACAATTTCAAAATATCCTTTGTGAGGGACAAGATTACTATGCATAATATCATAATACACAAAACTACAAACATCCTATTATAATTCACGTATGTTTGTTTTGGGTTCACTCATATTGATGTTTACAATTTACTATTTAGAGTGTACTATTTAGGGGGATATTCATTTGATTCAAAGCCTAAATAATATATGTTGAGATAAAAGCACTTGCTATATCAAAGATATGAAAATCACGGATTACAAAAGTAATCGACATATTATCCGACCACATTAGGAATGTACTTCCTCCGGCTCACAATAAGTGTTATTTTAGCACTTTGAAATTGACAAAATACATCTACAAGCCCCTAAATTTGTGCGGTTTTTGTCAGTCAAGTCCCTGTACTTTGGAATGTTCAAATAGACTCCTAAATTTTACATTTTCCTGTCTTTTCAGCACTTTTGGCTAATTGCATTCAACTCACATTCGTAATTGCGTGTTTAGGTCAATACTCGTCTCTTTTTTATTTTACGTGGAATTAAATAAAGACTAAAGAAGAGACAGTATTTGCCTCTTTTTTATATGTTTGTTAGCCTTTATTTAATTCCACATAAGATTAAAAAAGGTGAATATTGACTTAAACGCACAATTACGAACGTGAGTTGATCATGATTACTCAAATCAGTATCGAGTTCTTAAAAGACAAAAAATATGAAGTTCAAGGACTTATTTGAACATTTCAAAGTATAAGGATTTGATTGACAAACATGTAGCTCAGGGACTTGTGGATGTATTTTTCCCTTTGAAATTGATACATACTATGTATCATTTTAGGTTTTCCATGCAATTAATTAGGAGTGGCTGGTTGAGTTATGGAAATTTTTGTGGAATGTGTTTTTGTTGATTGAAGCTATTCATTCATAGGCAAAAAATGTGATGAGTGATAAGATTTTGAGGTTGATTATCACTTTTCTTAAAACTTGTGTTGAAGCTAAAATGACGCTTATAAGAGGATATGGGTGTTGAATAGGTGTATCCACAAACACATTATTTGGATGATAAGTTTGCTTATTTAAGATAAGCATGAGAGTGTTGATAATTTTTTAAGTGCTTATAAGCAACAAAGTGCTTATCTCGACAAATAAGTCTTTAAAGTTTTTGATTGCGGAACACACTTTTTGGATGCTAATTTGGACAAATAAATAATATAGTGCTTATAAGTCTCTAAATGATAGTTTACCGAACATACCCTAAGTTTTCCGATTCTGAAAACTATAATCGTAAAAGGAAACACATAAACAAGTTAAAAAGAAAATTAAAACCTCAAAATAAATAAAAAGCAAAATCTTATCCTATTAAAAAATACTCCCTCCCAAAATATAAGACACATTTGGAATTTTGCACAAAAATTAAGGAGAAGGTAAAAATGGGGTAATTTAGAAAGTTTGGCAAGGGTAATATGGTAAAAGGAGAGGATATTGATAAAAAGTTGTAATTTGAAAGATCTGGTGAGGATAATGTAGTAAAAGAAGAGGAGACAACGATAAAAATGAGTAATGTAGATTTTAGAGGATTTGATAAGGATACTATAGTAAAAATGAAAAGGTTATAAATAAGTAATTAGGAGGATTTGGTGAGGGTAATGTGATAAATTTATCCCCTAAAAATGATTTTTAGGATTTGGTGAGGGCAAATGGCATGGGAATAAATTTTTAGGATGCCAAATAAGAAAAGTGCTTATAGCAACCTATACCCCTAAAACAATCCTAATAGCAAAAATGCCTTTGTTTTTTTAATTTTACATGAATGCCCAAATAATTAGAGATAATGCCCAAAACAATTACACTAAATGCCCAAAATTTTAATTTTTGTATATGATATTTTTCCCATTTTAAAAATTAATAAATAAACTAAATAAACTATTACACTTTTAGAAGATAAATCTTTAGATGGCCATTGTCCGGATCCCATTCTCCGACCTCTCTCAAATCTAGTTGAATGCGTGAAAACTTTTCCTATTTCAAACAGAATACATTATTGTAATTAAAATTTACAGCAAAAAAAGTCATAACATGAAGATTTCTCTTCTGCTCTCAAGTACTACGAACGTATGAACGAGCACCATCTAGCTGATGAACGAGCATTTTGAAGGATCGGAAAAAAAAACACAGTGGTACAAATTAAATGGGATGGCTATTACTTGGATTTAGGAAAATTAATCCGCTATTGCTTCATGTATAAATATAGATATGTCTAATGAGAACCTTTAACTGATTAAAAAAACAAGGATTTTCCAACAAAAAAAGCTACTGAGAAATATTGTCGAGATTCAAGCTTTAAATAACCACCAATGATCGTAAATGGAAAAGTTTGATTTTCTCGTTTTCGTAGCAGAGGTATGGACAAGTGACTACACTTTCAAAATTTGAGAATTTTGTTGAATAAATGAGTTTCAAGCATAGACGACATATGCTTTTGAAGATGAGACGAAGAACTAGGTTTTCTTGCGATGTAAACAAATATATCGATAGATGAATAGAATATTAAATTTCTTTTTGATTGTTTTTAATAACAATCTAATTATATAAGGAAAGTAATATCAAATAGGATAAATATTTTATGGGAAATAATGTTTTTCATGTTTTTGAATTTAAAGGTAAATGAAAATGTAAAAATTTAATTGTAAACAATATCCAAAAGAGGCCCCTCATTTCTATTTAACCTACATAAGAGCATTTTTCATTTTATCAATTTTTTTGGGGCCTAGCTGCAAATTAGCCATAATAAAATGTGACTTATATTATGAGACATAAAAGAGTAAGTATTAAGTAATACAATTATACAAGGACACCAAAAAAATCATTCTAAACCTGAAATTTTCAAGTAGTTAGCATAATGTTTGTCATTATCTAGTGGGAATGCATGAATAATCAAATAGTTGGTTAGCATTGCAGGTGATTATGGATAATGGAATTCTACAAGTCACCATTGCAAATCCGGACGGCTTTGTCACTGGCATCCGATATAATGGAGTCGATAACTTGCTTGAGTTTAGAAATGATGACTCAAACAGAGGGTTTGTGTCACTCAATTCTCAAATTACTTGCTTACTGCTCTTTTGGTTGAAAATAACTGCAAAATCTCAAATCCCTTTCCCTCTATTCTTCTCTATAATTTTCTACCAATTGAAATGAGGTTGTTGATAGAATTTGTTCAGGTATTTCGATGTAGTTTGGGATTCCCCGGGCCTTTGTGGCAATTCTAGCAACGCCCATTGCACAGATCGGTAGGTTTCTCTTGTTTCAATTCAATTATGTTTTAGTGTTCTAAAAATCGGTCTAGGCGCCCGCCTAGGCCCCGCCTAGGCGCTAGGCGGTGCCCCACCGTCCCGACTAGGCCCTAGGCGGTTGGCTGGGCGGTTAAGTGGGCTAAGCGAGAACCTAGGCGGTCTAGGCGGGCACCTAGGTGGTATAGGCGGGCACCTAGGCGGTATAGGCGGGCGCCTAGGCGGTCTAGGCGAGGGCCTAGGCGGTGTAGGCGGGGGCCTAGGCGGCTGGGCCAGTTAGTTAGGTGGTCTAGGCGGGCTAGGCGGCCTCCTAGGCGGGCTGGACGGGTCTAATTTGAGGGTAGACGGGGCTCTAGGTGCCAATTTATACATAAATGTTAAGACGAGATTTGTTTTTTTCTATATTCTCACCAAATAAGAATAATAATCTTATATTTCCAATAATTTACAAATCCGCCCTGCCTAGCCGCCTAGGCACTAGGCTCCATCCCACCGCCCAACTTCCGCCTAGCGTTTTTTAGAACACTGAAAACCCTAACTCAATCCAACAACTTAAACAAGCTCGAATTGGGCATGTGATTATTATTGTTGGTTATGAGCATAGGCTAATAGGAAGAAGCCTGAAGGTCATAAGCAACTCCAAAGACAAATTGGAGATATCATTTAGTGGTAAATGGAATCAAGCTTCATGGCGGACTGATAATCCAAATGCTCCAATCAATGTAGATAGGAGGTTTGTATGCTCCTTTTTTATTCGAATTTTTATGCAGTTACCAACACTTGCTTCTAATTGTTATTCTTCACTTACTTTGAGTGGACAGATACGTGATGTTCAAACACTTATCCGGGTATTACTCGTATTATGTCTTAGAGCGCAATGCAGAATTTCCATCGACAAATATTCACCAAATAAGAGCTGTTTACAAGCTTAATAGAGGCAGGTCATAACAGCTCTCCCAAGGAAAAGACTTCCAACAATTATGTTATAGATAAAGGGTATTGCGAATTGACGCACCCCCGAATCTCGTTATAGCGCACCCCCTCCTCTGTCCATTAAAAAGGGATGGACGGTTCATACATGTCCACAGAAATTAGGTAGACAAGTTAATATTGTCCATACAGTGTTCATGACAAACACTCGGCCATTAAAAATGTATGGACAATATTAACTTGTCCACCTGTTTTCTGTGGACATGTATGAACCGTCCATCCCTTTTTAATGGACGGAGGAGGGGGTGCGCTATAACGAGATTCGGGGGTGCGTCAAATCGAAGAGCCGTAGATAAATGTGGGTATATAGTTGACCAATTTTAGAAATTTTCCTACAGGTTTAACTATATGGCAGTATCAGATGATAGGCAGAGAGTCATGCCAACGTCTCAAGATCGTGAGACGGGTAAGGTGATGGCTTATAAGGAAGCTGCGCGATTGAAGAATCCAGTTCACTCTCATATGAAAGGAGAGGTATGTATAAAAACTAGCATTCTCTTGCCAACAAGTTTTACTTCATTGATTTGAATTTTGAGAAAGTCGTATATAGGTGGACGACAAGTATCAATATTCATGTCAAGATCAGGAGAACAAGGTCCACGGTTGGATTTCCAGGAAGCCAAAAACCGGATTTTGGATCATAACACCAAGTAATGAGTTTCGAACAGCCGGCCCTTTCAAGCAAGATCTTACTTCTCATGTTGGTCCTACTTGTCTCCAAGTAAGACACGGTCTAATTGAAGATAGGTGAAGATTTCGCATTGATTGGTCAATGATTGATGAACACGAGTTTTTGTAGATGTTTCACAGTGCTCACTATGCTGGTCCAGATGTTGCTATTGCTTTCAAGAAAGGAGAAGCATGGAAGAAGGTTTTTGGCCCTTTTCTTGTCTACTTGAACTCTAATAAAGAAACTGCCTCTCTCTGGAATGATGCCAAACGTCAGGTAGTAATATGAAAAAGCTTTACTCAAAAAAAAAAAAGTTCTATATTCAAACTTGAGATTTTAATTGCACACATCTTGATAGTATTTGTGTTTTTATCCTTTAGATGGTGGATGAAACCAATAAGTGGCCTTATGATTTCCCATTATCTAAGCTATATGCGAAGCCTGCACAACGTGGCTCAGTTTTAGGCAGACTACTTGTAAATGATAGGTACTTAATTCAGCCTCCAATTAATATTCTCAAAAAAAGAAAACTATCTAATTTCATATCTTAAAATGGCTTACTATGCAGATGTGGTAGCAACAACACCGCGATCCCAGCAGTCGATGCTTGGGTGGGTCTAGCTGCACCAGGCGAGGTTGGATCATGGCAAATGGAAACTAAGGTTTATAATACGAATGTAAATACAAGAAAAAGCTAGAACCGGTATATATGATTTGATTTATTCTTATTTCCTATGCATCTTTCCAGGGTTACCAATTTTGGGTGATGACTGATAGATATGGAAATTTTGTGATCAATGGAGTCTTAGAGGGCAACTACAATCTGTATGCTACTGTTCCACGGTTCATTGGTGACTACAAATACGATTCCAACATTCAGATTAAAGCAGGTTTGTAGTCACAACACCATGTCAACTAGTACAAGTTTAGTCTGTATACATCTTTTCTTACACAAATAATTGTGAATTTGGATACAGGAGAGAGGGTGATATTAGGTGATCTTACTTATGAACCTCCAAGAAACGGCCCGACTTTGTGGGAAATTGGGATTCCAGATCGAACGGCGGCTGAATTCTTTGTCCCGGATACTCACCCAAGTCTAGTGAACAAGCTATTTTTGAATAGTCCTCGACATAAGTGAGTTTCATTACTTCATCTCAATATATTGGTCTACCATTTTATTCTGTCTTGATCCGAATAAAGAAAATTCTTGCATATTTAAAAAACAATACAGATTCAGACAATATGGCTTGTGGGGGCTATACAGTAAGCTATATCCCAAAGAAGATCTAGTTTACAACGTTGGTAGCGATGATTTTTATAAAGACTGGTTTTTTGCTCAAGTCACAAGATTTGATGGCAGAGTGTGTAAGCCAACAACATGGAAGATTGTATTTCCAATGCAAAACTTAGTAGTTGGGACAAGCTACACACTTCAAATTGCCATAGCTTCAGCATCACATGCTGAAATACAAGTATGTAATTAAGTTTGATTCCGATATATATATCCATTAAACTTGAAAATAAGTCCGGTTTCATTTTTCAAGAGAAAGTTATAATGAAAAAGGGGTAACCTGTCCGTGTCTTGTATTTGTTCATGTAGGTAAGGATCAATGATCCCGCTAAGGCGAACCCTGACTTCACGACAAAACGTTTCGGTAAGGATAATGCAATTGCTAGACACGGCATCCATGGCCTATATTGGTTGTTCTCTGTGAATGTGTCTTCTTCTTCTTTTTGTCTTGGACTCAACACGATATATCTTACACAACCCAGATGTAGGACTTTTTTTGAAGGAGTTATGTATGACTACATTCGTTTAGAAGGACCAGGTAGACAGGCTTAAATTCATCATGTAGGTTTCCCCATATATGTATGCCAATAATATATGTATATCCTTAATATCTCCTATACTCTTTTCTTGTTCGTGTCTAAATTGTTACTTAGAGAGTAATTGTATATACGGATGTTCAAAACATGATGTACTGTTGAGGTGGTGGACATTTGGACTAGTAGCAAAATCAACACACGATTTAAGTTATGCTTAACAATAGAAGCAATGGAAAATTAGGAGCTTAGACAAGCGAATCCAATGCGACATTCCAATTGGTAAAAATCTAATTCCCATGAAATTAATATTTGATTGGATGGATTGTGGGACAAGAGGAATGTAAACAGGATGAGAAGATTTGGTTCAATGTAAATGTCCTCACATTAAACATGAGTTAATTGTTTCACTTCTGATTCGAATGTCAATTCAAATTTTCTCCAATGATACAATTTTTATTTTCGT